>CAWUFW010005298.1:0-1362346 GCA_963921515.1 Calotriton arnoldi
CAGTTGCATTTACATGTCGCAATCATAGGGGCACATGGTGTACCCAGGCAGTGCACGGCTGCCCATGGACAGTTTTCCAGAAGTCACTACATGGTATCATAGCATGGGGAGTAAAACCCTGTTCAGAAGCACTGTCACTGCACCATACCTGTCCAGTGCAAGTCACTACACACTATGGGGGTGACAACTACTCAGTGAGCCTGCTAGCCAGTGGTGTGCTGACTCTCAGCCTTGCTAGTCAGACAAAATGCACATTCAGAAAGGCAGTGCACAGAACACTCACCTGCTCCCCTGGTGTCCCATACAGCTTGCTGTACTGTGGAAGTAGGCTGTCCAGCAGGGCCTGGTTCTCTTCAAGGCTGAAGGCTGGGGCTCTCTCCACAGTACGTGCCATTGCAGGGTCCAGAGGGGCAGAGACAGCAGCAGTGCAGTGGCAGATGTCGTCCTGGAGCATGTAGTGCAGGCAAGTGGGCTCTCAGGGGAACATGCAGCAATATATATGTGCTGGAGAGGCAGATACTGTCCCTTGTGTCCAAAGAGATAGGTCCAAGTCGTTTGCATCTTCTGAATCTGGCCAATCCATGGAATAGCAGCACCAAAACACGCCCACAGCATCCTTCAAATCTTCAACTTCATGACATACATGATTTTGCAACATTGTTGTGGGTGACCAACTGATTTTCCAGCAACCGACTCGTTCGAATATTCGAAAACGCGTCCGTTGCCAGGCAAGCCCATTGTCAATGGGTGCGCACCGATCGGTCCATTGCAGTACAACGCGCACAGGGGTACAACGCGTACCCGCACACATTGAATGCAATGGGCCGGCCGGAGGCACCGATCGGTCCATTGCTGTTCAACGCGCACAGGGGTACAACGCGTACCCGCACACATTGAATGCAATGGGCCGGCCGGAGGCACCGATCGGTCCATTGCTGTTCAACGCGCACAGGGGTACAACGCGTACCCGCACACATTGAATGCAATGGGCCGGCCGGAGGCACCGATCGGTCCATTGCTGTTCAACGCGCACAGGGGTACAACGCGTACCCGCACACATTGAATGCAATGGGCCGGCCGGAGGCACCGATCGGTCCATTGCTGTTCAACGCGCACAGGGGTACAACGCGTACCCGCACACATTGAATGCAATGGGCCGGCCGGAGGCACCGATCGGTCCATTGCTGTTCAACGCGCACAGGGGTACAACGCGTACCCGCACACATTGAAAGCAATGGGCCGGCCGGAGGCACCGATCGGTCCATTGCTGTTCAACGCGCACAGGGGTACAACGCGTACCCGCACACATTGAATGCAATGGGCCGGCCGGAGGCACCGATAGGTCCATTGCAGTACAACGCATCACTGTACATGTGACTGGCATATGTCAGCATGCCTGTCTCAGATGGACATATGCCAGCCACAGATAGCTCCCAGGGAGTGAGGGGCACACCTACATCACGACAGCCTGTCCAAACCTTATCATAAGGCATGTAAGGCTGCATTTCCTATTGTGTGTATGTTGGTGTACATGTTGTCCTGTGGGTGTCACCTGTGGGCAGCCACCCCCAGGCTGTGCACGTGTTCATGGGGACAGGATCATGGGTGTTACGTGTACGTGACCACTGTGATGTGCAACTGTTCATATCTGTGCATGTGCCATGGTCACATTTCACAGTGGTGTTTGTGTATGTCATGTCACATACCCCGTGAGTCCCATGTGGGACGGTATGTTTGAGCCAGGGTGTCCCAGTGGCACAATAGTGATGGCCCTCCACAGTCTTTGTGCATGTAGTGTTTACAATGTCTCTGATTTCATGTGCACAATGGGAGACAGTCTCCACATCCACGTTGTGTGTGCATGGACTCTGATGTTGTGCGTGTGTGTCACAGACGTCCATGGCTCTCCTGCCATGGCAAGTGTGGCCACTACCTGTGGGGGTCATGTTTGTTTTGTTGTGGTGTACACATGATACTCCAGGTGATGCCAGTGTCCATGTGGCATTACAGGGTCCCTGGGAATGTGCCTGTCGTTGAGCTGTGGTGCCTGGGGCACATCTGTCCTCACATGTCACTGGGGGGTGACTGTGACACAGCATCATGATATCCAATGGGCCAAACAGGGACAAATTGATGCCACCTGTAGGACCGTGTTGACAGATGTTGGCCATGTATGTACCATAAATGTCGTTCCGGTACTGCACACTTCATGTAGTTGTGCCTCATGATGATGTATGTTGGGATCTTGAGTGTGTTCAATGCCGCATATGTGGGGTGACTGACGATCTTGCTTACTTCTCCTCTGCACTGCAGGGCTCCTGCTGTCCATCGGCCATTCCCAGACCTGGCAACGATGGTGGAACGGGACAGCATCCGACGGTACCGCTTCACCAGGCAGCTGATTGAGGATTTTGCAGTGCAGTTGTCCCCACATTTGCAGCCTGGCCGGCCGTATCCTACAGCGCTGACCCCCAAGGTGAAGGTGATGGCAGCCCTACACTTCTTTGCCACCGGTACCTTCCAACATACTGTGGCGTCTGCTGGTGGGATGTCACAGACCATGTTCAGCCGTGTGCTCCGCGATGTTTTGGCGGCAATGTTGCTCTTCCTGAACCGGTACATCTATTTCCCTAGACTGCGACGACTCACTGACGTGAAGAGTGACTTTTATGCCCTGGGGAGGATGCCGCATGTCATTGGCTCCATTGATGGGACACATGTGGCTTTGGTACCACCACAGGCCCAGGAGCAGGCCTACAGGAACCGCAAGCACTACCACTCGGTCAATGCACTGGTGGTGTGTCTTGCAGACATGACCATCACACACGTGTGTGCCCGTTTCCCTGGTTCAGCACACGATGCCTTTGTGATGAGGAGTAGTCGCATCCCCAGGTTGATGGCACAGATGCAGAACCAGCGTGCCTGGCTTGTCGGTGTGTACTGACTTTGTGCCATTGTGTGTGATCTGATCTGTAGTATTCCGCCCACTTTTCCAAGTCAGCTGATGTGCACTTGTCTGTCCGTAGGTGACTCGGGATACCCCAACATGCCGTGGTTGCTGACACCCCTCAGGAACCCTGTGACACCTGCCCAGATGCGCTACAATGAGGCACATGGTCGGACCAGGAGAGTGATTGAGCGGACCTTTGGTCTCCTGAAGAGCCGCTTCCGCTGCCTGGACAAGACCGGAGGGTCCCTCCCATATGCCCCTGCAAAAGTGTGCAAGATTATCATCGTCTGCTGCATGCTCCACAACCTGGCAGTGCGGAAGGAGTTGCCTCTCATCCAGGATGACGATGACCAACATCCGCCACCTGTGGAGGATCCTGGCCTGGACCACGATGCCAGTGACGATGATGATGATGTTGGTGATGGTGATGTCCGCACACAGCTCATCACCAACTTCTTTAGCTGAATGTGAGTATCCTGAGGTGTCATGTGAATGATGTGAGTTGGCATGATGTGTGGGTGGTGCTCTGGTGCTGTTGGAGTGTGTCCATGGGCTACTTGACAGGATGTGTGTTGCGATGTGTGGTGACAGGTGGGCTGTACTCCCCAACAGTGTTGACATGCTAACTTGGTTCTGGGTGGGTATCTTGTAACATGTATTGTGCATGAGTTTTGCTGTTCTGTCCTGTACTGCATTGCTTTTGACTGTGTGTCATTTCTGTCCTTCACAGGGTACTTTCAGATTCGTTTGGTCAACTGTGTCCACCGACGACGTGATTGCACATCCAGGCTGGTAGCTGTTGTGTCCCTACAGGTGATGTGCGCCACACCCATGGACTTCCTTCTGTCTACAGTTGTTGACTGTGTGCCCGCTACCAGGTGGGGTTACCTTGCATCTGTAATGGTTACGGCATGTTGCTACTGTGTAATAAACATGTGCTTCACTTAGTGATGTGCGTTGTCTGTGGTCACACATTTGACTGCCATTTGCTTACTGCACCTGTGGGCTACTTGACTACAACTGGGAATGGGTGTGGTGTCTGTGCATTGCACCGTCTTCCCTGGCAACATCAGTGTAGGCAATGAGTCAGATGGCCTAGGTGTGTATGTGTTGTGTAGCCCTGGTGGTGTGTCTCCCTCATATGTGTCACGTTGCCTGTACTCACATGCCTGTGTTGTCCTTGCTGTTGCAGTTCGCATACACTGTGTAATTTTGCAGTTCATCATCCCCATAACAGCACCCACGTTGGAATCACGACAGAGGCAAGTATGGTGTATTAGTGTGTTTATTGTGATAATAGTGCATAGGATGGATTGTGCTGTACATGAATCTTGCAATCCCAAGTTCCTAGATGAATAGAAAGTCCAGGTAGACAGGATCCCCAGTATCGGGGCCACTGTTGTCTGACACATTGTTCCAACTTATACTCCCCATGCAATGTGTGGGAGTAGTGTTGCCATCAACAGGGTGAACAGTCTGTGCACAAAGGCGAAAATCCAGAACAGGTTCAGGCTTCCTGGGAGTTGCGCTTGGCCATCAGCCTCTCACTTTCCCCTCCTCGGACGACCCCTCTTCTTGGGGGGGGCCCTCAAGTGCAGGCTGCTGCGGTGCAGGGGACTCTCCGCCAGAGTCCTCCTCCCTCCCTGTGGCAGTTGCAGTTTGTTCGGTACCAGATGTTGTTGGCACACAGGGAGGTGTGGACTTGTTGCTGTTCATCTGGCGGAGGCATTGTAAAATGTCCCTGTGCACCGCCGTCATCTCATGTAGTACATCCCACTTGGACTCCACGCGGGTCATGTGGGAGTCCACACGTGACATGTGGGAGTCCACACGTGACATGTGTGACTCCACTTGGGACATGTGGGAGTCCAAGCGGGCATGATGGGCAGCCTGCTGCTGTTTGATGTCTCTGAGGAGCCCCACTACCTGGCTGAGCTCTCCGGTGCTGGACTGGTACGCATCAGCTATGCGTACCAGTTGTGGGTCTTCATGCACACCAGCAACGTCTGCAAGCAGCGACCTCTGTCTCCCACCCCTCCCACCACCCCTGCTGACATGTGCAGTGTGTGCAGTTGCACGCACAGATAACCCTGGTCCACCTTGGGGGTTGGTGGTGGTGGTGGTGTCCATGGCCCCAGGTTGGTCCAGGGTCACTGCGCTGGTGTTGTTCCTTATTCTGTCCATGTCGGCAGGGATGGTATTCGTGGTGACAGTCGTTGGAGGGGTGGGTGCAGGGGGTGCAGCTGGTGGACCTGCTGGTGCTGCAGCTGGTGGTCCTGCTGGTGCAGCATGTTGACTTGCACCGGATGTGCCAGGTTGTTCATCGTCCGAGGAGGACAGAGGCTGTACGACGCCAGTGAGCTCGGCATCCTCTTGAGCCTGGGACTGGGACTCCTCAGCGTCTGCTGCTGTGTCCCTATCATCACCTGTTTTTGGGAGACACAAACAATGTATGTCATGTTTCTGCAGGCATCAGTGGTTGACACACCTGACAGTTGTGACTGTGCCTCGGGGTGCGGGCCTGTACATTGTATTGTCCTAAGTCGTCACAGTCAGGGGTTGATATTGGTGTGGCACATTGTCCTGCATTATTTGGGCATTTCTATGTATTCTCTGGGGTGTGAACATGGTCTGCATTGATTGTGTTTGGTTGACAGCCAGACCTCCTTCCCACCCACCCACCCACCCAGTCAGTTATCCCACCATGGAACGTGCTTGCATTGCAGGGAGTGTAAGTTGTCTCTCAGGATGTCAGTCAGTGGTGTCCTGCTGTTTGTTGGTGCACAGTTGGCAGCAGGGCCTTGTGCTCCCCACAGCAGTAGCCAGTGTCAGCCATCTTGTGAGTCCTTCTCCACTCCCTGTGATGTGAGCATGGTTCAGGGTGGTGTTGATGGGCCAGTTGTGAGGCTGAGCAATGTCTGTGACTACGACTCCCATCATGCTATTGCCTCCACCCCCTTCCCAGCATGCCCATGCTTCCTTCCTTTTGACTCTGCTTCCCTGTGGGGTGGGCTGGCTGTGCTGACAGGATGGCTGGGAGTGTTGTCCTGGCAGTTGTTTGGCTAAGAGTCCCAAGAGTGTCCCTGTGCTTCACACAACATAAGCCAGGGTGGTGGTGCTTTGTGGGATCTTGTGTTAGGATGGAGGGCATTGCATTCTACCAGGTGGGTACTGTGGAGTTTGTTTTGGGGGGGTGTGAGGGGAGGTGCTGGTGACTATGGTCAGTGCTGCAAGTCCCCCTTCCCACCCAGCCAGCCAGATATCCCACCATGGAACGTGCTTGCATTGCAGGGAGTGTAAGTTGTCTCTCAGGATGTCAGTCAGTGGTGTCCTGCTGTTTGTTGGTGCACAGTTGGCAGCAGGGCCTTGTGCTCCCCACAGCAGTAGCCAGTGTCAGCCATCTTGTGAGTCCTTCTCCACTCCCTGTGATGTGAGCATGGTTCAGGGTGGTGTTGATGGGCCAGTTGTGAGGCTGAGCAATGTCTGTGACTACGACTCCCATCATGCTATTGCCTCCACCCCCTTCCCAGCATGCCCATGCTTCCTTCCTTTTGACTCTGCTTCCCTGTGGGGTGGGCTGGCTGTGCTGACAGGATGGCTGGGAGTGTTGTCCTGGCAGTTGTTTGGCTAAGAGTCCCAAGAGTGTCCCTGTGCTTCACACAACATAAGCCAGGGTGGTGGTGCTTTGTGGGATCTTGTGTTGGGATGGAGGGCATTGCATTCTACCAGGTGGGTACTGTGGAGTTTGTGTTGGGGGGGTGTGAGGGGAGGTGCTGGTGACTATGGTCAGTGCTGCAAGTCCCCCTTCCCACCCAGCCAGCCAGATAGCCCACCATGGAACGTGCTTGCATTGCAGGGAGTGTAAGTTGTCTCTCAGGATGTCAGTCAGTGGTGTCCTGCTGTTTGTTGGTGCACAGTTGGCAGCAGGGCCTTGTGCTCCCCACAGCAGTAGCCAGTGTCAGCCATCTTGTGAGTCCTTCTCCACTCCCTGTGATGTGAGCATGGTTCAGGGTGGTGTTGATGGGCCAGTTGTGAGGCTGAGCAATGTCTGTGACTACGACTCCCATCATGCTATTGCCTCCACCCCCTTCCCAGCATGCCCATGCTTCCTTCCTTTTGACTCTGCTTCCCTGTGGGGTGGGCTGGCTGTGCTGACAGGATGGCTGGGAGTGTTGTCCTGGCAGTTGTTTGGCTAAGAGTCCCAAGAGTGTCCCTGTGCTTCACACAACATAAGCCAGGGTGGTGGTGCTTTGTGGGATCTTGTGTTAGGATGGAGGGCATTGCATTCTACCAGGTGGGTACTGTGGAGTTTGTGTTGGGGGGGTGTGAGGGGAGGTGCTGGTGACTATGGTCAGTGCTGCAAGTCCCCCTTCCCACCCAGCCAGCCAGATATCCCACCATGGAACGTGCTTGCATTGCAGGGAGTGTAAGTTGTCTCTCAGGATGTCAGTCAGTGGTGTCCTGCTGTTTGTTGGTGCACAGTTGGCAGCAGGGCCTTGTGCTCCCCCAGCAGTAGCCAGTGTCAGCCATCTTGTGAGTCCTTCTCCACTCCCTGTGATTTGAGCATGGTTCAGGGTGGTGTTGATGGGACAGTTGTGGGGGGGCAATATGTGTCACTGCGACTCCCATGATGCTATTGGCTACACTGACTTGGCCAGCATACACAGAATTCCTTCCTTTGAGTGGTCTTCACTGTGTGTTGGTGTTGTTGTGGTGGCTACATGTGTGGATGTGTGTTAGTTCTATTTGTGCCACTGCCTAGCTGTAGTTGTGGTTGTGTTTGTACATGTGTTGGCACAGTTGGATGTGACTTTTTTGATGGCATGTGTTGTGTTTATCTGACTGACATACACATTTTGGGATGATTCTGTTCTAGTTGCTGTGTAATTGCTATGTGTGCATGGTTTGACTCTCCCCTTGACAGTGATGTGTGTGTTTTGTGGCAGTTTATTGTGTACATTTGTTGTGTACTCACCAGGCTCTGGGATGTTCTCTAGTCCATATACGCTCACTGGCGGAAGGATGGCCCGCACCTTCTCCTCCCAGGGCCTGAGGTATATTGGCTTGGCAGGAGGGCCACTGCCGGTCTGTTGGCTGTTGCTGTAGTCTATCTTCAGCAGGTCCCGTACCCTCCTGCGCACGTCATACCACCTGTTCTGGATGTCCGTCTTTGTGCGCCGACATGATGATTGGGCGTTCACCCTGTTGATGATCCTCTCCCACATCTTGGTTTTCTGCGACATGGGGGTCTGTTGGACCAGAGTGCCAAACAGCTGTGGCTCCACCCTGAGGATCTCGTCTACCAGGACTTCCAATTCACAATCTAGGAACTTGGGATTCTTCTTGGGGGGCATGGTGATGGGTGGTGATGGTGAGTGATGTGTGTGTTGGTGTGCAGGTGAGGGTGTGTGAGTGTGTGTTTTGCTGGGTGTATGTGAGGTAGGTATTTGTTGGTGTGCTGATGGTGTGTGGCTTGTGTGAGGGATGAGCTGTGGGTGTGTGGTTGCTTTCTCTTGGGTGCTGGCAGTGAAATGGCATTTGCAAAGGCTCATGGTAGTGATTTGTGTCCTTTATATAGGTGGAGTTGTGGGTGTGTCTTTGTTCTCTGTCCCCACCCCCCCAGTATTTATTGGCTTGGTAATTGCTTGTTTGGCCTTTTTTTGGTTGATTTTTCCTTTGTGCTGTTTGTGTATGTTGGAAACGTTCTTGTGACCGAGTCGGACCCTGCATTGGTCTCGTACGGTGTTTTCCGTTTCGTTCACGCTGTGTTTGTGCAGTTTTGTATGCTGCGTACGCGTCGGTCGCGGTGTATTGTGTTGCTTCGGCTCGGTTTTGTATGCGTGTCGGTCGTACGGCTTGTCCTCCGTCCGACTCGGTCGTGTTTTTCGCGCCTTGCATCGTACTTTGCGGGTTGGAGTTGGCGGGTACGATTCGGTCGGATTTGTTCCGGGTGCGTGTCGGTCGGTTGGATTCGCGTGTTTTTCCGGCCGGATTGCTATTTTCCGAGCGGCTCGGTCGGTCGGCTTGGTTTCCTGACGTGTCGGTCGGATTTATCGCGGCTTGCATCGTACTTGGCGTGTCGGGCGCCACTGGTACGTGTCGGTCGGTATTTTTTCCGGATCCGAGTCGGTCGGTGCTTTTTCCGGCCCGAATCGGAATCGACCCCTAAGTCATCTAAAACAAAGTAGGACAACATCCGTTATGTGGGTTAGATTCGTTGTTTATGTAAGTTTACTCATGAGTAGAGACTTACTTCTTTCTTGAAAGAGGCAGTAGAGGGGTTCAGTCTGGTTTCTAGGGGCAGTGCATTCCAGATCCTTGGGGCGATTCCAGAGAAGGCCCGGTTGTATGTTTTCTTTTTGGCAAATCATTGTGGTTTCAGAAGAAGAGTGTTGGAACTTCTGGGGGATCTGTCACCCAATGAGAGCTCCAGTTTCTGGGCCAAATATCTCGGGGAATTGTGGTGAAGGGCTTTGTGAGTTATGCAAGCGATTTTTAGCTAAATTCTTGCTTCGAATGGTAGCAAATTGAGAGTTCTAAGGTCAGGGGAAATGTGGCAGTTTCTTTTAGTACCCATGATGAGCCTGGCCACTGAATTGAGGGAGGCTCTTAGCGGGGTGGGGGGGGGGGCGTTGTAGAGCTGGGAAGTCCACAGAGAGTTGCACTCCCATAATCTAGTCTGGGGATTACTAGAGCTTGTACTGCCAATTTGAAGTCATCAGCGGGAAGGAAGGGTTTTAATTTTCTCATAATGTTCATCTGTATGTTTGCTCCTTTTGTTGTGGCACTGATATGTTTCTGCATGTTTAGATTCCTGTCAAGTGTTATTCACAGCGATCTCGCTGAGTCGATAACTTGAGGCTGTCAGTTGTGTGCTGTAAGTTGTTTAAGCCATTCCTCTATGGTGGTTGTTTGGTTGGGGGAGCGATTAGGAGGAATTCAGTCTTGAGGGTGTTTAGTTTCAAGTGCATTGCAGTCTGCATGGAGAACATGCACACCCCTATAGCCCCTGGCTGAGCGCTGTGTCACGGCACTCCAGACCAATCACAATGCTGCATGCAGCGTTGCGACCTTCCTGTTGGAGGCAGGAGAGCAGGAGCAATGAAGACGCAGAAAGGTATTTTTTTTTAAATTATGCCCCCCCCAAATTCCCTGCGCCCACCCTACCCCTCCTTCTGACCCCCCCCCCCGCACCCGCAACCCCACCAGGAACCCATGCCGGCCGCTACTGATTTTTACTTGTGGGAAAGTTTTAGATCCTGACAGACCCATAATTCTCTCCAGACAAAACGATCTTAACGAACCCTTTTTTGCTCTCTTGTAACTTTACCAGAAGAAAAATGGCAGCCTACCTGCTATAATGATTGTTTTTACAGATTCAATTCTCACCTGATTTGGGCTTGAGCTGTTGTTCTGAAGAGGGTGTACCGTGCTGTGCTCAATTTATCAATTTGGGAAGAAGGGAATATTTCACAGCCATATTATTAGGAAAAGAAAGTACTTAGCTTTAATCATCTGAAATATGGTGTTTAAACTGAGCCTTGATAGTTGTTGAGAAGCTCCAGGCATGAAATGAAAAATAATGGGGTGAGGATGCAGCCCTGCTTTAAGCCTCAAGTTCTATAGATTTTACTTGTGAAAGGAGAACTATCACCCTTTTTGTTTAAATTTGTTTTTTGAGTTTTAAATTTGATTCAAGTTGACAGGCGTCATCACTGATCACATGTACGCATACATTACAGAAGAGAAGCATAAAGTACAATTAACTACATAGTGAAGACATGTATGCCATTCTGTTTGTGTGCTGCGTAGAGGATGCCAAGTGTGATGAAGCACTAATGAAAGGGAGTTAAGAACTGGGGCAGTGTTGTGGTCAACAACTTGGTGTGGGTGACAGCATTCGCCCGGCTCGATGTTCCGTTGCCCCCCCGGCAGTGTGTGCTACTTCCGTGCATGTGCATTCACCATGTGTTGAGGGTGTGTAATGCTAGCCTTGACTTGATGAACGATCATGATGTATCCTGGATATGTACGTGAGTTGCATAGCGCTTGAGATAGTGTGAATCCCCTTAATCTAGATCACCCAGCAGTGTCTGCCTTACTCTGTTAGCTATTGGTTCTTGTGCTTTGTTTGTGTCATGGGAAGTCCTAGTCGGTTCCAGGCCTTCTTGCCAAGAGTTACAGAGATCTAGTAATATTGCATCCCAACCCGCCTCCAGTGGCAATGTTCGCAGCCCTAGGGTATCTTCACGGTGCAGCGCTACGCTTGGGCAGGAGAACTATCACCTGTTTTAATGCGAACCCATTTGTCTGTGTGTAATACCTGAAGGGCTCTCAGTAAGGTGCGGTTGATGCCCCATTCTACCTGTTTGTGTCATAGTTTGTTGTGGGTTGTTGTATGGACTTAAAATGGGTGTAATATAGGGACACAGGAAAGTAGGAACATGTCATTGAAGAGGCAGGTATAGCCATTTGGCATTAGGCTGTTGCTCGTAGTTGGGAAGGTAAGAGTGAGTCCTTACAGCTTTGGCTTGCTGTTAGGGCTATGAAATCTCTTGAAACCTTATAGTGGCTGTCCATTCGCCGTAGGGAAGTAGAAGCCTGGAACTTACACTCGCCAGGAGTGATGGATTGAGGGTTGTACGTCAGAATATCGATATTGAGTCCGAAAATATCATTTGATATGTATAGATATATTGTATCCTATATATCATTTACAAAACTATTGCTAAATTAGGTGTACATTTTCTATCATTAACACCAATGGTGCAATATCTTTGTAAACCATATTTAGCACACTTTTTTGTCAGACGATATTTAGGCCACGATATTCTGTTACTGTATCTATTGGGTATCTATTGGGCAGTTGCATCCCTTCACCCTGTGGTCTCTTCATTAAATTGTTCCAGCCCTTGAAGTACAGGAGGGACAACAAACTGAGATGCCGCAGAGAAGAAAATGTTGATCGGATAGACTCAGGGCATCAAGTCAAACGTTAGGTGCAAGTAATTTTCAAGGGGCGGGTGTCATGCCTATCTCCATGCCGTCAAGCACTAGTAAAGTGTGAGCTTGGAGGGCTGGAAAGTGGAGCATGAAGCAAGAGCTGTCTTTATGGAATGTGGCATGGCAGTTGGATCTCCAGTTGATTTAGGTTTAGGCTTTTTAACTAGATGGAGGTGAATGCTTGACTGTAGTTGAGCTGTTGCAGAGTTTCTGAGGCTAGTGGGATGCCAGGTGGGACGGGTGGCCTCTGAGTATCGAGTTGACCACCAGGCACCAATGTTGTGACAGTCTTGAGGCCTCTAGTTGTCTGGCCACTTGCCCAGCAGATGTCGGGCCAAATGAGATGCGGGCCGGCTGGTGTTGGGCCTGGTTGGGCTCCTGGTTTCTCCTCCAGTTGCTGATGCTTTGTAACCCTTGGCAATGGTGGCAGGCCTGCTGTGGGGCTAAATCAGTAGCAATCTCTTGAAAGCTGCAATTTCAGCAGATGAAGCACCTGCAGAGGTGTAGGTGTAGCTCATTGTGGCATGGCGTTGCCCCATATGTGGTCTCAAACATCAACAGCTGTAGTGTCCATATAGTGTATGGATAAGGTGGCTTAGTGAAGGGAGTTCCTGGACCACATAGGTGGAATGTTTGCCCATGGTGAGGCAGTAGTTTAATGTAATGTAATGTAAAATAGTCTTATAAAGCGCACTGTCACCCCACGGGTATCCTGGTGCTGAGGTTACATTAGTTCCCCAATTTGCACTTATTACCATGACGAGGACTGATCTGCATTACACCCTTGGGAAGAGCCAAGTTTTGAGCTTCTTCCTAAAGTGTAGAACATTTTCTATTTGTCTAAGATTAGGCAGGAGTTTGTTCCATAAATGAGCGGCTGCAGAGCTAAATGCTCTTCCTCCAAACCTGGTTGTTCTAAATCTAGGTGTACTAACCAGATGGGCTGCAGAGGATCGGAGGCTTCTGGTCGGGGCAAACCAGATGAATTTTCTCTGCAGTGGCACAGGCCCAAATCCATGCAGGGCCTTAAAAACGATACAGAGCGATTTAAACTGTATCCTCTGTAGTATTGGGAGCCAGTGGAGCTCTTTGAGGGACAGAGAGGCAGAGGATCTGCGTGATCTCTTTAGAGCTAGCTTCGCAGCTATTGTCTGAATTCTTTGAAGTTTCATGATCAGGGAATTCGGGGCGCCCAGTATCAGAGCATTACAATAGTCCAGCCGACTCAGGATGACACTTCTCACCACAAGTGCCCTAGCTGTCACTGGTAGCATTGGGAGTATTTTCCGCAGTGCTCTGACCAGGAAAAAACATGTTCCCACCGTTATGTTTACTTATATTTCTAGGCTCAACTTGTCATCAAAAACCACCCCCAGATTGCGCACTGCCTCAGAGGATACTGGGGGCTTATCTGTAGGGATGGGCCAGAAGTTAGCCGGGAGCGGAAGACAGACTTTCTTTGCCGTGCAAAACAGGATTTCTGTTTTTACTCCGTTGAACTGAAAGGAATTGTCTCTAAGCCATCTAGCAGTTTTTTGCATACATTCATGAAAACTGTCGAGGGGTATTGACTGATTTCCCTCTAGTGACAAAGGATCTTATGATTGACCGTATTGAATGCGGCAGACATATCCAATAGGATCAATATAGCAGATTGACCTCTGTCTGCTCGCATTCTAAGTTCGTCCAGGACTGTTACTAATGCAGTCTCAGTTCCATGACCTGGGCAGAAGCCAAATTGTTCATCTTCTAGCCTGTGATTATAGTCATAGTCATAGTCATATTCTTTATTCGACCACAATAAAAATGATCATAAAAGAACAAATACATTCGTCATAATTAATAAACATATATAAAATTTTCACTCAAATTACATACCTTTCTGAAATAATTCTTAATTTTAAAATCATTAAAATCCCTTCACATACTATTTTTAGCGATTATATTATTATTTACACAATCAGTTAAAAGAAAAACAGTTCGTCTATAAAAGTCATCTCAGTGGTCTGTGCGCCCTCCCCTTTCTCTTCCTCATACAAGCCCATAGGAAGGACGCCACAGAAAAACATACCAGAGGATCTGGTAATGATTTTAAAAAATGTAGTGCCACCCGACACTGCTTAAAATTTCCTTTCTTTAAAATTGGTTTCAGATAATCCTTCCTTTCCTTCTCATATAGGCTGCAGAATAGGACTATATGCAGTTCGGTTTGCGCTGATGAATTATCACAGGGGCACGGGCTTAAATCAACATGATTAAAAGAATTTTCCGGGTAACCTAACATGCAGGGAATTAAATTTGTTCGAAACCTTAGCAAGATAAATCTATGTTGTAATCTATTTACAGATACAAGGTAAGAGAACCCCCTCTAACGGTGGGGGGTTACTGCGATATGACCAGACAGCATATTTCTCCTTATAATATTCATTGCGCTTGTACTCGGTCATCAGCAAAAACATGTTAGTAACCTTCTGCTTAGAGATGTTCTTACATGCCAAAGGATCATTAAAAAGTTCTAGAAGACCAATTTCTCTTAATACAGACTCTACATAGCTCAGCCACCTAGACCTCCTCCACTTATTCATGGCTAGGCAGCTCTTTATTATTGATTGCGTAAGTGGGACAGATTCTCTTCTCCAAATTGAGTGCCATAATAATATTGGGGCTATTTGGATCTGCTCTGATATAAAAGGGACACCCAGTTCCGTATGTAAAATGCAATTTGTGAATGAGGGGGAGGCCTACTACTGATTTAAAAATTTTATTCTCAACAGTCTGTAAAGATGAGGATTCAGCCACCCCCCAAACGCCGGCCCCATAGATCACTGCAGCTTTTACTCTAGCTTGGTAAATGTTTTTAATCGGCATTAAAGGTTTCGCCCCCAATTGTTTTGTAAAAGATTTCAGAGCTATGATGCCCCTCTCCATCACCATCTTTCTACCTTCCACCAATTTAACCCACGATAAGTCTTTATCGAAAAGAATCCCCAGATAGGGAAAAGAGTCTACCACTTCAATTCTTTTCGCCTCGGCATGAAAATACATCCTTTTTCTCTTTTTGTTGCCCCGGCGACTATTACAAAGGACTTGTTATGGTTCACTTTCATTTGCAATGATTCCATAAAGGAAACATATGCCGTAATCAACCTTTGTAGCCCCAACCCTGTCCTGGCGATTAACACAGCGTCGTCAGCATAAGCCAATATTGGTATTTTCTGATCTTCAAAAGGGAACATCATTAGTAACAACTGAGAGTGCTTTCTCTACTCCATTTGTATATAAGGAGAAAAGAAATGGAGCCAATACGCAGCCCTGCCTTACTCCCCTAGAAATTTTAAAGGGGCGCGTACAGTCTCCATTTTTGGTAAAACGTACTGATGCCGTTGCGTTGGCATATAGCTGCCTTATAAAGCTTGAGTATGGCAAGGTCAACTCCCATCATCTGCATTATATTCCAGAGTTTTTCATGGACCACGCAGTCAAAAGCTGCGCTCAGGTCCATGAATGCCATATATAATTTCCCTTCCTTTATTCGAGTATACTTTTCTATGGTCATTGCTAGATTCAGGGCTTGGTCCACCGTGCCCCTTCCCTGCTGGAATCCATATTGGTCTTGGATCAAGATGTTGTTATCCCTAGCCCATGCCTCTAACCTCGATAGAAGGAGGCGGCCCATGAGCTTTGATGTTGTATCCAGCAGGGAAATGGGTCTATAATTCTTCGGGTCAGCCCTGTCTCCTTTTTTGTAAATGGAGTACGATCACCCCTGAAGACCAGGAAGGAGGAGGGCCTACCAAAGCTATGCTATTCAAAACATTCGTCAAGAATGGTGTCCATAGATCTAAGTTATCTTGAAAAAGTCTATAGGAACGCCGTCAGGTCCTGGCGCTTTTCCCTGACTACATGCATTCAGCCCAATCTTAACTTCAGTATGAGAAAACGAGAGAGTCTGATATTGAATTTCATTTTCAGCCGCTCGGTGGAGTTGGATCACCGAATCAGAAGCAAAAATTTTCTCGAAATGGGTGACCCATGCCTCCTCGTCAACATTTATATCTAATGATGGATCAGTAGGATTTTTAAAATATGGGGCATTTACCAGTTTCCAAAATTGACAGCTATTTCCTGAATTCGCGGCCTCGTCTAATTCAGCCCAAAGGTCCTCCCTAATCTTTTTTTCTCGATTTTTCCGTGCCTCTATATATGAGGCGCGCAAGAGTTTTATATTTTCCTTATTTCTAGGGTTCTCCTTTAATGCACTCAGCAAAGCTGCCCTTGACTTTGTGCACCGTGTGTCGAACCAGCCCTTCTTTGTTGCTTGTTTCGGGGCACTTTTTTCCCTTGTGAGGGCCGTTTTAACAATTCCTAAAATTTCACAAAAAGCTAAAACAACTTCACCTCGATCGGCTTCAGGATCCAGACACAATTGTAGTTTGTCTTGTGTTTTAAAAACAATTTCCGGGATCAACACCGTTTTATCTATATGTCCCCATTTTAACTGGACACCGTTTTTCCTAGCAACAATCGGTCTACCGGCATTGCTTCTGTTATATCTCTTTTGAGATGTTAATTTCAGTTCAATTGAAACAATGGCGTGGTCGCTAAAAGTATTAAATATGTTGCATACCTTAACCACCCTTGCACCAAGCGGAAAAGTCAAAAGGATATAATCAAGAGTTGTCTCCGCTCCATTCCGGTGGAAGGTTTTCAATATAGCATCAGTTTCAGGATCTTTATCACAAGCCATTTCCATATTTAAAACTGCTAGTAATTTATTTAGACTATTTCCGTACTCGGTATGAGAGAAATGGTATATTGGGTTACCCCCCCCATCCTCCAAGCCACATATGGGTAGTGTATTATGTTTACAAGGATGGATATTAAAATCACCTACCCATATGACATTAATGTTTACCTTCATTTTATTGTGAACTATGGCTGCAATATCTTTCTCAACCTCCCCCACAATTTGGTGCATGTTGGGTCCAAATCTATTGTTGTAAAAATTTATTAATAACCATGTCCCTTCCTTTGGTAACTCTAAGGTCAGGATATGGAAATTTGGATTGGGTTGGGAGACCATCTTCACTTTAGCAGGTAATCATTCCGGATTAGGGTCAAAATACCCCCCTTTGCCCTGCCTGAGGGTGATGGATCTGCCTGGGTCTGGAAAGATCTATACCCGTTCACAAATACAGGCTCCATGGCCCATGTTTCTTGAAAGCAGACTATCTCCTGGTCCGGCCACGACTTTAGCCACTCATTTTCACTGACTTTGGAGGCAATAACAGCCACATTCCATGAGGCAATTTTCAATACCTTTCTATTTTGCGTATGGTCAACTAGCGGTGACTGAACCTTCTCGTGTATAACCATCTTTGAAGTACCCTGCCCTTCCAAGCTATTTTGAACGCTTGTTGGGTCTGGGTATAGTCAGTCACAAGCTTCTAGGTCCGACAGAGGAGCAAACCTATTCTGAGCCCTCCAGCCTGATTCCCCAGATGAACCCTCCCGCAAGCCCCCCACCCCGACTATCATTTGGTTTGAGTGGCCAGATATTCTTGATTGTGTTGGTGGTCTGTAAAAGAAACCCAGCTGGAGGACAGTAATGTTAGAACCTCTAATAGGCGTATTGCCTAATTTTGCTAGGAGATGGCCCACAACATATTTATTTTTAAAGTTTAAAACCACACAATCACCTGACAGTTGTTTTCTCGCTGAACCCACCCAAGGTATCCTTCTTGCCATAATTAATTCATTTAATATATTCCCACCTGGAGCCCCCTTCTTGTCCAGATTTTGAGTTAACCAATGAAGAGCTTTCGACATCAGCTGTGAAGTTGATTCGCCTTTGCCCTCCCCTAATAAGGGTACATTTCCCAAGACCAAGACCAAAGGTGCAGCTGCGGGGGGGAGATGTAATGTTTGGGGTCCGTTCAATTGGTGCTCCTGAATCGGGCCCAATTCCCTCAACGGGTCATCTCCTCCCTCTCGGGCTCTTGATGATCTCCTATGTACTCCAGTTGATGTGTTAGTTTCACCTGTTGCTTGATTTAGGGATCCACCGAATTCATATGTATTAATTGTGGAGGGTTGCCTTTGATTACTACCAACGAGGTTACTAACATTGCCGGGTAAAATGTTAGAGGTGTCACTAAGCATGTTAGGCTTATTAGGGATGTTAGAAATGGAGGTGCTCGTATTTAAATTTGGTACCATTGGAGCTACTATAGGGGGGACCTTATGAATATGCAAGTTCGAGATATCCTTTAATAACAATTCTAGACCACAGTAATTTTCCCTTGCCTGGGATTCCAAGCTAATAATTTTCTTCTCCATCTGCGTTAACCTTTCTGAGATTGGATTAAACATAGAAGAAACCAGTGTTTCCAATCTCAACCATGCCGCTTCGTCCATCAATGGCCCTGGTACAGTTTTTACAGTTTGTGGACCACTTGTATCACTTTGTATTGCCTCTGTTAGTGCCTCGTCCTCAATTGTATTTGATCTCAATGTTTTTGCTGACTTTGGTCTTTGGGGGCCCCCACCCCGTTTCCTTTTTGCTGGTATATCAGTTCTATTTTCCAAAGTTTTCTTCTTGACGGCTGCCCTAGTGGCCCTTTGTGGTTTTTCTATCGAGACTTTCATTCCTAACTCTTGCAATATCGGGCCGGGAGTTGTGACTCTTTCCATGTCTATGACTAGTTCACTTAGCAAGGGGGCTTCTATGAGATTGTTAGACGACATTACCCCCAATGAAGATCTCTTCTGAGTAAAGAACTCAGACGATAGACGGCGTTCCGTCAGTGCAATCTCATGTTCCAAGACAGTTGTAGCCCTTGTAAGAAAAGAGTCTAATGTCCCAGCGATTCTTCCCGCCGCTTGGTTGCTTGTACTTCCACGAGTACTCATAATGTCAACCAGGCCCGCGACAAGGTATGATTACGTTAGTGATGTTTATAGCAACAGGCCCGTGTTAATGTGACAGTTGTCTAATACGCCCAATATTTAAGCAACAAATTACCTTATGTGGTCGTGGACGTTAGAGAATGGGCCCGGCCCGGCCTCTTCCGGGCTCCGACGGGCGTGGACGGGCCCGCCCTTGGCCCGGGCTTCGCCCGGGCGCGGCCCGGGCGCGTCCCGCGCCGCGGGTCAGCGCTCTGCTTATCAGCGCGACCTGCGCGCTACGGATACTGGGAGTTGTAGTGTCACTCTCCTCCGTGAGCACCACTGGCCAATTGCAGGGCGATAGCGAGGGACAATGCTGGCCGATGACTCCTCTGCCTAACAGCTCCTGGGAGTCCGGTTCAAGCAGCTCTGGCAGCGGGGAGGTAGCGGGAGACAATACACCGCGCCGCGGGTCAGCGCTCTGCTTATCAGCGCGACCTGCGCGCTACGGATACTGGGAGTTGTAATGTCACTCTCCTCCGTGAGCACCACTGGCCAATTGCAGGGCGATAGCGAGGGACAATGCTGGCCGACGACTCCTCTGCCCAACAGCTCCTGGGAGTCCGGTTCAAGCAGCTCTGGCAGCGGGGCGGTAGCGGGAGACAATACTCCGTTGAACTGAAAGGAATTGTCTCTAAGCCATCTAGCAGTTTTTTGCATACATTCATGAAAACTGTCGAGGGGTATTGACTGATTTCCCTCTAGTGACAAAGGATCTTATGATTGACCGTATTGAATGCGGCAGACATATCCAATAGGATCAATATAGCAGATTGACCTCTGTCTGCTCGCATTCTAAGTTCGTCCAGGACTGTTACTAATGCAGTCTCAGTTCCATGACCTGGGCAGAAGCCAAATTGTTCATCTTCTAGCCTGTGATTAGTTTCTAGGAATTGCGAGAGAGTTTTACTGACCAAGCGCTCTAGAATTTTCACAGGGTAGGGTAGAAGAGAGATGGGTCTATAATTATTTGGGCACAGGGGATCGAGTGTGGCTTTTTTTAACAGGGGTGTCACAATTGCCTGTTTCCAACATGCAGGAACTACCCCACTGCTCAAGGACTGACAGCAGATCTGACGGAGTTGTGGAAAGAGCTCCTCACTGAGCTCCTTCCACAACCTGTGAGGGAGAGGATCCATTGGGGACCCTGAAAAGATGCTTAGAGCAAGTCTATGAAAATCTTCCTCAGTAGGAGTCTCAAAGTGATCTAAAATCTCTGACTTGTCCTCACTTGCCTCTTCCTCCTTCTGAATCAGTGGCGGCACCTTGGTTGCTCTGATTTCACCTTCTATCTCGTCCACCTGATCTACTTCAAGACCACTGATTATTTTAGTAATCATTTCCACAAAAAAAGTCGCTAGACCATTACATAGGTCTTGAGTCGCGATGATCTTATATTTTATACAGTCGGGCTTAGAAAGGTAATTTACATTTTAAATACGCATCTAGCTTTGTTAAACGCCTCTAAAATGGTGTTGGCATAATACTCGTCTTTCACTTTGGCAATTTCCCCTTTATAATTACCCAATGTTACCTTCAAGGCTATTTTATCATCCTCCTCATAAAATTTTCTCCACTTTATTTCTGCTTGTTTGCAGCCCTTCCTTAAATTTTTTAACTTCTCATTATACCAAGGCGCTGACGATTTATGCTTATTTTTTTATTTTTTCATCGAATAATCAAGAGTGTTGGTAGTCTGATTACAGAATTTCAAATAGTTTTCCCCCACTGATTTACTTTCATCAAAGGCATCTTTGTCAGTGAATACTGGGGATTGTTTTGCTATATTTAGCAATTTGTTCCATTCCCTGCCTTGACGATTTTCACCCTTGACAGCAGTGTATTTACTCTTTCTGGGGTTGGATACTGAGAATGTAATAAGGAAATGATCAGTCCAGCATAGAGGTAGAATGTCTTCCACTTCAGCCATATTTTTCTCTGAAAAAATTAAGTCTAAAATGTGGCCACCCTGATATGTCGGTTCCTTCACCAACTGCTGCAAATTTAAATTCTCACAAGATTGAAGAAGGGATTCCAGGGAGGTATGGCTTGCGTGGATCCCCCAATGTTTTCTTACCCAGAATCCCCCAGAAACAGGCATGGGCCCAAAACTTATTGAGGCAACATTGAAATTGCCTATCACAAAATGTTTTGGGCCCTAGCCTGTCGCGGGTACTTGGGCCTCCCACCCGAGTGAGGCACCATTTTTATCGGGAGACCTGGGGGAACGCTGGGTGGTAGGAAATTTGTGTCATCCCGGTGATGCCACAACTTTCCCACACAAAAATGTGTGAAAAAAGTGATTTTTTCAGCAAACTTTCAGGTTTGCAGGGGATTCTGGGTAAGAAAACGTTGGTTGATCCACGCAAGCCATACCTCCCTGGAATCACCTGGGTGTCTACTTTTCAGAAATGTGTGGGTTTGCTAGGTTTCCCTAGGTGGCCGCCGAGCCCCGGGCCAAAAAGTCATTGGACCCCCCTTGCAAAACCAGGTCGTTTTGTGATAGGCATTTTTGATGTCGCCTCAATACGTTTTGGGCCCTTGCCTGTCGCGCGTACTTGGGCCTCCCACCCAAGTGAGGCACCATTTTTATCGGGAGTCCTGGGGGAACGCTGGGTGATAGGAAATTTGTGTCAGCCTGGTGATGCCACAACTTTCCCACACAAAAATGTGTGAAAAAAGTGATTTTTTTCAGCAAAATTTCAGGTTTGCAGGGGATTCTGGGTAAGAAAACGTTGGTGGATCCACGCAAGCCATACCTCCCTGGAATCCCCCGGGTGTCTACTTTTCAGAAATGTGTGGGTTTGCTAGGTTTCCCTAGGTGGCCGCTGAGCCCCGGGCCAAAAAGTCATGGGACCCCCCTTGCAAAACCAGGTCATTTTGTGATAGGCAATTTTGATGTCGCCTCAATACGTTTTGGGCCCTTGCCTGTCGCGGGTACTTGGGCCTCCCACCCGAGTGAGGCACCATTTTTATCGGGAGACCTGGGGAAACGCTGGGTGGTAGGAAATTTGTGTCAGCCCGGTGATGCCACAACTTTCCCACACAAAAATGTGTGAAAAAAGTGATTTTTTTCAGCAAAATTTCAGGTTTGCAGGGGATTCTGGGTAAGAAAACGTTGGTGGATCCACGCAAGCCATACCTCCCTGGAATCCCCCGGTGTCTACTTTTCAGAAATGTGTGGGTTTGCTAGGTTTCACTAGGTGGCCGCTGAGCCCCGGGCCAAAAGTCATGGGACCCCCTTGCAAAACCAGGTCATTTTGTGATAGGCAATTTTGATGTCGCCTCAATACGTTTTGGGCCCTTGCCTGTCGCGGGTACTTGGGCCTCCCACCCGAGTGAGGCACCATTTTTATCGGGAGACCTGGGGCAATGCTGGGTGGTAGGAAATTTGTGTCAGCCCGGTGATGCCACAACTTTCCCACACAATAATGTGTGAAAAAAGTGATTTTTTCAGTAAAATTTCAGGTTTCTGGGGGATTCTGGGTAAGAAAACATTGGGGGATCCACACAAGCCATACCTCCCTGGAATCTCCCATGTGTCTACTTTTCAGAAATGTGTGGGTTTGGTAGGTTTCCCTAGGTGCCGGCAGAGCTAGGGTTAAAAAACTACAGCTAGGCACTTTGCCAAAAAAGGGGTCATTTTTCACTGTGTCCACGTTGTGTTTTGCGCTGTTTCCTGTCGCGGGCACTAGGCCTACCCACACAAGTGAGGTACCATTGTTCTCAGAAGACTTTGGGGAACGTGGGGTGGGTGGAATTTTGTGGATCCATGTAGATTCCAGAACTTTCCACCACAGAAAAGCGAGGAAAATGTGGTTTTGTTACACTTTTTGGAAGGGATTCTGGGTAACAGAACCTGGTGAGAGCCAGTCAAGTCACCCCATCCTGTATTCCCCTGGGTGTCTAGTTTCCAAAAATGTATAGGTTTGCTAGGTTTCCCTAGGTGCCGGCAGAGCTAGGGTTCAAAAACTACAGCTAGGCACTTTGCAAAAAAGGGTCATTTTTCACTGTGAAAATGTGGTGTGTCCACGTTGCGTTTTGGGCCGTTTCCTGTCGCAGGCACTAGGCCTACCCACACAAGTGAGGTACCATTTTTATCGAGAGACTTAGGGTAACACAAAATTGTAGAGCAACTGTTATTATCTATTGACTTTTGATGCATTTCTGCCTTCCAAATGAAAGACAATGTGTAAAAAGAAGTCATTTTGAAAAATGTCCTATAATTCTCATGCTAGTATGGGTACTCCCAATTTCGGAAATGTGCAAATATCTACTATTTCTAAACTCTATATTTTGTTCCTATTTTAGAAATACATAGGTGTCTTTCATACCGATTTTTCCATGTATAAATTTTCCCAGAATAATTGCTATATACCCGGTACATAATAAAAAACCATTGCAAGACGCTGCTCAGTTATTGCCTCTGGGTTCGTCGGGTTCTTACAAGTCCTATATATCGCCACAACCAGAAAGGTCCAGCGGATGTAACGGTATATTGCTTTCAAATAGCTGTCATAATTAGAAGAAGTTACAGGTGAAAACGTTGATACAAATGGCTGATTTTTTCAACTAATTTTCAATTTTTCCTATATTTAACTGTTTGTTTCTATAAAGAAAACTTGAAGGATCTACACAAATGACCCCTTGCTGAATTCAGAATTTTGTCTACTTTTCAGAAATGTATGGATTTCCAGGATCCATTATTGCTTTCATACCCATTTCTACCATTAACTGGAAGGAGGTTGAATGCACAAAAAATAGCAAAAATAGACTATGTCCCAGAAAAATGCCAAAACTGTGTAAAATTTTTTGGTTTTCTGAGAAAAGTCTGCTTGTCCCTGAAAGCTGGGAAGATGGTGATTTCAGCACCACAACCCCTTTTTGATGCCATTTGCAGGGAAAAAACCAGACGCTTTCATCTGTAGCCCTTTTTTCGCATTTTTCCCCAAAAAACCAAAATTTAGCTGTATTTTGGCTAATTTCTGGGTCCCCTCCAGGGGAATCCACAAACCCTGGGTACCTTTAGACTCCCCATGATGTTGGAAAAAAAGGACGCAAATTTGGCGTGGATACGTTATGTGGTCAAAAAGTTACAGGGGCCTAAGCGCGAACTACCCCAAATAGCCAAAAAAGGCTTAGCACAGGAGGGGAAAAGGCCTAGCAGCGAAGGGGTTAAAATACCAGGTCTGTGCAATTCAAGGCGATATGAGCAACGGGTAAACCTTAAGGCCAAGAGTGTTGTTATATTGAGAGTAGTGTTGCTAATTGCCTTTTGCAGGATTATGCTGGTGGGTATGGGTGAACGTAGATATAGAGAAGCACTGACATGGTATATTGAGGTTGCTTTGGGCTGATTTGTTGTTTGGCTGGGGACATACCTGGAAAGAGCCATATTTAACTTTCAGTCAGTTCGCACATAGCACTATGCAGAGCAATGGCACAGCAAACAAAGTTAAAAAGATTACACCCATGTGGCTCAAATCTATGCAGACATTCTGGTCAACATTGCAAATAGTTTGATAGCTAATTCAGCGTGAAGAGGATAGAATTTGAGCAATCGAAATTCTTTAGTATACATGGCTATCCTAATGCCAAGTAATTTCTTTGGATGCCAGTAACATTCTTAGTACTTTAATATTTTAACATGATGTGAATTTGTTATGGTGTTATTAAACCGCAATCAATGATATTGTGTTTCATATTAGTAGACCCTGAAATTCACTAGGCTAAACCTAATATACCACATTTCTCCCTTGATATCTGGTAAACCTGTCAGCCTTATGGTTGTCTTCCCCCGAACATTTTGCCTCTCCTCCTCCATTTTACTGAACCTATTTTCATTGGCCTTAGGACTCTGGGCACTTTACCTCTGCTAACTGGTGCTAAAGTGCTTGTGCTCTCTTCCCTAAACATATTAGATTGGCTTATAACCAATTGGCATATTTAATTTACTTCTACATCCCTACAAAAGTGGTATTACATGTACCGGGGCCTGTAAATTAAATGCTACTGTGGGCCTGCAGCACTGATGGTGCCAACCTGTTAAGTAGCCCTTCAAGCATGTGTCTGACCTGCCACTGCAGAGCCTGTGTGTACAGATTTAAACTGCCATTTTGACCTGGAAAAATAAAACTTTTGCCAGGCCTAAACCGTCCTTTTTAATAAATGTAAGTCACCCCTAGGATAGGCTCTGTACAGAACAGAGGGCAGAGTACAATGTACTTAAAAAGTTAGATTTGTACTTTTAAGTTTTACAAGTCCTAAAAGCTAATTTAAGAGTTTTCACTACTGCAAGAACTATCTCTTCTATAGGATAACATTAGAGTTGCCTTATTACATTTTATAAGTGTAATTTCCAAAACAGAAGAGATAACCAGTTCATGTTTGGTGTCTTTGGAATTGGGGCGAAGAGCCCTCTTTAGTGGTGAATTCGGGTTTTTGATCACAATTTAAAAAATGCCACTTTTAGAAAGTTGATACAAATAAACAGTGGTACGATCGGGGAGCAACCACAACAAGAAATGATTGATTCACTTTTTGTTAACACTATATGAGAAAGCACACGTGAGGGACAAATAAAGGATTATTTGCAACAAATACTTCTGAAGAAAATGACGAGACACCAACAGATACAGTCTCTTCAACAATTTTTTAGATTTTAGTTGAAATTAATAGACAACACATTAATTTATGCACATCTTACATAAATACTTAAAACAGATCAATAAGTGCTCAAGTTCCCATAGAGATAGGGGATAGGAATAGAGTTCAAGGAAGGTGCTCGTGAAGGTGTAAAAAGGAAAGGAGCAAATGCTTTTCTTAGTTAGATTTCTTCATCCAAAAGCCTTGTCAAATACATAAATATGGCTTGAGCTACATCCCATCTATGGCACAGCTATTTAGTCACAATTGTCCACATGTGGACTAAAAAGAAAACTTTGTCCAGGCTTGTTTTAATGGGGCGTCGACGTTTCGACCCAACACAATCGAAGGGGCCACTGAATGCCTTAAGCGCGGGCCTTCATCAGGACTAGAGGGGAGAGCAACCTATAGGGAAGGGGCCATAGTTAAAACATTGTCTTAAATCTAACTTCATGTGTGTCTCGATTAGCAAAACTCATAATGCCCTCACCTGGATGCGGGCGTCAACCAAGTATGACAATGAATCCCGAAAGTGTGCAATAAAACAGGCCGGAGGGTTCTGTCTTCTTAGGTGATTGAGATCCATCTGAAACATAATTATATACTATTACTTATGATGTGTGGAAAGACGGAAGGAATAACAACCTAAGGCACCTGTAAATTTCTACATTATTTGAAAAGTCGTTTCTCACCTGGATGTCAGTCATCCAAGTTTACTCAAAGGGAAACCAATCCGAAGATGTTCCACAAAAGGTTAAACTGACGGCTACCAGACTTGGGGGATATATCTCCACCTAGGGAGTTGAGAGAGGGCAAATGAACACTTGTGTTCCCACTCCTAGGATATGGAATTAAACAAACAGCTCCCTTGTAAGGGTCACCTTAATGCGAAAAACCGGGGACAACGGCTCCAAATAGTTCGGCTTGATAATTTAATTATTGAGGGATCCAAGAGAGGAGAGAGTTCTCCATTAGAAGGGCTATCCGATCAAGAGTTCAATGGATCAGCACATATGTCCCAGAGCGGCACTGGTCTGCTGTGTTATCTTACGTCCAAACAGCAGCTTCTCTTCTTGCGGCCGGCAGCGAATGCCCCGGTGCGAGCGCCGAAAGATGTAGTCTTCCCGAGCGTCAGCGTGCACGTTGCCATTGACACAAAATGGGGAACGGAACAGAGGACGCTCCATCTCCCCGTGAAGGCCCCCTAATGTCCATACATAGGCGGTTATTAGTGATCATAGAGTCTATATTCAATTGTAAGGCAACCAGTTCAAAATATAAGCAAATTATAAATACATTTTACATTCCAATTGGTGAAGTGCAAGGAAGGCCTCAGGTCGTACTCAATAAGTCAATAATGAATGCCTAACCTGTCTGCAATTTATACTCGGCATGAGAATCAAATAATGGAGAAAAGGATGTGTGCTCACATTACATGAAAGATCAAATATTCTTTGATTATCAGTATGATTATATCTGCGCACAGGGGTACATGGAAAGGCACCACGAGTTACATATGTAGACAATTACGATCCAATTACACAGAAGATTTTGTTTAAGTTGATTATGTTTAGGTGGGTAAAAACCCTTCTCAAGCAACAACCACAAACCTTGTCAGGGTGAACCACAAAAGTCGATAAATTAACCTCTGCTTTAACCTTTGGTCCCTTGGCTCAAAAGCAGTCAGACTTAACTTAGAGGCACTTTGTAAAGTATTTTGCAGCACACAAACAGTAATAAAGTGAAAACACAACACAGGAAAAATCCCAAACCAATTTAGACAAAATAGCACAAATTCTAATAAATAAGATGGCACCAAAACAAATCAAATCCAATCACTAGAACCGGAGTTATGAATTTCTAAAGTTTTAAGTGAAAATTAGCTCCTAAAAGAATGTAGCACCAACCATGTGTATCTGGTTGCATGAGACCTGTGCAAAGTCAAAAGTTAAGGCTGACTGCGATGGAGTGCGGGTTAGATACACATGGTGGATTGGGCCTGGTCTTGGCTTACCTTCGGACTAAGAAGAAATTCTGTCCGAAAGTCCAGGAGAAGGTAGAGTTCACCTGGACAAGGCAGTAGCCTGTGGCCAAGGAGGAGTCGTCATCGCCAGGGAGTCCTGGACGAACTCTCTGTGAAGCTGTTGATGATGGCAGAAAAAGCTCAGAGTGGGAGAAGGCAGATTTCCAGGCTGAAGAGGTCGTAGTTGATGGGGAGCCTGTTGCCGTCGAACCTGGTGAAGAGTTTTTACCTCGAACTTGGACAACTTCTTGGAAGTCGAAAAACTCTAACGGGACAAGGCTGCCAGCCATAGCCGAAGAGGGCTCCATGAGGCTAGATACTGCCACTCAGAACAGGACTGGCAGGTAGGTCCCAATCTTCTACTGGTTCTTCTGGCACTTTTTGGTGAAAATGTTTCTAAGTCCCAATGTTTAGGGTTCAGCCAAAGCAGCACTTCCAACACCTCTTCCAAGGGTCCAGGACTGGAGGAGCACCACTTGGGCTCCCTCCAGCAGAGGACAGGTGTTGGATTCAAGGTCTCTGGACCTTGTTATGTCCCTGAGCTCACTCAGGAGGCCAGCCAACTTGCCCTTAGAGTCACTCTGGTAGTCCTGGGTTCAAGCAGCAGTGCAGTTCTCTGGTGCAGAAGGGCAGTCTTCTGAGGGTCCAAGGCAATCTTTCTGAAGTCCTCCACAGGTTGAGGAGTGTACTGAAGAGTTGGTTTGAGGGTCCACTATTTATACATGGTCTCAGCCTTTGAAATTGGGAAATTTTTCTAGGCTACCCAGACATCTGGCAGAAGAAGAAAGTTTCTTTCTTCCTATGCCATGGCTCCAAGAAGTCTGGGGTGACAACACTTGTGTTAGGTTTCATTGTGTGTGGCGGGGGCAAGCCCTTTTGAAGTGCAAGTGGGGCAGGGAACACCTCCGCACCACCCACTAGTCAGGATGGCCCATCCTGCCCACCACTAAACTCTGTTGTCTCACTGTCTGGGAGGAATACACAAAGCCTAACAGCAGGGTCATGTGGCCCATGACACTGGCAGCATGCACCGAATGGTTAGGACAAGAAAACGCCAACATTTTAAAAGTGTGATTTTCTGAATTGTGACTTAAAATTCAACTTTACCATTAAAGAGGATTTTAAATCACAATTAATTTGAGTCCAAACATGATATTTCTACCTGTTTCCAATGAAATGTTAGCACTTATTAAATGCAGTAAGGTAATCCAATGTTATCCTATGGGAGTGGTAGGCCTTACACTAGTGAAAAACAAATATAGGAGTTTTTCAGTACCAGGACATGTAAAACTTAAAAACACATGTCTTACCTTTTTAAATATAATTCACCCTACCCTGTAGGCTGTTTAGGACCTACCTTAGGGGTAACTCATATGTATTAAAAAGGAAGGTTTAGGCCTGGCAAAAGGTTTATTTTGCCAGGTTGACTTGGCAGTATAAACATGCACTGTAGGCTGCAATGGCAGGCCTGAGACGTGTGTAAAGTACTACTCTAGTGGGTGGCACAATGAGTCCTGCAGGCCCACTAGTAGCATGTAATTCACAGGCCCAGGGTGCATATAGTACCATATACTAGGGACATATAGGTAAATTAAATGTGCCAATCAGGCGTAGGCCAATTTTACCATGTTTTAGGGAGAGAGCACTTTAGGACTGGTTAGCAGCAGAAAGTGCACAAAGTCTTAATGCCAACAAAAACAAATTTCAGAAACAGGGGGGTGAAGGCAAAAAGATTGGGGGAGGATCACACCAAGGATGTCAGGTCTAACAGCAGTGAAATACTATCCAATGTATGCATGTGATATTTGTACAGTACAAACTGGGCCGACAGGTAGCAGAGCACTATATACTGTCAAAAGGCATACCCAAAATATTATACAATGCAGCAATACCATACAATGCAATATTATACAACTGCTATGAGAACAAAACTATATGATGCTATTCAGTCTAATACAGCGCAATGTAGAATATTGTAAAGCAATAAGATATAGTATAGCAGTCCTGATGTAATCCGTTCAATGGCATAATATTGGTAATGACATTTGTATAACATCACTACTGCTGTCTGAGACTTCAGCCTGTAGGATTGTTGTACCCTGTGCACATCTGTCTCTCTAATAATACACTCTACCCATCACCCAGCCATCCACCATTACACTGACTGTCATCCATGCACCCATTCACGTGTTAATTATCCTTGCATTCAATTGGTCACTCATTCATTCACCTATCCATTCACTCATCTATCCAGGTGTTGAAACATTCTCACATTCCCCCACAATCCGACCCATTTACATGTCCACCCAGACAGTTTCGCCTATGAAGGATTCACCTAGGTATAAAATAACTGGCCTTATGCCATTGCTTTTTAGGGGTGGGCTAGAGACAGCTTTAGATGCCTTGTCAGCGTCATGAAATCAAAGAACTTGGGCCAGCTCACTTCATCCATGTTATACCCGACATCCTTGGTGTGGTATTCCCCGAAACATTTTGCTTCACTCCCTTACTTTGCTGAACTTGTTTTTGTTGGAATTCGAACTCTGTGCACTTTACCCTTGCTAACCAGTGCTTAAGTGTGTGTGCACTCTCTTTCGCCAACACTAATTGGCACGTTTAATTTAATTGGTAAGTCCCTAGTAAATGGTACTACCTATACACAAGGGGCCACATGTATTAAACATTTTTGCGGTCGGAAACGGCCAATCGGTCCGTTTCCGACCGCAAAAATGCTTTTACATATGCATTCAACACAAATTGCGATTCGGTAACACTTTACCAAATCGCAATTTGTGTTTGCGATTCGGTATTTGCAAGTGGCGTGTTTAGGGCGTCCCTTCCAAATACCGAATCTGAATGGGATGCATGAATGTTTTACGACCGAATTACGGTTGCAAAACATTCATATTTTACCGGCTCTATAGAGGAAGTGGTAACGCCTTGGCAAATGGGAAGGAGTCCCCAGGGGGCCCATTCCCTTTGAGAAAGGAAAAAAAATTTAAGAGCAGGCAGTGGTCCCACGGACCACTGCCTGCTCTTAAAAAATGAAACTGCAAAGTTTCATTTTTTCTTTTTAAATGCAGCCGTTTTCCTTTAAGGAAAACGGCTGCATTTAAAACAAAAAGACTGCTTTATTTAAAAGCAATCACAGACATGGTGGTCTGCTGACCTCAGCAGGCCACCATCCTTGTGATGGCATATATTCCTAATGGGTCGCAAATTGTGACCTACCTCATTAATATGCATGAGGTAGGTCTATTTGCGACCCATTAGGAATCGCTAATGAAACTCAAAAGTGTTTCATACATTAGGAATTGCGATTCGGAGAAAATCGCAATTAGGTATTCGGTACTTGAAATAATGATACATGTGGCCCAAGGCCTTTAAATTAAATGCTACTAGTAGGCCGCAACACTCATTGTGCCATTCGCTAAAGTAACACTGATTTTAAGACAAAACGGTTTAGGACTTCTTTGTACTGTCTGTGTGTTAATAAAATCATTTTTCAAATAAAAATTCTTCCATGTGGGCAAAGTACGTTGGGCCATATTTAGAGTATGACTGAATAATGTGTCAGATCTCCCGTCTGCCATATTTCCAGTACATTAAAGCCTGTGGCAGAGGGGATATCTTCCACATTTTGAGAGAGTAACCGTCCGACAAGCTCTAAATAAGTTCCTTTCTCCTTGGTGCACTTGTGAACAGTAAAATGAATGGTTTCATAATCTCTCTGTTTTAAAGACTCCTTCCATGTTGGAGCCAAAATATCGACCGTAGCACAAGGCTAGCAGATACAGCCTATTGTAGTGGATGTTCCTTCCCAACCCGCACTCTACCACAACTGTCAATCACCAGCAATCCTCTTTTTCCTTCTTCTTTAAGGAGTCATCCCACCCACTTCTACTGGCCCCTGCCTCCATATTTTGGCATCACTTACATTATCGATGAAGCAGAAGAGTAATCGGACACTTGGTTTCCATTTCCTAAAGCTCTGTCTGGCCTTGTCCTTGTGGCCCATTCCCCTTGAATTTCACTAGGAAAGGATGCTGTACAGTGCTCCCTTGCTTCGTAACTAGATTCAGGCTACATAAATCCAGGTGCATGCATACACCTTCCTGCGGCCATAAAAGCTGCTTTTTGCTGAATTTTGACATCCTCCAAGTCTGTCAAATAAATCAAAAAATGAAATTATCCTAATTTTAATTACTAGTTTGTAGCTTTTTTTTCTGCTCTTTTCTAAAAACCTATGTTTTGTGTAGGATGAGGTTTTAGAGCATTTTCACTGTGTTGCCTGGTGCACAGCTGTGAGGTTGCCACCATTCCTTCTTGTCAACCTTTCGTCGAACCATTCAATTTATCAAGTTACAAATTGTGTCCAGAACCATCACCAGTGGTATTTATAGCACTGTTTACCAACATTAAAGGCAGCATCGAGTTACTTCCAAGAAACTGCTTAGGACGTTCTATGGAAGCAGAGAAACAAACATGGTGCAATGCAGATGAAAAAATGAGGCGCATGCCAAATAATAATAGCGACAAAATATTGGTGAGGTGGAAGCAGGAGAGAGGGGTGGGAAAACAACATAACTAGTTTGATTCCGACAGGAAGAAGTGGAACATGTGGCATAGCTAATCTTGTAGTGACTAGGGAGGTAATGGCCACTGAGTTCAGTACGCTTTTCTTGTTTTAGCTATTGCGGATTCTTAAAGCGCATACTGCTGACATGATAATCTGGGGAGACTCCGCTTTGGCTTTATACTGGGCAGAGGTTGTCGATGTATTCTCCCGCCCCACCTTCCCGAGTTTTAGTCCCCAGTCACTGTTATTTTTACTGCGGTGTTATATGGAAGGTCAGCTCACCTTCAAAGAGAAGACCTTGGTAAGCACATCCTCCTCCTCTCTCCTTGGTGCCTGGACTGCTGCTGTCCTTCCTGGTAAAATCAGCTAGAAGCTGTGTTCAGGGTCTAAGGCAGATGATCTCACCATGGCCTAACCATTCCTCCAAGATTACTGGGGCCTACGGCTGCGATTGTATCTGCGTGTACAATCCTCAGGAGCGAGTGAGATATCGCTGCTTAAAGCTAACGCTTCTTCAAGCTGTCTTTTGGGTGCATGCTTCTGGACTTGTAGTGCATTTCTTCTGCCGCTCACAATAATGGCCAACTGGTTGGAAGATGCTGTTCAAAAAGGGTAACGACGCAGCTCGCGTCTTAGTGTCATCAGAGTCACTTCTCAGGCACAGGAGTCGAAGGGGACAGTGTAGACTTTGTCATAGGCTGGCAGAGTCCCCCACACACTTGCCTGCGACGTCTGCACAAAGCACTTTAGACTATGTGTTGCTCCCATGTCCTCAGCATACCTGTTCAATCCGCCGTGTGCTCCAGGACATTTGACACCCACAACGCAGCTGTGGTCCAACTCTGTCATGTCATCCTATTTTAGAGTGGAATTGAACACGACAATAATAGATGATGTGTGCAATGCACATAAGTTTACACATGTATGTCTACAAATGTAGGATATACACATTTGCTTTTAGTTCAGAAGGCTTCGTTTGTTTGTATGAGTGGGTGGGAGCTTCAGTTTGAATCTTTCACTTCCCTGCTACTGACACCTTGAATATATATGCAGAAGATTGCCGGCTCAGGCTGGGAAACTTCCTCACCTGGCAGACTGAGGATTAGTATGTCCATACAATAACCCCTCCACTAGCCCATCTTGTGACACAATTTGTGTCATTGATCATGCCTGCTACCACTAGCTGCAGCAATCTCTCTTGCCATTGATGAGGTCTGCCGCTATCGCTGCCACAACCTCTGTCGCTGATGGGGACTTCTACTTTTGCTGCCAAAGCTTCTTTCACCGATGGGGCATTCAACTATAGCTGCCACAGCCTCTTTAATTCATGTCCCTTACCACTATTGCTGCCGTGGTCTCAGCTGTTGACTGAGTCTGCCACCATCAATGCCCCAGTCTCTGTCTGTGATGGGGCTTTTCACTGTTGCTGCTACAGCTTTTTTTGTTCATTAGACCTGCCACCATCTCTGCCACAGCCTCTGCCATTGATTGTCCTGCCACCATCGCTGGCACTGCCTCCTCGATTGATGGGTCTGGTCCTTCCACTGTTGCTGCCACAGCCGCTTTCGTTAATGGGCACCACCATTATCACTGCTGCAGCCTCTCTGCTATCTTCGCTGCCACAACCTCTGTTGTTGATGGGACCTACAGCCTTCTCTACCACAGCCTGTCCACTTTCACTACTTTTATTTAGCTTACAGAGTATAGTACTTCTCTCGATTGTCCAGTCTGTTCGCCATGTTCTGTTGTGTCTTATGACGCCATCCATTGAAAACGTCCAGAGCCACGAGGGATGCTTAGATTACTTTTTAGATCTATGCTCTTCCTTAAGTGTTGTCACTTTGGAAAATGTATTTCTGCTTTTCTTGTTCTCTCCATGTAAGTCTTAGCTGAATGTTGTGGCAGTCGAGGTCACTGGTTGCCTTAAGGGTCCGCCTGCAAGCTGTATTGGATTCACTTTGATGCCCATCTACCATTGAAAGCAATGATATGCCAGCATTAACTGGTTCATTAACCGAAAAGGATCAATACTTCCCTTCATTAAGAGGTATGGCACACCATGTGTCATGTTTAATAAAATCATGTAAGGATGGGAAAGTGCTTTATGGATGGCTAAATGAAAAATTGCTTTCCTACCTTAAATCATTTCTGGTAATAACTTGTGTAGAAGTAAGTTTTCAAACTTTTGCTGGTTTCATCTGGTCAGTGCAGCGATGCTCTGGAAAGAAAAACATCCAGTAATCTGGTCACTGGCAATTTCCGCAAAACATTTCAAACACTGGGTGTGTTAGTAATACGAGTAGGTGTCCTGGTCAGGGCCGGACTAGCCGTAGGCATTTCCCTGGTGGTCCGCAGGTGTGGGGGCTGGTTTTGGACCCCTTGGGGGCCGTTTTTGTTACTGGGGTCCGGTTTTGCAGCGTAGCTGCAATATCAGCCCCCTGTAACAAAAGTGGCAGTGGTGAGACGGGAGTGGTGCTTTCCACTGGCAGCCCCCCCAACCCCCCTCCTCCCCCCCGCCCCACTCCCTCAGGTCTGGCCGTGGTCCTGCTAAACACTATATAGCTTATGGGCATCAGTATTGGTTGGCATAACAATGTTTCTCCTGGGTATTTCCAAATTGTCTAAATATTGTGGAAATGGCTTTGGTCGTGTTAAAATAGGACCAGTCATGTTTGCAATGTTTTGGTACCGTCATTACGGTCTCCCTAGTGCAGCACAGATCTGACAATCATGGGGAGTAACTGATGGTGTGCTTGTACTCTCCTCACACGTCCAGCCCTCACCTCTCTTCCCTGCAGCACAATCTGGAGTGGTAGAGTTGTGACAGGACTGCTTGAATGCCCTGCTGTCTGTGTTAGAAAATATTTCAATTGTGGGTACATGGGCAGTAGCTGCTCGTGTCCGCTTAAGAGGAACAAGCAGTGGCAAAGCGAAACGTTCTTGCCTTTATTATGAGGCCTAGAGCTATTTACATTGACAGTGCTTGTTTTCCTCACGTCAAGTAAATTTACAAACAAATTAAAATTAGAAGATGGCCACTGGCGCGTAAGGACCTCTGCACACACAGCGGCAGCCATTCTGGAAAGCTTTTAGTTTGTTTATGATAAAAACCATTTCAACATGGCCACCCATGTGTGAAGACTCCTGGGCGGCCACATTTCAATGGTTTTAATCATAAAGAAGAAGCATTTCAAGGTCACTGCCTGTGCATGCACATGCGTACTGATGCCTTGGAGACAATTTTGGATTTTTTTTAACTTTAATTTACTGGTCACATATTGTACACAGACATTTCAGAATGCTAAATTAAAACAATAAAGTTTGCACAAGATGCTGCAGAAACTAAAATAAGCAATAGGTGTAGAGGCACTGTGAAGCTGCCAGGCCCTTGCAAAAATATTTTTTATAAAGCTAACTACACTCAAAAGTGGGTGTGAGGGGGGAAGGAAACCATGGAGGAGTAGGGAAGCGAGAGGTGCAATAACAGTGTGAAGCTACCAAGTCCTCACAAACGCGCATTTAAAAAAAGTGGGAAGAGGAAGTGGTTAGGGAGCAATGCATGAGCCGGGGAATGGGTTGTAATTAGCAGGAAAGGAGGAGTGAAGTGAGGGAGGAAAACCATGCACTCCTATGGAGAAATGTCAGTAGTCGAAGGATACAAAATCAGTGAATTAAAACTATGATAAAATAATCTATGCTTCAGTGACAGGACAAAGCCATTGAATCATGAACCTCAAACTGAGGTAGGCAAAAAAAATATTCAGCCTTGAGCAAGGGGCTGGCCCAAAGCACACTCTAAATATTGAACCGTAGACCATAGGTCTCTGACAACAGGCAGCTAAACCAGTCTGTAAGTGAGACCTAAAAACATGTGCTGGTTAAACCTCTTAATTTGATGAAGGTCCTCTAAAAATGCATTTGTGTATGACTCTAGTTTAATTAGAAACCTTAGAGAACAGTTATATCTACTCTTACAGATCCAACAAGGGTTTCCATCATCCCGTAACTTATTTTCCCATTATTTCTCAAAATGTTGCTTGTTATACTGGTTATTATCTGGTGATCACTCTTTTTCTGTAACACAATCAAAGTGAAAAAAGTGTTTATTCAAATTTCATTGGCATTTACGTAGCAATCCCTATGGATTCCTTATCATCCTTGTTCAAGCATTTGAGGTGCATTTCGACCTTTAATTCAGTGTTGATAACACTCTTACCATCAAATAGACGGGTCACAGTTTTACCAGCAAAATGTCAATTGCCCAGAATCCACCCATAAGGAGCAGCTAATCCATTGCCTAGGAATTACCTGAAAAGCCAACTAAGAACTTGCTTGTAAAGAAATGGATCAGACATTTAACTAATTAGACAATTTAGAACCTTCACGTGTAGGTGGCATCGCTATGATCAGCATGATATGCATTCACAAATTGGTACTGTCTTTTCAGAGACCTCCCAGTGTATGTGCTTGTAAGCTTTTTCTATTGATTTCAGGCAGTTGCTACATAGTTTATCTGGATTATGAAACAGTCTAGCCCACAGAATGTGGATATTTTTCATTCAGTGAATGGACATCTTCTGACTTAAAATCTTACCATTGTTCTGGAATCATTGGGAAATGTAGGATGGATTCTAGAATGTCAATAAACAATCATTAAACAACAAAAAGGAGCAAAGAAGAAAAATAATGAGGCACACAGAGAAGTCTTCGTACAAGAATATGCAATTTTTTATTCTTTACAATTAATTTGCTTCTTACATCCATATTTCAAACAACATTTCTATGCCACCTACCCTATCTTTTAAATGTTCACAATCTTGAAAAATGGCAGTTTGATTTTTTTATACAGCCAAAAAACCTTTTGTCTATTAGACTTTGTAGGTTGTAATTTTTTTGTCTCCATATTTTGTTACAGCCTGATGTAATCAGTGTTGTCTTTTGATGTGCTTATTGACGCAGCGTTTTGTCTACTCATTAATTCTTATAGCCTTCATTGTCAAGGCTTGTGGTAAAGAGAGCGTTCCTCAGGATAAGTGCAATGAACAGATAGGGTCCACCTCTTGATATCCCCAATTCTGCTTACCATAAAGGCACAGAATGTTAGGGCGATCAAGTGAGAGAAAGGCTAGTGGGAAAGGATCAGCAAGGACTGAGACCTATCCTCACGCAGACTGGCTCCTAAGTATGACCGAAGATCATCTGTGCAGCGCGTATCTCAAACGGTCACCCTTGCTGGATAAATGAATATAGGGAAATACTAACAAAGAAAGGGTTGTAGTTATTGCCAAATGAAAGCTCTCATCAAAAAAAGGTTCAGCAGATTTCTCACTCATAAATCCAATTTGGTTAAACACAGTCACCAGTACTTAGGACCATAGGCTGAAGCTGACCACGGGAAGAAAATAAAATATAGCTGTCAAAAAACTGGATCCCATAAATCTGCAGCTATCCATGGAATGTCGAATCCTCACAGAAATTGGTATTTTGCAGTTAATATTCCAAATTGACACCTACCTCCAAAGTCTCATTGACGAGAGAGGCGTAAGCACTAAGCACTCCTCACACTTTACACCAGATAGCGAGCCCTTAACCAGCAAGACTCCATAAATAGAAGTACAATGTCATGAATGCGCTTACTTTCGTTTTTTAATTCGAGCGCAGCTTACACTTCCGAATTTAACGAGCCCGTGTACAGAAAACCTGTTGAACAAGCAACATAAGCGCTCCACGCGCTGAAGGGCCCACAGAAACGCTCTGCGTCTCAGAGTACTACAGACGTTTCGCGCAATAAACAGACCACGCTGATGTCTTTAAGCGTAAAAAGCCATTTATTAGGACCAGGCTGCACAACAGTAATCAATAAACCAATAACATCAACATCAATAACCAAACCCCCACATCAACTCTGCATCCCTTCACTTTCTTCACCCACTCTGAACTCACATTTCCAACCACTCCATGCCCATTCCGTTCCTCATCCATTTCCACAATTCTCATAGCATCCTCCCCGGTATCACCTGGCATTCCAGTCATGCCTCAGCTCCCCACATCATTCAATCTTCCCCCCCCCGAGGGATGGGTGCGCCCGCTATTGACTCCCCTGCCCCTCCAAAGTATCGCCTACCCCGCAGCCCGTCCTAAACTGACACGCCATGCCAACCCTACCTCCAAACCCTAGTAACTGCAGGGTGGGTGGGTGGCCTTTCAACTAGCCCTCCCGATGGTGCCGAGCGCAGGAAGAGGAAGTTGCCCTCCTCCCCTGCACTCTTATACCCACCCCCTAACTCCACCCCTTAACCCTGCCTGGTCATCCCCTGTGCGAAAGACCCCGGGGGAAGACTAGTCTGCGACTCTGCTTCCCCCGGGGCCCAGCATCGCGCAATAAACAGACCACGCTGATGTCTTTAAGCGTAAAAGGCCATTTATTAGGACCAGGCTGCACAACAGTAATCAATAAACCAATAACATAAACATCAATAACCAAACCCCCACATCAACTCTGCATCCCTTCACTTTCTTCACCCACTCTGAACTCACATTTCCAACCACTCCATGCACATTCCGTTCCTCATCCATTTCCACAATTCTCATAGCATCCTCCCCGGTATCACCTGGCATTCCAGTCATGCCTCAGCTCCCCACATCATTCAATCTTCCCCCCTGAGGGATGGGTGCGCCCGCTATTGACTCCCCCACCCCTCCAAAGTATCGCCAACCAGGGAACCCCCTTTAGGGCAGTTACCTGCCCCCTCCTCCCCCCCCAGGGCCCGTACAATGCATCTTTCATCCATACCCACTCAAACATTCCTGTGACACCAAATTGCCTCATTCCACAACTTACTGACCACATCTCTCATCTCCATCATGTAATAAGCATTCCCCAATTTAGAAAGATGCACTCCGTCATCCCTAAACAGTAGCGGTTCTTCCAGTCGCAGTCCAGCATGAGCAATGACCTTAATGTCCCCGTCCCCACAGAAACGTCTCATCGCTCTGTTGAGCTTCCGTCGTGCCTTCTCCACAGCCCCATGTTTAAGGGCACCCCTCCATACTTTCCTAGGAACAAGCTCAGTCCAGGCAATGCAAGTCCCTGCCAGCCTGCGTTTCAGCACTTCCAAATCCGTCTGCATCAGCTGCAAGAGCGCCAAACCCGACAGCTGAACCAAATCGTTCTCCCCCAAGTGTATGATCAACAGATCCGGGCATCCCTTCTGGGGGACCATCTTCGCGAGCCAGGGCAATAGTGCCCCCCATCGCATCCCCCCTTTACCCCACCAATGCACCTCGTGATGTTGTCCTTTGAGTCCCAGGTTACGGCGGTACACTTGTTGTTCTGCATACTTGGAGGCCCAATGAACGAAGGAATGCCCCACGATCCAAGTGACCGTCTTGGCCCCTGGTCCACCCACGCAACCTACGAGAGAAAAACATGTTAGAAACAAAGCCTAGAACTAATCACATCAATTCCCCAACTTCTCACTTGCGAACATACCGCTCACAGCACCGAGACTTCCACCTCCCAATCTGCCGAATCCTGTCCCAAGACCACCCCAACCGGGCCGCTGCTGTAGCCGCCCCAATACGGAAACAGTGAGTCCCGAACCCAGCTGGATCCAAACCCAAGCGCCGTAAGGCCATACGCAGCACCGCCAACAACTGTCCTGAAGTCACCCACGCCCCAGACATGTGGCAAAATATCTCACCACTCGCCACCTGCGTGGAAAGCACAAACGTCCTCCATTCGGCCACCGGGCACACACCCCCACAACCAGCCTCGCACAACCAAACCCACTTACCCCGCCCCAGCTGATCCGTTTTGGAGTGACCCAGCCAAATCCCCAATCGCCCGCCATCCAGCCGTATCTCCTCGTACCGCCTGCCACACACTGACCGCGTGCCCAACAATTCAGACACACGAAAAGCTCCAAAAAACATCCAAATCATCCCCAAACGAAAAACACGCACCTCAAACGCATCATAACAACACAGCGGCAAAACCTCGACCAACTTGACCAACAAATCAAAAGTAATCGCCTCCCGCAACACCCCACCCCCCTTTCTCTCCCTGCCCCAACCTCTGAGTACCCTACTGATAATCACATCTTTCGTAGGATCAAAACCAACAAACAAGCAACAATAAAATGCCACCCCTGCCAACTTCCCTGATATAGTCGCAGCCGTCAGCCCTCTGTCCATGCAATGCAATACAAACTGCAACACTCCTTGCTCCAATGCTGAGCAATCTCCAAAAGCAGAATCCCCACGCCATCCCATAAAGGATCCAAACTCCGCCCACGCCAGTCTGTATGCTCGTCTTGTGGTATCAGCAATAGAATTTTCAACCAGGCCTATCACCCTCACTCCCCCAAGGCCCAGATGCCGTCCGGCTGCTTGGTCTTGCACTGATCCGCTCCTGGTGCCAATCGCCGGAACCGCTGCCACTGCGAATGAGACAAAGCATCTGCAATGTCATTATTCGCTCCAGGGACATGCTTGGCTCTAAAAACCACATTCAATCTTAAACATTTCAACATGAAACTTCTCAGCAATCTCAGTACTCTCAGGTCCCTGCCCTCTGCCTGTTAACCAGCTCGACCACAGTCATGTTGTCCACGTGGAACAACACAGACCTGTTCTGAAACTCAAGACCCCACACTTCCAGTACCACCAACAAGGGAAAGAATTCCAGAAATGCAATGCTCCTCCCCTGCTTCACCCAATGAGCTGGCCAGTCCTCCGCGCACCACCTGCCATCCCAGAAGATCCCAAAACCAGCTGCCCCGGCTGCATCAGAGTAAATTTGACATTGCCAAACCATCCTGTCGTCCGCAAAATCCAGGGACACCCCGTTGAAATCTGTCAAGAAAGTCAGCCATGTCCTCAAGTCTGCCCGAACCCCCATGGAGATCCGGATCCTGTGGTGCGGAAGAACAGCTCCCGACATTACCATGCTGAGCCGCCTGCAGAACGTCCGTCCCGCCCTAACCACCCTGCACGCAAAGTTCAAGAAGCCCAACAGTTGCTGTACCGCCCTCAACGTGATCCTCTTCTCACCGATCGCCCACCAGAGGCACACCTGAATCTCTGTCACTTTAGCAGCAGGGAGGCGAGCTGTCCACTGAAGGGAATCCAGCTCAATGCCCAAGAATGTCAGAGTGCAGCATGGGCCTGCCGTCATTTCCGGGGCCAAGGGAACACCAAAGTGCCGCGACATCTCCTGGAACTGTGACAGGGCCCTGCCACAATCCCCAGAGTGATCTCTTCCAAGAAAGAGAAAATCGTCCAGGTAGTGAGTAACATCCCGATGCCTGCTAATCTGTGTAAAAACCCACTGCAAGAAGGTGCTAAACAGCTCAAACAGCGCGCAGGAAATCGCGCATCCCATGGGCAAAACTTTGTCCACGTAGATGGCCCCTGCAAACTGCATCCCCAGCAGCGAGAAATCTGCGGGGTGTATGGGCAGCAGGCGGAAGGCAGACTTGACATCACATTTCGCTAATTCCGCCCCCGGCCCACACACCCTCACAAGGCGGATCGCATCATCCACCGATGCGTAAAGCACCCTGGAGTCCTCCTCCGCAATGAAATCGTTCACAGACTGTCCTTCAGGCCACGAGAGGTGATGTATCATGCGAAACTCACCCTCCCCTTTGTTGGGCACCACCTCCAGCGGAGAGATGATTAAGTCATCCGCTGGCCAGTCGCTGAACGGGCCAGCTATTCTCCCCTCCTCCACCTCCTTCTGCAGTTTGGCAGCTACAACTCCCGGCAATGCTGTGGCTGATTTCAGATTATCTGCCCATCTCCGCACCCTGGGACCCTGATAGCCCACCCGAAAGCCCTCCGTGAAACCCCACTGAATCCTTGAAGCTGCCTCCCTGTCGGGGTAACACAAGAGCCACGGGGCCATCGCCTCCACCTTAACCGGTGTAGGCGCCCTTTTGTCCAGGCTGTCCCCTCCCTTTCGCGTTGCGCCACTGTTCCGAGGGCGTGACCAGTGTAAAACATTGGGTAAGGGCGTGCTTCCCTCCACATTTAGACCACTCATGCTTGAACTTGCATGGGTAGCGCGAGCAATAGCCCCTGTTGTAGCTCCAACAGGCCCCGGTGTTAGAACCGCCTGGCTTAGTGTTCTGGCCTGTGCTACCGGCTCCGGCGGTGTTCCCCCCCGCCCCGCTTTGGGCGGGACACGGCGGAAAAGACCGATAAGAAACCGGCAAACCGCTGGCTGTGTGGGTGGATGCCGATGAATGCGTGGACGCCATCCACTGCATCCATAATTCCTGATCCACCTCACCCCAATGCTTGTCCGGGTTGGCGCTAACCCTGGCCCTGAACTCCTCGTCGTAACTCAGCCAGGCGAACCCCCCGAACTGGAGTTGGGCCTTCCTGATAATGTCCATATACTTCATTAACGCGATGGCCCTATCCAGGTGCTTCTCACAGTAAATACTGGTGTAAATGATAAATGCCAAAGTCCAATTTTCCATAGTCACAGGGACCCTAGGCCGTCTAGGCAACTCCCACTCCTCCTCCTTGGAACCCTCCTTCGCCTGCACCTCCCTGTGCAGTAATTTAAACACGTCCACATATTCGTGTTTCCAAATTCTACTCTTAACATTATCAGACAAATGAGAACCCAAGGGCATGGCCAGCCCCATGTAAGGGAGCTTCTTCTGGCGTTTGTCCTCAGACTTGTCCCCTTTTTCGTCCTTCCCCTCCGTCTTGTCAGTCTGAACTCCCGCTGTAGAAACCAACTTACCTCCCACCTGCTTGACGACCCGTGACGGCCTGTCTTTTTGCAACTCTCCGGTCACCCGCACCGACCCCTCCCCCACACCCACCGACCTACAAGCCTTCTTCCTACCCCCTTGTGGCCCACCATCCCAAGCCGTCCACCAAGGTCCCTCACCTGACAGTGATGAGTGCATCTCTCCGGGCCGTCTTCTGGAGGTGGAAGCCTTGGGTGTCCCCGCCTCTGCCGTGCCCTTCGTCTGCTTACAGACCTGCAAAACACCAAATCCGCTGTTGCTCTTCACCCCCCCGTCCCGTCGTCGTCATCCCTCACCTCCCCATCCTCGAGCTCATCACTCTCCTCATCATAGTCCAACCCCACTTCCGGCTCCACATCCACAGGCGCCCACAACACCTCTTTCACCGCACGTTTCACGCCTTTACTCTTTGCAGCACACACTCCCCGGCCACCCGACATACACGATGCCGTAGCCCGCTCCCACGCTGGAGGGATGGCCGCCGCGGACCGCCCTACTGCTTCAAGCCGGCGTCCAGGGGCCGTTTTGCACCCTGCCGGGCCACCCCGCACTCTGCCGACATCCGCCGGCTTGGATCCCCCCCTACCCCCCAGGTCGCTCCAACCTGAGTGGGCCCCGGCACCACCAGGCCTCACAGTCGTCCCAGCCGTCCCTACCGGGCCCGGAGGCCCCCTAATGCTACCTGCCTCCCCCAGCCTGTCCCTCCCAGCCCTGTCCAACTCCTCTTGCTCCGCCCACCTCTCCTCCTCCGAGGTGGGAGTAGGGGGCCCTTCGGCCTCCGCGTCCCAGGCCACACCTGCCCTGGGTGCATACTGCTCTGCCCTCCTAGCCTCGTGCAGCTGCACTAGAAGGCGCTGCTCCCTAATCCTGTCCTCCCAAGCCAGTGCCTCCCAGCGTGGGAGGGGAGGGGGGGGCAGTAGCCCTGAAACCCCCCTCCAAGCTGCCAAATTCCGGGTTGGGGGCAGGCACCGGTCCCCCCACGGCACTGCCGCCTGCCCCCATGACAGAGACCTCTTGCACCCCCAAGACGCCCCCCCACAGGAACCGGAGTGCCCACCCTGGACCCAGTCGAGAGGTCAATGGGAGCGTCCACCCATTGCCCCAAGCCATCACCCACACCCCCTGTACCCAAACCAAACTCCAGGATAGAAATGCAAGGGCCCCCGTTCCCCCCCACCCCCTTCCCCCCACCGCCCCTCCAAAACGGCTCCCGCCGCGAAATTCACTGGCCTAGGCCCCCCGGCCTCCACCCCCCCTCCCCCCCCACTCGCGTGCAGTCACGCGCATTTGACATCTCCCCAGCAGAAAACGGCCCCACCGACAGTCATGTCGGCCCTGGGGGCACAAACTCCAGCTGGGGGAAAGACAGGCGCGGAGGCAGGCTCTTCCGCCGACCTCCGTGCGCGGGCTCCTTCTTGGGCGCGCCCCGCCCCCTCACCAACGCGCACTTCCCAGGCGGCGGCGGTTCCTCCTGACAGGCTAAAACCGCCGCCGCTACCCCAGCTGAAGCCGCCTGCGGGGCCCGCGTAAACCCCACCCACGCCTCCCCCAGCACCCCAGGCCGGAGGAGATCCTCCCGCCCGGCGCGCCCCAGCACCTTCAAGGCCTCCCTTACCTCATCGGTCGAAGCGCCCGCCATCGCCCGCAGTCCACGAAACCACCGGCCAGTGGTTCCCGCACATCCCGGCAACCGTCCGAAGCAATTTCCGCCCCGCGGTGAAGCACCTTCGGCCTACTCTGCCACTAACTTCTCCCTTTCAACTAGCCCTCCCGATGGTGCCGAGCGCAGGAAGAGGAAGTTGCCCTCCTCCCCTGCGCTCTTATACCCACCCCCTAACTCCATCCCTTAACCCTGCCTGGTCCTCCCCTGCGCGAAAGACCCCGGGGGAAGACTAGTCTGCGACTCTGCTTCCCCCGGGGCCCAGCATATTCCCTCCTTGGGAAAACCAACGCTGTCAGAAGTCAGAAACAAGCGTCTCTCCATAGACTCACATCAAGCAGCGGGCAATCAGCTGACGGTCTCCAGCAAGCATACACGCCACGAGCACGTCTTGCCCAACGCTCATCTGACGTCAAGGGGAACTTTGATTACGCACGTCGGACGACGTGCAGGCACTTTTATATATACTCACGCCTCACCACGGCCAGCTGCATGTCATTTCCTCGTGTGTATTCATGGGTCGTGTAGTTCTATTGAGCTCATGAGTAAATATAAAACGTATGGGATTAAACAGGTTCAATTACACACGATACATAAACAACAAGAATCCCTCCACTAATGTACAGAAAGGGTCTTGTTCTGCAGACCATGAAGGCGCCAATGAGGTTTCATTTCCTGACATTCATACCAACAAAATCTCTTTTCAACAATTATAATGCTCTAGGGCGAATGTTTACCTAAAGTGCATAGAAATTCACTCAGTCTTTAATACATTCACATCTGTCTTTAATTCGCAACATCTTGTGATATCTCAATTTTTGAATACCTCTGGTAACATCAGTCACATCACATTTTTGTCAAACATTGCAGAACAATTTTGTTTATATCTGTAATCTTTTATCATAAGGATAAGTCTAGATAATAGTGGCTAGTCTGCCATTTTCAAGAAATCTGCATATGCACAAGTTTAAAATAAGCATGTCTGGTGAAAAAAGCATGAAGTAGGTAAGCGTCAAACCCGTATCAAATTGAAAGAAGAAGAGAAAATAGATAAACATAATTAAATTACCTCATATCACTGTCTTCCGCCTCTGTCATAGGGCTTTCCTAATGGATCTACGAGCCCCACATGCATGTTTCAAACATGTGGAATCAGGGCTTTAAGTGGTATGAAAAAAATGGGGGGGGAGGGGATCTCAAAGGGGCGTGGCCAATGTATTTAAGGGTGTGGCTTAAAAACACTATCTGTGCTTAGCATAGTGTGCCGCCTGACCTGTATTTTGCTGTTTCTGTCATTGCATCCAGATATATGATATTTCGACGCCAGGAGTAGTAAGCGCTACATAAGTGCAATTACAATACAACAAGTAACATCTTACCTACAACAAGCCAGGATTATTGGCTTTGTCAATGGTTGTTAGTATGGCTTGTAAATTATTGAAAAAGCTTCCACTTAAAGCCCTGGTGACACCACAACAAAGTTGCTGCTCCTGAGTTTCAAAAAGAGAAGGGAAATCCAGAGAGAAAATGACTCTCTTTAAATGATTTCCCTTTCCCTACAACGCTCACCTGCCATGACGTCATGCCGTAACTTCTCCACTAGTGAGAAGTGAGCAGTGTGCGCACGCGCACATCGATGTGCCTGCTGTCACTGCAGTCCGGAAAAAACAGACCGCCTGTGCCAGGGCACAAAACAAAACCCGATTGTTAGGAATGGGATTTCTGGTTGGCTAAGGCTTGCGCCAAAGCCAAGCAGAAACCACCACTCTAGTCAGGGCGAGAGAGTTACACACCCAAGATAACCCCTGCTCACCCCCTTGGTAGCTTGGCACGAGCAGTCAGGCTTATCCCGGAGGCAATGTGTAAAGCGTTTGCGCAACACACACACAGCACCACACCCAAGGCACACTACAAAAGGAACTCCACACAAGGTTATAAATTAAAATAGCCTTTATATTATCAGAAACACATTAGAATAGTACTCACATACAATACACTGTGCCAACTGGCACGGGACAATATTTACAGGGGATTATGTACACATGACAGGGCCACGTGGACCACTGTCAGAACCATCACTTAGTGAAAGGTAATAGATGTAGAACACATAATAACTGTAGGACATGTCAGAAACGTACAACCAGTAATCACTGGCAACCACTGTACTTAGCATCAGCCTGTAACATAAACCATATTATGCACAGCATCACATTAGGTGCAACACCTTATGCGCCAACCTCACCAGCATAAACACATTATGCAATTATCTCTCCAGTCTAAACGCATTAGACAATAACATCCTAAGTATAAATCACATTAGGAAATAATCTCAGGGGAAAATAACTCACAACCTAAAAGCATTAGGAAGTAATGACCTCGCAAGCATAGAAACCACATTTTAGAGGTAACCGAAACAGGGTGCGTAAAACATGCTACACGCATTACATTTCCTAGCACCACATACTCACAGTAGCACATAACCTCATAGTAGAAAGAACCATAGCAGAGGTATAAATCACATTAGCCTATAAATCCTAGGAAAGAAGCTCACCAACACACAAATCACATTAGGGCCTGGCGCCCTATAAACCTAGCAGTCCCCTTGGCCAGCTGGCCATCTCACCAGGGGCTCAAATGCCCTATGTCCAAAAGTCAGGGCGCGCTGCAAGGGCAGCGAAAGTCAAGGGTGCGCAATCTGCGCAGGTCTAAACGGTGCAGCTGGCACTAAGTGCTGCGCAGCTGTGAATGTCAGGGGCACAGGAGTGCATCTCACTCCTAACTTCAGCAGGTCCCCTAAAGCAAAGAGAAAGACCTAAACGGTGCAGCTGCCCACTACTTGCTGGGCAGCTGGGAATGTTAAAATGAGGCATGGGCCCTCAATGGTCCTAAAAACAAATGTGCCCCCTTCGTTGGAGCCACCCGGGCTCTGGAAACAACATGGCCCCCAAGTCCCACGTCGGGACTGCTTAAAAATAGAATAGCCCCCTCGTTGCAGCGGCCCGCAACTGCGGCGCCGCTGTGAAGCAAATGAAGAATTGGCACCACTGTGCCTGGGGACCCCCTCTGGGGCCCTTTTAATAAAATTACCCCATCGGTGCAGCTGCCCTCTGCAAGCGGGGCAGCTGAAATCATTGCGAGCGGGGAAGCACGGGCCCCTTTTGGCCCTTAAACAATAAGAATGCCCCGCGTTGGAGCCATCGGGGCTTCGAAACCATATACCCCCAAACGTTGGAGCCACACGGGGATCTAACAATCATTAGCCAAACGTTGGAGCCACCGAGGCTCTAAAACAATTACGCCCCTCGTAGGAACCACGCAGGCTCTAAAACAAACTAGGCCCCTTGTTAGAGCCATCTGGGCTCTGAGGCAACTATGCGCCACGTGGGAGCGGCCCGCTGCCAAAACGGGGCCGCTCAGGATCTGTGCCTCGATCAGGCACCAACAATAGCCCCCACGGAGCCCCCAACCCTTTCTAACTCACCGGGCTGCTCTCTGGGGACTCCTCTTCACCCGGTCCCGCTCCTGGGGGCCGGGTCTCCTCACAGGCGGCGGGCGGGGCTCTCTCACTCATGAGAGCCTCGCTGGGGGATCCGGTGGCGTCTCCCTCGCTTCGCCCGGTCCCCTCTCTCTCTCGGGACCGGGACTTCTCTTGCGGCGGCCTGCGGAGTCGCTGTTTGCTCCGGCCGCACTCCTCTTCACCCGGGCCCCCTCCTGGGACCCGGGACTCATCATCAGCACTCTGGGAGGCGGGGTAGGCTCCCGTCCTCCTTTCCTTCAATCGCGGCGGGGGCAGGCACCGACAATGTGCCTCGTGCCCCCTCCGCCATACCGGCACCTCTCCCCTTCACCCGGGCCCCCTCCTGGGACCCGGGACTTCATCACCGAGCCTGCGAGGCTCCGGCCGGATCTCTCGCGGCGGGGCGGGACTTCCTCTCCTCGCTCCGCCCATGTCCCAGGCAGACGTGCCTGACTTCCTGGTCGCGCTGCTGCGGCCGGGAACAGATTTCTTTGGCAGCCCCGGGGCTGCGGCGGTGATTTTAAAAAGTAGAACGCGGGGTAGGCACCCGCATTTACATTAAATAAAAAGCAGCCATGTGGGGTGGGCACCCACGTTTTAAATATCAAAATAAGCGGAGTGGGCTCCCGCTCGATCACGGAGCCCGGGGGAATCCCTACACCGGGGATTCCCTCTCCCTGGACGGCAGCTCAGTGCTGCGGAGCCCTCGTGCTCCTTTTCTGGGCAAAAATAGGAATCCAGCACAGCGCTCACGAGGCGCTTAGAAGCAGGCAAAGGTCCTGCAGTGAAAAGAATAAGTCCTTAGCTGAAGGGGCAATGCAGGGCCCAGGGAGGCAAGCCCTCATGGTAGCCCCCCTGGGCCCCAGCAGCAGCACGCCCTGGCAGGAACAGAACTGCAGAACTGAACAAGTTCATGGGGTCACAGCCCCTTCTTTTATACACCAAAATCCCTTTGTGACACAGCACAGGGCTGGGGAAAAACCAGACGCAACTGGTTTGGGGGAGCTTTGGAGCACTTTGTTTTGCTCAGCTCCTCTCTCCTTTCACAGGACAGGCTAGGGACATCAGACGCACCACAGGAGGTGGAGCCAGCATTGTACAGGGCAGGCAACATCCTCTTCAGGGTCAGGGGATCTCTCCTCCCACCACTCTCAGCTCAGGTGTCCCAGTCAGCCCAGCGCTGACTCACCCTGCCCCTCCTGGAGCCACACACACCTCCCAGCCCCTGTCACTCACAGAGCCAGACATGCAATCCACATCAGGCAGGCAGACTCAGAGCACACATAAAGGCCAACTTCTAAAAGTGGCATTTCTACACCAGTCACAATGAATCTGCGCACACCATTGCGCAGCATTTATTCTCACGAATTCATACATACTAGACTTGACCACACTGCACCTTTCATACCAGGAATTACCACAGGCACACTATCCCCCATGCATTCCTATGGGAGGGCAGGCCAAGCTTACTACACACGCACACAGCGCGCACGCACTTTACACTGGGCCACAGTGCTAAAGTGCCCAGAGGCCTAAAATCACCAACACTACACAGGGAAAAGGCTAAGGGACAGGCAAAAAGTTCAGGGGTGAACCTGCCAAAAAGGGCCAGGTCCAACACCGATAGAGACCCTTTTCGAGGCCCCCTTTAAAAAACTGCTGGTGCTCAGCACCGGTGAGACCCGGCCCACTTAAAGCCCTGTGTGGAATGACCCAATTTGAAATATATATAATTAGGTAATGTTTTTCGTCCCCTTATTCTGAAATGATGAACATGACATTGTGTTGTTTTATCACATCGTGTATCACAAAACCTTATTAGCTTTTATCCCTATTCCAAAGCCTGTTCATAAAGCAATTGTAGATACATTGACAGTGGAGGTAGGTGAAGTAATCATTGATGGCAATTTTGGAGCATCTTTTTAATTTACCCATATATTATAATTTTCTAAATTTATTACTTGCAACTAGATTTGTACTGGACAAGAGCTGTAAAAGAATTACTTAATTACTTCTAATTGACATCCATGTATGAATTAAAGCTTATCAAGTTTACCCAAAGGTGTCCCACAGTAGTGCCTCTTGAGCAGACAGTTGTGATAGAACATAGTTGTGACTGACTGCCAACAACAAGAATACTCTTACATTTTATCTAACAACCTACAGCACCTGTGTTGATAATAACATATATTACTTGAAGGATAAAATGCTTTCACATGCATCACTTGTCTGATCCTGAGTTAGATGACTGGTTTACAAAGATAAAGTAATATTTAATTAAGAAACCTACAACGATAAAAGTAATATCATTACTGTTCTCTCTGGCAAGGTGTGGCTGTTCACATGCCGTATCTCTCAGCCCAATTCTTGTTCAAAATTATGTATCTTGAATTAGCATCCTGTATTAATTGTTGTGAGCTGGCCAGCCAATCAGCCTTTACAGACCATAGCTATCCTTCGAGGCCTGTATAGGGAGCATTTGTGGCTGCAAGCTTCCTACCCCTGTGGGTGCTCAACTTCCTTTCCCTTTCCCGAGCAGTAAATTTAGCTCAGTGTGGTTGAAGGGATGTTCTCTTCTCTGATTTAAATCCTGTGCTGACATAATTGCCCTCCTTCCTAGTAGTGTAGTAATTGTATTACTACATACTGAGAGGTGTTAATGCACCTATCAATAACGGGTCTTGCTATTTAGGTCACAAACTCCTCCTGCTTAGAGAAGGCAGACGTTGTAAGTGGAAAATGGCCCAGAATTCAGAACAGTATGTTGTAAAATGCACAGTAATGCTATACCCCGCATGCCATTGTGCATTAGGTGCCAAATCAGTTTAGTAAAAGACACACAATTGATGGACGGAATGTGGAACAAATCTAACATTCACCACCAGTCAAAAGATATGGGTTAAATCCTTTCTTCTTTTGCTCACCATGCCACCTGGGAACAGACCAGTCCGAACTGCCAAGGCAGGTTCTCCCTGGACCAGAAACAAGCATCCTGGGGCCGGTTTTGGAGTATCACCCCTCATCAGCCATGCTACCTTGAATCCAGTAGCACAGTGAGCCTGGGACCCACGTCTGGGCATACACGGCGCACTTAGAGCGATAAATCATTTTAGTGGCCTGTAAATAGGGTGGTGATAATACCTGGTCTGGAATAACCACTCTAGTAGTAACAAGACTCTATGTATTTGGACCAGAAGCATCATCTGAGTCTATTCTTTCATTGTACAACTACTTAGTGCCTCTGAAAACTCGTTGAAAAACAGATTCCTTCACATCTCTGCCTGGATGAACATCCCACTGCCTCCAAGTTGAAGCCGCATCATTTATGAAACTGGTCATCACGTAGACAGCCACTGGGCAAGTGATATTATTGACTCTCCATCTATTTTTTTTTCTTGTGCCAGAGTTCTGAAGCAACACTGTTCGCCGGCATGAGCGACGTTTAATAGAGGGGGAATGACCCTCCCTCCTGAGACTACTTGAGCTTTTAAGTGCCTTGAAAATCTTAACTATTATTCACTTTTCATTAGATTACAATTCGAGCTCGCATTTTTATGGTGTGTATTTCTTGTATTCATTTCCGGTATATTTATCCATATTTATTTGTTGCTCGTCATATAAGTATTTATCCATATTTATTTAGTGTTTTGTGAAAAAATGAGGATGCAGCTATTATAGTTCAACATTTGTTTAACTGATAAAGGTACACTTGAGCTTGGATGCCTGATGGTTTATAATCCTGTAGGAAGCAATATAGAATGCACCATTCGTAGACAGTATACTCATATGAAAACATTAGCATTAAAGTACCCCCACATGTACATCTGCAGCTGTCTTAAACGTCATTAGGAAACCTAAGGCTTGATTTAGAGTTCTGTGGACAGGAAATCCATGACAAACATAACAGAGTAACTAGTCCACCAAACTATAAATCAGGCCCCTATTATCTTTTCATTTTTTAACTTCCCTGCCTCTGTGCGATGGGCCGGGAAGTCATGACTGACAGTAATGAGAACCACTCAAAAGAAGAACTATATTTAAAAATAAATACCTACAGAGCTGAAGGGTTTTCTGTCTGGATTTATCTGTAACAGTCATTTAAATGGACAACGGGGATCCTTAATAATGAATAATGACCAAAAAAAGTCCTTAAAACTGTGTGCTTATGTTTTGACTAGCATCATATTTAGGGTTTTTGCCAAGCGAGTCTGCTACCAAGATGCCAGTATACATTGTACGGTGACACACTACACTACTTGCTACCTTTTCTTTTCAATTGTACGACCCCCTTTGTTGTCTCGTCCCGGCTCCTGATTCAGACTATAATTCTCATGCAGGAGCTAGCCAGCTGATCTATGGTTTCCTAAAGTACAGTTTGCGTTTAGGCGTAGCAATTCCTGATGACGCGAAATGTACTTATTATTTGCAAGAGCCAAAATCCATGATTTTTTTTTCATGAAAGTTCAAAGTATTCCAGCGATAACAATATGTCTATTTGAGGAGCCATATGCTGTAGAAATTCAGCTTCAATGTTGGTAACCTCGGCCTTTGTATTTCTAGGCACATTGTGACTGTCTTGCAACAGTTTAAGTAAGTCACAGCGGGCGAGCTCAGAGTAGTCCGGGTTTTAATATAAACTGAATGTAATAAACACATTGCCCTTAGTGATGGACTGTCCACATTTCACAATGCTGATAAAAGTTACTTGCTGTAACAGTGGTCACCACAGGGAATAACCCCCATAGGGTTGCCTGTTGCTTCCTCCACCTCTGCCTGCCTGTTAGTATAGTTCATTCTGATTTTAATGTGATGGTTTAAAAGTGGCTGTTTTATTAATAGTAACGGTTTAACTCCAATAAATTTCGAGATTCTCACTTCTCTGGAGGCTTTCGAGCATGTGAGTTTTTATAAAGATATCCTGCCAGAATAACCGCTTTAACGAGTAGTTAATTTATTATTTCTTTAAAAACAATACATGCTTGAGAACAACTCAAAAATCCTAATTATTGATGTTGTTTTCCCCTTAGGGAGCCAGGTGGGGCCAAGAATACACTGAAGCGGATCAGTAAGGAGAAGGAGGTGGAGGCGAAGTGGGACCATTTTACCACGCAGGCAAAGGTACCGAATTACTTATCAGTATCCTGTAAACGCAGCAGTAAGCTAGGACGTTCCAAGCAAACAACGTTTTGATAAGGTATATACACTGTACAATGAAATGGGGCTGCTGATCACTTCAGCAAGCCTACTGTGGGGGCACCAGATGTACATTGTGTATATCTAAACACACATTCAATCCCTGCATAGCAAGTGACACGAGTTCATAAAATGTCAATATTTGTAAAGGTTATACTTGCAGACCAGTGAGCTCCACAGGCCTTGTCTTATTACTGAGCCTCATGGTATCAGAATGATATGTCCAACAGATGTGTTTTATCAGTGGCTAGTCTTGTAGCAGTCACAAAGGTCCAAACTTGACTCGCCCACTTCAACCCAATGAGCAGTTGCTTTTCACTACCAAACCTAGCAATGCTGGGCTTAATTTCCCTGCTTGCATTAGGGCCCATTGAGACCGTACTAGGCCATTGGTTCCTCAATGTGGTTAACTAACTTTCCATTACTGCATATAGAATTGTTTGCGGCTTGTCCATATGTTCAGTAATTGTCTAAAAATATTCTCAAAAAACCTGAACATTAAAAATGAAAGTAGCTCTGTCATCAAAAGAAAACGCACAGGTGCTGAAAAGCATTTCAATTAGACAGCGTAAATGCAACTTGTGTGTACTTTCTCATAGTTGCTGCCTTTATTTAATTGTAGTTAGTGTGTGTCCCACCAGCTGACCTAGATCTAAAATCTATAGACTGGGATGATAGGACCTTGTCTTTTAAATACAAAACGATCCAGTGGGTGGACTCAACAGCAGCCCCAAAGAGGAAAGAGTAGTACTGGTGGTTCTGTTATGTCTCCTAATAATAGAAGAGTTATAAAAAGTAAAAGTTAGAAAATCATTTTCCAAACTTATTTATTAAATGTTGAATCAGGATGTTCACTCAGCCACTCGAAAATCCTTGTTTTTTATAAAATAGTTAAATTATGTTTTATTCAAGAAAATATAAAAAACATATATAGGTGTTCAACCAAGATGTCTAGTGTTTGAGAATGTGGAAGACCCCAAAGCAAGGGCAATGTCTTGGTCCGAGACAATAAAAACACAATGTTGTTACAAAAGGTAGGTTCTCCACATTCTAATATGTACTAGAATTCCACCACCGATCATGACCCCTGCTTTAACCGCTATACCGGTCCATATGATTTTAATAGAGGGCACTGATACAGCTCTCTCTGGGTCCACTTTCTTAGCAATGGTCCACCGTTGGACCATTTTCCCCGACTGAGAGGTGATGGGAGTTAACATTACATCACAAACAATTTCAATTAACAGTGTAACCCATTTGGCTACGCAATAAGGACCAGGAATTAGTAAATATAGTTAAAAAGATTTATTACAAATTAATAATCAAGTTAAGATACATGACTCTTAGCACCATGCTATAAAGATACAGAATAACCACAAGAAGGCCTCACCTCCTAAAGAGAGAGGTTTAGGCGAACCAGAATCAAACAAACAAGGAGTTCAGTCACAGTGATACAAAAGATTAACAAAAGTATTTGATGCTCAGAGAAGAGTCTCAGATTTTCTCGTCTATACATGAGTAAGTCTAAATCCCCTAAAGTAAAGTACAAACTCAGAGGATGGTACTAGAGTCTAAAGGATCTCAAAAATCAAGGAATTACACAAAGGAAAATAAAATGAGGCAGGAGATTAGGCAGGAAGGTGTCAGCATTTCAGAAGCTCAGTAAAGAGTCTTTTTGAGTCAGGGCAGTAAGTGTTAGCCTAGGTCACACTGAGGAAAGAATCAAGGGAAGCATAGAGGTCTGAACCGTCCAAGTCCAGGGAAAAGTGCTCTAGAATCAAACAGTGTAGACTCCATTTATTCACACTAAAATTGTTCAGGTAACCCCCTTATGTTCGCATCATCAGGGATCCATTGCCTTTCTCCCTTCTCACGTTGCAGACTGCAACATTCGCTAAGTATCCCACACTGGACATGGGAACAACATCGTATTCTCACACTCAGGTTAGGTGGTTACATTGCTGAATAGGCCTTTCAGTTGACGCTCCAACTCTCCATGTTCTTTCATCAAGATATTCTTCTCAGGCTCTCTCTCAATATCACTAGTACAGTAATATATATATTCTCAGATTAGCAATGAGTGTGAATACCTGCAAGAAATGTCATGTCAGCAGAAAAAGGAAAACAATATTTTATGCAGCATGGGGAATTGTAGGCCTAAAATGTCAACTTAGCATGTTAAACAAGAGTGCACATTTAATGTATGTGTGCACTTTTAAACACAAGTAAATGTAAAATTTCAATACAATAGATTCATATTACATGTGGCATACAGTAAAATCTTAAAGGTACACGTGTAAGTGTATCTAAGAACTACACTTTATGGCAATATATGAAACATTAGAGCGCACATTCCATAAACTTTTATCGTTTCTAAAGTAATCAAATTCTGCATATATGAAGATGTTTCTATTCAATCATCTAAAGAGTAAATGTCATTTAATGTATTAAGACAAATGTTATGTAAGTCGATTTCATCTTTATAGTGCGCATATATCTACTAAGGATGTTTTTTTATATCTCATTTGATGCGATTGAAACGCATAGTGTGAGTAAATTCACTACCTACAGTAAATGCACTCAAGAAATTAATGTCAAGTGCAATACTTATTTTAATGTTGTTAGACCACATGAGAAACGTGCTGCATGCACGTTCATGTTATTAAATTATGACGTGTAAAGATGTAGCCATAATTTGCACTTCACCAATCCATCTCTGATGGCGAATCAAGCCATCAGATCAATGTCTTATGAGATGGACAAATAACAATCTATTTGTTTTCATCATCTTTCTCCTGGATTCCTCCAGAAACTTCATGTCATCATAGTATTTGCTCTGTCTATCTTCTAGTTCCATATCTGCTCTCTTTCTTCTCACTCCCCTTTTCACTTCTGCACGTTTGTATCATTTATAGATTATAAAAAAGAATAATCCACAAAGTGCAATTATCCCTAAGGGTTTCAAAATGCTTCCAACCATTCCACTGCCTAAGTTTCCAAAACATCTGCCTATAGCAGAAAATACATTCCCTATTGCTTCTCAAGCACCTGTCACTTCTAACCCTTTCAAATCTTTCTTTAAGTCAGTAATGTTCTTAATTAATTTCTCCAAGTCCTTGCTTTCGTCTGGAATAAGCACAACATTGTTGAATTTTTAACATCCGGAATACTATGCCTTCCTTTGTGAGAAGGACATCTACTGCAAGTCGATTCTGTAAAACCATTGACCTAATACCCTCCATTTCACTATCTATAACTAAAGATCCTCCAGCTCTACTAGTGGGGAACTTATCAACCACAGTAGAAAGCTTTCTAATCTTGTGCGAGTTGAGTTTCACTCCTAGAGATGGTATCAAATCACCAAAAATGTCTCCTACAATTTCACTAGCACATCTTTTTGTTCTCACATGTTGTTCCCTTGTTGGATCATCAAGTTGTCCCACATGATAAATCTTTGGAAAAACTATCCCAGTGTTACATGTTCCATACCATCTCTTGGGTAACCTGTATAATGCATTTTTCCCACATATGAAATAAACTCCAGGAAAAACAGCATCTGCTCCATCTAAGTATAATCCTCAATTTCCTTGAACTTCAAAAGTATGATCACATTCACTATTCCCTACGAAATTTGTGTCAGTTGTGGATTTCCTACTGAATATGCATAATTTCCCTTGTGTTGCCAATCTAAAGCTAGTGCTGCTATATTTCCCACTAATCTATGCTCACTTTCTTCTTTGGCCCATTGGGTTACTTTTGAATGATTTGTCGCTTTAGCTAATATATCTCTCCGTCTGTCTTCTAATGAATCTATGAATTTCATTTCTACACCTGTAAAGGAATAAGTTAAATTACGTCTGTACATAAGTAGTGTCTAATTTCATTGTGGGCCTAAAGAAATGTCCCACTATCTCAGTGTTTAATCATCAGGCTGACGATTCAAGTGCTTCAGAGAAAAAAAAAGTCATGATTACAGTAATAATATTGTAGATGACCCTTTCCATTGAATACGTTCATCAATAAGCTGCAGATAACTCCATATGTCAAGGGAAGAGTGGATGATGTGTTATCCCTCTGCAACCGATGCAGATACTTGCATGCAGACATAACAATCCCTAGCATCCATAGTGTCAACATATTCTTAAAGCAATTTTGAATAAACATTCAATGAATAATCTCCTGTAGAAGCATCTACATATAAGTCTTTCTCATCTATTGCAGATAAACTATTGTCAGTAGGAAGTGGCATTTGAGGGGCACATGTAGATCTAAACTCCTCTACATGTGAAGAATGGTGTAAACTCAACATTACAAGTAAAGCTATTAGTAATAGTGTCACAACGACAAATACTCCTACGTGTAAGTGTCTAAGTTTACTAGTATTTGGGTTATGCTTCTTGAGTTCTCTGACGTCAGACTGTTTTAGCAGAAGATTACAGCACATTCCTTTAGTTAGTTTCCACTCGTGCAAATGGCAAAGCAAAGTTCAAATGTCTCTTCCAGTTAAATATGTACAATGATCTTCGTGAGACTTCCTTAGCCCTACTCCGTGTTCTTCTAAGGGACAACCTTACGCTCTTTCAGCAGACTCAGGCCTTGGTACTCTTCTTTGTAGTTTGGGCAAATCTATTAAGTTCTCTCCCTAATAAATGCTCTGTTCAAACTCACTAATGGTTACATCAAGGATAAATTGACTCAGGCTGTTTAGTGGCAATGCAATTTCAAAACTCAGTTTAGCCACAAAGTTCAGTTCAAGGAGGCTTAATTGGATGCAAATTGTTATAGCAAAAGGTGCAAAATGCTTTTTTCCAGTCATTGATAGTTAAGTATGTCCGACAGGGTACTCTAGCTCTCTTTGTTCTCTTTATTGCTGGGCCTTCTTCCTCACTGTCACTTAGGCCAGATCCTTAAGTATCTTCTGGGATGGTGTGCGGCACATGCACTTCAGACAAACTGCGTCTCCCTCTCTCCTGTCTTCTTGGCAACCGGTCTCCACGTAGAACTTGCGGTACTACTGCACTAGGCCCTTCGTCAGGGTCTGAATCTGGTGCAGTCAACACCACAGGATGGGACACTTCTGTACCCACTTCAACTGTTGACTCTCTCAGATCCCCGTCAGGTTGAACAAGTGCTGTCCCACCTTTTTGTTGATCCCCAACAGCTTGACTAACCTGCTCCCTGTGTCGCACTGTTACCACCGGCCCATCAGGGACAGGTGCTGTTATATCATAAAGGGGACAAGGGACTCTGCGAGTATGAGCAGCGTGTACCCAAGTTGGGAGACCTCAGCATTTCACAGCTGTTGTAGTGACAAGGATTTCTTGATACAGCCTATGCCATTGAGGGTCCAAGCACAACTTGGGCGCATGCTACTCTACCATAACCCAGTAGCCGGGACTGAGATCATGGCACTGCTCCTGTTGAGGTGGGCCTGTAGCCTCTCCAACCTGGTGAGACACAGAACGCACCACATCAGACAGTAATTTGTGGTAATCAAGAATCATGTCATCTGTAATGTTCACAAGCGCATTCGCTGGCGCAGCTAGCAGTCTCATAGCTCTTCTCATGATGATTTCAAGGGGAGACAATCCTGTCCTCCTGTAGGCTCATCAACACAAGAGGCAATACATCAGGCCGTTTCAAGGATGTAGAAGCACACACTTTAGCCAATCTGGAGTTCAAAGTGCCATTGACTTGCTCCACAATTCCAGAAGCTTCTGGTCAGTAACTGCAGTTGAGCCGCTGTTCAACTTGCAATGCTGCGCACAACATCTTTAGGACCTCATTATTAAAATGAGCTCCTCAGTCTGGCTCCAGAGAAGTCGGGAATCCAAACCTTCGTATTAACCCCATCAACAGCAACTTAGCCACTGTGAGACCATTTCTCCTGATTGGGTAAGCTTCAACCCAACGTGAGAAAATGCACGCAATCACTAGGACGTATCTCAACCCATTGCACACAGGCATCTCGATAATGCACAGTTACATTCTGTGGAAGAGACCTCCTGATCTCCCTTTGTGACTCAGTGTTACTGCTGTTCTTCTGCCTACATTCTGCTTTTGGCACACAACATGCCTGCGATACTGTCCTTCATCGGTCATTCTGAACCTTGGGTTAAACTACGTTTGCCTGAACAAGCACACCATGGCATCTCTCCCTATGGGTGCAGGCCCATGATAATGTCTCACCATTGGAGGTAACAAATTATCTGGCAACACAGGTCTTCCAACTCCTGAAACCCAAATGTCATCCTCACCTCTTTTGAAACAACCTGCTCCAATCCTGCCTTGCTGTTCAGCTTTCAACACTTCTGCCTGTAACCTTTTAACTTCCTCCCAAGTATCAACTGCAGTCAACATCAGATTGCAATTTGTAGCATCTGATTTTTCATTGTGGTACTCTCCATTAAATATGCAAACATTCAGAGCACAGTATCGAATGGTCTTGTCAACATATCTGTTGCCCACTGTCACGTAATCAGTGCCATTTCAATGTGTGGCACATTACACTACTGCAATCTGGGCAGGTTACTGTAAAGCCTTCAGAAGATTATGGACACTGTCACCTTTGCAAATTGGTGACCCCGAAGAAGTCATATCTGCATTGGGACCATAACTGTCTAAATTCACGAACAGCACCAAAGTCATACTGACTATCAGTGCAAATTGTCACTCTTAGCTGGTCTGAAAAACAGCATGCTCTGGTAAGAGTAATAAATTCAGCCATTTGTGCTGAAAATACTCCGGGAAGCCAGGAGGCTTCGACCACCCTGAGACAGTACCGACTGTGTAGGCAGCTCTCAGGTTTCCTTCATGATCTCGCAAGCAGGAGCCATCAACAAACATCACATAATGTGATTCAGGTAGTGGCACATCTTGTATGTCAGGACTCGGCTAGGTGCATAGTTCAGTAACCTTGCGACAGTCATGTTCAACTTCACCTTCAGAAATGTAATTTCCAGGTATGGGTAACAGAGTTGCAGGATTAAGTACAGTACATCTCCTTAATGTGACGTTCTCTGCACCAAGTATGACTTGCTCATACTTGGTGAGACTGCTATTGGGCAAATACTGGGTTCTAGTACGAGTTTTACAAGACCTCTACAGAGTGGGGGACAAAAACTGTCAAAGGATGACTCCTGTCAATGCTCTTGCACTGTCAAATGCTGACACCAGTTGAGGCTACGGCTTTAAGACAGCCAGGCAAAGCAGCAGCTACTGAATCAAGTGTGGCAGAAAAGTATGCAACTCATCTGTTAGCATTCCCGTGCATCTGGGTTAGCACTGAGAGAGCGCAGCACTCTCTCTCACTGCAAAACAAAGCAAAACCTTTATTATAATCCAGTATTCCCAGTGCCAGGGCACGGCAGAGGCATTCTCTCAGTTCTGAGAAGGCACACATGCAGCTGTCATCCCATGATAACAGACCTGACACATCTTTATGTGTCAGCCTTTGTAAAGGCTTGGTCATTAGGGAACATTTGAGAATCCACTGTTGACAGTAGCCCACCATTCCCAAAAATATCCAGACTTCTTTCTGTGTAGTAGGCGGATTCATTTTCAGAATCCCTTCCCCTCTCACGCCCCGCCATTGTAACAGGTCTGAGCTGTAATCATCATCTTTTTGCATCATGGAATACTGTTGAAACGTACCTTGGCTCAATAAAGGATTGGTGTTCACATTGGAATCTTGATTTGCGTTATTTCTCTGGACATTTGCATTTTGGTGTGGCATTGGGGCTTGTGGAACCTGATTCCCATTAGCCATGTTACCAGCATTAAATTGGCATTCGCGCTTCCAATGCCCTAACCTACCACAGACATGGCAAGAATTAGATTTCTTTAAAGTTGACTCATCAATCCCTGTACTCGGATCAATCGGGACACCACGCCCTCACCCTTGCAGTTGGAATCTGTTACCACCTTGCATCATAGGAACTCCCTGCTGATACAGTCCCTGCAAGGGACCAGCATTCCCAACAAACTGCTGAGTCTGACCTCGCTGTGCAGCTTTCATTTGTGCTACTATTAGTTTTTCCTTCAATTTCTTGTGTTTCAGCTCCAATTCGTCGCTGCCGTACTTGGCGTATCTCAATATCTCCTCAATCGGCTTGTTCTGCAAACAAATCAAATGCTGCTGAATCATGGAACTAACCTCAGGCTTCAATCCGTACACAAATCTGTAAGCAAAATATCCCATATCTTTTGCCTCAATAGTCTCTATCCCACGGAACAGTTTAACCCCTTCGCTGCCGGGGTAATTCCCCCACGGGTGCGGGGGGCGAATGCGGCGCTGCGGTGCTCGTGACGAGACCAGCTCGTCATGAGTCACAGTGGAGCTGTGCTCATGACGAGCTGGTCTCGTCACAAACCTGCCCACTCATTAATTCTCCGGCACAGGCGGGGAATTAATCACGCGTGGGCGGTGCGCACCTGTTATGACGAGACCAGCTCGTCATGAGCACAGCTCCACTGTGACTCATGACGAGCTGGTCTCGTCATAAGCACCGAAGGGGTTAAATGCCTGCAACAGTCTCATCGTAAGCATATATTGACTCTTTAGACTCTTGGGCTGTTCTGTCAATCTTGACCCAATCAATCTCTTTGGGAGATAATTTCGATTTCAAAAATGTAATCACTGTATTATACTTTTTTATTACCACTGGGGACGGAGCATTTGATACAGGATGTCTCATTGGCTTCACCTCCGGCCAATCCACAGCAACTTTGCATTCAACCCACAAATCACCTGGAACCACTATTTCAAATAAGATATTGAAATCATTCAACAGAACATTTGAGATCTTTACAAATCGATCAGCCTGTCTATATCATTCCACTGGGTTCTCACTCAATTTTGAAAAATCATTTGTGAATGACGCAAGATCAGTCCTGCTCCAAGATATGTGGATATTCATCATTTAAGCTTTATTTCGACTCATAAAAAGTCATAATAGCTACAAAAAAACATACGTAATAAAACACAGTTAAAAATATAAAAGAAAAAGAATTCAAACAGGGCATCCCACAATAGACATGCGGAAACTTCGTATCACAAGATTATTGTTTTGGCAGCAAATTGCCAGCATGGCTAAAACATGTTAGACCACTATGTAAAAATTACATAAGGTGCTCGGTTCAACTACCCACAACAATTAAAATTGAAAACAGGCCCACGTATCAGCCAGGAAATAGATACCATGTCTGTTCGGCAGCAGCCAATTAAGAATTATACATCATAAAATCTTTCATACTTTTAGAAATAGGATTCATTGGTTAAAAGCTAGTTAAAATGTAAAAACGAATAAAAGATAATAAGAGCATTTAACAGAGGATGTCACAGGTTTGACCTTGGGGTCCTCCCCTAGCAATCAGGTTGTGAAACCAATCTGCAATAAAGTGCTTGTGCAACAACTAGTGCAAATGAGGGTAACCTAAATTTAGTCATTAGGACCCGAGAAACAACTCGGACTAAGGGTCAACCTGGCCATTGCTGAGGTGCTCTTGTGAGTGCCTTCCTTCTTATGCCCCACACGTGGCGTAAAAACTTAGCCATAGGGCAGGCAAAGAGGGGTCTGGTGTCCGACTTCAGTATGCGCAGTGCATCCCAGTGGTTCCGTGTGCCCAGTTGTCGGCAAACCGGTTTGAGCCACTTGTCCCTGGGCTGCGCATAAGCAGGGCATGCAAACAGGACGCGGGCTATGGACTTCACCGGGGCATTGCAACCAGGGCAATTGCTTGGACTTGGAGAGTTAGGGTGCCACTTAGCTGTAACCTCGCCCACAGGGAGGGTACCAAACCCACATTGAATATATAGCATCCTGTCCTGGGGGATCTGGATTGTGTATAGGTAAGGTTCCAACAATCTAACCTGTTTGTGGAGCAGGAATTCCTCTGTGAGTTTCCCCTGATTAGGCTTGATAGACTCGCGTTGCTCCACCCAATTCCAATAATATTGCTTCAGGATCTCTTTTCGAAGTAGGGTGGGGTCTGGCTTGTACCAAAGACCCTGGAGCCCGACATCTGACACAAATTTCCTGACGTTTCTAATCCACCCTACCTTATTCAACGTGTCAAGACGGATGACCTCTGCCAGGGCTTCCGCAAAGGGCAATAGCTCCGGTGTCCTCATAATGCGTGCCCAATAAAGCAGCGGGCAGAGCTTCGCTCTGTCGCTAATAGTACGTCTGCCCATATTGAGCATTAAGGATGTAAGCGGGGTACTTTGGGGGTAGCATCACGAGGTTCCTAAGAAATTTGTTTTCTGAGGTACTAAGTTCGGATGTCTTGTCAAGGCCCCACAGCTCTGCGCCATACATCGCTGCGCTAACCGCCTTCAGGTCATAGACCTGCAAAGCGGCAGCAACCGGTCTACTATGGGAGGAGTGATGTTCCTTCCCTAGCACACCCATAACCCGCTTGTTGCCCATTAACATCTTGGTTATGTGAGGATTCCAAGACATTCTATCTGAAAGGCGGACACCTAGGTAGTCAATGGTACCGACTCTTTCCAGGGGGGACCCACCTAACACTACACTGCCTTTGAAGGACTTGTGCGGGTTAAAGGCCATGAATTTAGTTTTGGTAGTGTTAATAACCAAACCTAACCCCTGGCGTCACAGAACGATTGCAATCTATTTAGCAGAAGTTGGAGTCCCGCCGGGGTCTTACCAGGTTGGTACGTCTGCAGGTTCTTGTTGCAGAAAGCTGACCACCCCGTTCATATATAATGAAAAAAGGGTGGGAGCCAAAAACACAACCTTGGCACACTCCCCTACTAGCTGGGATACGCTCTGTGAGTTGTCCCTGCGGATATAACCTTCACCGGGCACTTTTCTCATGGGAAGCATATGTATATCCTCCTCCTCTGTTCCAGACGGAGGCAATACTAAATTGACCTTCTTTGGTTCCTTTTTCTTTGCCCATTTACCTTCCCATTTATTTAACTCACTTCACTTTCGAGCATGGGAAATCAGTTCCTTGATCTGTAATTTCATCCCTGCCAGTCACAAGTTTGCACGATCTCGGTCACTGAAGTTTAAGCAATAACCTTTCTGCAAAACTTTGGATTTCTGCAAATCAATTCAATATCTGTGAGCCCATTCTGATAACCTTTCATGAGCCTGTCTTGCACGTCTAGCAGTGACTTTACACAGGAACAATAGTTCATCATCCTGGTAAGCATTTAATTGAAACAAATCTAGAGTTCCAATTATCTTTTCTTCTAATACTACTTTCAGTTTAGCCACATTAATTGCCCTTTCTCTCTCTCTGACCTGAGCATTTCACCCACTTGCTCCAGGGTTTCCACTACCAGTCAGTGTATCTATACCTCTAAGCCAATCATCAAGTACTCGAGCAGTAAGGCCTGGTTGTTCTGGTGGGTTATTAAGAATTATCTCTCCACTATAGGTGCCACTATTTGCATTAGGCGTGGAATTCAAAAAAGACATGTCAGAAATTGCCGTCCCCATGGGTATCTCTGTTCTTGGAGTACTGTAATTCACCTTTGGAAGCTTATTCATTCTGGGCATGAAAATGGGTGGTGATCTCTAGGAAAATCTCCTAGTTTGTCAAATCCTGCCTGATTTAATGGTGGGTCTGCAGTTGCGGCACATGGTGTATTCCCTTGTGTTGGAATCATAGGAGTCGGAGGAATTGGTCTCATTGTCGAGCCCACTAAGTTGCTAGCTATAGCATTCTTTACAGTAGATGTGTACAAAGTACGTGTAGCATTTCCTGCTAATCCAGGTTTGTACAAAGGAACTGCAGGACCAATTGTAACAGGAACTGTCAATGCAACTGGAGCATTTAAAGCAAGTGAATTTGAAGGGGCTGCCTGTCCTGAATTCTCTCCCATCGAATTTGGATTAGTATTTACTGACACCGTAGGCACATCAAAGCTTTCGCAAATAGGATCATTACTCACTCCTCCAGTTTGGGTTACATTGTAAGGAGGTGGACGGTTCAACAATAATTCAGATATAAAATCCACATTTGAATCGCTATCACTTCCCTCAGCTATGTTCTCTGTGTCTGTGTCTCTTTCTTCTTTTTCTTGTCCTCGCATTTACCTTTCCCTTCTTCCTCACTTGTCAATGCAGGACATAGTCTAGCTCCCTCAATCATCTCAGTTCTCCAAGACTTCTCCGCTGCATCTCATCTAGCATCCACTCAAGTGCGTATGGCTTTCATGACCCTTCCTTGAAATCTCTCTCTCTGCCTAAGATGAGCAGTAAGTTCCCAGGCATTAAGTGCTTCGGATTGTATAGGTCTAGGAGGCAGTTTCTTGTCATACAGCGTCCTCCTCAAATGTTCAATGATTCTCAAATTAAATGTCCCATAGTTAGGAAATGTCAAAGGACCATCTTTCTCAGTGGTCTTATGCCACTGAGCAAGCCAAATACATGTGTGAAGACCCACATCTATCACCATAGTATGACCTGCCATAACTTTGCGTGGTACCTCTTTCTTCTTTCTAATGGGCAAAGTCACATCTCCCTTCACTAGGCTTTGTAATGCTTTAAAGAATTTCATTTTTGTTCAAAATATGCAATATTCACAAGTGCATTTCCATTAAAACCAGGAAATGATTTTCACCTACAATTCTCTGTTCAGCGATGACAACCAATCCCAGTGTGGCTCTCTACACCAGCCGACCTATGCTAGTGCAGCACACTATGACGTCAATCTCACTCCTTGCAGCAGCTCACCCTCCTTCACAAATCCCACAAGTGCCCCTCTAAAGAAATTAAAGATTTTCACTTGCACATGAGTGTCCGGAGCAACGCTTTCTGACCTATCCTGACATTCACTTCAAATGAAACCTCGACCAACGGTATCTCACTTGGATTGATGCAGTTCTTCCCTGAGCGCCGAGATCAACTATAACAACCACCCCTCAAAATGACACAAAGATAAAGTCCCTATCTCAATAATGCTATCGATGGCGTCTCACGACCAGCACCACAACACAGTAGATAACTACACCCAGTGTCTTCTACACTGACAACTTAACTTTTAGTGTCTCTGTCCCATGATCTTAGGCCATGACGGACCTGATAACCACTTCAACTTCTCTGCATTAAGCGCCACATTCACACATCAAATTAAAATCATCTCCACAGAACACCACACAACCACTGCAAAACACCGCAATCTAAGCATAAGCAATTGCAACATACATCCCTAGCAATACTCGCACGCCTCCGCTGCTACAATTAGTTTCTGAACCGCTGGAACTCCATCAATCCTCCGTCCAAACAACGGGCTTTTGGGTTTTAGACTGGGTTTGGGCAGTTTCTAGATAGGGCACCCTAACTCCCTCTTGTTAGTGGAGAACCCTCTGAACTGCTACGAAATTGGTACAGTACTCTCTGGGCTCACTTTCTTACCAATGGTCGTCTGATGGACCTTTTTCCCCGACTGAGAGGTGATGGGAGTTAACATTACATCAAATAATTCCAATTAACAGTGTAACCCATTTGGCTAAACAATAAGGACCAAGAATAAGTAAATATATTTAAGAAGATTTATTGCAAATTATAATCAAGTTAAGATATATGACTCTTAGGACCATGCTATAAAGATACAAAATAACCACAGGAAAGCCTAACCTCCTACAGAAGTTTAGGCATACCAGAATCAAGCAAACAAGGAGTTCAGTCACAGTGATACAAAAGATTAACAAAAGTATTTAATGCTCAAAGCAGAGTCTCAAATTTTCTCGTCTATACGTGGGTAAATCTAAATCACCAAAAGTAAATTACAAGCTAGGAGAATGGTTCTAGAGTCTAAAGGATCTCAAAAATCAACAAATTCCATAAAGGAAAATAGAATGAGGCAGGAGATTAAGCAGGAAGGTTGTCAGCATTGCAGAAGGCTTGGTCAAGAGTCTTCTTGGGTCAGGGAAGTAAGTGTTAGCCTAAACCACACTTAGGAAATAATCAAGGGAAGTATAGAGGTCTGAACCTCTCCAAGTCCAGGGAGAAGTGCTCTAGCATGAGACAGTGTAGACACCAGATATTCCCACTAAAATTGTTTAGGTAACACCCCACTGTTCGCATCATCAGGGGTCCATTGTCTTTCTCCCTTTTCACGTTGCAGACTGTAACCTTTGCAAAATATCCTACCCTGGACATGGGAACAACATTGTCCCCTCTCACTCAGGTTAGGTGGTAGCATTGCTGATTAGGCCTTTCAGTTAATACTCTGGCTCTCCGTGTTCTTTTGTCAAGGTTTTCTTCTCAGGCTCTCTCTCTCTATCACTAGTACAGTAATATCTCTATTCTCAGACTAACAATGCATGTGAATACCTGCAAGAAATGTCATGTCAGCAGAAAATGGAAAACAATATTTTATGCAGCATTGGGAATTGTAGGCCTAAAATATCAACTTAGCATGTTAAAGCAAGAGTGCTCCTTTAATATATGTGTGCACTTTTAAACACAAGTAAATGTAAAATGTCAGTACATTAGATTCCTATGACGTGGTATTCAGTAAAGTCTTAAAGGTATATGTGTAAGTGTGTCTAGGAACTACATTTTAAGGCAATATATGAAACAGTGCACACATTAGATAAACATTTTTCGTTTCTAGAGTAATCACATTCGACATATATGAAGATAGTTTCTATTCAATCATCTAAACAGTAAATGTCATTTAATGTATTAAGGCACACATTATGTAAGTTGAATTCATCTTTACAGTGAGTATATATCTACTTAGTAAGGATGGTTTATTTATATCTCATTTGATGTGGTTGAAACACATAGTTCGAGTAAATTCACTAATCCTACAGTAAATACACTCTAGAAATAAATGTCAAGTGCAACACTTATTTTAATATTGTTAGACCACACGAGAAACATGTGCTAATTGCACGTTCATGTTATGAAATGATGACAGGTGAAGGTATAGCAAGAATTTGTGCTGCACCAATACCGTATTGATAGGATGAGAATCCTGACCTAAAAAAGGTGGTGTGTGCTCACAAGAAAATTGAGATCAGAAAATACCATACATTTTTTTCCTGATGGTCCCAAATTATACAGAATAACTTGACCAAAATGAAGTTAATGTTACAGTGAGAAGAATCTACCCTTTGTAATGAAATCTATTAATCCTCATCCTGCCGGAGTTCTGAAAAGGCAATAGCCTGTAGTCGGGGAAGCTTTCCATCTGATACAGTTCATAAAAAAAGGGATGCCACATGGCCCCTGGGGACCCGGGTTACTGACCTAAATATTTGACATGCTTGAAGTATATCTTTCAAATGATACTTTTACCTCAGGAATTCTAAATGTAGTAGACATTTGTGAGTTGCAGACCGTGTTTAAAATCAAGGGGATGTGTTTGCTTGAATCTAACTCTCTAATAGTGTTCTACATGTTTTATCCAGGGACTGTAACATGTGCAAATAGACACCTACATCTAACAAAAACTAATATCCAGGGCTGACAGGAAACACCAGAACGCCCTGCATTTCTACATTCCTCCTGATAACTTGGCACCCTCAGTTTTATAGAATATAATGATATTGCTGTGGTGGAAGCTCAAAATTACATTTATGTCATGTGGTTTAGACACAGATATGGATTTACTGTGATTTTCTGTCTTTTTACTAAGTGAACTTTAAAGGAAACCTAGCACCAAAGCACTCAACATCCGTAGATTGCAGACATGCTGAGGCCCAAGGAGAGTACCAGAATCTTATTCTGAAAATGTCTTATAACGATTATTTACTTGACATTGCTTTGGTAGTCATAATATTAAAATCATCTATATTGCTGAAAAGCCAAAAAAGTGAAGGTCCAGTGCAAAAGTGTTTGTCATCCTATAAAGAGCAGCATTTTCAACCCCTCTGACTACAAGCAGAAAATGCAAGCTTGCTACAGCAAGCTTGCATTTTCTGCTTGTAGTCAGAATATGGTGCGTAGTGCTGCTTTAGGCAACGAGTCGTGCCCGACAAAAAGTGTCCTAACTAGCTTTGGTCCATGGGTTTTTCCTATCAAAATATGTGAATGGCCACACAAGGGAAACGTGGTACTTGTATGAAGAAGTAATACATAGGAATTGAGTAAGTTGTGTAAAAGCATCCCAATATTGATTCCCTGATTTAGAAGTCCTGAACCTGTCTATGACATGGCAAAAACAAGCTGTCTTCTTTGCTGAGCATAGGTAAAACCAGTGCATTTACCGTAGGCACACCCCAATTAATAGGATTGACTACCCATTTGAAACTCAACACTTTGGTGGTGAAATGATGAGAACATCAGCCAACACATTGGGCACACGTTAGCCCATTGGTTGATTCCCAAAAAGTACTGGGCGAAGAGACAAAGGTGGTAGTCAAAAGTGTTACTATTGAATACATTTAAGCGCTGAAACTTTTTTACTTGCTTTAACCTGTTGCGCCTTTGTCCAAGATTTATGCAGAATACATATGTCACCAATATGGTATGAGGGCTCTATGAAAGATCCACAATTCTCCTGGAAGTATCAACATTTTCGTTTCCGCACCTAACCTTGCATGATGGTTATGTACTTGACTAGGCAACGGGTGAGGATTCCAGAGTTTTGCTGCTAGTTCTAAAACAATGCCTCCCCTTGTCCACATTGTCGCAGTAGGGTAGGAAAGAACCTCAGCAGACCAGACAAAATACAGAGCAGTGTCATGTGTCAATGTTGAAACTTGGTATGTGGCCCAAGAGAGCAACGCATTGCGATTATTCTGAGGGCCTTGAACAGAATGCTCTTTGTCTTCAACCATCAGTCAAGTCAGCTCAGAACTAGGGCTTATTTCTTTTTCTCCCTGCCCAAAAGCAAGAGCCAAGTGGACATATGCTAGACACGATGTAGTCTTGAGGAGTATTCCTGGCAGAGTAGCATGTAAGCTATTTCTGTGTCCAAAAGGAACTACAATATGTCAGAAACTGACGTCATCCCAAAGAAGGAATATTGCCTTAGGACTCTCAGATGAAAGAAGCAGGAACTTACCACTATTTTCAGGCTCTGAGTAGTACCTCAAGTAGGGAGTTCAACAAAATCATCAGTCAGAAGAAATATCACTCTGGTGGAGACAGTTAGACATAACATATGATATTACGTCCAAGCCGTAATCTCAGATTCTCGGGAACTAACCAGGCAGTTATCACTCGGGTAAGGAAAGCTAGATGGGGTTGCCGTTCCTTCGCCTTTCTAGAGGCTCAGGCATGGAATTCCCTGCCTCTCCATCTGAGGACGGAACCATTGGAACTATTGTTCCGAAGGAGACTAAAAACATGGCTATTCTGCTATGTGTTAGCTTAGATCTCAACCCAACTTCATCAAGTAGATAGACATATTACCTGATATTCCTCTTCTGCTCCCTCTCTCGCATCACTGGGACACGCCGTTAGGCGTAACCAGGCGCTTTATAAATATCCTTATTATTATTATTATTATTATTAATAATAATAACCTATGCATTAAGCAGTATGTGATACTGTACAAGACTGAAAACAATCAATTACTTCAGCATTCTCACTAATCCAGGGTTTTAAATAGAAAGCTTTCAAAGATGTGCTTCAACAAAATAAAATTGCTAATTTGAAGGGGAGGAATTGGGCCTGCAAGGGCTCCTGCTAAACCAATGACTTAAGAACTGTAGTTTGTAGCAAGAACAAATCCACATGCACTATTTGATGCTCTGATACACCTGAATGTGAAAAATGCAACACAATGACCGTTCCTATGGAATTAAGGTATCCAACAGTGTAAGGAGTAATATGTTTCCCTCTGGTCGATGCAAACACTGAAGTACTATTCCATCCAGTGAGTAAGGGGTTAGTGGCATGTGGGATTTGGAGCACTTATCACGTCAAGACAAGCATGCGACAATAAAACATACATAAGTAAAATCAATGCTCCATATATCTTAAAGCAGAACATTGTAGGAAGTCAAACTTGTACTAGGATAACAACAAATTCTAATTGTTAATTTCTACCATTCACAGGCAAAGAAACCCGCCCCAAAAGTGCTAAAGAGCCAGTTCCAGCGCCCACGGAGGTTCTCCTTCATGAGTAGCTCCCGCTACAGTGCCCTGTCGTCTTCGGTCACTCCCACAATGGGCAGCTCATCGTCCCTGATACCCAGTTCAGAGGAAGTTGTTCCTGCAGCCTCTGTCTCTTCTGACATACCCCGGGAAGTGGAAGACAATGAGTCGATAACAAACAACTCAGTTATTCAAGCCAAGCAAGCCAAAGAAGAGGATGAGCCACCCATGTCTGATTGTAAGTGTGTCATAGAACTGGTTGGCTGCCCTCAGTCAAGCAATGAAAACAGCTTTAGAACAGAATTCTCGTTGAAACATATCCTTATGTGTGATCTATGAGCTGCCCTTTATTAGTTATAGATCTTTAGATAATATGATTTTATTGTATGACCATTTTAACTTGGTTCCCAGCAGGTATGAAACTATTATTACAAACAATTGGCAGTCTCAGAAGATCAATCAGATGTATAAAACCTGTAAAAAGCAGTTTCTCACCCCTGTTTGTGATTCTCCAAAGATAGTCTCAAGATTTGATGAGCATGCGCATAAGACAGAACCTTCTCATATATCAGAGATGATCTTCCGGGAGGAAACCTGTATATGATTGTGCATGGCAATGTGCGTTGAAATATGCATGGGAAATCATGTGTACTAGAGAAGTATTTCCATTCAATATGGACAAACATTTAAATGGAGATGGTAACAGGGCTCTCCAACTTGCCTAGGAATGTTGGGGTGCCTGTGGTCATTTCTTGCGAGCCTACTACCTCTCCTGCACCTTTGTTAATGGTCATTTTCTAGATTCTTTTCTGTTGCTGCCACTGTGGCTCTAGTGATCTCTGTACCGTAAGTTCTAGACTAAAGTAGCTGCACTAATATAGTAGAGTACTATTTAACAAGGGATGGGGCAATGTAAAGAAGATAGGGTTTGAAGTTGAGATGTTGGGTGTCATTCAAGGCAGAGGCATGGACGCACGCACTACAGCTTTCAGATTCCATAGCATGCAAGTTCTCCAGTAATTGTTGCTCATGGAGTGTGTCTAGCGATGGCCTCTACTTTTCCATGCCTAGATAAGTGACACCTACAACTATAGGCCATGTAGATCGACACATCTGAGTTACCGAGTTTATGTTGGAAGAGAAGACCTGGTGTATGGGCAATTGCTATTTGTATTCATATATTGGGTTTGTCATTTTTTTCCTAAAAACCTGAAACAAGCAGGAAACAAAACCGATTGCTTTTTCCACATAAATATAGCCTCATTTGGATGCAGGAGGTCTTATTGCTATTTTCCTTTCACTTCATTGACTTTTGGTTGGTTTTCTTATCTGTTAAACATTAGTAGTAAATGTTAGACCAAAAAGGGACTTACATCATGGCTAGCTCTAGCGAAAGAAACTGTTGCTAAAATTACCTATTTCTAAGGATAACCAAAATCGTAGTTACCTGCCTGGAAGCAGACAAACCGCAAAGAGAACATTTTCTTCCAGATTTTTTTCTGAATTCAGTTCTCCCTTTAAATCATTTATGTGCTTCTAGGAGAACATTCTATGAAGATATGTGCCCACTGGAATAGGAGAAGAAGAGGTGGATAATTCTCAAATGAACTCTTAATTTAGATGTGAGTGAAGCTGTAGAATATCCTTGTATCCCGGGAAGTCCTATGTCTCTGCCTCCAAGTCATGTATCTATGATGACAGAACACACACTGGTTTAGACTTGTGTAAGCTGATAAATATGTACAGGACCAAATTGCGCTTAGTAGTTTGACCTCCGTTTTGTGGCTATGGCCAGCACTGGAGAATATCTGGTGATTGGAGTTTTTGAAGTTAAATCATATTTGTGGGATTGAGGTCGAATCATAACCGTGCTCTATCTTTCTGGGTTGCTCCTTCCTGGATGCGTTTGTCGCGGGGGAGGGCTACCATAAATCTTGTTTTTGGTACCCTTATCGCACAATTACTTTAAGCACAAAATTTGAGCTCAGCGACCCCGGGTCTATTGCACCTTGACATGAGTTGAAATCAAGTATGCAATAGAAGCATATTTATTATAAACATTAATGACAAATAGGGCTTTATTGCATAAAATAGTAGGCAGTTGTTTTGAAATTGTATCTTTTTTTGGAAAGGATATAATATTGCTATTGCTTTCTTTCTGTTTGTTAAACTACTTATTATATATATATATATATTCTCTACTGTTGTTGTTTTATCCATTTATATGTACTTTTGCTTTATTCTTAATATGAAAAGGCCAAATACACTAGAAATAATATATTTTGAAGAAAACGAATCAGGCTCAAAAGTCTGGAGAAAACCTATAACCACTAGAAGATAATGGTATTACTACCAAAACACTTGGATTTTGTTTGTTTCTTTGTTTATTCTTTAATGGTGTTCCTGCATTCAAAGAAAACTAAACGTAAAACCAGGCTTTCATCTGCATCCCATCAAAAGGCAATGCTCGGCACACTCTAATGTAGAGAAAACATACTCCTACTACACCTAAGCAATTGCGCTCTGACTCTCAGTCCACCATGCAATTCATTTGTCACTGGATGGACCACAATCACCTAAAACTAAATCCAGGCAAGACCGAAATAGTCCTGACGGGTGGCGGTCGCAATCTGTGAGGCCCACACTATTGGCCACACGAATTAGGACCCCCCCCCCAATTCCCTCCTCCTCCTCAGTAAAAAGCCTTGGGGTCACTATAAACAATGACCTATCCCTAAAAACCCATGTAGGCTCTGTGATCTCCACCTGTTTTTTTCAGCTGCGTAAAATCAGGAAGATAAGCAGGCTACTCACCCAAGCAGCTTTGATACAGGTCTTGATCGCCATGGTCCTATCACGTCTAGACTACTCCAGCGCAATCTATCTTGGTATACCACTCCGCCTTACAAAACGGCTACAGATGGTACAGAACCAAGCGGCAAGACTAATCTACAAACAACCCAGGTGGCAACATGCCTCCCCCCTCCTAAAGAAGCTGCACTTGCTTCCTATTCCCCAACGTTGCGCATTCAAAATTGGATGTCTGGTGTTTAAATCCCTGAATGGCCGGAGCCCTAAATTCATAGACTGCCTCATATCACGCTACACCCCCTCACGCAACCTCCGCTCGGCTCATCTCCAACTTTTGATAGTCCCGACCTTCAAGCTGAAGCACCAAGGGGGTTGTAGGTTTGCAACTCTGGCCCCCAGACTGTGGAATTCCATCCCCCTGGAAATCAGGACAAGCACTGATCTATTGAGATTCAGAAAATCCCTCAAAACTTGGCTGTACATCCAGGCCTACGAATAAACTGCTCCAGGTTCGGCATCTCCTAGTATCAGCACCATGAAACCAACCGGTGTACGAGCGCTTTATAAAACCCTTTTAACATAACATACATTGGGAAGCTACTTGAGGATATGTGTGTTGGCTGCTTCAATACCACTCAAGAAGATTGATCTGGGGTAGTACAGAACAGTAAATATAGAGTACTGGAGTGGAGAAATCTGCTGAGAAAAAAGAAACTGCCTTACTAAACATCTGCAGCCTGCATGTGATCAAATGAAATGAAAATGGAATTTAAAGCCTGGGGAGAAAGTTCCCTATCAATTTCTATGATCAGCCAATGTGATCGCAAAATGTAAAATGTATTTCCTAAAATGTTAGTGAAAACCTCGCATACAGCGTATTGAAGTTCCTTTTGCCCCTCGCCAAACTCACATGAGGCTTTGTTTTTGAGGTGGCTTGTGACACCTTTCTCGATACCAACAATGTACAACAACTATCTTAGGTTGTTTTTTTACACCATCAGGTTTGGATCTATCTACAGTGCTCCAGTACACCACAAAGACGGAAGTTTTCAATATTGAGACACTGGAAAGACTTCTTCTGATATGGAATTTTATTGTGCGACCGTTGGCTGCTCCAGATCTGAACCTAGATTTGAGAGGCCAGGTATCATGAGAATGACTCATGTGGGGGAGGGTATGGAGAATACTCATTTAAATTCTGCTCTACCTGCAACAGTTATTTCCCATTGTTGGGCTAGCATCGGGTAGGTAACGTCTGACTCCTGAGGGACAACAACGAGTTGGCCTGTCTGCTTGTAAGGCCTTTCTGGTGAAACAAGACCTTCCAGCACCAAAGAAATAGATGGTTTACACATTATAGAATGCATCGCTAAAGCTGGTCAGAGCCATCATCTGGATAGGATGTCGAGGATATTGAAGGAACTTACTCCAATGTCAAAAGGGGTGGGCCCCCAATAGTCTGGTGACGAATGGGGAGTGGAGTCCAGAATAAATATCAAGCAGTGACTCTTACTTTGGAGAGTGTTCTTCTCCATGTTCCTCAGTGAAAACCACACCATGAACAAGGATCACGCCTAGGGTTTCTCATGCACCATATACCCTACTCACAGGATATTTCCTCACAGGTTCAACGTTCGACTGAGTCTCAGCTCCAGGAGAAAGAATAACCCAGAGAGAGCCATTCTTCAAACCCAGAACTACCTCCGAAGAAGCCTCCACTGTCAGTGCTACCGACTCTTCCAGAAGAATCAGGAAACCATTGGCACCGTAAATGCCTCATGCCCTAGATGTCAAAACACATTGGGGAGACACTTGTCATCGAAAAACGACATAGCCTACCTCGGAACTGAGATCAACACTGAGGTCGATCTCAAAGTCAGCTTGACCCATAGCAGCCCAGCTTCTGAAGAGGACAGAGGCGAGCATCCTGATGTGACGCAGAGTTTTTTTTGTTGACCCAGTCTCTGATCAAATACTTGTACAGCCACCTATAACTTGTTAATTTTACAGAAAAAACTTAGCCTCGCATTGGAGGAGTCAATTTGAGAGGAACTCAGGGACTATATAATTCCCCAAAAAGAAGCCACTTAGGGAACCTGTACAACCACCCGCACCATCACCCGCACAATCACCAACCAAAGCACAGTCAGAGACTCAGGACCCTACTACAGATCAGCCAGAACCATCGGATGATGGAGGTGACCCATCACATGACTATAATGCTGACCTGACAGATAAGTCATCTTTGTGGCCATAAACTCTGTCAAGTGTGAGATCACCACAAGATAAAGCATTATGTCGGGGAGGTGAAGGAAGAGTTTCTCTTTGAGATGCTGTCAAAGACAGAGCACTCGAGTGGGCACCAGTGTGCCAGAATCCAAGATGACCATTCCCTAGGGTTTCTGAGACCACAGCATTAATCCACCAAAACATAATGCCAAACTTGCCATCATTCTAAGCAGAACAGAAAAGATCCCAGATGTCAGGAACTGAGAAGAACCTGTGGACCTGTTTGCTCTGGTGCTCAGCGATACCGATGCAGAGACCAGAGGAAGCAATTGGCTCCCCCCTATGGCAATGCAGACGAAAAGAGGAATTGGTGCATAGGACCACTCTCCGAATAACAAAAGCATAGTGGAATAGTACCCATTATTCTGATACTCCTGCTTGCAGATTCCTCATCTTGTGAATATTCCCCAGGCACCAGGCTGAATTTAGAAACTTCAAAACAGTACTCCTTCACACCTGTAGGTGGTGGTGTTCAGCTCTGCACCAAAATTGTTCCACTCCGGACGTGATAAGCAGAGCCGCATATAAACCCCACCCATGTGCACACTTCCTTTCTTTCTGTGCCTTCCGATGAGAATCCAGAGCTACTACTTAGTTTTTTCAGGACTTTTTTCGAGCAAAATTCCAATTTTTTTCCAGTGTGCTGGAGAAAATGTCACCTCCCAAGACAACTGTGTACAAACCATGTAGGGACTGACACAACTAGATGTCTGAGACAGACCTTCACAAAGTGTGATTGTAGTGCCTGTGGCAATAACTATATCTGGATGAATGTGAAGGCTGTACGGGAGCACAAGGTGAAGCTTTGTCTCCAAACATCGGAAGACTCCGCACCGTGACAGTTCAAGGTTGAAGGAAAGGTCCCGTTCCTTCTCCTGAACTTGTTCCCGCAGCAGATCTTCATTGCAGTCTAATTGTTCTGGTAAGTCCAAAAAGAAGCTTAAGAAATCTAAGTGGGAATCAGCCATGCAAGTGTTTCAACCTGCCACATGGTCTTGCTCCCTATCTTCTTTGGAGTCTGGTCACCAGGCACCCTGAATTTCTTAGTCTGTCAGCGATGTAGCAAGTGAAGGTCTTTGGGGAGGCAATGCTGCACATTTTCAGCACATCAAACAGCACATGACAGGAAGCATAATACATTTGGAAAGACAGGAAGAAACCAAGGGAGAAACAGCCATGAAGGAACCGAAAAACCTGAGAATGAAAACCTGAAGTGGATTAGCTGTGGAGTCCCCTTAAAAGACAGCTGTAAACCATGAGGCCCGTGATTACCATTTTGAAGTTGAAGAGAGAAGTATCAGTAGCCAGGGGCATAAAAGGAAGCAGGCCTAGGTGAGAGACTCTCCGAGCCCGCAGCTGCACACTTCGTACAGTGTCCTACAGATGTACAGCATCTTATGAGGCCCGGGAACCATTGAACCCCGCACAATACAGCAGTTCACTGGGCAGGCCTGCTTTTCCTATACAACACCTTGTGACGGACCCACAAATTAGGGACACCTGGCCAGACCAGATGGCACCAAAGGAGATTGGGAGCAAGACTTTGTGGCATGTTGACACACTTACATGGCTGATTCCCACTTGGATTTCTTAAGCTTCTGTAAATGCCAGCTATCTTCTTGGCAGCTACTCTCAAGCTCTATGGGACACAGTGGTCCAAATTTTACCAGCAGTTCCAGATGACCTGCGGGTATCCCTGACCCAAGCTATCCAGAATGGCCGCGTTGCAGTAAAATTTGTGATTCTCTCTGGCTTGGACATGATGGGCTGCTTAGGTCGGGCACAAGTGTGGTGCTTCGGCTCCATGCCTGTGGTCAGTAGCCATCTGGGGGATGTCATTCAATGGCTCTCAACCCTGGAACATTTTAAATAAAGTAGGGCAACAGCAAGTTCCTTAGGCCTGTCTGCCTTCTCCAAACAGTTCTATGAACAATTTCACCCCCTTCAAGGCTAATGTAGGGGTTCCCAATACCACCAGCCAGCTCAACAGCTTTCTCAGCCCTTTTGTTGGGCCATATTTCTTTTCGGGCATGATGGTTACAAACACATTTTTTTGAAGATTGCGGATCAACAAATTGTTTGGTATTCATATTTCAAGTTTTGTGAAGCCAGAGCAAAACACAAGTATGTCATTTATGAACCTTTTTTACTAGATTTGTCTGTGATCTACCTTATGATGCCTAGGCCACCCCCACTCGCTACCACCCCGCCCCCCACCCTCCCCAATGACTGAGCTCTGCAGAACATTATGTACAGCTCTCCACTGCCTTTGGGCTAAGTTTGTGCTTTTGAAATACAATACGCCTTTAACGTTGTTCTAAAAGATAGACTTTAGTCTTTCACGTGCCAAGAATAGATATGAAGGCTAGAAATGTAGCGGTAGAACCAATCTCATTTCAGACATGTCTTAGAGTCTTATATCTGTGGGAAATAGTCAGGTATTTGCCTTATTTGTGTCTGGAAAAGTTATTAAATCGTGGTCAAGCAGTCCAGGTGTATCTAATATACCCTTGGGCAAGTGCCCCATCTGTCCAATGCCATTCCAGTACCTCTAAAATGTTAGAGAACCTGGGATACAGTTAGTCCACTGACAGCATGTGGACTGTAGACATAATTGGTTTTGCGTAATGCATGTGGCAATTTTGAGCCACGTGACTAGGAAGAACTGTCTGTTATGTAGCCAGTACTACTTCAAGGCTGGAGGGGTTGGGGTGGTGTAACTGTGTTCTAACTGTGGTAGTCTTTATAGATGACATCTTGTGCAGAAAATATTCTTTCCTGTAGACTTCTTTATTTCTAGAAGAGTTTGTAATGTTCGTGCTTTGCTTACTAGGCTATGCCTGTATCGATGCTGTGGAGGCTTGTGAGGGAGAGGCAGGTCACTTACCCGATTACGGGGACGGAGTGTTCCTACTTGCATTCTTCATGGAGCCAGTCAGTCTATAAAGGAAAACAACACTGAGTCATAAACGAGGGAGTCAAGAAATTAGGTTGTGGTCAGGTGGAAAGAAATACAAAAAAAGAGGGACAAGCAGGAAAAAGAAAGGGGAAGGAGCATAAATAAAGAAGAAAGAATTTCTTATCCGCCTTACCAGGACCTGGAAGACGCCACAGTTGCCAAGACAGGAGGTGCAAGACCATGCCACACTGAAGACTACCCTGAGGACATCTGGAAAAACAAAGGACGCTGAGCAGTCCTGATGATATGGGAAAGTCAGAATAAGCTTGCCAATGCCAGAACATGAGGACATTCCAACAAATCAGCAGAGTGGGTATTGGCCTAGAGTGATCTACCCCTTGCTAGACAGAAACACTCCAGCCCTTCCAAGGAGACTTACTGTCCCCACAACAATCCATGAGGATCATGGCCCAGTCATCTAAGTGTCATGAGGAGGAGGAGAAGGGCATAACCAGTATCTTGGTCACAAATAGAAGTGCCTGAATATAAAACGTATGGTGACTGAAGAAAAGACGACAATTGTGGTTGCTTGAAAATGGGACAAGAGCCCTAAAATAAATACTTTTGTTTGTGCTAACCAGCTACGGATATATTGTGTTTTTCTGGGCTTACAAAGAGATAATTACCATGTCCCTGAGATGGGCAGAGGGAATGGTGTTGTATTCCGCTTTAGGTGTCTGTATATAGGTTTTCCTGAAACATGTCCTTATATAGGCACAATTCGCATTGCCCTTATATAGGCATAGAATCCCAGTCCTTATTTAGGCATTAGCCATGCACTCCAAATACAGGCATGGTCACCGACATCCGTCCACCCTAACGTCACAACGAGTTCTTAGAAACCAGACCCTTAAGCTCTTGGGAGTTCCCCTAGCACAGGATTATTGATTTCTCCAAGAACTCATCTATTATACATGAACCGCTATACCTTAAGGGTTCATTCCTGACGTCTTCCTCTGTCCGACTTCACGTCAATGCTAACATTCCAAAGTACCTACCAGGTATAAATATACCTTCCCTTGCCCAAGCAAGTTAGAGGAGACCTCGACTTCAGAGGAGCCCGTATCCCAGCCTGACGCACTGAGAAGACGCTGTCATCCCTGCTCGCAGAGAATCCAGCTTCCAGTGATCTGACTCCCTTCGCGGGGTGTTAGAGTTCGAGTCCGGAAAGAGATTCCCACCTCTCTCATTCTCAAGGTATGGAGCTGACTAGAACCTAGAGGGACTCTTGGCATACTAGACTTAACATACTCTTAGTATACCATACTAGAGATTACTTCGCCTACTTCTTACCTTTCCCTACACCTAGACTAGGTTAGGTACATTGGGGTAGAACTAGCTTAGAGACGCATTATATGAGTACTCGCATTTTTAGCTCATGTTATTTATGTATGTGAATATATGCTAAAAGATAATGCTAGCGCAGAATTATTTATTTCTACTGCTTACGCTATACATAATATATCTTGCATACTGTCTTGTGATCATAACAGCGCATATCTCTTACACGAGAAACAAGACTGTTCAATAAAACCTTTTTATTGAATCGCCCGTCCATTCTTTCTGTGTAACTCTGAGGAAACTAAGCATGCACGATTAGCTGAGTGAAACTGTTATCTATTGTTTCCACGATTCTGAGAAGTGTTCCGATTCTAAAGGGAAACAAAGTAATCATGTTTATGCGGTTGCCAGAAACTACTCCCTTCTTTCTAGTGGCCTCTGAGCTAGGTGGCACAAAGTAATTAAGTTTAATATACTCGATAGGGACATACCGACCTCAGTCCTATGTCAAGCCTATAGGGTATATTATTCCAATGCGCAGAGCCTATTAGGGAAATAGGAACTACACTACAATGGTGACCCAGAGAAGAAGTCTATAACGGAAAAGGCCTAGGTTTTAAATATGCTAAGTAAGAATATATTAGAAGTCCAGAACAGCAAAGGGTAAGAAAAGGGAGAGTGAAGAAAGAAGAGGGAATTGATAGGAAGGGACACAGTCGAGGAGGCAATTTTGAAGTGGCCAAAAGACGTGACATTTACCTGAGGGAAGAAGAAGAGTGAGGATGAGAAAAGGGCTAAATCCTGAAGGAGGGTAACTCTGGACTATGTGAATTCACTTGGGATTAAGTAGTGTGTATCAAGGGACTAGGGAATAAATGCAGACTAAAAGATTCCATTACTTTATTAGAGTCGTTTTGTACCTGGCCAAACTCACAATAAGGCTGTTCTCAGAACCCATGCACAGCTCCCTCAAAAGGTTGTTTCACACTTTCACATGTTATTTATTCTTTTGTACAGTTTCCTACGCAAATCATTCAGCTCCAGCAGTGCAATATTCCACTTATTTTGTGTTCCCTACAGATTCACATGCAACCATTATCCTCCCTACTTATTGCGCACTTTCTGTACTGTCCATTTACTGGTCTTGTAAAATATATAATATAATCCCGAGGAATATACGATTGCGCAATTGCAGTTATTACAATGGAATGTATGACTTGCAGACGATTTGAAAATGGTATGTAGCCTTTACCCCGCAGTCCCTACGCATGACTTTTACCCCTCAGTCTTTACCTTGCTTACACCTAAGTTCCCCATTGTGTATGGCTGTCTAGGAGGAAAACAGAAAGCCCAACTGGCAGCTACACCCAGTAATGTGGCCCAGAGACAGGCTGCAGGCACCAAATGGATAAGGCAAGAAAATACCAACTTTCTAAAAGTGACATTTTCAAAGTTGTAATTTAAAATCCAGAGACACTAAACATAAACCAAATACCTGTTCCCCCTTTGGAAATTACACTTATAAAATGTAGTAAGGTAACTCCAATTTTATCCTATAGGAGAGGTAGGCCTTGCAGTAGTGAAAAATAAATTTAAGATTTTTCACTACCAGGACATGTAAACCTAAAGGTTTACATGTTCAACTTTTTACATACATTGCACCCTGCCCTCTGGGCTGTCCAGGGCCTACCCTATGTTTACTTTGCCATGTCAAAATGGCAGTTTACAACTGCACATATACAGGCTGAATGGCAGGCCTGAGACATGTTTAAAGTGCTACTTAAGTGGGTGGCACAATCAGTGCTGCAGGACACTAGTAACATTTAATGTACAGGCCCTGGGGACAGCCAATGCCACTTTACTAGGGACTTTCAATTAAATTAAATATGTCAATTGGGTATGAGCCAAAGCATGTGTTAAGGAGAGAGCACAAGCACTTTAGTACCTTTTAAAGCAGTGGTAAAGTGTGCAGAGTGCTAAGGCCAGCAAAAACAAATTCCATAAAAACAGGAGGCCTGAAGACAAAAAGTTAGGTTGAAAACCATGCCAAGGATGCCAGGTCTAATAACACCCATGTCCCAATATGTGATGTAAAGTAATTGAAGACAGCACATTGCACTGTATTAAATTACTATTTTAAAAACCTGTCATTTGTCAAAATGCTTTTAAATGATCTTACTTTGAGACATAGATTCCAAAATCGAAAAGAGGTAGGGATCAAGGCTGTACCCTTGGGATAGTTCTATAAACCAGCTGATTATTTAAAACCCAGCCACCCCCCAACTGATTTGTTTTTTGCCCATACTAACAGCTTCAACCCCATATACAATCTTGATGAACAGGATTGACAACGAGGGGAAGAAGAAATGTCTCCCAGATTAGCTGGGGGGGGGGGGAGAATATAAGTGTATTTTTACAAAACCTCGAGAGGGCCCCCAATGCACTTTTTTCAAATGGGGGAAAATTCGCCTTTAACTAGAGTAAATACACAGAGGGAACCAGATGATGTAAAATCTTTAGTGATTAAAACTTGGAATGTGCCTGGGATATCAAATAAGTTGGATGACGAGGAAGGGATAAAATGAATAGATAAGAGCCACACATGGTTTCTTCAACAAACCTGGCAGACACAGCGCTTTACTGTAGATGGGTTTGTCACTGTAACAACTCCGGCCCTTCCCTCTGTACATGGCCGAGCCAAGGGAGGTTTGGCTGTATTAATTTCAACTTCAATTAATGGAAAAATTGTCAAATCTAACTTGCTACCCCTATTATTCCAACTAGCATCTTTGCAGACAATTGCATCCCAACTATTGGTGCTAGTAAACTTCTACAACAATGCGTTTAATACCAAAAGCACAAAGCTGTAGAAGATTTGGAGAGAGAATTGGATGCCTTCCTTGAGGGCATAAAAAGGATTACATGATAATTTAGGAAGTAGATTTCACTATACAATAATGTCATCCTTCCAAGGTCAAGCCCTGCGGCATTACTGATGTTAAAGGAAATCCATTGTACCACTTTCCACACGATAAGTTTGGTAGTTGCTTAAATGAATTATTCAATAAGTACAACTTGGAGTTGTTGATACAAGGTTGGTTGGGAGAAAGGATTCCATTTCCCACCTTTCTAAGGAATACATGTAGTTCTTATATTGATCACATGATGGTTTTCTCATCAGCAATAGATTTAATTAGCCCCCTCTCCTTAGATACAGTCCTTTTTAGTGAGCATATGCCATTATCGCTTGAATTGAAAGTTGGACATAAGAATATATTGACTTTGCCATCTACCCTAAACATTGAGGTGGCAACCAGGAACGGTATTAGCCTCAAATGGGCCAGAGTTGATACAACTGTTGTTCTAGGTGATTGCATTAGTTAAAATAAGGACAACCTAATTGCCTCTACTAACCCTGAGGCACCACTAGGGGCTATTGTGGAGGCCTTTACTGGCATAATGCTAAGTATTGCAATTAATTTGAAAAGGAGAGGCACTGGAGCCCAGAGGAAAACCAAAGGTTGGTTTGATGCTTCATGTTCATTAGCAAATCGTAAATTAAGAAAGTCCCTACAGTTAGTTCCTAGAGATTACAAGGAAATAAGAGATTTAAGAATTCGATATAAATTAGCTTTAAAGAAAAGGAAGACATATTTGCTGTAGGAAGCTTGGGCCAAACTAGATCAAGTTGCAGATACTAATGACATGATCCTCTTTTGGAAATTAATAAATTCAACTTTACTGAAGCATTCCCAGGACCCAAAGGTTGACACTGTTGTACCCACCTCAGAATGGCTTACACAGTTTGGGACATTTTTAACCCAGTAGACCTCAATAAATCGGATCTTAGCTTAGAACGTGTTAAGGTACCCCTGAAACCAGTCAAACTGGAGTAGGCAAAACTGTCTATAGACAAATCTGCAGCTGACAAGGCTCCGGGGCCAGATGGTATACCAGTGGAGGTTTTCAAATCCAACATATTTTTATGGGCTCCTATACTCACTGCAGTTTTTAATGCGGTAGCGCAGGGGGAAATTCCCCAAACTTGACCCGTGAGCCTAATTGTTCCCATTTTCAAAAAAGGTGATAGAAACTGTTGGACTTGGCCCTTTTTGGAAGGTTCACCCCTGAACTTTTTGCCTTAAGCTCTGACATGGTGGTAGTGGTTTTAGGCCTCTGAGCACTTTCGCACTGTGGTCCAGTGGAAAGTGCGTGCGCTCTCTGTGTTACATTTGTGAGATTGGCCTGCCCTCCCATAGGAATGCATGGGGGATAAGTGTGTCCATGGTAATTCCGGGTATGAGAGGAGCAGTGTGGTCAAGTCTAGTATGTATGAACTCGTGAGGATAAATGCTGCGCAATGGTGTGCGCAGATTTATGGTGACTGGTGGAGAAATGCCACTTCTAGAAGTTGGCATTTCTGTGTGCTCTGTGTCTGCCTGCCTGATGTGAATTGCATGTCTGGCTTGTGAGTGACAGGGGCTGGGAGGTGTATGTGGCTCCAGGAGGGGCAGGGTGAGTCAGCACAGTGCTGAATAGAGAGATCTGCATGCAGATGGGAGGGAGGAGTTGCACCTGGGACCTGAATAGGGCTGTGCCTTCCCTCCACAATGCTGGCTCCGCCCCCTGTGGTGCGTCTAATCCCTGAGCCCCCACCTGAGAAAGGAGAGAGGAGCTGAGCAAAACAAAGTGCTCCAAAGCTCCCCTATACCAGTTCTGACTGGTATCCCCAAGCCCTGTGCTGTGACCCCATGAAATTGTTCAGTCTTGGTGTGCTGTTCCTGCTGGGGCGTGCTGCTGCTGGGGCCCAGGGGGGCTGCCATGAGGGCTTGCCTCCCTGGGCCCTGCATTGCCCCTTGATGCCTAAAGGACTTTTGGGACCCTTTGCTTTATTTTCTTTATCCCTAAGGACTTTGTGTTTTACCTCTAGCGCCTGGGAGCGCTTTATCTTAATTTGCCCTACCAAAGAAAAGGAGCCTGGGGGCTGCGCAGCGCTGAGCTGCAGCCCTTGGTGAGGGAATCCCCAGCGTAGGGATTCCCCCATTATGCCTTTTTCGGCGGGTGCCCACCCCGCTTATTCTTATATTTAAATGCGGGTGCCCACCCCGCGTTTTGCCTGCCTAGCGGGAGCCTACCCCGCTTTATGAGTACTTAGTAGAAATTGCGGATGCCCACCCCGCATGGTGTGCTTTGATTTATGGCGGGTGCCCACCCCGCGTTTCACCATCGCGGCCCGGGCCGCCGAAGAAATCTTTGCCCGGCCGCAGCAGCGCGACCAGGAAGTCAGGCACGTCTGCCTGGCCTGGGGCAGACCCGGCGGCCGGAAACCGGAAGTCTGGAGCCTCGCGGGCACCACATCGAAGCCCCGGTCCCCGGAGAGGGACCGGGTGAAGTGCAGAAGAAGCCTGGCGGGAGCCCACCCCGCACTGGCGACCTAGAGCGAGACGGCCCACCGCAGGGAAGGAGAGAGAGAGTCCCCGAGGAGCAGGGGCTCTCCCGTGCATGCCGCCCGGGACCGGAGAAGGATCCAACAGACCTCCGGTGAGTGGGCTGCATGCTGGCACCTTGCAAGTGCCTATTTCCTGAGCGGCCCCTGCCTGATAGGGGGCCGCTCCTACGTTGTTGGCCCTTGTTTTAAAAGGACCCAGAGGGGCCCATGCTGGTCCCCGTGTCACGGCCTATGTCTTGAGTGGGCCCGCCGTTGTGGGCCACTCCAACGTTGGGGGCCATTTATTGATAGAAGCCCCAGAGGCACCACAGGTGCCAGTGCCGGTTCTGTTCCTCAGTTGCCCCGCTGGACAGTGGGCAGCTGCAACATTGCCCCATTTGTTTTAGGAGGTCCAGTGGGGATCCAGAGGGGCTCAGGCGGCACAGTGGTGCCAGTACCCATCCTCATTTCCCCAGCTGCGCCGCACCAGCGCAGGCAGCTGCAACCTGATGGGCATTTTTATTATAGAGTCCCTGAGGGGGACAGATGGGTACAGTGGTGCCCAAGCCTCTACTTGCTTCACAGCTGCCCAGCAAGTAGTGGGCAGCTGCTACGTTTAGGCCATTCTTTCTTTGGGGACATGTCTGTTGAGTAAGGAGTGAGATGCACTCCTCTGCCCCATACTTTCACAGCTGCGCAGCACTTAGTGCCAGCTGCAACGTTTAGGTCTGCGCAAATTGCGCACCCTTGACTTTCCGCTGCCTTGGCAGCGCGCCCTGACTCTTGGGACATAGGGCATTTGAGCCCCTTTTTGAGATGGCCAGTTGGCCAGGGGGACTGTTAGGATTGTAGGGCGCCAGGCCCTAATGTGATATTGTGGTGCTAGGAAATGTGATTCCAGTATTGTGATTTACGCACCCTGATTGACGCCTCCAGATGTGGTTTTATGACATGAGGCTTTGCATAATGTAGTTATGCTAGTGAGATCATTCTCTACTGTGTTTTATGCCCCTAATGTGAGTGATACTTAGGAGGTTAGGGTCTAAGATGTTAGACTGATGAGGTTGGCGTACAAGGTATTTGGCGCCTAATGTGATACTGTGCACAATGTGGTTTATGTTACAGGCTGATGCTGAGTTCAGTGGTTACCAGTGATTACTGGTTGTACGTTTATGATATGTCTTACTTTTACTAAGTTCGCTTTGTGCTGGTTCTGACAGTGGTCCAGTTGGCCCTGTCAGGTGTAAATAATCCCTTGTAAATATGACCCCGTGCCAGGTGGCACGATGTATATTATGTGAGTACTATTCTAATGTGTTTTATGATAATACAAAGGCTATTTTTGATATAACTTTGTGTGGAGTTCTTTTTGTAGTGTGCCTGGTATGTTGTTGCTGTGTGCGTGCGCAAACGCTTTACACATTGCCTCCGGGATAAGCCTGGCTGCTCGTGCCAAGCTACCAAGGGGGTGAGCAGGGGTTATCTTTGGCGTGTAACTCCCTCGCCCTGACTAGAGTGGTGGTCTCTGCCTGGCTTTGGCGCAAGCCTTAGCCAACCAGAGATCCCATTTCTAACAGAAACAAACCAAAATGTTATCAGGCTACATCTCTTTTAGAGTCATCTCAAAAAATCATGGGTAGGATTATTTTTCACAGGCTGGAAGATTGGGCATTGGAGAACAGTATACTCACAGACACGCAATATGGTTTAAGAAGGGGTATAGGGACAACTGAACAATTGATTAACCATAGCCTTTTGATCAGCAAATATACTGAGGCAAAACATGGGTATATCTACCTATGTTTTGCCGATTTAAGTAGTGCCTTCGACCTTGTCAATCATGCTATACTATGGAAGACCCTTATGGAGTTGGGGACCCAAGTAGATATAGTCACCTTTCTCAAATCTACGGAAGGTTGACTAACACAAGTGAGAAATGGGTTGAGAGGAGAATGTATGCCCAGCTTCAATGTGACTATAAGCATAAGACAAGGATGCATTTTAGCGCCTTTTCAATATATATCAACGGAGTAGATAAGACACTACAACAGCTAGAAGCAGATGTCCCTAGAGTAGGCCTATGTTGGACCCCTGTGCTCCTGTACGCAGATGATGCGGTCCTGATATCGAGAACTGCAAATGGCTTGCAGCTCTTGATCGAGGCGTTTGCATTGTACATGGAGATACGGGACTCAAGGCTCTGTTTGTCTAAAACATATACTATGGTCTGTGGGTGTGGCAACCCCAAAAAAGGCCATATTATGTGAGAGATGTTAAATTGGTTGAAGTACAGAGTTTCTCTTACCTTGGCATTCAATTTTCAAACACTAATACATGGGTCCTACACATCAGAAATGCAAAAGCTAAAGCAGTTAGAACTATGGAGGCCCTGAATAGATTCTCTAGTAAAGTAGGAAATACCCTTATAAGAGAATTGACTAAACTATATAGGAGCAAATGTATACCTACTGCTATATATGGGACTGCAGTATGGGGCATGGCAGAGAGTACTTCCCTCCAAACTCAGGAAAATTGCTTTTTATGTAAGATATTGGCTGTACCCCGCACTGTTTCATCGTATATAAGTCACAAAGAGCAGGATATGCCTTATATAAAAGACTTGATTGATCAGAGCTCTAGTACTTGCTGGTACAATATATGGAGTAAGACAGGCTCAAAATGTACAGAGGATGTCATATTTGATTGTTTAAATCGTGGTCAGTATCATAAGATCTCTTGGTTAAGTTATGTCAATAGATTGCTTACCAAGTCTTTTGAGGGAGTAACTATTGCCAAATCAGCAAGCATCCTGCAGTTTAGCAAGAGGGAGCTAAAATTGGTCTTTACTAATCATAGGAGGTGTACAAGGGAGAATAGTGTGAATGGTAAATCTTCTGTGATAAGATATATATCTATTCAGGCTCAGCCAGGTTTACCTAAGTATCTATCATTAGCGAAAAACACCCAGCAGAGATTCTATCTGACATGTATGTGACTTGGCGTATTACATCAGCTAGTGGCCTGCCCTAAAAGAACCACTTGGACATCTGGCTTGCCAAAATGTCCCTTTGATGGCCGGGCAAAACAATCTATCATCTTTCTTATGCTCTTTTCCGGCCTATATAGAGACATATGGAGTAGCCTGTTACACCCACTTTTCCTCCCCCAGAATCTCTTCTTGTACCAGGATGTATTTAAATGGTTATGTAATCTCAAGAATTAATTAGTCTGTTATACTGTTTCGATGTATATTACATATGTTATCGCTAGAAGAAAACAACTAACAGAATTGGGCGATCTGTAATATGAAGATTGGAGTCTATAGTACCCTGAATAATGGAGGATATATCTGGTAAAACCGTTTTTAAGAAATAGATATTTATGAAATGTATTCTAATAGTAATTTTAGGATTTTAGACTGTCTATATATGTGCAGCTCATTATAGGATGTAAATTGGATCAATATATTAATTTTTAACTGTATAAATTGTTTTGTTTATTATATTACTTTTTTATAATGTATTTTTACGAAGTTTTTTAATGCCATGTATTTTAAACCTGCTTTTATGGATAAATAATTATCCGAAATTACTATTACTTATAAACCAACAAAAAAAGTAACTTTGTAAGTTTCTAAATACAAATTTAAGTTTTGTGTCAGGTCTGTATTAAATATGTACAGCAAAATGTTCATTAATGTAAATAAGATCTATTGTTATGTGTTTTATATATATGTATATATATGTATGCAGCAGTGCGTGGTCAAAGAAAATAAACCTTTTGCACTGAATTTGGGTCCGTACCGTCCTTTCTATGAGTTGGATTCTGTGGCGGATTGCGTGTGTATATATATGTATATATATATCTCAAAATTAAAGGCTACTTTTAAAATTTAACTACAAAATCTAAAAACAAAATTTCCAATGTTAAATTACTATTGTAATATATATTTTTTCAAATCATAAAAAAATAACAAATTCACTTAAAAAAGAGCCAGTTATAGTTCACTGAGCTAACTGTATCTTGCGCCCCCGCCACGCACATGACCGCACGCATTACATCACTCATGACATGTACAATGACATAATTGATTGCATCACTAATGACATCGCAAATATTGATGACATCATGCACCCTACTGCTGTTCAATTTAGTCTCCAAACTGGTATAGACTTTGAAATCTGTACATAAGTACTTAATGGCTCAGAATCATATAAAGCGTTTATTACATAAACATACATGCTAATGTAAAATAATTATACCATTGCCCACTCCCTCGAGACACACAAGCCCTATTAGGTGGCCAAGCCCCTACTACGCACATCTTTCGTAATGTGCGAAAAGTTTCACAGAAAGTCCACTACCTTTAGACACACAAGCCCCATTTGGTGCCCGAGACCCTACTATACACAGCCTTCTACCTGAACAAAACACCTCACAAACAGCCCACTCCCTCCAGACACCCAAGCTCCATTAGTTAATGAAACTCCTAATATGTACAGCCTTTGCTCTGTGCAGATCTCTTCATGGAGAGCCCACTGCCTACACACAACCAATCCCCATTTGGTGGCCAAGATCCTATTACGAACAGCCTTCCCCCTGTGTACAGTTCTTCATGGAGAGCTCACTCACTCCAGACAATCAAGCCCCATTAGCTAGGCAAACCCCTACTACCTACAACCTCCACCATGTGCACAACTCTTCATGGCGAGGCCACTCCTTCCAGACAACCCCCATTATGTCGCCAAGCACCTACTGCGCACAGTTGTCGCAACCTTCTTAGGTAGTTAAGCCCCTGCTACTCACTTGCCTTTCTGCTGTGGAGAACTCTTCACGGAGAGCCAACACCTTGCACACAAGCAAGCCCCATTAAGAGGTCAAGCACTTTGCACATGCTTACACTCATTAGGAAGATAGAAGCTATAGAAACTTTGCTCTAGATGTAGCTCACTAAATACCTTTCAGTGTTGACAGCCTATGGCAAACTGTCACACGTGTCCTCGCTATGCACTGCTAATTACCCCACATATTACATCATTCATGACATCTTTTATGACATCATTGATAATATCACTGCAACATTTGCAATAAATTTATTGATAAGAAAAGGGCATGGCAGAGTCGTGAGCTATAATTACCTTATGGCATGTGTTATAGTTACTTGAAATAACTATGACTGATGAATTTTAGTGGTATTGTACGTTTAAAGCGTTATATTGTCTCTGAAATTTTCACATAACGATGACGTTACTTTATGTCTTGGTTTTCTCTCTCTCTCTCTCTCTCTATATATATATATATATATATATATATATATATATACATATATATATATATATACATATATACATATATATACACACACACACACACACACACATGCTCTCACTCGTCGTTGCTCCACAAGCATGCGATATGGCAGCAACAATCATTCAGAAATGTTCCACAGCTGTCCTCTTAATACCCATGAGTTTATTTAGTGCAGAAATAGAACAAAAACTTCATATGTGAGTGCAACAAAATACAAAAATAAAGTTTCAACGGCCGACGCGTTTTGGCGTGTTGCATTCTACTGGGCCTATACAGCCATCATGGCACACAATGCTTTCTTTTATCATCCTATCTCCATTTCATTGCCCGTTGAAAACTAGAACGGTTAGTTATACAAAGAATGACCCCTGCACCATTGCCTTCCTTCGTAGACTAACAATACAGCTTATGCATTTGCATTGCGGATACAGTGCTATGAACCTCATTTGTATTGTGATTACAGCATAACAGGCCTCATTTTACATTCCTTCTTTTAAGTTTTTATGAATTATATGGTCATAAACATTGTCTCTCGATTTTGCGATGTCTTACAGGGTACCTGATTTCCATAGTTATCTTTCCGCATTCTCAATTAGATTGCATATTATGTCCATTATTTCACATGAACTGTTTAATGCTATGCTATCCATTATATTACACCTGCTCATTACATATTTACATATGCTGTGCATCCTCAACCAATTTTCAATTTCATCCCCCAGGTGTGTGTTATTCACTGGGTTTTATCCTATACTAGCCCCATGCATGTAACAGATTCCCATATAATTTCACATATATTGTTATTTATACATATATTGCACTTTTCCCGACAGTGCCCACGGTATACAGATCCAGTTTGTGCACAATCACTAATCCCTTAAGCAGTTGGATTTGCCCTTGTTGCATGTGCCCTACCTATTTAAAAGTCCTCAAGAGTGTGCATTTAATTGCAATCTCATTCGTATATCATCAACATTGTTTGTATTCCAATATAAGATGGTTTCTATGAATATTTATTGGTACATGAAAAAGTGGCATGTGCTAAAGTGCAAATGAGCCATGGTGTTCTACTTGGAGCGTGAGAAAGTGGCAGGTGCTAAAGTGCAAATGCATCTAATGTTTCTAATGTTCAGCCATGTTATTCCTGTATCCTAGCGGTGCTCCCTGCAGTCTAATCGATTGAAACATGAGATGGTGGTATGTACTAAAGGTCAAATGCATCATAACAGCACTGTCTTTTTACTACTTTGGGCTGAGTAAAGTGACAAGTGCTAAGGTGCAATGTAGTTGCTAGATTTAGTTTAAGTCCAATTGCCCAAGTTCACGTTTTTATTGACTTGGGTCCTTCCGTGGTAGAACACGCATTCACGTGTCCATATATATATATAAAATGCCCAGGGTGGCATTACAACATGCTGTTAAGGTCAATGCGTTGCAATGCCCGTGGAGTAAAGGCATGCTGAGTAAAGACCCGCTTTGTAACATCTGATGTTTTTTGCAAACAATTTAGTACTGAATACAGAGTGCTTGAGAATCCTCAGTACATGCACAGGAATTTTACAGCCAAGCCACTCAATGTGGGAATGATACAAGTAATGCGGTTCCAGGTGAAAAAAGTTGTATTATAAATAGCAAAACGATTTAAATGTTCGCTTTAGTTTATATCCAAATGTAAATGTCCTTTAGCATAATATGTTTTGTAATACTCTGTAGCTGACTAGATGGGTAAGTTAGGGTTCATCCATTATCTATATTAAAGAGTTGAAGCAGCATTGTTTTCTTCACTGCTGTTGGAAGATTCATGAAGCTGCCCTGTATTTTATAGACCCACCCCTGCATGGATATTAAATCTAGATTTTAACAAAGCCTTTCCTCTTCAACCTCTCAGTTCTTGCCCTTTGAAGTTGTTTATAATGAAGGCACCCTCACTGTTTTCCATCATGTGAGCCAGGATGAACTGTGAGCTACTAGTATTTTATGCTGTCTGTAAATGCAATTGTGTTTCACAGTGAAAGTAAGGTTTTGAGGAACTGTCTTTGTATTCTATATATAGTGATTTCATATTGTTGCTTAATCCAATCTGTGTTGCTATATGTGCTTTTTCGTGAGCTCATGTCTCCAACTTGAAAAGGGAACTCTACACATTGGACGGCACAGAAGCCTTGTACGATAATTTGAGAAACCTGCCTTGAGGAACCTCCTAGTGCAAGAAACAATCCAGCCTACATTTGTCACGATCGCCTTCATTTTCAACCAATAGCTATTACTGAGGGGGCTGGAAAAATATAAATTGGCATAGGAAGCTGTAATACTGAATTTCTAAAAGAGATTATCTTATAGCGCCAATGTAGGGCCTACATTCTACACCCGCTGCTTAGTAGTCAATGTTTTTAACACTGTTCCAAATTGATATTCTGTTACCTGTCTTTGGCAAAACACAGGCTGATAAAATATAATGGTTGGTTGGAGAGTGTCTCGTCTGTAGCCATGTGTAAGTGTAAAGGCATCATATTAAATACAATTGAAACAGTTCAATATAAAAACTTGTAAAAACCTTTAATATGTAAACTCCATAGATACAATTCTGAAGAAATCAAATTGGTGTAAGTACTTTAATTCTCAAGTATTCCGTTGCTATCCTTAGATTTGCAGTCGCTGGTGGAGGAGATCCGACTGAGTGTGTTGAAACAACTGAATGAAGAGGAGAACCAGAAGAAACAAAAGCTCGCGAGGTATGATACTTGTTTGAGGACCTCATCAAACAGTGGTTTTTACATTCATAAAGAATTTTGACCCTCTGATAGCAATGTTACGCACTTTCTCCTCCTTTGAACAAAGTCACGTTTGATAGTACTCATGTAAAGTTTTCACGGAGAGGTCATGTTTTTTATGTACATAGGAATCTATTTATCCCCCAAGTCATCTATCCTTACTGCTAATATTTCAGCATTCTTGAGATCCTGGGGGTTGAAGATTGAAATAAAATGGTCTTCAAAGTATCTCAACAGTTTAAGAATAAAAGTTTGAGAATCTACTTGTTTTTCGCTCTTCCCGGTTTCATGCGGGAAATGTAGCACCATCCTTTAGAGTTGCTATTGTTGTGCTTACTGAAGAGCACAGAACGTATTTGAATATCACATTTAATTCAGAGAGCCTGATTACGAGCGGGTCGGTTCGCATGGGTCGGAATTATGAGTTTGAAGGTATTTAATGCTTCTGATAATTATTAAATGCATGAAATAACTCAACCTTCGTTACATTTTGGCAGGTCAAACACCAAAAATCATATGTTACTTCCCACAATCTCGTAATAGGTGTCATTTATCACACCCTTTAATTAACTTACTCTGTGGTATGTTTATTTATCTGGTGGGGGAAATAACACCTACACTCTAAATCAGGCCCTTTAAATGTGGTGTTTGCCAAACATTACTTCAGGCCCCCAATGTGTATTCTGTGCAACTCAGTGGTCCCAATGCTGGGATACTCTGTCGGTCATGCTGATTTCTATGCCAATGTATTCCTATCAGGATCATTGTGCTCTATTTTCTATCTCTTTCATAGTCCCACCTGTTTCGAGGACGAATTGTCTGACTTTAAAATTGATCTGCTAATAGCCTAACGCGCCTGGCTGTTCCTTAAGATTCACATGTAAAATTCACAGCTCGCCTACATGTTCTTTCTTACTGGCGGTGGAAGAAGAAGAGATGGTCCCGCCTCAGTTTGCAGCTGCCTCTGTTATTTGTTTGTATCCCTGTTGATAATGGTGTCTACAATGCATCCTTTTCAAAACTTTTGTAGCTTGTGAAACTAATTGCCGACCCTTACAATTCCTTCCTCTTTGTTTAGGAAATTACACATATGGACTCTGTAGGGTACAGCTGATGAAGATCTGATACGGTTAGGTCCTTCGAGAACTGAAGGTATCTTGTGTGGTGACAAAACCAGACTCCTTACTAGAAGCTGTATCAGTCATTTAGAGCTTGTGTGTGAATTAGTAAAATTTTTCGCGTCCTACTTTGTAACATTTTAGTCAGTCTCGGCAAAAGAAGGCAGCCATATGTTGACGCCGAGGAATATTTTTCAAACTTGCCCTTTTAGTTCTGGCCGAGAGTCAGCTTTAGCTGTTTGCCAGACTTTAGAAGTAAAAGCTTGTTGGGTCGCCCGCTTTTATTCATTGCTCTGTTGGAATGCCATTCATAATTTTGTACAGCACAGAGGGCAATGGCGCAGCTCCCTTCGTTTTCGGTAGTGTGAGACATTCGGAGTCTTGTCTATATTTGACTGTACAGGGGAAAGGGGCAGTATTGCCAGGCAAAAAAGTTCCTGCCCTCTTGTTTTCTGTTCCTTGCCAATCATCATGTGTCACACAGAGATACAATTGAGCTGTTTTTGCAACCTTAACTTCTGGGTAATCAAGTCCCAATTCTGCAGCTTGGGGCAGGGGCATAAAGCAAAATGATAGCCCCTCCGTCCCCCATCCTCCCTCCCACCCGCCCCCTAGGACGTGATTTAGGGCCTCTTGTCTCCCGTCGGGCTGCAGGTTCCAGTGTTATGCCCTTGGCTTTGGGTAAGGGACTTGGGCTGGTAGTGGACGTCTCACGCCTGTAGCCCCCACTTCTAGACCCCATTCTATTATCACGCAGGGCCTTGGGCTTCAGCAACTGGTAGGAAGGACTTCATATATAAATAAGATAGCCATTTTAAAACTGTGTTTCTTGGTAGTGATATGCAAGAATGAGTAAATATTACAGAAACACTGCGCACGTGATTTGTGTAATATTTTATTGCTGCCTGTGGGAGTAAACTATCACCTTTTTATTATGTCCATTATTTCCCATTGCTTCACAAATAGTGTGACTAAAACTTTTATAACATAGAGATGCATCTTTTTTATAATATCCACTGCAGCAACATGTTTCTATGATCTATGTTCCACATAGTTTGTGAAACAGAAGCAAAATCCTTCTTCTGCTCTTCAAGGAGGAAAGGGAGGGCTAGAAAGTGACCACTCGTACACTTGTAGAAGTACCACTTCAAATTTTACATTCCGGTTTGACCCTGCCATTGCAGGCCACAAACAAGGTGTGGGTTATGTGGTGTGTTATGGAAGAGGTGCGGCACAGCGGCCAGGGTGCCTGACTCCAGACCACGGGGTTCCCGGTTCGATCCTTTGTGCCGGCGGCAGGTTAGCAGCACCATGTGACTCTGGGCAATAGCTCGCTTAATCTTCCCGACGGCCCCCAGCGCCGGGACACCTCCCAGGAGGTAGCTGCGCGCTTTACAAATGCTGGCATTTCATTTCATTTCAATGTGGTACATAGAAAGCTTACAGGTCACTATCGCTGGCATCATCACTGTGGAGGACTCCTGCTGATTTCACCACCCTTCCTCACCCAAGAGGTATCTGGAGCACCCACCAGCTTCTATTACCCTGGGCTCTGGAGCCAGTCAATGCCAGATCCATGGATTTGGATACAGAGAGAGGCAGGGTGATTGCTGGAGAGTTTGACTTACCTGGTGGCCTAATGCTCATGATGGAGGAGGCATTGGACAGGAATAAAAGTCCACTATGTAGCCCTGATTTCACTGGACCAATTTTTGTTGCCGATGTGTTAAGTACATTTATTTGTAAAGCTCCCTGTTGCCTTGATACTCAGGAGTCGTGGCATTGAAATTTAAAAGCTCTACAGGAGTAGAATTACCAGAGATTACAGTTTTAAGTAACGAAGATTTAAGTTGTTTTCTGAAGATAGGTTCATATGTTTCTGATCAGAGTGCTAGAGGTAGGGCATTCCAGTGTTTGGCTGCAATGATGGCAAAGGATCTGGTGCCTAACCTGGCTCTGTGATAGACTAGGACCCTGAAGCTCTTATAACTCTGCCTGGAGTATATGGAGAGATAAGCTGTTGCTGATAGATGGGGCCTCTCTCATAACAGGTCCTGAAAGTAAGACAAAGAGATTTGAAGAGAATGCGCTTCTGTAGTCAGTGTAGCTCCCAAAGATGTTGGGATATTGATTCACTCCTCTGGAGGTTTAGAATGATGCAGGCTGCTGTATTCTGTACCCGCTGTAGCCTTTTGATTACATATTGCGGCAAGCCTATGTACAGTAAATTGCCGTAGTCCAGCTTAGATATTATTAGTGCATGTATTTTTTGACAGTGCATAGGCAAAAGTGAAAGGGCCCATCTAAGCAATTTATGTGTATTCACAGGTAGCTGCTACTGAAGAGATTTCTGCATTCAAAGACAGCTTGTTTTCAAATCTGCAAAAATTCTATCTTATATCATAGGTGTGGGCAGGTTTACTCAACTTCTTAGGCCCCCACAAGTGGTAACATAGACTTTGCACGTTTAACGCCAGAGTCCACTTTTTAAGATAAGGCCGCAGCAGCACACCTATGGCAGAAGACACTTGGCTGGTTGCATGTAAACATGTGTGCACATATGTGCGGGGCGCACATGAGACTATTGTTGTGCGCCCAGTAACTGTGCACATGTAGCTTTGTGCAGAGGGGACTCTGCAAGGTTAGATGTTGACCTGGGGTAGTCCTTATAATATTAATGGGCACAAAAATTTTGAGAGGTGGATTTCACAGGCAGCGGAACAGCTAGCTCCGTCTGGCGCTGTAAAGCGAGCTAGAATCTCTCCATCAAAACCCTGGTTTTCAAAGGAGCTTAAAGAGCAAAAAAAATATTGTAAAAAATTAGAACGGATCTGGAGAGTTGCCTATTGCTCCCTCGCGAAGATTGCACTGAGAAAGGCCCAGAAAGGCTACTACGCCTCTATTAACATGGCCAAAAGTCAGCACTATGCTGAACGCATAGCAGAGTCTCGCCATAACGCCAAGGAAATTTTCTCCATTGTGCAAAGTTTTGTGACCCCGAGGGCAGAGGAGATATCAATACCTTCATCAGTCATCTGGTGCGAGAAACTTTCTAGTTTCTTTATTGATAAAATCCAGACAATACAAGCCAGTTTCGACCATGATCAGGATCCATCTATTCTGCCGAACATGGCCAGCCCTAGTCATGATGGTTCTAATAAACACTTCTCTCTGTCTGAGTTTTCTGCTGTTGCTCACCAAGACTCGCTGACTATTCTGAAATCTTTGAAGTCTGGCTCGCCCACTGACCCTTGCCATGCGCGCCTGTTGGCGGTTGTAGCTGAAGTTGTTAATCCGGAAGTTAATTCACTTATTAACTTATCCCTTAAATCTGCCACAGTTCCGCCCGAATGGAAGCAGGCTAAACTCCTCCCTCTGCTTAAAAAACCTTCTCTTGACCCGGCTAACCCCGCCAACTACCGCCCTATCTCCCTCCTTCCAGCGGTTGCCAAGGTATGTGAAAAGGCGGTCTTTAGGCAGCTGGCCAATTTCGTTGAGAACTCAGGATCATTACATCCCGCTCAGTCAGGGTTCAGAGCTACTTATAGCACGGAAACGGCGCTTGTGGAAATAGCAGAAGCCATCAGAGAATGCTTGGACGAGGGCGGGAGAGCGGCTCTGATTTTATTGGACCTCTCTGCCGCCTTCGACACGGTGCCCCACCCACTGCTATTAGCGCGCCTTGCTAACATTGGTGTCATTGGCCCTGCATGGAACTGGATTAAGTCATTTTTGGCCAACAGATCACAGCAAGTGTGGCTACCTCCTTTCTCATCAAACCCACAAAAGGTGACCACCGGAGTTCCTCAGGGCTCTACCCTGAGTCCTCTCCTTTTCAATGTATATGTTACCCCTTTGGTCTATCTGGCAGAGGAGCTGGGAGCAAAAATCATCGCATATGCAGATGACACCAGCTCCTCTTCACTTGGAAGGACTCAGATACTTCCCCAACGAAAGCTAAAAACTGTCTGTCAGCCGTCTTCAAATGGCTCGCAGCCGCCCAGTTAAAGTGTAATGAAGACCAGTCCGAAAATTTCCCCCACAGTTCAGGGAAGCACTTTGGCCGCCAGAATATCCACTCCCCAGCACCCTGGGACAGGCAGTGAAGAACCTGGGTGTCTGGTTCGAGGACAACCTCAAGTTTTCCACACAAGTTAAAAAACTAGCCGGTCAATGTTTTGGCACATTGAAGTCTCTCAAGAAGTTTCTTCCTTTATTACCCAGGCCCGCTAGGGAGATGGTCATGCGCGCCCTGATTCTCAGTTGCCTTGACTATGCCAATGCACTTTATATTGGCCTTCCAGGATACCAGCTTAAGAAACTCCAGGTCATCCAAAACATTGCGGCCCGAGCTCTGTTTGGTATCCCTGGCTGGTCCAGCGTTAAACAACATCTGCGAGATTTGCACTGGTTACCAGTGGCCCAAAGAGTGAAATTTAAGGCCCTCACAATGGCCCATTCAGCTCTCTATGGCCGAGGGCCCCTCTATTTAAGGAAGCGGTTTAGTTTCTATACTCCACGAAGACATCTGCGTTCTGCCTCACAGTGCTTAGCTCTGATCCCTCGCTTTCGGCGGACAAGGATTGGAGGGAGCTCGCTATCCTTCAAAGCGGCCGAGGCGTGAAATTCCCTCCCCCTAGAACTACTCATCATCAACGACCCTTCCGTGTTTAAGAAAAGACTAAAAACTCTGTTGTTCGCCTAATAACAATCTCCCCCAGTTCCATTCTGTTTCTTTCTAACTGGTTTTTCGCGCCGGGACACTCATGAGTAGCCGAGCGCGCTATAAATGGTTATAACATAACATAACATCATAGGTAAGTTCAGTAGGGTTTACTGGTTTATCTTCAGTGTCACTGTATTATACACATAGGGGAAAATCTGCCTTAGTAGTACGGTATCAAACTGGGGAGAAACATGTTTGCCAAGTTTGAATATGCAAGTCTTAAAAACCTACATGCACACCTTATGGGTCATACAGAATTGTGATATTTCTCTGGCTCAGCTCAGGATCAGATTCCATGCATTTTGTCACTCTGCTGGGTCAAGTTAATCATTCTGCTCTCCAGCAGAGAAAACAAAGGGATACCCATACAAAAGGAGTAATTATCAGTGATTCGCTCAGCTTCTGAGGAGGAAAGGGTGGGAATTAAATCTGCATCTGGTAATTATCTGTCATATTGTACAAGGTTGGGACAGCCCAGGCCCACTGAACAAAGTAGGGAGCCCAGACATCTGATGGGGGCTCCCGTTTGACATTTGGTGGAAAAGTCCCTGGCAGAGATGCCAGGCAGGGGTGGGGCTGAGGTTCCCAGAGGTGATGTGAACATAGAGCTTCTTGATTGTCCCAGCATGCTGTGCAGGTGGGTTGATACCAGAAAAAGAGAAGGGGTTTGCCCATATCACCCTACTCGGCCTGGGCAATGACATTCTCAAAATAAGAGTGCCATACCATAGGGATAAATTCATAGAAAAGCACTCATGCCACAATAAAATAATTTCCGCAAGGATTTTGACTCAATCGACAATACCTTAATCAATTAATTATACGAGCCTGTCTGTGCATCCTTTAACATTCCATAATATTTGTAAATCTCTTGTGTGAAAAGTAAAACAACGAGCAAATTACAACATACAAAAACAAGACATCAAAATTCTACAATAATATTGCCTGTATAATACATGAAAGATCATTGTCCATTTTTTTTACCTCTCTATACTTCCTTAATATAAGCACAAAGTGGTTGCGTATTCATCCCAACTTACATTCCACTAGGAGGTAGTCACCGGATCAAGTGAGTTCTAGGGCAACCGTTCCCTTCCTTTCTCTTTGTGACTGTACTGCCCAAACCACAGTATGCCTTTTTTGGAGTCCTCCATTTATATGGTTGCCGTGTACTGGCCATACTTATTAAAGGCCTCTTCAGGAATAGGAAAACCAGAGAACCTAAACCTAAGAAACTTAAGTCTGGTTAATCATGACATTTCAAATAAAGTAGCTTAACTCGTACAAATATTTTCTCACTGTTAGATGTCTAATATCTCTTCGCCCATTGTCCTCTTTGTGTGCGGTTTTTCCTCTTTGTCCATGACTTTTGTGCTCTCTCCTCCCCATTTGTCACTCTTCCCTGACATTTCCCACCTCTTATCCACTACTGATTACATCCTTTGTTGAGCCACTTCTCTCACCACACTGCTTGCCTTTGCCCCTTCTTTCTGTCATCTCTCCCTGCCCTTTCTCTTTCTCTCTGTTCTGGTCTCCTTGTTCCCCCTCACTGCGAACACACCTCAACCCTTCTCTTGTCACCTGCTGACTGTTTGTCCTCTTCTCTCCACTTTCCTCACCCTTTAATCCTGCGATCTACTCTACTTCCACCCAATCCTCTTTCTTAATGCCTTATTTTTTATTGTTCACTCTTTCCTCACTCTGTCCCTTGTCCCATATCTGTCTCTACTCTGAAGTGTCCATTGCTTTGTCATCCCTCCTCTTCTCCCCCCCATCTGCCCTCCTCTCCCATTGCCACATTTCTCTATAAGGTGTTTGTATGCTTTGTCGCCTTTGTTCTCATCCAATCTTTCTCCCCCTATACCCTCTCTCATTCCATCGACTCTCCTCATACCTCTGAGTCCACTTTCCTTCCCTTGCCTTTGGTCTTTCTCCTCCCACTCACACTTGTCCACCACTCACATTATTTTCATACTTCCCTTTACTAACTCTTCTCCACCTCCCTTTTACTCATACCAAACCCCCTCTTATGGCTATAAACTCACCCCCCTCCCCAAAACAATTCTAGACCCTTCCCTCTTTTATCCCGCCAATATTCCGTTTTAATCCAAATAACAGACTGACATGTCCACCACTCAAATTAATTGCATATTTCCCTATACTAATTCCCACTAATCCTTTATGGGTTCCGGAGTAGCGTGCTACTCCTGGAAAATGTGCTTCAACACCTCATCGGAGGTAGCAAGCACTATATAAATGCAAACCTTTTCCCTCCACTATCTTTCTCAATCTTTCTCAATCCAAAGAACAGACTAACATTTCCACCGCTCAAATTACTTTCCTATTTCACTATACTAATTCACCACTAATCCTTTATGGGTTCCCGAGTAACGTGCTACGTGCCGAAAAAACGCTTCAACACCTCATCAGGGGTAGCAAGCGCTAAATAAATGCAAACCTTTACCTCTCTTCTATCCCTCCACTATCTTCCTCAATCCAAATAACTGACTAACATATCCACTACTCAAATTACTTTCATATTTCACTATACTAATTCACCACTAATCCTTTATGGGTTCCGGAGTAACATGCTACTTGCCGAAAAAACGCTTTAACACCTCATCAGGGGTAGCAAGCGCTAAATAAATGCAAACCTTTACCCTCTTCTATCCCTCCACTATCTTTCTCAATCCAAATAACTGACTAACCTATCCACCACTCAAATTACTTTCATATTTCACTATACTAATTCACCACTAATCCTTTATGGGTTCTGGAGTAGCATGCTACTCGCCAAAGTAGCGCTTCGACTCCTCATCAATGGTCGTAAGAGCTATATGAATGCAATTGCAATACAATACATTATTGAACACTCCTTCAAACTCAATAAATCTTGCTGACTGCATCACACACACAACTATTAATCTATCACACTCACATGTCGCACTCACTGCCATTAGCTCTGATGTCATCACATTCATTGAGATCACATTGATCGCGAATCACTCATCATTTCACTAGCAAACACTCATCATTTCACTAGCAAACACACATCTTAGCACCACTGCCTTCACACTGACACCATCACATTGACAGTTCCGCATGTTCAGAGTGCACGAAGGGTGTATAACTTGTTTACTATGTATTTTCTGTACATTGCTGACTTAAAGGAAACATGCGTGTTCATTCTTAAAATAAGTGGAAGTTTACTTGTATGTGGATTCTGAGGTCCGAAGTTACCAAAGCCCTTTTTTTCAACCTCTGTAAAAATACATATGTATACATAGATATATATATATATATATAGGTGGTTTTTGTTAACATTCTTCAGCCATCACACTGTCGCAGTTTTATTCACCCACCACAACGTACAGCATAGGGCAATGGATTAGCCCACTCCAGCATTGAGTCCCTTCACTGACAGTGACATCGTTTTGCCTTCGCACAGTATGCACAGCGTCCCCAAAAGTAGTCCCCTCCAGTGCCTGGGATTGTTGGGCCAATATGGCCATTTAAAGAAATTTATATTTTTCCCTTTTATAAACTTGTATTTAACCTATTTTCTTTTGAGAGGACCAGGGGGCTCCACGGACTCTGCTTTAAGAACCTAAATGGAGCTTGACGTGCCTGGAATCCATCTTTAAATAAGCTTTATAGCCATTCTAAGAAGTACACATATGTGTGTGCATGGGTGCACACACACACGCAGCCATCTTTGGCGTATGTTGCACTATTAAAAAATAATCCCAAAATGGCCACCCATTCCTCTGCATGCCTGCGGATGCACAGGCAGATTTTTGCTGTAATTTATACCAAAAGCATTCCCGTGCTTGTGCATTCATATGCATGGATAGCAATCCAAGAATGTTGTTTTCACCAAGTAGAACAAAGGTCTTCACAAGATGGCTTCTGGGCTTCTGCACGCATTACCTTTCGCTTCCAAGATGCCCAATGTGTTGCTTTCTTGGAATGGTAAAGTAAAAATAAGCTATAGCAAAGAAAACAAGCATTGGCAAAGCAAATTACTCAGCAACTAAAGCCTCTTGGCTTTGTCAGTGCTTTTTAAAGACGCCTCCTTGTGTTGCTTATTCTGGTTACGTAGCTATAGACGGATACAAGGAGGAGGCTTTGCTGCAGATGTTTTGTTTTGAACGGCACTGCTCTCTGTAGCATGTAATTCAAAAAGCATGCTCTAAATTACAAACATATAAACACAGCTGCTCCGTGTAATCTAAAGGCACTATCTACTGGATAGTGAGGTTTTATGCATTCTTCTTCTTTAGTAAGACATGTTATTTCAGCCCATTAAAGCCCTCAATCATAGCTGCTCGGTATTCCCAATAGTCTCCTAGCAGGAAATACCGCCCATCACAATTATAAATTGGAGTATTTCACCTGGATTATTCTAGTAGCCGAAATGGGTGAATTACTGGGCCAAATGTAGAAATCATAGCGAAAACACTGATACCTGCATGTTATTCACCCCAAATCCCCTTATTAGGAGGATTCAGCCCCACCCAACCCACTCTCGCACCACCTGGAGACACTGATGCAGCGTATTAGCTGTAACTCCTGGTGGTCGGAGGATCCCGGGGCTGAGCTACTACTAGGTCAGGATGGAGGCCTGAGAGGTCTTTAAATGTATGTTTAGGCAGGACTTTAAGGGCAAGAAACGTATCTTTAGACTAAGTGATATGAAAGCCATACTTTGTATCTATATACATTAATGCTTTTGCATGTTGCTGCCCAGACTGCCTTTTCATCTGAACTGTGATATGTTTTAATTGATATGCCCACTGTTCTATAAATACGTTCTGTAAAATAAGTACAGGTTTTACCTACTGGTGGGCTGGGAGGTATGTAACTGGCAAGGAAAGCAGGGTTTAATCAGCTTGTCTTCATTACTGTAGAGCATCTTTACTGAACCGCACCATCACATTAGAAAGGAAATCTTGCATTGGCACAGAGAATGAGTGCAGGCATGTTGTGCCTAGGTGCACATTGCTATAAAACATATATTGCCATTTATAAATGACAAGTAGCTGAAAATATTGAGCCCCCTTGAATATCGAATTGTCAAAACAACTTTATTTCGCCAACACTATGAAGGCATAAAAAGTATTCTACAAAGACAACAGTTTTCGTTGATATTATAATTTAAAATTACATATGATCATACAGATTTATTACAAAAATTTAGATTAAAAAGATTAATTGTTTTAAAATGAGTAATAAATCATGAATATACACAAAGTTAATACACAGTTCAATGGATTAGATTACAGTTTAAAAATCAAGTTGGGAATATAATCTTCTTTTCCTCAAAGCAGATAAAAAGAATGAAGCCAAAGCACAACATATAAAGGGATCAGACAATAACTGTAAATAATACAAAGCCACACGACACTGTTTAAAATTCATTTTACGAATGAGGGGGACAATAAATCTTTTCCTTTCTTCAACATAGAATTTGCAAAAAAGCAGGAAATGAAGATCATTCTGGGTAGATCTATTGTCAAAAGGACAAGGTGGCAGTTCAGAAATCACATAGGTTTTAAAAGGAAGACCTAGCATCAGGGGAATACAATTTAAACGGAACCTAATTAAGATGTATCTATGTTGCAAATTTGTAACAAACGTTAGATAGGTTAGATTTACGTTAGTCGATGTTAGACTTGGGACAGCATAATATGCTCTAACTGTCGACATTTTAAGACTAATGTCCTGCCTCCTTGCCTGTAACTCTATCAATAGCTGGGTTTTTAGGTCTTTCTTTGATATAGATAAACACGTCATTGGATCTTCATAAAGGTGGTGTAGTCCAACCATCTTAAGGTTGGATTCAACATATTTTAGCCTACTGACATTGTTCACACCTTCTAGTTTCAAAACATCATTTATGATGTCCCTAGTCAATGAAAGAGTCTCCTTACGCCACACCGAGTGCCACATCAGAATGGGTGCAATGCGAATTTTGTCACTAATATAGGGGGCTCTTAGTTCCGTGTGACAATTAAAGTTGGAACACGACTGGGGCAAAGAAGCTAAGTTCTTCAAGAAAACATCTTCTATGCGTTGCAATTTAGAAGGATCTGAGATGCCCCAAACAGCTGCCCCATAGGTGGGGGCAGAGACAGCTTTTGCTTCATGAACTTTCTTTACCACCTCAATAGGTTAGTCCCAATTTTTTTCGCAAATTTGAGGAGAGCCCCAATATTTCTTTCCAACAATCAATTAATTAATCAATCAATCTAATCACTTGTAAAGCGCACTACTTACCCGTGAGGGTCTCAAGGCGCTGGGGGTTGGGGGGTGCTGCTACTGCTCGAAGAGCCAGGTCTTGAGGAGTCTTCTGAAGGTCAGTAGGTCTTGGGTCTGCCGTAGGTGGGTGGGGAGGGTGTTCCAGGTCTTGGCGGCGAGGTGGGAGAAAGATCTGCTGCCGGCAGTCGTTCTTTGGATGCGGGGGACTGCGGCGAGGGCGAGGCCGGTGGAGCGGAGCTGGCGGGTGGGGGTGTAGAAGCTGAGTCGTCCGTTGAGATATGCTGGTCCGGTGTTGTGGAGTGCTTTGTGTGCGTGGGTGAGGAGCTTGAAGGTTATCCTCTTGTTGACGGGGAGCCAGTGCAGGTCTCTCAGGTGGGGTGTGATGTGGCTGCGGCGGGGATGTCGAGGATCAGACGTGCAGAGGCGTTCTGGATGCGTTGCACCCCTGTTAGAGACGATACTCCGCCAGTTACTATCTCGGTCGAACATGATCCCTAGATAGTTAAGAGTCCACAACACCTAATTTCCCCTCTTCAGTACAAATGTGTGGTAGTTTCAACTGTTTTGGACCTGCAACAAGGACAAAGGACTTAGAATAATTAATTTTCAGGTCCAAGTTGTTCATAAATTTCACATACTCCATTACGAGTCTGCGCAACGCGTTACCAGTGTGTGCCAAAATCACCACGTCGACGGCGTATAGGAGTATCGGTACTTGGAGGGAGTTAATGTAAGGAACGTCTGGAGTGGACCATAACAAAGCAGATTCTACAGCATTTGTATACAGCGCAAATAAAAAGGGGGCAAGGACGCACCCCTCCCTCATGCCCCTAGTAATTGTAAAGTGTCTAGTGCATTCTCCTCCCTTGCCAAAACGGACACAGGCAGTTGCTCCAGCATACAGGTCATGGATTATATTAATAATCTGTAGATCGATCCCCATTGCCGCCATGATCTGCCACAGCCTAGACTGTGCCACGCAGTCAAAGGCTGCCGACAGATCCATGAAGGCAAGGTATAAGTGTCCTTTCTTAGCTGGCGTATATTTGGCTATAATTATATTCAAATTCAGGCACTGGTCCACTGTGCCCTTTCCTTTTCTAAAGCCATATTGGCATGGGATAATAATATTCCTTTCCATAGCCCATTCCTCGAGCCTGTTTAAAAGTAGCCGGCCCATTAATTTAGCAGTGGAATCTAATAAAGATATGGGCCTATAGTTTTTCGGAAGCATTTTATCCCCCTTTTTATAAATGGGTACAATTACAGTCGTCTTTCATGAGGAAGGTGCACCTGTTTGAGCAATTTTATTAAAAACATTTGTTAAAAGTAGTGCCCAAAGATCTTGGTTATCTAGAAAAAAGTCAATTGGTACACCATCAGGTCCAGGTGTCTTCGCTCTTTTACATTGATTAAGGGCATATTTAGTTTCTCCCAAAGTGAATATGATACTGTTTTCTGTGATTATCGAATTGAATAATATGCACCTTCTCCTCAATTCATAGAGGACATACTTGAAATAATTAGTTTTTACTTGAAACTTAGTATAGCATTTTTACCGTTTCAAGTGTTACTGTTACTCTGTTTAATGATTCTCAGTTTATAGCCTATGGGGGAAAAATGTGGAATTTTGTGTATTACCACAGAATACTGAACTTTCCCCCACAGAAATCTGAGTAAAATGCTTGATTTTAGCCAAAGTTTGAGATTTGCAAGGCATTATGGTTAAGAAAAGGTAGTGGGATCCATGCCAGTCACACCACTCTGTACTTCTATGGGTGCCTAGTTTTCAGGAATGTCTGAGTTTGGTAGGTTTCCCTGGGTGGGGGCAGAGGCCATGCCTAAATTCCCAGCTACCCATATCACCAAAAAGGGTTAATTTTGATGTGGAGCACGTTATATTTTCACGTTGCATTTTGAGGTCTTTCCTGTTGCGAGCGCTAGGCCCAGTCACATAAGTGAGCCACTGTTTTTACTGGGAGACATATGGAACTCTTGTTGGTAGGAAATTTGTGGATGCTTATTCCAAAACGTTCCCTTAGAAATGTGAGGAGAATTTGTTATTCTAGTCAAAGTTTGAGTATTTTCAGAGTTTTTGGGGGAAGAGAAGGTAGTGGTATCCATGCAGATCAGACCACCCTGGCCCCCGGGTGTGTCTAGTTTTCAGAAAGGTCAGGGTTTGATACGCTACTCTGGGTAGCGGCCAAGCCCTGGCCCAATTTCCACATACACCCAAATCGCCCAAAAGGATTGTTTTGCATGACAAAAATGTGATGTCTCTATGCAGCGTTTTGGGTCCTTTGCTATCGTGGTTACTAGGCCCATCCAATCAATCAATAATCATAGGTTTTTTGAGCACAACTACTCACACGATGGGGTCTCAAGGCGGTGGGGAGCGGGGGAGCTGGGGATGCGCAGAACCTGGAGGTTCACGGCGATCCGTCGAAGAGCCAGGTCTTGAGGTCCTTCGTGAACTTGGAGAGCTTTGGTGTCTGTCTGAGGTGGAGTGGGAGGGTGTTCCATGCCTTGGCCACGAGGAAGGTGAACGGGCGACCTCCTGTTCTGGTCTTCTTGTTGCACCGTAGCGAGGAAGAGCTGGGCTGATCGGAGGGATCTTTGGGTTGCGTGGAACGAGAGGCGGTGGTTCAGGTAGGCCGGTCCAGTAATGTGGAGGGCTTTGTGGGCGTGGGTGAGAAGCTTGAAGGTGTTTCTCTTCTTGATGGGGAGCCAATGCAGTGTCCACAGGTGTTGGGTGATGTGGCAGTGACCTGGTATATTGAGGACTAGCCTGACGGAGGTGTTCTGGAGTTTACGGGTGAGGTTCTTGTTGATTCTGACATAGAGAGTGTTGCCGTAGTCAAGTCTACTGCTGATGAGGGCGTGGGTGACGGTTTTCCTGTGTTCAAGGGGGATCCAATTGAAGGTCTTTCGTAGGAGTTGGAGAGTGTGGAAACAGGAGGATGAGACAGCGTTGATTTGGCGGTCCATTATGAGTTCGGAGGCCAGAATGATTCCGAGGTTGCGTGCTTGGTCCGTGGGGTAGGGCAGGTTCCCGAGTGCGGGGGACCACCAGGTGTTGTTCCAGGCGTCGGGGTGTGGGCCCATGATGAGTACTTCGGTTTTGTCCGTGTTGAGTTGTAGGCAGCTGTTCTTCATCCACCTGGTGACTGCTTCCATTTCTTCTTGAAATTTGTGTTTGGAGACGTTGGGTTTGTTGGATAGGGAGAGGATGAGTTGGGTGTCGTCTGCGTAGGATACAATGAGTCATTGGGATCTGACGATGGGTGCGAGTGGGGCTATGTAGACGTTGAACAGGGTGGGGCTGATGGAGGATCCTTGGGGAACTCCGGAGGTGGTCGGTGCGGGATCCGAGAGGAAGGGTGGAAGTCTGACCCGCTGCTTTCTGTCGGAGAGGAATGAGTGGATCCGGTCTAGGGGCTTGTTCCGGATCCCTGCGTCGTGGAGTCTGCGGGCTAAGGTGCGGTGAGAGGCTGTGTTGAAGGCTGGTGAGAGGTCCAGGAGGATGAGGGCCACAGTCTCCCCTCTGTCGAGGAGGTAGTGGATGTCGTCTGTTGCGGCAAGGAGGGCGGTTTCGGTGCTGTGGTTTTTCCTGAAGCCGGAATGGGAGGTGTCGAGGGTGTTGTTTTCTTCAACGAAGGTGGCGATCTGGCTGTTGATGGCTTTTTAGAAGCACATATGTGGGGTACCATTAGTATCGGGAGAAGTGTAAGAACACAGAATAGTAGAACATTTGTTATTACCAACTAGGTTGCATTCGTCTTTGGCTTCCAAATATAAGCAAGTGTGCAAAATGGCATTGAGATCATGATAGTTAGGCCTAGGTGGAGTTCGCGGAGTTCCGCTACACAAAACTCCGTGAAGTGACAAAAACACTCAACAAAGCTGCACGGAGTTCGCGAGCAGCGGATTGCGTTACCTCGCACCGTTCGCACTGATTTTTAGCGCCCATTGTTTGTTCCGTGCAGTAAAATCAGCATTAACTGCATCACGCCCAGCACAAAAGGGCGCTGCTTCTTTCTGCCACTCGAGTAGAAGTTCTACTCAAGCACCAGCTTCCTCAACGCGAACGGAAGGTTTCTCAATGCGAGCGGTAGCGACCATTCGCGACCGCCCACGTTGAAAAATCTCGCCGGGAAGCGTTCTAGCGTTGGATTTTCCTCGCTCGCGCTTGCCAACTTACCGTTGGCGAGCGAGGAAAAAACTCCGCTCCGCAGAGCAGAGTTTATCGAAACTCTGTGAGCTCATTGGAATGTGAAAAACTCTGCAAACTCCACAAACGGAGCAGAGTTCACCGCCCATGGCTTATGATAGAGTGGGTAACCACACATGCAGAGGTGTACAAATAACCACTGTTCCTAATCGCAGTATCTTGTGCACATTTCAGTATCTTCTGCAAATTAAAAAAATACACAGCTTTCCTACATACCCATTTTCCATTCATTAGATTTTACCATATACATTGCTGCAAGGCAAATACACCATAAAAAATCATTATATGCTGCAGCTCAGTTGTTGGCTCTGGGAATCTCCTTTTTTTGGGGAACCAGCCAATACTAGACTTAATTGCAACTAGAAGACTCTAACATACGTCATGGTTTTTACTTTTGTAAGTCGGCCTTCGGGGAATCATGAAGAAATCATGCACAAAGCCAGACAAATGGAGTACCTTCAATTTGAAGACAACAAAGTCCTTCTGTTCCAATACCTGGCAGTGGTCGTCCTATGGTGGAGAAGAGACCTGCAAACATTTACGCAAGCACTGAATCAGAAGCAGATCAGGAAGAGCAGGATCTTCTTTTATGTGTGTAGTTTAACTGACTAGGAAGTGAGAGATTGATATTAGAGCTGGAGGAGAGTCTCAAGCTAGTACATCCTGAGCTGCACCCTCTCTATTGCAAGCCCAAGTAGTACATGGGGCACTAAGGAACAGCGTCACTAAAGCTAAATTAGGCAGCAGAAGTCAACCATAGGCAATGTCATTGGGTGGCAAGAGAAGCATTCCTCAGGTTTTTTCTCTGTAGTATTTATAGGTTTTTCCAGTTACTCCAACCAGACCAGCAGAAGAGTCGGAATGATGCTTTTTTCATATAGGCTTTTAACCATTTCTCATCCTCTAGCCCCTGTGTGTATGTCCTGAAAGAAGTTGTGAAAGGTTTCCTGTTTGTGCAATGCCCTCATCGCCCATGTCCATCCCTTAGGTCTCACCTTCCCTATGTATTACTTAGCCCTCTGTAGCCTAAGCTGTCTCACCAGTAGTGTCCTTAGTATTTTGCTCTTTTCATAATTGGTTTGTCCCAATTTCAAGAGTGTAAATTGCACTCAGTTTTGTTTTAGGATATTTAGTTGTCCTCTACTTATTACCAGCTTGTGGTGGGTCTTACATGTATTCCCTAGTATAGCTAATCCCTCCACAGGGAGCACACAGTAGCCTCCCCAGTGGTAAGAACACATGGAGCTCCCAACCAGCACGCAGAGCTCCGATTTCAGCACAGCACCCAAAACGTGAGGTGCCTGGCAGGAACTCCCATAAAGCAAAAAGTGCTGGGGAGTCCCCAAACAATAAGGCGCTCTCCGCGCTATTCTCTTTCAAGGACAAGGGGCATAATAGCACTCCTGGGAGAGCACTGGGGCCCACCAGCAAGGTGCAGGCAGGCAGGCCAGCCCAGCCCACGCGTCCTGGGAGCAAAGTGGCAGTCCTGATTCAAGCCAACAGGCAGCAGATCAGCCCCCCACCCCCAGAATAATTAAGTCCCAAGGCGGTTCCTCCTGACAGTCCAGCAGCCTTCCGGTTACAAGTCCACGCGGTGTCTTCTTCAATCATGGGGTCAGAGCCCCTGTACTTATAGTGCCAATGTCTTTGTTCTGGGGGGCATGCCAAACACTACATTGAGGTGCACAACACCCCCATTCACATTGTAAGCCCAGGCCCCAGACAAAGCACAGGGGGGTGGAGCCAGCATTGTGGAAGGCAGGCACAGCCCTATTTAGGTGCAGGTGCTACTAAACCCACCACTCCAAATACAGACCAGGCCTATTCAGGTGCAAGAGAAAACTCCTCCTGCTACTCTAAATTCAGCCAAGGTCTATTCGGCCTAGCGCTGTGTCACCCAGGAAAGGCAGGGCACACCTCAACCCCCCCCCCTTGTGACTGGCTGGAATGAATGCACATCCCCTCTCCCCTATCAGTCAGAACCAGACGGTCAATACACATCCAGGCAGGGCAAAAAGACACATAAGCACACAGAAATGCCGTGGCATTTGTAAATAGTAATAATAAATCTGCTTTCACCAATAAACAGGATTTATCACTACTATTCCAAACATACCAAAAATGGTCATGCTACCCCTCTCAGATCAGAAATTACCACAGAAGCACATATCGGGGAATCCCCAATGCAGACCTATGAGAGGGCAGCCTCACAACAGTGAGAAACCAAATAGGCTGTTTGTCACTATCAGGACATGCCACCCAGTTACGGCACAAGTCCTACCTTTTACCTACACAGCACCCTGCCCATGGGGCTAGCTGAGGCCTACCTTAGGGGTGACTTCCATGTAGTAAAAGGGGAGTTGCAGACGTGGCAACTACTTTACATGCCACATCACGGCAGCAGTAAATTGCGCGCGCAGGCCCTGCAGTGGCAGAGGCCTGGTACAGGTTTGAAAGGCTACTTCGGTGGTGGCGCAAGCAGCGCTGCAAGCCCACCAGTAGCATTTAATTTACAGGCCCTGGGTATATGGGATACCACTGTACATGGGACTTACAGGTAAATTAAATATGCCAAACAGGTGTAGACCAATCTTACCAAGTTTGCCAGAGAGAGCACATGCATTTTAGCACTGATCAGCAGTGGTAAAGTGCCCAGAGTCATAAAACCACCAACAAAAGGTCAGAAAAAAATACAGGAGGAAGGCAAAAAGTTCTGGGATGACCCTGCAAAAAGGGCCAAGTCCAACACCTCAGAATGCGCCCAGTGAAGACTATTCTCAAGGTATGGGACAGCGTGATATGGGGACAGAGACTGGCAACCTTTCCCTTGCCAATCTCACCCGTACCTGACAATACACATTTCACACCAGCACTTTGGGGGAAGTCTTTAAAAAGTAGAGTAGGAGATTGCAGAGCAGTATCAGATATGTTCAAATATGGGGAAGCGAAATCATTTGAGACCTGTAGGTAAAACATTGAGGTGAAGGAAGCAAGTACAAGAGCCACAGCTTAGGCATTGGGTACGTCACTGCCCAAATAGACAGGCGGCAACAAGAGCATTAACTCCCATGGAATGGCACACTTAATTTCCAGTTGAATGATCTGATGCGTATTTGAATTTAAAGTGATAGTGCATGTGGAAGTAAGTGCCATCAGTAAAACGGGTGGACCCAGGTACACACTAGAGAAAACCCAAAGATGGACTGGGAAACTCTAGTGAGTCATCCCCAGAAGGCATAGAAGCATCCTCTGTGGTACATGACCCTTGAGAGTCTACAGCAGAGCTAAACAACAGCCTCATGAAGATGTGTGGCGGATAAAGGCTCTCTTCTGCATTTACTGTGGAACTGTTCAATTCTAAAGGTCTTCTGGGAGGAGATCCTGAGACACAATAAGGATGTGTTAGGTTTCCATATAGCAGCTCATCCGGCTTGAGCCTATTGGAGTTCCCTCATCAAGAAATAGAATTCATAAATACGATGTACAGAGTTCTATTGTGGCACATGTTGTAGGTAGCAAGGATGCAAATACCGGGCACTGGAAAGAGAGAACCGCCAAGCCCTGCACAGTGGTTGTATGAGATGTGGCAGCTGCTGGCAAATGAGAAATTGTCCCACAACATTATTATTTACTCAGGGAAAAACATTTCCCAAAATATGGAATCCTAATTGCTTACATGTTGCGTTTGGAATATCGCTGCTTCGTACTGCCTAGACTAGGAGCGCTACAACTGTTTAGCTAGGAACAGGCTAAGTATTGAAAGGACTTAGAAAAGTTCCTCAAATGCAAGGGAGCGCTGTAATCTCTGCAAATTGTGTAAACTGTGGAACACGACGAATGCAGTCACAAGACTCTTGGAAAATGACAGCAGCGGAGCAAGGATGTATGGTTGAAGACTCAAGTTTGGTAATTGTTCTAGAAGCAGCGCCCCTGGCATTATGCGACTGTGGCGCTTTTTCGCATAGGAATGAATTTGCCACATAACCTATCATCTGCTGAATAATATGCAGATTTTAACAAAAGAAACTGTAGTTTCTAGCTCAAACGATTTGAAAGTTACTAAAATCGCAGCAACTCGTGTTGCTGTGCAGTGGAAGGCCCTGTGCAAACATTGACTTGTCACCTTTCTGTTCCCTTTTGCTATATTTAGATGTTAAAATGATGCAACCTATGCCCAGACAGTATTAACAAGTGTAAAAATGGCAAATAATTAAATAATACTTTCACAAAAAGTGGCACATTATGCCGCACAATTTGCCTTTTCCTGCTGCATAATTTAGTCAATCCTGCCACATAACTCGGTCCTTCCCTGCTGCATAATTCCAGTGGCTCCTTCTATAAGTCATTATACATGCCTATGTTTAAACAAAAATCAATAAATGAACTTGAAGTAAAAAGGATTTTCGCTATAAGGTACCATTGGTGGGGGACGAGAAAGTCGTGGAGTGTTGAATTTTATATTGTCGATTAATTGGAAATAAAACATAGTGCACAACTTCCACCCTGTTTCAGGCAGATTGCTTGTGAGTTCTAGTTCTATTTTTACTTAGATTCCTGGGCATTTGTGTCATGGTATAGCGCGTTGTTGCGTAAGTTGAATGCCTGGATGTCTTGCAGTGGAAATGTGTAATTGTTGACGAGTTGCTGCCACTTCACAAAGGTTAAACTGGTCAGCTATCAATGTGGGATCGGAAATTGTGAAAGAAGACACGAGTCTTGTCATGGGGCTTCAAGCAGCAGTGTGTCTGGTGCCAAAAACCGTTGGAAAGAAATTGAGGTGAGAACTCGGTGATATTTGAGTTCAAGGAGGAGAACGAGCACCACAAATACTTTGAAGTGGGTTTTCTTCTCTAGTCTGAATTATAAGGCATGAGTGTAGCCTAATGCATGTTCAATATGCTGAAAAATAGTTAATTGAAAATGGCAGCTAAACCTGAATTTGAGGTGCTTGGTCAATAAAATGTTTACCAATTTTGAAACATATCTTCTCCTCATACAGAAAATGTAAACTAAATCTCAATTCAATTACCTCTTTCTAAGTAGGGCCACACAATTGTACCCAAGTCAAGTCCTATGGAACAGTGAGTACGGAACCCACGTCTGAGCATACCCGTCGCACTCAGGGCGTCTACTGCAAAAACAAAAAGGTGTTTCTTTTGTTCAGGTTAAGGGAGCACATGGCCTGGCAGTTTTGGCTGGACTGATCCTATTGAAGCAGGGTCAAGGCTGATTTGCATATGGCTGGGTACAAACTGAGGTGGCATGGTAAGCAAAAGAACGATGGGCTGGAATGCTTCCACAAGCGATTGCCAGTGGTTAGACTTTTTATTATTATTATTAAATTAAATTTATAAGGCGCACAGCTACCCGGAGGTTTCCCGGTGCCCAGGACAAATCGCAACAGAGAAGACAGCATTTACTGGTTAAATAGCCAGGTCTTAAGGCCACTGCGGAAGATTTTGTGGCTAACTTCATGACGAAGTGATGAAGGTAGTGAATTCCACAACACTGGGGCCAGATAGGAGAAGGAACGTCCACCCATACGTGATAGTTTAAATCTGGGGACTAGAAATTTGGCTTGGGATGAGGAACGAAGTAGACGAGTTGGGAGATATGTCTGGGCTAGGGAGCATAGATAATGGGGTGCTGTGCCTAGTTTAATCTTATGCATATAGCATAGGGCCTTAAATTTAGTCCGATTCTCAATCCTGAGCCAGTGGAGGTCACGAAGAGTGCCTATGATGGAGGATGTTTTGGGTACATGACAAAGTAACCTGGCCGCGGAATTCTGTACCACTTGCAGCTTGCGTACTAACTCCCTATTTGCTCCTAAATATAGGATGTTGCCATAGTCCAGCCTTGACATGATTAAGGCTTGAATAACAGTTCTTTGAGTGGATTCAGGCAGCATCCAAAGTATCTTACGGAGCCATTTAAGAATAGTGAAGCAGATAGATGTGGTCTTAGCTACTTGCTGTTTCATGGACAGCTGATCATCAATCACTATGCCCAGATTACGTACGGTTTGCACCGGTTTGGGAAATTCACCCATTTCTGGCGGCCAATGGTGAGGGCCCCAGAGATCTCTATCTTTCCCCATGATCAAGACCTCCGTCTTACCACCGTTTAGCTTTAACCAGTTAGTATGCATCCAGCTGGCGATTTTATACAGCCCTACCTGTAAGGATGAAACTCTGGAATTTTCATTAGCGGATAATGAAAAGAGAAGCTGGGTGTCATCCGCATAAGAGAAGATCGACAACCCAGCTTCTTCCGCGATGGTAGCTAAAGGGCTAACGTAGAGATTGAATAACATAGGGCTGAGAATCGAGCCCTTTGGTACTCCATAAGGAGATGCATAGGTCTTAGAGCAAGCCGATGGGGAAAAGACCTGAAAAGTCCTACCGGTAAGGAAGTTTTTAATCCAATCCAGAGCTGAGCCAGCAATCCCCAGGGACTGGAGTGCTTTTAAAAGGGTAAGATGAGACACCGTGTCAAAGGCGGCACTCAGGTCTAATAGGATGAGTGCCACAGTTTCCCCTTTATCCAGATGCTGGCGTAGTGTTTCTGTGACTCCCAAGAGAGTAGTCTCTGTAGAGTATCCAGCTCTAAAGCCTGATTTGGACCCGTGTAGGATGTTATTAGATTCCACAAACTGCGTAAGCTGTTGGTTCACGTGTTTTTCCAAGATATTAGAGAAAACAGGGAGTAGGGAGATCGGGCGGAAGTTGGAAGGTTCCGCTGGATCAGCATTTGGTTTCTTCAAAAGGGGAAGAACCATTGCGTGTTTCCACTCTGCTGGTAAGATAGCTTCCCTCAGTGAGGCATTAAGTAGCTCCATAATGATCTTTAATGAGGGGGATTTTAGTTTTTGTAGAATATTGACTGGAAGTGGATCGTTAGGGGAGCCTGATTTAAGGCTATTTAGAATAACATTGAAAGACAAAGGGTCTAGGTGTTGCCAGTTTGTTATTTTCAGAGTAGATACGGAATCAGGGGGCCCGACTGGGTTGTTACAGCCAAGAGTAGAGGGTGAGTTCATTATTTGCTGTTCCGTATTGATAGTTACCGTCTCGAGTTCTGCATAAATCTTTTCTACTTTCTCAATGAAAAACTTCGCCACAACTTCACAGTGTGCTTTATCAAGTATCGGGGGTGTCGGTTGACAAGTTGCTCCCGAGAGCTCCCCAACTAATTTGAATAGGACTTTTGCATTATTATGTGCTGATGTAATGGTTTTGTTCACATAGTCAGCACAGGCTGCTTTACATAGGGAATTATATTCTCTCTTAGCAGTTTTGTAACGATGCTTGGATTCTAAGAAGTAGTCCTTCCTCCAGCATCTTTCCAAGGCTTTACATTTTGTTTTTTCAATTTTTAATTTTTCATTAAACCATGGGGCAGGGGGACGGTGATTATTTAATTTCTTAAATGAAGTAGGGAGGCAGGTGTTCACAGATGCCGTAATCCAAGTGCGGATGGCAGCTGCGTCCGAGATCTTAATGGAAGGAAAATCAGGAATATTGCTCGTAAGATGTTGATTTAGGGAGTCAATATCCAAATTCTTCCAGTTTCTGCTCCTGGCTTTGGGTAAGGAGATGACCGGGTTATTAGGCCGTAAATCGAGTGCCACCTTAAAACTTACCAAAAAATGGTCAGACCAAAGTAAGGAAGAGCTTTTGGCTTGAGATATTTGGTAAGTTTGAAAAGATGGGGTCCAACAAGTGTCCCCCCTGTGAGTAGGACCCGAATTGCAGAGTGGTATGTTCATGGCTTCTAGATCGGCGATCAGGTTAGAGCCAATATTACATATAGGATCGTTGAAGTGAATATTAAGATCACCCACAATGGTAAAGTTGGCTGCATTAAGCAAGAAAGGAGCAATAATGTCTGGAAAACTTGCCGCCCATGGCCCGCTGCACCAGGGGGGCGATATACCAAAAAGCCTGTCAGCGTGAACTGAGGTGTAAGGAGGAGTCTAAAAAAGCCAGCTTCACAACCTCCACAGGGTGGTGTCTCCCATTTACACGAATAATCTTTTTTGAAAATTATTGCGATACCGCCTCCGATTTTATCTCCTCGGTCTTTCCTAACAATTGTGTAAGTTGGCGGTAGGGCCGCTGCAATGTCGGGGCCAGAGCTGTCGTGTAACCATGTATCCCTAAGGAAAATTGCGTCTGGTTGTGGTTGTGAGTTATGAAGAAGATCAAAAATATCCTCCTTATGCTTAGCGAGGGATCTACAATTTAAGTTAAAAAATGTAAACTCTTTAGAGTGAGTTTTGATAATTTTTCCCCCTGCTGATGGTTGTTTAATGGAGTTCAGCAGGATGGCAGTATTCTGCGACTGTGGCTTTTTATGTAGAGAGGTGCATGTGAAATTACAGCAAGGGCATGGTATAATAGGGCAGCCGGGTTTGAGGGAAATACAATCGGCTTTTGGTCTCTTTCGTAAACCATATAGAAGACTAGGGGAATATTTCTTTAGTACTTTAGGATAAGGGGTTGTGGCCCCTGGTCCCGGTCGGACGCGGACTGGCGCAGACGGGCTTGCCTTTGGCACGCCTTCGCCTTCGGCTGCGCGAAGTGCGAGACTTATTGCAAACATTCCTCCAATCACCTTTTGTGTGTTTGATGTACATCCCTAAGAATGTCCAGACTTGTATCTTGTGTTCACTGTGCCACAGGAACCAAACTACACCCAACTGGCGAGAACCAATCAGGGCGAAAGCAATCTTGGGTTGCTTGTGTTCCAGTAAAAGGAGGATCTGTCCTGGCAGTTTGTGCTGGACTGTTCCTATTGGAGCAAGACAGATTTGCATATGGCTGGGTCTATACTGAGGTGGCATGGTAGGGAAAAGAACGATAGGTTGTAATGCTACCCTGAGTGTTTGCCAGTGGTTAGACTTATTGCAAGGGTTTCTCTCATCACCTTTTGTGTATTTGATTTAACTATTAGGAATGGCAGTGATTTACTGTGCACTTTTCTGCATCTTGTAGGGCACCCTCCATGTCGATAATTGAAGAGAAAACCAGCATTCCAGAATGTGTGGAGCAGGAAAAAGCAAGGACGCCAAAGCAGAGGCCTAAAAGGTAAATGTTTGGAATGGCTCCTAAATGTCTTGTGAGAACAAGCTGTGTGTCTGTATAACGTGCATTATTCTACTAACTCGTATTTTTCTTTTCCTCAAACTCTCTCTACCCACTTGCTAGAATCCAAAGTGCATTACTTAATTCACACATTTTACAGAAGACATATAATAGCCAGGATGAGAGGGTATTACATTTATGATTGTATTGGCTCCTAAGTTTTCACACAGTCCATTCTAGAGATGCGACTGTTAACTGCATGGCCTATGCATATGAGGTCATATATATACACCAAGAAAAACGTTTTCCTTCTAAAACTCGCACTGAACTCCAAGTTTCAAGCAGCCCTTGCATAGGCTCACCATTAGCTGCTAAAGTCTGTCTTTCTCCATGATGTTCGACCTTTAATTCTTTTTGAGATTCGTCTAATTTTTAGCTTTTGTAGCCCATATAGAGTGTTCTCTGACGTCCATTGTAACTTCTTCCTGTTCCTCTCTTAGGGATCTGTTACAACATGTTGGAGGGAGATGAAACTGCTCTTAAGTGGTTACAATTTGAGAATTTGGCAGGAAGCCAGCACCACTTATGAGTGCTTGCCTGCAGCACCCCACGCCTCACCCTAGTTCCTTTTCTTTTGCCGACTGGTGTTGACTGCCTTGAACAAGCGTGCTTGGCCCATTTGAATATTTATTAGGGTTGGCGTAATGAATGCCTCTTCTTACATTGATTGCAAATCTTGAGAGATATATGAATAAGGGATGTGGCTGTAATTTGCATAATTGTAGGCTTTTTGGTTGGTTTAGTAAGCGCCATGCTTCAGAAATGGAGTTTAGTTGTTGCAAGATGGTGCAGCTGTATCTGCTATTTTCATTGGTGGCATTGTTAAAAGTTAAATCTTGTCTTTACAGAAACCATTTTTGGAGCAGGCCTTTACTGTAATTTCCTGCTTCTATATCGCAGCGTTGGTTGACAGTAGCAGGTCCTCAGTATCAAAGTTGTTGAGCATGCTTTTGTTAATCTACCTGAATTTTCGTATAGAAGGGTTCATTGTATTCACTGTACTTTTCAGCTCTTTGGGTGAAAGAAAATGAGACCCCAGCAGTGGAAAATTATTTCTCTTCCATCGAGTTTGCTGTTTTTACCACAATGTTTCAAAATAGTAATAGGGGACACACGTAATTCATTTAAAAAAGGCAGTGTAAATAAATGGAACGGAAGCATAAGAAGAGCAAAAGATAAAAAAGAACAGAATTAAGGCATCCAATGAGATGACTAGTGCATTCCCTTCTATAGAGTCATCAGACCAGACTTGGGAACCAAAAGCAGGCCTTGTAAAAATGTTCAAACCAGCCCTGCTCGCTTAGTCTCCTGCGCAATCTCGCTCTCTCCATCCTCTCTCTGTATTCCTCTTGGATCGCTTTCTCTTTACCCTACCTCTCTCTCTCTTGAAGCTTGCCGTGACTGCTGCAATTAACATTGGGGAGTTGAAGAAAGTGACAGAGGCACCAGGAACAACCCTGGTTTTTCAAAACTGGTCTCCAAGAGCGCCAGCCTTTTGGGGGTATTCCCGGTGGAATAAAAGGCCTGTCCAGCCTTCCGAGTCACCGCTAGCCCTGTTATCAGCCTGGGACCAATAGTGTTCTAGATCTCCCATGAGACATTTGTGGTTGCAGACAGTTTCATTCCTCCCAGCATTCATTTCGGGTACAGTCTCCAAACTCCTGATTGTAAATGGCAAGTGCTTCTTTAGTGTAGATTCCGTCTTTCTTTACTGTGTTGGGGTTACCACGCCTGCAAACATTTTTCTCACCCAAATGTAGTTACAGCCCTCGTAGTTCTGCAAGACTTCCATCATAACTAGATATACAGCTTCTGGTTTATTCTTAGCAACCTTCAGTGAGTAAACCGAAGGTCTCACCTTGGCTGAACAGCAAGAAAGTCAATGGAGACAGACATAGCTCACCCTCACTGAACCAACTGTTCCAAAGCATTGATCAAAGAGTATCCACAGGTATTGAAAAGTTGGTACTACTTCAAATCGTACATTATTTTCTGAGTGCCAATTACATTTTAATGGTTTTGCCCAATGATCAGAATAGAGATCCTCCCAGGTTGACCTTAAGCTCATTGATAGTCGAATAAACTGACAACATATCAAGAGCAACTCAATTGCGGTGTGCTCAAGTAAGACAAGATGATCGGCGTAACAGATGACTATGATGCACTAGGGAACAAAACAAGGAGGATGTTTCTGAACATTCAAGGAGGCATTGAGGTCACATAACAAGATGGTAAAGAGACAAAAATCACGGCTTGCAAACATAGGGACTCAAAATCTGCCTTGGAAGATGCAACTGATAAGAGGTGCTGCCACAATGAGAACAGTTCCTTCTGACTGAGCAAGGGCCAGCTTGGATACACTAGACACCAACTAGTATTGTACGATTGAGAATGACTGTGAAAAGGATGTATGGAAGTGCCATGAGCAGAACATGTGTCAAAGGGAGCAGAATTATTAGGCACAGTCGGCCTTTGAGTGAAATCGTGATATTTTGAGAGTACACCAGAAGGCTGCTGTGAATTCCAAGTTCAGACAAGGCCTGAAACAGTTGCATTGGCATTTTGTTAGTCTATCTCTACAGTGATGCATCTATATCTGTTGGTTGGTTCGAAGAAAAACAAAAGTGCTGTCACTTGGATTGAATCTGGCCATGTCAGATTGAGCAGAAGTATTACTGTTGCCCTTGTGACTAGAGATTGAGGGCGCTCCATTGATTGACTCACTTTCAGTAGCTTGGCGATCGCAGGTGGTAGTACAAAAAACCGGCTGTTTTTAATTTCGATTTTAAAGATCTCGAATAATTTGAGGCAAAGCGTTGGAGGTGAGGATGTGTGAATAAAAAGGTGTTAGAATGAGTAGCATGAAGATTTCTGTGTTGGTTTGCCAATTTCATTCTCAGACGACGCAAAGGACATTAGAGTGGCTTCAGTATCAGGAGGGCTAGGTTAGCCAATGGTTTGTTGCCAATGATGAATTGAATGATTGGACATCCTTGATAATAGGCACTTCATCAATAGTTGAACTTTTGGCTGGAACGGCCATGATACTTTATGTATGCATCATGCATGTGGCCTTAGCATTACCTATATGATTAATGTTCTGCTTCAGGTCCGGGTTGTATACTCAATCTAATGTGTTTGTGAGCATGCCAAAAAGTGGAAGTTTACCAATGCCAAAAACTCAGCGTGGGCACTTGAGTTCAGTCTAACATTATTAACTTACAGTGACAATTTGATACAAGAAATGGAAACAAAATTATAAAACAGCCTATTTTACATCGATGGGGTGGTGTCCCCATTCACATGATGGTATGGTCACCCACAGTGGTGCTGGAACAATTTTCAGAGAGGCTGTGATGCCGTCAATGTTGCATCACTGACATCTTAGGGATTGTGAAAATCCAAAGTGTCACACAAAGTACAAGTGTAACAAATGAGCCACACACATTCAGAAGGAGAGTGGTACGGGTGTGGCATTAAGCCAGTGATGCCTTGTGGAGTAGTACACAGTCGAACATATATTTCTAAAGCATGGAGTCGTAGGACACTGTCTTTTACTGACAGCACATCTTCCTTTGAAATGGCCACTAAGTTTGCACAGACATGCAGTTTTAGTGATTAAACTGTAGTACAAAAACGATAATGCGTGGCAATCGAGTTTCACAAATATTTATCAGTTGCGCCTCACCAAGAAAATTGCCTTGATTTGTTATCTCTGTGTAAAAAAATATTTGCTTCCATTATGCTTCAGAATTGCAAAACAATGTGCTTCATTTGTGCTTTTCTAACTGCTGATATATTTTGTACAGTTTATTTACAGCTGTTTAAAATGTATTTTGTGCTAGGAAAAAATTTCTTGTTCCTCAGCAATATTGTCACATAGTTCACTTTACAAAATCCTCTCATTACTGAGGAAAAAAAGTAAACACTGATCTTGTTAAAAAAAAAATAAGCAGGAATTGGACAGATTGCCATTTGACCTCTGTCTTTGAACGCACAGCAAATGTGACCAGGTGGAAACAAAATGTAAACGTTTCTTTATTGCTCAGTCACCTTCTGAGCTCCAGTATGGTTATTTTGATGGTGCTATGATCCCCCCCCCCCCCCCCAACTTACAGCGCCTGGCAAAACCAAGCTCTGATCAAACAGTCTCTGCAGCAGTGTCAGTCTAAGGCTCCCTCTTGTGAAGTGCATCTAAGGCAGGAGATATGGTGATGAGGCAAGGAGATATGTGACTTTACCTGCAATATTGAAAAACAACCCAAGACAACTGAGGTGACTTGCAATGATTACTAGGAGGGAAAGCAATAGCCAACACCAGCCATGTCCCGAGTACAAAGAGCATTAATTAAATACTTTGAGCACTAAATATTTTCTGTATGTTTTCATATTGCATAAGAAAGGTCTGTGGTAGGCCTATAAGGGCAAGAGGAAGCACAGCGCTCTTAGCGGTGGTACCCCCTACCCGGTCACCCACCCCAAATCCCAGTAATGGAGACCACAGGCGTTATTTTGAAAGAGTAAAGGCTGCAGTCTGTAGGCTGCTTTCACTTACAAGTGACCGGTCATAGTTTTACTTTTTGCTCTACATTCAAAGTGACAGTTATTTCCCCACCTGTTGAACATTCAGTGGTATCACCATCAATTAATCCGGCATACCAGGTGGCCATTCACTTCTGGTAGCTATGCCTGAGTTAGTCAGGCACAGCAGGTGACCCTTAACTTCCAGAAGTTGTGCTTCAACTGTTCCCAGCTAACAAAAACCATGTTTCATTATCTCCAGTCAATGTAGTGTGCCAGGCGGCCCCCCACTTCCAATAGCCGTACCTCAGTCTGTCAGAGAAACCAGGTTAACCTTCCCTTCTGGTGGCCTTGCTTCAATGTTCACCATCTTCATTACTTTCACCATGGTTCATTACTTTCAGTCAATCAGGCTTGTCAGGTGGCCATCAGTTTCCAATAGTGGTGCCTCATTCAGTCAGGGGTAATGGGGAGCCTTCGCTTCTGGTGGATGTGCTTCAACAAACACAGTTGTATAGCAGCTATGTTTAATTCACCTCCAGTCAATAATGTATGCTGGGTGACATTCAACTTAACTTTGGATAGCCTTGTCTCAGTCCATCAGTCCCACTGGATGATCTTTCACATCTGGTGGCTATGCTTCAAAATTCAGCATCCAAAGCCGTGTTTCATTACCTTTGTTCACCAGGCATGCCAGGTGGTCATCCACTTACAGCAGCCATCTTTAATTCATCTTCAGTCAATCAGGCATGCCAGGTGTCTATCCGCTTCCGGTAGCCATTCCTAAGTCAGTCAGACGCTCTAGGAGCACCTCTACTTCCATTGGCCGTGCTTTATTTACCTTCACTTCGATCAGGCCTGCCACATCCTTCCAGCTGAACATTCCTTGGCAAAATTGATCCTTAGCTCCATCATTTCGAGGTACTCCCCGTGGCCTTTTCATTGTGACCTGTTGCAAGTTCCTGTTCTTCTGGGTGCTGCCTCTACCACATGGATTGGGCAGCTGACCTTATGGCTGTTGTGGATCAACTTGTAAGTTGTGCCAAGTCTTCCTGGTTGCTTTCGTTGCCAGGAAGGCCCCCATGCTGGCCTGAAGGTCTATAAAGGCAAAATTTAGAACAGTGCTCTGTGCGTGGCTCCAATTCAGTTTTCAACATAGCTCTTTCCTCTTAGACACTCACCATGTTCCACCCATGATCGCACTCTTCCAAACTTCTTACCTGCTTGCGGTGACTCTGTGGTGCCCCTCAAGAATGGCAACAAGACACATGAACCGCTGCATTTTGCATTAGCGGCTGGCAGTGAATGAGGGTGGAGGGGCAGAGAGGGTGGCAAAATAAAATACCACTTACCTCTTCTGCTGGCCGTGACTCTCCTCTGCTTCTCTGCAGTCCTGGAACCATGAAGCACCCAGGCTCCCCTAAGCCAATAAAAACACTGCAATGCAGCATTGTGATTGGCTCCCCTAAGCCAATCACAATGCTGCAATGCCGCGTTGTGATTGGTTGAGCACCGTGGATCGGCACTCAAACGGGGACTGGGGACCAGGGCATGTCGCCCACCAGACTGTGTAATGCAGCCTGGTGGGGAACATGCAAAGTGCTCATGACTGTTTGGCCAAGCCAAGATGACTGGCAAAGCAGTCAGGCGCCATTGGAGTGTGCAAACCACTCCTCCTCTTGTGCCACTAGCCCCGCCCCATCCTAACCGAGCCCCGAACCTGCGAACCTACATTATCATCACTTTACTTTTCCTGCTCTGAGAGCAGTGGGGCAACACTCCTCTGCCTTAGCAGAAGGGCCGCCCCTGGCATTTTGGCTCTGCAGTTAGTCAACTGCTGATCCCTTGCAGACACCTGCCCTCCTTCCAACTACCCACTGCAGGTTTTGCCCTGGCTTCCTAGCAGCACGGTTCAGGCCGGAATGACATGGCGGTAAGAGGCTTAAAGCAGCTGAGGGCAGGAAGCAGTAGACTCGCATATGCAGTCAGAGGGCACAAGCGCATCTGGCCGCTTTTGCTCTGTAAGGCAGGAGAGAGGCACTGAGCATCAAGTTAAAGACTTGGAAGTGTAGCATACAACTGTTCAAAAAGCAGATTTATTAGTTGCTAGCTGCACACACAGTAGCCCTCCTTTTTTAGGTCGAGCCTGAGCAGCACATGCGCTGCTCTGCGATGCATGCTGTATTCAGTATATGGACTATCGGGGACTTTGGACAGGCCCACCACTTTTGGTTGGTTAGTTGGCATTCTTTTTAAAGTTCCTTTTCTCTGGTTGGTTAATATTGTGCATTTGTCCTGCCTTTTGGTGCTTGGATCCTCCCCAGCGGACATCACCAATTGATTTTTTTTGTTTGGCCAGCTCTGGCCATCTCTTGACTCCTTGCTCGCACACCTCCCACCCTCCCGTCACGAATACATGAACACATCTGCACTGTACAGGGCTGCTGCTGGAGGCCACAGGGCACGTCGGCGGGAAAGCAGTGTGCACATGTACATTATATATAGGCTTTCCTGTTTTCAGTTTTTATTTTTGGTCAATTCTGGAGGTTTTTTTCCAGTTTTTTCAATACCTTAAAAAACAGTGATTATCAGTGGTTACACATTTTTGCGCCATTAAAAACAACAGAAACAGTGTGTTTATGGAATTTTAATTTAATTTTAATTATTGCTTGCTTTCTGCACTGATAGTGCATGTGTATAGATAGCGTCTGCGCAGGGTATATGAGGTCCAAATACATTTTTACAAATCAAACTTATTGTAGTACACCATACAATACTTCTTTAGTGAGTCTTTGGTCATGCGCGCTTGCTCTTTCCTTCCTTTGTAAACGTTTATCTGTGAAAAGGCCCTCTCAGCATTGGCACTTGAGACGGGCAACGCCAAAACAGCCAGGACACAATTTGCTAATTCTGGCCAATGACATAGCTTTCCATCCCAATACTGGTGCATCTGAAGATTGTGATTTTCTAGGACATGTTCTGCAACATATGCGTTGAATTGGGCACATATGCCCTCAGTTATTGAAGCAGTCAAAAATGAAGCAGTACTTTCCAAAGTCTGGAGAAAATTCAGAAGGGATCTAGAACTTATGCAGAGTACCTCAGTGAGGCTTCATTAACTTCAAATGCCATGGTTGGTGAAGGGACATATTTCTATGCATCATTGCAAGTCATTTCCCATAGACTGTAAAATAAAATTTCCTGAATTGCTCCTCAACATTTCTTTGCTTACCAAGTGGCAAGAATTCTAACATGGAGAATGTTACAGTGCTAAAGTCACTAAAAGTGTCGCCCAGCCTACTCTCAAGGAGATGTTTCACATCTACACCAATTACGCTGAACACTTGGTAGACAAGGGTCTTTTCAGACTCTAGTATTTTGATTAAGTCCACTACAGCAGTCACGTTTTCCTGTAAAAACCTAAGCATGCAGTAGACTGTACTTTTTTCACATCACTATCAATATGTGACCGAAGATCATCACATTTCTTGCCTTTGGCATCATCACCTAGCAGAAATTCTGTAAACGGTTGCCACATGGATAATATGGCATTCACATCCTCTAGGACTGAGAACCACCGGCTAAATGACACAGTTAGTATGACTCTTTCTTTGATACCACACAAAGCACAAAACAAGAAATATTTGCATTTTAGTTCCCGGGCATAACGAAACAGTGCACCAGAATGGACTGCAAAGTCAATAGCATTCTTCATTAACTCTGAAGATTGTAAAGATGCTTTCAGCATACCATCTACCAAGTGACAAGGATCTCTTACAGGGAAGCACTTCAGCTCAGGTATCGATTTTGACAGGCCATCATACAACTTTTTCATATACGTAGCTGAATTACTGCAAATACATACAATATCACTCCAATCTTTATTGAACTTGGTTGGAACTTTGTTCAGCAACATTCCAAGTGACACTGCGTTCCATGATTACCAAACGTCTGGTGTCCTGTTTTCACCACTATCCCAGATGCTTGGTGACAATATTCTCTTCACATATACCTGTCACTACACCTTGCATTGAATGTTTTAAGCCTGGGGTGTTTGGCAAATCACTTACAATCAATACTGACTCGCTAGGAAGTGGGGCTGATGTATCAAAGGATTTCTCCCATTCTCTGTCTGTGGGTGAATGTGATTGTACAAATTGGAAAAGATTCTTATGAAACCAGCCATTTTACCTATCAGTGAAATGAAATGTAGCCAAAATATGATATATGATTTTGATATTTGCCAATTCTCTACAGTTTATAAAATAACTAAATAAGACCTAAAACATGCTTCTAAACACTGCATCTTTAGACTAAAGACCACAAAACTGAAAAAAGCATAGGGAAGAAGAGATAATGTTTTAGTGGCATCCCTAAACAACAAAACTCAAGCAGAATAATGTTAGCCTAGTCTTTCTTGCTGCTGCCTTGTATAAAAAAGTTACATTGTATTGTCCCCTTCAGGAAGAAATAAAAATGACTCTTTCACTCATCTTTTTCTTTCTTTGAATGGCACTTAGTTTGTGGTTGCGAAGGTGTTTTTCAGTGCTTATATGTTTACACCAGTGATGGCTATTTTCCTTTCGGTGGGTTTTTATCAGTTATTATAGGTTTAAACCTAAAAACAGATAGCCTAATTATATAGGTGGCGTTTTGTTTATACAACGCACATAGCAGCTTCCATGCACTTTCTGCAAAGGTTTTTGTCCAGTTGCATGTGTACGTATGAAAATGTGTACATGTATAATTTAATGTATGTCAGTGTTAGACTTGGCATCTTTGGCGTGGTTTTCCCTGACTTTTTGCCTCTCCCTCCTGTATTTTTGATGCTGTGCTGAATTTTGTTTTTGATGGCTTAGATGCTTTGGGCACTTTGCCACTGCTGATCAGTGCCAAAGTGCGAGTGCTCCCTGTGTAAATTATTACAATTGGTTCTCCCTGATTGGCCTATTTGATTTACTGATAAGTTCCCAATAGTGTGCACTAAGTGTGCCAGGGGCTGTAAATTAAATGCTACTAGTGGGCCTGCAGCACTGATTGTGCCACCCACATGAGTAGCCCTGAAAAGGTATCTCAGACCTGCCACTGCAGTGTCTGTGCGCAGTTTAAAACTGCCATGTCGACTTGGCAAGTGCATCCACTTGCCAGGCCATAACCTTCACTTTTCTTACACGTAAGGCACTCCTATGGTAGGCCCAAGGTACCACCATGGCAATGTGCAGTGTATGTAAAAAGCAGGAAATGTACTGGTGTGTGTGACATGTCCTGGTAGTGAAATACTGCCAATTTCGTTTTTCACTATTGAAAGGATATCTGTCCCATAGGATACAATGGGAAATACTTTGTAATATCCTACAAGTATAACTTCCTATTGGGACAAGATAGAGAAATAAAGTCAAGGCTCTCTGAACTCAGAATTTAATAACACATCTTTTAGTAAAGGCGGTTTTTAAATTATGTGTATGAAAATTCCACTTTTCGAAAGTACAAATCACAAAAGGGTTTGGCCCTTAATCAGTAAGTTTGGGGCGATAAACTAGAAACCACCACAGAGAATGCCAATACTGATAATCATTCATTCATCCTTTCGTACCAAGATCAAAAGACCTAATCAATCTGATCTGAAAAAACCTTTTTTATTTTGATCACTTTTAGTTAATTTTGATCTTTTTGAATTGTTTTTTTGAAAAAATTATTTTTTTAAATTTTCTAACATCAACCTTGTTACATATTAGACATACACTGAGAACACAACATAAATCATTAAATAACACAAAATTGTCAATGTACAAACATTTCACATTACATTACAAACACATAAAACACATTTTTAGCTCTCGTTCTGTATAACTTTTTTCTATCCACAGTTGCATAAACCACCAATACCTCTGAGCATTGTCTACATTGATTGTTTTTCAGCTTATTTCAGAGGAAATGGCCAAATGGTGACCCTACTCTGCTCACTTCATTTGTATAGCAATTAAAAAGCAAAGATGTTTGGTGAGCACGAGTGGTATTTTATCCAAATGAACACCTATTTGGTCAACACAAAAACAGTCGACGTGTTTCGAACCCACTTAGATTTCTTGACGGGTTCTCCTCAGGACACAGAACAAATAAAGAGCTCTGTCTCTTTAAACCAGGCTTCAGTCTCCTAATTTGTATTCACTGTTCACCATCCAGTGACACTTGCCACCGAGGGCACCATTGTGTAATGAAAAATGCGACCTCTGACTCACCTTTTCTTTTTTTCGATTTGTGTCGCCACTTTCTCTTTGTATCCACTATTTCCGTGCGCGATGGTCTTACTCCAAGGTGATTCAGATCGCGAGACACTTTTCGAAAGTAGGCATTTTCTTGTTTAACAATTTTGTGTGCCTCTGCCTGTTTGTGGATTGACTGTCTGGTTTTGGAGTGAAAGGGGCTGGGGATGTGCATTAACTGTAGACAGCCATTGGGGGGTTGAGGTGTGCCTGGTCCTTCCTGGATGACTCAGAGCTGAGCTGATTGGACCTTGGCTGCATTTAGAGGAGTGGGAGGAGTTTTCCTTGTACCTGAATAGGGTCTGTCTTCCTTGCACAATGCTGTCTCCATTCCCTGTGGTCATACTGCACCAGTGAGGACAGGACTGGTTTGAACTGGGCTCAGAGACCCTTGCACAAACAGAACAAAGACAAAATGGGGTATAATAGTAGACCTTAAACCCCAGACCTTTAGATCACTTCTGGACTCGAGAGGAACCTTTGCCAAGGAGAAGAGCTGGAGAGCTGCGAGGAGGAGTACTGCCCCTTTGAATTGTGCTGTGTTGGGTTGGCATGCAGTTGCTGTTTCTGCCAAGGAAAGGACAAAGACTGGAACTTTGCTTTGAATCTGCTTGAAGAAGAATTTCCAAGGACCTGAGTGTGCTGGCCTCCTGTTCGGAATTCTCAGGGACACCAAGACTTCACTCCCAGCTCCCCCGAACTCTATTGTTGAGAGTTCGGACATGCCAGGAGGTGCCTATTCCAGTTTTGGGCCTCTGGAGATTGTTCCTGCTGTTGGGAGCTGGAAGAAACCTAAGAGAAATAAGAAAACCTGTCTACGACGCCATCAGGGATGCCACTGTGATGCCGCCATCCGCACCGAGGCCAAGGGCACTGCTTGTGAAGTGAACGACGCACTGCCCAGCCTGCACCGCAGCCCTGACACCTGCGATGTCTGCAGTTATCGGCATTTCCCGACACCAGCGCTCGCACCGACAACGTCATCGCCAGCGCAAGCATCCTGGTATCGTGGCACTGATAACCACCGAGGGTGACTGCACAAATTCGCCGACTTCGCATCATCACTGGACCCAATGCCTCGCCGCTGACGCAACCATCTTCCCCTGTCCTGGACTCGACACGTCACCTCCTCGCGGGCACAACGCCTCGCTTCCCCGTGGCAGCCAGGGAGCTGGCCTCGTCACCGACGCCTCACCTCCACGACGCCGTGCATCATCTTAGTTTCCAAGATACTGTTTGTTTGGGGGCCCGTGCCCGACGCCGCGCTCCTCGCAGTCGGCGCCGTACTTTGGATTTATTGCTGTCACGACATCACAATAGCCCCTGGTGGAGCTATTTTTTTTCTACAAGCTTTATTTTTGCAATAACTGTTCCAAAGTCATATCTTATCACCTGTATGGTGGATTTTTGTTATTTTAGTCTTGTTGAGTTTAGATAAAAATCGTTTATTTTTCCTAAACTGGTGTGGTGTCCATTTGTGGTGTTATCACTGTATTACTATGTGTTTTGAGTACAAATACTTTACACATTGCCTTTGTGATAAGTCTGTCTGTTCATGCCAAGCTACCTAGGGGTTAAGCAGTGGTTATCTAAAGTGTGTATCCCCCTTACCCTGACTAGAAGCAAAGGTCCCTATTTGGACAAAGTTACCTACCTCTGCCAACTAGAGACCCCCATTTCTAACACTGGCGGTCAGCGGTGAGGATCTGAACTTGTATTTGTACTTGACCCCCAGTGATTGGTGTACATCACTAGTTTAGTGTACACCACTATGCAACCACATACTGTGTTTTATTTTTGGTTCTCTTTTTGATCTGAATCTTGAAGTATCCACGCGCCATATCTCTGAATGGTGAACCAGCAGAGGATGCCGAATTGGAGTTTAACATTGAAATGTTGCATACCTACAAAGTAGAGCAGCTCATGCAATTTTTTTAAAACTTTGGATGCCCCATTAAAAGCACTTCTAGGAAAGAGGAACTGCAGAAGGCCTTGAGTGCCTGGTTGGAGGCCAGAGAAGCTGAGAAGACAGATGCTGCAGATGTGGATGGGCGTGTGCCAGAAGGTGGCTTCAGATCCCAGGATTAGCCTGTTGGGAGAGCAGCCTCTGTGGCTGGCAGCAATCATTCTTCCAGGAATTTGTCTCCAGAGGATTCGGAGGAAAGGCAAAGGGCCAGAGAGCATGAGTTGGAAATCATGAGGCTCAAGATGAAGCAGATGGAAATGGAAATCCAGAAAAAGACAGGAGAGCAAGAACGCTCATGCCTTGGAAGAGATAAAGTTGCTTTTGGCTCATGAATTGAGAATGAGAGAGCTGGACCTCAAGGCTAAACAGGCGGATTCCAGTACAAATGGTGGCAGCATGCTGCCACTGCAAGGGGATAAGGTTTACATTGCCAAGGACCTAGTACAGAATTTCCAGAAGGGGGAGGTTTTTTATGTTTGGTTTGCATCTTATGAGGCTGCACTGTGTATGAGTGAGATCCTTTAGAAGAATTGGAAGGCGGGCCCGTGGAGACACTTTGAGGCCAATGGGAGGAACACCCTGACACCTTTGGAGGAGGCGGGTGCTCTGACCTACCCCAATATGAAGGAGGCTTTATGCCTCAGGTGTGGGATCACACCGGAGCAGTACTAGGAAATGTTTAGGTCTTTCAAGAAGCTAGAATCCAATATGTGGGTTGAGTGTGTAAATCCTTATTGCAGAGAACTGGATGGTTGGATAAAGGGCAGCAAGGTTACTGATTACCAGGGGTTGTACAATCTGATTGGTTGGAAGCACTTGAGTTGTTTTTGTGTTCCAGAGCTGCGCCAGCATCTGATGGATAGTAAGCTGACTGACCCCATGAAGTTTGCTCAGGAGGCAGACAGCTGGACGAGTTACAGGGTCCACAAGGGGTATGTGAGAAACCCAGCCAAAGGTGGGCAGGTTCCCCAGCAGAAGAGTGGGACAAGGATAACCAAAAATAGTTCTCTAAAGGGCCCCAAAATAGTTCCCAGTGTAAGGATTTCCAGCCCCCCAGTTCTAAGAAGCCATGGCCCCCTAAGTGTAGGCCAAACAACCGAGGTCTCTGCAAGTGTTATGAATGTGGCCAGGAGGGTCACATGCAGAATGATCCCAAGGCACCACCAGCACCCACTGGTGCACAGTCATCGGTGTTTGTTAGTTAGTATACTGCTGGGGGGGGGGGGAGTTGGTTCCTAGTGAGGGTGGGGAGCCAGCATTGATGACCCTTATCTCATGAGGAGATAGAGAGATGGTCCAAGAAACCTGCCTGCTGGATAACACTAAAAAGTACCTGCAGTGGGTGACCATCAATGGGAGGAGGGTGGACACAGGAGCCAGTGTGACATGTCCGGTGTCAGTGGGTGTCTGAAGTGGAGGTCATCCCCAAAGTGAACCCTGTAGTTACTGCAGACAACTCTGAGCGCCTGTGTGAGGTGGCGGAGGTCCCCTCTGAGTGGGGGGGTCTCAGGTTCCTTGAAGGTCCTTGTAAGTCCATCCATACCTATTGACTGTCTGCTTGGCAATGACCTGGAGAGTTCCCCTTGGAAGGAGGTGGAGCACCAGGCCCATTTAAAGATGTTGGGTCTGCCTGAGTGGGCCTCTGTGACCACTCAGTCAATGGCAGCCAGTAGGGGTACTCAAGAGGACCTGAAGCCTGAAACAGTGGCCCAGGTGCCTGCCAGAAAGAGAAGGTGCAGGGGGCATGGGAAACCTGCCCCAGAAGTTCCCATGGTCCAGTAGGAGGCAGACCGTGAGGGGGATGCCCTGGAACCTACAGGGTAGCAAGGGGCCGAACTGGGAGACCTGCCTGAATTGACCCATTGGCAGCAGGATGGAGGTCCCTCCAGGGAGGAATTCTGCAAGGCGCAGATGGAGTGCCCTACTCTTGTTGGTCTGTGGCAATAGGCTACAGACCAGGCAGCAGGTAGTCAGTCAGGATCACATTACATTTACTGTTAGAATGGTCTCCCATATAGTGAGCCTAAGGTTACTGAGCCCGGGGCAGCCCGTGTGCTGGTGGTACCCGCATGCTACAGGACCTTCCTACTGGATCTGGCTCATGATGTGCCTTTGGCAGGACATTTGGGGTGTGACAAGACCTATAACAGGCTTGTCACCCACTTTTACTGGCCCCAAATGCAGAGGCACGTCGCACACATTGTAGATCATGCTGTTTTACCAGGCAAGTGGCAAGAGTGGAGGGAAGTATAAGGCTCCCCTTAAACCCCTTCCTGTGGTGAGCACCCCTTTCGAGCGGGTAGGCATTGACATTGTGGGGCCACTGAAACCCAAGACAGCCTTAGGCAACAAGTTTATCTTGGTCTTGGTGGACCATGCCACCCGGTATCCGGAAGCTGTCCCTCTCAGTACAATCATGGCCCCTGTGGTGAACTGTGCATTGATGGGGATCTTTTCCCGTGTGGGGTTCCCCAGAGAGGTGATCTCTGACCGTGATACAAACTTCATATCCAGGTATATGAAGTCATTGTGAGAGGAGTGCGATGGAATGTACAAATTCACAACTCTTTACATTCTCCAAGGAAATGGGTTGGTTGAGAGATTCGAGGCTACTTCCAAGGGAGAAGAGGTGGAGTGCAATTGAAAGAGAAGCTTTTGCTGTGGTCTTGGTACTGAAGAAGCTAAGACCCTACTTGTTTGGGACTCACTTCCAGGTTCAGACAGGCCACAGGCCCCCCAGATGGTTGATGCAAATGAGGGGTGAGGACATAAAACTGTTAAGGTGGTCCATCTCCCTACAGGGAATGGACTTTACGGTGGAACACTGCCCTGGTACAGAACATGCCAATGCTGATGGTCTGTCAAGATTCTTCTGCCTTAGTGATGAGAACTCCCAAGAGGGTGAGAAGTTCTCTCCACCTTTCAGCTGGAGGGGACACGTGTTAGATTTGGCATCTTTGGTGTGGTTTCCCTGACTTTTTGCCTCTACCTCCTGTATTTTTGATGCTGTGCTGGAGAGGAACACTTGCAACACCTCTGTGAAGTTTTGAAGGCTCTTCAGAAGGCAGGCCTCACTATCAAGGCCAGTAAGTGCCAGATAGGGCAGGGTTCTGTGGTGTGCTTAGGCTTGGGAGCCCTACAAGATCCAGACAGAGGTGAGAGCCTTTTTAGGTCTGCCAAGGGATATGGCACCATTGATGCCCCCTTGACAGAGATGATTTCAAGGAAGCAGCCAAGGCGGTCTGATGGTCTGTCCAGATTCTTCTGCCTTAGTGATGAGAACTCCCAAGAGGGTGGGAAGTTCTCTCCACCTTTAAGCTGGAGGGGACACTTGTTAGACTTGGCATCTTTGGTGTGGTTTCACTAACTTTTTGCCTCTACCTCCTGTATTTTTGATGCTGTGCTGGATTTCGTTTTTGCTGGCTTAGATGCTTTGGGCACTTTGCCACTGCTGATCAGTGTCAAAGTGCAAGTGCTCCCTGTGTAAATTGTTATTACAGTTGGCATATATGATTTACTGATAAGTCCCTAGTAAAGTGACCTAAGTGTGCCAGGGCCTGTATATCAAATGCTACTAGTGGGCCTGCAGCACTGATTGTGCCACCCACATGAGTAGCCCTGAAAAGGTATCTCAGACCTGCCATTGCAGTGTCTGTGCGCAGTTTTAAACTGCCATGTCGACCTGCAAGTGCACCCACTTGCCAGACCCTAACCTTCCCTTTTCTTACATGTAAGGCAACCCTATGGTCTTTCAGTGTAGAACTGTGCTAACCCCTTCATGGACCTCTGGTACCTTTTTGCCACATAAGGCTAAGTGTAAAGAGATAAAGGAGGACTTTCTTGCACCTAAAAGCTGTGGTCCGGTAAGTGGTCAGAAGCTCACTTGTGAAAGTAAGGGTGGTTCTGGAGCAAATCTTTCTTGTCTGTTTTAAGGGCACTATAAGGGAGCTCCAGCTGCCTCATGCAACATTGAGGAAAAATTGACAAGTACAGGGATACTGGATAAGATGCAAGGCAGACTCTAAAGGGGGTGCTCAGTGACTCCACGAATGGTTGGGAAAGTTTTACTTTGGGATGACTGGACTGCAAAAGACATATAAGGAATTTGCAGTGCTATAGAAATACACCAATAACTCCGTCCTACAGTTGCAGATTATGGTGGGACACCTGGTGAAACATGCCCTTGGAGGATTCCAGTCGCCAAGAAGAATGAAAGTCTGACAGTTAGTTGATGATTTCTTGGACTCTGAGGTGCTCTGTGAGAGGAGTCGGTCTTGAAAAGCTGTGAGGCTTAAGTCGTTCTACTCCGAAGTAAAGACTCAAGTGTGGGGTACCACAGGGCTCAGCTCTGAGCCCAACACTTTTTAACATTTATATGTACCTGCTCGCATTTCTGAATGAATCCTTTGGCTTTCAAGTTGTCTCATATGCGGATGACACCCAGATTTTGCTGACCTATGAAGGTAACTCTCTTGAAGCCAAGAAACATTTTTAGCCTGCATTGTGGCGGTGATGGGGGGCTCAAAGCCAACTGCCTGCAAGGTAACCCAGGAAAAACAGATTCCGCTCTTCGGCCCTAACCCCCGTCTCGGTTTGTGGGGTGCCTGGCTGAGCAGTTGCACACTACCTCCTCCCCCACCCCCCGGAGATGGCGAAGAACCTACGGTTGCATTTTGATGTTCACCTCTCTTTTATACCCCAGATTTCTACAGTGGTAAAAGCCTCTCAGTAGATACTCAGAATGCGAAGGAAATTTCTTGACTTCCTGCCCTGGGAAGCTCAAAAAGCAGTAATCAGGGCCTTGATTCTCTCTAGACTAGATTATGCCAATGCTCTCTATGTGGGGATCCCGGATTACTTAATACATCAGCTGCAAATTGTGCAGAATACAGCAATTCACCTTCTGTTCAAGCTTCCCAACCATTCTTTGGTGTCATACTACCATAACCAATAGCATTGGCTACCAGTGAGGAAAAGTATTATCTTAAAGCCTTGACCATTGCGCCCTGAGCTTTTTACAAGGCCGGACCTAAATACCTGTCTAACAGGCTACAAGAATATCGCCCACATAGGGCCTTACGTCTGCAGTCTTCCCGGCTGTTATATATTCCACATACTTAGCCGAAGAAGCTTGGTGGTTTGGCCTGTTCCATTTTGGCCGCCAAACACTGGCATTAGCTCCCCCTTCAACTCAGATGTATCTCAGATGAATCCATCTTCCAGAAGCAACTAAAAACTTATTTGTTCAACTTGTAAGGTGGTAGATGTCTCTTTTCCTGTTTCCTTAGCACCGGGACAATCTTGTAGTAGCTGTGCGCTTTAGAAGTATTTTTCATTCATTCATTCATAATCTTGTATAAGGGATTTTGTATCTCTACTCGGGACACAGGCAGTGTCTCCACAAAAAAAAGGGGCAATCATTGGAGGGAATGGGCCTTGCAAAGAATAGGTCATGATCATTCACACTGTAGTCTGCAAAGGTCTGTCATGTACAAAGGGGTCTAGGTCATCATTTTTCCCGAACTTGACTAGAGAGACATAAGTGAATGGATGTAATGTTGGAGGAAGTTTCACCAATTGCCTTCAAGCAACAATGTGTTATCAGAGATATCGTAAAAGACTCCCTGTGGTGTATAAGCAGGAAGTGCATGTGTTTCTGCTTGCATATGGAGCAACTCTATGACCCTCATTAAAAATTCAGGCCTATTTTCCGACCCCTGTGCAGAAGCTTGTTTGAAGACTGATTGGAATTATGAGCTGTTATAATTGTCACACTCTCACATTTTCCCACTCATAGATTCTAGCAGGTCGAACCTACTGTTAGAGATGGGATTCTCTAGTTGGCAGAGCTTTGCACTCTGTCCCAGTAGGGACACCTTATTTAGTCAGGGTAAGGGAGTCACACAGCTAAGATAACCCCTGCTCACCCCCTTGGTAGCTTGGCATGAGCAGTCAAGCTTATCTTAGAGGCAATGTGTAAAGCATTTGTACCAACACACACAGTAACACAGTAAAAACACCACAAATGCACATCATTTTAGAAAACATAACCAATATTTATCTGAATTAACAAGACCAAAACGACCAAAAACCCAACATCCACAAGAAAAGATAAGATATTACTTTTAAAATGTTCAAAACAGTTCAGCCTATATGAAACTATGGATGCGTCCCTTTTATCACAAAGTACCTGGGATGCGTCAAAATCAAAGGCGAAGACAGGCCCAGGGGAGGTGTGGCATTGGAAAAGAAAAGCAATGCCTCAATTCCTTACTCCCAGGGGAGGTGATGTGTGGATTTCGTACTGCCAGAGGAGGCGATACATCGATTCCTTGCTGCAGTGCAGGTGAGGTGATGCATCAATTCCTTACTATCAGGGGAGGTAATGCGTCAATTCCTTACTGTGAGGGGAGGTGATGCATCGATCTCCGGACACCCGCCTCAGTTCCTTACAGCTGAGCCTCGTTGATGAAGAACTTGGCACACAGGGATGATGTGTCAAAAATCCAGATGTGCTGGGTTGATGTAGCAGAGCAGGCCATGTTTCAATTTCCCAGCCGCGAAGCAGGTGATGCGTAGATTTCTTCAGCCTCACAGCAGAGTCGAAGTGGGTGTGTCGATTCTTCAGCCGCACTGCGGCGATGCACTGCTTTTTCAGCCACACGTCGGTGCTTCGTCGGAAAAAACAGGCGCTGAGAGTTGTTGCATGGATCTTCTTGGATCTTCAGCAGCCAAGCCACCTCCAAGGGCCCAGAACTGGAATTAGCACCACTTGGCAGGACAGATCTCCCAGCAAAGGAGTTCAGGGGCTGCAGATGAAGTCTTTGATGGCCCTGAGACTTCGTAACAGGAGGCAAACACACACAAGCCCTTGGAGAACCTTGTAAGCAGGATGTAGAAAGCAAAGTCCAGTCCTTTCACTCCCAGGACAGAAGCAGCAGGCAGCAGGCCAGCACAACAAAGCAACAAGAAGAGCGGCAGTTCCACTCCTACAGCATCCAGCTCTTCTTCCTGGCAGAATGTCCTCTTACTCCAGAAGTATTCTGAATGTATGGTGTCACAGCTCCAGTAGATATATAAGTTTCTACCTTTGAAGTAGGCTAACTTCAATGGAAAGTCTCTGTAGTGCATAAGACCCAGCCTTTCCCTGGCCGGGCTCTAAACACACAACAGGGGGGTGGAGACAGCTTTGTGTGAGGACAGGCAACTCCTCCCACCGCTCAAGCTCAGGAAGACCCATCAGCCTGGTGATGGGCCATCAGGATATGCAGGGCACATCTCAGCTCCCTATGTGGGACAGTCTAGAGTGAGTGCACAAACAGCCCAACTGTCACCCTCCCTCAGAAGTGGATTCCACAGGCAGGCAGAGGCACAGAATGGCAAAGCAGGAAAATGCCCACTTTTAAAAGTGGCATTTTCAAACACATAATTTAAAAACTAACTTTACAAAAGATGTATTTTTAAATGGTGAGTTCAGGGACCCCAAACTCAAAATCTCTATCGCTTCACAATTGGAAGTTACACTTGTAAGATGTTACAAGGCAGCTCCAACGATAACCTATGGGGAGATAGTCCTTGCAGTAGTGAAAAACGAAATTAGTAGTATTTCACTACCAGGACATGTAAAACACAACAGTGAATGTCCTACCTTTCAAATAAATTGCACCCTGCCTATGGGCTATCTTGGGCCTACCTTAGGGGTGATGTATATGTAGTAAAGTGGAAGGGATGGGCCTGGCAAGTGGGTGCACTTGCCAGGTCAACATGTCAGCTTAAAACTGCACACACAGACACTGCCGTGGCAGGTCTAAGACATGGTTGCAAGGCTACTCATGTGGCCGGCACAATCAGTGCTGCAAGCCCACCAGTAGCATTTGATTTACAGGCCATGGGCACAACTAGTGCACTTTACTAGGGACTTACTAGTAAATCAAATATGCCAGTCATGGATAAACTAATTACAGATACATTTTACACTGGGAGTACTTGCACTTTAGCACTGACCACCAGTGGTAAAGTGCCTTGAGTTCAAAAACCAGCAAAAACGAAATGCAGCATACAGTCAAAACAGGAGGTCAGAAGCACAAAAGACAAGGGAAAACACACCAAAGATGCCAGGTATAACACCTACCAACATTTATCTAGGAAAAAGGCCAGTAAGAAAGGCATAGTATGCATAATTAGGTGTATTAAAAACTGGTTGAGCATGTTATGTCTTATGTGCAAGTAGAAAATTTGGAATAGTGGGTATTTACCAGAAATTTTAAATATCTCATCCTGTGGTAATGGTATTAATCAGGTGTGGAAAAAAAACACCTCACCCTATTCTGACTTACTTTTAGTGGAGGCCTTAATATTTCTATGAGTGGACACTGCCCAGATAATATAGGGGAGGGAGATGGTTGAGGAGCTTACACTAGGACTTGCAGTCACTTTTTTTGCTCCCTTGGGGATGGGATCATGGTATATAGCCAGGCAGTTGTTGTGACAAAGTGGTGAGTATTTCACTAATACAATTCTTGAAATTAGAAAGTAAATTATGTGGGGTTGGATGGAGGTATCACTTTATTTCACCCTTGTCTCTCTAATCCCTTAAAATGGCCTTCCTCTCTGCTACAGCCCTGATGAAGTCCTGCTTTAAGAATGAAACCCATTACCTAGGCTCAGCAATCCCTGTGAATATTGAAGAATAAAATGGAACATGAAATGAATTGGTCTCCTTTAATACTTTAATGGACTGAATGTGGAAGGAACTGTAATTGGACTCTAGAAACTTGATGCAATTACGATTATACTGCTACTAGAGGCCTGCAGCACTAATTGTGTAAAGTAGCCTTATAAAACATGTCTCAGGCCTGCTACTGCAGCCTGTGGCGCTGTTTTAAACTGCCTTTTGACCAGGCAAAAAAACATTTTGCCAGACCCAAACCTTCCTTTTTAATACTTAAAAGTCACCCTTAAGGTAAACCCTAAAGGCTCATAGGACAGGGTGCATTGCATTTAAAAAGTGGGTTTCATTTTGACATGTCATAGTAGTAAAAAAACTCCTAAAGTGATTTTTCACTATTGCAAGGCCTATCTCTCCATTACGATAACTTTGGGTTACCTTATTACACATAATAAGAGATAACTTAAGTATGGGAGCAGATAGAAATAAAATGTTTACACTCAAATGAATTGTACTTTAAAATTCTCCTTAATGGTAAGTTTGGATTTTAAGCTACAATTCTGAAAATACCACTTTTAGAAAGTTGGAATATTCTTGTGCCTTCTGCAGTATCCTGGGTCACATGACATTGATTAGGTTAGTTGGACTTTGTGTATTCCTCCCAGATAATGAGACAAAGGGGGAGTAGATGTGGGCAGGATTGGCCATCATGCCAGGATGGGTTCACTGACAGAATATCGATGTAAAAAATATAGAAGTAAAAAATATCGATGAAAAAATATAGAATGCAAAAATATCGACTCCTATACTTAAACAGGTAAGTACAAAAATATTGAGAAAAATAATATTGATGTTAAAAATATAGTTGTACAAAATTTCGATTTATATATATATATATATATATATATATATATATATATATATATATATATATATATATATATATGCTTGAAGTTCCTTGCTAACGCAGCCGCGCCGCGAGAAAGGTGCCCGCACTCCAGGTAAGTCCAAGAAAGATTTATTTAGATAGCTGACGCGTTTCGACCAGGATATCTTTGTCAAAGCTAGGGAATACACATTGTGGCATTGTATTTATGGCATACAGTGAGACACAGTGGAGGGAAAATTAAACATAGAAAAAAGACTTTGGGCACAAAAAGAAATTTTGCCATCTCATCAGTCACAAAGTAAAAAGACTATGCAAGTCAAAAACTTTTCTAAAGAAAAATAAAAATAAAAAGTCATTGTGTTCCAAAATTGAATAGAGGGTGCCTCACCCTAACAGAAAAATATATGTATATATAAATATGTAAGGTGAAAAAATGAAAAATATGCTGTAAGAAAGGAATTGCAAGTGCAAGTGGATCAGATCAATACATAATCCCTTCCAATGTGCAGAAAGAAAACATCCCCACAAGAGTCATGATTAAACATTTTACAATTGTTCATTGGTCCAGTGACCATGGAAATCAAGTGGCATTAGGTGAGAGAGAGAGAGAAATTTCATGATTCAAACATTTCATTTCATTACAGTGAGTGGTCCAGTGACCTAGGTGGTCCAGTGGCTTCAGGTAAAAGAGAGGGAGAGAAAAGAGGATAGATGGAGAGCGGCTAGTGGAAATCCAGAGAGGGCTTAGGTAGTGTGGAAGGTCATACAGCCACTGCAAGAAACGGCACACCGAGCCCTAGAGATGGAGTGAAAGGCAGTGAAAGATAGGCTACCCGGGGACAGATGGCATTATCCTAAATGAACATGAAGCTCTTCGTCCTGGTTCAAACCTCCCGGGTGTTTGGTGTTGAGGCTGATTATGTATTTGGATTCGAGTCTTCTTAGTGCTCGTTCCCTGTCTCCACCCCAACTCTTCACGGGAATCCTGTCAACTCCAAAATATGAGATTTTTAAGTTCTCAGTTTTGGTGGAGCTATGTACAGTGTTGCAGTGTCTGGCCATGGGATATGTTACATCATTATTTCTAATGGCCCTGAGGTGCTCTAAGATATGTTTTTTCACCGGAAGGATCGTGCTCCCAACATACCTCAAGCCGCATACACACAACAGAACATAGACAACAAATCCCGTCTTGCAGTTGATGAATGATCGAATTTTGTGTTGCTTGCCATTGGGTACTGTCTTGACATTGGTACTATTGGCTCACACCTTGCACTTCCCACATTTATGGAATCCTGGGAGTTCCCTCAACCAAGTGCTGCTGTGTTTCTGACTGGGTTCCATTAAACTGTGGACCAACATATCCCTCAGAGAGTTACTTCTGCGGTATGTGATATTGGCGCTCGGGGTGACCAATTTGCCAATAATGGGGTCCAGTTTGACTAGGTGCCAGTGTCTCCTGATGATAGCCTGGACCTTGGCACAGTCTGAATTAAAAGTGGTGATCAATCTAATCACTGGTTCGGTTTCCTTCCTTTGTCTGGGTTTGAGTAGGGTTTCTCTCCCTATTCCACTCACCTTTCTTCTAGCCTCATCCACAACTTTCAGTGTGTACCCCCTCTGCAGGAATCTTTCTACCATTATGCCTTCCTCTCGAGTGTATGCTTCTGGTGTGCTGCAATTACGCCTGGCTCTGAGCAGTTCCCCGTAGGGGATACTATTCTTCAGCTTGGGTGGATGGTGACTTTTGGCATGGAGGATGCTATTCCCGGCTGTTGCTTTCCTGTGTAGGCTTGTCTGTATGGTATCATCCAGAACCTCTACACTAACATCAAGGAAGTCTAACCTGCTCCTACTTGTGGTGCTTGTAAACTTTAAGTTCAACTCATTGTTGGAGATAGCCAGAAGGAAATTGTCAAGGGCATTCTGAGGACCACCCCAAATCAGGAAGATGTCATCAATGTATCTGGTCCAAAGGACCAGATTCTTGGTGTATTTAGCAAAGTCATTTGCCCAGACACTTCCACACTCCCACCACCCCTTAAAGATACAGGCGTAGCTCGGTGCAAAGCAACTGCCCATGGCAGTCCCGGACAGTTGCCTGTACCACTGCTGGCCATGTAAGAAATAGTTATTCTCTAGACAGATATAGAGCATCTCAAGCAGCATATTGGTGTGATCATACGTGGCAATAGGTCTGTCCCTAAAATAGTGTTTACAAGCTGTGATGCCTAGGTGATGGTCGATACAGGTGTACAAAGACACCACATCCACAGTGGCCATGATGTAACTAGATTGCCACGGGATGTCCGTGACCTTGGATATAAAATCCATACTGTCACGGCAGTAAGAGGGCAGGCTACACACATAGGGAAATAAAAAATGATCTAGAAAGATCGAAGTGTTCTCAAGTAGGCTGTCATTGGCAGAAATAATCGGCCTCCCAGGTGGATTAGTGGGGTGTTTATGCACTTTTGGTAACATGTAAAAGCATGGGGAGACAGGTTTTTTAACAGTTAAAAACAATAATTCGTCATTGTTCAAAAGCCCAAGGGAATGCCATTTGGACAACATGTTGTGGAAAGAGTCAATAGTGGAAAGGTATTGGCCTGCCGTTGTTTTCATGTAGCTGCCAGAGAAATCAAGCTGTTTCTTGGCTTCGGCCATATACTTTTGACATCCCACAAAACGACATTCCTGCCTTTGTCTGAAGGCTTGATAACAAAGCTGGTTGCTTGCTTCAGGGATTCAAGTGCCGCTTGTTGGCCTTTAGGTAAGTTCGTCATTGCCCCATTGACATTCCCAGTTTTGAGTTTGAGTATGTCCCATACTACCGCCTCCTGGAAGGAATCAATGATATCGTGTGGGGTGTTGGGGTTGAACCTGGATTTGGGTTTAAAATTACTGCGGCTTCTCCTGCCGGTTTCCAGGTCCAGCACCTCCAAGAGTTCCCGCTCTGATGTCCAATCCCAGTCCCCCAGTTCAAGTTCTCCTAGAGAGACCAGGCCCCCAATGTCGAGGAGATTGGCTGGTGTGTTTGATATGGCAGGATCTCTGCCAGTCATATTTTATATATATATAAAATAAAATAATACATATTAAATATATTAAATAATAAAATTAATTTAAAAAAATAAAGTGGACTTTATATACATTTTAACAAATATAAAAAATAAACGTAATCAAAAAAAGTAAACACATACATAATATATATATATATATATATATATATTTACTTTAAAACAATTAAACTATTCATTTTAATTTATTTTATAATTTTAAAATTATATAAAAATATATAAATATATATGTATAAATATATATATTATGTGTATATATATATATATATATATATATATATATATATATATATATATATATATATATATATATATATCCACCAAAACCGATTCTGAACAACTCCAAATATCCGGAATAGAAACGGAACGGACACCAATTTTCCTTCGTGCAAATTTATTCAGTGCAATTCCGCCATGACGCGTTTCAGCCCCCTAGAGGCCTTGATCACAATATATATATATATATAACAGTAACATAAAATCTATTAAGAAAAACATTCTATTATAAATTAAAACATTAAACAATTTAAAAATCTTGAAACTTAAATTTACCACTCCAGGCAGTGCAACAGTAGGGAAAGTGTTGGATAGTAGAGGGGTAAAAATTACTATTCCCACTCCAGTGTGTGCAACAGTGGGGAAAATGTTGGATAGCGGAGAGGTAAAAATTACTATTCCCACTCCAGTGAGTGCAACGGTAGAGAAAGTGTTGGCTAGCGGAGGGGTAAAACTTACTATTCCCACTCCAGTGAGTGCAACAGTAGGGAAAGTGTTGGTTTGCGTAGGGATAAAAATTACTATTCCCACTCCAGTGAGTGCAACAGTAGGGAAAGAGTTGGATAGCGGAGAGGTAAAAATTACTATTCGCACTCCAGTGAGTGTATCAGTAGAGAAAGTGTTGGATAGCGGAGGGGTAAAACTTACTATTCCCACTCCAGTGAGTGTAACAGTAGGGAAAGTGTTGGATAGCAGAGGGGTAACAATTACTATTCCCACTCCAGTGAGTGTAACAGTAGGGAAAGTGTTGGATAGCAGAGGGGTAAATATTACTATTTCCACTCCAATGAGTGCAGCAGTAGGGAAAGTGTTGGATAGCGGAGCAGTAAAACTTACTATTCCAACTCCAGTGAGTACAACAGTAGGGAAAGTGTTGGATAGCAGAGGGGTAAAAATCACTACTCCCACTCCAATGAGTGCAACAGTAGGGAAAGTGTTGGATAGCGGAGAGGTAAAACTTACTATTCCCACTCCAGTGAGTGCAACAGTAGGGAAAGTGTTGGATTGCGTAGGGGTAAAAATTACTATTCTCACTCCAATGAGTGCAACAGTAGGGAAAGTGTTGGATAGTGGCAGGATAACATTTACTATTCCCACTCCAATCAGTGCAACAGTAGGGAAAATGTTGGATTGCAAAGGGGTAACAATTATAATTCTCACTTCAGTCAGTTCAAAAGTAAAAAGAAACAAAATATTAACAACAAAAAATATTTAAAAAACAAAATAAAAAAACTATATAAATATATAAAAAATTAAAATGCAAATATATTTAACATTACAAATTAAAAAAACATATAATGTTAAATGCATATGACAAATACCTACAAATATTATATTACATAAAATAAAATTAATTTTCAAACAAATAAATATTTTTAATTAGAAATTTAGAATCAAAACATTAATTATTACATAAATTTACTTTTTTTATTTCCTACCCTATAACACCACACAATTCACATCCCACATCTAAATTGTATTAAAAAAATTTACTTACATAATTAACATAATTAATTACCAATTATAGAAATATTCTTAATTAAAAATTCAAATCAAAACTCATAAAAATTAATAAACTTCCTACACTTTAACCCTATAATCCCCACAAACCATTGGTAAAATTAAACTGTAAAAACATAATTACACAATTAAAACTTATTTTCGAGTAAAAAACTAATAGTATATAAAAACTAATTATCAAGTAAGGAAAATTAATTTACTCCCCACACTTTACCCCTAAAAAGTAAAACCCACACACAAAAAAATATAAACTACCCTAATTAAATATCAATTAATTAATTAACAATAAAGATCAACCAATTATTAATCAATTAAACATAAATTACTTCCCACACTTTACCCCATAACCCACACCTAAAATTAATTACACAAATTAGATATTTAATTTTCAATTAATTAATCAATATTATTTAAGAACTAATTAATTAAAAATAAATTACTTCCCACCCTTTACCCCATAAACCCCACAACCCACACCTAAAACAAATCACACAATTACCATAATTAATTATCAATTAATTAGTTAATATAAATTAACTAATCATTAATTAATTAAACATAAATTACTTCCCACTCTTTACCCTATAAACCCCACAACCCGCGCCTAAAATTAATTACATAATTTCCATAAATAATTTTCAATCAATTAATTAATCTAAATTAACAACCAATTAATAATTAATTACAAATAAATTACTTCCCACAATTAACACTATAAAATCTAAATTAAATAAATAAAAAATAATCATTAATTTATTATAATTAAATTACTTCCCACCCTATTCCCCTATAAACCCACAACCTGCTACGGAACTAAAAATGCAAAATGTATTTAAATAAAATTGATAACTACTAAAAATTTAACACATATATTAAAAAACATAAACAATACTTGTACAAAAAAACATACATCACATAAATTTAACCCCTTCTGTGCTCATGATGGAATGGTTCCGTCATGAGCACAAGTGCAAGTGTGCTCATGACGGAACGGTTCCGTCATGAGCACACTTGCAAAAAATCCGTCTGCTGTAAACAGCAGAGGGATTTCCCATTTTTTTGCCTTGGGAGGTGGGGAAGAGCTTCCCCCAACCTCCCAAAGCATAGTTTTAGTTTTCTTTGCAATGACGATCGCACACATGGTGCGCTGTCGTCATTACAACGAAAACGAAACTGAAACTAAGTTTCAGTTTCACAGTTTCGGTGGTCGTGGGGCTATCTCAGCCCCCGAGCACCGAAACACATGGGAGAGGTATCATTGGAAAGGGGAGAATCTCCCCTTTCCAATGGTCCCCTTCCATAGTGGATCCCTGCTTGGGGATCGCCCCTGGAGGGCGATCCCCAAGCAGGGATCCACCCACAAGCCACCAGGGAGGATGGAGCGGCCCCTTGGGCTAAGGGCTTTGCTCCCCCCTTTCATTTTTGACACACTTTCTGCCCCCCCGGGGGGCAGTAGCCTCTAATCTCCCCACCTCGGGGCAGAAAGCACCCTAGACACCAGGGATTATTTTATTATCGGCCAGGGGTGGAGGCTGCCCAGAATGGGCATGTCAATGCCCCCACCCAACCCCCCCCCCCAAAGAAAACAAAAAACGTTCTGCCCCCCCAGGAGGCAGATGGGGCAATAGTCCCTGATCTGTCCCCTGGGGGGGCAGATAGCCCACTAGGCACCTGGGATTTTTTTTATATCTATATATACATAGGGGCGGGGGCTGCCCAGCATGGGCATGCCAATGCCCCTATCCCAAAAAAAATGCTACAGTCTTTCTGCCCCCCCTTGGAGGCAGATGGGGCACTAGCCCCTTATCTGCCCCCGGGGGCAGAAAGCCCACTAGGCACCAGGGATTTTTGTTTTCTCCAAAGTTCGGGGTGGGGGCTGCCCGGAATGGGCATGCCAATGACCCCACCCCTCCCAAAAAATGCCACTGTCTTTCTGCCCCCCCAGGAGGCAGATGGGGGCAGTAGCCCCTGCTCTTCCCCCTGGGAGGGGGGGCAGAAACCCCACTAGGCATAAGGGGATTTTTTTACGGCTGCCCAGAATGGGCATTCCAGTGCCCCCACCCCAAAAAAATTGCCCCAGTCTTTCTCCCCCCAGGAGGCAGATGGGGCAATAGCTCCTTATCTGCCCCCTCGGGGCATAAAGCCCACTAGCCACCAGGGATAAATTATTTTCAAAATTCTGGGGTGGGGGCTGCCAAGAATGGGTATGTCAATGTCCCCGCCCCCCCAAAGAAGATGCCACAGTCTTTCTACTCCTCCCAGGAGGCAGATGGGGGCAGCAGCCCCGATTTCCCCCCCCCCCAGGGGGGCAGAGAGCCCACTAGGCACCAGCGATTATGCTGGATTTTTTATACGTAGGTGTGGGGGCTGCCCGGAATGGGCATCCCAATGCCCCCACCCCCCAAAAAATAGCCACTGTCTTTCTGCCCCCCCTTGGAGGCTTATCGGAGCAATAGCCCCCGATTCACCCCTCCCCAGGGCGGTAGAAAGCCCACTAGGCACGGACTTTTTTTCAGAATGTGCCTACCTGTGGATTTTGGGTCCTAGCGCAGCCGGCACCTAGGGAAACATAGCAAACCTGTATATTTTTTTAAACTAGACACCCAGTGGAATCCAGGATGTGGTGACTTGTGTGGCTCTCTCTAAGTTCTGTTACCCAGAATCCCTTGCAAACCTCAAACTTTGTAAAAAAAAAAAAAACACATTTTTCTCACATTTCTGTGATGGAAAGTTCTGGAATCTGCTCAGATCCACAAACTTCCACACACCCGGCATACCCCAAAGTCTCCTGATAAAAATGGTACCTCACTTGTTTGGGCAGGCCTACTACCTGTGACAGGAAACGGCCCAAAATGCACCATGGACACACCACATTTTTACAGTGAGAACTGATCCTTTTTTTGCAAAGTGCCTAGCTGTAGATTTTGAACCCTTGCCGGCACCTAGGGAAACCTAGCAAACCTATACATTTTTGAAAACTAGACACCCAGGGAAATCCAGGATGGGGTGACTTGTGTGGCTCTCACCAGGTTCTGTTTCCCAGAACCCGTGCAAACCTCAAACGTTGTAAAAAAAAAAAACAACACATTTTCCCCCCATTTCTGTGGTTGAAAGTTCTGTAATCTGCGTGTGTCCACAAACTTCCACCCACCCCCCACTCTCCAAAGTCTCCCGATAAAAAGGGTACCTCACTCCTGTGGGTGGGTCAAGTACCCGCGACAGGCAAAAGCCCAAAACGTATTGTGGAGACATCAAAATTACCTATCACAAAACGACCTGGTTTTGCAAGGGGGGGGGGGATCTGGGTTTTTGGATCCAGGCTCAGCGGCCATCTAGGGAAACCTACAAAACCCACACATTTTAGAAAAATAGACACCCTGGGGAGTCCAGTGAGATATGGCTTACTTGGATCCCCCAACGTTTCCCTACCCAGAATCCCCTGCAAACCTCAAATTTAGCTGAAAAAATGACATTTTCCACACATATTTGTGTGGGATCACAGTGCCGGCACAAATGTCCTACCACCGAGCGTTCCCCTTGTTCTCCCGAGTAAAATGATACCTCACTTGTGCGGTTGGGCCAAAAGCCTGTGGCTGTGAAGGGCCAAAAACATATGGATTAAGGGTATAGCACCGCAAATTCTAAGCGCTAAATTTGAGGTTTGCTGGGGATTCTGGGTAGTAAAACATTTGGGGATCCATGCACGCCATACCTCCCTGAACTCCCCCGGGTGTCTAGGTTTCAGAAATGTCTGGGTCTTGTAGGTTTTCCTAGATGGCCATCGAGCCCGGGACCAAAAACGCAGGTGGCCCCCTTGCAAAACCAGTTAATTGTGTGATAGATAATGTTTGATGTTTCCAAAATATGTTTTGGGCCCTTCCCTACCACAGGTACTTGGCCGCCCACACAAGTGAGGTACCATTTTTATCGGGAGAACTAGGGAATGCTGGGTGGTAGGAAATTTGTGACAGCCCAGTGATCCCACAACTTTCCCACACAGAAATGTGAGAGAAATGTGCCTTTTCAGCTAAATCTGAGGTTTGCAGGGGATTCTGGGTAGGAAAACATAGGGGGATCAAGGCTAGCCACACCTCCCTGGACTCCACTGGGTGTCTAGTTTTCAGAAATGTGTGGGTTTGGTAGGTTTCTCCAGATGGCCGCCGAGCGCGGGCCCGAAAACACAGGAGCTCCCCTTGCCAAACCAGGTCATTTTCTGATAGATAGGGGGCATCTGTGTTTTTGGTCCCAGGGTCGGCAGCCATCTAGGAAAACCTACCAGACCCCAACATTTCTGAAAACTAGACACCCGGGGTAGTCCAGGGAGGTGTGACTTGCCTGGACCCCCCAAAGTTTTCCTACCCAGAATCCCCTGATAACCTCAAATTTTGCTTAAAAAATAAAAAAATTCTCAAATTTCTGTGTGGAAAAGTTGTGGGATCACCGGGCTGACACAAATTTCCTTCCACCCAGCGTTCCCCCAGGTCTCCCGATAGAAATGGTACCTCACTCGTGTTGGTGGGCCAAGTACCCGTGACAGGCAAGGGCCCAAAACATATTGTGGAGACATCAAAATTACCTATCACAAAACAATCTGGTTTTGCAACGGGGGTCACATGAGTTTTTGGTCCCGGGCTTGGCGGCCATCTAGGGAAACCTACCATACCTACATATTTCTGAAAACTAGATGCCCTGGGGAGTCTAGTGAGGTATGGCTTGCGTGGATCCCCCAACGTTTCCCTTACCAGAATCCCCTGCAAACCTCAAATTTTGCTGAAAAAATCAAATTTTTCTCAAATTTTTGTTTGGGAAAGTTGTAGGATCACCGGGCTGACAGAAATTTCCTACCACCCAGTGTTCCCCCAGGTCCACCGATAAAAATGGTCCCACACTTGTGTGGGTGGGCCAAGTACCCGTGACAGGCAAGGACCCTAAACGTATTGTGGAGACTTCAAAATTACCTATCATAAAATGACCAAGTTTTGCAGGGGGGGGGGACCTGGTTTTTTGGCCCCGGGCTCAGCGGCCATTTAGGGACACCTACCAAACCCACATATTTCTGAGAACTAGACACCCTGGGTAGTCCAGGGAGATATGGCTTGTGAGGATCCCCCAATGTTTCCCTACCCAGATTCCCCTGCAAATCTCAAATTTTGCTGAAAAAATCAAATTGTTCTCAAATTTTTGTGTGGAAAGTTGTAGGATCACCGGGCTGACACAAATTTCCTACCATCCAGCGTTCCCCCAGGTCTCCCGATAAAAATGGTACCACACTCGTGTGGGTGGGCCAAGTACCCGCGACAGGCAAGGGCCCTAAACGTATTGTGGAGACTTCGAATTTACCCATCATAAAATGACCAAGTTTTGCAGGGGGGGGGGACCTGGTTTTTTGGCCCCGGGCTTGCGGCCATCTAGGGAAACCTACCAAACCCACACATTTCTGAAAACTAGACACCCGGGGTTGTCCACGGAGGTGTGACTTGCATGGACCCCCAAAGTTTTCCTACCCAGAATCCCCTGCAAACCTCAAATTTTGCTTAAAAAGATTAATGTTTCTCAAATTTCTGTGTGGAAAAGTTGTGGGATCACTGGGCTGACACAAATTTCCTTCCACCCAGCGTTCCCCCAGGTCTCCCGATAGAAATGGTACCTCACTCGTGTGGGTGGGCCAAGTACCGGCGACAGGCAAGGGCCCAAAACATATTGTGGAGACATCCAAATTACCTATCACAAAACGATCTGGTTTCGCAACGGGGGTCACATGAGTTTTTGGTCCCGGGCTTAGCGACCATCTAGGCAAACCTACCATACCTACACATTTCTGAAAACTAGATACCCTGGGGAGTCCAGTGAGGTATGGCTTGCCTGGATCCCCCAACATTTCCCTACCCAGAATCCTCTGCAAACCTCACATTTTGCTGAAAAAATAAAACATTTCTCAAATTTTTGTATTGGAAAGTTGTAGGATTACTGGGCTGACAAAAATTTCCTACCACCCAGCATTCCCCCAAGTCTCCCCATAAAAATGGTACCACACTTGTGTGGGTGGGTCAAGTACCAGCGACAGGCAACGGCCCAAAACGTATTGTGGAGACTTCGAAATTACCTATCATAAAACGACCTGGTTTTGCGGGGGGGCACCTGGGTTTTTGGCCCTGGTCTCGGCGGCCATCTAGGGAAACCTACCAAACCCACACATTTCTGAAAACTAGACACCCTGAGGAGTCCAGTGAGGTATGGCTTGCGTGGATGCCCCAATGTTTCCCTACCCAGAATCCCCTCCAAACCTCAACTTTTGCTGAAAAAAATCTAATTTTTCTCTCATTTGTGTGTGGGAAAGCTGTAGGATCACTGGGCTGACACAAATTTCCTACCACCCAGTGTTCCCCCAGGTCTCCCGATAAAAATGATACCACACTCGTGTGGGTGGGTCAAGTACCCGCGACAGGCAAGGGCCCTAAACGTATTGTGGAGACTTCAAAATTACCTATCATAAAACGACTTTGGGGAATGCGGGGATGGTGGAATTTTGTGGATCTACGCAGATTCCAGAACTTTCCATCACAGAAATGTGAGGAAAATGTGTTTTTTATTACAAAGTTTGAGGGCTGCAAGGTATTCTGGGTAACAGAACCTGGTGAGAGCCAGACAAGTCACACCATCCTGGATTCCCCGGGGTGTCTAGTTTTAAAAAATGTATAGGTTTACTTGGTTTCCCTAGGTGCCGGCAGAGCTAGGGTTCAAAATCTACAGCTAGGCACTCTGCAAAAAAAGGGTCAGTTTTCACTGTAAAAATGTGGTGGGTCCATGCTGCGTTTTGGGCCGTTTCCTGTTGCGGGCACTAGGCCTACCCACACAAGTGAGGTACCAATTTTCTCGGAAGACATTGGGAAATGCGGAGTGGGAGAAATTTTGTGGATCCATGCAGATTCCAGAACGGTCCAGAAATGTGAGGAAAATGTGTTTTTTTTTTTTAGAAAGTTTGAGGTTTTCAAGGGATTCTGGGTAACAGAACCTGGTGAGAGCCACTCAAGTCACCCCATCCTAGATTCCTCTGGGTGTCTAGTTTTAAAAAATATATAGGTTTGCTAGATTTCCCTTAGTGCGGGCTGAGCTAGGGTTAAAAATCCACAGCTAGGCACTTTGCAAAAATAGTGTCTGTTTTCACTGTAAAAATGTGGAGTGTCCACGTCGTGGGCACTAGGCCTACCCACACAAGTGAGGTACTATTTTTATCGGGAGACTTAGGGGAATACAGAAATGTAGAGCAACTGTTATTACCTATTGAGTTTCGATGCATTTCTGCCTTCCAAATGTAAGACAATGTGTAAAAAAGAAGTCACTTTGAAAAATGTCCTATAATTCACATGCTAGTATGGGTACACACAATTTCGGAGATGTGCAAATAGCTACTGTTTCTAAACTCTATATTTTGTTCCCATTTCAGAAATATATAGGTGTCTTTCATACCGATTTTTCACTGTTTATATTTTCCCAAATGAGGAGGCTGCTCAGTTATTGGCTCTAGGTTCGTCGGGTTCTTGTTGAACCTACAAGTCCTATATATCCCCACAACCAAAAGGGTCCAGTGGATGTAACAGTATATTGCTTTAAAAAATCTGTCATACGTAGAAGAAGTTACAGGTGAAAATGTTGGCACAAATGGCTTTTTTTTTCCAACTCTTTTTCAATCTTTCCTATTTTCAACTGTTAGTTTCTATAAAAAAAAACTTGAAGGATCTACACAAATGACCCCTTGCTGAATTTAGAATTTTGTTTAATTTTCTGAAATGTATAACTTTTCAGGATCCATTATTGCTTTCATACCCATTTCTACCATTAACTGGAAGGAGGATGAAAGCACAAAAAATATCAAAAATAGGCCAGGTCCCAGTAAAATGCCAAAACTGTTTAAAAAATGTTGGTTTTCTGACAGAAGTCTGTCTGTCCCTGAAAGCTGGGAAGATGGTGATTTCAGCACCACAAACCCTTTGTTGATACCATTTGCAGGGAAAAAAACAGACGCCTTCATCTGCAGCACTTTTTTCCCATTTTTCAAAAAAAATAAAAAAATAAAATAGCTGTATTTTGGCCAATTTCTGGGCCCCCTCCAGGGGAATTAACAAACCCTGGGTACCTTTAAAATCCCCATGATGTTGGAAGAAAGAACGCAAGTTTGGCGTGGATACCTTATGTGGTCAAAAAGTTACAGGGGCCTAAGCATGAACTACCCCAAATAGCCAAAAAACGGCTTTGCACGGGGGGCAGGGGGGAAGGAAGGCCTAGCAGCGAAGGGGGTTAAAAAATAAACTAAAATACGTAACACTAATTAAAAATCCATATTTTAAACAACTATATTTTTGCAAACAATATTAATGATTCTATATTTTTTAAAACGATATTTCTTACCTTAAATTCGATATTCTTGACCACGATATTCTTGCTGTCGATATTTCTGAATCACAATATTTCCAACTCGATATTTGTGTGAGTCAACATTTCCAACTCGATATTCTGTCTCAACACCGATAGGATGGTTGGGCGGAACTGTTCCTTGCTCCACATACATTTGAAACGGTTGCCTTCAGCACACACATAAAGTAACCTGACACTTGTATTTTGTTCCCCAGACTACTTGGAGCCTTGACAGGGGAAGGGAAGAACTTTCCAGAACCAGATGTGGGGTTAGCATAGGAAGTTCCCCTACTTCCAAGGCTAGCACCAGGTATACACTTTGGACCTCCTGAGCAATGTATCAGATCGTTTCTGGGCTTGTGGAAGACTCAGAAGAAGGATTGTTCTGCTGCCCTGCTGCTGGAAGGGCTTGCCTGCTGTCTGAGGAAGAAAGCCTGGGCCTGCTCCTTGAACCTAGGACCACCAGAGAGACCCCATGGGTAAGCTGGCTGGACTCCTGTGTGAGCAACAGGGACTTAAACTCCAGAGACCTGTCCTGCATCTGCACAGCAGACCAGACTCAACTGGACCGGCTTGTGCCCTACTGCTAGCTGGATTGTTCCCTGCTGCTGGCCTCTGCTAGAGTGTGTCTTAATCCCCTGGACCCTCGGCTGGCATCAGAGTGTACTCCTCCTTGTCCAACTGAGGATTCCCTCAAAACCGATGCAGCACAGCGCAGCTCGATACAGGACCTCACAGCTCCTGATCAGTGGCCTCATCGAAACCACCGCAACGCAACTCGACGTAGGACCTCGCATTGCAGCACCTCACAGCTCCGGATCGGTGGTGTCTCATTGGAACTGATGCAGCAAGATGCAACTCGATGCAGAACCTTGCATCGCAGAACCTTGGCACCTTGCAGCTCTTTATTGGTGGCCCCATTAGAACCAACTCAGGGCGACTCAACATGGCGCAGCATGGCTCAGGACCTCACATCTCAGCACAAGTACAACCAGGAACACTTTCCAGCGGACTGAACTTGGTCCTGTACAAGGCCCACATTCTATTGTGGTAGGCCTTAACTTGTGACTTTGCCCTGGTTCGCTGCGACCAGATAACCACAGTTGGTGCTTTGTCCTTTTTTGAGCTACTTTTACTTAATGCTTTGAAATTGTTTATCTCCAGTTCTACTGATTGGATTTTTGTCGTTCAGGTGTAATTTTTATTTATTACAATTTACTCTATTGGTGTGAGATTTTTTTCTTGTGTGTGTTTTCACTTTATTACTCTTTGTGTGCTACATAAATACTTTACACATTTCCTCTAAGTTAAGCCTGACTGCTTTGTGCCAAGCTACCACAGGGTTTAATGCAGGTTAATTTAGTGATGTTTGTGGTTCACCCTGACAAGGATTGTGTTTATTAGTTGAGTGGGGCTTCCACCCCTTTACTAATAACCCAATTTCTTACACATACTCAAAACAATGGAACATATTCATCAAATTCCGGAGGACTACAATCACAAAGTTAAGGATAGGGGGCCTGATTCACAGAACTAACTTACGTCAAAAACGTAAAGTTAGTACTTTTTGGTATTCACAGAATACACTTACTCATTTTGGTATTCACAGAATGAACTTACTCATTTCCGTATTCACAGAAGTTAGTAGTCCTAACTCTAACTCTCAGTTTAGGAGTAGTCAACTTTACTACTCCTAAACTGAGAAAAATCCTAACTTTAAGACTTTCGGTATTCACAGAAGGCATTTAGGAGTCCTAAAGTTAGGACTACTAACTTCTGTGAATACCGAAATGAGTAAGTTCATTCTGTGAATACCAAATGAGTAAGTGTATTCTGTGAATACTAAAAAGTACTAACTTTACGTTTTTGACGTAAGTTAGTTCTGTGAATCAGGCCCATTCTGTTTATCAGCTTATCTTTCCTTTTGACTTTTATGTTCCTATATTATAATAGGTTAAGAAGTTATGTGTTTGTGTTTCTAGCCACACTGAGCTTGATCCTATCTAAGTAGGATTTCATGTCCTTTGAATACTTACCATGTGTTGGGGCGGTAAAGTGCTCTGCATGGTAAAATACGTTTACCCCTGCCCTGAGTTCCCAACTATACAATGGTCTGTATTTTTTGTCATAGGCAAATACAGATCATACATTTGAGCCATGATATAGGCCTGTCTCACGGATTGCGGTCCTGTTGGAGTGGGAGAGGCACCCAAAGCGCTACTCTCCTAGAAGTAGAAGGCTACCTCCTTCACCAAGATTTATGCAGCATGAGCGCTGTGGTGACAGCATACCATGCACTGATCAGTAGAAGTGAACAGGTCCTTATTTAGGTTCGAGCCTGTGAGGGCATGCACTAGCCCATGCATCTCGTTTGCAAGACTCTATTTTTGACAAAAAGGGCTTGGAGCCTGCCCATTATAATTACCATTTGTTGGCTTTAATGTCCCTCTTCTTTGCAGCCTTCTTAATTGCCCAGTGCAGGCCAAACATCACTTACGATCCTTTATTTACCACATGGACCAGGAACAGATTCATTCAACTTAATCAGTGCCCGTCCGCTGCTCCAGATGTGATTGAGGTACTATTTCTCCCTCACCTCACATTCTCCCTGCCTGCTGCTCCCTCCATAGTGTGTTTTAACCTCATGTTTATTCTTTCCCTGTCATCGATTACTCTTCATCGTTGCTGGTTGAACTTGTTATTAGTTAATATTGGAATGTCTTTTTCTTGCCAAACCAAAGAAATTGATATTTTTTATTTTATCGTGTTATATACTTCTGTACATAGTTTACCACCTACCCCTCTTTTTTATGTTATACAGAGACATTATGAGTTTCCAGAATGGCCAGCAGAGCTGGGAATGAGTCAGTCACATGCCAGATTTGGCTACTTTCGCTCCTCAAGTAGCAGCACTTAGTTGATAATTTTGTGTCTGTCTTGTGGAGGTAACTGTGAGGGGTACAGCCCCCATGTGAAGTAGCAGTGTTATGGCCACTGCGCTTTCCTAGCCTGAATGAATGTGTGCCTGTGGGATAATACATGGAGGTAACAGTACTGGACAGTGTGTGTGCTGTGTAAATACACTGAGTGCAAGTGTGCCTGTAATGGTACATTTCATAGAGGACCATGGGTTCCGTTTTGGGAAGCCCTGGCCTGCCTGGTGAAAAGGACATGAAGAATAGAAGAATCCCCCAAGACAGTTTTGTGTATTGCTGCATTCCTGAGAGTTGGGTGGGACACACTGGAGGAAGGGAGAAAGAGACTCCATCGTTACACTTCAAAAGGTTGTTCTTTGAGTCAGTGACAGATCACCAGGAAGGGGCCTCGACACATCTCGGGAAGGCAATGGGGCTGGTAAAGGAATCATGAAGAATACTGGGGAGCCTGGGATTAACCTTTTGATGCACATATCTCTGTGGCTGACATGCAGGTCTAGTCACTGCCATGGCCTGTGTTTTAGGACAATCAGTTTCAGAGTCTTTCCAGCTGTGGCAAACAGCCTTTCAAGAAGAAAGAAGAGGAAAAAAGTTTACCCTTCAAAAGAAGCAGAACCCCCAACATAAAATTTCAAAGACTTAGGGCCTGATTATGGACTGCTGAACCCGTGGTGGAGGTGCAGTGGCGGTTGGGGACCGCCGCACCAGTGGTCTGACCGTTTTGGGACCGCCTCAACCGCCAGGGATCCGTGATCCCTGGTGTTGGTGCGGCGGTCTTGAGGCCGCAATATGCTTGGTGGTGCCGCAGTGGCACTGCCAAGCATATTACGAGTTTCCTTACCGCCAGAGTTTTCATGGTGGTGAGGCCGCCATGAACACTGTGGCGGTGAGAAAACCAAAGGGGGCCCTACAGGGTCAGGACTTGTGAGTGCCCATGGTCAGGTCACTCGCTGCAGTGCTGAACGCTTCTATACTGAAGGAGCAGATAACTTGTATTGGGTCAGTTGGGCCCCCAGGGACTTGCTGCTGACGGTGCTGGGGCCCCATAGACTCTTTTGACTAATTCCTAAAGAGTCACTGGGGAACTCTTGAGTACGGCCTACTAGTAAGCATTCCCTGAATGAGGCCACCAGTGAATCAGAAATAACCCTAAACATGTTAGAAGAAACAGGGTGGGACAGTAAGTTACCTAACAAACACTAGAGCCCCGACCTCAAGGGGATTGCGTTGTTGCTTACAAATGTTGTTATTTCTTTGAATGTGTAGAGTTGGAAATAAAATACTTCTTTCTCTTATAAAATCAAATATTTGACTGGACATTGATTTATTGACATTTCTGTGTGCACTTTGAGTTATGAATCGTGTTCACTAATCTGTATCTACACTCCCCCGAGCCCTCCCCTTCGCACGTGGGAGCCTTTGACTGCTCGTCCACAGCTACCTCTGAGCGTCAAGTGCAGAAGTGGTACTTGCCCCAGTTGCTGATGATCCATAGTAGGTTGGGTCATGGGACATCAAGAGTAAAAGGCCTCAGCCACATTGGTTGGGCCTGGTAGCCCCTGTATGCCCCGTGGTCCTCTAAAAGGAGTTGTGACACCATGTGTTTTTAAGAGTTTCACTCACTTTCTTTTGATCGTCACACAATGCCAGCTTCTAACATCCATTGACATTTCAAAGTTTCAGTTTAATGTGTTTCTTTCAGCCACATTATTTGCCATACTTTCTTTTCAACAGCTCCCCAGCAATGCGCATCTCCTCCACCACCAAATTCATCAATGAGAAATCATCTATGCCCTTCGAGATGCGGAAGAAGTTCTTTGAAGTTGCTGACGAGGCTGACCTCTGCCTGCGTAACAATATGGAGGCCGTTGAGAGGTGGGTGCTACAGTGGGCTGATATATGCTATAGAAAAGTCAAGACCAGTATTTTGTCACAGCTAATTAAATACTGTATTTTCTCTTCCTTATTCACTTTACGTGCGGCTGCCATTTCCATGTTAGATTTACTGTTCCCATTTATGACCATCTGTTTGCTGCAGTAGGGGCAGAAGTGTTCTGTCTGCCAAAACCATTCCATGTATTTTAGTATACATTGTCCTTTCACATAGAGGGCCTGATTTAGATTTCAGTGGATGGGTTACTCCGTCACAACAGTGAAGGATATCCCATCCGCCATAATATAAATCCCATGATATACTATGGGATTTATATTTCGGCGGACAGGATATCCGTCACCGTTGTGACTGAGTAGCCCGTCTGGCAAAATCTAAATCGGGCCCAGAGTTTTTTTTCGTAGATCGTTTGATGGTGCTTCCGCTACATGTCTCTGGAATAGAAAAGTACCCTTGTTTCATTGCTGCTCGGTCAGGTAAAGCAAACACATGAAGCCTCTCTGAGAAAACAGAGTTTTGAATTGTTATATATTTTGTACACTTTTTCAGGAGTGGGTTTCTTCTGACATTCTGGAATATAATTCCAAGACAATGTCGTGTGGGAAACCGTAATACAGTTGATGCATCTGTTATTTCAATCCAAATCTTCCAATAATTGATTTCTTCCGAAGGTAGTTGTGTACACGGAGAAATACCAAAACATGAATTAAATGTACTTTTTAGGTTTAAATCTGTTTATTGGTTTACGCAATAAACCACCTACATCCAAATGCCGATGTTTGTAGTAAAAAAAAGTGCTGGAAGGGACAAAGTAAAAAAAAAAAAACAACAACCCCCCACACCAGCTAAGTTCAATGCCCTCAGCCCCCAGGGATCCGGGCCCACACCATCCATATGTGATCTAACTTGTCTAAGCCTTCCACACCCCATGCCAGAAGGAGTCCAACCCGAAACCTCATGAATGTCCCACAGTCCCATTCTCTTATGGAGTGTCCGCCATATATCTCTAGGCATTTGCTAATGTGGTCGTAAGTCAGGGTACTCGCAGATACTTAGGGCATGTGAAATGTACCTTTTTAGAATCCAAGTGGCACAATAGAATTTCTGCTGAGTCCACAGCTTGTGCAGTTTTTGAAGTTTTCAAATTTAGATCGTTTGCACAACTTCACCTATGTGACAAAGATTTAATCAAAAATGTTTTGTAGGAGAAATTTACCTGAAATTTTTTGACTACAATTTAGTTTTGTAGGGTTTATCTCCTGCAAAATCCTACTGTATTACCCCACTATAATTTAAAGTAGCTGTGGCGGTTCCTCCATTAGGGTGGAGGAGCGTCGCCCCACTGCTTTCTTGCAGTGCGAGAAGCAGAAACATAAAATGGTATTTTAAATACCATTTTATGTTTCTGCTTCTCACACTGCGAGAAAGCAGAAGGGTATCCCTGGTTGGGGGCGGGCGGGTGGGCAGGTCTGGGAGGAGTGGCTTGCCCAATGCTGTGGGCCCTGACTGTTTGGTCGACCAAACCAGTCATGCGCACTCTGCCTTTTCTCTATGTAGGCTGCATGCAGCCTACATAGAGAAAATGGCCTCCCCATAGGCGCCCGGCTGGGCGCCGTCCCCACCAATCACAACGCTGCCTTTGCTGCATTGTGATTGGCTTAGGGGAGGGAGGCTGCCTGTGGCTGCTTCCTGTTCAGGAGAGCAGCAGGAAAACGTGGGACCCGGCCAGGACCTAAGGAGGCGCAGAACCCGGGAAGGTACATTTTTTTACATTTTAATTAAACCCGTCGCCTATCCCCCCGTGAACCCGCGTAACCCCCGCGCGTACCCCCCATCCACCACCCTACCCGCAAGTCAACCTGGCTGCGACTGTGAAGTAGGCCAAGTTTGTGTAGATGGCAAAGACTTTTTAAAAATAAATAAGTCTGAGCTTAATTGACCAATATAATAAATATGTGGATTATTACAATGAGACAAGTTCACCACTCTGAGAAGAGAGGATCTAAAAATATATGGAATCAGGCTAAAAGGTCCCTGTGCCCGTGTGATGGAAAACATAATAAAAGATCTACATCATGTCATGTATTTCTGCAAATGGTAACAACATCCGATAAACATAGTCTACAGATTAATTAAGTAGACTATCAGAAAGTAGCTAGGAATCACACGATTTATGTTGCTGAAGTAGCCTGCAAGAGTAGGAGGCTAGGACAAGCTTAGATGATGCAATGAATATGATACAATGAATGCAAATGGTAGGTGCTAGGCGGAAGAAGAGCCTAGAAACATATGTCTTCAAGAGAGTTTGAATAGGATTTATTATTTAAGAATCCGCAAAAAAAAACAGCAGTTTTCTTGGGTTATCTTCAGCAAAATATGCAAGATAGACATTGAACTTTTAGATGTCCAATGTATTTGCATCTTATAGTATATGGTATAAGGTCTATCTTAAATTATTTTCCAGGTTCGTATAATCCTTGCTTTGTGTAAATATATCTCTAGGTTTTTGCTGGGATGATTAGAGTTCTTCTCTCCCTCGCACCAGTGTCTCCCATGGACCCATAAGATACAGGTTGGTGAAATAGGAAGAAAATTGAATCTGAAGGACATTGTGACTGGGGGATCAGGGCATTTCTCTTGATGCCTGCTACAATATGCCTTGGATGGACCCTCTTATACATTGCTGTAGCAATATCACTTGTAGTGAAAAAGAAAGATGCAAAGTGTATGTGCCGCACAAGAAGAGAACAACAAAGAACTCTGTACAAGACTGACCAACAGTTAACTGTTCTGGAATAGTGATAATTCATGTCCTTCTTTTCCATTTTAAACGGTTTCTTCCATTTCGGTTTCATTTTGCTTTTCTCAGTTACTAATTTCCTCTTAAATCCCTAAGAGCATTTGCATTTTGCACTTTTTTTTTAATTCACTATAAAATGAAATCTGTATTGCGAGTTTTGTACACTTCAAAAACTTAATTCCTCTTCATTGAGGATCATCATGGATCTACTTAATGCCTCACTGAGGGAAGCCATTTTACCTGCAGAATGGAAACACGCAATGGTTCTTCCTCTTTTGAAGAAACCAAATGCGGATCCAGCTGAGCCTTCCAACTTCCGCCCAATTTCCCTACTCCCTGTCTTTTCTAAAAATTTAGAAAAACACGTGAATCAACAGCTTACACGGTTTGTGGAATCCAATAATATCTTACACGGGTCCCAATCAGGCTTTAGAGCCGGTTACTCCACATAGTCTACTTTCTTAGGAGTTACCGAAACAATACGCCTGCTTCTGGACAAAGGGGAAACGGTGGCACTCATTCTATTAGATCTGAGTGCCGCCTTTGACACGATATCTCATTCTACCCTTCTAAAAGCTCTCCAGTCCTTGGGAATTGTTGGTTCAGCTTTGGAGTGGATTAAAAACTTCCTCACTAACAGGACTTTTCAGGTCTTTTCTCCATCGGCTTGCTCGAAGACCTATGCATCTCCTCATGGAGTGCCTCAGGGATCGATACTTAGTCCCATGCTTTTCAATCTCTACGTCAGCCCTTTAGCTACCATCGCAGAAGAGGCTGGGTTGTCAATCTTCTCTTATGCGGATGACACCCAGCTTCTCTTTTCACTATCCGCCAATGACAAATCCAGTGTTTCAACCCTACAGTTAGGGCTGTATAAAATCGCCAACTGGATGCACACTAACTGGTTGAAGCTAAACGGAGGAAAAACTGAGGTTTTGATCATGGGGAAGGATAAAGATCTTTGGGGCCTGCATCACTGGCCACCTGAAATGGGTGAACTTCCTAAACCGGTACAAACTGTACGTAATTTGGGCATAGTGATTGACGATCAGCTGACTATGAAACAGCAAGTACCAAAGACCACTTCTATTTGCTTCACTATTCTCAAATGGCTCCGTAAGATATTATGGATGATGCCTGAATCTACTCAAAGAACAGTCATCCAGGCCCTAATCATGTCGAGGCTTGATTATGGCAACGTCCTTTATCTAGGAGCAAATAGGGAATTAGTACGTAAACTGCAGGTGGTGCAGAATTCTGCGGCTAGGCTACTTCATCAGGTACCGAAAACATCCTCTATCACAGGTACTTTGCGTGATCTCCATTGGCTCAGGGTTGAGCAACGGACAAAATTTAAGGCCTTATGCTATATGCATAAGATTAAGCTAGGTACAGCACCCCATTACCTATGCTCCCTAGCCCAGACATATCTTTCGCCTCGTCTACTTCGCTCTGCATCCCAAGCTAACTTCATAGTTCCTAGATTTAAACTTTCACGTATGGGCGGACGTTCCTTCTCGTACCTGGCCCCAATGTTATGGAACTCACTACCTTCCCCACTTCGCCACGAAATTAGCCATAAAAGCTTCCGCAAAGGCCTGAAGACCTGGCTTTTCAACCAGTAAAAAGCTTGTCCGATTTGTCTGCAATCTGTCCTGTGCGCCGGGAAACCTCCGGGTAGCTGTGCGCCTTATAAATTTAATTTAATAATAATAATAATAATAATAATAAGACCTTACAGCTGAATGTGCAATAAAAATCTTGAAAAACCTTGGCTCTTAATTTGACACATTTAATTTCTCAAATACAGGGCAAGATGTACAAACACCTTTTGTAGTTGCAAAATCCGTGATTTGCAAAATTATAGTTTTTTACCATCTATAAAAGCACTTTTGATTATTCAAGCAATTCTTTCTAACTCCTAAAATGTTTTTTGTGACTCTTTCTGAATCACAAATAGGAGAGACATGAAAGGGGTATTGCCTTCGTATTTGTGATTCCTAAAGGTATATATCAGTAGGTTTGTAACTGCAGTTGTGAATGCAAACCGTTCATCCATTAGCAACCCCCCAAGTTGGACTGGTGACTGATTCACAAAGCAAAAGTTGTCACCATGGCACAGCTTCTCCTTCGGGAATCGTGTCAGCAACCTCTGAAGGAGTAGGTAGTGGTCTGGAGCTCCACTGCGTAGTCTACTCGATGTCCTCACAAACGCAGTACTTGTCCTTTTAATTGAAACACGGTGCTTTAAAAAAAAAAAAAAGTTTCCTATATACCTCATTTGCAGGCCTCAATCCTCTGATTTGCACATAATGACAAGATGTCATAATTGTGACCTTCTTTGCAAACCCCCTGTCAATTTAAAATTTGCAATCTGACCTATTATTACATAGGTGGTCCTGCGAATTGTAATCCCATTAGCAAAACAGCCAGCTTACAATTTGAACAGTCCTGGTTTATGAATAGGATTAGTACTTCTGGAGCAAAGGTCATACCAAGCAGTCTGCTGATCTGTTAATGTATGTAGTAAAGGAAAGGGCCGGGAATGCTTCTTAAACCCCAAGGTTCCATTCATGAATTCTGACTGCCCTGATATATACTCTGTGATCACTTTGTTCTACAAGGATCCATACAAAAGAGAAGCTTCCGCACATGTCTCTTGCTGCTCAGTATCTTGATGTGTACCTACGTTTTCATACTTTAACAACCACACCCACCAAACTCTTTTTCTGAATACCAAATTTACACCTTAAAAGATTTTCAAAAATGCACAAACTGTAACATTTATGCATTTCACATTGTCTCTTATAATCAATGCTAATATTTATTGGATGATTGTAACTGATTAAATGGTGGCTAATTTCACTGTTTTCAAGTGGTAACTGGAAGATATGTTATTGATATCTAGTTAGGGTCAAGTACTGTAAATATCACACAACTGCTGTAATAAGTATGAGGAAAGTTAAATTAGCAAATATATTAGTGCAAAAGCTCAGTCTTTTTAACCAATCATTGTTATTTTGTTTTAAGGAGGCGGGAAGAATTCAGCAACCAGAAGTTTCATGCACTGGATAACATTACCTTCTTCCATCAGGACATGGAGAAGTTAAGAACGCCGTTCCACCATGTCAGGGAAGATAAGGATTATGCCAATAGTGAGAACTGGTACGGCTTTACCAAAAAGTATTGATTAGATTACAGTTTGTTTTACTTCCTGTTTTCCTTCTTGTGACTTTGGGCAGACAGGGGACCCTTGGTAGAATTAAATCCTTTTTAGGTCTGGCAACAAGCTGCTTTCGATTGTGCATGACCTTTTGTTACCAGGGGCCATATCATGATGGGCTTTGATGGCTCCGTGCAGAGTCAAGCACCTGTTTTTATGCACCTGCAGTGTGTATAGTGAATTCATTTAATCAGATAGTTCTGTGAGTTAGTGTTTTATTTTCAGACAGTACAGCTAGGAAGCAGTGAGAAAGGTTTGCTGCTTGGACCAAAAGAGAAGATGTTCCTATGGGTTCTTTATTGTTCTGAGGAATGAAGATCCAAGAGACTAGTCTGGAACAGAGATGTCTGTTTGTTTTTACAGATTTTATTTGAAGTTATACTTGCCCTTTTTCTTGCAAGGCTATATATACCATGTATAGTATTTTGAACATTAAACTGTATGTGCTTCTTGGAGTGTACCTGGAAGAGTAGTCTTGCAGCAGCATTTTGCATCCATCAAATTAAGTATGAGAATGGCCTGAGGCTTTTGTTGGTACCTAAGGTGTGGGAAGATCCGGCTTAAGGTTTCCATGGTGTGAAAGGTGCTTCATGTGACTTTGTTGACATGTGGTATCGGGAATAGGTTTCAGTTTATGATCACGACTAACTTAGTCACCTCTCTTGCTGTGGTTGAAGGAGCATAATTTTCCTTTGGTCATATATCTGTAGATTGATATCTGTTTCACTGTCCACATCCCATTGGCTCTTTTTTGTGGTGTTAAGCTTCAGTTGATATAATTCATCATCCATGTATCTATGGCACAGAGACAATTATCTAGTTCAGATACCTGTAGGTCTTCTTGGCTGTCCATCTTTAGGATGCCTTCCTTATAGTTATTGTATGAGAGATTGAAGGAGTTGATCAGGTCTAGTAAAGAAGTGGGGTAGATTTTGAGAGGAGAAGGGAGATGATGGATCATTTGGAAGCTCAACAGGGGAGGATGAGGACCTTATATGAAAAGAGGTAGGAGCCTTTTACTGCCTTTGGGGTAAGAGGCAATCCATATTAGTGGATTCCCCATATTACAAAATGTTGGAGCCTGTGTAGCATAGTGTGATGGTGTGTTGTGGAGGTTGATGGATTCTGTCAGATGCTGCTGATAATTCAAGAAGTGATAGAGCAGCAACCTCATATTTGTCCACTCTGAGTTGTAGATCTACCTGTGTAAATAGCAGGGCAGATTCTGGGTACCTTCATGGTCTCAAACCAGATTGCAGATCTGACAACAGGCTATTAGTTTCAATGAAGTTGGGGAGCTGTGAATAGACTGCTCTTTCAAATAATGTAACCAGTAAAGAAACATTGAATATTGGTTTGTAATTTACTGGGTTCGATGGGTCAAGGTTCTTCTTTTTGATGAGTGGCTTGATGTGTGAGGTTGACTCTGGAGGGGAGTATCTTAGTTCTGTTGATTTGTTTTGAATATAGCTAGCTACGTCTCATGCACAAGTTGTTCAAAGGATCTCTTTAATGATTTTTGGAGGGGCAGGGCCTCTAGGTGACCCCGATTGTCTGTTGCATTGATGATGTTGTGGAATTCCTTCACAGATAGAGTCTTGCTTGCTAGCAGTGTCAGACTGGTATACGTCTGCACATGGGACCTGACAGGTGTGGAGGTGCTGTCATTTTCCACTTTCTCTATTTTAGATGTGAAATATGTGGCAATTGTGTCACAGAAGGCCTGTGATTAATGTGTTTCTGTGTTCTGGAACTCGAATTCTGCTATGATCTAGTTATGTTTTCAGTTTTCTAATTTTGTCACTGTCTAGGGGGATTTTTCCCTGGGATTGGACAGGGAAAAGGCTTTTAGTGGTATCTGGAGATGGTTGAAGAAGAATTTCCTTCACCTGCCTTCTCTTTGTTTGTTATCACCCTGATCTGCTGCATGGTGCGAATCCTCGCAACCTGAACCCCATGCAGATCATCTGAAATGCAGATGCAGAACTACCGCTATTGATATAAATTGGATTACATCTTCTACATGCTTCAAGACTGAGAATGCACATTGGATCATTTTAATGAGCTTCAAATATTCTTCTGATATAAACAAAACATCTACACCCTTCTTCTAGGAGAGGTGCAGTGCTTCATTCAAAGCAGACCACTGAGATCTGGTTGGAGAGATCTGCAACTGCCGTAGATCTAAGCAAAGGCTCCTTTTGATTTATAATGTTTTGGTGACTGGGCCATATTTCAGAAAATCCACTTAAAACAGTTCAAACTATAAACTTTCTGGGCACTACCAAAGACATGTATTTTATGAAAGTTTGGAAGTTACTATTCCTTACTCTGTGTGTTCTCTTATTCATACTGCCATCCTTGCATTTTTATTTTGAAGGTTTTTCAGCCTTTTGGCAAGAATACCAGAATCTTTGAAGAAGAACATTAAAATTCAGAAAATTCTAAGCAAACTTAAAAAGCTTGAGGAGAAGCAATACATTAAGATCCGACCCAACGCCTTCCTCAAAGTACTGAATGGACTGCGCCCTTGGGAGCTGTGTTCACCAGATATCTCTGTGGCCGTTGAGGTAACTTTATTCCCTGTTCCTCTGATGTAAGTAATACAGGAAAGTGTCTGTATTGGGTGGAGCTACTCTGTACTGCCATGCACTTGTGGCAGAAGACAAGTTGTCTTTCCAAACTCTAGTGGGATGTTTTGTACACAGAGCAATATATACAAGGCGGGCAAATTAACACTTGCTAACAAAACTTGCACTATTCAAACAATGTATCTGCTTTCTGTACCCTATCTGTATTTTGATCGATTTCTAGAGTGTCAAGCAGCACTACTAATATAAATTAGATCCTGATACCTGGAGACAGTCATTTATAACAAGAAGACTATTACACACCTGCAATTCAAAACCTCTATAAAGTTATCCAGTTATTGAACGTTCTGCAGAAACATCCAGATACAACTCTTGAGAGAAATGCACATTAATCATCCTCTTTCAAAACCTACTATTGGCCCTCTCTGTGGACAGACTATTGTCTGATTCAGTCTCACTTGTTCCGGCCATCTTTGTACCAGTGATCGACGCCTTTGAATTGTAGCTTGGTGAACTGTGCTTATTAAATGCTTCCTTAGGTAGTGTGCCTATGAATCACTCCTACTGTATGAATAGCTCCTAGAGCCTCTGTGTGCCTTGCCTCTCTTCCTTCCTCCTCATTCCTACATTCAAGGAGTGATGGAGCTTACATAGGTGTCAAGATGCAGTTTCTAATCCCAGGTGTGTAGCAAATGAAAGCTTCTGTTCTGGCCGTTTCTGTTTCGAAATTGTTGGTCTTCAGTGAAGTCACTGATGCACATGTTGCGTTAGGCACCAGAGAACTTGATCCTGCCTGCCAGTTATGGTGGCCTGTTGGGGCACACTGCCTTCAAGGTGATGCAGCAGATCTTGAACGTGAGGGGGTAGGCTGGAGGAGCCAGTTGAGTTCATAAAGTGTGGGTTTTAGATACTTTATCAGCCTCTTGATGAGCCCTGTCCATCCTTGAATGATTATCCTCATCGGTGCAAGGTGAGTTTCGATGATGCTGGCAAATAGGACACTGCCTTCATCTAGTATGGTTAGTACCAATGCTTATTGAGAAATTCTGAAGTCACGTTTTTGGAGGTATACCTTGGTGTGTGAAAAATGATGAGCTTGTGCCCAACTGTTTTTTTTTTTATTAACAATGCCCCTTTTAAAGCTGAGGTCACTTAGGTTATGGAATTTGAGAAACTTACATCACTACAATAGTTGATTGAATCCATTCAGGGTCATTAGTATGAATAGGTCTTGCACTTTAGCTTGTCCAAGGACTTCAGGGTATTTAACAGAAATAAGGTTTTAATTTTTAAAGATCTTTTTATTGCATAGAAAACAAATAGAAATGTGATGACATTCAGCAGCATGCCGTACAGTGGTAAAACATATACATATAGTGACAATATCCCACCTGGTCTCTGAAACCCCAGCACACCCAGACCACCCCCCCCCCCCACAGATCATAGGGCAGTGACAAAGTCCAGGCGTCTTTGACCCCAAGCATCTCTAGTTACATCAGAAATAGGAGCAAACAGCTCTTCCCGATATGCATTCCATTTTCCCATATTTTAGTCCATTTGTTCAGACAACCCTTGCCCTTGTAGACCACCTCTCTGCCTGCATACACCAGTCCATGTCCCTTTTCTAATCGCTTAGGCATGGTGCTAACTCCTCACATTACAGTCGTGCTACATTACACTTGCCCACCATCAACCCCAGTGTGAGCCATAGGCCAGCAGCGGCTGCTGCCAATCCGATTTGCGGGGGCAGTGCGGGTAAAGAATACTAAAAAAAATAATAGTTTAATCACCTTCTGCTCCCTCGCCTTGCTACGCCTCGCTGCTCCTGGCACTACAATCCCCATGAGCACAGGCTCCCAGAATCCCCACGCAATCCCAGCGCTTCTCTCATGCAATTACTCCCACAATGAGAGCAGTGCTGGGATTGGGCAGAGTGGGTCGGGTCTACGCTCCAGCAGGGACAGGGAGCCTGCGCTCCTGAGCACTGCTGATCTCTCCAAGGTACAGCTTGGAGATATCAAAGTGCGCATGTCCACAGCCGGCCAAATCGACATGCGAACTTTCAGAGCCTGCCACTCCTCCTCCCCCTCCTGTGTGAGCTGCAACATGGCCCCACCCCGCCCTACACTCCGCGGCTGGAAGTGAAAAATAAATTAACTATAAAATAGTTTTATTGTCATTTATTTTTATTCTATCTGCTGGCATTTCACTAGTGGGGCGAAGCTCCTCCCCCATAGCGGAGGAGCCGCCCCTGCCATAAGTCCATACCGGTGAGATCTGTTTCGTCCCATATATTCAGGAGGCACCATTTTGCTGACTGTACCATGTCACTCCTACAAACACTATTTAGACAGTCAATCACCGCTTCCAAATATCTTTGGAGCACCAGGCAACTCCATATTATATGAAAAAATGTTGGCTCTGGACTGCATTTCTTGGGGCACAGTGCCGTATCCGTTTTACCCATCTTAATCAATGTGGTACAAGCATAGTAACACCTATGGAGAATTTTGAGCTGCACCAGGTGGAATCTTGATGTGATAGCCACCTCCCGGGGGACGCCAAAGCCTCAAGCAACTCCTCATCCTCCAGACTCCCAAAATCACGCTCCCAACTGGCAAGTGGGTCAAAGGGTTAGGGGAATTATTCAACAATTTTTTGTACATAAGCAAGATCACCTTTTTGGGCACATAGTCATCCAAAAACAGATCTGGGGAGGATTCAGGGAGTTCTTCACCCCTTGACAGTACGTTTTGTAGGGCATGAAGGATTTATAGATAGCAGTAGGTCTCAGTGGGTGCCATTTAGTATTCTCTTTGTAACTCTTTGAATGTGAATTCTCCACCCTGTTTCCACAAGACTCCCAGCTACGACAGGACAATGAGATCCCACTTATCAAAGCCCCTTGCAAGGTCAAGGTGCCCAATTGCGTAGATTCCCACAAAGGGAGTGGCTCATGTAACTTTACCCCGCCAGCCCATAGCATTCACTGCCATGTGCCAACGGGTAAGTGTGACCACTGTGGGGTGGGGAGTGGAGTGGTGTGGTGCGCAGGCCGCCATAGATGGTTCCTAGTTAACCCACGGGCCGCATGTTCCTCCTGTCGATCCTATAGGCTGGTTCGTCTTCCGGGAGATGAAACCAATGATTAATGACGATAAGTTGTGACACCCTTTAGTACTTTTGTAGATCGAGGGGAGATATTCCCCTGTCTTACCAGCCCCCTGTTAATTTCTGGAGCGCTAATTAGGGTGAGGGGCCCATCTCAGAGAAGTGTACGGTGTGTGCTGTCTATGGCTTGGCACTAGGACTGTGAAACTGGGTAAGGTGTGTTCTGAAGTGCGTACAGAAAGCAGGGGAGGGCCATCATTTTAATTAGAGCCTCTTTCCGCAGTAGGGACCGAGGCCAAACCCTCCAGTGTTGAACGTCACCTCGTAAGCATGTAAGCGGTGGCTCAAGAGTGTATGCATAAAGAACGTCATAGTCAATGGTGACGAAGATTCCCAGATTTTGGAAACCCCCAGTGACCAACCATGCTCCACAGTCATTAGGTAGACGCAGTGCAGGCCCATAGAGAATATAGATCAGCAACTTTTCCAGTTAATAGTGTAACCTGAATAGCTATGAAAAAGTATGAATGTGTTCATCACCCTATCAAGAGTGGAGGATGGGTCAGTTATATAAAGCAGGATATCGTCCGCATAAAGGGAGATTCTATCCTCCCAGTCTGCAGTCCTTTGCAGCCCTCTGACCAGGGGATCACTTCGAATCTAGGCCACAAGCGGTTCCAGGACTAGAGAAAAAATCAGGGGTGAAAGCGGGCTGCCTTGTCTTGTACCCCGCCGAAGGTGGAACAGTGCGGATGTGCCCCCATTTACCATCACCTCAGCGAGGGAGTCAGAATACAGGAGCCATATATCCAGGAGAGCAATAAGGATTTTGACATCCAGAATTGAATGCTGGAGAGGCTGTCCTACAGGTGGTCAATAATGTGGCCAAATGATACCCTCAACTTGAGCTGTGTGCCACCATTGTATTGAATAAATGTTGATGTTTTTCTCCCTTTTTTCCAATATTCTTATAAGAACTAAAAACAGTCTTCTTCTGCCACCCACCCATGACACTACCACATTATTCCTCTCCCCGGCTAGGCATTTACATTTCTCCAGCAATAGGTCTTTCATATAATCACATGTTTGAACCACTCCCCCTTGTCTGGCTGGGTGCCCCAGCCTGACAAGGGGGAATGATTTGAACAAGTGAATATGTGAAAGATAACAGCAAGGGGGTGCCTTTCTCTCTATTGTCTGTACGTGTTCCTTAGGTTCAGGCTGGAAGATTCAGTCTGACCTTGCAAATAAGTTGCACAACAGGGTTGAATATAACACTTATGTTTCTTTATATTCTGCATTTAACAATCATAGAACAGAGCACAGAAATATACTATCATTACATTAATTAGAAAAAGCCAAACAGCACAAAATAGTTTCTTTGATTCAGAAAATAATGAAAATTGATACAAAATATGTGTCCCACATCAAACTAAAAGATTTGTGCTAGAGACAAAGATCATTACGTGCTCCCCACTGAACGTCAGAGGTGGTAGTGTAAAACAAGTGTACTAAAATCACCACCACAACTGTTTAACGATAAAAGCAATCAGAATAATGTTAAAAAACACCAATCCAGGTTATTTAGTTGATACACGTGGTGACAAATATTTTTGGGTTGCAATCCCACTCTAAATGTATTGTGGGGCAAGGTGTGGAGGGAAAGATATGATAGGGTTTGATTCATCAGTCATTTACCCCTTCCATAAGATTTTTAAGAAATGAATAATCCAACTTGCATGGCACCGATGTTGACTCCATTCCGTCCTCTGACCTTTTGGAGGTCTCCTCAGCAGTGGCGGCTGCAACAAACAAAAAAGGATGGAGTGGGCAAGGGGGAGCGTGTGGGGAAGTTTAATAATAATAATAAAAAAAGGAAGACTTACCTAAGATGGCCGGCCAAAATGCATGCGCACTTAGAAGTGCACCAACAAGTCCTCCTCCCCCTCCCATGGCCTGGCCCCGCCCCCCCTACACACGCTGGCTCAGCCGGCAGGTGTAAAATAAATCGATGATAGAATATTGTTTTATTTTTCAGCTGCAAGCTCTGAGCCAGTGGGGCGACGCTCCCCCACCATTGCGGAGGAGTCGCTCCTGCTCCTCAGGACTTGGGCTGATGTGAATATCCACAGAATGAATTACAATATCTTTCAGATTTATAGGAAAATGGGGTGCAATGTTTTCAAATGCTGCAAATCAGTGTGTTATGTTACTTACACCTTTGCTTTGCAGAGGACCATACATCAGGTTTCAAAAGAAAATTGGAATAATTACCCTATTAAATATATAAAAAAGGGTTTGTGCAGACAGGGGCATCTTTTTGAGAATAAAACGTACGCACTATTGTGTTTTGATATGTTTATGGCACTGTGCACAAGAACCAGAATCGGACATAATTTGCATTTTCTTACACATTTTTTCAGGGTTTCAATCACCATAAACATCGTCTCCCCGGAATAAGTTTGCTTAATTTTTTAAAAGGCTACAGTGGATCTAGATAATCTTGAAAATTACTGTGACTTGAGTGATGCCAGAAAGCGAGCAACAGAAAGTTCAAATATGGCTCCATTGCCATTGGAAGGGGCGGCTAAGTGCATTTCATGTAGAATGCCAGAAATCCTTACTCCAAAATGATAGATTTATTGGTGATAATGTAACAGCAGCAGTATCTGGATTGCTGTGAGAATCTTGAAACTTTATCCTCGATCTTTTTCAAAATCTTAGGTCAATGTTTATCCACCATGGCCCGGTTGTTGGGCAGCTCATTAACATTGTTCAAGTTCTTCTTGGGCATTTTGAGATATTCAGGGAGAACCTTCATTTACCCCAGACTTTTCTGATATATGGAATGTTGCAGCAATGTCCCCATATCCTATAATATTTAACGTATGCACTTAGTCAGTCTCTGACATTTCATTGAGGTGAAAGGAGACCATCAGTTCTACATCACCATTTTAAAGGCTATTCTTTACTCTTTTGTGGTCAGTCATACTATATTCTACTCTATTATGCTCCTTTGTGCAGTTCTTTGCTCTTTGTGCCATTTTCTGCCTTTTTGGGTTTTTTGTGCTCTTGCACTTTCTCTCTCGCCTACTGGCCCCTGCCTCCTCTGTTGCGCTCCCCACAGCCCCCACTCCTCTCCCGCGCTCCTTCCCACCTCCTGCCTCCCCTGCACCTCACCTGTGCTCCTGCTGCATTCTCCTTCCCGCCTGTTATTCCCGCGCCGCGGTACCCCTGCTCCCCTCCCCCTCTCCCAGGACCTAGTTAATGGCCCGTTGGTGCGCCAAAGACAAGTCAGTCTGTGCCCATCTGTGTCAGGTCGCGCCCAGCACCAGGAACCTGGTTCGATCAGCCCTCAGCTATATTCAACTGGGGCACCTCTCCTCCCGCTGCTGTTGTGACACACACCACGGTAGGAGCTTTCACCTGCACACAATTGCCGGTTTTCCTGTTGCAGCACACCGACACACACACACCCCTCAAGCACCATTCTCACCAACCCCTCTACTCAAAACAGCTAAAGATGCCAAACCGGCACCCCAACAGCCACTCGCATACATGCTTCTCAACACATGAACACTCAGCAAACACAGTACTGAGATGTGAGATCGCTTAAGCAACAACACGACAGATCTCCTTTTCCTCACGGTAACCTGGTGGAACCTCAGGTTGACTCCTGACATCGCCGTAGCTATCTCAACAGGCTACAAGATCGCACAAGTCCTCCTCCACAAGTCAGGAGGAGGACTCACCATTATCCACAAGGACATCATCAAATGCTCTGCATCCATGGAGAACAACACCCTTTTCATGAAACACATGCACTTCAAACTGCAAATCAGTGACAGCTTCTCATTGAAGTGAACCCTTGCCTACCAACCACCTATACTGCGAACCAACTTTATAAGTCTCATCACGGACTTCATTGCCCCCTTCACTATCAACTCCAGAGTCTTCCTACTACTTGTGATCTCAATTTACACCTAGATGACCTAGAGGACCCCTGCTCGACAGCCCTCCTTGAAAGCCTTGACAATATCGGACACACCCATCTCGTCACAGACCCAACACACACCACAGGAAACACACTGGACCAAATCTTTGCCACTAACTCCAGGATCATATACAACTCTACCTCACCGCTCATATGGGCAGGTCACAAATCACCACACCACAAGTCAGCGCACACACCAGCATCATCCTACCAAGCTGTAGCCGGGTAAAAATCTCAGAAGCGGACTGGCTCAAAACCCTCAACATAGACCAATCCAACATCACCAACAACCTCAATGAGGACATCACCAACTTAAATGAATGGATCAAGAACTCCATGGACTCCCTTGCACCTGTCAAAGCCAACAGGCAAAGAAGAGCCAACAAACAAGCCAAACGGTACACAGACAACCTCCGAGAGTCTAAACGTCATTGCAAACAGCTAGTAAGGAAATGTAAAACCAACCACATGAGTACCACCAGAACCACATGCAAGGCTGCGCTCTGACGCTACCATCAGCAACTTAGCACCAACAGCTGCAAGGAAATATTATCCATTGTTAAAGATTTCCCCACCTCTGAGGCCACAGTCAACAGCATCAGCCTCTCACATGAACTCTGCGACAACTTATCATACTTCTTCCACAGCAAAACAGCTAACATCTACACCATCCGGACCCCAGAGACCTCATCATCAAGCTGCCCACCATCAACCAAGAAAGACACTTGACCAATTGGAAACACAGAGAAGACACAGTAGCGATCATGCAGCCGGTCCACTCCGGGGACCCAGCAGATCCATGCCCCCACCACATCTACAACATGGGAGGATCACTGATCAGCAACACTCTCACCCACATCTTCAACACCTCCATCAGATCTGCCCCTTTCCTGGAAGACTGGAAACATGCAGTAGTCAATGCCTTCCTCAAAAAGCCCTTGGTTGATCCTAGCGAGCTGAGCAACTTTCACCCCATCTCACTGCTCCCCTACCCAGCCAAAGTGATGGAGAAGGCCGTCAACAAACAACTCACTAGCCACCCCGAACTAAACCACCTTCTGGAGCACACCCAAACAGGATTCAGAATTAACCATAGCACCAAAACTGCACTCATCACGTCCCCAGATGACATACGCACCATACTGGACCGAGGAGAGACCCCAGCCCTCATTCTGCTCGACCTCTCCACAGCCTTTGACACGGACTCAATGCATTCTCATCAGAAGACTCCACAACATCGGCTTCAAGGACTGGATAGGGTTCTTCCTCATGGAAAGAACACAGAGAGTCAGACTACCACTCCACACATCAGAATGCAAGAACCTGATCTGCAGAGTCCCTCTCATTCCCACCCTGTTCAACATCTACATGACTCCACTCACTAACAACATCAGATCCCAAGGCATAACCATCCTATTCTACTCCTACGACACTCAACTCATCCTATCCATGACCGACAAGACAGCCACCACCAGAACCAACCTCACCAACTGCATGATCAAGGTAGCAGAATGAATGAGAACCAACTGCCTGAAGCTCAGCTCCAACAAGATGGAAGTGCTGGTCTTTGGAAACAAGAACTCTCCCTGTTACTCTACCTGGTGGCCATCAGAGCTAGGACCCACACCTAAACTCACCGACCATGCCAGAAGCCAGGTAATCATCCTGGATGATAAACTCAACATGACAGCGCAAGTCAACGCAGTTAGCTCCTCCTGTTTCCACATACTACGCATGCTACACAAGATTTTTAAATGGTTGCCCCAGAGCACAAGACTTACCATCACACAAGCACTCATCACAAGTAGACTCTGCTACGTCAACACATTCTACTCCAGAATCTCCAAACATCTCCTACACAGACTGCAGACCATCCAGAACGCTGCAGATGGGCTCAACCTCAAAGTCCCATGTAGCAGTAACATCTCACCACACCTCAGAGAGCTCCACTGGCCTCCCATACACAAACACAGACAATTCAAACTCCTCATGCACTCATACAAGCCACTGCACAACATTGGACCAGACTACCTGTAAAAACTCATACACTTCCACCAGCCGACCAGACGCCTACGATCAGCCACACTCTCACTCGCATCACCCCATCCCCTCTGCATCTACAAAATCAGAACTGGTTGTCGCACATTTTCATACATCGCACCCAATTTCTGGAACGACCTCCCACACACACCAGAGCCTTCTCCTCGCTTCCTGAATTCTGCAAGAAGGGGTAAACCTGGCTTTTTGACTAACTCCACGGAGCCTCATGCCTACACACCTGCCCCTATGTTATTTTATGTTGTTCGTCCAAACATTTCTGGTTCACTGTGCTGTTTTCTACGTGGAGAAGGACCATGTGCAGATCTCAGTAAAGGAATCTCCCTTCTTCTATCTAAACAATGTTTCCTTGTCCTTCCATCCAAGACTAGGTTCTGCCTCTAACAGACAAGCATGTAAACCTGTTCAGTGATGGAAGTCATGCAATATACCAGGATGATCTCAATTCAGGCCCAGTGGCTTTGTTTATTCTTATTGGGCACCAATGAGAAAAACCCACACCTCTTGCCTATTTTTTTGTTTTTGTTTTTACATTTCATTACATTGAAAAGTGTAACCAAGTTGACTCTTGTAAATTTTGTTTGATTACAATCCCGTTCTAAGAAAACATTTCTCTTGAGTCTTTCTTTTTTGTCCAGTGAAGTTGTCTGATACGTTTTGAAATTTTGATGACCCGCAGGGCCTTTTGACTCCTTTCAATTTGACTCTTTCCTTTAAAAGAACACTACCAATGGCAGTTCAATATTGTGTTTCTTGTAAGGGCTAAATCCCTATTGATAGCAGTAGCAATCAGCGACACTGTCCTAATTTTCTTAAAATCCCCCTTAACGTAAGTTAAGTCAATGAGCTAGTGTTTCTTAATAGGACAACTATGATTATATCCTGTTGTATTCGTAAAGCATTCTCCAACTTGTCTATCAACTAAGAAGTCGGTCTACCATCCTTTACTTTGCTAAGCACTGTGCTTCAACATATTGCTTAAAAGCCAAGCAGGCCCAGGGGAATACTTTAAAGAGCCTCATTTGGTTACTAATAAAAAAAAACGGCAACAAAATGGAACAAATTCCTAACGCATTGTGTTGAGATATTGGAGGCACATGAAATCTGGACAAGTTCATTACCTACAGCTATTGCGGCAAAACTATTAATAAAACAAGCGAAATCATTGTCAGCGGAATGTGATGCACTGGCAGTAAAAAATCTAAGTAATGGCAGCTCGGTGTCAAAACTCTACAATTATGGGGTACTGCCGTACTATTACTCAACTCCCCTCAAGCCAATAATGAAGCACCAAGTAATGAGGCTACACTTCGGCCAAGTTCCTTTGCTTGCATGTAGGTATGGTCGGAGCTACCGGGAGGCAAAGGACACACAGTGCCGCTGTCGTGTAGTTCCTATAGTACCCCTGCAGGACCTGCGCGTTTGGATAACATAAACTGTGGGCTTGGTGTTAGACTGACTCTGTGCACCCCCACCATGTATGTTAGCTGGATTTGCATTAGCTAGCTCACAGTGCCACTAGAATCTCCTCTTATCGGGGAGAGATTAGTTTCTGGCAACCTTAGATCATGACAACCCAAATTCCTCAGAATCGTGGAAACAATGTACTACCTTTCGCTCAGTCACTCGTGCTTACTTACTCGGTTTGTCTCAGAGAGTTACACAGAATAAACAGTCTGGGCGTTTCAATAAGTATTTATTGAACAGTTGTTATTCTAGTGTAAAATATATGTGCTGCAGCAACCAGCAGACAATAGCAGAGATATTTTATCAGCAGTATGATAAAAGTGAACGGATAGAACAGTTCTACCATGTTGCAGTAATCATGAATACATACATGAATATAAAAGCAATTATGAAAGTGCGCGTACTCCTACGATGCCTAACTAGATGTACCTGAGTGTACCTAGCATATGTGTAGGTCTAAAAGCCTAAGAGCCAAGAATCCCTCTAGGATTTAGTCGAATCCCTATACCTGAATAGAGAGAGTGTGGGACCCCGTCCTGGTCGCGAGTTGGACACCCCGCAAGGGCTGTGTTAGACCGCTGTCAGCTGGAGCGACTGCTTGCAGGAGCCTCAGCGTCTCTGGTCAGTGTGTCAGCATGGAAGTCTCGGTTCCCTCTATCTTACCGTGGCAAGGTGTGGTGTATTTATACCCTAAAGTGTCTTGTCCCTCAGTATGATTTGTATTGGTCTTTGTTAGACATGAGGAAGACGTCAGGGGTGAACTTTGTACATACATATTATGCGGGAGATGTAGCTGGTGAATGCTCATGCATAATTTATGAGTACATTGTAGGCCTGTGTTCTGGAAAGACCTTGCAGTGTTCTAACCACAGACTAGATAACGTTCAACCCTCAGAGCTCGTTGTGTACGGTAGGGAACTAATGTAGGTGAAAGATCATGCCTATATTAGGAGCCATGACTATAATAGGGCATGTATGACCATAATAGGGCATATACGAGTATGACCATAATAGGGCATATACGAGTATTTCTACATTATGGCATATATGAACGGGTCTACATTAGGGCCTATATACGAAACATAACACCCACTCCACTTCCGAATTGGATGACAATGATCATACTTAAAATCTGGACAATTTAAAAATATTCACTTAAAAACGACTAAAACATGGATTTTAAAAGGACTTTAAAAAATAATGTTAAAAAATGTTCTTAGTTACCACTTGAAAAAGCCAATTCTGTCCCATTTATAAAAGTTGCATCACCATAAGCTGAAGAAGGCCATGCTTTTCCAAGCGAAAGTGTCAATTTAGGAAATGTTCCAAATTTTGTTCGTTTATTTATGAAACGAAGTGGAGAAGCCGAATTCTTTCCCAGGACGCTATGAGCCAATTCAAGATTGTGTCCTGGCTGGGAGATACAGCATTATCGGTGTTAGCTACTGCAGACGACAAATCCAACGCTTCACAGAGAACGTCAATCGCACATAGATGGAATTCGGCACTGCCAACCGTCGTTGCTGCGGCAGTTTGTGCGGCAGTTGTTACCTCGGTGCCTGTGGAGGAGCTACCTAACACAGCAGGAGCAAACGACACCTGTGGATTCTCAAGGAATGCATTCATCAGAATTGGAAGACGCTGGGGACAACGCAGAGCATGGGCCTTTAGGGAGTCCAGCATAGCATCTAGGTCCAGTGGCGTATCCGATGGAAACGTTAGACAGAGATCCAACGTGCATTCTTCTCCGCAGAACAGGCATCGAAGAACAGGTAAGATGCAGTTCACCCAGACTGGTCTAAATGATAGAAACCAAGAGGCGTTCAGTTCTCTTAGGCAAGGTATGCCCAGAAGCTGCACCATGCGTTCACGACATTTCCGTTCCATGAGCGTGTTCGCCATTTCCTCGGAAATGGGGCCATCCATTGCGTAGCAGTAATATTACAATCAGGACTCCTGCAATTAGGAACAGGATAAGCGGGAGACCTCCAAAGACGCTTCCCAATACGGAGTGTATAAAATTTGGGATTACTCCGAGGACTGTCTGAAAGGTGCTTAATAGTCCTGACCCTATGGTCTTAAATAGGTGTACAATACCGCTCGTATCAGACATGTTAAAGATACGACCCACCATTTCTGCGAAATGAAAGGGGCAGTTTGTACGTATAAGCGCTTGTATCTCAGTCGAGGTCCTTGCAACTTGAAGTTCAAAGATTTCTCGAGCGGAGGTTAAGGGCACGGGTTGTTGTAAAAGCATTACTTTCAGTCTGCTCAAAGTATCAAATTGTATAAAGGAAACATTCAACCAAGGCCATAACGGCGCCTCCCTGACTGTGTTCAGTGGTGGAAACAATACTTGCATACAGCAAGTAACCCTAGAGTTAACAGTGACCAGATAGGCGACGCCCGGAAGCATCCCACAGCAACCTTGATCTTTTAGCATTAAGTAACTCCCATTCGAGAGCAGCTGGAAAACCGGCGTGATCATGGCCACTGGGGTCCCTGACATGTAACATGATAAGTTCGCTACCGAACCACTACATGCTCCATGTAGAGAAATATCCTGACACATGAGAGAACCGCTCAAAGCGTTCTTGCAGTTTGTACCACTCAGATACCCTTCCCGATCCCCATTCCGGCATCGATATCTATATGGTAACTCCCAAGTTTCCTTGATGTATCCCTTACCCATCTTTTCATATTTGCCTGCCTGCCTTTGCTCAAGGCAATATTGAAACTGAAACGTAGTTACTGGCAGAGTGGATCTGGCCATGAATTAGCCATTCTGTTGATGGTGATTCGGCTACAGTGAATGGTAACCTTTCTAGTTTCTCAATACACAGCATTGTATATTTGGCTCCCCTCTGTGCCATTTCTGTCTATCGGTTAGATTGTATTCTGAAAACAGAGACGTGGTGTTTATAAAACGCCAGGGCACATAGCCTGCACGCAAAGATTGCAGCTTCCAGCTTAACATCATAATAGAACGTAGCTGAGACTGCCTGTGTTGTAACAAGGCCAGATCTTGTTCTAATATGTCGATTGCCGAAGACACAATGTTGCCTAAGGAGTAAATCCTGGAGGTCAAAGTTGTTAACCCTTCTCTAAGTTAATACGGTCTATTTCCCGTATTCTTTCCGCGGCCTCCTGTTGGGATATTTTCCAGTTTTCATTATAATAGGCATAAAGGCCAGCATATATGAAACGTTTCTGATGTGTTTTCCTTGGGCCTAGTAAGAAATCCCTAAGGTCTACATCAGGTGTGAGTAAGGTCAAGTGATGTTTAACTTCTGTGAGTGTTGAGGTCTCTAGCCAATCAAGGCACAACTTCCCAACACTATAGGATGTCACTACCCCTGGGTGTTGTCTTTGTACATAGCGTGGATCTGGCCTATGGATAATAAATCCCTCGGGTGTACCTAGGAATCTCTGTTGACAAGTGTTCGTGTCAATGGGCCAAATCAGCCATCCTGTCCAATTGGGATCTGACCTGTTGTACTGGAGAATGTCATCTAATCTTACCCCATGTGTAGTTGAATTCTGCCCCCCTCCCATCTGTGATGGTGTAGGAAACCCAGGTGTGTTCATTTCCTTGTTCTTGGCTATTCCAAGACAGGATGTCTGTTGCACAGTTTCATTCAGAAATATTATCTGCTGTGGAATGAGGCATGCTCTAAAAAGCGCTTCTGTTCCCTGGACTTGCCAGTCCCTAGAACCCCAGATTGATTTTGAATCTATAGTGTCCTTCCATAGGTCGAAACCCTGTGTAGACAACTGGGCCATAAAGGAAGCAGAGTAAATCTGTTTGGTGTTAGTCAACATAATTTTCTGTGCTGATGTTGTTGCCACTTTGTAATAAAATGACTTAGGGTCAGATGTATTAAAGCCTGAAAAGTATGTGAATTTCTGTGCAAAAGTTTGCGAACTACCTTTTGGAGGAGTTGGGCAGTGTTCCCACTGGTGGTATTCAAATACATTTCTAGGTGTTATAGATTTGTGCAAGAAATGATGACCATAATGTTGATAACAGTACAATGTATCATAGTCTGAAGTACCTTCTAACATTTCATTGTTCGGAAATGCTGCAGTTTTTTCTAAATCAGACATTAAATTATTTACAGTTTCAGTGTCCCAATCATCAGAAAATGTACTGGAGGTAATGATATCACTTAAAGAAATTTTAAATACTTGTTTAAGCTTTAAAAGTTCAGTCGGACCGAATATTTCATAATCAATCTTGTCCCATACTATGCCGTCCGGTATAGGAACTGCTGTGATGTTCACTGAAGACAAGTCTCTTGGTTCACGATGTGAAGACTGGTGTGGTTTTAAAATCAAATTGACTCTTGGGGCTGTCGAGCTCTGCTGGAGATATCGTCCATTAATAAGCATATTAAAAGTTATTATTAAACCTAGCCAGAAAAGAAACAATAAAATCCCAGTGATATACCATAGTTCAATCCAAGGTGACACCAGGTAAGTCTTTCTAAAAAAGTTCAAAAACTCAGTGAGTTTCTGTTTGTGTGATTTTTTGGCTGGCGTCGTTTCCGGCTCACTTGGATCCAGTGAAAACGTATCAAAGTTCATGAAATAGCCAGAAGCAGTTCGATCAATTGTTGGAATTGCATCGGGATTTGTTGAAATTGGATTTTGCTCTTGACGAGGCATGTTGACGTAGACGTCTGTAGTCGGTCTGATTGCAACTTGGGTGTTAAGTTGATTTTCATTTTGAAGATGAATTTCATGTTGAAGTGGAACGAGTTCCATAGCATTGTTGCTTAGTCCTTCATTCCGTACAGGTGCTCTTCAAACGTGATGAGTCTTTCTGTCTGGACTTCTTGGATTGTAGCGAGAGGAGGGTGTCTGCTACTGTGGAGTCCACGAGGCCTACTGTTTAGTATCGGCCACATAGTGTGGTTTGATTAAGTCAATTGAGATGAATCTTTTCTCCTTTTTCCCGGCAAGAGGCGGCAGGAGTACAGTTCTTGTGCCTTGGATTGCTAGGACTGGTACAGGCTTTCTGTATGATGACCCAAATTCTTTCTTGTCTGCAATCTTTTCTCTGACCAGATCCCCGACTTTTGGGATCCAGACAGGTCTTGCCGTTACTGCCTTGACTTCCTCAGTGGAGGTCTGTTTTAAGTGGACGTTGCTTTGTTGTGCCCTGGATTCATTTAGATCCTGTAAAACAGCCAAACGATCATGGATATCAAATGGTTTCTCATCCGCCACTGTGCCTTCACAATCAAGATCAGGTACCCACATTCTTGTCCCAAATAGGACCTCATAAGGAGTGACACCCCCTAGAGAGCTTCTTGGCTGATTGTTTATTGCTCGTTGGACCCCATAAAGGTGATCGACACATCTAACGCCTTTGCCTAATACCCTACCTGTTAAAGATTGCTTTAAGTCCCGGTTTTTCCTCTCCACAACAGAATTTCCCTCAGGATGGTACGGAGAGGAGTACCGCAATGCTACGCCCATTTCTTCCATGGCCTCTTTGTAAGCCCGAGAGCTAAACGCCGGACCACGGTCAGAATGTAACGTGCCAACTGCGTATGTGCCGATAAAGACTCACAAATCTTTTATAACAGTTCGAGCGTCAGCACAGCGCTGAGGCCAAACCCATAGGAATCTAGAGCAGTAATCCACTGCAACCATGATATATTTCTTGGCCCCATCCGATTGTAGGGGTCCACAGTGGTCCAAATATACACATGCGAGAGGTTTGTCTGATTTTAGTAATGGTGTCTGCGCTGGGCGTGTTACGGGGGAGCCCTTCATCTGCTGACAGATGTCGCACTTTAAGACATAGTCTTTGGTCTGCTTTGTTAACCCTGGCCACCAGTAGCGCTGTTTCAGTAAAGAAATAGTCGCTGTAACGCCTGTATGCGCAGAACACAAACCCTTGTGTGCTGCTAGAATTAAGCCTTGCCTACGATCCATATTTGGTATTACTCTATCCCCCACTCCAGGAATCTGAGCATATGGAATGTTTTGTGCATCTAACTTGTAGGAGTACTTGAGTGGAAATTTTTTAGGTAGTGCTGTGTTGCCTTTGCGTGAAGCATTGACAGCTACCAAAATCTCGCCGTCTATTCTCGTTTTTGAACGAGTAACTGCAGCTACGGCGGCTGTGCGTACAGCCCCCTTTGCGGCTTCATCAGCCAATGAATTCCCTTCAACGTGAACGCCATCACGCTGATGACTCAGTGTATGTATCACGTGAGCCCTTGGTAGTTCGTTTCTCAACTCCACTACCTGTTCCCATAGCATTTTATGCTTAATTGTGCCACCTTTTGCGTCTTTAAACCCGTTCTGTTCCCAATGATGTAAATATTCATTGTACGACTGTACACAGTAAAAGGAATCACACACAATTAGTGTAGGGAATTCGTGTTCAGTATTTACCAGTGCCAGTATTAGTGCTTTTAATTCTGCCAACTGAGCCGTGCAGTCTCCTAGAGATTGCGTTTTAGTGCAACGTGGATGGAACTTTCCATCGCGCATGCGACCTTTAACGATTGCACACACTGCGCTGTAAGCTTGCTTACTCCCTATGGCTGGTTGAGCAGATCCGTCAGTGTAAATAATGTATTCATACTGATCTAGAGGCAAAATTTCATTTGGTAGAGGATATTCTTGTTCGTATTGCAGAAATGCTTGTGTTTTTAAACTTGGATCAAATCTGTATTCAACATCCGTTGCAGTAAGAGAATTAGCCCATTGTATCCACCTGGGATGTAAGGCTTTCGCATTTGGAATGCTAGCTTTTGTAACGGCTTCTAAAGCTGGTACTGGGGTTACGACAATTATGCGTTTACCCTGAGCCAGAGCTCTTTCTCTTGCTACAGCGGTCTGCACTGCTGTCAGGATTTTTTCTGTTGAAGTGAAACGCATCTCTGCATTTGTGTACAGGTGTGATTTGTATGCGATTGGTACCGTTTCGCCTTCATTGAAAGTTAAATAAGTGTACCCGCATTGACCCGCTATTACTCGGATCACTAAGTCGCGTACGTTTATGCGTGTCTGTAAATGTTTAGAAGCTATCATGTCTTCCTGTGGGGAACGTAGGATGTTTGTATGTTCCTGTGTCCATTGTCTGACTGGAAAATCAGGTTTTATTAAGTCGTAGAAAGGTTTTACTCTTTCTGCGTAATCCAAAATGTATGTTCGACCAAAATTTAGGAATCCCAGAATTGATTGTAAATTCTTTAATGATTTTGGAGGTTGGAGCAGCGCACACTTTTCTAAAAAGTTAGCCGATAGGCTTTTTCCTTCACTTGGCAGCTCATATCCTAAGGATAGGACATTGAGATGGGCAATTTTTGATTTTTTGAAATTAAATTTATAGCCCCCAGAGGCGAATCCCATAATAAGGGTGCTCACCCTGGTCAAGTGCCTCGGTAAGTCATTGTCCGTCACATAAATATAATTTACATAGGACAATGCTTCTTCATCCAAATTTTGGAGTAACTCTGTTACCCTTGCTGAAAACAACCCCGGGCTATTCTTATACCCTTGGGGGAGTCGACAAAATTGCCGTTGTGACCCTAGCGCTGAGAATGCGGTCAGATACCTGCTTTCAGGCGCTATATTTTGGCAGAAAAATCCATTTGAGATATCAAGTGTTGTTTTGTATTTTTGTCGCACAATATTATTCATTAATGCGGCACTGTGTGCATTTTGAACTGCAAATGTCTTTGTGCAAGTGTTTAAATGTCTGTAATCTAAAACCAGACGATGTGTTGTCAGGTTTGGCTACGGGGAACAAAGGATTGTTCATAGGTGAAGTGCAATTTTCAATCACCCCCTGGTATTCAAGTTGATCTAGGATCTCCCTGACTTGTTTTTTGGCTTCCTGCTTTATAGGGTATTGCCTTTGAGCATTCAGTGAAACTTTTAACGGGATCACGTGGTGGGTTGAATCCTCATCCCAACCAGCATGATTTTTGTACAATGCTGGAGCTAGGGCAACCGCCCCCTCCTGCGCATATGCATGTTTTAAATGTATGGGAACAAGGTCGGAAAATGCTGGAAAAATTACCTTTCCTCCCTTTGGGCACTCCATGACAAATGCTGGCGGCCAGTCTTGCTCTGCTAATAGGATGTCATATCCAGATGACAGATTTTTCCAAAATAGACCTTTAACTTTCCTGGGCTTGTCCCTCCATCCGGAGTGTTATCTCATGTAACTTATGTGGGACACTTACCCGAGTATCAGGTGTTTCCACCGTGATATACTCACTCAACTCCGCTGTCACCAGAAATTCCTTCAGGTTCTGGCGAACTATCGTTACTTCTGCCGCGCTGTCTAGCATCGTCAGAGCCCATTCCCCGTTCAGAAGCTGTGTCCTCAGAATTCTGGGCATGTCTGATCTTGAGACCTGCTACCTTCTTCTTTTTGAACTGAGGTTTTTGTTTTTGTTTATCTTCTTTTTTAGGTGCGTAGTCCGCAGCGCGTTGCGTGTCTCTGGACTTTGTACGCTCCTCTTGTCTGTGTTCTGACCGTCCTTCCCTCTCGGAGTTTTTTGATGAACCCTGAAAGGAACGAGAGGAACGTGTACTAGTATCCTGATACCTGTCAGGCTTCCTAATATTATCCCTATTCCTGAGGTTATACCTCCTTTCAGAGGGCTCCTGTTGAGGAGACCTACCTCTGGATTGTGATCTGTTGTCTTTAGACTTTTGTTGTTTTTTATTTTCCCACTTCTTTTTAGAAGAAGCAGGTGTCTGCTTTGTAGTGTCCTTTTCAGGACTGCCCACCAGTTGTGGTTTTAATGCTTTCCCACCTAGACTGTCTCTGCCTAGTTCTGCATATGCAGTTTCAATTATTTTGGGTAGTTCGTGTTGTTGATCCACTAGACTGAACTCCCTTAGGCGTTGGCGGATCGCCACTGAAGCTGCTTCCCCCTTAATGTTTGCTAGTATTATGGCTGATACCTGATCAAAGTTATTTAGTAACTTCATCCCTAAGTTTAGGGCAGGCTCTGCTCCGTACTCATTTTGTATCTGTCTCAATACGTCAGGTAGTACTGCTAATGACGAGATACCAAGTGTTCTGGTATATATGGCAGCAAAGACTGAACCCCAAGAGGTGCAATCCTCTACTTGTGGTGTGATCCCCATGGACAAGCAGATTGTTAGAATTCTGTGTTTATCATAGGTGGTAGTATTCGGGAATACTGCCTCAAGCTGAGTTATTTTCTGAGCTATCCAGAATGGGATTTGTTTGCGTTTTGCGGGCATTTTGCCCATTACCGCGTGTAATGTTTGAGGAGTAATATTATTTCCTGTACCCTGAGCTGGAGTACTATTTGCTGCACCTGGTGCAGGTTGGATTGTTAAAGTCCTCATGACGAATTGTGTCAGGTTTCTGTAGATTTTAATTAAATCTCTGTGTTGTACGACTAATTCTGGCTGTGGCATTGTTCCAATGTCAGGGTGCGGTGTGTAAGACGCTAGTATTGGCCATGTGGCCCCGTCTCCTCCGAGCGGGCCTAATCTTACTCTGTTTCTTATGTGGGGTAGGGCACCATTAAACCAGTAATGATGTTCCTGGTAAGTGAGTGGAATCTCTATGTCCTCAAACGGGGCATATTCCAGTGGTGCATCTCCTGCTATGTAGTAGTGAAATGTCTTTGTTATGGCATTTGCTGCTGGGAATGTAACCCATGAATAGAATACCTCTGTTTTATTTGATTCATGTGCCTCAATCACGAAAACTACAATGCCACCCTTGGCTGGTAAGCCATTTTCTAATAGTCTTATGGTGACTGTCCTTCTGAATTTTGGTGCAATCTGTATTGCGTCCTCAGGATCTTCTTCGTCGTCTGACAGGGGCAGTGGCATTTGTAGTGTATCTAAGACCGCGGTAGTAATTGTGTATAGAACACAGACTAATGCATCAAAGAAACTATGATAAGGTTTTAGGCACAATTTTAGGAACAAGCTTGAATAACCAACAGCCAATAAATAGTATTTTTGTACTACTCAGCTGTGGCGGAGTTTGTGCCCACCCACTCCAGACGTCTCTGGGGTTTTTGTGAGTAGGTTCTCTGAGAATAGCACGACTGAACTACTCAGATTCCACTGTTAAATAAGTACCCAACCAACGTTGGCGGCGCCATGTCGTGTAGTTCCTGTAGTACCCCTGCAGGACCTGCGCGTTTGGATAACATAAACTGTGGGCTTGGTGTTAGACTGACTCTGTGCACCCCCACCGTGTATGTTAGCTGGATTTGCATTAGCTAGCTCACAGTGACACTAGAATCTCCTCTTATCGGGGAGAGATTAGTTTCTGGCAACCTTAGATCATGACAACCCAAATTCCTCAGAATCATGGAAACAATGTACTACCTTTCGCTCAGTCACTCGTGCTTACTTACTCGGTTTGTCTCAGAGAGTTACACAGAATAAACAGTCTGGGCGTTTCAATAAGTATTTATTGAACAGTTGTTATTCTAGTGTAAAATATATGTGCTGCAGCAACCAGCAGACAATAGCAGAGATGTATTATTAGCAGTACGATAAAAGTGAACGGATAGAACAGTTCTACCATGTTGTAGTAATCATGAATACATACATGAATATAAAAGCATTATGAAAGTGCGCGTACTCCTACGATGCCTAACTAGATGTACCTGAGTGTACCTAGCATATGTGTAGGTCTAAAAGCCTAAGAGCCAAGAATCCCTCTAGGATTCAGTCGAACCCCTATACCTGAATAGAGAGAGTGTGGGACCCCGTCCTGGTCGCGAGTTGGACACCCCGCAAGGGCTGTGTTAGACCGCTTTCAGCTGGAGCGACTGCTTGCAGGAGCCTCAGCGTCTCTGGTCAGTGTGTCAGCATGGAAGTCTCGGTTCCCTCCATCTTACCGTGGCAAGATGTGGTGTATTTATACCCTAAAGTGTCTTGTCCCTCAGTATGGTTTGTATTGGTCTTTGTTAGACATGAGGAAGACGTCAGGGGTGAACTTTGTACATACATATTATGCGGGAGATGTAGCTGGTGAATGCTCATGCATAATTTATGAGTACATTGTAGGCCTGTGTTCTGGAAAGACCTTGCAGTGTTCTAACCACAGACTAGATAACGTTCAACCCTCAGAGCTCGTTGTGTACGGTAGGGAACTAATGTAGGTGAAAGATCATGCCTATATTAGGAGCCATGACTATAATAGGGCATGTACGAGTATGACCATAATAGGGCATATACAAGCATGACCATAATAGGGCATATACGAGTATGACCATAATAGGGCATATACGAGTATGACCATAATAGGGCATATACGAGTATTTCTACAATATGGAATATATGAACGGGTCTACATTAGGGCCTATATACGAAACATAACACCGCCTCTGTGGAAATGGGGAGGAATCATTAACTCATGTTTTGTGCATCTGCAAGAAACTGACCGCTTTAAGGAAATTTTGGTTTTGCCCCATTTGGCGCATCATAAATGTGCAGACTTGCCAAGACCAATTAGGAGAGTGTATGAGAGGTGACTCGGTGCAATTGGCCGCATGTTTTATGAAATTTATGACAGCAGTATTAACCTTGATGAAGTCTGACTACACCCTTCAATTTTAATGCAGCCTGCATAATAATTTGAGTACCTTCTTCTAAATTATTGCGATTTTAATCCTATGTCCCTGGTGAAAAATAGGATTACAAAGTGTTTGGAAGGCAATATCAGTTTTTTTTATACTCATACAGTTTCTTTCAAATGTAACTAATTGCACTGATTTTAAGTAATTGTGCAATAAGTGTGTCTATCTGTCTTCAACTGAAGAGATACTTTATAACCTGATGTCAGAAGAGCTCTGATGTATTCATTATATTGTGCATGTGGTTTGAAAGATTCACCTAGGCTCTTTTTCGGCTACGGGGGGCTCCCCAGCCGCTCAGCTGTAGAGATATTATGTGTCAATCCAGACAAGCTCCTTTCCTGGAAGCACACATGATCACCAGAAGCATGGAACTATCATGGTAATCTACAAGACATTTATACGGGCTTGCTTGCATGCTGTACGCAAGTCCTGTCCTGGACACCATTTGTTGAGCAGACTTTTAAACTGAACGAAGCGTGCTACACAATGTTTGCCTGATCCACAACAGCCATATGGTGCCACTGTTCTTTGGCTTGTTGCTGGTTTTGCATCCTTTCCATGTTATGAATGGAGGGTGCTGGATGTAAAGTAAGAATATGTTTCTCACCTGATTTTGGTAATTTATGTCCTTATTCAGAAGAGATTTACATGAATACACTTATAGCAATCTCGATTCCCACAGCTCTGTCCTATCTAAGCTATCACCTAATTCAGAAGTTCTTAGCCTTTTGACTTCCATGGACCCCCACTGAATCATTACTGAGGGATAGGGAACCCCACCTAAGAAATTTCTATAATTTGAATCTCAAAACAATGCAGAAAAAATACATAAACGTATACATCAAACAAATACACATACTATGAAATGTTATTTAAGTCACAAATAAAAAATATACAAAAATCTAAGTTTTAATTTTAATGCATAATTTGGAGTTTTCCAAAATGTAGTTTTATTTGTAAAAGACTAGCAATCTAGCACATACCTTTGTCTTTTGTGCCCCTAATGCATGCTCTCCGCTTTAATTGAGGCTAGCAATTGTCCTTACTACATTCTATTTGCTGTAATTTCACTGCTCCCACTAATGAAGCTAAGGATAACAAGTTAATTTTTAGCTGTATAGCCCAGTTGAAAACCAAATATAATCCCCTGCAGTAACTCTTGTACCTTGTTCTGCTTGTCACACCACTGCAACCAGAGCTCAAGTCTGTCCACCTTAACCTGTATAGGATTACTTACAGGCAATTCCGTGTGCCCCCCTATCAGCTCTGCACTGTGGTTGCTGCGTCCAAGTCCCCCCTTGCAGTCCTTGCGTTCTGTAAGAGGGTGCTTACCCGCACAGCAGGAGCACTCATGCCTGTGCTTACAAAATTCCCTGTTGCAGAAACCCCGGTTAAATGCCCAGCATGCAGCCACTTATGCCCCCTGCCCTCTTCCCATGCCGCCCAACCGTGCCAGGGTGGGGCGGTATCGAAAGGACAACTAAAAAAACTGGGATACCACTAGCCTTGAAGACTGTCGAGGTCAGCCTGGCTGGACCCATGGTATGTAGCCACAAGTCATTATCCAGTTCCCCCACTTCCCCTCAGCATCTTGAGCCAACCGTGCCTTGAATTCCTCATCATGTTGCACCGAAGCATACACCCCTCCCCCCTCCACCCCCCCAGGTAATCTGCGCCTTTCTAATAGAATCCATGTACTAGAACAAGGCCACATACCGCTCAGTGTACTTTTCACAGTACACACTAGCGTATATAAAAATGCGGCCGTCCAATTCTCATCATTGACCGGTACCCTAGGCCTCTTGGCCAATGCATGTTTATCCTCCTTCGACCTCCCTTTTGCCCTGATCTCCCTATACAGCAGCGTAAAAACGGTGATGTATTACACCTTCCACATTATCTCTTTTGTGGATGCCATTAAAATGCACTACTAAGGGTTTAGTAATTCCCATATAGGGCAGTTTACCTTCCTCTCTTTACTCACTTTTTTGTTGACTCCCCCACTGCCCTTTGCATCCTTGTCCTGTTCCCCTTTCGGGCCCTTCTCCTATGACCCCTCCTTGCTCTTCCCAATTATAGCCACAGCAGCCTTTTTTGGCTCACTTGACTTTACAGAAGACTGCCGTCCAGCCACATCTTGGTTGACCACCACCACCTCATTGTTTGCCTCCGCCAGCTGAAGTCTCCCTGTCACCTGCACCAGATGACCTCCCCCTGGAACCTGTAACACACAAATTTCCTCCTGTTGCTCACTACTCCTCCTCAATGTCCTTCGTGATTCCTGCCCATCATTGCACCTGCGTCCCCCCACCTTCCATCTTGGGCAATTCCCCTTCCTCCAGATCATCTTCCTCATAGTCCAGCACTAGCTGGTCCCCCCAATTCCTCTCTTGCAAGTCACTCGAGCTTGCTAATACCCCATTCTCCATCACACTATCCCACCACTCACAAAGAGGATACCAGTCTCCCCCTCTCCTCGAGGGCTCACCAGACCCTCTGTCTGCCATCATCGAGGAGGCTGCACAAGACCTACCCCAGTCCATTTCTTCGCAGTCCCATGCCGAGGTTGGGCCGGTCGCACTAGACCCTACCGTCCCTTCACCTTGGGGTCGGGGATCCACACTAGACCCTCCCAAATATGCTTCATCCATGACTCTCCATGCTTGAAAACCAAGTGTGCTGGCCCTCATCACTGTCTCTGAATGCACCTCTTCTACCACCCGAATCCATCTGCCCCCCTTTTGCTCCCCTGGGGGGGTTTGAAACCCCCACGCCCCTCCCAGCCTGACCCTTGTCAGCTCCCTGCTCCGCAAGAACCCCGCTCCTCTTCCCCCGGCCTGTCCCACTGTATCTTCACCCCCTTTTCTCCGCCAATAAACCCTGGCAGTTTTTGGTCTGCCTGCAAAGCTGTCCTTTTCATGCTGACCACTGTTCTCCCCCAAATCTTTGCTTCCTCCCTCCTTATCGCTCCATTCACACATGGCAGCGACAAATGTAGGGGTCGGCCCCGAAATCTGGGCTGGCCGAAGTGCTTCTCTGGGCTTCCTCACATAACTTGGGGACTAAGCCCCACCACACGCCCTGCCATCTTCCACTGAGGCCGCATGCCCACCCTCCTACCTCGTGAGTGGTTGCGCTTCTGCCACATCAGGGAGCCAGCTCTGCATGTGGCCTGTATCCAGATGTGCTCTCCACCCCTGCAGATGTTGGAGCCCGCTGCCAGACCTGGTTGCTCCCCCATCACCTTGGACTGCAATGCTGGGCCACTAAGCCAGCTTTGCGCTGACCCCGAGCACTTGGCCCACCCTCCTGCCTTGTTAATTTGGAGCATGGCCTGCGAGCAAGTCATCACTGCTGCTGCCACGCCTTGTGCTGCTCTCCTTGCCGGACTGCCCCAGCTGCAACCTCCTCCTGGGCCTTTGAGCCCAACAGGTCCCACCTCCCAGCCTTCCGCTACACCCGAAGCACCTCCTGGACCTTCCACTCCATCCCAACCTTGTATCCACCCCACACAGACCTGCCCCCTCCTCCCTGACACTATCTCCACCAATCCTGCCCCACTTTCACCTAACCTAGCTACCCCTAACTAGACCCCATTTAAAATCTGTCCCTGCCTACCTGAGCAGCCACCACGCTGTTTTACTATCAAAATGGTGGCTGTTTACTCTTGCTCTGTCTGAAATGGCTCCTAACTCCGCCAAACCATTGTCTACCAGTCCTCACCCTGCAGTCCGTCTGGGCTGCACCACCCACACAGATCGGCTGGGGTGCAGACCCCCCCTGTCGTCCTCCACCAAGCCCCTATTGCACCACAATGGTTTGAGGAGTTGCCCATACTTGCCTTAAGATATGCCAAGTACATGGCAAGCCCAAGATACAAAGTAAAAAGTTGAATTTGACACTCGTCTGCCTTTTGTTTTGCAGTTTGTGCGTGAAAGTCTTGTTCAGATGTCACCAGAGGATTACGCCACATGGCTCCAGTCGCGTGTTTCTGCCAACTGCCAAAGAGCACAGAGCGCCCCGCCCATTAGGTGAACGACGAGGGAACCAGCATCTGCCTTCCTGTGGAGCACCATCTCACAGACATTTCTGAGAAGACACATAGGATCACATTCATGATGAATTATAAAAGACTCAAGATATTAATTATCTATTGGCCAGGACGAGATGTGTCACTGCAAGAAAGGAAAGACGAAAGCAGGAATACACTAGCACGTGACAGCACACAACTAATGCACAATGAGCGAAGTCTTGACCACAGGCTGTAGTAAGCCTTGCAGTGTATCTGCAGGATAAATGTTTTTATTTTTGTTTTTCACTGTAGCCTGGCAAATGTACATGTTAGGCGTTCAACGGGGTCTGCTTTCGATTTCAGTGATGATAGGAAATCTTCGATTTTTAGGGTAAGTGTTAAATCTAGAGGTAATTCTACTGAAGGGATCATCTCCACCTAGGAAATGAATGCTTGAGGATATTCCTTTGGTGGGTCCTTTTTGTGATTTAGCATTTCCTCTGGAAATCTGAGCATTCTCCATTAGCACTGGATCCAAAAGTAGATCCTAAGTTTTATACTCATGCCTGCACGAGTTCAACAGCAAAAGTTACATCTAAAAGAAAATACAAAAAAATGTCACTTCTTTTTGGTATTATTCCAGAGGGAAGTATACACAAAGCAAGTAAGGTAAAAAAATACACTGGCATGCACATTTTTCAGGTCAGGATGTCAAGCAGTTTCTCTGAAGAGTGGCAGGTCCCAGAGCAGCATCACAAAGAGTGAAGTCAATACATTCTTTCTTACCTAACTATTCTGCAGCATGCAGTGCATTGTTTGAATCAACCATTTTTCTCACGTAAAAGCTGATTCCTGGGGGTGGTGAGGACCAGAGGTGGGGGTTGGTGGATCCAAGCAGGCTAGAGGGGAGGACTATCTTCCCCTGTAATGTATCTTGGTGGGGGAGAGAGGATAAGGGTGCACGCAGCCTCAGACATTGATGCTGGCCCCTGGTTGTTCTTCTACCAATGTTGGTGGGGCAGGGCAGGCCAAGGTAAGGTTAAGTTGTAGGGCTCTTACTCGAAGCCCCTGGATGTCCCAGGCCTGGAATTATCAGGCATGGAGTTTGCAGAATGCGTAATTCTGGGTCTATAGACACAGGCCAATCATAACGGTGAGTGACGGAATTCCACCTGTAGTTACCGCTCCGAGTGGAATTCTGCCTCTCTTTATCATGGCCATAAATGAGAGCTGTAATGTTGTGTAAAGGAAAAGCAAGTAGAAAATGCATCAACTGTTCACCCACAGGTCTGCCTACTGGAACTAAAATGTTTGATCTCATAGAGTTTCGAAGCATTGTTGAACAAGAGTATAATTGATACCACCTTTTAATGTTGGTGGTCACGAAGATTCTCACCATACACTACATTAACGGAGAATAAGAAGGCTCAACCTACATGACCTCCAAATCCACTTAAACATAACCACAAAGAATGCTAGGGAATAAAGAGTAAGACTACTTATTAAGTGTTATTTGCTCAAGACCTTCAAGTCTCCAAGATAATTGGATAGGTTACCTCACCCATCGAATTGTGGCATGCTTCATCATCAGTGACCTAACCACACCATGGTAGGAGCCATATCACCACAGCGGTGGAAGATTCTCATCATCTCTAGTGTCATACTGCTCTGGGTAACAGACTGTGTGTCCTGTATATTCATCACAGGAACCAACACATTCACGGTTTGCAGTCCTTGGAGCCTGAGTGGGATATTGACACATCCTACTCCAAGTGCAGTTCACTACCATCCACGTTGTGCAAATAAAGCAAAGATTGTTGGACACAGGCCCACACATCTGCATGTAGCTGCACTTTCCCATTCAAATACATCTTGACAAATGGGCAGTCTGAACTGTGCCTTTTATCTTTGAACAACACATACCTTACCAGTTATGGGTAACACATCCTTCACAGTCTTCAAAAGATTTCAGAGTTGTTTCTGTATTTTTTGGCTGGCAAAATCACCACTAACTTTGTGCCTCCAAGTTAGGTTCCAGTGCCTACATTTTAAATGTATGTACAGCGGCATCAAGGTATTTCATTGTCAATATGTATGTTTTGATCGCAACTACAGAATAGTCACATCTCTGGGTGCTAGTAGTGAGGGGTGGCATGTCTGTTTTATTTCAGCGTCCTTCCAGTAGTGCTTGACTGCTTGATTTCAGAGTGTGCTGTGGTTAGTGGCTCACTCCTCCCCACTATCACATCAGTTAGGCTGACAATCGAACACTGTGAGGAGCAGAGCCATCTTGTACTGACAACTTTTGTTGGTATTCGGCCAAGTAAAGTATAGCATTTGCCACATTACGAGTAAAATGCCCTGCCTTCCATTCACTTTTATTGAGTGATTTTCTACACAATACGTGGAAAGGATTTTTAATATTTCTACAACATCTTGCCACGTATGGAATAGAAGGAGCACGTCTCACAATTTTCTGTAGGTGGCCTCCACTGGTTGATGGCCTTGAACATGTCATTGTTAGTCTCAAACATTTCATCTATAAATTGTTGTTTTGGGAATTGAACAAGAGACCTGAAAGTGGGTGGTGGAGCAATGAGAGAGAAGCAAGGGATGCAGTTATCTTTCTGTGTTAGATCTCCATCTGGCCCTTTGTCATCCAAGATCTGGCACCCTTGGACTTTCAACCAACAGGGGATATTTGCACTACAATCATGATGTGATAGAAAGATTCCAACCTTTCTGAAAATATGATGTTTGGATGAAAATAAGATCAAACTTAGCAGACATCTTCATTTACATGTGACAGATTGAGATTCTTTTTACATTTCGAGCCGTGGGGCTTCATAATTTATATCACAGCAGAAGCCCTGAATAAAGCAAGGCAACCAGGTATTGCAATTAGAAGATGGTCGTACAATGGATTTCATTTGGGGGAGCCGGGACAATGGGCAGCCATGTTGTGTTCCTCTTAAGAGTCCTCCTGACTCTTCAATGTCGCAGCGAATTGATGGCAAAGGACTTGTTTGTTAGAAGAGGGACTATGCCGTTTTCCTTCTGTTTCTTTCATGTGCCCATGTATCACACCTGGTTCATTGTCCTCAACTGTACCAATTACTCTGCCATTAATGTTGCATTATTCCCATGTACGTATTCGCTTCTTTGTTTTGTAATATACATGCAGGTTGCATCACGGCCAGACTTTTCACATGTCTTCTCAACTAACCATTTGGTATTTAACATATTTCAGACCCTCCTTCTGATGTTACTATCTGAGTTATCGTTTCCTCAGCCACTCCTCAATCATTGCATCTGCGTTCACTGTTTCCCATCCATGATAACCCAAACACACTTGTACTTATTCTGCTTCCTTATACCTGTTTTGTTCGAACTGATAAACCTTTCATACCATGGGAACAGATGGGTTCTGCATAGAAGTTATAAAAAAAGAGATGGGCTATAAATTAGAGCTTTTATTTGTAGCCACCAGCATCTAATTCCATCTTTTAAGTGTGGTAGAAAACATCTGTTTCTTGAAACAGAGCACTATGTCCCAGCCGTGTCTGAGTCATTCAAATCTGTGATATTCTGAAAATCAAACACATTTAAGGAATGAAAATTCCATCCTAGGGATTTTTTTGTTCAATCCTTGTGCGGTTCTGTACAATGATTTGCACTTTCATCCCAGTTACAGACACACTGGTAAAATAATTGAGTATGTCTAAGGTTACTGGAGTTATGGACCTAAATGTATTAAAATGTAATAACAAATCCCAAAAATAGTGAATGTCTGTGATTCACAAATTGGGACAGCTCGCAAAGCAAGTTTTCAATTCCAGGTCATAACTAGTGCTGTTCTCACAATTCTTCACCTAGCTATAAAGGCAAATAGTGAATTATCACGTTGTCAAGTGCTGGTGACATCACAAAACTACTCAGTCGCATGTTCAGCTTTACAGACTTACAAAAATCAGTATAGCCGGAACAATCCTAAAGATGGAGAGAGCCAGATAAATAGGAAAAGGAGTGTATCTGACATATAGCTTGATATCCTCGTTGGGAGAAGGTGTAGCTGATCTGACATATTGACAGATAGCATTTACACCGTGGTGCCGGCAAATAAAGTTAAAATACAGGAGTTAATATCATTCTCCTCATATTACCTCCATATCAATACCAAAAATCCAAAGTGAAACATACCAAAGATCTTCACGAGTGAGTTTTAGTAGTTAAAGATCAAGCGTGTCAATCAATTAGTATTAAGTGTAGGGAGGAATAAGTAGAAATGCAACTAAAACAGGCATGGGCCGTATTACATATAAGGCACACTGTCATTGTTTGTGCCACAGCGCACCTTTAAGCAGGTGCGCCAGGTGCAAACTGGTACAGTGCACCTTACCCTGGGAGCAGTTTATTCAGTGAAATACGAAGGGGCAGTTTCAAAGCCACTCCGTGTTTCTATATGCAGGTAGCAACCCGTCTGTGCTTTAAAGAGGGGTTAGAGATCCCCCTGCAGGCGGGTGCACTGATTGACTGCACCAGCCCGTAGTGAGATGTCTGCAGGGTTCATGGGACCACCTACCCCCCCTCTAGAGGGCTACCCTCAGAGGGTGCACTGACAGTGCACCACCTTTTTGTGGTGCACTTGCAATACACTTCCTAAGGGCATGTTTATCTCTGCACATGCATTAGTAATACGCACGATCGCCGAGTCAAATTGATTCCCTCATTTGCATGGGGCCACGCCCTCATGCAAGCGAGGGAATACCACTGAAGACATTTCTGGCGCTACATGTGTGGCAGTGCTATCAGTATTGTAGAATACTGCACAAGTGTCTGCCGCCCGTTCTGTAATACCATAGTGCCTCAGGGGCGCAAAAAGCGGGTGCACACGCTTGTTGCATCCCTGGTGCACTATCTGTAATATGTGCCCTGAAATTCAGCGAGAGACCAAAAATCAGTGTTTTCTGTATGAAGTGCCTCCCAAAGTGGAAATTAGTTTAGTAGTTTCTAAATGAGAGATAACATATAGTGTTATCAAATCTGGTAGTCAACTAGAGATATTGCTTTCCTTTTAGCTACTACCGATCTGTTAATCAAAGTAGTCCATTATATTTAATAACTATCTATCAAGACAACATCTTATAAAGGAAAATAAGCATGAAGTGGGTAAAAGGTACTCCAAGAGGCATTTATATTGTTATTACGTTAAATGGTTTGTCAACATCAGTGTATTAGCGCTTCTATCTACGCACGATAAGTGAGGGCTCATCAAAAAACTGGTCAAAATGAATCTGCCATAAAATGATAAGGTTGGCTCTAAATTAAATTATAGGTAGTTTATCTATTGACACTTCTATAGCATAATTCACAATACAGTGTGTTCACTTCTACTATGTTAATGTAGTTTCTATGTTGGCGTTAATTGCTTGTCAAATTTCTACATCTGGATCAGAGAAAAAGCAAGTCAATTTCAATAATGCAATATTAGATTCATTAGAACCTGTTTGTCATACAGATTGAACACAGACATGATATGTTGAAAATTATATGCATCAAGAGAAGAGGGTTGACATGGTAGTATTTGGACTAACCTCAGAAAATGCCAAAGTTGTGTCACTAAGTTTGAAACCAATTATCACATGTTCAATTGTAAGCCATATAATGAAGTGTTATCTGTCAGATATAAAAAAATAAGTGTCAACTAATATTCTGAATATTTGAACTGGGCCATATGTAAGTGATATTATAAAAATGTACTTGTAATGCAGCAAGTACAAATATTGTTAGTAACACAGTTCAGCTTAAGTAAATGATTTGGTTGTCTGATTCGGAAATAAAAGGATTTGTGTTAGTAATATGATTCAACTGATAATATGTCAAAATTAGAGAATTATTTTTCAATAGTTACCAGTTAATAATTACTATTTATAATAGTTATTAACAATCTAAATCAATGATGAAGTCAGATTTTTAATACATTTTTATGAAAAGTAACTTTTAGAAAACGACTCTTTACCTGCCAGAGCTTTCGGACATCTAATTAGCATTAGCCTCTGCCAACTCCCAGCCTGTGCTCAGCCCAGAATGGGGTGTGATCAAGGTGTTATATTGCTCTCAGGAACTGCACAGTGGTTGACCTGAATGGACAGTGATGACTCCTCTAAGTTATGTTCTTGAAAGGAAAAAAACAGGATGCCAGGACAATTCATGCACATCACCTGTCCAGTGCTGTAGGGCCCGGCTTTGGTCCTACCAGACTTCTGTCTCCTAGTTTGCTGTGGGCACAGTGCCTGTTTCAAACTGGATTTTAGTGTTAGTTGTGGGAGGAAACTAGTAATTACCATAGTGCACTCCCCTGAATACCCACACAGCTCAGAGCCAAAGTTTAGTGTGGCCGCAGACTTTCACCATCTTGAAAATGCCCTCACACATTGCATTTTGGGCCTGTTTGCAGTAAGGAGAAGAGGAACTACTGAACAAGTTGTTAGGATTTCCCCCAGGAACCTTTACCCCATTGATAAGGTAGTGTTCAGGAGTCATCTCCACCCACTAGCTAGTTCCAGACATGCTCAGAAGTTATCCCCACCCACTAGCTAGTGCCAGTCATAAATGTGGCACCATCAGAACATTTTCTGGACCTGATGAAGATTGGAAAAGGAATATAGCTGCTGGACCTGAGAGGAGCCCTGCAAAACTGGACCTGCTCTCTCTTGTATCCAGGACAAAAAAGTGGATTCCAGGAGTCAATTGGCTAACCTTCTGAGTAGCTCCAGGGCCACAACAAGCTTCAAGCACCCTTTTGTCTAAAGTGCCCAGCTGACCAGTGGCAACTGGACTTAGGCTGTTGTTTGCTTTTGGCCTTTGCTTATTAGCCTGAAAGATTCTAAGTACCAGAAGTGAACTTCTGTGGTTGGTTGGGCACCAGAAGAAAGCTTGGAAACTTTAAGGAACTTTTGCTTTATCACTGTCAGCCTCAAATCGTGCCTAGGTCCTGGTCTACTGCAACCGTTGACTATCATAGGAGCTTTGAGCTTTATGTTGCTATTGCTACGTAGAACTTTATAAATTCGCATTTTTGATTGCACCTATTGAATCTTTGGCACTTTGGTGTCAATTTGTCCAGAAAATATTACTCTATTTTTCTAGTTTTGTTTGAGATTTTTATTGCTCATTGTTTTGGCTTTTATTGATTTGGTACTGCATAGATGCTTCACACATTGCCATAAGTTAAACCTGTCTGCTCTGCCACCAGGATGTTGAGCTCAGGTTAATTTAGTGACTCTGAGGGTTCACCCTGACAAGATCTGTGATTCTTCCTTGAGGTGGACAGTCACACTCCCGAAATAATAATCCAATTTCTTATAATGACCCTGAGGTACTACCCTAGTGTAGATTTCTATATTGTGTGCCCACTTTCTATGAAGGTTGAAGGGTCTCATTATGGTATGTATTTCTAGACTGAGGTGCTGCAAGTTCTTTATGTAACAGGGTATTTGGAACCCTGCATGAAATCTGAAGACATGTTTAAGTCTCAAGGAGGCTAATTCTGGTTTCAGCTGGAAAGAAATGCACAATGCTACATAATTCACAGCACTGCCTGGGAGTGTCACCTCGTAGAAGGCCAATGTCCCTTCCCATGTGCCCCCTCTTCCCTACTGGTGCCCGCCCCGGGGAAGGGCAACTACTAAAGTAGGTCTTGTGACAGGAGCTGCTGATGGGGTTTGGGCCTGAAATACAGGTGAGATTCCCTAACCTCAGACTAAATTGGAACAAAGTGAGAAACTCAATGGTGCTGGGCTGGTAAGGTGGTTCTGTGAGTTTAGTCTTGGTTGCAAACATCAGTATGTGGTAATCTCTTTCCAGAATTGATAAAAGGTGCACCCTTTTTTGGGGCGGTTGGCCATGACGGTGGGGCTATAGGACCCATCCTTACGTAGCTCCTTCCCTGGGATCGCCCCATGATTCTGTTATAGGTGGCCAGATGTTTTTCAAAATACCCTTTGGGCTCTGATTGATAGAGTGGATAGTGGAGCTCTTGGAGGAGAAGTAAAAGTCCTGCGTGAGCTCTTTGGGCACTTACAGAGAGTGGAACGGGGAGACCGGCGTGAAGACTGTCCTGTCATTGGTGAAAAGAAAGGACCCCGGGTATTTGCTGCAGCATCACAGGGGCTTTGCACTGGGCCGGTCGACGGTGGCTGGAGACCCTGGGTGGAGCGAGGGGTTCTCGAAGCAGCACCTCATTTGTTAGAACTTCTTTAGAGGACCATGCGGCACTCCTCCTAAGATGGTGCCCATGGTCTAGTCTAACGGCGAAGGCAGCTTTCACGTGTGCCTCTGATTGAGGAGATGATGAGAACGCGACTCACCTAGTGAGTTGACTCCCTGCCACCTCTTAGGAAAATAAGAAAATGCACAACCAATGAAACCGCTCAAGATGAAGCTCGGTGTTGGTGTCTGGGGATGTTTTGATGATTCCAGATTGGGTTTTCTCTTGTTAATGAACACTGGGAAAGCTACCATCATTCTTAAAGATCAGGATAGAGAGAGCTCCATCGTTGGTGGAGAGGCTCAAAGGAACCCTCAAAAGACAAACATGGGCTAGCCTGCCTATGTAGGTGAAAAGGCATTTACTCTATCTGACTCAGGTCAACCCTTAACACCCCAGATATGGCTTTTCAGAGGAGAGAAGCAATCTTGAAAGGGGGAATAAAAAAACGCTGAAAAATAAACTGTGACTGTTCAAAACCCTTTACACCAGCAGACATTGAGAGGCTATAAACGCTAGCTGTTTAATGTTAAAACAACACTAACCAGTGTCTCCACAACCTCTGCTGGAGAATCCAATGACCATATGAATGAAGGTGAAAGATCTAATGAAATTCTGGAAGGGACTGAACTCCACCCACACGTAAGAAATTGGCACAGAAAGGCTTACTCCCCTACCTTCAATCCAACACGTTTCATAAAATCTTAAGAGGGGAAGAGTCTAACCCAAAAAGAGTCCGCTGACACCTATAGCAATGATGATAATAATACCAGTATTTGTAAAGCGCGAACAATTGCCCGATGGTGTCAAGGCGATGGGGGCCATCGGCAAGATTAAGCGAGCTATTGCCCAGAGTTACATGGTGCTGGACTAACCTGCCGCCGGCGCCGGGGATCGTACCGTGAGGCCCTGTGTTCCAGAGTCGGCCATCCTGGCCACCACACCTCTTCCATAGGCGCTCCCAAAGTCAGATCTCATAAATTCGCTACGTACATTGAAACAAGAACTTTGTGACAAACACAGAAGTGATATGGATAAGAACATGCAAGACCTCCATGTTGAAATAGGGAGGTAATTAGAAACCAAAGTCAAGATGTGGATGCTGCAGGTAGGCTTGCTGTCGACATGGAAACCAAGGTAAATGCTATTGAAATGAAGAGCAGAGAGGCCAAAACTCAATTGCAACAACCAAAAAGGAAGCTATGAATGGCGCTTAAGTAAGTTGAGGACCTTGAGAACAGAACCAAGAGGGAGAACCTGCATCTACGAGGGATACAGGAGAGAACGGATGGCAAGGATATGATTGCCTTTGCTGTGGATCTATTCTTTATGCTGTTAGAGGACAACCGCCCACAGGTAACAAATGACAGAGCATATCAAGTAGGCCCGAATCTCCCACAGAATGGTTGTAAAATTCTATTACTTCTCCGAAAAAGAGGAGATTCTTAGTGCTTCAAAAAATGAAAAGAGATATGCTTCCAAGATGCAACCTACAAGATCTTCCAAGCCATTGCATAACCTACCCTACAAGTGAGATAACAATTGAAACCCATTACTAAAAGATTGAGGCGGGATCAAATTAAAGATTGATTAACTTATTCATGCAGCCTAGTATTTTAACTGAATGGCAAGTCACACCAGGTGAACAATGAAGACAAGGCTGGGAAGATACTGAGGATCATATTTATGACTTTAGTGGCGCAGTGCAGCAAGTCACCATGCTGCTCTGCCCTGCGTGATAGGGAAAGGGCAGAAATGCGCCATATTTATCCAATACGGCGCACTTCTGTCCTCTTCCCTTGCGCTGGTGTCGTTTTTGCAGCCTTGCGGCCAGCAGGAACCCTTGCACCATTGTGCAAGGGTGCCTGTGTTGTAGGCAGGATTGTTTTTGTGCAGGAAGGGGCAACTTCCTGCAAAAAAACAAGCCAGAGAGGCTTTTTCCTATTTCTGTGTGTGCTTCATAATGAAACAAAGAGAAAGATATTTCTCCTTGTTATACTTCTGCTGGGGAGGCGCATCTTTTTGGTGCATTCCCGGGTTTACAAGGTCTTGTAAATCTGGGAATGCATCAAAATCCATGGAAGTTGCATGGGAACACCCACGCAATTCCCATGGAATGCTTTCCCCAGGGCAGAGTAGCGCAACACAGTGATTTGCCCTGCATTACATTACTCCATATTTTTGGAGCCACTCAAAGCCATGCAAAGTGGCTTTGCGTGGCTTCAAAAATATGACTTATGGTTTGCGCAAACCAGGCCATAAATATGGCCCTTAGTGTGAAAATGGAAGAGGATGATGCAGCTCAACAGCAGAAGTGACCAGACATGGCGGACCTTGAAACTTCCCTCCGTGGATGGCAGGCGCCTCAACCACAGAGAAGAAAAGATCCCGAAAGGAAAAAACCTAAGAGAAATGCAATGGTAAGAGAGTGCTATCTGCAAACCCTGTACTTGCAGAGGTTGCAGCTAGATTGTGGCTCTAAATGAGAACTGCAGGAACCAACTAAGATTTCACTGATTTCTTTAGATAGGTTTAAGGTATGATAATCCTATGAGACAATTTTAGAGTTAAGCGACATGGGGGGAGGCAGGGAAGGGAATTTCTGCAGTGAGGAATACTTGCAAAATAAATACCCATGTCGCTGCAAAGCATGATAGGGGCCATAAAGAATAAAAGAAAAATGCAGGCCTGTGGATGGGTGGGTGAGGCGAGGACAGAACAACCCCAGAGTTAACCGCAGCAGGCGCTTGCCAGGACGTTTCCTGAATGCCATATTGAGGGGTACTGGGAAAGAGGTAAGTCACTCATGTTGATTCACATGACTTTTTGTGTAGACAATACAATTGTTGAAATGTGTAGGTTCATACTAGGGGAATACCTGAGTGGAGTACAGTGGGACCAACTCCCATATACCAGACAAATACATCATTATGCTCCTTAGGACAGAACAAAGCTATGGAAACAAAATAAGAAGGGGGGGGGTCTTTTTTGTGAACAGAATGAGAAGCACCCCTGAGGGATAAACACTGAAATTAATCTAGCTTCATGTTAAGAGGGTTAAATCGCCAGTGAAAAGGAGCTTGATCTGGAACTATCTAAAAGACCAGCAACCAGATATTACATGTCAGTAGGAAACACATTAAAAGAGAACAGAGTAGAAGATCATGAGACAGAGAGCATATCCTAAAGCATATTATGCTTCTGCAGGGATCAGACGCCATGGGGTGGTGATCTTTATTATAAAAGAATTCAAATTTATATACACAGATAAAAATCTAGATATTGAGGGTAGATGTATGATACTCAAATGTTCTTTATGTAATAGACCTTTATCAATAGCCACTGTCTATGCACCAAATGTGGTGCAGGATGTATTTCTGAAGAAATTTGTGGAGGCCTTAGTGGGTTACATAAAACTGGAAATTATTCTCACAGCGATTTTAGTAGTTTGGGACTCACAGATTGACAGATCACATAGGGGAACAGGATTGTACATTCTCCAAACATTAAAAAAGAGAACGCTCAACAAATTAGGGTTCAGGGATATTTGGAGAGAACTTCATTTGGATGATATTGTGTATATGTTTTACTCACATTTGCACCACTCCCACTCGCTTATTGATTATGTTTTTAAGCAAAGTGCTGGCCTCACAGATGATACCAGCTTATATTGGTACAATAGTTGTATCATACCATGCACCCACACCAATTTAACTCCACACACTGAAAAGAATTGGGAAAAACATATAGAAGAATATTTCTTGGAACATGATAATGGAGAAGGGCCTGTGCCACTCTTTGGAACGCCTTCAAGGCAGTGATGAGGGGGAGGTGTATAACCATTTGTATATCATCTGTGAAGAGTAAAATCACCAGAAATAAGAAAGCAGAAGGAAAAACTGCATGAGGCAAAAAAAGAACAGGGGGCTAACCCTTCACTACCATCCAGGCCAAAACTGTTGGTGCTGCAGGGTCAACTCATAGTGACATATACCAATAGAACAGAATCAACGCTCCTGCCTTTGGAAAGCAGGCTGTATATGCCGGGAGATAAGGTGGGAACCCCACTGCCTACATTACTTTGAGCTAAGATACAGGGAGAATATATTAATTTGAGCTAAGATACAGGAAGAATATATTAAAGAAATTAAGTCACTAAATGGGATATCTCCGGTAAGAGAGGAGGATAAACTGCAGGAATTACACAATGTTGTATAACAGGGGAGAACAATCATCCACATGTCAATAAGTTTATATTGAAAATGCACACTTACCTAAAACGTCTCTTGTGCAGAGGGACACCTTAGAGTGTCAATTGAGGAAGAGGGCATTGTGAGTAGAAGACAATCACATGACAACACCTGTAGGGGAATCCATCTGGTCAAAAAGACAGACAAAAAATGTCATCAACGGTTCTGCGGTCTCTCAACAAGATGAAATCTTTCCACTGGGTGGATTGTAACTTTTTAGCCAATGTGATATGACGGGTCCTAGATTTATGAATTGGTTTTTGAAAATTTTAAATCCCCTAGGGAGAGATATTCTCTCAATGGAGAACTGCCATGGCCAATATACTTGGAAAGGGGCTTTAGATTGTTTTTTAGGGGTTTATATTTTATGTACTAATAATGACAATTAATATGACTTTTTACATTCAATTCTACATATACAGGTTGAATTATCTTGATTATAGTTTAAACTAATATTAAGCTTGCTTCAGGTGTCAAAGTGACGGAGCAGATATTGTGCACGTTTTCTTTGAATGTACAGCACTGTGGCAATTAAAGCAACAAATAGAACTATTTCTTCAAGAAGTCATAGGGTTTCCTATCTTAATTACGAAGGCAATGATGTTATTAGGGATAGGGGTTAACATCTCAAATGATCAACCAGTGTATAAATTTAGATATTTATTATTTATTGTAGTAGCTGTGGCACGTTTATGTATTGCTTCCTGCTGGCTTCAATAGGAGGCCCCCACATTTGAGATGTGGAGGGCAAAATTCTATCATGTTTTTAATATGGAATATAGCCTATACGCCCTAAAATCAACCAAACATCAAAAACTTGGGATTCAGATATGGGAGTCTATGATACAATATATGAAATAAGCAACTGTCCTAGGCTGTGTAATGTTATCAGGATTTAATTTTGTTCTGCTGTTGGAATTTTTTGACTTTTTGCTGTGCTTGTTAATGCCATTTTATCAAATATTTCGCTAGTACGAATGTTACTGTTAGGATTAATATTTGTTACTCGGATTTGTTACATGGATTGAACTAATGCATTTTTATTTTTTTTAAATAAACTAATATTAAGCGATGGATAGAGGTGTCTTTATTAATCTGACATATTTTCCTTTTAAACGCCATGTTGGACGAGATGGATGCCATCTCTGTCACTCACTCCTGCTTATTCCCATGTTTACAACTTCTCCCCACAAACTGCATAGAGCACAGTGATGTTAAATGGTATAATTCCATTTCTGTGATTACATTGCTTTTGATAAATTTTCTCCTGTTACCTATGATTTGAAACATTATGAAGGTCTCTTCCACTGTCTTCCATTGTTAATACTCTCTATTTATTTTCCAAAAGTTCCATTGTTTAAATGTTTCGTATTGAATAGAACATAACCGAATGACATCAGCAAAGAGGATACATGAATATATTTTCTGTAAATAGGATGGTGCTTATTTGTTAAGGTAATGACGTGTATTTTTCCCTGTATTCTGATTTGCCAAAGAGATGATGTTTTTTGCTCAGACCATGATTATTTTGCCGTTTTTCTCATTTGTAATGCAAGAATTGTGTATAAGAGATCCTGGATTAGAGGGGTGAGCCAGAAGACTTTCCTGTTCTATCAGGGATGCTGTTCGACTTCTTTTTGATTTGGCAGCACATTTGGGACTGAGAATAATTCTGTTTTTGCGTTCTCTGTATGATTTTGCAACCAGGAGCCTTTTTGGCATTACTTCAGTACTGCTTACTCTTGAATTTTGTAATAAAACCCTCTAACTTTTTATTGATCTAAAACTCAATTATTGAGTGGGCCCCATTATTTATTTGAACTGTTTTGCTATGGGTAATCATTTTTTAAGGGGTGTCCTAACTAGAGGTGGGCAAGCCAACAAATTAACAGGGAGAGCCGAGCCATTGAAAAGCCAATGGTCTGACTTGGCTCCTACAGCCCGTGCATGTTTTCTATATAAATCAAGCAACAAACATCACGTAAAATATTATAAAGTCTCTTCAAAACTCAGAAACGTGTATTTCTTAAACATGTCGAAGCTTTGACATAAATATCTCATATTATTGCACTGTGAAGTTCTTATTAAAAGCATTAGTTTTTAAACATGAACCCTTAGTGAACTAAGAGTCAAGACAGTTGTCATGTAAACCATGTATGTGGCCCAGATTATTATATAAGGTCAAACACAATAGGTTTTTGTACAACTGGTATATTCTGAACTCACATATTTGCAAGTGCTTTCATACATGATAATAAAGAAAAAGGAGTTTTGGTTAAATAAATTATTTGTCTACGGTCAGACAATTTAAGCAGAGAATCTACGATGTATCCAAATTTCTGGTTTCACTTTGTACAAATCAGCTACTAAATGGGTATCTTTTTGTCTTTCCCTATGTTAAGGCTTTGTTTTTATCAAAGATATTGAGACAACTCCGAGACGCAAACCTGGTTCCCTAGTCCCAAAGTCTGCAGCTGTGGCTGTATCACCTCATTCAGTGTAGAGAGAGGGTGGAAGGCAGAAGCCACTTGAAAGCTAAGCTTGAATTGTTATGGCCTCTAGGTTCCAACAGGACCTTGAGCTGAGCCAGAGCCAGGCTTCAGACTCGAGCCTGGTACCAGCTTTCAGTGGCTTTCCGACCTCTATTCCTAATGCACAATTTTACCCATGGGAGAACTGGATGAGGTAACATTTCGGGGAGACTAAATTTTGGGATGTCTTAATTTTGAGGTACTGTTTTGCTCCCACAGGGGTAGAAGACAGGGATGCCACTTGTTTACCCTTCCTGTTTGCACAGAGCATCACAAAGCATAGAGGCATTTGCATTTATGATACGCAGCTCCCAAAACATTAAAGGGATTAAATTTGGACCAGATGACCACAAGATAAACTTATATGCAGATGATGTCCTTTTAACACTCTTTTCTCGAAAATGCCCCCTTCCCTCAGTGACCCAGCAACTGGCTGAGTTTGTAGCAGTAGCAGGATACAAGATAAACTTGGCAAAATCCTCAATTTGTATTTGGCCAACGAAGTAACAAGAAGCCTTGAGGCCTCTCTTCCCTTTAGGCAGACAAAGGGATATATTAAATACCTGTGAATTAAAATAACCCCCAAAATTCAAGATCTCCTCAAAGCTACCTACTCATCACTGATAGACCGAATAAATAAAGACTTGACTAGATGGCCGGCCCTGTATATCTCCTGGACAGGCAGAATTAATGTAGTTAAAGTTAATATTTTTGCCCGGGGTCTTTATCTTTTCTAAACAGTGCCCATTCATGTGAATAATACCTTCCTAGAGCAAATACAAAGTCAGATAACAAAATTAATTTGGAATACAGCAAGGCCAAGATTAGCTACACAATTACTACAACAACCCAAGCTTCATGGGGGATATGGCAATTCCCAACTAATGGTAGTATTATGGAGTAGCTTAACTCAGAGTGCTCACACATTTGCCCAGGGCAGAATCTGATATCCATGGCTGCACAAGGAACACGCAATCATGGGCATGCCACTATGGCACATTATCTAGTTGGGACAGGAGAAAAAGACAACCAAACGTTAGAGCAAGCCAGTAGCTACTACATTGAAAGTATGAGATAGAGCAGTGAATGAAAATTAAGTGGCGCCATTCCCCTCTTGTAAGAAAGTGGGTTATTAGGTGAGGAGTAAATAACCACCTCAAGTAATAATCACAATCTTTGTCAGGGTGAACCCTTAAAGACACTAAATTAACCAGAGCTCAACCCCCTGGTATGGCACAGAGCAGGCAGCCTTAACTTAGAGGCAATTTGAAAAGAATGCATGAATTGCTAGAACAGTAATACAATTAAAATGCAAAACAACAAAAATCCCAAAACAAATTAGAAAAATAGAGCACAATTAAATAAACAAAATGACAAAAATCCAATAAAGAAAACCTGAGATATGGATTTTAAAGTCTTAAGTTGAAATAGCGCCAAGCAGCAAATAGTGTCAATGATAGTCAATAGAACACAACGTAGGTGCAATCTGACGCTGACCGCAGTGGAGCATGGGTTGGATGCAGCACAGGTTTGTCCTGGGCAAAATATTTTACTATCTTACTTTAGTCTTTTAAATCCCATTCCACCACAGGAGTACACTTATAAAGCCCCCCAGGACCTCTGGTAAGGCACGCAGTGTATCATGCAGAGGACACAGCAGGGTTCAGTCCAGGTCCAGTTACCACTGGTCCGCTGGCCAGTTGCAGAAAAAAGCCTCTTGTAGCTAGTTGGGTCCCTGTAGTTTTTACAAGAGGCCAACCTTATGTCCCTTTGAATCCACTTCTTTGTCCATTGTACAAGAGGGAGAGCAGGTCCAGTCTTCAGGGCTCTTCTCAGGAGACAGACAGCAGGTCCAGTCCTCGTCTTTTCTTGTACAGGTCCAGAAGTTATCTCACAAACATAGGAACAAGGAAAGAAAGAGGGACATAGAGTGAAGGGGGAGAGAAAGCTAAAACAGATACAATGAGTAGGAAGAAAAAGTATAAAGATGTATAGGTAGGACTGGAGAAGAAATTGTGAAAAGAGGGAAGGGCAAAAGAAGGAAAAAAGGAAAGGTGAAAGAAATGGTATGTGGAAGGAAGGAATGGTAAAAAGAAGGAAGACAGTGAATGATGGATGGATTAATGAAAGGGTGGATAGCTGAAAGGATAAAAGGATGTGTAGATGAAAGGGTGAAAGGATGGATTGAGGGATGAAAGGATGAATCTAAAGATAAATAAAAAGATTTATGGCGAGCTGAAGGGAAAAGTAAAAGTATGGATGGGTGGTTGCGTGAATGAATTGAAGAAAGGATGTGTGAATGAATTGATGAATGGGAGTGTAAATGGATGGATGGAATGGTCAATAATGAATGAAAGGAATGACTGTGGCCTTGCCAAGCAGTCTTGACCACACCTGATAGTTTATCCCTGCCCCTCCCAATGCAGGTATACCAATTTGCCATTCCCACCAGGGAAAAAAGAAGGGTGTCCCCTGATCCACTCGCAAACATGTCTGGAAAGGGTCCATGTTAAGAACTATCAAACCTGATAGAGACAACATATTTTTTTGACACACACACATGCACACACGCACACAGACACACACCCACCCCATTAGAGGCTTATTAATAACCATACTAGTAAAGAACACATACAGAATAATAGTAGCGAATGTCATATAGAAAATATACATATCAAAATAATGGAGAGTGAGAACACATTTTTTTTGTATGTATTTCTCTTTCTTATTTAGTCTCTGTTACTAATAATTAGTAACAAAAAGGAGCCAATCAGCTTGCTACGAACTAACCCTCCACAAGGTGAAGAAAACACACTTGTTTTCTTATGTAACCCTCACCCACCGGGGTTGCCCCTTGGTGGTATGCTTCATCACTGGGTCCATCCCGTTCTGCTGTGGAATGGGGCATGCTGTGACCTACGAATTACGCGGGAGTACTTATAGATGTATTTATACGGTGTAAAATGATGACAAAATAGGAGTGGGGGTGCACTTTATGTGGAAAGAAAACCTTAAAAATACCTGCCTAATAGGTAAATTATTATTTATTCTGGCCTATAGTCGGAATAATTAAAAACGGGGAAAGGAAGGAGTGGAAAACTATGGGGCATATTAGCAAGACCCACGATAAAATTATCGCCGTTTTAGCGGCAGGAAACTGCCGCTAAAACGGCGATAATGGGCTTGCTAATATGCGTTATGGAATTCCAATAGAAGCCCAGGTTAGACGTCCTGCACATCTAACCTGGGCTTCTATTGGAATTCTATAACGCATATTAGCAAGCCCATTATCGCCGTTTTAGCGGCAGTTTCCTGCCGCTAAAACGGCGATAATTTTATCGTGGGTTTTGCTAATATGCCCCTATGTATTTGCCTTCCTAAGGGTCAGCATGTTTTAAGCCATCCCCATGGCTTTTCATCAGGACCAAGGATCTACCTCCTTGATACCACTTCTGCAGTTATGTTGGCGCTGATAGCTCTCGAATACTCTGCATGCTACATATAGGAAAGTGATTATACCTACTTGGTATTCACTGTTTTTGTAATTTGCAATATATAATCTTTACACATATTCTGAACACCACCTCATAGTGTCATAACTCGTGAGCTAAAACATGCCAATCGTAGTGGTGAACACTTCTAATAAAATCAGTGTACCCTTTGACACACAACACATAGCATATCAAACATAGAAATACACATGAGACACTTTACATACATTATTTAGGCAATTGTGTTGCTTCATGAATCCGCCGGTGGTCAAGGTGAGTTTATAGTCGCACTCTGCGGGATAAAGAAATTGTGCCAATAATATCAAAATAATGTCTAAAATCGTATTAAAGAGTGTTCCTTGTATCAAAATTTTCTCTGTGCTGTATTGTTACTTATTGGTAGGATGATGAGCCTCTGTCTTCCCCTCATTTTCATACTAATAATCAGCTGCGGCCCGTGCAGGTAAGAGTGGTGGGGCGGTGGGGCTGGGTGGGGGGGGAGGGGGTTTCGACAGATGACGAGGGAGAATAAATTATTTATTTCATTTTCCCTCTTGATCATCTGTCGAATCCCCCCCCCAACCCAGCTCCACCGCTCTTACCTGCACAGGACCGCGGCTGCTAATAATTAGTAGCCAAAAGGTCTACCGCGATTTCATAGTCTTTTCACACAGTCAACTCAATAGCAGGCAGGCTGCATTATCATCCACATTGAGGAGCACAAGAGGGAAAATACCGGTCAGGTCGCCCTCCACTCATAAGCGACAATCGACAAAATAGACCTGACTGGTTAGGACATATTAAAAATCTCTTCAGAACCGGGGGTAGGGTACTACTCTCTCCACCCAACCGCTGGCTTTAGTCAATTGCCAGTCGTATCCAGTCTTAAATGTCCCACAAGAAATCTTTCAAACACAAGTTTATCAGTCCACCCGTGTATATGTACCCCCTCTTGAAAGGTGTATACAAAAAATGTGTCAAGGGGAGAAAGTACCTCACGTACGCATCACCGGAGGAGCTGCTGGTAGGTACTCACCAGTTTGCCCACGTTTCTCATCATCAGTAACTTTCTTACCCGTGAAAAGAAAGAAAGGAAGAAATATCCAGTGTAAAACACAAGAGGTGAAGAAACAATTAAAGGAGAATATGCACAGAAGCGTGTTTGTGTCAAAACAAGACCCCGTAATGTGAGAGAAAGAAAAACCACTTTTCTCCAACTAAAATCGAGTTATGACTCACATGTACAAGATCCTAATTCTATTCCATGTAGTGAGCCTACTCAAGGTTAAAAACAAACTGCATGTTTCAGACCACTTTAAGATGGGCCTTCTTAAAGTGGGCTGCGCTGAATGTTTAGAGGACCCTTGGAAGGTTGGGGACCTTCCTGTGCCTCAAGGGCCGCAGGAGCTTGTGTTACGCCCCTGGTTTACATAAGTAACAATTCTCTAGGCCTAAGCAAAACATTATACCACATTAGACATATAGAGATATGAATGAAAAGAACATAATCATAATATAGTAAGACATGACCCATACACTCTTACGTGATTACATATTCAATGCAATATAAGCAGTTGGAAGGCTGGGTAAAGGCAACATATAAATGATAGGCAAATGTACACACTAATGCAAATACAAACAGCAGGCAGCAGCGATACACTACCTGTCAGTTTTTCTTCAGTATAACATCATGTATTATGCTTAACTGAGGGATAAAAGAAATCATTAATAAATCATAACTGTAAACAATACCATTTACAATAATAAACATTGGGGGAAAAAAGTTGAAATTTGCCCTGTACAAATTGTGAGGATGCATATCGCAAAACAAACTAATGCTAAGTCACAGAGGGATATCTGGGCTGGGATTTGTAAAAAAAAAAAAACAACCCTGGGCAAGCTGCAAATAGGTCCGAAGAATCAAGAACACATACACGTCTCTCAGTCAATATCATAGTTCAGTGATGCAAGATTGTGTAAGTTCCTGCCCTGCTCCCAGTAGCTTATACATTGGTGCAGAGCATGAAGCTGGTCAGTGTACAAACAGGCAACCACTCAATTTTTAATATATTTGGGATAGGTCCAAGTATTGTGTGGTACACTCTTGAAACTCAATGCCCTTACAAGGGTAAATATTTAAAAATAGAAGTTACACTATAAGTTGGTAGCTCACTGCTCTGTACAATTTGTACAGACATCTCAAATGTACAAGAATCGAATAATGGTCTGTATTGCAAATATAAATCAGTTTACTAAAACATAAGATGTCTGTATACAGCCTAATGACACGTTACACGGACCCCTCACTTCCCCAAGGCTGTACAAATAATAGAAATAGACACTGCAGGTAAATAACCAAGACACATATATATAGTTACAAAATGACAACACCACCCAATGAAAACACTTATATAATAACCAACATTACAAATGGTTAAAAAAAAATCAGATCACTATGAATGACTTAAAATACAAATGTTATAAGATGACTTGCAAACAAAAGATATGTAATAACATTAAAATAACATTCAAACAGGAATGCATGTAAATGAGCAATTCTCAAAAAGCTTTCTGATTTGTAAATGTAATACTCTAAATATAATCTTCAAAACATACAGGTTGAGGCATCTCTCACTAAAATCTAAAGCAACCGTTAGTTGCAAAAGTAAACAATTAGTAAGTCAGCATACTTCCAGACAGTAGATAATAATGGTACCTTCCCTCTCCATATGAGCTGACCATCTCATTTTACAGCTGTTGAACCAACATTTCCTCATGTCATAGTTTATACAAAATCCTTTGCAATCAGAGGAATTATTAATATATTTCTTCATCATGGCCTGCGAGCCACATATCTATATTCACCATTCTTCTTCACATATCTCTATTCTTATATTTAATTTCTACTAAAATTGTTCTTAACCACCAAATAGGGTGTCCAACACTCACCTCAAATTGTATATTCCACTCCACTGAAGCAAACCAAAGTGCCAAATCTTCTAATTCTGAGCAATCTTAAATGTTATGTCACGCCACACCACAATTAAATCATCACTTCATGCCTCACTCTACAAAAAAAGCAAATAATTTACATTCACTAAAATACATTATTTTATGTCTTGATTCTATATCCAAGGATACATAGTAAGCTAACCAAACTTCAATACTGCTACATCATTGTTGGAAATGGCTCTTTCTGTAGGGTCACCCCGAAAACATTTTGCCTTCCTCGTCCCCTTTTTGCTGGCTTTAGGACTCTGGGCACTTTACCACTGCTAACCAGTGCTAATGTGCATGTTCTCCCTCCCCTAAAACATGGTAACATTGGTTTATCCACAATTGCCATATTTAATGTACTTATATGTCCTTATTAAAGTGCACAATGTCGACTTGGCATTTAAAACCTCTTGCCAAGCCTTAAACTTCCCCCGTATTATATATGTCACCCCTAAGGTAGGCCCTAGGTAGCCCTTAGGGCAGGTTGTTGTGCTGTGTAAGTAAAAGGCAGGACATATACTTTTTGTTTTACATTTCCTGGTAGTGAAAACTCCCAGATTTGTTTTTCATTACTGTGAGTGCTACCCCTCTCATAGGTTAACATTGGGGATTACTTAATACACCTATTAAATATAATTCCTGATTGAGAAGGAGTGTTTGGTTCTTATGGACGTGTAATGATAAATCCTCTTTAATGGTAAAGTTGGATTTATGATTACAACTTTGGCATTTTTCTACTCTTAAGCCTTCTCTACAGGGTGCATTCCCTGTAGACAGTCACACACAAAGGAAGTTAAGGTGTGTCATTCACATCCTGATGGCCCATCACCAGGCTGATGGGCCTACGTGAGACAGATGGTTGGGAGGTGCTGACACATGCACCTGAATAGGGCTGTGCCTGTTCCCACACAAAAAGCTGCATACCCCCTGTAGTGTGTCTGGAGCCTGGGCAGGAAAGGGAGGTCCTGTGTGCACTTCAAAGGACCCTTCCAGAGGCTTCTCCCACCTTTGAGAACCAAGGCACCACAGTATAAATACTGGACCTCTAAAACCACCATATTAGTACACTTCTGGACCTGTGGATACTCTGCTAGGAAGAAAGACTGCTGTGCTACTGAAGGACTGCTACTCTGTGGGACTGCTGCTCTGAGAGAATTGCTTTTCTGTTATGCTGCCCTATCTGTCGCCTGCTGCTCTCTCTGCCTGGGTGAGAAGGACTGGACTTTCGCCACTTGAATCCAGAGTGACTCAAAGGGCTTTACTGCTTGCCTCCTGTTCTGTAGTCTCTGGGACATCAAAGACTGCCTGCAACTCTCCATCCAGCACCTGGACTCTGCCAGCTGTGAGTCCTACCCTTGCCTGAGGTGCTCCCTCTAGTCCAGGGGCTCAGAAGTGCTTTTCTGTGCTGTTCTGCTGAAAAACCCACATAGTCACAGCTATGTGCCGGTCGGAACAAATGTATTGTCCATTGACACCGACGCAGCACCTTCATCGCTGAGGCTCGACGATAATGTGGGACCTCCAGTGCGGCTCAATGATGATGCATTACCTTCATCACCAAAGCTCGACAACCACGCAATGATTGACTGTGCGGTTCAGCACCAAAGCATCGCCAACAATCCTCCAGGTCGACGATGAATCATCGCCTCCTCTGCTCCTCGCAGCCTCTCTTCGACATCGCCGCGTGTTTTCCGAGAAGCTACTGTTGTAGCGGAACCTGCGTGGCTTCTGTATCCGACCCATGCTCCATTGTGGTCGGCTTGACTTTTCAGATTTGAGCCGGTCCACTGCGTCATCAAGTACCCCTTAGCACTATTGACTTTTAAGCACTCGATTTCAAGAAATTCTTTAAAAATTCATAACTCCGGTTCTACTTATTGGATTTTGGTCATTTGGTCTTATTTTGTTCAATAATAAAGCTCTATTTTTAGGTCTTGTCTAGGCAGCGCTTGCTCTGTCTCTTTGAGACATGCTGTATTCAGGATATGGGCATAAAGCTGCTCCCACTTTCCGCCCATCTTATTGATTGGCATCTGTCCTTGTAAATGGTGGCTTTTGATTTGTTAATAGGCTTATTAGTCCCTCCTTAGTGCCTCTCTCTCTTCTGTTGTTACCTATGAGGACTGGCCCTTTTACATGTGTTGTTACTCAGTATGTTTTATTTACTGTTACTGGGCACTATTTTGTGAGTTAATGTCTTTTTCGAAATGCCTTTTTTTTTTTTTTTTAACTGTACCGTATTTTCGTTCGGATTACTTTGGGTTTAAATTGCATTGCAAATGTTTTTGTTTTTTGTTTTAGTGTACTTTTGTTCAGATGTTAAGCACTTTAAGCATCACACGCTGTCCCTTTACTGCAACCCTTTTCTGGCTTTAAAGTGCAAGCAGCCCGGCACCTCGTGCTTCAGCATTTGCGCCCGCACACACCACTCGCCTTTGAGCAATAATGGCGGCTGCTTCTTGTTTTTATTTTCAGTGCGCCATGCGCGCTTTCACTTTCACAATGCCGGCCCGCACACACCACTCGCAGGACGCGGCCCTTGAGCAATAGTTGCGGCTGCTTCTTGTTAACATAAGGTGACATGCCCATGCCTGCTTTAGGGTGAAACATGCCTGGTATGCTTGCTTTGCAATAGAACCCTGATGTGTTGTGTAGTTGCCCCAAGCATGCCTACTCTTTTGACCTTTTCCTTTGCGTTTCTTGCCAGCTAGAACCTGCCCTAAGCACAGGCTCATGTTACACGCCCCTCCATCAAACGGCAGCCAGACAACTTCCTGATAACAAGACCAGCATGTGATTAGCAGACACAGTAGTGGGCTACCCTGGACAAGGCATAGGACATGCACACGCACAAGACGCAAACCCCGTCATTAAGCAGCCTCTCTCCTTTCACTCGGCACAAAGGCGAGGCACCATGCTCCCAAGGGCAGGGCAGCGGCCTTGCCTGTAAACTACTCCCTGTCCAGGAACAGGTAGACATTGCATTGCAAATACGTCCTTGTAGCTCCTGACATTGGCAGCTAATTTCAGGTGGTGCTTTTCAACTGTAAATGTCATGTTCTCGGCTTGAGATCAGGCCTCTTAGCTGCAGCTGTAGGCATGAAAACCGTGTCAGGCGGCGGCTTCCTCACTGCACATGTGCTGCAGCTGTATTCAGTACCCATCGAAAGCCAGGCCGCCTCACTGCAGATGGGGACCTGCTGCATGCCATCAGCTGCAAACCGCTAATTTCAAATGGTGGCTCTTTCGTTGCATATTGACATCTGCTGTAGATACACTGCCAGTCTCAAGCTGTACATTTGTCAAGTTTGTGAGACCAAAAATAGGATTTGTTAGGTTTTAAAACTATTAATTAGCATAAGCATGACATCACTAAAAATTACACCTGTTGGTCAGAGGATAACATGAATTCACTCTATGTTTTCATTTAACTCAATAAGTCTGCCCAAAACTTCCCCAAAAACAGAAACAGGGGAGAGGATGTGGCGTAACGGCCAGAACTGTCGGTTTTGGAGCTGGGGAACCCGGTTTGCGTCTCTGCGTTGACTCAACATCCTGTGATTCTGGGCAAATCACTTAATCTCCCTATGCCTACCAAAAATGAATGTGCCCTTGTGTAACGTAACTGGTGCTCATGTAAAGAGATCCAGGTTGAGTTCGCGATGTATAAAACTGCAAAAAAAAAAAAAAATAGTAGTGTTGGCAAGCATGGTGCTGCATCACATGCACCTGAAGACACTAACGTGTTAGGCCTCATTTCATATTGTATTGTATTGTAATTGCATTTATATAGCGCTTATTACCCCCTGACGAGGCGTCAAAGTGCTTTTTCAGCGAGTAGCATGCTACTCCAGAGCCCATAGAGGATTAGTGGTGAATTAGTATAGTGAAATATGAAAGTATTTTGAGTAGTTTATATGTTAGTCAGTTATTTGGATTGAGAAGGATAGTGGCCAGATAAAAGAGGGAAAACGGTTTGCATTTATATAGCGCTTGCTACCCCTGATGGGGTGTTGATGAGCTTTTTTGGTGAGTAGCACGCTACTCTAGAACCCGTAAAGGATTAGTGGTGAATTAGTATAGTGAAATTTGAAAGTAATTTGAGTGGTGGATATGTTAGTCAATTATTTGGATTGAGAAGGATGGTGGAGGGATAGAAGAGGGAAAAAGGTTTGCATTTATATAGAGCTTGCTACCCCGGTGAGGTGTTGAATCGCTTTTTCAGCAAGTAGCACGCTACTCCGGAACCCACAAAGGATAAGTGGTGAATTTGTATAGTGAAATAGGAAATTAATTTGAGTGATGGGCATGATAGTCTGTTATTTGGATTGAAAAGGATAGTGGAGGGATAGAAAAGGGAAGGATTTAGAAATCTTTTTTTGTGTTTTTTTTGTTTTGGAGCTCATAGCAGTAGGAAAAGGCTTGAGATTAGTAAAATAGAGGTGGAGAGGGAAGAATCAGAGGGAAGGGTTTAGAAAGGCTTGTTTTCAGGGATCAGAATAGTAAAAGAGTTATGAGATGATGCAAGGAGGGGTAGAGTACGGAAGAGTCTAGAAAGGGTTATTTTGGGGATCATAGTGGTGGTATAGGGTTTGAAGTGAGTCAGAGAATTGAGGTAAAGGATATATTGAGAGCAGTATAGGGTGAGAAATAGGGTAGTGCATTGAATATGCTGAATTAGAAGAAAAGTAATAAGTATATAGATCCATAAGTACATGGAATGTATATAGATGCATAAAGCAAGGTAGTATATGTAGATTAAAGATGCATTAAATACACTCCGGCTTTCAAGTGTTGTTGTACTTTAAATTAATTTTATTTATTTGTATATTTATTTTTCTAATTCAATATTGGAGCAATTGTAGATAAATAGTTATGATAAAAGATTTACTTATTTATGCAGTCCCTTATATACATGTTAAAAACATAGAATAATCTATCAGTAATATGTACATTTGTTAAGAAGAACTAATGAATATCTATATTTTTCAATACCATAATTATTCTACATGTTTATACAAAGCAATACACATATATAGGTACATATCTATAGGTCAAATAAATGCTTATATACAGAGGGATATGCTGTATATTTCTGTTTGCGTATGGTGGTTATGTGGGGAAGGGCCAATTCTTGAGTAATTTTCTGAAGATAAGGTGGTTATTCATGGATCTTATGTTGGGGGTAAAGAGTTCCATAGTTTGGCTGCTTGAACAGAGAAGGATGTGCCACCCATGTTTTTTTTTTCTTGTACGTTTGGATTTTGAGGCGAGGTGCCACTCCAGAGCCGAGGTTCCTTTGCTGAATGTGTTTGCTGATTTTATTCCGGATGAAGAGCAGTCCTGTTGCATGTATCCCTTTGTGGGTGATACAAAGCAGCTTGAACGTGGATCTTCTGGCAACTAGTTACCAATGCAGGGTTTTCAAGGCAGGGGAGATGTGGTCTTGCAGTTTTATATGTAAGATAGTGTGGCAGCCGAGTTCTGAATCTGTTGTAGTCTTTTCATGGTCGTTAAAGGTGATTCGTGGTAGAGGCTATTGGCGTAATCAAGTTTGGACAGAACAAGGTAGCCTGGACCCTGTGTGGAAATCCCAAATGGGGGAAGATTCATCGCAGAGTTTATATAGTAACAAAGCTTGATCTTGCTGTTTTTTGACTTGGGCATTCATTGATAGCTTGGAGTCCATGGTCATTCCGAGGTTTCTTACTTCCTTCAATACTTTAGGTGTGGTTCCCAGCTCATCAGGCCATGCAGTGAGCGGGTCATAATGTTTCCAATCGCCACACGTGAGTATTTCAGTTTTGGAAGCATTCAATTTGAGATGGCTCCACGTCATCCATTGGTCCACGGCTCTGAGACAACTTAAAATTGGCGAGTTTTCAATGTCATGGGGCATTCCAGTTGAAGGAGTATTTGCGTGTCATCTGCTTAGTTATAGCACATGAGGCGAAATTGATTAATCAGTTCCAGTAATGACTTCATGTAGATGTTGAAAAGCATGGGTGAGATGATGGAGCCTTGAAGGACCCCTGCTTCTGTGAAGTACGGTTTGGACCCGAAAGGGGGGTATGGATGACATTAGTTCTGTTGCCAAGGTAGAATGTGATCCAGTCTAGAGCAGTCTCCTCTATGCCGGCTTCGTAGAGTCTTTGTATCAGAGTGTCATGGTCAACCGCGTCAAAGGCAACCGAGATATCCAAGAGAAGTATCGCAGCAACCCAGTTGTGGTCAACTGTGTTCTTCAGGTACTCCCAGATGACAAGGAGGGCAGAGTTTGTGCCACTTCCTGGACGGAATCCCATTTGGAAGTCAAAGTATGGCATTCTCTTCAATAAATTTTGACATCTGGACGAATGCTGCTCTTTCTATCACTTTGCCCAGGAAAGGTCCATTTGCAATCGGTCTGTAGGTGTCAGGGTTCAGCGGGTCCAAGTTTGTTTTCTTCAGTAATGGGCGTATGTATGACTTTTTGTGTTCTTCTGGAAATATTCTGGTAGTTAAGGAATTGTTGATGATTCTTCTTACTGGAGTGGCAGCAGATGTTGTTAGAAGAATTGTCTTGAAGGTTTGCAGTGGACACAGGTCAGAAGGGCTGCCAGCAGGCCTGCTTGCTTTGACCAGGTCCATAAATTCATTGTGTGAAATGTGTTGGAAGGAACGGAGAGGCTAGGTTAGAGTAGTTTCGGATTTTGGAAAAGGGTCAGCGCTGGTGTTTTGTCTTTGTTTTAAGTATGAGTCCAGCGTGTATGCTTTGGCCGTGTAATGATTTGCTGGTATGTGTGGTGATGCAGAAGATTCAGGGCGCCCACGCTGCATAAAAGTGCCATCCTTCTCTACTGCATCTTCTTTTCCCCAAATGGCTATGATATCTTTGTAACATTTTACAAACTATAATAGCATCAAGTCCACACCTCCAGAAAAGGGCTGAGTTGACGCTTGCAGCTGGTATCTGCTGTGATTGATGAGCTGCAAGTTCAAATCCATTCAAGGCAAACTCAGTCTTCCATCCAGGGCAAAAGTGCTAGCAAGCATTTGCAATGCAATAGGTCTCGCATTAGTGAAACTTTGAGCTATTGGTGTTTCAAATGCTAATGTTTTCTTTTTTGTTAAAAAATATCCCAGCAGTAGCATAAGTAATAAAAAAAAATTCGCTAAGCAAGGAAAGTGTATAGTACCTCAGGCTGTTACTGGGTGTCCCTGTGGAGTTGTAAAGGGACCTCTATTAGCCACATAAGGTACTGCACCCTTAATGCAATTATAAATAGGAAAATTGCAGCTGTGCATACGTTTCCATTTGTTTTGATTGGAAGTAAGATTTTTGCTAGCTTGCGTTTTATAAATGCACCATTTAAATGAACAACACTGGTGCATTTTTAAAACGCAAGCTAACAGCCGTAATGACTGAAATAACCTACATACTTTCTAATCATCACATCAACATCTATTAATCATAGAACAATAATAAAGTAATAAAAGCACACAAAATCAGCTTTCTTTAACCCTCATTCTGAGCTTGGTTCAGGAATAGCAGCCCTGGTCCTTCGTTTTCCAAAACCTGGTCTTTTGAGCTGAACTATCATATCCTATTCACACAACACCTTTAGTTTTATTCTGTGTTAAATGGTACATTTCCATTCTGATGTTTAAAACCCTACAAAACACCCTTCTGTGACTCCAAATTGACATATTGCACTGTGCAACCAAGACTAACAAAAACATTTTACCATAGCATACATTTGGAAAAGTTAGCATTCACAAACAGAAGGAAATCATGGCTATAATGTTCTTATATCAGAGTATTAAACACGTAATTATAATTGAATCCCTTTCTCACTGCTTTCAACCATTCTATATAAATTGTTTCTTCTCCCCCGAGTTTCTTTTAGTGATCACCCCCTCTGCTGTGTAATGGGATATGATTTATCTCTACAAATCTGAAGTCTTTTTTAGTGCTGATTTGATTTTAAGCCATTTTTTGGTAAATTGGACTGAAAGAGGCTACATGTTGTTACCATTTTTACCAAGTAACGCTGGGGCACCATGAAAGTATTGAAATGTTTCATGAGATGCCCTTAAGAATTACATTTATAAACAGCAGATTTAACCAATTATTTGACAATTGTGCAGTAAAATGCACACTGTGCCCCCATGTTTTCAAAAATGATCTGAGAGGAGGACCCGCCACACCACTGAGGACAGTCCGCTTCAGTAAGCAGTCTTTTAGTTTACCAGATTATTACATGAGTGTTCATTCTAAAGTAAGACATGTGACATTTGGCCCAATAGTGCTGTAAAATCCATAACTGAGCTCCATCTACTTCAAAATTCCTATTTGGTAAGAACATCCTTTGGATGTCATTTTTGCTCTCTCTCTCTGCCTTTCTGCTTATGATTCGAAGTATTTTATTTATCTGGCTACACCTTTACATGTTTTGGCGTGCACATTTTGTCAACTTTTCTGTCTGTGTGGTTAGAACTGCCATCAAAACACCCGGAAGTTGCCCTTTTAAAATTGTTATTGATACACATATATTTAGTTCTTTAATTCTTTATTTGTACAGTACACCCCACGATAATTAGCTTCAGAGTGCCAAGGAGAAGACAGTGCTAGTTTGTAAGGAGGAAGGGGAGGAAACAACAGAACGAAAAAAAAAAGGGAGATGAAGCAGTCAATAATTTTATAAATGCATACAATTGATCGAGACAGGAAAGACTGGATTAGAGAGGGTGCTGGTAGAAGGGCAATAAAAGACAGAAAAGAAGCCGCTTCAGATGTCTCCCAAAAGCATCCATGTTCAAGGAGTTCAAGGAGAATGGAAATGCATTCCAAAGTGTCATGCCTTTTGACTCAAGCTTTTTGTGTCCGATCTCCGTGACTTTTTTTTTTGCCTATTTAGTTGTGGGAGGTTGTAGAACTGGGTTACGTTTTGGTTAATAGTGGAGGTTGAAAAAAGTAGTTCAAGTTCTCATTGTAGTTTACAAATGAAGCATAATGCCAGTGAACTTGTGGCACTGCAGATGTATGGTTTTTGTGGGAAGGGCAAAATATGACCCAGGCGCTGTGATTTGTGGTAGTTTACCTATTTGCAGGGGACCAAGTAGACCTCATTATACTTATTAAGTCATGGCAGAACAGCAGATGATAACAAATTGGTTATGTTGTGGAGTGAAAAAAAGGTGGTAGCTGAGGATCAATTATTGGTAGAAGATAGTTTGAATTTGTTGGTTGGAGTTTGGTGACTGGGGAAGGTGGTGGAATTGAATCTGTTGGCTAGAACCAAAAGCTCCACTGAACTGGGCTCAATTGGCTAGGTTCATGCTATATAAATACCACATACATACATATATATGTACATACATACATGCAAGCATGCATGCATGCATACATACATACGGTGAAAGTCTGGCTCAGCTTTGTTGAGCCCCAACCAACTACGTTGGCTCCTCGAGGTCTAATATTTGGTTAATCATTTTGCTGTGAAATGGATGTAAATTAGAAATACCAAGCAATAGGGGGTCCCTTAAATCAAAACCAAGCATCTGTTAAAAGCAAACTGGTGAAACCAGAAAACATTTAATGGTTTTGAAAACATGAGTACATGTACATAGTCTGATGCAAGGATCACAGATACTCGCACACTCTCGTCAATGAAGAACACTTGCCACCTGCTTGTCCTCACTGTACATTTTACAATGGTCCTTTTCATCTCCTTCAGGGCAGCCTGCCTGGCAGCTCTGTTTCCTATACTTAAATTCAGACAATCTTTCTCTTTCATCAGCGATAACTGATAATAGGTTAGGTTGTAAGTCATAGGCGTGCTGCATGGCTCAGCTTCCTCCTTTTCAATGATATTTTAGTTTCCTTATTAACAAAGAAGACTATTCACATTTGTGACGTGTAGTTCTCTCGAGCCAGGAGACGATTACACAGAGTAACAGGGTGCTCGTCTGACCTTAAGGGCTGTCGAAAGAATTCATGAATAAAGGAGTATTCTTTTATGTACTTTCATAAGTATTTGTGAACTTTCAACTCCCTATTAGTAGAAGTGGAAATGAGGCACAGTGCCTTCAGTTTGTACTCCTTGTATAGGAATAGTTCCTGAATATTTCAATTTTCCCATTTTATTGGCATTTTAGATAATGTAGGCCAAATCACTAAGGCATGTAAGAGTAAGTATACGAGTCCTGCAGCACTACTATTTTACTTACTTTAAAATGCCTTTGCAAATCGACATCTTTAAGAGGAAGAAATGTTTGCTGGTCTTTCCACTCTCATGAACGTAATTTGTGTTTAAGGCAGACAAACCAATATCTTGCACAGCCTTCATTCATGCCATGCACACATAATAATTCTGCAGCCCTTTTGGCAAGTATATTGCAGCTGATTTTCCACATTCCAAGTTTCAGTGGGTGCAGCTCAGAGAGATCAGCTAGAAATGCCAGAAATCTATTCTTTTAAGTTTCTGCTTTGTTTGTTGCAGAAGTCTGACATTTTGAAGATCCACAAAGCATTCCAGGAGTAGTGTTGAATATCTGTGGCATCCGTGTACATCCAGGATACTCCAACCACAGACAGTCCACTCATGCAATTTCTCTTACATCTAAAAGTAGCATAAATACATTTTGAGAAAATTAGCGTATGTATATTTGGGGCGTGAGTCACAAAATTACCTGCACATCTCATTTCAGTTTACACTGTGCAAACAGACTTCTACAATTAACATAATGTGGCTTTTACACTCAGAAAAGGATTTACTCACTCAGATGTTTTCTCTCATGAGCGAGGTGTAGGTAAAAGCATTGCAGGAATGTCCTGAAAGTTTATCAACACCAAAAAATAAATATATATTCATAAAAATATTCACACATACATTAGTCACAAATTTCTCTCCACCCCATTCCCACCCTGGAAATGGTGGGAGATTTTCTTTTGACAAAAGGCAGGAGTACAGCCCATTCAGGCAGAACAGACAGGGCATTTCACCATACATGCGGATTCGTAACAAAGAGGTTTCGCTACAGGAAAAGAATCTGCTTGGCAATAAATTGTTGACTGGGGGACTGTTCATCATCATCATCTAACTTTATTTCGGTTATAAAACCATAAAAGTACACATGGCAGCATAAGTTTAAAAGCATGGCACAATAAAAACATTTAAAATCGACAAGCAGTATTGATGAGATTTAAGGTAGCTTTCAACCGAGTAAAGACCACAGATCCTAGTACCTGCCCTACATATTCTCAGTGCATTGTGCCTATCGTAGAGCGCAAGGATGAGGCACAAAGGGATGATCCAGCGGGCATGCTGTTCAGTGTATGCACCATAGAAGAACAGTAAGTGCTCGTCATTCTCCACTGACCGACATCCCATAGGGCAAAGATTGGAGGAGTTTACATTGCTCCTCCAAGAAGAGGGAAAAGAAGCAGTTGGTGGAATCCCCAATCTGGATTTAATATAAAGAGACCTAGACAATGGCCTATTCACTCAGTCCATCAAATCTTCAAAATAGGAACCACATTTAAAAGACAGGTACTGGTCCGTCAAGCTGCCCGAAGGGAAAGCAGAAATTTTTGAACCACGGACAACATTTCAGTAATGATCTTTATCCGTTTTGGTGCTCATGATGGAATTTGAGGCCACGGGAGTCCAGGGACTCCCGTGGCTGTCTAGTTTTCAGAAATGTGTGGGTTTGGTAGGTTTCCCTAGATGGCCGCCGAGCCCAGGGCCAAAAACTCAGGTAGCCCCCTTGCAAAAACAGGTCATTTTGTGATAGGTAATTTTGATGTCTCCACAATACGTTTTGGGCCCTAGCCTGTCGCGGGTACTTGGCCCACCCACACGAGTGAGGTATCATTTTTCTCGAGAGACATGGAGAAACGCTAGGTGGTGGGAAATTTGTGTCAGCCCGGTGAAATCTTCAAAATAGGAACCACATTTAAAAGACAGGTACTGGTCCGTCAAGCTGCCCGAAGGGAAAGCAGAAATTTTTGAACCACGGACAACATTTCAGTAATGATCTTTATCCGTTTTGGTGCTCATGATGGAATTTGAGGCCACGGGAGTCCAGGGACTCCCGTGGCTGTCTAGTTTTCAGAAATGTGTGGGTTTGGTAGGTTTCCCTAGATGGCCGCCGAGCCCAGGGCCAAAAACTCAGGTAGCCCCCTTGCAAAAACAGGTCATTTTGTGATAGGTAATTTTGATGTCTCCACAATACGTTTTGGGCCCTAGCCTGTCGCGGGTACTTGGCCCACCCACACGAGTGAGGTATCATTTTTCTCGAGAGACATGGAGAAACGCTAGGTGGTGGGAAATTTGTGTCAGCCCGGTGATCCCACAACTTTCCCACACAGAAATTGCGAAAAATTGGATTTTTTCAGCAAAATTTGAGGTTTGCAGGGGATTCTGGGTAGCATAACCTTGGGGGGTCAATACAAGTCATATCTCCCTGAACTCCCGTGGCTGTCTAGTTTTCAGAAATGTGTGGGTTTGGTAGGTTTCCCTAGATGGCTGCCGACTCCCAGACCAAAAACGCAGATGCCCCCTGGTTTTGCAAGGGGGGCACCTGCGTTTTTGGTCCCCTGCTCGGCGGCCATCTAGGAAACCTACCAAACCTACCAAACCCAGAAACTTATGAAAACTAGACACCCGGGAGAGTTTAGGGAGGTATGGCTTGCATGGATCCCCAAATGTTTTCCTACCCAGAATCCCCTGGAAACCTCAAATTTAGCTAAAAAAATCTAATTTTCCTCACATTTCTGGCTGGAATCACCGCGCCGGCACAAATGTCCTACAGCTCAGCGTTCCCCTCAGTCTCCCGAGTAAAATGATACCTCACTTGTGTGGGTAGGCCAAGTGCCTGCGACTGGGAAAGGCCAAAAACATAGGGATTGAGGGTATAGCACCGCAAATTCTAAGCTCTCTATTTTTTTTTTTAAATAAGTTTTTATAAAATTCTGCATTGGACACTGTTAGAGCCGGGATTCCCTAGTTGGCTGAGGTAGGTACCTTAGGCCAAAAAGGGACCCTTGCTTCTAAGTCAGGGAAAGGAAGGACACCTCTCAGATAGCCCCTGCTCACCCCCTCGGTAGCTTGGCACGAGCAGCCAGGCTTATCTTCGGGCAAATGTGTAAAGTATTTGCAACCACGCTCTCAGTGACCCAATGATGACACCACAAATGGACTCCACACGAGTTTCATAAAAAAACAAGTATATGTTTATATAAAAAGATATACGATGAGACCACACGATAAAAATCCAACATATGCGTACTTGTAATAATTCACCTTGCTGGTTATTAGGCCAGCAAGCCCTTGTAGGTTCTGACGGTATTAATGAGCAATTCTAGATAATCCAATGAAGTCCTAATGCAATGCTAGGCAGTTTGTAATGCAAGAATCAGGCACTTTACAATGTAAAAGTAATGCAGTTCGTTATGCAACAATCAAGCAGTTCGTAATGCCAAAATAATGCAATGCGTAATGCAACAATCCGGTAGTTTGTTATGCAAAAATAATGCAATGCGTAATGCAACAATCAGGCAGTTCGTAATGCAAAAGTAATGCAACAATCTGGTAGTTCGTTATGCAAACACAATGCAATGCGCAAGGCAACAATCAGGCAGTTCGTAATGCAGAAACAATGCAATGCGCTAGGCACTCCGGCACCGATCACGGTGCTTTAGACGGTCTATCCGCCACTCGTTCTGACTCGCGGTCAGCTTCAGCCAACATATGCCCCCAACACGGGTATGGTGTAAACCAAAGTACAGCTCCACACTCCGGCCCCGGTACTGCCACTCCTTTGGCAAGTACGGGCCGCGATACGAGCTTGAGCAGAGGCTCGCGCTGCAAGAATGGGAGAGGCCGAGAGCATCTCTCTCCGAGCCCGTACCCCGCCCCAGGCGGCGACATACTTTACCTGGGGTTGCGACCTTGCTCTCCTTTCCTCCTCTGGCGACTTGGGCCTCCGATGCGACTTGGTTGATTCCGGGCAGTGGAACTCGGGCCCTGCCCCGACGGGGTTGTTTTGAGGTCCTGCTTCTGGCAACGGCGGGCTTGGGCCGGCGGCACAGCTCCTCTGGCGATGCCGGTCCGGGCCGATGGCGATAACGAATATCTCAGGCTGCAACAGGGCACAAGCACACAGCGTAGCTGAGACTCACTTGAGCTCCGGGTGAGCACGGTCACAGGGCATTCCTCACAAAGGTCTCAGGCTGCACGAAGAACACGCACACAGCGTCGCTGAGACTCACTTGAGTTCCGGGTACACACAATCACAGGGCAATCCTGATGAAGGTCTCAGGCTGCACAAAGCACATGTACAGCATCGCTAAGACTCACTTGGACTCCTGGTGCCCACCATCACAGGGCAATTCTTACGAGGGTCTCAGGCTGCAAAAAGCCCACGCACACCGCGTCGCTGAGACTCGCTTGGACTCCAGGTGCCCACGATCACAGGGCAATTCTTACGAGGGTCTCAGGCTGCAAAAAGCACACGCACACAGCGTCGCTGAGACACACCTGGAAACTTTTGTGTTCGTGAGTTTCCACAACAGGGAGCCAGCTCTCCTCGGGCCCTTGGGGATAAGTTACTGCAGGACACAGCACACAGCAAAGTCCTTTCAAGCAGGGGACACAGCACACAGCAAAGTCCCTTTAGCCTCTCCTTGGTTAAATCAGCAAACTGCAGGCCAGCCCCAGAACACACAGCAAGGGTCAGTCCTTTGCTTCAGTCTCTTCAGCTGTTTCTTCCTTGGCAGAGGTTCCTCTTGACCACGAAGTAGTTTCAATCCTTTACAGCCTTGAACAGTTCCATTTCAAAGTCCAGGGGTTTCATCTCTCATAGTTATACCCCTAAATGTCTTTGAAGTCTTTGTGTTCAGGGGGCACTGACCCCTGTCCAAACCAGTTCTGGGTGTCTCCCTGCCAGTGACACCTTTTGCCTTTGATAGTGGGGGTCTGGATCCTTAATCACTCAGCAGGAGATGGAGCCATTGTTTTATGGCAGCAACCCAGGCCTCCTCACCTCCAGGGACTACTCCTCCACCCTACACTCCAGATGCAGGTCAGCCTGTTGCTGTCTCACCTCCTCCCCTGGGTCAAGACATTCCCCAGAGCCTATCACATTCAAATCCAGACAGTCAATCCACAACCAGGCAGAGACACACAGAAATGTTAGAGCACAAAAACCCAGCCACTTCTTAAAGAGTGGTTTCTAAACACGCAATTCAAAAACCACCTTCACAAAAAGATGTGTTATTGAATTGTGAGTTCAGGCACACTAAACTTCACCTCTCCATCTTAAGCCTTTGGGAAGATAGGCTGGAAACATATTACACAGCCTTCCCCATTCTGTCCTATGGGCAAGATGGCCTTTCAATAGTGAAAAACGAAATGAAGAGTATTTCACTGTTAGGACATGGTACACACCTCAGTACATGTCCTACCTTTCACATACACTGCACCCTGCCCAGGGGGGTACCTTGGGCCTACCATAGGGGTGTCTGATGTGCATAGAAAGGGAAGGGTAAGGCCTGGCAAGTGGGTTCACTGATCAGGACAACAAGGCAGCTTAACAAACTGTGCGCAGGCACTGCAGTGGCAGGCCTGAGTTCCTTCTTTAGGGCTACTTGTGTGGGTGGCACAATTAGTGCTGCAGGCCCACTAGTAGCATTTGCATTACTAGCCCTGGCACACATAGTGCACTTTACTAGGGCCTTTACTAGTAAGGCAAACATACCAATCATGGACAACCAATTACACTGATCAGCAGTGGCAAAGTGCCCAAAGCATCTAAGTTGGCAACACTATGTCGGGAAAAATGTCTAGGGTGAAAGCAAAAAGTTTAGGGAACTTCAGCCAAAAAGGGCCAAGTCCAACACAACCCCCTCCCAGCCGAAAGCCAGGGTAGACCAATCAGCTACCTTGATGGACTTCCCTGCTTGGGGCGATAGAACACGGACGCAGGCCCGCTACTGCAGGGACACCTTCCTCTTCTATGCCTTCCTGACCCCAGGGGGTTCTCTTGGTCACTACTCCCTGGGCCAACTATGCTGCTCCATGGGTACTTCCTGGCAGTCGGGGCCTCTCCAGGGGTGCTGGTCCCTTGCCAACCCCCACCTAGAGCGGTACCCCTGGAAGACCCATCGGTCAGGATACTGTCCCCAGTTATCCTGCCCTCCAGGTTAGAAGTGGGTTTACCCGGGTCACTTCTAGGGGACCTAGCCCTACTGGCTGGGCAGTGTCCCATGGGTTTTCCCACGGAGGGACACCTCCCTCTCTTAACCTTCCACTTAGATTTCTGTGCCTGCCATTTAGGAATACAAAAGGGGATGATGGACGGAACGTTTGAGCCAATCAAACACTCACCCCCAGTCAACTGATCTGGGTTTAATCTATCATCATTCTTTAGCTCACTCCACCACCCCAGTTCAGACATGGCCATATGCAAATCAGTCTGACCCTGTGCCTCATGGGAACAGTCCAGCCCGAACTGCCAAGCCATGTCTTCCCTGGACCGGAAACAAGCATCCTAGGACCGGTTTCTGGCATTCCAGCCGTCATCAGCCAGGCTTGCCTGAATCCAGTGGCAAAGTGAGCAAGGGACCCACGTCTGGGCATACCCCCGCCAACTTAGGGCGAACAAAGCGATACAAAAGGGGATGATGGACGGAACGTTTGAGCCAATCAAACACTCACCCCCAGTCAACTGATCTGGGTTTAATCCATCATCATTCTTTAGCTCACTCCACTACCCCAGTTCAGACATGGCCATATGCAAATCAGTCTGACCCTGTGCCTCATGGGAACAGTCCAGCCCGAACTGCCAAGCCATGTCTTCCCTGGACCGGAAACAAGCATCCTAGGACCGGTTTCTGGCATTCCAGCCGTCATCAGCCAGGCTTGCCTGAATCCAGTGGCAAAGTGAGCAAGGGACCCACGTCTGGGCATACCCCCGCCAACTTAGGGCGAACAAAGCGATACAAAAGGGGATGATGGACGGAACGTTTGAGCCAATCAAACACTCACCCCCAGTCAACTGATCTGGGTTTAATCCATCATCATTCTTTAGCTCACTCCACCACCCCAGTTCAGACATGGCCATATGCAAATCAGTCTGACCCTGTGCCTCATGGGAACAGTCCAGCCCGAACTGCCAAGCCATGTCTTCCCTGGACCGGAAACAAGCATCCTAGGACCGGTTTCTGGCATTCCAGCCGTCATCAGCCAGGCTTGCCTGAATCCAGTGGCAAAGTGAGCAAGGGACCCACGTCTGGGCATACCCCCGCCAACTTAGGGCGAACAAAGCGATACAAAAGGGGATGATGGACGGAACGTTTGAGCCAATCAAACACTCACCCCCAGTCAACTGATCTGGGTTTAATCCATCATCATTCTTTAGCTCACTCCACCACCCCAGTTCAGACATGGCCATATGCAAATCAGTCTGACCCTGTGCCTCATGGGAACAGTCCAGCCCGAACTGCCAAGCCATGTCTTCCCTGGACCGGAAACAAGCATCCTAGGACCGGTTTCTGGCATTCCAGCCGTCATCAGCCAGGCTTGCCTGAATCCAGTGGCAAAGTGAGCAAGGGACCCACGTCTGGGCATACCCCCGCCAACTTAGGGCGAACAAAGCGATACAAAAGGGGATGATGGACGGAACGCTTGAGCCAATCAAACACTCACCCCCAGTCAACTGATCTGGGTTTAATCCATCATCATTCTTTAGCTCACTCCACCACCCCAGTTCAGACATGGCCATATGCAAATCAGTCTGACCCTGTGCCTCATGGGAACAGTCCAGCCCGAACTGCCAAGCCATGTCTTCCCTGGACCGGAAACAAGCATCCTAGGACCGGTTTCTGGCATTCCAGCGGTCATCAGCCAGGCTTGCCTGAATCCAGTGGCAAAGTGAGCAAGGGACCCACGTCTGGGCATACCCCCGCCAACTTAGGGCGAACAAAGCGATACAAAAGGGGATGATGGACGGAACGTTTGAGCCAATCAAACACTCACCCCCAGTCAACTGATCTGGGTTTAATCCATCATCATTCTTTAGCTCACTCCACCACCCCAGTTCAGACATGGCCATATGCAAATCAGTCTGACCCTGTGCCTCATGGGAACAGTCCAGCCCGAACTGCCAAGCCATGTCTTCCCTGGACCGGAAACAAGCATCCTAGGACCGGTTTCTGGCATTCCAGCCGTCATCAGCCAGGCTTGCCTGAATCCAGTGGCAAAGTGAGCAAGGGACCCACGTCTGGGCATACCCCCGCCAACTTAGGGCGAACAAAGCGATACAAAAGGGGATGATGGACGGAACGTTTGAGCCAATCAAACACTCACCCCCAGTCAACTGATCTGGGTTTAATCCATCATCATTCTTTAGCTCACTCCACCACCCCAGTTCAGACATGGCCATATGTAAATCAGTCTGACCCTGTGCCTCATGGGAACAGTCCAGCCCGAACTGCCAAGCCATGTCTTCCCTGGACCGGAAACAAGCATCCTAGGACCGGTTTCTGGCATTCCAGCCGTCATCAGCCAGGCTTACCTGAATCCAGTGGCAAAGTGAGCAAGGGACCCACGTCTGGGCATACCCCCGCCAACTTAGGGCGAACAAAGCGATACAAAAGGGGATGATGGACGGAACGTTTGAGCCAATCAAACACTCACCCCCAGTCAACTGATCTGGGTTTAATCCATCATCATTCTTTAGCTCACTCCACCACCCCAGTTCAGACATGGCCATATGCAAATCAGTCTGACCCTGTGCCTCATGGGAACAGTCCAGCCCGAACTGCCAAGCCATGTCTTCCCTGGACCGGAAACAAGCATCCTAGGACCGGTTTCTGGCATTCCAGCCGTCATCAGCCAGGCTTGCCTGAATCCAGTGGCAAAGTGAGCAAGGGACCCACGTCTGGGCATACCCCCGCCAACTTAGGGCGAACAAAGCGATACAAAGGGGATGATGGACGGAACGTTTGAGCCAATCAAACACTCACCCCCAGTCAACTGATCTGGGTTTAATCCATCATCATTCTTTAGCTCACTCCACCACCCCAGTTCAGACATGGCCATATGCAAATCAGTCTGACCCTGTGCCTCATGGGAACAGTCCAGCCCGAACTGCCAAGCCATGTCTTCCCTGGACCGGAAACAAGCATCCTAGGACCGGTTTCTGGCATTCCAGCCGTCATCAGCCAGGCTTGCCTGAATCCAGTGGCAAAGTGAGCAAGGGACCCACGTCTGGGCATACCCCCGCCAACTTAGGGCGAACAAAGCGATACAAAAGGGGATGATGGACGTGGGTCCCTTGCTCACTTTGCCACTGGATTCAAGCAAGCCTGGCTGATGACGGCTGGAATGCCAGAAACCGGTCCTAGGATGCTTGTTTCCGGTCCAGGGAAGACATGGCTTGGCAGTTCGTGCTGGACTGTTCCCATGAGGCACCGGGTCAGACTGATTTGCATATGGCCATGTCTGAACTGGGGTGGTGGAGTGAGCTAAAGAATGATGATGGATTAAACCCAGATCAGTTGACTGGGGTGAGTGTTTGATTGGCTCAAACGTTCCGTCCATCATCCCCTTTTGTATCGCTTGTTCGCCCTAAGTTGGCGGGGTATGCCCAGACGTGGGTCCCTTGCTCACTTTGCCACTGGATTCAAGCAAGCCTGGCTGATGACGGCTGGAATGCCAGAAACCGGTCCTAGGATGCTTGTTTCCGGTCCAGGGAAGACATGGCTTGACAGTTCGTGCTGGACTGTTCCCATGAGGCACAGGGTCAGACTGATTTGCATATGGCCATGTCTGAACTGGGGTGGTGGAGTGAGCTAAAGAATGATGATGGATTAAACCCAGATCAGTTGACTGGGGGTGAGTGTTTGATTGGCTCAAACGTTCCGTCCATCATCCCCTTTTGTAGTGCCATTTAGGAATGGCACCCACAAACTTCAGGACCGCGGGAGCTCTGGGCACAGACGCCCTATGCTCTCCTGACGCTAGGTATTCTTCCTCACACAGCTGGCAAGTAGGTACTAGGCCTCCAATCTGGTGCTCCTCTAAGGAACCCTCCAGTCTCTGGGGTGGGGTGGTGAACCCCTGGGGACGCTGCTCACACTCCCTCCCTCTCCTTTGAGACAGGGCGCTAGTCCGCATGCCCCCCCACTACTCTGGGACCTAACTACTCTAGTTCGCTTCTCTTCCCTCTCTAATGCCTTTTTAGACCCTTGGACCCCATGACCAGGGGTCGGGCTCTTGTGCCAGCTCCCGGGAATCAAAGAGCTCGCACCCTCACACGGGTTGGCGCAATCCTGGAAAACAATTACTAAGCTTAGGCTCCCTGGGGGCCAAATTGAGCAACCCCTTCAAATCATTTGCCACGCTAACCATCACCCAATCATCCAGTGCATGCTTGTACTCATCCACACTTGGCAGTGGCTGTGCGCTGCCACCATTCAAACTGGACTCCACCTGCTTAACCTTAATGTCCAGTTCCCTCATGCTTAACTCATGAGCTAAGAGAATCTTTTTCTCTTTCAAGGCGAGAGCGTTCCTGCTCTCCTCTGCTCGCTTTTCACTTTCAATGAGCAGCTTCTTCTCTTCTGCTTGAGTTTTAAGTTTTAAAACCTCCAACTCATGCTCTCTCACCCTTTGGTTTTCCTCCAGCTCCTCTGGGGAAAAACTCCTCCCTGAATGATTACTACCAGCCCCTGAGGCTGGTCCTTCCACCGGCAAATCCTGTGGACCAATTCCATTCCCTGGGTCATCCTCATCCACCTCAACATCACCTGTCTCCTGAGCCCCTTTGGCTTCCCCCCAGGCCCTCAAGGCCATTTGCAGCTCCTCCTTCTTGGCGCTACTTTTCATGGGACATCCCAAAGCTCTGCAGAATTGCCTCAATTGATCAACTTTGTAGGTAAGCAATGCCTCAATGTCGAACTCTAATTCTGCAGCCTCACTGGCTACTTGACTCCTCTGAGACATGATGTGTGGCTTAAAGGTCGCTCAAAAATAGAACCAAAAAATCAAAACACACAATATGTGGTTACGTCGTGGTCTGAGCTAAACTAGTGATGAACACCAATCACTGTGAGTGAATTTGCAAATACACGTTCAAATTCCAAACCGCTGACCATCAACGGTAGGTCCCAACCGCTGCTGCCAATGTTAGAGCCGGAATTTCCTAATAGGCTGAGGTAGGTACCTTAGGCCAAATAGGGACCTTTGCTTCTAAGTCAGGGAAAGGAAGGACACCTCTCAGATAGCCCCTGCTCACCCCCTCGGTAGCTTGGCACGAGCAGCCAGGCTTATCTTCAGGGCAAATGTGTAAAGTATTTGCAACCACACTCTTAGTGACCCAATGATGACACCACAAATGGACTCCACACGAGTTTCATAAAAAAACAAGTATATGTTTATATAAAAAGATATACGATGAGACCACACGATAAAAATCCAACATATGCGTACTTGTAATAATTCACCTTGCTGGTTATTAGGCCAGCAAGCCCTTGTAGGTTCTGACGGTATTAATGAGCAATTCTAGATAATCCAATGCAGTCCTAATGCAATGCTATGCAGTTTGTAATGCAAGAATCAGGCACTTTACAATGTAAAAGTAATGCAGTTCGTTATGCAACAATCAAGCAGTTCGTAATGCCAAAATAATGCAATGCGTAATGCAACAATCCGGTAGTTTGTTATGCAAAAATAATGCAATGCGTAATGCAACAATCAGGCAGTTCGTAATGCAAAAGTAATGCAACAATCTGGTAGTTCGTGATGCAAACTAATGCAATGCGTAATGAAACAATCAGGTAGTTCGTTATGCAAACACAATGCAATGCGCAAGGCAACAATCAGGCAGTTCGTAATGCAGAAACAATGCAATGCGCTAGGCACTCCGGCACCGATCACGGTGCTTTAGACGGTCTATCCGCCACTCGTTCTAACTCGCAGTCAGCTTCAGCCAACATATGCCCCCAACACGGGTATGGTGTAAACCAAAGTACAGCTCCATACTCCGGCCCCGGTACTGCCACTCCTTTGGCAAGTCCGGGCCGCGATACGAGCTTCAGCAGAGGCTCGCGCTGCAAGAATGGGAGAGGCCGAGAGCATCTCTCTCCGAGCCCGTACCCCGCCCCAGGCGGCGACATACGTTACCTGGGGTTGCGACCTTGCTCTCCTTTCCTCCTCTGGTGACTTGGGCCTCCGATGCGACTTGGTTGATTCCGGGCAATGGAACTCGGGCCCTGCCCCGACGGGGTTGTTTTGAGGTCCTGCTTCTGGCAACGGCGGGCTTGGGCCGGCGGCACAGCTCCTCTGGCGATGCCGGTCCGGGCCGATGGCGATAACGAATATCTCAGGCTGCAACAGGGCACCAGCACACAGCGTAGCTGAGACTCACTTGAGCTCCGGGTGTGCACGGTCACAGGGCATTCCTCACAAAGGTCTCAGGCTGCACGAAGAACACGCACACAGCGTCGCTGAGACTCACTTGAGTTCCGGGTACACACAATCACAGGGCAATCCTGACGAAGGTCTCAGGCTGCACAAAGCACATGCACAGCATCGCTAAGACTCACTTGGACTCCTGGTGCCCACCATCACAGGGCAATTCTTACGAGGGTCTCAGGCTGCAAAAAGCCCACTCACACAGCGTCGCTGAGACTCACTTGGACTCCAGGTGCACACGATCACAAGACAATCCTCACGAAGGGCTCAGGCTGCACGAAGCACACGCACACAGTGTCGCTGAGACTCGCTTGGACTCCAGGTGCCCACGATCACAGGGCAATTCTTACGAGGGTCTCAGGCTGCAAAAAGCACACGCACACAGCGTCGCTGAGACACACCTGGAAACTTTTGGGTTCGTGAGTTTCCACAACAGGAGCCAGCTCTCCTCGGGCCCTTGGGGATAAGTTACTGCAGGACACAGCACACAGCAAAGTCCTTTCAAGCAGGGGACACAGCACACAGCAAAGTCCCTTTAGCCTCTCCTTGGTTAAATCAGCAAACTGCAGGCCAGCCCCAGAACACACAGCAAGGGTCAGTCCTTTGCTTCAGTCTCTTCAGCTGTTTCTTCCTTGGCAGAGGTTCCTCTTGACCACGAAGTAGTTTCAATCCTTTACAGCCTTGAACAGTTCCATTTCAAAGTCCAGGGGTTTCATCTCTCATAGTTATACCCCTAAATGTCTTTGAAGTCTTTGTGTTCAGGGGGGCACTGACCCCTGTCCAAACCAGTTCTGGGTGTCTCCCTGCCAGTGACACCTTCTGCCTTTGATAGTGGGGGTCTGGATCCTTAATCACTCAGCAGGAGATGGAGCCATTGTTTTATGGCAGCAACCCTGGCCTCCTCACCTCCAGGGACTACTCCTCCACCCTACACTCCAGATGCAGGTCAGCCTGTTGCTGTCTCACCTCCTCCCCTGGGTCAAGACATTCCCCAGAGCCTATCACATTCAAATCCAGACAGTCAATCCACAACCAGGCAGAGACACACAGAAATGTTAGAGCACAAAAACCCAGCCACTTCTTAAAGAGTGGTTTCTAAACACGTAATTCAAAAACCACCTTCACAAAAAGATGTGGTATTGAATTGTGAGTTCAGGCACACTAAACTTCACCTCTCCATCTTAAGCCTTTGGGAAGATAGGCTGGAAACATATTACACAGCCTTCCCCATTCTGTCCTATGGGCAAGATGGCTTTTCAATAGTGAAAAACGAAATGAAGAGGATTTCACTGTTAGGACATGGTACACACCTCAGTACATGTCCTACCTTTCACATACACTGCACCCTGCCCAGGGGGGTACCTTGGGCCTACCATAGGGGTGTCTGATGTGCATAGAAAGGGAAGGGTAAGGCCTGGCAAGTGGGTTCACTGATCAGGACAACAAGGCAGCTTAACAAACTGCGCGCAGGCACTGCAGTGGCAGGCCTGAGTTCCTTCTTTAGGGCTACTTGTGTGGGTGGCACAATTAGTGCTGCAGGCCCACTAGTAGCATTTGCATTACTAGCCCTGGCACACATAGTGCACTTTACTAGGGCCTTTACTAGTAAGGCAAACATACCAATCATGGACAACCAATTACACTGATCAGCAGTGGCAAAGTGCCCAAAGCATCTAAGTTGGCAACACTATGTCAGAAAAAATGTCTAGGGTGAAAGCAAAAAGTTTAGGGAACTTCAGCCAAAAAGGGCCAAGTCCAACACAACCCCCTCCCAGCCGAAAGCCAGGGTAGACCAATCAGCTACCTTGATGGACTTCCCTGCTTGGGGCGATAGAACACGGACGCAGGCCCGCTACTGCAGGGACACCTTCCTGTTCTATGCCTTCCTGACCCCAGGGGGTTCTCTTGGTCACTACTCCCTGGGCCAACTATGCTGCTCCATGGGTACTTCCTGGCAGTCGGGGCCTCTCCAGGGGTGCTGGTCCCTTGCCAACCCCCACCTAGAGCGGTACCCCTGGAAGACCCATCGGTCAGGATACTGTCCCCAGTTATCCTGCCCTCCAGGTTAGAAGTGGGTTTACCCGGGTCACTTCTAGGGGACCTAGCCCTACTGGCTGGGCAGTGTCCCACGGGTTTTCCCACGGAGGGACACCTCCCTCTCTTAACCTTCCACTTAGATTTCTGTGCCTGCCATTTAGGAATGGCACCCACAAACTTCAGGACCGCGGGAGCTCTGGGCACAGACGCCCTATGCCCTCCTGACGCTAGGTATTCTTCCTCACACAGCTGGCAAGTAGGTACTAGGCCTCCAACCTGGTGCTCCTCTAAGGAACCCTCCAGTCTCTGGGGTGGGGTGGTGAACCCCTGGGGACGCTGCTCACACTCCCTCCCTCTCCTTTGAGACAGGGCGCTAGCCCGCATGCCCCCCCACTACTCTGGGACCTAACTACTCTAGTTCGCTTCTCTTCCCTCTCTAATGCCTTTTTAGACCCTTGGACCCCATGACCAGGGGTCGGGCTCTTGTGCCAGCTCCCGGGAATCAAAGAGCTCGCACCCTCACACGGGTTGGCGCAATCCTGGAAAACAATTACTAAGCTTAGGCTCCCTGGGGGCCAATTTGAGCAACCCCTTCAAATCATTTGCCACGCTAACCATCACCCAATCATCCAGTGCACGCTTGTACTCATCCACACTTGGCACTGGCTGTGCGCTGCCACCATTCAAACTGGACTCCACCTGCTTAACCTTAATGTCCAGTTCCCTCATGCTTAACTCATGAGCTAAGAGAATCTTTTTCTCTTTCAAGGCGAGAGCGTTCCTGCTCTCCTCTGCTCGCTTTTCACTTTCAATGAGCAGCTTCTTCTCTTCTGCTTGAGTTTTAAGTTTTAAAACCTCCAACTCATGCTCTCTCACCCTTTGGTTTTCCTCCAGCTCCTCTGGGGAAAAACTCCTCCCTGATGATTACTACCAGCCCCTGAGGCTGGTCCTTCCACCGGCAAATCCTGTGGACCAAATCCATTCCCTGGGTCATCCTCATCCACCTCAACATCACCTGTCTCCTGAGCCCCTTTGGCTTCCCCCCAGGCCCTCAAGGCCATTTGCAGCTCCTCCTTCTTGGCGCTACTTTTCATGGGACATCCCAAAGCTCTGCAGAATTGCCTCAATTGATCAACTTTGTAGGTAAGCAATGCCTCAATGTCGAACTCTAATTCTGCAGCCTCACTGGCTACTTGACTCCTCTGAGACATGATGTGTGGCTTAAAGGTCGCTCAAAAATAGAACCAAAAAATCAAAACACACAATATGTGGTTACGTCGTGGTCTGAGCTAAACTAGTGATGAACACCAATCACTGTGAGTGAATTTGCAAATACACGTTCAAATTCCAAACCGCTGACCATCAACGGTAGGTCCCAACCGCTGCTGCCAATGTTAGAGCCGGGATTTCCTAGTTGGCTGAGGTAGGTACCTTAGGCCAAATAGGGACCTTTGCTTCTAAGTCAGGGAAAGGAAGGACACCTCTCAGATAGCCCCTGCTCACCCCCTCGGTAGCTTGGCACGAGCAGCCAGGCTTATCTTCAGGGCAAATGTGTAAAGTATTTGCAACCACACTCTTAGTGACCCAATGATGACACCACAAATGGACTCCACACGAGTTTCATAAAAAAAACAAGTATATGTTTATATAAAAAGATATACGATGAGACCACACGATAAATATCCAACATATGCGTACTTGTAATAATTCACCTTGCTGGTTATTAGGCCAGCAAGCCCTTGTAGGTTCTGACGGTATTAATGAGCAATTCTAGATAATCCAATGCAGTCCTAATGCAATGCTATGCAGTTCGTAAATCAAGAATCAGGCACTTTACAATGTAAAAGTAATGCAGTTCGTTATGCAACAATCAAGCAGTTCGTAATGCCAAAATAATGCAATGCGTAATGCAACAATCAGGTAGTTCGTTATGCAAAAATAATGCAATGCGTAATGAAACAATCAGGTAGTTTGTGATGCAAACTAATGCAATGCGTAATGCAACAATAAGGTAGTTCGTTATGCAAACACAATGCGATGCGCAAGGCAACAATCAGGCAGTTCATAATGCAGAAACAATGCAATGCCAAGGCACTCCGGCACCGATCACGGTGCTTTAGACGGTCTCTCCGCCACTCGTACTGACTCGCGGTCAGCTTCAGCCAACATATGCCCCCAACACAGGTATGGTGTAAACCAAAGTACAGCTCCACACTCCGTCCACGGTACTGCCACTCCTTTGGCAAGTACGGGCCGCGATACGAGCTTGAGCAGAGGCTCGCGCTGCAAGAAAGGGAGAGGCCGAGAGCGTCTCTCTCCGAGCCCGCACCCCGCCCCAGGCGGCGACACACGTTACCTGGGGGGTGCGACCTTGCTCTCCTTTCCTCCTCTGGCGACTTGGGCCTCCGATGCGATTTGGTTGATTCCGGGCAGTGGAACTCGGGCCCTCCCCCGACGGGGTTGGTTCGAGGTCCTGCTTCTGGCAACGGCGGGCTCGGGCTGGGGGCACAGCTCCTCTGGGGATGCCGGTCCGGGCCGATGGCGATAACAAAGATCTCAGGCTGCAACAAGGCACATGCACACAGCGTCGCTTGGACTCACTTGAGCTCCGGGTGTGCACGGTCACAGGGCACTCCTCAGAAAGGTCTCAGGCTGCACGAAGCACACGCACACAGCGTCGCTGAGACTCACTTGGACTCCACGTGCCCACGATCACAGGGCAATTCTTACGAGGGTCTCAGGCTGCAAAAAGCACACGCACACAGCGTCGCTGAGACACACCTGGAAACTTTTGTGTTCCTGAGTTTCCAGAACAGGGAGCCAGCTCTCCTCGGGCCCTTGGGGATAAGTTACTTCAGGACACAGCACACAGCAAAGTCCTTTCAAGCAGGGGGGCACAGCACACAGCACACAGCAAAGTCCCTTTAGCCTCTCCTTGGTTAAATCAGCAAACTGCAGGCCAGCCCCAGAACACACAGCAAGGTTCAGTCCTTTCCTTCAGTCTCTTCAGCTGTTTCTTCCTTGGCAGAGGTTCCTCTTGACCACGAAGTAGTTTCAATCCTTTACAGTCTTGAACAGTTCCATTCCAAAGTCCAGGGGTTTCAGCTCTCATAGTTATACCCCTAAATGTCTTTGAAGTCTTTGTGTTCAGGGGGGCACTGACCCCTGTCCAAACCAGCTCTGAGTGTCTCCCTGCCAGTGACACCTTCTGCCTTTGATAGTGGGGATCTGGATCCATAATCACTCAGCAGGAGATGGAGCCATTTTTTTATGGCAGCAACCCAGGCCTCTTCACCTCCAGGGGCTACTCCTCCCCCCTACACTCCAGATGCAGGTCAGCCTGTTGCTGTCTCACCTCCTCCCCTGGGTCAAGACATTCCCCAGAGCATATCACATTCAAATCCAGACAGTCAATCCACAACCAGGCAGAAACACACAGAAATGTTAGAGCACAAAAACCCAGCCACTTCCAAAAGAGTGGTTTCTAAACACGCAATTCACAAACCACCTGCACAAAAAGATGTGTTATTAAATTGTGAGTTCAGGCACACTAAACTTCACCTCTCCATCTTAAGCCTTTGGGAAGATAGGCTGGAAACATATTACACAGTCTTCTCCATTCTGTCCTATGGGCAAGATGGCCTTTCAACAGTGAAAAACGAAATGGAGAGTATTTCACTGTTAGGACATGGTACACACCTCAGTACATGTCCTACCTTTCACATACACTGCACCCTGCCCAGGGGGGTACCTTGGGCCTACCATAGCGGTGTCTGATGTGCATAGAAAGGGAAGGGTAAGGCCTGGCAAGTGGGTGCACTGGTCAGGACAACAAGGTAGCTTAACAAACTGCGCACAGGCACTGCAGTGGCAGGCCTGAGTTCTCTCTTTAGGGCTACTTGTGTGGGTGGCACAATTAGTGCTACAGGCCCACTAGTAGCATTTGCATTACTAGCCCTGGCACACATAGTGCACTTTACTAGGGACTTTACTAGTAAGGCAAACATACCAATCATGGACAACCAATTACCAATACACTTTATACAGGGAGCACTTGCACTTTGACACTGATCTGCAGTGGCAAAGTGCCCAAAGCATCTAAGTTGGCAACACTATGTCAGAAAAAAGGTCTAGGGGGAAAGCAAAAAGTTTAGGGAACTTCAGCCAAAAAGGGCCACATCCAACAGACACCCACACAGGTGAGGTATCATTTTTATTGGGAGACCAAGGGGAACGCTGGGTGGTAGGACAATTTTGCCGGCGCAGTGATCCCACACAAAATGTAAGGATAATGGGATCTTCTTTAGCAAAATTTGAGGTTTGCAGGGGATTCTGGGTAGGAAAACATTTGGGGATCCATGCAAGCCATACCTCCCTGGACTCCCCCGGGTGTCTAGTTTTCAGAAATGTCTGGGTTTGGTAGGTTTCCCCAGATTGCAGCCGAGCGCGGGACCAAAAACCCAGGTGCCCCCCTTGCAAAACCAGGTCGTTTTCTGATAGATAGGGGGCATCTGCGTTTTTGGTCCCGTGGTTCGCAGCCATCTATGGAAACCTACCAAACCCACACATTTCTGGAATCTAGACACCCAAGGGAGTCCAAGGAGGTGTGACTTGTGTACCCCCAAAAGTTTCCCTACCCAGAATCCCCGGCAAACCTCAAATTTTGCTGAAAAAATCAAAATCTCAAATTTCTGTGTGGAAACGTTGTGGGATCACAGGGCTGACACAAATTTCCTTCCACCCAGCGTTTCCCCAGGTCTTGGGCCATTTCCTGTCCTGGGCACTAGGCCTACCCACACAAGTGAGGTATCATTTTTATTGGATGACTTTGGGGAATGCTGGGTGTGTGGAATTTTGTGGATCTACGCAGATTCCAGAACTTTCCATCACAGAAATGTGAGGAAAATGTGGGGTTTTTTCCCCCCAAAGTTTGAGGTTTACAAGGGATTCTGGGTAACAGAACCTGGTGAGAGCCACACATGTCACCCCATTCTGGATTCCCCTGGGTGTCTAGTTTTAAAAAATGTATAGGTTTGCTAGGTTTCCCTAGGTGCCGGCAGAGCTAGGGTTCACAATCTACAGCTAGGCACTTTGTAGGACCTAAGCTGAAAGCAAGATGGCGGCTGCTTAGTTTGCTGCAGTAGCTGCTCCCCCGTCTCCGACCCCGACTGCCGGCGCCGACGCTCGACCTTACCTCCTTCCTGGAGTGTGCTGGCTTTCATCTTCGTCTGCAGCTTAGCTACGCTGTCGGGCTGTTGCTGATGGGCAGGACTGCCTGGAGAGCTGCATTCACCTCGGAAAATCACCGCTCCACTTCTTCCTGGTTCTGGCTCCCGCGAAGTCCAACAATGCAGCCGAAAATCAGCAAACACACAAAGGAGCAGGCGGAGCCTGTGGGGCAGGCCCTCTGCACGCCCGCTCCACAAAGCAAGAAGCTGCTTTTGCGGAAAGCAGAGGAATGCATTCGGATGGCAACAGGGAAATCCCATGCTGGTAGAGAGGGGCTGAAAATGGACCATCTAGGAGAACAAGGGACTGTGATGTGTCCTGAAGTGCCCAAAGAGATACAGCTCTCTATACCAGAACTTTTTCTCTGGTAAACTCGCAGGACAGTACCTGAAAAATCAGGGTAAGTCTCCTGTTAGTGTACTTCCTTTGACTGCGTATGTGATAGGAGAAGGTTAATTCCTCAAAGGGGTCCAACAGGGTTGATCAAAACTCATCGGGTAGCACTGCACAAAAAGAAAAGGAAAATTACATTGGTGAAAAAGGGGAAAGAGGAGAGTCAAATATGGAGATTCTGGAGGTCGGGCGCATGGTCAGAGTTAAATACTTTTTCACTATTAGATGAGGAACTGAGTAGGGGCTACATGAGAGACCCCTTAGAGAAAGACCGGGATCCAAGGGCAACAATACAGATAGGAGGATCTCCAGCAGGAGCAGAGAAATTCTTTTCCCTAACGGATGAGTCAGACCTCTCCGGCCTTAGCGAGGAGCTGACGGACGATGATTCGGCCCCAGACTCATCGAGGGCGAAACCATCAACGCAAAAGCGACTATCTCTCTCAAAAAGGTGGAGCGAGAGATCAAGGAGGATCGACAAAGAGGTGGGATTAGAGTTAAACATCGCCAGGCAATTGAAGTGGGACTACTCAGCGACCCGCCAGGTATATAGTGAGATTGGGGTAGAGAGATTGGGCACACCACAGGGGGCGCCTTCATCAGACATGAATCCTGTTCCCACAATGGATACAATCTACTCCATGCTGAAGCAGATGCAGTCCAAGGCTAGAGTTGAACATAAAAGAGCCCATCTGGCTACAAAGAAAATACAAGGTGCAGTGAGAAAAGTTACTAAAATATGCTCTGAGATGGCAGAGCAGATTACTGCAGTTGAGGAACGGGCTGAGGCAGCAGAAGCTGCTGTGGCAACAGTGGAGAAATGGCAGAGCCTGCAAGAGACTCAGCTAGTGGACGTGATGTAGAAGCTGGAGGATTTTGAGAACCATCAACACAGAAAGAACTTACGGTTTCTCGGCCTCACGGAGAATGCGGAGGGAAGTGACATCAGGACCTTCATGCTGAAGCTGCTTAAGGGAGCCTTCCCCGATCTCGCCCTATGGGACTGGGAATCTGAAGTGCAAAGGGTACACCGCTTTCTTCTGACTCCCAAAACAAATCATACTCAACAGACGGAGAGACCTAGAGCTATCCTGGTCTATTTTGGTAAACTTTGAGAATGCGGGTAGGTGGAATTTTGTGGATCCACGCATATTCCAGAACTTTCCATCACAGAAACGTTAGGAAAATGTTTTTTTTTTTTTTTTTACAAAGTTTGAGGTTTGCAAGGGATTCTGGGTAACAGAACCTGGTGAGTGCCAGACAAGTCACCCCATCCTGGATTCCCCTGGGTGTCTAGTTTTCAAAAATGTATAGGTTTGCCAGGTTTCCCTAGGTGCCGGCAGAGCTAGCTATCAAAATCTACAGCTAGGCACCTTGCAAAAAAAGGGTCAGTTTCACTGTAAAAATGTGGTGTGTCCACGTTGGGTTTTGGCCGTTTCCTGTCGCGGGTACTGGGCCTACCCACACACCATTTTTATTGGAAGACTTTGGGAAATTCGGGGTGGGTGGAATTTTGTGGATCCACGCAAATTCCAGAACTTTCCATCACAGAAATGTGAGGAAAATGTTTTTTTTTTTACAATGTTTGAAGTTTGCAAGGGATTCTGGGTAACATAACCTGGTGAGAGCCACTCATGTCACCCCATCCTAGATTCCTCTGGGTGTCTAGATTTCAAAAATGTATAGTTTTTCTAGGTTTCCCTAGGTGCCGGCTGAGCTAGGGTTCAAAATCCACAGATAGGCACTTTGCAAAAAAAAAAAAAAGGGTTTGTTTTCACTGTAAAAATGTGGAGTGTCCACGTTGCGTTTTGGGCCGTTTTCTGTCACAGGCACTAGGCCTCCCCACACAAGTGAGGTACCATTTTTATCGGGAGACTTGGGGAAACACAGAATTGTAGAGCAACTGTTATTACCTATTGACTCTTAATGCATTTCTGCCTTCCAAATGTATGATAATGTGTAAAAAAGAAGTCACTTTGAAAAATGTCCTATAATTCACATGCTAGTATGGGTACCCACAATTTCGGAGATGTGCAAATAGCTACTGTTTCTAAACTCTACATTTTGTTCCTTTTTCGGAAATACATAGGTGTCTTTCATACCGATTTTTCACTGTTTTTATTTTCCCAAGTGAATTGCTATATACCCGGGACACAATAAAAAACCATTGCAAGACGCTGCTCAGTTATTAGCTCTGGGTTCCTCGGGTTCTTGGTGATCCTATATATCCCCACAACCAGAAGGGTCCAGCGGATGTAATGGTATATTGCTTTCAAAACTCTGTCATACTTAACAGAATTTAAAGGTGAAAACTTTGGCACAAATGGCTGTTTTTTTCTACTAATTTTCTATTTTTTCTTTTTTTAGCTGTTAGTTTCTATAAAAAAACCTTGAAGGATCTACTCAAATGACCCCTTGCTGAAATCAGAGAATTTTGTCTACTTTTCTGAAATGTATAGCTTTCCAGGATCCATTATTGCTTTCATACCCATTTCTACCATTAACTGGAAGGAGGTTGAAAGCACCAAAAATAGCGACAATAGGCAATGTCCCAGTAAAATGCCAAAACTGTGTAAAAAAGTTTGGTTTTCTGACAAAAGTCTGCCAGTCCCTGAAAGCTGTGAAGATGGTGATTTCAGCACCAGAAACCCTTTATTGATACCATTTGCAGGGTAAAAAACAGAAGCTTTCTTTTGCAGCACTTTTTTCCCATTTTTCCCCAAAAAAACAGAATTTAGCTGTATTTTGGCTAATTTCTGGGTCTCCTGTAGGAGAATCAACAAACCCTGGGTACTTTTAAAATCCCCATGATGATGGAAGAAAAGGTTGCAAATTTGGCGTCGATACCTTATGTGGTCAAAATATTACAGGGGCCTAAGCGCGAACTACCCCAAATAGCCAAAAAAAAGGCTTAGCACGGGGGGAGGGGGAAAGGCCTAGCAGCGAAGGGGTTAATAAGACCGCGGCAGCTGCTGGTCATTGCTGTTGGTTGGAGCCAGAATTCAGACAATTCTAGCTTAACCAACCATAGCTTGATGTTGGCTATCCACGGGATCCTAAGGGCCAAGTGATGAGCTAAGATTGTCATAAGGCACTTTCTGTATGGCGCAAGTTGCTCGAATGACCATATCCTAGCCCAAAATAAAATGGGTCTAAGAATGTCTGTGTCTCAAAATTGCCTAACATTTAGGTCATACCTTAGGGGAAGTAGTGGTGTACCTTTTAGTAGCTTCAGTAGCAATTTTAAGAAGGAATTTTCACCTTTGTCTAACACATCAAAATTGCAATATCCCCACAAATCTGCACCATAGAAAGCGGCACTACACGCTTGGGCGCTATATAGCTTTAGTGCCGGTGAATTGGATAAGAATAAGCTTTGTTTGCAAGTCTGATGATAGACCTGGCTTTATGGTTAAGGGACAGAAGCTTTTTCCTAACTGCGCTGCCCAACTAGTGGAGTCAGAAAGCCTCTTCCCTAGGTAGTCTAATTCTGTCACCCTATCCAAGTTGGCTCCATCTAGAGCCACATTCCTTTTTGTTTTCCTGCTATATGTGAATATCATGAATTTTGTTTTGGACCTGTTTATTTCTAGGCCGTGGTCTTTGCAAAATTTGTTCAACTTCCCCAAAAGGGTGTTGAGACCCACAGCGGTTTTAGATAATAGAAGTGTGTTGCCTGCGAATAGCAGACCTGGTATTTTGGAGCCAGCAATTTTGGAAGCTTCATTCAGACAGTGCATTAGGTAGGGTACACATTCATTCATAAATAACAGAAATAATGTAGGGGCAAGGAAGCATCCTTGACAAACACCACGTCCAATTGGAGAGTTCTCTGTGATTTCCCCTCCTGGGCCCAATATTACTCTGGCCAAGTTATCAGGGTACAGATTTTGAATCAGCATCAATAAACTGGTGGGAACCCCGATTTTCGTGAGGACTTCCCAAAGCTTGACCCTTGGGGCGAGGTCGAATGCAGCACGAAGATCAATGAAGATGACAAAGAGAGCCCCCTTACCCAGGTCAACAACTTTCCAGTTCAAGGTCAAAAACCCAAAAATCTGGTCTACAGTGCTTGTTTTGGGGATGAAGCCAGTGCTTGCAGGTGAGATAGGGCCTCGTTGGAACTAATCCGATCCCAAAGTCTTATCGGAAGTTTTTGCTGTATATTTTTTGAATGCTGTCAATCAGGGATATGAGGTGGTAATTACCAGGTTCTTGCCTTGAACCCTTCTTGTAAATGGGGATTATTTCGCCCCCTCTCCTTGAGTTGGGGATAGGGGCACCCACTGTAATTGCATTGGTCAGGGCATTAATATAGGGTGCCCATATCAAAGGTTCGGCACAGAACAAGTCCGAAGGGATCCCTTCAATGCCAGGAGCTTTAACCACTTTGTGGGCCTTTAGTGCATTGCTGGATTCTTCAATGGTGAAAGACACTACCTCCTCCATTTTGGCCCTGTTGATGGATTGGGTATCGGGATTAGTTGGGGGTGTTTTGGAGAGTGGATCTGCATACCCCATGATGCCCAACGTTGGTTCTCAGACGACTTAAAAAATAGGAAACTCCTCTTAAGACAGGCTGAACGTAGCTGGAGACGCCACTATCTCCCTGACAAGAGGGCTATTTATGTAACCCTACTGAAAGAATATAAAAAGGAGATCCTTCGTACCAAGGAAAATTACTTTTCTAAGAAGATTCTCAATGCCTCTAACAAACCTAAAGAAATTTTCTCCATAGTAAACAAGCTTTCTAAACCAGACCGAATCATGCTGAAGCCAGCTCCCACACAGTCATTTTGCGACTTGCTCAACTCTTTTTTCTTGGAAAAAATTGCTTCCATCAAAGCCAGTATTCCTTCTTCCACTTTTTCTATACCCGATCCATACACTCACCGGATTGCTTCTCGGATGGATCAAATTCCTCCAATCTCCAAGGAGACTTTCCTGAATTTACTTAGAAAGATCGACTCTGGCTCCCCTCTCGACTGCTGCCCTCCACATATACTTCGGGAAGCCTTTACTATCTGCCCCGATCCCCCTCTCTCTCTTCTCAACAACTCACTTAAATATGGCATTGTTGCTGATATATTCAAAAGTGCCAAAATTCTTCCCATTCTGAAGAAACCGGGCGCAGATCCGACAGTTCTAGGCAACTACCGCCCTATCTCCTTGCTACCCTATCTGGGTAAAGTCTTAGAGGCTTACGTGGCAAATTGCCTGAGCACATTCGTCGAACATCACCAGCTCCTGGACCCCCATCAGGCAGGTTTCAGACCAGGTCACTCAACGGAATCTGTTATACTTACAGTTCTGGATGAATTAAGAAGGGGGGCTGATAGTGGTACTTCCCAAGCCCTGGTCCTACTAGATTTGTCAGCTGCATTTGACACGGTCGACCATACCATTCTGCTCGACCGTGTCAGAAATGCCGGGATCCAGGGTATGGCGCTGAACTGGCTCTCCTCCTTTCTCAGTAACCGTTTCCAAGCAGTACGGATTGCCAACTTATCATCCAACAAGAGGGAACTAACTTGTGGAGTCCCACAGGGCTCCTCCCTTTCCCCTCTTCTTTTTAACCTGTATCTCTTGCCTCTAATCCAATCCCTGAGAGAAAGCAAGATTGGGACGTTCAACTACGCTGATGATCTCCAACTGGTGTTTGACATGAACTCATCAGCATCTTCAATTTCTCACTTCCAATCCACCATGATTTTTATAAGCAACTGGATGAATTTTAACCAACTCAAGTTTAACCCCGACAAAACTGAGCTGATTCTTACAGGTGGTTTTTCCAACCCCTGGCACTCCAACTATTGGCCCCCCTCTTTGGGTAGTCCCCCCATGCCGGTAAGCTCAGCCAAAAGCTTAGGCATTGTGATCTCTAATGATCTGTCAATGAATGCCCAAATTGGCGCTGTGGTTTCCGCAAGTTTTTTTCAACTGCGGAGAATAAAGAAGATCAGTAGATTTCTGTCTAGGGAAGCTTTAACCATGGTCATCCTAGCATTGGTTACTTCCCGACTAGACTACGCCAATTCATTGTATTCTGGCATCCCCGCTTATCAACTGAGACGCCTTCAGCTGGTTCAAAACCAAGCTGCCAGACTTATTTTCCATCAACCAAAGCGGCAGCATGTGACTCCTATTTTGAAGAAGCTACACTGGCTTCCAGTGGCCAAGAGGTGCGCCTTCAAGTTGGGTTGCACCATCTTCAAAGCCCTTCACGGCAATAGCCCAGCTTTCATCTCCTCCCTAATTCAAAGATACACCCCCTCCAGGGTCTTGCGATCGTCCCATCTAAATCTATTAGCCATTCCCTCCTTCAAACGCAAAAAGCATGGAGGCTCCAGATTCGCAGTTTTGGCTCCTCAATTTTGGAACTCCCTCCCGGTGGAGCTAAGATGGGCTACGTCGTATGTACAGTTCAGGAAACTGCTTAAGAATATGACAATTAAACCCCTGCTTCTTGCTAGCACCCGTCTGCCCTACCAGCCCCAAGAAACCGTTTGGTGTATGTGCGCTATATAAAAACTTTGTAACATAACATAACATAGAGGGCCATAAAGTGCGCCACCCAGTCTGCCTCGAGGATGTGGCAATCAGGGGAAGCAGACTCTATGCAGCCATTGTGTGAGACCAAGTGCAGAACAAACTAGCATCCCTCTTGGCTGCTACCAACAGGTCCTCCCAAACCTTAGCTTCCCACTGTTCATATTTGGGAGGAACCTGGTTTTCTGAGTCGCACTTATTCTACCTGAGCGAGAAACCAGATGCACCAGCAGTGTCCTACTAAAACATGTTTGGGAACCTTGTCGTTGGGATATCCGTTTGCATTCTGCATCTATCCTACAGCTGTACTCTTCCTTCCTACAGCCATCCTCTTAAAATCTTAAGTGCCTCCTAAATTCTGATACTCCTGTTCCCTGGATTTTGGCCCCACCTCTGGGGTTCCATTGTTCTTGCACCCTATGATAACCCCAGTAAACGTGTATGTGTGGTCACACTTTAGTTGCTGAATCCACCAAGCCTGCCTGCTTAGGGGCAGATTTATCTAGACATTACGGTGCTCCAAAGTCACACAAAGTGACACAAAGCATCATAAAGTCTTGCTCATGTATTTTCTGTCAAACACAAAACTGTTATTTGCCCATTAAGTAGCGCAAATAGCACTTTGCTGCTTTGCGTCAAGGGGAAGACTCTTGGGTTTTATCTGAATGTTCCAATGCTGCCAACCATGGTTTTTAATTCAAAGCTAGATGTACAAAGATTGTCAGAGTTGGCTTTGTTTAAAAACATAACAACTCCTTGAGACAGACAATAAGTAGGAGAAATGTATTTAAATCTCCTAACATTTCACACATTGCATCCGTGCTGCACTGGACAGCACACATCCAATGTGTGAAATGTATTAAAGTTTGTGTAAGTTTAGTATTTTTTTTTAACCCAAAAAGTACCCTTCCAGAACAATTCTTATGCTAGACATCAGGAACACACCTTTCAACTGGGGTGCAAACGTGTGTGTGTGAGATGCTAGTCAGCCTGATTGTGTACCAGCCTAAAGGTCGAGAGCAACAGCGGTCCATATTTCATAAATATGGCTCTGTGCTGCTCTCTTCCCCCTAGCACCACGTAGTGCAGCAACTTTGGTTGCTGCGCTACGCTGTCCAGAAGTTTAGTAAATGTCCCCCATTTTCCCTTTTGGTCAGTGGTTCAGGCTTTATAGCTTCTACCTCTTAACCTGCAAATAAAGTGCAAGGTGACTTTGAACTTGGCAATTTTCCTCTCTCAGATCTCTTTGTTTATTCTGGGGTCTTGTTCCCATTTCTGTTCATTGTATTATTACAGTGCACATCATCAGTGGTGTCTTTTTCTTATATTTCACAACACATTTGTCTGCGTCTTCCCACTGTTGCAGGCTCATTTCTGATTGATACGTGTAACCACAGATTCCTCACCTTTAAAATATTCCCTAGGGGAGCCCTTTTCCGCAAATACCGCCACCGGAGCCAGACAGAGGCAGCCAGAGCCTCACGTGGTTCTATCCCCCAGAACACTTCGCGGCAGGAGCCGCTGACGCTGCTTTGCACGCCAGAAGGCGCTCTACAAAACCGCTCAGGGCTCCCGAGGCGCGGGGCGCGCGTGCCCGGGCCGCGCTCGGGCCAAGGGCGGGCCCGTCTGCGCCCGGAGGAGGCTGGGCCCACTCTCGTGGTCTAATTTCTTTGGCTACATTATTCCAGAAACCGTGTGATTTGGAGGTATGTCGTAATTCATCGATGAACCCTGGCCAAGTAAGTCTTTGGTGGTATTTGGTGGTTTCAATTTCTCTTTGAGGGGTTGATTTTGCTCCCCAATGGCCAAACGGAAACAAATGGGTGAAAGGGAGGGCACACTGAGGCCTCTTCAAAATTCCACATTAGACTGTTATTTGACGCGTGCTGCTAGAGCCCTGGACAAAGAAATTCTGTGGGTTGAACGTCGATTGTTCATGGAGGGTGGATCGTTTGTTGCCCTGAACACAGATCAAACCTTGAATAGAATGCCTGGGGACACAGAAATGGAAATTCCGGCCAATACACTGTCAATAGATGAACTTTTAACCCCCGCTGACCACCTAGCTCCACCTAATTCAATCTCACCTACGATAATTGAACTGCCAGCTAAGAGAAAGAGGAAAATAAAAAATCAGGAACCTCCGTCAAGAGCAAGCACCAGAGCTAAAAATAAAATCAAGGGATTGCCACATGAAGGGAATAAGAACACCCAAAATATAACAGTGTCCGGACCCTATCCTATGCCATCAGTCTCAAAAGCCGTATCTGAGCAAGATATAGAGACCTTAATAACGCACTTTGTTAACCTACTTGTAAAAAATCTTGCACCAATTTTGGCTAGGTTGGACAAACTAGAAATAAGTGTGGGTGTTATCGAAAAAAGCGTAAATAACTTGTAGGGTGGGGCTGGAACAGCAGTATCTAGTAGTTCTGATTACCCTGTCTCGGGGGGGGGGGGGCATGACTCTGTCAGACAGTCTAATGTGGTAGTCAGAAACTGTTGTAAAATTACTCAACCTCCTCCTGCAAATATTACAAGGGAAAATGCTAACGATCATCTGGAGGGTACATCCAAAGTCATGACTGTGAGACAAACAGACCATCAAACCGGGGGTGGGAAATTGGGAAGTTGTTCTAAAGCATGTCAAGCTACATATAGTGCTAATGATCGTGTATTTATTGGTCAGCCAAATGTGGTAATGCAGCTAGCACCAATCATGGCTCCATCCCTACCTGAGACAAAGTTGGACCTTCCACCAGAATGTTGTCCTTATGTTGCGATATTAACAAATGTCCCCCCGCTATAGAGTAATACTGTAGAAACCACGAGTCAATTGAAAAATAAGGTCTGCCATTGGCTATCTTTTAACTCTGACTATACTAACTCTAACTATGGTGATATTTTGTTCGTCAGAAGAGTGAGCTGGATTGGTCCTCTATGTAAGTCTATTTGTGGAGATTGTGTGGTAATAAACTGCAGGTTACCTGTCCTTGCTGGAAAACTGATTAGAGGTAGGAGAGAAAAAGCAGGGAGAGACCATAACCAAAGGATTGGTATCATGCCCTTGGGTTTCTTTTATAGGCACCTTAAACCCAATGGTAATCCCAGCAGTACAAATATGAATGCAACTTTCTTTCCTCAGGTACCAAGGGAACACTTCTCCATTGAAACTAGCAATAGATTCCAGGCTCTCTCCGGGTTGGATAACCCTGACTGACTAAAGTCAAGTTGTAGTAATTTGTTGCCACTTGATGAAGCGGTTCTCGCTGACATCTCAAGAAGGGACATAAATATAAACAACCCGAGTGTTGGTGAGTCCAGCCCAAACTGCCAAGCCAGGTTTTTTTGTCAAGCATTCCGTCCATCAATTGTTTCTTTTGCATATGTCGCCCTAAGTGGGAAGGGTATGCCCAGACGTGGGTCCCGTGCTCACTACACCACTGGATTCAAGCTAGCCTGGCTGATGAAGGGTGATGCCCTGAAACCGGTCCCAGGATGCTTGTTTCCGGTCCAGGGAGGACCTGGCTTGGCAGTTCAGGCTGGACTGTTCCCACAAGGAACAGGGTCAAAACTGATTTGCATATGGCTGGGTCCAAACTGGGGTGGTGTGGTGAGCAAAAGAATGATGGATTTAACCCAGATCCTTGTGACTGGGGGTTAATGTTTGCATTGTCCAGCATTCCGTCCATCAATTGTTTCTTTTGGATATGTCGCCCTAAGTGGGAAGGGTATGCCCAGACGTGGGTCCCGTGCTCACTACACCACTGGATTCAAGCTAGCCTGACTGATGAAGGGTGATGCCCTGAAACCGGTCCCAGGATGCTTGTTTCCGGTCCAGAGAGGACCTAGCTTGGCAGTTCGGGCTGGACTGTTCCCACAAGGAACAGGGTCAAGACTGATTTGCATATGGCTGGGTCCAAACTGGGGTGGTGTGATGGGCAAAAGAATGATGGATTTAACCCAGATCCTTGTGACTGGGGGTGAATGTTTGCATTGTCCAGCATTCCGTCCATCAATTGTTTCTTTTGCATATGTCGCCCTAAGTGGGAAGGGTATGCCGAGACGTGGGTCCCGTGCTCACTACACCACTGGATTCAAGCTAGCCTGGCAGATGAAGGGTGATGCCCTGAAACCGGTCCCATGATGCTTGTTTCCGGTCCAGGGAGGACCTGGCTTGGCTGTTCGGGCTGGACTGCTCCCACAAGGAACAGGGTCAAGACTGATTTGCATATGGCTGGGTCCAAACTGGTGTGGTGTGGTGAGCAAAAGAATGATGGATTTAACCCAGATCCTTGTGACGGGGTGAATGTTTGCATTGTCCAGCATTCCGTCCATCAATTGTTTCTTTTGCACTTATCGAGTACCCAGCAGAAGAAGTACATTTTTCTCTAGAGGAGATAGTAAATGCGATTACTTCACTGCAGTCTGGGAAAGCACCAGGGCTAGATAGGTTACCAGGTGATCTATATCGCTCAGAACCCAGTATATGGGGCCCCTTGCTTCACATAGTTTTTTCTGCTATCACATGTGGTGGGGATATCCCTGAGTCATGGAAAGGCGCTGAAATGCTTCCCATATTTAAAAAAGGCGAAAAGGGAGACCTGGGAAACTATAGGCCTATCAGCCTTATAGATGTTTCTCAGAAAGTATTCAGTAAAATGATCTTAACGCACCTCCAGTGTTGGATGGAGGATTCCTGTATACCTTCTCATCTGCAGGCTGGTTTTAAATCTTCTACGAGTACCTTAGACCAGGTATTTTAGTTTTTGCTGCTTATCTGGAAGGAGGTAACTATTCTGAAGGGCCATTTGTATGTTGTGTTTGTTGATCTAAAAACGGCATTTGATTCAATAGATCGCTCCAAGCTATGGGTCGCCTTAAGGGATCTTGGTCTTCATGGGGGCTGCTCCAACTCCTGGTCCGGTTGCACTCTGGAAACCACGCTAAAGTTAGGTGGAATTCAGATGGTAGCCTAACTAATAACATCCCTGTTTTAAAGGGGGTGCGCTAGGGTTGCGTTTTAGCGACAACTTTGTTCACTTTATATATGAATGGGCTTATTAAAGATCTTTATGACAGTGCAGTAACCCACCAAAATTAGCGGGCAAGCAAATCCCCTGACTCCTATTTGCAGACAATACGTTGCTCATTTCTAAAGCCCCTATGGGCATTCAGAAAGTGCTAACCAAGTTTCCAACTGCCTGCAAAGAAAGGGGTTTAGAAATTAACTGCTCAAAAACTAAGTACATGGTATTTAACCCGTAAAAGTCAATAAAGAGTAAATTGAGGCTAGATGCACAACGCCTAGATCAGGTTAAGGCCTTTGACTATCTGGGAGTTAGAATTAGTGAGAACTTGTCGTGGATTCCCAAATACAGAAGAGTGTGCTCTCTCTGCAACACGCAGACTGTGCTATAGTTAAGAAAGCCAAAAGTTCCCCTTTTCGTCCAATTTCACCAATTTTAGAAATACATCGGGCTAAAGGAAGGGGCGCAGCCTTATATGGGGCCGAATTGTGGGGGTTGGAACAATTGAACAAATTGGAAGTATCAGAAAACAAATTTCTACCAGCCATTTTAAACCTACCAAGGAATACGCCATTAATACCCCTCCGTCTAGATCTTGGTCTAAGGTCTATTGTCCATTCAGCCGTCTTAAAGGTGCTTATGTTTTGGATTAGACTCTGGACCAGCAAGACGCAGATCCCTGTTAAGGAGGCAACGGAGGAGCTCTTAATGTACCATAGTCAAACTGGGCGCCTGGTATGTTTAAAATTGTAAAGGACTGGCTCTACAAATTGGGACTGGGATTCATGTGGGAGGATCCGAAATCCATTACTAAAAGAATGGAGTTTCACTTAAAAAAGAGGTTTTGGGAGTTAATTGATTCTTCATGTATTGAAGTTAGGAATACCAGCTCCCTAACAACCTGTTTCTTAGATATTAAAAGTTGTTTTAAGTTTGAACCCTATATGGATGATATCGAACCCCCCATGCACGTGCACTTTATATACAGTTTAGAACTGGGGTTCTTCCACTGAACGCGATGAGAAGTAACTGGAAGAATGCATCCGTAACTTCGTTGTGCCCCTTGTGCAATGCTAGCCCTGAAACATTAGAGCACTTTATATTCTTTTGTCTGTTTTATGCTAATTTGAGGAAAACCTGGATTATTCCGGCCTGTCGGGTGCTTTCCTTCTCACGCCCCATAGATGCCCTTCGTGTCTTCATATCAGATACAACTAGGTGGCTTGTCTTCACATTATCTAGATACTTGCTTTATGCATTGTGGAGAAGGTCTAAATCCGGATCAAGCACGTGTTGTAAAAATATGGCTATTACCGGGGAAGTAAGCACAAAGGCCCAACTGACGGTCGGAAATGACATTTGAGGCCTGTAATTTAACCTGATAGTATGGTCCTTTTCCCCATTTTTTTCCCTCTTTTTATCTAATCTAAATGTTACATGATTTTTAAGCATTGTTATGTTTTTATCATATTTTTACATTATAATACTGACAGGGAATTGATATTGAGGTCTACTTTTTAATTGCATGTCTTAAGCTCAAATTGAATTTTGTATACAAATAAGTAAGAAGATGCTGTTCATTCTCTTTTTAACTGATTTCGATGTTTTAATATGAATTTGTATGTTTTATGAGAATTTTTATGAATGATCATGCTATTGATCGAAATAAACAACTATTCCCCAGGCCCCAGACTGGAACCAAGCGTTTTCACAGCAGTGTTTCCCCGTGCTGCTATGTGGTATTGTGTGACTCCACATTGGCCTTGTGCCACCCAGGAAGTGACGGAGTTGAGCCACATATAAACGCAACCCCTGCCAGCTGACATCAGGTTTCCTTCCTTCTGCGCCTTGAAACATGGGTCCGGAGGTCTTTGCACTTTTTCATAAGTTGACGAATCCTTTCAAATTCTTTTCCAGCATGTAAGGGAATGATGTCCACACCAAAGGCAACAGGGTTCAAAGCAGTGGCATGACTCTCAGGAACAGATGTCGTTAATGGACCCAAATGAGGTCTGTTTTTGGTGTTTGGGCTTAGGTCACGACACCAAGATATGAATAATGTACCCTCATGCAACCAAAGGCGATCTGAGAAAGTAAAATGAAGCTGTATGTCTTCAAACACCACATAAAGTCATAGACCTCACGTTAGTTCCACTCATACTCCAAGTCGAGGGCATGAACACATTCTGGCTCTCAAGGCTGTTCACATGACGGATCTTCTTCGTGTCAAAGTTGCAAGGTAATTTAAATACGGAATTGAAGAAGAAACCAAAGAAGTCAAAATTGGACTCATCCGGATCCAACCACTCTCTGTCTAAAGGAGAAGTCAGGAGGGTGTCAAGATGCCAACTGATGTCGCTCCCGATTGAGGAGCCAATTCGACAACTCATCCCGCTGGGATTCAAATTCCCCTGGCCATCAGTAACACAGGAACAGGTCGAGACATTTAGGGATGCTATGCAACATATTTTCGGCACTCTTCCGGTTCCCTTTGGCACAGCTAAGGGCCTCAGGGATTTGTAGGGACCTCCAGTCAGGTTAATGCAAGCGGATCCTTCCTTTGTGTTGTCTGAGCTCCTCAAACTCACCTGAGGTTCCGCACCCACTCCAGAACCAACTTACTTTCCAGCTCCAAGACCTGCACTGGTCCTTTCTTCATTGAAAACGGTCCCAATGTCACCGCTTTAAAGGCTGAGACCCTACTGACTACCGTGTCTGACCCCATACTTAATCCGACTTAACCCCAACAAATGTTTCACTTTGACTCCACTTAAGTGCACCCAGTTCCTATATGTTCTGACTCAGACAAAACACTTCTGCTACCATGGATCGTTCCTCAGAGGCTCCATTATCTTTTTGGCTCAGATTCTAAACAGAGTTTGTCAGCACCTGATAATGATGATGATGATGGTGACGATTTACACCACATTACGATGATGACAGAGTATGTATGGACTTGCAGGAAGCCAGTGGGCTTAATACTTCCCCCTGATACAGGGTTGATTTTGCCATTTAGGCCCCCAATAGAGGAGAGTACTTCATTTGCCTTAGTGATTAGATGTGCGGCTGAGATCCTAGACCTACAGCTGCCTTCTATTGAAGTCAAGACAATTGTGCTTACTGACTTTTTGCATTGTGGGCCAACCTCATTGGAGCCATTACTTTCATTTAATGAAGCCCTGACTGACACCTTTATGGACACCAGGACTAATTGTTGCTCTTGCACACCAGTGAACATGCAAGTGGCCAGACGCTACAGACCAGTGCCTGGTGAAATTGATTTTTTTATTTAGCACCTTACTCCTGAGAGTTTGGTAATCCAGATTCTACCAGCAAAGTAAACTCAAAAGGAGTCAAAGACGATTGAGGCATTCAGGAAACAAATGTTCTCAATGGCCAGCTTGGCATTGAGGTCAGTTAATGCGGCCTGCCTGTTAGGGTCATTATACGTATGCTGTCTGGGACATGGCCAGTGTGATCTTGCTGAGGGTCCAGTGGAAGTTTCGGGCCTGTTGGCTCAAGGCAGTCAGAATGGCCAGGATATAGCCAAGTATGTAATTATGACTGGCCTTGATTACTTGAGGCGAGAGGTGGGCACAAGTGTGGTGCTCTACCGCCATGTGTAGTTGCAGTCCAAGGCTTTTCTCGGATAATGTGCGGGCATCCCTAAAGGATATGCCTTTTGATGGGTCCTGGCTATTTCTCGAAAAGGCTTATTCTCCCCTCAAATGCTTTAAGAAAAGTCAAGTTACAGTGCGTTCTTTAGGCCTTTCCATTCCCGGCTGTCAATTATCCCATCAGTTTAAATCCTTTCGATGCTACTCCAGAGGGTTGGCATGAAGACAGCATCAGGCCCCACCCCCACCACAGCAACCGTCCCAGTCCTTTTTGCCTGGGGAACAATCAGACATCACTCAGATCACCAGGGACAATTTTCTTCTCAGTTCTTGCCCCTGTGGTATCAGTTTCCAGCTGATTTAGTTTGTCCTTAGTGGCACACGTTCACCCTCTGTGGGGCAGATTCAGACATTTTCACCCAGGGTGGCAGTTCATTCTTGGTCCTCTAGAAAATCCAGCAGGGTTATGGCCTCCAGGTTCCTTCTGACCCATCACAACTTCCTCCCACATCAGATCGGCTTTCAGAGGAGCTCCTATCCATCTTGCTACAAGGGGTGCAGGCCGTACTGGTAAAAGGGACTATTGAGAGGCTGCTGGAAAGTAGGGATGTGTTGTTACTCCCTCTACTTCTTCAAGCCAAAGAAAAATGAAGGCCTTGTCCTATATTAGATATTTTGCTTCTGAATACCTTCTTGCAGAAGGACACATTCAAAATGCTCACTTTAGCCCAAGTTCTGTTTGCCCTGGATCCGGGTGACTAAATGATTGCCTTGGACCTTCAGGATGCTTACTTTCATATGCATATCCTGCAGTCTCACAGATGTTATCTGTGGTTCCAGGTGGGGCCAGTAGCAGTTTCAGTTTGTCGAGCTCCCCTCTGACCTTACCAGTGTCCCTTGGATGTCTATGAAAGTGATGGTAGCAGTCCCCGCCTATTTTCGGAGTTTGGGGATTCAAGTTTTTCCTCTAGCTCGATGAAAGGCTTGCCATAATCAGTTGTAGACCACCTCCAGATGGAGGGAAAGCCTCTTGCATATTTGGGTTTCTTCAACAATGAGCTAAAGTCATGCTTGACTCCTTCACAGAGGCTTCCTTTTATAAGGAGCTTTTCTAGATACGGTGCACTTCTAGAACTTTCCACCTTCGCAACCAGTTCAGGACATTTGGGCTATGATCCCAATGCTTCGGCTTCGATCCTGGATCTCAGTGAGAGCAGCTCTGAGGCTTCTGAGGCCTGCTGGCCTCATGCATCCTGATTATCCTTTCACCAGGTAGTATATCCGGGCTCTGCAGTGGATCTGAAGTCTCAGTAGGCCCAGCACCAAGGAACCTGTTGTTGTTATCCAGGTTTCAGTGGAGACTGCACAAGGTCTGCAGTGGTGGCTGCTTGACCGCAGCTGACCAGCTGCAGACCCCTCTCACTTCCCCACCCAGCTGCCAGATGCATCTCTCCTGGGCTAGCGAGGTCATCTGGAAAAGGTGGAGATCAGAGGGCTCTGGTCTCTGATGGAAACCCAGCTCCATATAAATATGTTGGAACTGTGGGCCATCTGTGTGACAGTGAAGGCTGTCCTTCTGTCTCTCTAGGGATGGCCAGTGAAGGTTCTCGCAGACAACACCACCACCAAGTGTACTGCAATAAGAACGGTGGATCTCTGACTCTGTGCTAAGAGGCACTGCACCTCTGAAGTTGGCTGGACCATCAGGACATCACCCAGATCATGAACCTCCTGGCTAGATCTTTCAACGCCAGTGCAAAAACGCTCAGCCAGTGACATGCGGCAGATTATAAAATGGTGATTACAACCCAAGGTGGTGCAGGACATCTTCCGACAGTGGAGAGTGCTCCGGCTGGATCTTTTTGCCACTGTCGAGGATGCACAGTGTCCAAACATCTGCAGGTTTGAAGGTCCTAACTACACTCTAGGAGACACATTCAGGTTAGAGTGGAGCACAGGACTCGTGTACACCTTTCCACTGCTCCCTCCTGGACAGAGGAGAGACAGTAGCCCTCATCCTCCTCGACCTCTCAGCGGCCTTCGACACAGTCTCTCACTGCACCCTAGCATGCAGACTTCATGACGCAGGGATCCGGGGAAAGGTCCTCGACTGGATCCAATCCTTCCTCTCCGGCAGAATGCAGTGGGTCAGACTCCCTCCTTTCCTCTCGGACCCTACACATACCACCTGCGGAGTCCCCCAGGGATCCTCCCTCAGCCCACGCTGTTCAACGTCTACATGGCTCCGCTTGCCCCCATCGTCAGAACCCACGGACTCAACATTGTCTCATACGCAGACGACACCCAACTCATCCTCTCCCTATCCAACGAACCCAACGCAGCCAAACACAACTTACAAGAAGGCATGGAAGCAGTCGCCAAATGGATTAAAAGCAGCTGCCTACAACTCAACACTGACAAAACAGAGGTACTCATCATGGACCCACACCCTGACGCCTGGAACAACACCTGGTGGCCCCTCGCCCTCGGAAGCCCGCCCATACCCACGGACCATGCATGCAACCTCGGAATCATCCTGGACTCCGAACTCAAAATGGACCGCCAGATCAACTCCGTCGCATCCTCCTGCTTCCACACCCTCTGCCTCCTACGTAAGACCTTCAAATGGATCCCCCTCGAGCACAGAAAGACCGTCACACACGCCCTCGTCACCAGCAGACTTGACTACGGCAACGCACTCTACGCCGGAATAAACAAAAACCTCACCCGCAAGCTACAAAACATCCAGAACACCGCCACAAGACTGGTCCTCAACCTGGCGAGACACTGCCACATCTCCCAGCACCTGCGCACACTCCACTGGCTCCCTATCGAGGCTAGAATCACCTTCAAGATTCTCACCCACGCACACAAAGCCCTCCACAATACCGGACCAGCATACCTTAACAGCCGACTCGAATTCCGGGCACCCCAAAGGACACTTCGATCAGCCCAGCTCTCCTACGCCGTGGTCCCCCGCACCAGGAAGTCCAGATCGGGAGGCTGGTCCTTTCTCGCAGCCAGAGCCCAGAACGCCCTACCGCTCCACCTCAGACAGACATCTCTCTCCATCTTCACGAGAAACCTCAAAACATGGCTCTTCGATAGACCTCCTCCTTGATGGACTGGAACCTGCACCTCCCCCCCTCCCCACCGCCTTGAGACCCTCACGGGTGAGTAGTCACGCTCAACAAATCCATGATTGATTGATTGATTGAGTTCTGAAGATCAGGAATGACCGGGGCCAATCCATTCTAATGGCTCTGGATTGTGCCAGGAGAGTGCGGTACACGGAACTTGTGAGCATGAGCATCTGTCTGCCAATACGGCTGCCAATTTGGGCTGATCATATGTCACCACTGCAGGGCAGGGTTCTGCACCGAAGCCTGTGTAATCTACATCACCATGATTGGAAATTCAACAACAACAGGTTGTGGATGTCTTCTTCTCTGCAAAGTCTATTTACACTGGGTGCTGAGACAGATATGTGGCCTGGTAAGTAGTCCCCAACATAGACCCCTTACAAGCCAAACTGTGGGATGTTTTGTTGTTTGTTTTATATTTGGCTTAGCAAGGGCTTGCGGTGAGCATCGTTAAAGATTACTTGGTGGCTCTTTCGGCTTTTTTGCATTTGCTAGATCTGCCTTCCTAGTTTAAAGTACATGTTTATTAAAGGTTTGACACACATGTTCCCTCCCAAACCATTTGTGATGCCATAGCGGGATCTTAAGTTGGTCCTGACCTTCCTTATGTGTACCCCCTTCGAGCCAAAGCACAGCTGATCGTTACGTCTGCTCACTCCCAAACCTATCTTCCTCATTGGGATCACTTCAGCTCATTGTGTGAGTGAGCTCCAGGCTCTCTAATTGCAACCTCCTTACACAATATTTTTCCAAGACAAAGTGGTGTTGAGGACCAGGGCAGCTTTCTTGCCTAAACTCGTGGTGGCTTTTCACATTGGGCAATCCATCACTCTCCCAGTGTTCTTTGGTCTCGCCAATCCTTGAAAGAGGAGAGACTCCATTGGCTGGACCCCCAAAAGAGTTTCTTTTTTTTTATTCAACTTTTTATTAAACAATCATCGGCATATCATCATTGAACTCAGTACAGTACAGAAATATGCATGACAATCAAGGCAGTACAATAGCGAATTACATGCAGTGGAGATATTCAAGGGGGAAGTAAATCGTCAAGCTCAATAGTTTGTGGGGGAATGCAAATATCACCACGATAAGAGTTCCACTGTGACCAAATGCGGGCCCATTTTCGGGGGCAGCCTCGGGCTGTAAACACTGTCTTTTCTCTGAACATGCACCAGTCCATATTATTCTCCCACGTAGCCAGAGTAGGAGGGGCTGCCGCCCCCCAGGCCTGAGCTATATTTCTTTTTGCCAGCATGAAGCCCAAAGTTGCCCATTGTGTGTGGTCAGTGTTAAGATCAGTCGGGTCCCATACGTTTAGTAGGCATCTACGTGCCTCTGGACGGATAAAGACAGTCAGTACCGCGCTCATCGTTTCGTGTACCTCTTTCCAGTACCTTTGGATTAGGGTGCATTCCCACATAATGTGCATGAACGTGCCTGTGAGGCCACATTTCCTACCACATTCCCCTGTTTCGGCTCTCCCCATCATCACCAGCCGAGGGCCGGTCATATATACTCTGTGCAGGATTTTAAGTTGGACAAGCCGTAATCGGGCCGAAATGGCCACCACCCGGGGCGAGGAGACCGCTTCCTGCCAGTCCTCATCGTCCAATTCCATCCCATCTGCTACCCATTTCCCCTTCAAAGCTAAAAGAGGGTCGGCCATGTGGTTTATTAATTTATTGTAAATTAGCGAAATGGTCTTGTCTGGAACATGGCCATCTAATATTCTGTCCTCTAACGGGGATGAGTCTGGAAGGGATGTGCCTCTAGAGATGAGAGAGTGTAGTGCGTGGTTAACCTGATTATATCGAAAGAGCTCGGCATCAGCAAGTTCGTACTGAGTCTGAAGGGCAGCAAAGGGTTTTACTCCACCCTGTATCCACAGTTCCTTGACTTGTGATATGCCGATCAGGTCCCATTTATCAAATCCTTTCGAGGACCACAGATTGCGAAGTTTTGCGGAGTCCCATAAGGGGGTAGCCAATGTTAATTTACCCTCCCACCCCAGGGATTTATTTGCTGCATGCCATACCTTAACAGAGTGTCCAGTGGGCCCTGTAAGCTTGGATCTGTTTGGTTTCGCGTAGAGGGGTCGGTTATAGCTCCGGGGAGGAGCCACTTATCCATCTGATAGCCCGGGTTGGCAAGATCTCCGTATGTGCTATGGTTAATGGCTGCCAGATGTGCAGCCCAGTAATATTTTTTAATGTCAGGTAGGCTGATGCCACCATCGTACCACTGTAACGTGAGCTTATTCAGGGCTATACGGGGAGACCCGTTCCATAGCAGGTCCCTCTGGAGGCATTCAATTTCTTTGAAATATTTCGAAGGGACTGGATCAAGTGTGTTCTGCAAGATGTAGAGAAAGTGGGGTAGGGACATCATTTTAAAAAGAGCCGCTTTGCCCAAAAGGGAGAGGGGAAGGGATTTCCAGCTGGCAATGTCTCGCCTTAAGCGAAGCAATGGAGGGAGAAGATTATTTTCATAGCGGAGTATAGGATCTCGGGAGAGAAATATACCCAGGTATTTGAACCCGGTGGTGCTAATTTGGATGGGACAGTTTTGGGGTAGAGCAGGAGGGCCTCCCCAAAGGACATAGAGGTGGGATTTAGACCAGTTAATCCTGAAACCGGAATATTTACCGAACACGGCTAAGATGTCAAGAACTGCTATTAGAGACTTTTTGGGCTCCGTTAAATAAAGTAGTATATCGTCCGCATAGAGCGAAATGCGGTCCTCCCAGTCAGGTGACCACCGCATGCCACGAACAACTGGGGCTTGGCGGATCCATGCAGCTAGTGGTTCCAGCGCCAACGCAAAAAGAAGGGGAGAGAGTGGACACCCTTGACGGGTGCCCCGGCTCAGGACAAAGGAGTCCGATTTTTTGTTATTCACCACGACTTGCGCCATTGGTTCCGAATTTAAAAGATGGACCCATCGCATGAATTCCTGGCCGAACCCTAACTTTCGGAGGACCGCAATGAGGTAAGGCCATTCTATAGTGTCGAATGCCATAGTGGCATCTAGAGACACGAGGACAGCCGGCTCAAGAATCATGTCCACTCTGCCTAGAACACCGTGGGCACGGCGTAGGTTCAATGCTGTGTTCCTATGCGGAATGAAGCCGGACTGGTCCGGGTGTACCAATTCCGAAATTACGTTAATGAGACGGGTGGCTAGGACTTTAGCAAGGATCTTGGGTTCGGCATTGAGGAGGGAAATCGGCCTGTAGGAGGCGCAGTCTGTTTTGGGCTTACCTTCCTTGTGTATGGTTACTATGGTGGCTATACGTTGGTCAGTTGGGAGCACTCCTGATTCTCTACTTTCCTCAAACATGCTCTTGAGATGAATGGACAATTTGTCAGGGCTGAGTTTGTACAATTCTATTGGGATGCCGTTTGGGCCAAGAGCTTTTCCTGATTGCAGTGACCTGATTGCTTGCGCTATCTCATCTGCCGTCAGGGGGCTATCTAAAAGACGCTGATCTTCTAAAGAAAGAGTGGGAAGTTTGATGTCACGCAATAGTTCGAAAGATTCGTCCTCAGTGTAGGACGCCACTGCGGTGTATATTAAGTTAAAGTGCCTGGCGAAGCAGTCTGCTATGTCTTGGGGATCCGTTAAGCTAATGTTATTGACATCTTGGAGGACTGGGACCAACCTATTCGCCCATTCGCGTTTATCAAGCCAGGCTATTAGTTTCCCGGCTTTATCCCCGAGATCATAGATCCTACCAAGTTTCTCTCTCCCCAGCATTTTCGCTCTTTCTGTCAATAGTGCCTTATGTTCATCTTGTTTAAGTCGCAATAAGTGAGCTAAGTCAGGTGTGACCGTCATCTCCATCTCTCTCTCTAAGCGATAGATCTCGTCCTCTACACTTGCAATTTCCCTATGTCTTTCTTTCTTTTGTCCGGATATCAGGGACAAGGCCTCTCCCCTAATCACTGTCTTAAATGCTTCCCATAGTGTCTGGGAGGAGTCCACCGTACCCAGGTTTTCAGCAAAGTATGTATCTATTGTCTTGGTGAGTTCTTGACGGACTTTGGGGTTGCAAAGATGCCAGGGTTTAATAGGGACTACCCTACCCACCCTGGCTTGATCAAGGAGTACATGGACCCAAAGTGGTGAATGATCAGAAATGCCCCTAGCCAGGTGTCTAATTTCATGGATGAGTGAGATTTGGGGGGCGGGGATCAAAATCTAATCTAATCTGGATAAACTGCCATGAGCCCCCGAGTGAAACGTGTGTTGCATTCTGTCAGGGTTATAAGTGCGCCAGCCATCTACTAGTCCCATGGTGTCAAGAAAATCTGGCAGCCATCTATGCGAGGGCCCTAGTTCACGCGGTGGGTGGCGATCCAGTGCACCCGACCCCACGGAATTAAAGTCTCCTCCCAGCAATAACACCCCCTCAGGCAGTGAGAGGAGAGTGGTACGCAGGTCCTGAAATGTGGTAGTTTGGAGGCCAGGCGGAACATAGATGGAGACCAGTGTGATAGTGCGTCCCTCCCAGAACCCCGTGATACCCACGTAGCGGCCCCTGTCATCCGTCCAAGTACGGTCTATAGTGAGCGGGAAGGTGTTTTTCAACATGATACCCACGCCTCTGGAGCTTGTGGTGAACCCTGCGTGTGCCACCAACTTATACCGAGATCTACACAGTGCTTTACATGAGCTACCTATCAAGTGCGTCTCCTGGAGCAGAACAATGTTGGGGGCTTGCTTCCTAATATATTGGAGAACTATACTGTGTTTAACCTTGTCTCCAAGCCCGTTGACATTCCAGCTCAGGATCCTGGCACTTTTATCCCACTGCGTATGCATCATAATTGTAAGCGTCGTCCATAGCCTTGGTCATGCAAATTATAAAGTTTGCCGAAGTAACAACTCTAACACAAGTCATGTGTCGATGGATGCATATAACGGTAAAACAACCCCCCCCTCCCAAATCCCGTTTCCAACAACCCCCCTCTCTGCTTCCCTGCTCTCTGGACTTAGAACTGCCCATCACAAACTGGCAGAGTGCCTGTCACCCAATACACTAAAACTGAAAAGTAACTAAAGGTAGTAAAGAGGAGGAAGGCCGACGCTCCTTCCCTCCATCCCCCAACCCAAACTTCACAGATAAATTGTTCCCATAAGGTCATGGAGTGCATTGCTGAATAGCATAGTTCAACGAGAGCTTTTGTCCGACTGTGGGGCCCTAGGACCCCTATACCTGGTTGTGTTCGTGCAGACCGCCTGTGTGTTAGCCAGTTCTCACTCTAGTGCCTGTGACGCTTGATCTCCGTCCCGGCTACATCCCCGGGGGTCACCGGCGGGTCGATTGTTCAGCCAATCCAAAGCCACCTCAGGATCGTCGAAAAACCATACCCTTCCCCCGTCCTCGACACGGAGACGAGCTGGAAACATCATGGCGTATTTAAGTCCTTTGTCTCTGAGTTTCTTCTTGACGGCTAGAAAGGTTCTACGCTGCCTTTGTACCATTTGTGTGAAGTCGGGAAAGAAAGAGAGGGCGGCATTCTCGTAGCGCAGAGGGGGTGCCGCTCGGGCGCATTGCAGGATAGCGTCCCTGTCCCTGAAGTTGAGGACCCGTGCAATTAGAGGGCACGGGGGCGCCCCGGGCCTGGGTCGCCCACCGGGGACCCTGTGTGCACGCTCTATGGTGAAAAAGTTCCCCAGTCCCTTGGGTTTAAGGTGATTCAGGATAAGGTCCTCAACGAACAGGTCAGGAGCTGGCCCTTCTAATTTTTCGGGCACCCCTAAAATGCGGATGTTATTGCGTCTAGACCTTCCCTCGTAGTCGTCAAGTTTACGTTCGGCCGTCTCACAGAAAGATTTAAGATCACGTACTTCTTGCTGGAGCTGCGACACGTCGTCCGTCAGACTGGCCGTCTTGATATCCAGGGATTTGACTTTTTCATTCATTTTAGTTAGGTCAGCCCGGATGAGGTTCACTTCGATGGAGATGGTGTCCATTTTGTGTCCCAGGGATGATTTGACCCCTTCTATGGCGGCCACAACATCTTGCAGGGTCAGTTCCGGAGTGGGGCTCGCGGAGACCTCCCCCACTTTAAGGGCGTGACGCGGATCCGTCGGCGAACCTTTGGGCAGGGTACAGCGGTCCAGTTTGTTCTATTGGACCTGCCTCGACCCTTTGGACACCTTGGCCTGGCTCTTGTCCGTGTCTGTTTTACTCGCCATTAGCCCTCCGGATCTCAAGGCACTCAGGTGGTGTCTGGAGAAGGTCCTTTGCTGCGAGCGTTTGGCGGGTCAGCAACTATGAAAACTCCGCCGCGCGCGGATTAGACCAGCGGTCAGCCCGGTCGGGAGCGGGGAGCACAGGAGGCACTCAGTTCTCGCGGTGCCCCAGCCTCCCGGTACACAGGTAGACAGGCTCTGACTGGCCCCGATCAAACGCCACTCCCGCCGTGCACCCGCACCCCCGGCCAGGGCCATGCGATCGGCTATAGGCAGGCCGATGCGAGGATGCGGACAAAGAGGCAGTTCAGTGTTGGCCCCAGCCGCACCCCTCAACAAATGCCGCTGAGGCGAGGGGGGGGAGACGGGATGCAGCTCGCTCCCACCCCGCTGGTAGGTCTTCAAGGCTCCGGCCTCACCAAGCCGCTGCGCCAATCCCAATGCGCCGCTTGCGCCGCTGCCCCACACTCGGTCCAGGAGGAGACGGGGCGCCAAGGGGGGGGAGGGTTCTCTCCGCCGCCCCAGCTGCAGTCCGTGTGCCGCCCCAGAAGGCGAGATTTTGCAAAGTTGGGGAGACGCGCTCCAACCGGCGACTTCCGGTCCGGGCAGCCGACTCCTCTTCGTGCCCCAGCCATCGTCCTCCCACTTCAGTCCCCGGTTTGGAACTAGTGGACAGGCCCAAACGATCGGAGCCTGTGTCTCCAGTTCCAGGCAGCGTCGGAAAGTTGGGGTTTCAGCAAACGGCACCGCTTACTCTCTGCTTCCAGTCACGGACCATAAGGGGCAGGATAACGTCAGGATGTTGGGTGTAGGGGGACGGTAGCGGCGGAGCCAAGAGCTCAGGCAGCCATCTTGGTCCGACGCTTGGCTCCTCCCTCCCAAAAGAGTTTTTAACTTTTATATCTTTAACACCAGAGACCATTTGGTGGACGGTTAGTTTTTTGCGGTGTTCTCTGGGGCTAAGAAAGGCAATATAGTGTAGGAAAAAACTTCCTTGAGGTGCATGGTCCTATGAATTAAGATCTGATACGCAATGGCCAAAAAAGGGACATCCAAGGAACTGAGGGCCCATTCCACTAGGGCCAAGGCTGCTACTGCTGCATTGGCCTGCACAGTGCCTGTCCTTGACATCAGTCAGGCTGTGAATTTAGTCAGAGCACACTTTCTGGAAGCACTAGTGCCTTGGCAACAAGGCACAATGGGACAAACATTTCACCCATTTGATCATGCAGGAGTTCTTGGTCTGATCCCACTTCACAGACACCTTTGGAGTATCTTTTTAGTATCTTTTCTAAAGGTGTGAAGTCTGTGGTTAGAAGTATAAATGGGAAGAACAAGTTACTTACCTTCGGTAAAAACTCTTTCTGGTGGATACTGTATCTAACTGTAGATCCCTCACTGCCCTCACACCTCCCCGTTCTGTTGAGCTGTCTCTTTTTACCATGTAAAAAGGTCCCAAATTAGAGATCCGCACGCTGATACCAACAATTGTTTTATGCACCACGTCCCAGGGTGCAGAAAGAGTCAAGCAAGAAACTGACGTTGGTGCGCAGGGGTGGCGTTTATATGTGGCTCCGCTCCATCACTTACGAGGTGGAATGAGGTCAATGTGGGCCACACAATGCCACCTACTAGAATGCGGGAGAACTGCTGTGAAAACATCTATATCCAGTCGTGTGCAAGGGTAATAATCTAATGGTGTGAAATCTGCTATTAGACCATTCTTAGAAATAGCATTACCAATGGTAAATAACCTCTTCATTATGCGGTGTCAAGCTGCACTAAACTTGCAATCTGATTCTAATGGGAGTGATGAGAGCTTCCACACTTCTCTGAATCCACTGTCAAACTTACATGAACAATTGGTAAGTTGGAAGTAACTCTGGGGAAATGGGAATGGGACAAGAGAGGGAACAGAGACACTGGATATCGACACGCTGCATGGTGGAATAGTTTAACTTGACCTGCTTTGTAGGGGCATTAATATACCTGCTTATACATTTTGGGTCTCATTTATGAGGCCCTACCGGCACTTTTGCGCCACTGGCATATTTATAAGGCAACGTAAAGCCACTTTACGTGGCTTTTCATGGCCTTATGAATATGTGTCCCTTTCATGCAGAAAACTGCGTGAAAGGAGCATTCCATGGGTATTGCTGGGGGCGTTCCCAGCAACATCCATGGCTTTTTGACACTGCCCCAGATTTACGAAAAATTGTAAGTCTGAGGCTGCGCCAAAAACATACGCCTGCATAAGGGATGCACAATGAGGAGAAATATCTTTATTTCTCCTCATTTTTCCTCTTTATATGTGTGTTGCATTCTGCAGCACACATAGAAAGAGGAAAACGCCTCTTGTGATTGTTTTTGTGCAGGAAGATTTCCCTTCCTGCACAAAAATAATCATCCCCGCAACGTAGGCACCCTTGCACCATGGTGCAAAGGTGCTTGCGTTGGCACAAGTCAGCCCATTGTGTGCCGGCGCAGGGGAAAAGTGCAGGAATGCGCCGTATCTAATAGATACAGTGCATTCCTGCCCTTTTCCTTTGCCATAGGGCAGCGCAGTAGCAAGGCCTGCTACGCTGCCCTACAGCAAAAAAAACCATAAATTAGGCCCTTTGTTTTTATCAACTCTATTCTGGAATGAAACTCAAAATTTTTCCGGAGGAATGAAAGTTGATATAATTGTGAACTGCACTGTGAATTATTCTGTGTTGTTTGCTAAAGAAAGCTACCTTCAATATTATGTGAAAGCCTTCCATTACTTTAATTACCTTCAGTATATCAGATTAATAATTGTAATATGAAAAGCATTCATTAATATTTAGTTATTTGCCTACATACCCATCAATCAAACTTATTCAGATTAATACCTCAACACCGTACTTGTTCTATGAGCAATAATAGGTCTGTATATATAAACTTGATTTCACTGACTTCATCTGTGATAAAAAAGGAGATGCATATAAAGTTCTTAATCCTAATGGACAACTTCTTGAGGAATTAAACAAAGTGCAAAAGTAGAGTTCATAATCCGAATGGAAAAATAACAAGTGTGAGTCTAAATCCTAATGCAATGTAGTGTGAGAATAGTTCTCTGACTCCAAGGATGTCTTTTGTTGACCCCCCCCCGAATAGCAAGTTTTGAAGATTCAAACATTTAAACAGCGAGTTCCAGCTGTAGCAACTATGTATTATGATTGCCTAGCAAGGATGCTATGGACCATAAGGAACTTATAGTTTTAGGCATTCAAGATGGCCACCACCATTTGTAAGTCACATGACAGTCCTTTACTCAAGTATTTTGCATAGAGTATCCCTCTAAGACTCAAGGGTTCTATCCACATTACAGGAACCTCTTTAACGTCTTCTGCGCCTGAAGATGTGCCTATTGAGAAGATTTGGTGTAGCACATCGTGCAGGGCTAGCATGCAGAGGTAAGCAAGCCCCATGCCACACCCTAACATGCAGACCAGAGACCCTCAAAGGTTAAATGTCTCTTAAAAATCTCTTCAAACTCCAGAGAGTCCCTGGCACTGGGCATCTAAAAATAATGTTGGGTGATCTACTTTTATAATCAATTGGTATAATTGCTTAACAGTATTGGCTATTAATTGAATATGAAGAGATTGCTTAGGTTGTGAATTTGCACAAGGATTAGAGGTCTACTTTAGGAAGTTTAACTTGTATTCTTTAGTTCCCATGGATATATTGCCTTTTGGGGGCCAGAATAGATGTTATTTTAGGCTTGGGCGGTGAGAGAAAGCTAAACTGCTCATCATTGGGTTTTCCATTTCATAATCTATAGCAAACATTTTGAGTAATAAATTGGCATATATGAATTATGTGTAAGTCAATCATAAGTGCATTAACCACTTTGGTTGCATACAATTCACATGACATCTGTGTGCCTCAGCTAGGCCGTTGCCATATGACTGTGGGGCACATCTTACATCAAAGTCTGAGAAGCAGCCATGTATGATTACTGTATGCAAGTACAGTGTTCCATTTGGATTCATTCTAAAGTACTTTCAGTAATTGAAGGCGCCTCAACGAGTTGAAGTCAACATGCCTGATAGCAAACAATGCACCAGAAATGACTGACTATATACGAATTTCATTGTAAACAATAACTATTGGCTAAAGGATAGTTCCAAATGTACGTTTTACTGGCGAAGATACGGTGGAAGTGACAGTGGTGAACAAATAGTGCACAGACATTTATATTCAATCATTTTTAGTCACAGGGACACACATGAATCCTAAACTGGCCTCAGCGGTGCTTTGATAGTCTCACAAGCTGACTTGAGAGAGCCTTCCGATTGATTGCAGCATTTTAATTAATACCTTGATAGTATCTATGAAATGGTCTTGAATGCAGGTACGTTTGTACCAGAATTACAAGTCAGGTTGTTACCTGTCTATTGTCCTGAGGAAGAACCAGTTTAAATTATTTATTGGGGTCGAAATGTCAACATTGTATAATTATTGTCACTCATATATTGTTGGACGTTAAATGATCCTGAATTATTGCCTGTATTGATCATGGCTCATGTGTGTCCCAGTGACTAAAACATATTACATATAATTATCTGTGCACTATATTATTTGTTTGTCACTGTCACTTGCACTGCATCTATACCAGGAGCACCTATATTTTGAACTGTCTTTCAACCAATGGTTATTGGACAACACGTGAACGAAATAAATTATCAACCATATGCTATGGGCCATGAGCAGTGGCATAAAAAGTTTCAATAGCTTTTTAAAGCATCCTTGTGACTATGAAACCAAGGGAAGAGATTCGAATTGTCAGATTTGACCCTGTCATTGAAACTGAAGAATTTTCCAGTGACTTCTTTGAAATGGACCAGAGAGATAATTATCCTTCATATTCAACGCCAACATACAGTCCACTGGATGGCGAACTTCTGCCAGTGAGCTGTAGTCTCCACGCTGAAGTGTAAGTAAAGAAAAAAGAAAACAAAATATTTGAAATCGCTGATATTTATTACAAGTCTTATTTTTTTTGTTGTTCTTCTTTATAAAGGAGAGAATGCTTACAAACCCGTGAGGAAGAAGTGACGATTATATTTAATAACATCTTTTTGAAGAGATGTGAACTTTACTCCAAAACTAACTCAGAATCTGTTCTAGAAAATTTAAGTGAATGGGGCGGAATGTTATATTGGAATTGGATTGAATTCTATTTTGTAAACTTGTTTAATTTGACATAGGGTCAACTGAAATATTTAACTAATGATTTGCAAAACAGTTGGAAAAATTGAAGAAAAGCCACACTGATAGAACCAGTGTAACTTTCACCTTTCCATAGTGCTATGTACACACCATCTGACTGGCTCTCAGAAGCGGCTCTGAGGACTAAAATCATGGGGCGTCCACTAAGCCGACCTGACTACTGCAAAAGAAGAGGTGACATACCACAGTAATCTAATGAAATTAGAAAGTATATATGATCGTATATGAATTTTAATGAGCGAAAAAGACCATCAGGTTACAGTCAGCAGTTCTATTAGTGCCCTTTTCGGTCATTGGGTGTGCGTTTGCAGTTCTTCTGCTTTTTGTTTTCCTATTACTCAGGGGAAAGATAGTTCTGTCAGCTGTTTTTGGCGACTATATTAGGGAGTGTCAAGACTGAAAACATAATGTGAGCCTTCAGTCTTAGAGAAAGTGAGTCAGAGATTCTCAAAGTCTGTTGTTGCAGTTGGGTGGAGTACATACTTCCTCTTAAGATGTGCTGGGCTGGCACCATCAGGAAATTAAATCAAGGTTATGAAGAGTCTTAGAACAACAGGAAACAAAGGTGTTGAGTTGCAAATCACAAACCCCTCTGTTTATGTGATTGTGGGAAACAAATCGTGCAGAGCTAATGTTGAAGTAGATTGAGTTTGAGTAGAATCAGTGCTCTTTTTCTGCCTTTCAACAGAGTCGCGTTGAGGATCAAAAGTGTCTTATTTGCCGTTGTGCTCGCAGGCACTGATACTACTTTGGTTTTATCCAAACTCCAAAGAGTAAATATAAATAAAGACATATTGCATTTCCATAAATTATGTTCACTTGCATCTTCATACCTTTATCTTCAAAGAAATGTCTTCGCCTTTTGGCAGTGCCACAAGGATTACAATGAAGATAAGTTCAAACTCCAAAAGTATTCAACAAGTTTGTTACTTTTTTCAACATTGAATTGGCGAATTCATGTTGTCGAACTTTGAATATGTTTTGTGAAATTTCGGATGCAAACCCTACACACACACACGCTGCATTATATACCTGCTGTTAATTATTAATAATCTTTAAAATTGTACACATTATGATTAACCTAGGTATTTCCTGGCAAAGTGGGACTAAAGGGTCCATTTAGATCCCTGTGGTCGGTCTGTCAAATAGGCGGGGTGTAGAATGCCCAGCCTCGGCTGGCCCACCTAAGAAAAAAAATAGTTTTCTAGGTACCCTTTCCACCCACAACTGTGGCATTTCTGCTGAAGCACGCTCACCGACATGGCAAGGACTATTTTGTAAGAAATGTATTGCCAGGAGGGCAGCTATTGTTTGGTGTCCTGCGCAGCTTTATCATTGTTCCTCAGAAACATAAAGTCAATAGCCCTGATGCACAGCGATATTTCTCCCAGATTGTGGATGGATATTTATTAATTCTGATGCCCAGATATTGCCATGCCTTGCAAGGTTGTCCGAACAGGAATAAAATTGCCTTTTAAGGCCCGTCCTATAGAGGAGCCTTCCAAAGCACTGATCTAGAAGCTGTGTGGCCCAGAGGGCACCAGCTCATAGTTTTGATGACACAGCCAGATGAGGGTCTGTTGCTGGGTAAAAGAATTGTGCCTCCCAGAAGTTTATGAAATTTGTGATTCAGTTGTGTCATGAAGGCCATTTACGTATAGTCCGAACTAAAAGTGTAGTCAGAGATTTATTTTGGTGGCCTGCAGTGGATGCAGAAGTGGAAAGGTTTGTGAGGAATTCTATAATTTGCTCTTCTGCAGATAAAACTTTGCGAGCCTTAAGGCCACACATGTGTGAGGATTACATTCCCAAATATCCATGGGATAATGTGGCTATTGATTTTTTAGGTCCTGTGGGTGTAAGTAGGAAATATATCATAGTTTTCACGGATTTGTTTTCCAAGTGGCCAGTGGTAAGTGTGGTATAAAAAAGGTTGACACAGCCACTGTACTAGAATTCATGGACACAATTGTTGTCTCTGAAGGGTTGTCTAATTCAGTACTTGGTGACAATGGGGTGCAGCTTTTATCTAATCTAGGCAATGATTATTTTAAGAGAGTGGGTGTAGCACATAAAACTACTTCCCTATATAATCCAAGTAGAAACAGTGCTGTTGAGAGGTTCAACGGAGTTGTCAAAGGAGTCATCCAGTCTGCTGTAGCCAATAGTATTGATTGGGAGGTGCAATTGCATAGAGCTTTTTGGGCCTGTAGGGTGACAAAGAATGATGCGACAGGGCTTGCTCCCTTTGTGATCATGAGAGGATGCAATCCCAGGTCCAAGCTAATCTGAGTTGGTTAAGTAAAACTGGTGTGCAACAGGGTTCTTTGGAGTCGGTTCAGTGTAAATTGGCTGAAAATCATTCTAAGATGAAGGCGTCCTATGGTAAGAAACATGGGGTCAGGCCAGTCCGTATCGGAATTGGGTACTGGGTTCGAGTGAAGAAACCAGAAAAGGTACGGAAGTGTGAGAGTCAATTTTGTGAACCGGAAGAGGTGGTGGAAGTTCTTAAAAATGCTGTCAGAGTCAAGAGTGGGAAGGTTTGGAATCTTAAGCGAGTAGACCTTAGCTCCAAGGAACAGTGTAAGAATTTTTCCACCCTTAACCTTAAGGAGGACTTCCATTGGTTGGAATTTGAGGCTATGAATTTGTGTGGAGATGAGAAGGACATGAGCAATGGGGGGTGGTGTTACAACGGAAGGAGAGGGTGTATGTGAAGATGTGAATCAGGAAAGTTCCTCGGAGGAGAGAGAGGTTGGGGTGGAACATGAGAGGGCCGTTCAGGATGCCTCACTTAGCATGGAAAATGAGGAAAGTACCCGTGAAGATACAAGAGAATGTGTTAGAGTGCGCAGACCTCCCAAATGGTTGGAGGACTATGTACGTGATGGAATGGACTCACATGACTATGAGTTAAGGGTTTTTCCTTTTCTGGTGCTGTTTTACCAATTGTATTTTACTTCTTGTGATTTATGTACTCTTAGTACTATCTCTTAGGATTGATGAATATTTATTTATTGTGATTCTATTTTTCTTTTGTAAATATTTTGCCTTTCTGTTTAATGAAAAGGAGGGGGATGTGCTGTGTACGTTGTTGGATATTGTTGAGAGGGCTACGTTCCAATGCTAATGCAATGTTCTAGCATTTTAATGTAAATGGGTAGGCAAGAGAGAAGAGCTGTAGAAGGTGGACAACGGACGTGTGTATGCTTTGCTCCAGACAATAAACTTGTGTACTTTTCCTGGAGTCTTGTCCTTTGTACACAACAGGGTCTGCTGCCTGGATCCTAGTACTTCTACAACCTGTGGGTTTGGCTGGGTCAGAGGCTCATCAGTTTATGTCCAGGGTATCCCGCCATCAAACCATGAATGCAGTCCTAAATGTTACTTATTTGAACATTCCTGTTTTGGTCTTTACAAGTAGATTTTAACCATTAAGGTTAAATAATTATTTTAGAATGTTGCTTCTGTGGCGGCTGTGTTGCCCATATAGTTCTAGTCGGATAGGTATTTCCTAAAAATGTGGAATCTTAAGTTTTTCTTTCAAGTGAGCAATATCTGGCTCTAGATACACAGGGGCTGAAGATAGGAAGCTGCATATTTCCGGGCTGTAGCGTTTCAAGGACTGCTGAAGTGTTTCAATTTTACTGAATTGTGGTATGTCAAGTAGCAGCATACTTTTACTGTGCAGCACTCATTCGTGACCTGTTGTAATTATTTTTTTTGCTGGATAGCAATGGCCACGATCAGCAAACACAGACTGTGATTAAGGCATAATCATTTTGCCTGTATATATTAGAGCTCAGTCTTCGAATCTCACATTCTGTGTTCCTCTGGCCTTAGTGACAACAGTTTCCTAAGTCTGACATCAATGACTTTCATAAACTTTATAAAGTCCTTATTGGGGAATCTTTTCCAAAAGGCACATGGCCAGCAGCTTTCAACCTTGTAGTGCCAGTTGCCAACTTTCTTGTCTTATGTAGTGGGATAAGTGGAACTCTCTCTGGATCTTTACTGCAATCTTGTTCAAGTAAGGAGACCTCACAGGACCTTCTTAGAAGCATCAATTCCTCTATGTCCCTCATGCACACCCCATGACTTTAAGGAGGTATCACTGAGAGCTGATCGCAGAGAGGATATGAAGTCTTCCACTTCAATGCCATGCATCTTAGTAAATCCGTATTTGTAAAGCGCGAGCTACTCACCCTTACGGGTCTCAAGGCGCTGGGGGCCGTCGTGGAAATTAAGTGAGCTATTGCCCAGAGTCACATGGTGCTGAGCTGAGCTGCCGCCGGAGCCGGGGATCGAACCGTGAGCCCTGTACTCCGAAGTCAGCTGCCCTGGCCGCTACACCACACCTCTAGTGTAGTTTGCTTGTCTTCATCCCAGCATGGAGATTGTTTTCTTCACATTTGACAAAGTGTCATCTACCTGAGTGGCAACTACTGTCTGGCTGAGCAAGATTGCAGTTCATACAATAAAGCATGAGTAGTCTTTTGCAAGAGAGGAACATGGTTTGCATTTTTCAGAGATTGACATGACATGTTGGGGGATATGTACAAGAAAATGTCATAGCGCTGTGTAACGCCAAATTTGGCAACAGCGTGCTCCGAAATTTTCAAAACGCAGTGATGCGCCGTATTTACAAAAATACGGCACACCCGTGCTTTTCCCCTAGTGCTGGCGCTAAAAAAGCTGCCTAGCACGCAGGCACCCTTGCGCCATGTTCAAAGGCCGCCTGCACTGCAGGGGGCATTGTTTATGTGCAGCAAGGGACACCTTCCTGCACATAAACAATCTTTAAAGGCAGAATGCAGCACACATAGATAGATCAAAATACGAGGACAAATTAATAATTTCTCCTCGTATCGCCATCCTAAGACCCGGTTTTACCTGCCCTTAGTTTTTGGGCGCTGCCCCAGTCTTGTAAATATGGGGCAGCATCAAAAAGCAATGGGTGTTGTGGTGGAACGCCCACTGCAACACCCATGGCACGCACCTTTGCCGCAGCGGACTGCTGCGCTAAGGGGCATATTTACAAGGTAGTATTAAGCCACGTTAAGTGGCTTAACACCACCTTGTAAATATGGGGTAGAGAGCAACGCCACCGGAGCGTCAGAAGAGTGAAGCTCCGGTGGCATTAGGGGCTTGTAAATATGCCCCCTAGTGTCTTTCCTACGTTATTGTATTTGAAAGTATATTTTTACTCTTGCAGTCTAACACAAATCCTTGTTTTTGGTATAGCATATTTGTGTTGGGTTCCCCCAAAAAGTGTCAACAATGCTTGATCGTTCATTACTGAGTTGATGGTTATACTCAAATAAATCAATAATGGCATTGAAAACCCCATACTACAAACATGCTAAAATTCTCTGGCTAAAAGTGGCTACTCTTCATCTAAAAACCACTTGCTTGCATAGAGTACAACTGCCTTTTTATTCAATTCCATTGTGATATTAAGTTCCCCCACCCCAGGCTTCTGCTCCCCCATACTTCCTGCGGTATTACCTGGCTCAGTTCAAGGTACATAAATGTGGACTTAAGAATAGTAAATCTATACTTCCTCTAAATGTATTCACCTTTCAATGTTTTGTCCCTCAATGTTTTGCATATGATATTATGATACACAATATTCCTAACCTCGATATTCCACTGTAAAATTCTGCTGGAACATCTCAGCTACCAAAGGCCCTTTGATACTTTGGGATGTTTGTATGCAAGCATCCCTATATGTGTGATGAAAGTGGTGATTTATGTTCTTCGAAGCCTTGGGCTTTATTATCCCACCATGAATGGCCTCTGGTTACCTCCTTTACGTCTCCGTTCTTTAGGAAAAAGGTCATTGTGTGGGTAGTGTCCACTCCAGAATCTGCTGTAGGGTCCTTACGCCCTATCTGAAGTCTCTTTTCCAAAAGCAGACCACAACCCATTTCTCTTGATTATGATGTTTTTTTTAGTGGTAAGGAAGCAATACTTGTTGAAGAGTTTTTGCAAGAACCCGGGCGAGCAACCCCATAATTGTAATTATGACTGAATTTTCATTTGTGTAAATAGAAATGCCTTCGACTCCTCTCAAAAACACTGTGAGTGTTCATTGCATATATTGATTTTAATTAATAGTCTTGAGGCCAAGCTGTGGCGGTACAGTGATAGTGAAGTGGAAACTCTAGGCTTGTGTATGAAAGGAAACAAGAAAATCAAACTACTTAGTTTACTTAGATATAACATTCTATCTTCGAACTTAGAGATGGAAGGTGCCAGTACATTTTTGTTACATCCCCCGTAACAGGGCCGTCTTTAGCGCCACCGGCGCCCCGTGCGGCAATGTTTTTTTGCCCCCCCAATGACCGCCTTCTCCATGGATCCGCTCACTATCACTCTCCAACAGTGCCCCTCATCTCTCCATAGCTCCTCTCTCACATGCATCTCATTTGTTTTATAGTGCTACTAATACCAGTGTAGGGTGTCAGAGCACTTTACATCACACACACACATTATACGGAGACAATGAATCATGTGTGAGTAAATCTGTCTACTATAGGAAATGTTACATATGACAAGGAGGATTACAAAGTGTGGGACTTGCATTTCATTCATACTAGTAGGCAGTATAATTTAAGAGTGTTTGGCCTGGAGAAGCACAAACTCAGGATTTAATATGTACTACAGAGGTTGGGGATGACTTTACTATTGATTCAGCGTTTTCTGTGCCCACTTGCTTACCATTAGTCCTCTGATGGACCTTGTTATCTGTCTGAGAGATGATGGGAGTTGGCATTAACAGTCAATCAAATTTCAATTAAAAGTGCCACCCATTTGGCTACACAATGAGGACCAGGAATCGGAAGCCAAGTTCAAAAGGTTTATTACAAATTTATAAAAAAATCCAAATAAATATCTATTAGTACTGTGCTGTAAAGATACAGAATGACAACTGGGATTAGTATCAAACAAACAAGCCGTTGAGGCTGCGATGCAAAACAATAACATTAAGATCTGGTGCTCAGAAAACAATCTAAGACTCTCTCTCCTATACATTAGAAAGCTAAGAATTCAGAGGATGGTTTAGGTGAAAGAATCTAAGCAAATTAGAGAAACTCCATAAAGAAGTCAGGTCAGGTCAGGACAAAATAATAATAATAATAAATAATACCGACATTTATAAAGCGCGAACAGCTACCTCAAACAGAGGTGTCCCGGCGCTATAGCAGTAAGCGGCACGCGAAGATGACAAGACAAAACGCAGACCCCAAGAGCACTAACCTAGACTAAAGAGCCAAGTTTTTACAGATTTCCTGAATAACGGCTCTGATTCAATTTGGCGAATATTGTTTGGCAGAGAGTTCCACAGCTTCGTAGCCCCCACTGTGAAGGATCTGCCTCCTAAGCGAGCTTTTGAAAATTGTGAGGTACATAACAAGTTTTGAGAATTGGACCTCAATGAACGGTTCTGTTTATATCGACATAGCCGTAGTTTAAGGTAGCTAGGACGAATATATGACGTTACAACGCTAAGCAATACTTTGCATGCTTTTACAACGAAGTTTTTAGTTAGCAAATACCATTACAACGCAAGTTTTTATTTCGCATACCGTTTCTACGCAAATTAATAGAAATGCATTAAAAATGCTTTTACAACGTAGTCCAATTCAACGCATACAATTACAACGCATTTTTTGGTGCTAATATCTATAAAATATTATCAAAACTAACCTAAACCCCTGGCACGGGATGTATTGGAAATAGGGGTTTTGGGTGGGGGAGTAATTTAAATTTCGGTTATTAATATTACAATTATTACTCATGTTTTTTTAATACTCTTGTATTAGAATTATTACTCGTTTTTAATTTTAAAATATGAGCTTTAATATAAAAAAAGAATAATTTTCTAATAAACATAGAGCACTTACATCCGAAATAAATCGTTAATATTATTTTTAAAAGCAATTAATTCACGTAATATCCATCTATAAATTTTCAAGTAAAAGATAATTCACCCAGCATATTTACATACGATAAAAAGCAAGTCCTTCAACTATTTTTACTCAACTACATTAACCAATACATGCTTCCTTTCTCTTCGCCTTTCCTTCTTTTTCTACTCTAGGGCTGTTGAATATCCTCCGCGACATCGTATACTAATGCATTTTTTTTATTTTTTAGGTCAATTTCTTTTTATTTTATTATAATCATTAGCCCCGAACTAGTCCTTCTTCTACCTTCCTTTCTTTTTTTATGATTTCTTTTTCACTTAATAATACTTTACTTTTCGGCTCGTCACTAATCCATCTTACCTCCCTCCATTCTCCTTCCATTTAGCTATTCTTCGTACTACATTTATATTATAATTTATTCTCGTCTTACCTGTGCACTGCTCTTCCATGCTTCTTCTCCCTTTCTCCCCAATCTTCCATATGACGTTTTTACGTTCTTGCGCCTACGTTCTCTTTTTTTTATAAAACTGAAAAAGGACAAATTTGTCCATTTAACCCATTGTCAAACCGTGTTTCAACTTTTTATTTTAAATACCTATACTTAATTATGCATAACAAAATACTAAATTATTCATTTTCGGTGTCACAAATAGGTCCGTTTTAGATTCAACTGGCAAATTAAAGGCAATATTCTTTATTTTATTCATTTTTCGTTCCGCTTCAACTCTGCACTTTAAATAAGACTCTCCTACTAAATTAATACTCTGATACTCACATAAATCTCAAATAATACTCTGGTACTACTCTTGTTTTTTTTGTTTTTTTAAAGATGCATTAATTACCTGCGTTGCCGTTGTAACGTTATTTGCGTTGTAACGGTATTTGCGTTGTAGAAGAATGCGATGTAAAAGCATGCGTAATAAAGAGACCTACGAAGTAAAAGATGCGTGATAAAGATAAGTCGTAGTAATAGTCGTGTTGTAATGGTAGTTTACCAGCTAGGATATTTAGCATGAATTGTCCGAAATGCCACGGTCAAAGCCTTAAACTCGAACCTTCTTGCTACCGGTAGCCAGTGGAGCTGTTTGATATGCGGAGAGATATGATGACGAAATGGTACACGTCTAATCAATCTCGCAGCCGCATTCTGTACCATCTGCAGTCTTCTGACTAGGTACACAGCAGGCCCAGGTAAAGGCCGTTTGCATAGTCCAGCCTAGAGGTCACCGTGGCTTGAACTATGACTCTGCGACAATCCTCCGGCAGCAAATGTAAAACTTTTCTCAGATTTCTCAATTTGCTGAAACAAGAGGCTGTCACCTGCCGAATTTGAGCTGAGAAAGAAAGATCTGCTTCCCACTTCACTCCCAGGTTTTTTGCCATGGTTGCTGGGGTGGGAGGCGGGCCAATTTCAGCCGGCCACCAAATATCAGCTGCTGGCGGCAAATCCTTGCCGAAGAACAACACTTCAGTTTTCTCAGCATTAAGTTTGAGTTTATTGTTGTTCATCCACTGGGCGATGTCTTTCAGACATCCCTTAAAACTCTTGAAGGAGTCCCCCGACTAGTCTTTGAAGAAAAACACCAGCTGTGTATCGTCGGCGTATGATATCGCCTTCACTCCCCAGTTGGCTATGAGTGAGAATAGAGGGGCCAAATATATATTAAAAAGAAGCGGGCTCAAAGTCGAACCCTGAGGTACTCCACACCATAGATGTTTGGGTTCCGATTGATAGGGTTGCAAAGCGACCTTCTGCGTGCGGTTTTTAGGAAATGACTTCAGCCAGGTAAGTACCACTCCCCCGATTCCGACGGCCTGGAGTCTCTGTGCCAGAATTTGATGGTCCACTGTGTCGAATGCTGCGGATAAATCCAGGAGCACCAGCAGTGCTGATGCTCCTGTATCCACCGACATTCTCACCAATTCTGCCACCTCTAATAATGCCGTCTTGGTGCTGAAGCCAGTCCGGAAGCCAGATTGAGTATCATGCAGAATATCATGCAGAATATCATGACTCTCAATAAAATTTGCCAATTGTCGCTGGACCATTTTTTTCCAGCATTTTTGCTGGTGCTGGTAATAATGAAATTGGTCGGTAGTTATTTAATTCCCCTAGATCCCCATTAGGTTTTTTTCTGAGGGGGAGGAGTACTGCTTGTTTCCATATATCAGGGAAAATGCCAGAAGCAAGAGATGTATTCCATATATGATCCAGCACATGGATAAGCGAGTGAGCCAGCTCTTTCCACAATTTAGGAGGGCATGGGTCCTCTGGGGATTAAAAGAAATCAAATAGGAACGCATTAGCATCTCAGAAGCTCGATCAAGAGTCTTCAATGGGTCAAGAATAAGTGCCAACCTAAGCCACACTTACGCAAAAATCAGAAAACGCATTGGGGCATAAAACCTCTCAAAGTCCATTCAGGTAATAGGGGCTCAAAGAAGCAGGGAAATCATGAAATGTGTCTGCAAGAATCTACAAGGGTCAGTGAGAAATCAGGAAAGCATTCGAATAACAGTCCAAGGGGAACAGTATATTATAATGTGCAAAGTACATTGGGTGACTCCCCCTTGATCAAACCATCAATGTCAATTGAAATGTACGAATCATCACGTTGTAGACTGCAACATTTCCAGTGTATCCCACACTGGACATGGGAACTACATCTTTGCCTCAAACACACGTAGATGGCAACTTTTGGACAATCATTCATTCAGTTAGGGCTCTGTTTCCCCATATACCTTCATCAAGGTCTTTTTCTCAGGCTCCTGTTCCCCCTATCTCTAGTACAGTAATGTATATGTTCTAAACTAACAATTCATGTGAATACCTACAAACAATGTCGAGTTAGCAGAAAAATGAAATCAGCATTATGCAGCATGGTGAAATACAGGCCTACTTCGGACAAGTTTAAACACTAATTTAAATGGTGCTCCTTTGATATGCGTGTGCACATTTAAACTCGAATATAAGTTTCTAGTGCATTCAGTATTCTACTACATATAATATTCAATAAGTCATCATAATATTCAATAAGTTTGACTGAGAACTACACTTAATTCAAATATATGGAACATTAATGCATACAGTACATAAATCAACTATCATTTCTAGTAGGATTACATTCTACATATATGAGAAAGTGTTTAATCATAGTTTCAATTTGTTAAATGTTATTCATGTGAAGTAGCGCACACATTTAGAAAGTCACATTTTATCTCTATGATGAGCACATTTTCTACTAAATGAAGATGATTATATATTAATCACTTTTAGTTAAGGCAAGACATTTATATAAGTAAGTTTTCTAATCCTACAGTGAAGGCACTCTTTAATAAATGTCAAGTGCAACACTTACATTAATTTGTTAAACCATACATGAATAATGTGCTAAGTGCACGTTCATACCGTGTGTTTCTTAAGAGTCTGTGACATTTGTGATATATAAAGGGTGGGCAATGTTTGCGCTGCACCACTAATAAGAATGTATATCTACCCAAACTAACCCTTTTTAGCAACATTTGTATAATGAAAGACTAGGGGAAAAAAAATAACATTTTATCCTATACCATGCAGTTTCCACAGGTCATTGTGCTATATTGGGATTGTAACTTATGAAATGCAAGTAACAACAAGATCTCTGTGACAAAAGCAGTAGCCCGAGTTATCCACATAAAATACAGTTCTGTGATCTGCATGGTACACATTATTTGCAGCAGGTATATTAACCCTCTGAGCTTCTTTATAATGAGCCAAACTGCTATTAATCGATAAACAAATTAAGGGGAGTGAAGAGGTGCTGTAGAGCATGGGCTAACCCTCCTCCGACACAGATCTTTACGCAAACTATAGAGCCCAACTCGATTATATCAATCTAAGAACCCTCCCGTCGACCTAAGGAGAAGAGAATCATTTTTCTTTAAAGAACTCTCACCCATCACGGGTACCCCTTGGTGGCGTGCTTCATCATAGAGTTCCTTCCCGTTCTGTTGAGGAACTGGGCGTGCTACAACCAGTGAGAGGTACGGGACCACTTTATTGGAAAAGGAATAGGGTAGTGAGCGGAGAAGGGTTACTCTTTACAAATACCTGCCTGGTAGCCCTAACGTTTTAATCTGGGTGCCAGCTAGTATGATTAAAAATAGGAAAGTTAGAAAGTCCAGAAGGCTTTAGTTACCCCAACTTCCTCTTAGGGTCAACATAATTTCTGCCACTTATGTTCCCAAATGTTCATGGCTTTGGTCAGAACCAATTATAGTACCACAATCCACATCTATTCCATAATTCTGACGTAAGTGATGCATTTACCATACATGCATCAAGCACACCTAAACCACCTACTTGGTGTCTGTAAATTGGTATATATTAAGGCACTTAACAGTGCTTCATTGGGGCACGGAGGAGAGGCGTGCCTACTGTCACATAGACTCCAAGGTCCCCGCCTTGCCTGCTTGTCTAAAATACCTCCGTCCGTGCCTGTATCTTGAGTGTGACAACAGGCACACTTCTTTGGGACCAACCATTATAACTAATTGAGTAACGTGTGTTCGTTGCCCCATAAACCCTGGTATGCATGTCTAGGTTCATGATCTGTCCCTCTTTAGGCCAATACTGCTTGTCCTATCCAAAAATATGTTTGAGCGTGATGATGGAAATCTTAAGTTTGCTCTACTACCAACTTCACTCCAGTAGCCTTTTACCAGTGGGTCAGCAAGATTAGTGAACAGATTCTGGCTGGACCTCAGGAGGACACTTTTCGCCTATTTTGTATTTAATTTTTACACCAGCTTTAAGTGCAACACATTTTCGTATCTGTTTTTCAGTGGTTAGGCTTTTTTTCTTTTGCTTTATCCAATTTGCTTCCTTTTGGTCTCATTTTTGTTATTTCTTTTTTTCTGTTTTTAATCATATTGTATGTGCACTGGCAGCTGAGACTAAGATGCCAAAGCTGAAAACAGGGTTACCCTTACTGAAACCTAAAAATGTGGGAGTAAAGCCACAACGGGTAACTATAACCAGTTTCCTCCATGCACAATATTAATATATTTTCTTCAGAATTCAATTAATTTCTGAACACCTGCGAGAGTTTTATGTCTTTGTGTCTTTGACAGTCAAAGACACTTTTAGAGTGACACTGCCTAGAGGTTTGTATGTAATACTGAACTATTGTTTGAATCACAAAGGCTATGGACTCGGAGTTTTCCAGTAAAACGTTGTAAAATCTCTTCTTCTGCCTGCATCGACACAGAGCTGAAGACAAACTTTCTGGTGTATCCCATGTTATCTGACCGGTTTCATTTATGAAGTGTGTTTGTGGGTGGAACCAACCAGTGAGATTTCTTCACAATAAGTATCATATTAAGGATTCTTCCAGTAGATTCTTCCCGGAATTTGGCATGACCTCCAAAAATAAGAGTATTTTTCATTACTATCCAGCTCTAAATGAGTCCCATGTCCCTTATGCCCATAACTTTCTAGTGGATTTTCCTAGAGTTGCCAATATTACTTTTGTCAGTATTTCAAAATTCTTTAAGTTGAGTATTTACCCCTTGTTTATAGCTCCAAAATTAATAATGTTTGCTCTAGCTCTCCTATTCCCCATAATGTTCTGCACATTTTATATTTTTTTCATAATACGAAATTATTTATGTACCTCACAGTTCCTCCAAATTCATGCAAATAGACTTTTCTTACCACATAAAGACTGATATAAAAATTATTAAGTCATTACTAAGCCTGTGCTTTACTTTAGTGAAGAAAATACTTTAACGTGTGTAATGTGAATATACTACACATAGGATGCATGGGGTGCAGTGGCCAGGGCGGCTGACTCCGAAACACGGGGGCTCACGGTTCGATCCCCGGCACAGGCGGCAGGTTAGCTCAGCACCTTGTGACACTGGGAAACAGCTCGCTTAATCTTCCCGACGGCCCCCAGCGCCGGGACACCTCTCCGGAGGTAGCTGTGCGCTTTACAAATGCTGGTATTATTGCATACAGGCAATGAAACTATACATCTCAGGACCTTTGTAGGAAGAAATCTAACCCCAAACTCTATTGAAGTATTAAAGCCCTATGTACTATTAAAACAATTAACGTCAGTGCTTAATTTGTGCCAGAGATTTCCAGTGCTCAGCAATGGCACTTAGTTGGTAACTCCCGTACTTATGACAGTCTGCCACATGGTGGTGCTGTTAGTGTAATTTAGTAATGAGCAGCGCAACAGTTGTTCATAAATTCAATATACATTAAAAACGACCAATACCTACTGCCCAAGCCATTCTTAGCTTTGGGGGTCTGGAATAGGCTGAATTGTCCCACTTGTAGGAGTGTGATGGTTTGTAGATGTGTAAGTTGTTGGCAGCACAAGTTGTTGGCAGCGCTGGCAGGGGCAACAAGTGGTGTAATCTGCAGTGGCTTCCTGACAAGGGCCCTGGCACTTATTGTCCTACAAATTATGCACTGTATCATATGGCCAATGTTCATTGGAAGGTGAGATCCCAAGATGCAATGGATCCAAAACCAAAGATGCTTGTGACAGAATTGCATAACTAAAAGGGTACCACCAAATCACATTCCTGCTAAGATGCACTTCAAGAGTAGGTGATTTCAATGTAGCACTTTCAATTGTACTCATTTGGTAACAGTTACTGGTAGAAGAATGCTAGTATTTTTTCGATAAACCAACCACAAAACCTTCCCACACACTCCATACTGCCTGGTGCCAAACCACTCAACGAATGGAGACACCCTCTCCCCCATGTCTGGCAAACAAAACAATCTTTTCAAGAGTTTAGAGATAATGGGCAAAATCCACCGGAGTCCCACTTGTCTGGTAGCTACTGAGCTATTTGTATGAGGTATTATTCCATCAAGAGGCCAGTAGATGACACATAAGAGTAAGGGTCTTATATCTTGAAACTCACCAATTGCGATCAACGAATGCCAGAATCAGAGCACCAGTGGATACGGTAACACTCACCACTGGACACAAGATGAAGAAGGACAATACTGGAGACTGTGCAATTCCTGAGGTGGATACTGGTGATTAATATGGTGGTATTTCTGGATCTATTTGAGTTAAATAATTCAAAAAATTATTTAATCTGGGAGGCCAACTCAAGCTATCCCACCAAATCCCCATGCCAGTGGGTGAAGTTGAAGTAACTGCAAGATCTCTGAGGTAAAGCAGAAGGTGCACAAAGGCTTCCAGAAATATGGAGTAGGTGACAAGAAAGAAGTAAGCTTACTCTTGAAGGAAGCTGAAAGAGACAGCTGTTCTCCTGGGTCCCAGTACTTCATGTGCTTGTTGATGACTCGTAGGCAGCTGGTTGAGGTGATCTTGTGTTTCTGGAGGTTGAATAGTTGAACAATTTTCCCACAGATCAGGCCGTTCTCCAAACGGAAATTCTTCCTTATCACATAGTTCAGCCTCAGTAGTGATTTGTTCAAGCACTGCACAGACATCTGCAAAATTTGGAGGGACGATTGTAACCAACAAGGCCCTGTCTCTAGAATGCAGTTATTTTCAGCTGCACTGGTGAGCAGCTCCTCCGAGCATGTATTACAAAACTGTAACACTGTACTAGTCAAGGAGTCAAGTACTTACGGCCTGTCTGACCAACCATACCACTTGCACCTTTTTTGCAAAATCTATTTTTTATTATTTATCAAATGATATAAGCAGGGCTTGAAACACCAATACACCCACAAAGGCCAGTGGGCATTAGAATACAGAGACTTAATAAATTAAACCGTTTGTCCGCTTGGGGAGCAATATGGATCACCCAGCCGAATAATCTGCAATATGCAAGTAGAGAAACATACAGTTCTAGAAAAGAGACAAAAAAATCAGGAAAACAACATTTTTCCATGAAGCCCACTGCGAATCAGTTGAGTGAACTGTAAAAGGGGTGGGGGCCTACTGAGGTGGAGTGGCATGGGGCTCCTCCAATCATGGTGGACCATGGTCACTGCTTAATCAATTTATGCTGGACCCATATCTCACTGTAGCTTCTCTAGGGCTGATTTATGTAATTCCACCGGAAATGGTTTTTAGCATCAGACGGAAGCCCAGATCCTTAAGGTATACTGGCAAAAGAGGTGGAGGAAATGAAGGCGACACTGCGGCAGCTTCATTTGAGACTGGTGGGATAACTCTTCAACCAAATGAGAGAACTTGTATTTGGGAAGTGAGAAGAAAATGTAAATGTCCTCCGAGGTACATCATTGACTCTGGGAAACCCTGCAAAAAGACGAGCACATCTTGTCGGTATCTACTAATGAGGAATCCAAGGAACTCTATCATTCACTCCAACAAGCATCCTCACAAGCCTCTCTTGACCATAACTCCATACATACACATGGAAGGACCCTCAAATTGCGTCACAGAAATGAAGGAGCCAAACAACTTGGCTAGGGGAGAGCGAATAGAATTGTACCAGGGAAAGCCCCGGGGCATCACCCCCTCTCTAGGATAAGAGAAAAGGGCCCACCTCCTCACTACGATTACTGTGTGGAAAGAAAGCAGTAGACACATTTACTAAAGAGTGCTAATCTATAGGGCGGGGCAGCACGGTTCCACAGAGCCACCTATATAACTTTCGACCCAGCACATTAACCCCTCCTGGTTTTAACCACCTGCAGCTTTTTGATATGGGCTATTAAAATGCTTAATTTGAGCCTGCGGTTTCCGGTGCTTGGCTCCGGCACTTAATTGTCAACAACGGCGCTTATGACAGTCTGCCACATGGTGACGCTGTCTGTCAAATTATTTACAGATGAGCACTACAGCAGTTGTATATTAATTCAATATACATTCAAAATGGCTAATACCTGCCGCCCAAGACATTGTTATAGCTTTGGAGGCCTGGAATAGTCTGAATTGTCACACTCCTTTGAGTGTGATGCTTTGTAGTTGTCTTGCTACTGTCATTGGCAGCGCTGGCAGCGGCAATGGGTAGTGCAAGTTGCAGTGGGCTCCTGATAAGGGCCTTGTCACTTATGTTTTTTTTTTACAAATTAAGTACTGGCTAAAACTATCACAGCACGATGGAGAAATAACTGAATTGCAAAAGAAACGCTTGGTTTCACCAGTAAGTAATGGTTGTTGCGCAGCTACTGATTTTCAATTAAAAAACACCTCGAGTCTTGGAATGACCCGGCACAAAAGAGCAAAAGGTATTACTCCGGATTACTTTTGAGCATTTAAACATTGTTTACTTGTTTAATCTAAACTGAAAAATGCTTGGTTCTTTTAGTGAGCGCTCATTTACATTTCTATTAGTTTGACAGCTAACTTTTTTCTGACTCTAGGTGTTTATTTTAGAAATAAGTTATTTTCTTAAAGCGAAAATGGAAGGTCTTGCTCTGAGCAATATGTCTAAAATATTGCGAATAAATTATTAATCTAATTTGTTTTGACAACATCTGCTGTTATCTGTTGTTTTCAAATTAATGTGTTCTTTGGAACAATGCATCCTCTTGAAAAAAGATGAACCATTAATACGCTTGAAGGAACTACGATTTAAAGGGTTCTCAGACGTCCATAAATGTAATGACTGAAAAGAATTTTGATTTAGAGAGAAGAGGTAGGGAATGTTTGAAGAGGGCGCAGATGAAAGGCGAAAGAAGTTGAAACGCGATTGATACATATAAAAAATGTTAAGGCAACTGGAAAATGTGTACATTCATTTCAAATGTACACTTATACAAAAAAGAAATGCTAGTTGGTTATCTAATGCTTACATCATGCCCTCTCTCTAAACAAGTATTGGCAAAGCTAATACGTCTGAAAATTCGCTAATTGAAATTGCTTCTTTAATAATTCTCAAATTGTGTCGTTTGGGTGAACGAATGTGTGAATGAAGTACATATACACTTGGATGGATGAATGAATGAATTGATCATTGTATGTGTGTGGTATATTAATGGGAAGGAGTGGAAATGCGATTGGTAAAGCATGACTGCATGCTTTGATGGTTATCAAACTGGCTGCATGGGTGAATGAATAGAGACAGGTTGCACCATTCTTATAGGCCAATGCCTCGGCAGAAGTGCGAATATAAATAAAATGCCACAACTGCCAATATTGTGCCAGAAGAAGTACTAAATCAGGACAGGGCACTTTAAGCGGACAATGCCCACAATGTACAAAAATTGGCATCGTTATGCCAGTGAAGCATTACTCAGGAGAGGGCACCATCATGTCATGAGCACAGTAGCATGCCAAGGTTTACCATGACCAGCATCGTGGTTGTGGTGGGCACCAACATAACACTGATGGCCATTTTCTGCCAAGAATTACCACAACTATACCATAGCCCCTGAAATGGGTAGCATCACGTCATGGTTATCTACAGTATGCCATTAACCACCACCATTAAGCCTGGGCCTGCATTTTGCTTAAGTGGCCACCATCATGCTACAGATGCCCACATTATGTCAATAATGGTCGGCTATGAACCTCTTACAGGTTACATTTCTACCCATGAAAAACGCACATCAAGTGCAAAGCCCCATAACATTACATTTCTGTCATGAATGCTTGCATACACATTGTGAACACTCAAATACCTTAAAAAGGGTACAGACTAATGGCACTTATTCCAACAGAGGCCCTGACTTATTATATTTTTTTAAAATACCTAAAAATACCAGCTGATGATCGAACATATTACAATAATACACAAGCACAATAAAACAAAACAACACACCAGCATATCATAACATTAACACACAACAGAAACACAACTATAACATTTAGCAAAAGAGCTAAAAAGAACAAAACACAGCCTAACACAACACAAATACACAGTTGCATTTATGAGTTGTTGTCTTGTTATTGTACTGTTTGTTGTATTGTGGTATTTTATTCTGTTGTTGTGTGACTCTTATCTTGTGTTTTTGTAGTGCTTTGTTGTGTTGCTGAGTTGAGGTGTTTTGGTCTTTTGTTTTGTTATTATGTTGTGAAAGTGTGTTTATTCTGTTGTATATTGTGTTGTTGTTTAAGTGCCCATGTTTTATTATTGTTGTATTGCTTCTGTTGATCTGTAATTATTGTTGAATTGTGCTTATTGTTGGTTATGTGTGTGTTATAGTAGTTGTGCTATGTGTGGTGTTGTAATGTGTTGTGTATTGCTGTGCTGTTGTATTATGATTGTGTTGTATTGTATTGTGTTGGTCTGTTGTGTAGCTAGTATTGTGTTTTGTGTGTTGGTGTATACTGTGCTGTATTTTGGATGTGTGTGTTTTTTTGTTTTTTGTTATTCTATGCTGTATTGTTTTAGTTGTGCTGTTTGTTGTTGTCTTGTCTGTTGTGTAGTTGAGTTGAATTGTTGTGTGTTGCTGTGTTGTTATTGTGGTGTTTGTTGTGTGTAGTGTTATTCTGCTTTCACTGTATTTTTGTGCTGTGTTGTAGATTTTTCTTGTTCTGTATTGATTTGTTTCTTGCAAGTTGTGTTTTACTCAGGCCTGGGCGTAGTTCACGGAGTTTTGCTACGCGGAAGTCTGCGAAGTTACAAAAAAACTCTGTGGAGTTCTGCAAGTGGCGGAGTGCAGTGTGAACGGCTGTTCGTGCTGGTCTTCCTGCCGCTCGGGTAGAAATTCTACCCGAGTGGCAGCTCTCGCTCGCAAACTTACTGTTCACGATCACGAGCAGGGAAAAAACAACGCTGCACTCAACGAAGCGGAGTTTTCTGCACTCCGCAAGCTCCGCGGAGAGCGGAGTGCAGAAAACTCCGCAAATTCCGTGAACGGAGCGGAGTTCACCGCCCAGGCTGTATTTTCATTGATGTATTATTTTCTTGTCTTTTTTTGCATGCAGTTTTGTTGTATTGTGTTGCTTTTTGGGTTGTGTTTCTGTGGGGTTTGTATTATTGCTAGTGTGCTATTGCTTTATTTTGTGTGCTGTTGTGTTGTGCTATTGTAGTGTTGTAGTATTGTAATATGGTGATGTTTCGTTAATACTGTACTGAAACTATAGCCTGACTGCCTTGTGAATTAGTAGTTCAATATAAGGGTTATGGTGTGCTTTTAGAGCAGTGATAGGGGCCGTTTGGCCTCATAATGCAGTGGTAAATGGTAGTGTTGTTGTGGTGGGTGCAGTTTGTCGATGGAGTTAATATTATGGCATTTTAGGTGATAGTTTCTTGGTTGGGGTGATAGTGTAGAGATGCAGGTAGTACGTAGTGGCAGGATTTGGCAGTGTAATGACAGTTGATGGCACTGCGGTGCTGGTAGCACAATGGTCGGGTGGAAGTGCGGGATGGAGAGGAGTAGTGATGGGTGAACTGCTGGTGCTATTAGGTGGGTTTGTGCCGGAAATGGTAATTGCACGGTTGGATTGGTTGTGTACTGTTGTGGGTTAGTTATATGGTGCTGTAGGGTGAGGGGATAGGTGGTGACTGGGAGTGTGGTTTAGTTGGGAATTTGTGTAGTGGCCAGGGAGGTACTGGCAACATGAGCACCAGTGATTTTACATTTGGGCAAAACAAAGGCTTGCGGGTGTCCCAACCTGGTACTGGTGGGAGAGAGGGACGGTTTGCCTCAAGTTGGGGTCTGGCCAAACCTGACATCAGGTCCCACCCTATGCCTAAAACCTCAACAGTCTTTCTATAGAGTGGGGTTAAATCCCAATATCGTCCCACTTGCCAAGCTGAATGGGTGCACTATTTGGGCATGAGACTGCAACTGCCAAATCCAGACATTTCTGAAAACTACACATCCATGAAAGTCAATGGTGGTTGCGCATGTGGATCTCATGACGTTGTCTGACTCAAAATGCCCTGCAAACTTCAAACTTTGCCTAAAATCACTCATTTTCTTCATATTTTTGTGACCTAAACTTCCAGAATCTGAAGGGATCCGCAAAAATGCTATCACCCAGTGTTCCCACACTTCTCCCGATAAAAACACAAGCCCACTCGTGTGGCTTAGCTTAGAAGCTGCAACACAAAAGACCCTCAAAACCTGGCATGGCATCAGCAATAGCGGTAGCTGCAAAATTAGTTCCCGGGCTTGGTCGTCACCTAGCGAAACCTACCAAACCCAAGCATTTTTGCAAATTAGACACCTGGAGGAGTCCGAGGTGGAATGCCTTGCATGGATCTCACAACTTTTGGGAAAACTTGGAAGATCTACACAAATGTCCCCTCCATGAATTCAGAACTTCATCTACTTTTTAGAGACTTCTAGCTGTCCAGGATTACCCATGGGTTTCTCACCTGTTTCCACCATAAACTGCAAGTAGGCTGGAAACACAAAAAATTTGGAACAATCGTCTACCTCTGCAAGATCTATTGGCTTTGTCAATGTTTTTTAGCCATGTTGCACAGCAACACAGCTGCTGTACAGCATTACTTATTACAAAAAATCTGCTATGATGCAGTCAACAATTGTGTGAAAGTAGAATTATATGGCTTTGTCAATGTTTTCTTTGCCATGTTGCACAGCTGCGTAGCTGCTGTGCAGCATGGTTGAAAGAAAAAAAAAAAAGAACTATAAAACGGCCAGCATTGACCACGCCGTGGCACTTTTTGATGTACTTTTACTCATGCTGTACACCATAGCTAAAAATAAATTGACAAAGCTAATAGATCTCGCATAGGCAAGACCAATTCAGCTTGCCAACGCTTTTTTTAAAAAGTTTTCATATAGCGTGAACTCAGCACAAGGGCACTGGAGCACTTTACATGAGCACCAGTTACATTCTACAAGGTTACATTAATTTTTAAGCAAAGGGAGATTACGTGATGTGTCCAGAATTAAAGGATGGTGAGCAAACGCCGGGTCTCGACCCCATTTTGAAAGCTCACTGCCCTGGCCATAAGACCACATCTTCTCATTACTTCTTTCTCAAACCTAGCCTGTGCAAATAACAACGCACAGCCTGACTAGGATAGCTGTCAGTAATTATAAACAAGAGAGGGAGTGAAAAGGTTCAGTAAGTGGTGTACTCACCCTCCTCTGTGTATCATGAAAAACCAAAGAGAATCCACCCGTGTAAACAGAATAGTAGTATGCTTCCTAGATCAATTCAACGGTGTCAAGAACTGTGTGTCCCCTAAAGATGTATAGGAAAACACAATGTTTTGTTAAAATTACCCTCACTCATCAAAAGGTCCCTTGGTGGCATGCTTCATCATCGGGTTCCTCCCGCCCCGCTGCGGGACGGGGCGTGCTACGACCGACGGAGAAGTGGGAGCATTTAATAGTGAAATGATACTATGTGTAATGTGAGAGTGGAGGGGTCAGAGTGAATAAAGTGTGCTTTAAAAAATACCTGGCTGTGTGGAAACTAGAATTTAATACTCCCTCTAGCTGGTATTGTTAAAAATGGGGAATGGAGGATGTATGCTGTAATGGGCTACTGCCTCCTTAGTCTACATGTTTCGAAGCCATCCCCCTGGCTTCTCATCAGGACCAAAAAAGTGATCCCTACACCACTCTAAATTGAAAACAACAATGTGGTCTGCCTATTCAATATTGCAGAATGTTGTGCACATTCAGAACATGCACTTATACTGTACCCAATTGGTATAGTCTCTTAAGTTAATCTTGAAGGATAAAGAAACAACATGGTTAATTGCAGCAACATTATAATTGCCGGACCACATCACCAAACTTGTGGAAGGCAGGTAATAATTAAACCGGTTCTGGACACACATTCCCTGTTCATCTGAGCCACGGGGAGGCATTTCTAGAGTGAGAGAGCAGCTTTGACAAAGTGAGTACGGCATAGCCGATCCCCTAGACAATGAGCAGTTTAAATGACTAGATATCGTTTTTTAACAATATTCCTGATTTCTTATGCACTTTATCTCCCACAGTGTGTGACTACAAGCGTTCCTCCTCTCCCGTGAAAATAGCTCATGGGGCTATAGTTTGGTAACAATAGTGTATGTCAACTATGCTTCTCTATATTATTCTTTCAAATACCTTATTTTGTAGAGGCATCGCAATGTATTTCACCCGCATATAAAACAACTAAGAGTTCACAAGATTCTAAGACATGGATCTGTAAACCAGCAATACAGATGAATATAGAGTGTGTGTTTTATGTTATATGTTGTTGTGTCTAGTACTGTATTGTATGTCACTCTCAAGGGCAGCACTGCACCCACTTAATTTGTAAGCGGTCATGCACTTAGTGAAAAATATATCACTACTGAGACCTTCCACAAGATTGGTGATGTGGTCCTGCAATTATAATATTGCTGCAATTCACCATGTTGTTTCTTTATCCTTCCAGATTAACTTAAGAGACTATACCAATTGGGTAGAGCGTAAGTGCATGTTTTGAATGTGCACAACATTCTGCAATATTGAATAGGCAGACCACATTGTTGTTTTCTATTTAGAGTGGTGTAGGGATCACTTTTTTGGTCCTGATGAGAAGCCAGGGGATGGCTTTGAAACATGTAGACTAAGGAGGTAGTAGCCCATTACAGCATACATCCTCCACTCCCCATTTTTAACAATACCAGCTAGAGGGAGTAATAAATTCTAGTTTCCACACAGCCAGGTATTTTTTAAATCACACTTTATTTACTCTGACCCCTCCACTCTCACATTACACATAGTATCATTTCACTATTAAGTGCTCCCATGTCTCCGTCGGTCATAGCACGCCCCATCCCGCAGCGGGGCGGGAAGAACCCGATGATGAAGCATGCCACCAAGGGACCTTTTGATGGGTGAGGGTAATTTTAACAAAACATTGTGTTTTCCTATACATCCTTAGGGGACACACAGTTCTTGACACCGTTGAACTGATCTAGGAAGGATACTACTATTCTGTTTACAAGGGTGGATTCTCTTTGGTTTTTTAGGATAGCTGTCAGTCAGACCGCTGACCGCGGCGGTCAGAAGTCCCCCCCGACAAACAGTCGGCGGTCTGACTGCCACATTTTGATCAACCGCCAGCCTGGCAGTCAGAAAGCGCTATTTATACAGCGGCTTGTGCTGCAGCCCAGAAAAAGGGCCGCAGCACAAGCCGCAGTGTAAATGAGCACTTTGGGCACATCTATTCATTGTGTGCCATGCACCATGTGGTGCATGAAGCACAGTGCATGGAGGTGCGTGGGGGCACTACATGTGCCCCTTAGGCCACTTTACAGTGACCCATGATGAACAGGTGCCCTGTTTAGGGCCACCAAATCACTTTCTGACAGACTTTTCATGGCGGTCTATCCGGCATGAAAAGGCTGTCAGAAAGGGGTATCGCAATCCCGATGGCGATGCCTGCCTCGGCACCGCCGACATTCAAGGGATACGATTCCGACCACCAACTTGATGGGATCTCAGATCCTGTCGGAGGCGGCGGTCTTCCCTCGTCCGCTGAGGGACCAACCGCCTGCATCATAATGCAGCAGTCAGACCGAAGGGCTGTCATTCGGTGGTGGTCCGACCGACATCATAATCAGGCCCTTAGTTGGGTCAGAGAAGAATGGTGGGGTGCAGGAAAAGGAGAAGAGCTCAACTGTAAACACAAATTCTGAATTTATACTGTAAACTTTGCTTTCTGAGCAGCAAGCTGATGAGGCAGTCGTTTTCAAGAAATTAAATTCCTGCCTGACTGACGCATCAAGGGGCATTGCTTTTCTTATCTAGCGATCAGAGCAAAAAAAGAAATTTGAAAATGGAGGGTTCATTTGTACTCACCACACGTCCCTGGCACTATATGCGTCAGTGACTCATGGACAAGGATGCAGGAGCCAGGCCTCCCTACCCACTTGAAATGATAAATATGAAATCAATGATTCCGTAAAAAAAGCCTCCGCTGACCCCAACGATCTCAAAAATTATCATCCTATCTACCTGCACCCCTACACAGCCAAAGTTCTCGAGAAAGATATCAAAAAGCAGCTCTCCAAATTCCTGAAACAAAACCACCTACTAGATAACTCTCAATCAGGATTCTGTGCCAACCACAGCACTGAGATCGCTCTGATCGCCGCCACTGACGACATCAGAACACTCCTTGACCGTGGAGAAACCATGGCCCTGATCCTCTTCGACCTCTCCACGGCGTTCGACACAGTGTCCCACAAAACCCTCATCAACAGACTCCACAACATAGTCATACAGCAAGACCCCCTCAAGTGGATCCCCTCTTCCTCACAGGATGCAGCACACAGAACATCCGACTGCCACCTTTCACCTCCACACCCAAATACATCATATGCTGCATACCACATGGATCATCCCTCAGCCTCACCCTGTTCAACTTCTACATGGGTGGCGTAACCCCCCTCGCAATTATGCCATCGGATTCCTATGGACAAAACATAATCTCCTACGGAGATGACACTCACTCCTATGCAGATGACACTCATCATCAACATACTTTATATACACTCAACTGATCCTCTCGCTCACTGAGGACCCGTCCAACACCAAAACCAACTTCTGCAACACCATGACCAACGTAGCCGAATGGATGAGAGACAACTGCCTCCAACTCAACTCCGACAAAACCGAAGTGCTGATCTTCGGGTAAGAACACCTCTACATGGGACCATAGATGGTGACCTGCAGAACCCGGGCCCACACCGACCACGCACACAATCTCGGCATCATTCTTGACAGCCAACTGACCATGAAATGACAAGTTAAACGCAGTCGCCTCCTCCTGCTTCCACACACTGTGCATGCTCCGCAGAATCTTAAGATGGATTCCAACAAACACCAGAAAGACTGTCACTCAAGCCCTCGTCAGAAGCCACCTCGACTACGGCAACACCCTCTACGCCGGCATCTCCATCGAACTCCTCAAAAGACTCCAGACCATACAGAACACTGCAGCCAAACTCATTCTGGACCTTCCCAAATGAACACACATTGTCCCCCACCTGAGAGACCTCCACTGGCCCCCCCATCCAGAAAGGATGGCAGTTCAAGATCCTGACACACACCTACAAAGCCCTCCATGACCTAGGACCTGCCTACTACAACCACTGACTGAACTTCCACCAACTCGCTAGACACCTGCGCTCCTCTTTAATCGCCCACACACACATTCCCTGCATCCATAACAGCCACAGCGGAGGCCGCTCCTTCTCCTACAACGCTGCCAAGACCTGGAACGACTGAATGCCAGATTTCAGCCTCTCAATAACTAGGGATAATTCACTGAAAGCTTTTTTTTTACGTGATGGCACAACTGATTTAAGATGAAGGATGTCTGGCAGAAAAGCCATCCAAAGATGATCTGATATTTGAACAAAGAAACAAAAGAGAGAAAACACTCAAATTAGCTCTTTGTCAGAGCAGTACACCTGTACACGCAGTTTTACTTAACCAGCTTCTTTTGTTGGGGGAGGGCTGTTGTACTGGGGAGCCTGCCCTTAATCCTAATTATTGCCCTTGTTTCTTTGCACTGCTGCTTCCTGGTTGACATTGCAGCTGCCTTTGACTGGAGTAGAATGAAACAGCCAGCACTTTAAAGGGTATGCTTTCCGAACAAGAAGAAATAGTATCTTAATCACAGCGCGAACAGTGGACGGACACTAATTAAATTAAACCAACCCGTGCTAGGTCCATGCTCCACAGAAATCAATTGAAGTGGCTCTTGGCCTGCACTGGCCAATTCGGAGGCAGCAAAGAAGAGTGGCATTGAAACCAACACATGGTAAGCAATGGGCGGGCTTGAAGCCCTTTATTTTAAACAATAGCGTCTTGCAAGCGAGATCGCATGAGCTGTCGCAGGATTGCCTAAAAATGCAGAGGCAGTGATAAAAAAACATATATTTATTTTGGTACAACTCTTCTTGTTCCTAAAAGCTGGGAAGATGGTGATCCTAGCACAGCAATGCTTTCGTTGATGGCATTTCTAGATAAAAAACATATGCTTTCTTGCACAGCACTCTGTATCCTCCAGATGAATCTACAAACCCCGAGTACCTTTAGAAACTCTAGTATAATGGTAAAAAAGGACACAAATTGGATATGGATACCTTTTATTGAAAAAAAATGAAGGCTTAAGAGCGAGCTACACCAAACATCCCAAAAAGGTATTAGCAACGAGGGAAAGCCCTAGCAATGAAGTGGTTAATGTGGGCACACATAACCCACATGTGAAATTCTCACCTAACATGCTTGCAAATGCAAACAAATAGAACCCCACGTTTATTTGCTCCCCCAACACAGTAAACTTTACATGTTGTGTCTGCGTGCTTTGGTTGCGCCCTGCTCATCGTTCTGACACTTGCACTCTGAAGAGGCAGGAGTGGCTTCCTTGGCATGAAATCCCAGTTCCTGTAGATACTCCTTGAGCCTTCCCTTTCCCTCCCTCTGGCATTTTAAAGGCAGCCTTTGAACCCTGAGGGCTTCAGTTCGTCTCCCGTCATCGTGTGACTTCAGCGAGGACAGCCTGGCGTTCCCTCGCAGAGGAGGGACGGATAACAACAGCTGCTGTAACTAGCGCGCGACACCATGGAGCGAGCCATGACTGTCCTCGCGGCTCTGTGCACCTTCCTCGTCACCTTCCCCTCGCAGGCATTCGGTAAATATAAAATTCGTGACAGACTAATAATATCTCTGCATGTGAAATACACGGCTAGGGACTACCCTCCGTGAAAACTCTGCTGCGGGCGCTGAGCTCACCCGGTGGATTTCTGCTGACGAGCAGCTCTGAATGAGGGCCTCTGAAAACAAGTGCACGGCGCTGCCATATGTGTCAGCAGCGAGTTCCCGTCTGTGAGTCAGGGATTCCACGGGAGGTCAACAGACTCGGAGACTGACAGGTGTTTTTAATGTGGCGGTTATGTTAAAATAAAGCAAGTAGTGCTTGTGATGACGACAGATTATTTAGCGCACACCGCAGATTGATTAGTAAATTTATGTTTGAGTAATGGTGATATTGAGTTTATTCAGTGTTACGCCTGTTACAATTCTGTTTTAGGCAGTCTGCACTCGTTTAATAACATGACCCCGTTTCCTTTTGGTAACCTTGTCGTTCTAAGCTCTTGACTATCCCCTTTAATTGTGTTTCGCTAAACCACTCGGATGCCCATGTCGGGTTTTAACCTGTCATAACACAGATAGATAAAGTTACTGGTTATCGGCGTCGCAAGAATAAAAGGTTGAGTCAGTCCTGTTATGAATCGAACCTGGAAAAGTCGCGTAGCATGAAAATCTGTTGAGTAAGTGCTGAACCCACAACTCTATGTTCAATGTCCATTCTAGTGGACTCACCTACGAAGAAGTTATTCGCATAGGAAGGATTTTGGAGAAGATTTTTTTATAGGTAGCAAACTACACGAAATGGATTAATTCATTTGAGCTGACGCAGTCACCGTGGTGGGAATGTTCATATAGCGGCGATGTCTTCCCCTATAAAGGGACACTGGAATTATGTGGCATAATGGGACACATTCTGTAGTATTATTAGTGCTCTATTTTGGTTCAAGCTTTTATCTCAAAAGCACCAAAGCACCAGTTTAACTCCTGAATACACCAATCAACATCTGAAAGGTTTTTTAAAGTAATCTTTTGATCCATACTTGCTAGAAACACATTTTTATCCAAACCTGCAAATTATGTGGCAGGTTATGCATTATGTGGCAAGTATGGTAAATCCATGATTACAAGGCAAATGCTGCAGCTGCAGAATTGCATAATTCCAGAGGTTTAGCCGTATAGTCCGCATGCTGGGCTGAACGGTGGTTGGCGCTGGACTGCATTTGAATCATGTTGTGACAGAAAATGTTCATATGTTTACTATAATAGCACTTTCTACTGATACATTTAAATCGTGCCAACACCAGGCAAACAGCAACAGGTCTAATGAAAAATCCCGGGGCCGAAAAAGGCTACAAGGAAGCCTTGGTATCTATTCCTTCTGGGCACTGTGAGCAACTCTGCTGACTCACACAGTAAGTTTACTAAACAACAATTGCAACACCGAAGCTGTCACACAAGAGCAATGGATGGCTTTGAGATTGCCTTGAGGCATGAGGTGTCCATCCTTCTGGATGTGCGCACAGTTGCGAGAAATGGCACAATTTACTTCTGCAGCTCATCCACTGGTTAGAGTAAGTCGCCCAATACATCAGTTATTTGGAAATATTACATTATTTTTGGGACTTTAATCTGGAAACATGGTTCTTTTTCAAATATGTCATCAGCTGAAATAGGCCCTGCCAGTCACTCTCACTTGTATGCCAGATCTTCGTGGGAACTAGGGGCTTCATTTATGAGGAATTGGCATAGGGCAGCACCGCAATTCTTCTTGTTGCCTTGCCCTACCCCAATGTGAAAGGACAGGAATGCACCGTATTGATGAAACACAGTGCATTCCTGTCCTTTACCCCTGCCTGGCGCACAATTTGCTGCCTAGCACCAACATATGCACCCTTGCTCCCTGGCGCATGGGTGCCTCCATTGCAGGCAGGATTGTTTTTGTGCAGGAAGAGAAAAACAATCCAGAGAGGCATTTTCCTATTTTCAATGTGTGCTGCAGAATGCAACACACATGGAAAGAGGAAACAAACGAGGAGAAATAAAAATATTTCTCCTCATTATGCCTGCTCTGGGGAGGCGTAAAGTTTTGGCGCTGCCCGAGGTTTATGTGATTAAGTAAATCAGGGCAGCATCAAAAATGGGTGCTGCTTGGGAAAACCCACCTGACCTACCTTTCACCTTGACTCTTGGCTCTGGCTGCAGGCACTGTGAAGTCAGAACTTATCACAATTGAGAACTGGGTCTGTCACAAGTCGGGCGTTCAAAAACCCTAGGCAGTCATGCGGTTCAATTACATTAACAACTCATCAAAACACATAACAATACATATAAGGAACTACAATGTAGCTCTATTAAAAGGTATAAATTTTATTTGATTATTTTTTTCAAAAATTATATATATAAAAGTTATAATAATTCCAACATATCTTTTGTGGAATATAAATCGAAATTCATAAAAAATACCAAACTTCAATATCAGTTATTACAATTGATTTGAAAACGATACCATAAAACAATCTATAATAAAGTCATACAGATATATATAATAAAGAGGTGGCTATACAGTAGATCTTCTCAACGCGCGTTTCGGCGCAAAAGGCGCCTTCTTCAGGAGTGCCACGACTGTATCTTTATATGTATAAGAGATGACCGATTCAAGTCTTGAACGGAAAATGCAATGTTGTATCTTAAAACTTGTGAGGTTGATATAGATCTAGATCCAATGTCTCTATCAATTCTTGTATTCAATATCGGTTTTCAAAAGGTGTCCTGATAACCATACAGGTATGCCAGATATAAGCATACACTGTGAATAAATGTTCGAAAATGCGAGTATTACGCTATTGATGGCGTTTAACTCTGGGCTCGTGTCCCAATATATTGTAGCTGAAAATGATAAAGCACGGCTTGGAATGTACGTATTTCAATGGTTTAACAGCGCTGGGTGCCACATAGGTTTGCACCTAAATTCAGGATTTTGCGTGGTGCTCAACCCGTCTGTTTCAAATCCGCCATTTTTATGAATTTCGATTTATATTCCACAAAAGATATGTTGGAATTATTATAACTTTTATATATATAATTTTTGAAAAAAATAATCAAATAAAATTTATACCTTTTAATAGAGCTACATTGTAGTTGCACTGAGTTCATTATATGTATTGTTATGTGTTTTGATGAGTTGTTAATGTAATTGAACCGCATGACTGCCTAGGGTTTTTGCATACAATTATAACATTGCCCTGCCCTAGGAGTTCTAGAGTTATTGCAGGGGGTCCTTGATATTTGGATTACAAGTCGGGCGTTCATACAGGGACTGCAGCATCCCATGTATTAAAACATTATAAAATACAGTCGGAAAATATCCCTCAAGGGAACGATAGGCCCAGAGTGGGTCCTTAAGCTGGGCAGTGTGTTCATAACAGGAATTGTTGCACCAGGCAGCACACAGACAGCCAAAGGTTCTGTTGACTATGAAATCTACTTAAGTATAACAGGAACTCATTTCAATGGGAGAGACGTGCTGGCCTGCATAAATATTTCTCGATATGGGAATATTCTCAGGGTGGGGTGTCGCCAAGGCTTTGGAAACATGCCATGTAAGGAAAGACTGAGAGCACAGTTCCCAAGAGAAAACACCAACATTGGTGAACAAATGTTCTCAGTGCAAGGCCGTCATTCTAAGAATTACCTATGGAGAGGAAATAATTTGTGCTGAGAAATTAACCTTATGCCACATACTGCTACGTCACTCTGTGCAAAGTTGTGCCACCATATTATACCATTAGCAGTGCAGGCAATGTCCTTTGTAATAGAGCACGACCAGGCAAATCAATTCATCACGTACGTTTCAGTCCCTTATTTAGAGTTTTTTCGTGGGGAAAATCGTCCCTAATGTGTGGAAAATGGTTTGCTGTGTGCATTTACACAAAAAATTACATTCAGAGGAAATCATCAAAAATGTGGTAGCTCCACTTCTCCGTGTGGAAATCCCATGCTCATTAGCACCAGGAAAACGCTGATATAAATTCTGCGTATTTAAATGCAGAAAATAGGATGGAAACACTTTTAATACTTTTTCTTGATCTACGCGGATTCCATGTCTGCCGTTAAATTCCGATCTGTGCTCAAACTCTTGCACAGGGATCCGAATTCTGAGATTTGAGGTTAATACCAGCGCTGGACCATTCCACACCTAATAAATACCATACCCCCATTTGGCCCACTTGTAATCAGGGTCATAATCATGGTAATGGTGTGAGGGCGCAGCATACTACAAACAAGGGCCAGTGTTTTGTTTAATCAGTCACTTGGTAGTCAGAGTACATGCCAATTAAAGGTAACTTTCACTTTCTAGATCTTCTAATGCAGGGGTCTCCAAACTTTTCTGATATCAGAGCTACTTATGTTCCGTGAAAATCATATCAGCTACTAATAATATTAGTGCGGTAATAGTGACCACTTGAGAGAAACTTACATTAGTGGCCATCCCATGCAAGAATACCAGCAGTGATTACCTTGGTGCATCAGGCAAGATTGCCCACAGTAAAGTGAAAATGGCTTTATTACTTTGTAAGGCATCTACCGGGTTAATACACGACAGCCATAGCTGCAGTGCCACCAGCACCAATGTAATCATTTTAGTAATAAGTCTCCCCAACCCTCATGATTTACCACTCGGGTCTTAGCTTTAAACATATTTTGGAAATCCAGCCATTTGACTTCGAAAACCAGCTAAGCTTATGAGTTAAACACGTTTTCGTCTTGAATAAACACTTTTCAATTTTGGGATACATATATTAATTCTACCAAGCAAAAGTTTCAAATTTAGTAGGGTGGGCTCAATATATCAGACAGCTGCAGAGCTACCAGTAGCTTAAGAGCTTCTCCTTGGAGAAGCCTGCTTTAATGGGACCCGGCCAACTCTTTCTAGAGTTTTGTATGTAGTAACTTTTGATTTGTGGACTCCTTACTTTGCTGATTTGCTTGTCGAACTGGTTATGTAAATATATGCCGTGCTATGGCAAGTTATGTCACCCCACATCACATTATGATCGTTAGAGTTATAAACTGTTCGAATGCTGATAGGGAGTCTCTTCGTGATTAAAACATTTTCAAGGTAAGATTTTCTTCCGTCAAGGAAAAAATAATATTGTATAAAATATTATGTGCATTTCTTTTTGCATGCTTCTCAAGTTGAAAATCTTTCCACAAGTTACACTAGAGTTTGAAAAAAAAGTGAGGTAGGCACATTACAAGATTTTCAAAACAATTAGATATAAAATCGACTCCTTCCAGTTTGTCATTCATGGAGAATTCGGTTGCACCCTCAAAGTATTTGTTTATTTTTCCATTTTCCAACTCAACAGAAGCAATAACCCTCATTGTCAACTACATCTTTGTATATAAAGGTTCTTTCTACACTAGACCTCCCAGGAAAGAGAATGAATTCCACTTTTTCCTGTTTTGTTCTGTTTCCTGTGGAGACAGGGGTTCTTGCTGTAGCTCTGACCATGGGTCAGGCTACTATCTGCTACTTTTGCATGCGCCTCTGTATTTTGTGAATCTGTTTTGTTTTCCTGTGCACCTAGGATTTGACTTGGCTTGAGCCAGAGTTTCTCATCTGATAGAGGACTCATTTATTTTGCGGTCTCGCTACACGCAGTTTCCGCTGTCTGTTGAAGACAGCTTTATACTCACAGAGCCAACCTTTGCTCAAGATTGGATGTCTTTTGTATTAATATCAGTGGATTTGGTGTTATTTGTAGCTTTCCTCCCTTTCAATGTTTGCCTCACCGACAGAACTGGTTTGGTTTGACTGTTGGTAGATTTGTCATTTCTTCTTGCTCCAAACACAGCATTGAATCTAAGAGAACAGAGTCTTGCTGCATTTCAGTGCCACAAAGTGGCCACTAGAAAAAATGCAACAGAAATGAGAAAGCTACAATATCGATTTTGACAGACATTGAATATTACTATAAACAAGCTTTTGCAATTCAATCAGTCAAGCTTCCATGTAAAGGTAAGCAAGACCGATTGGCATTGCCAATGCTTTTTTTCTCTTTGGCCTGGCCAGTGAAGTCCTCAGTGGAGATCAGACTGATGCACTTGGTGCTAGTGGTGATTGGGCCACAGTGCAACCGTTACTTTTGATCCTTTTTTTTATCATGTTTGTATATCTCTAGATGTATTTTGTTATGACAAATGCTGAGAACAATAAATAAAATATATATTACATTTGATCCTATTATCAACATTGGCTTGTTGGTGAGGTGCAGCACAAATCGGAGGATTTGGATGGCAGGTTTTTCAGTGCTGGAAGCAAACATCTGCATTAGGTATGAGGTTGTCCAGCTCTTCTCACGAGCACCACAGGCATGGATTGCGTGATCCTTTTTATTGCAGTTGTTCGCCGTCTCCAGAGGTTAGCATGCCCAAGAAGGAGGAGTTGAAACAGGGTCAGATAGGCAGGGGTGCCCAATATAAGGTTTTGAAATAATTTCTTGATAGAGTCTGGATCAACTTTCATTTTCTTCTTACACAGTCAGATCCATTTTGCTGGATATCTTTGGGTACATTACTCCTTCACTGTGTCAGCTTACAGGGTGTAATGGAAAAATGGAGAGTGTAGATACATTTGTGGTTCCAAAGTTCATAGTCAAAATGCTGAGTCTGGCATGGAGTTTGATGAATTGAGCGGATCTCTATGTAAAGTCCTCATTATCTCCTTTAGGAGGCAGGGCAGAAGTACCGTCCAAACATCCGTCTCTGCTGGAGGTGGTTGCCCAGATGGTTATTATGTTACTGAAGAATTGTTGCCCTGTCTGTTGTTGAACACTTCTAAACCATAAAAAGATTTGACAGATAATTTTGATTTTTCTGAATTATTGGTTGCCTTGGGACTGAAGGTAAGAAACATCATCTATACCAGGGATTGCAACTGAGGGGCAGCCTAAAAATGCCTACTGGCTAAATGTCTGTCCTAAAAAGATTTGACATGCAACTTTGACGTAGAAGGCTTTTGAGAATTTCAAGATGTCACGCCAACCAGGGTTCTGTTGGTGCAACTGGGGTGTTTTTGTGGAAGTGTGAAATTGCTAGACCTTATTATTTTTTTGGGTATCAAACATTGGAGCTCATCAATTCCCACAGATTACTTTATAAGTGAGGCACAGGTGATGTGTGTGTATGCCAGATATATCCTCTTTATCCTGCCAAAGAAGGCCAAATATTATCTGCTTTGGTATTTCCTCAATGAAGCAAGAACTTTGATAAGGAGGATATATGAGGTGGTAACTATTTACTGTAATCACTATTACTCCGAACCTTAGTCTTCCTCATTCCAGCCATTCAGCCATACTCATCTTCCCCACCGATGGTCTGTAGACACATCTCAACCAAGGCACGACGGACCGACTTTGAAAAAGTAACTGAATTGGAAAATGAAACACCTTTAGAGGAGTCAGAGAGAAGAGAGAAATATTTTATTTAAATGCTTAGGGGACAACAGTGATGTAGCCAGGACCTGAATAAAGTAATTTATGAATTAAGTGAAATTCTTAAATGTTAAGTGCTTCTTCTATAGGAAAGAAGATCTAAGGCTTAGCATCAGATATTATGGGTGGAGAATTTTAACACTAAGACTTGCTCCTGATAGGAGTACAGCAGCTGTGGATAAAATGTTATGTGAGTAACACTGTAGTGCTGAGACTTCCACCTATAAGAATGAGACTACTTGGGCTTTGGAACCAAAGTGTGTGTGTGTGTGTGTGCGTGCGTGTGTGCGTGTGTGTGTGTGTGTGTGTGTGTGGTGTTTCAAGGGTACAAAATGCTTATTTAAAGAAGAACGCTTGTGCTGCGAACACATATTATGGGTGGAGTGTTCTAATTGGTAAGGCTTGCTAATCTAGAGAGGGGAACACCAAAGCTGTGGAACAACGGTATGGTTGGAATATAATAATTCTAAGAGATGCTTCTAGAGGGGGTAGAATACTGGAGCTGTGGAACAAACATTATGGTTGGAGAGTTCTAATGCTAATTCTTTATTCTATGGGGAGGTGAATACTAATGCTGTGGATCGTGCAGTGAAATTGGACGAATGTTCTAATGCAAAGAATTCATTTCTATAGGAAAGTTTGTAATAGAGATGTGGAATAAACCTTAATGGTGGTACCATAAATGTCAAGACTTGCTTATATAAAGAGTGTGACGCCAACTGTGGTGGAAAGACAATATAGCAGAAAGTTCTGATGATAGAAACTGCGTCTATAGGAAGAGGAATATTGAGGCCGTGGAACAAACTGTGCGTGTGCGTAATGTGTAAATGTTCAGAATTGCATCTATAGGAAGGGGGTGTTGAGACTGTGCAACAAATATTATAAGTGAAGTGTTTAAATGCTAAAGGTTCTATGGAAAGAGTAAAAGAAAGAGTAAAACAAGAGAGGATTGTAAACAAAGAATATGGTGGAATGTTCTAGTTCTAGGATTTACTTCTAAAGGAAGCAGAATACTGGGGCTAGGAAGAGAGTATTAGGACTGGAGTGTTCTAATGCTATTAACGCTTCTATATGTTGGAACTGGATGTTGTTGCAGTGGAGGAAATACTACTTGAGTAATATTGTAACACCAGTCCCTTCATCTAGAGGAATGAGACTATTAGGCTGTGGATCAAACTTCATGGGTGAAAGGTTCTAATAAGTACCTACATAGGTGGAAGCATAGTGAGGTTGTGGGACGAATGCTATGGGTGGCGCATTGTCATGCTAAATATTATTTCTAAAGCATGGTAAATACTAGTAGATTAAAATAACCACAGAGAACTCTAATCCAAAGAATTGTTTCAATAGATATGAACACCAAGGATGTAAACAAACAATATGGATGGAATGTTCTTATCTTTGAAAACTGATTCTATAAAAGATTAACACTAGGTCTATGATAAATGTGCTGTGTATAATATTCTAATTCGAATATCTGCTTCTATAGAGAGGGCATTATATGGCTGTGGAACCTACTTAATGGTTTCAATGTTGTAATGCAAAGAGAGGCTTCATTAGGGAGGGGATATTAAATCTGTGGAACAAATGCTGTGGGTGTAATGCAAAATATTGTTTCTACAGGAAATTAAATACTGGGGGTTTGGGACAAACATCAGGTATGTTCTAAAGCTAAGTGCTACTTCTAAAGAAAGGGGAATACTGGGAGAGTGGAACAAACGCTGTGGATGGGACGTGCAAGTTACAAAAGATGGTTGGATAGGAAGGAGAACATTGAGGCTGTGGAATAGAGGCAATGTGTATAATGTTTCAATTCAAAGAATTGGATCCAAAAACTCTCGAATAATGTCTTATCTGGCGACGGTATGTCTGACTGCCCGTAATTATGATAGGAGGGGAAAGCTGAGGTGTCTCTCAGTGGATGTTCCAGTGGCAGGAATGACTTCCTCGTAAAGAGCATGATTGGACTTTAGAAGCGTGAAATGAACAGGGGAAGAATCAGATAGGAGCCTCAACTCACGCAAGTAGTCACAGCTGTTCTTCTTGTCCTTGTTTATGAGAAGTGATGCTATGGAGCAGGAATGTGTGGGGAAGAATGCCGATCTCCTGATAGGCTAGAGATGTACTTTGTACACATCACATTTGATTCCACCACTATAGGCTCTGCCGAGGCTCCAGTCTGGTAGAACATTTGCTGACATGTGATGGACTCTTGTGCAGTGCTGCAGGCACCAGGTTGTTGTGAAAGGTCCTCACATATTATTGAATTTCTTCCAACCCTTCTGGCTCCTCTGAGAGATCAGTGTTAGATAGCAATACATGCAATAGTGTAAAATGCACTGCATTGTTAATGACTTTTCAAATGCTGTATATTTTGCATTGAATTTTTAAAAGCCAAAAGACTTGATAGTGCTAATTAGCACCAGAAATTTATGCATGCACACACTTTGTCAAATGTGGCTTTTTATTCTTTTTTAAATGGGCAGTTTAGCATGTAATAGGTTATTTGTATACCAAAGTGTGACTCTTTCTACGAATTAAACACTGAAACAGTCCTAAAATACAGCCATTCTTCGATGATAAAAGACAGGCCAAATTTGTGGTATTCTAACAATCTGATCATGCTCATTTTGCAAGTGTCTAAAGAAATTTACCATTCAATGTAGTTTTAAGACATTTTATTTTCGGTCATTTTCTGGCGTAAATAACATGATTCTCATATACTTGTCACAGGTATGTCCAAACAGAATAGGGGCTGTTTGTATCTCTTATTCAGCCGACATATGTCTCACTCTAACCGTTCAGTCAATGAGATTTTTCAAAGCTTAATAAAGTAATTAAGTAGTTACTTTAAAAAAAAACAACAACAAAAACAGTGATATTAAAACATAATCGAAATAGTAACCAAAGTTAAGTCCTTGCACATTCTCTACATCTGACATTTATATGGCAGAGTAAAAACATTTGGTTGATGGAGTAAAAATTTGAGGACGGACCTACCTTTTGTGACCAGTACAGGTCTGTAATTATACTACTATATTTCTATCTTTTTCTCCTCTGTTTTCTAACGTATCTTACGCCACACTTTCTTTGCGGTGAGGCATAGATCTGACATTAGCAACACTCATGCATCTTAAGTCGACCTCCTCATCTAGGACTAGCTGATGTACTTCTGGCAAAGATTCTGAAGTTTGGCACATGTCAATCATGAGTATGCTTCATCAACGGTGACCTGACAAAATAGTTGTTTTACTATTTTATTTTTCTATACCATTAATTTTACATTTTATGTTTGTTACACACATTCTTATTGTTAACTGCTGCTTTGTGAAGCGCTAGGATGTCCATAGTACCTTTTACATGATACATAAGACCACAAAACAAACAAATAAATAAATAAGGTCGACATGGATGGGACCAGGTTTATCTTAAAACATGCATAATCCGGACTCTGACAGAGGGACCCAGTCTTTTAGGAGCCCTGGTTAAAGTCACCTCAAGATTGAGCAGTGCTGTCATCTTTATTTTCAGATACTGTCACTTTGTGCGAGGGAAGCTTTCACTTCTACTTCTTATACTTGAAACATTTTGTTTTTTGAGGAAGCTGAGCATTGTTCACATCCACTTAAAAGAAGTTTGTTTCTGTTCAGGGACAAACCTGATTCAAAGTGTGTTTTTTATTTATTTTTTATTTTAACTTTAAATACCAACTATGTAATTGGCTTACAGTTCTGCTGCTCAGTTAGATTGGGATTTATTTTCTGTCTGTTTTTTTAAAGTTGCTGCTATAAAGTGCTAAAGTGACATTGTAACATTGTGCATGCCTGTGATGTAAGTGCTTGTTTAGATTGTGATTTATTCTTGTCTCGGTCACAAATATTACAACTTTAAAATTCATGAAGCAGATGGAATGGTTGGTATTTAAAAGACATCATCAGTACAACAGCCACAGCACTGAATTTTTTTCAAAGTTACAAATGTGTTAGAATTCAAAAGAAGCGAAGAAACAAGAGGAGGTAAAGTAGAACTCTTTATTCTGGTCATCCACTCTCCACACTGCGAGAGTGCCAACATTCCATTGTCAACTCTATAGGAGCATTCCATTGTCTACAGGGAGGAGGGGGGTACAGGGGAGGATGGTACCAATTGGAAAATAAGGTAAAAGGTGCATTTAGGCAGGAAGGCAGGTTACATTCATACAAGGCAAGTTACAACACATCTCCCTACATAGGGGAGGGAGAAGTTAAGCTAAGTTCACAAGTCTGTCCCCACTCCATGTCTGTCCGTTCTCAAGACGAACCACATTCCTGCTTACCTTTACCAACCGTTGAGGAGGGTGGAATTTGCTTTGACCAACCTTACCATGGATGGGTTTCCTCACTAATACAGAGTTGTTAACTTTGAGGTTATGCTCTTTAACGCCATGTTTCTGGTCATACCAATTTTTATAATCCCTTTGGTGTTGTTGGATTTTCCTTTGACCATCCTCGCGGTTGGAATCAACTTTCTTACCTCCCTCCAACCACAGGGGGTTCATCTTGGTGCATGGCTCTCTCCCTCTTAGTGCTACAAAAGGAGAAATCCCTGTGATGAGGTTAGGCGCAGTGTGATATGCCCATATGCACTCCCTAAGAGACTCATCTATCTTGTGGCCATTGGTGATGGCCAGTTGGATATGTTCTTTTATCATGCGATTTGTTCTTTCCACTAGCCCATTTGCTTTTAGGCAGTAGAGTGCAGTTCTTTAGTGTTTGATATTTAGTCCCTCTAGGAACTCTCTCATCTCATCAGACGTGAATTGCACTCCGTTGTCTGTGACTAGAATAGCTGGTATTCCTTCGTTGCAAAAAACATTTTTTAAGAATGTTGTAAGGCTGTTCGTTGTGGTAGAGGACGTGAATTTGAAATTGATCCAGTGGGAGGTATAGTCTATTAAAACGAACATGAATTTCTTTTGGGGCCCCAAGGTTTCCATAGGGCCAATTATGTCAATGGCTAACTTGGTCCATGGCACTACGGGTACCTCCACTGGGGATAAAGGAACTTTGTGTAGGGTCTTGGTTTTGTCACTCTTGGCACAACTGATGCATTCTTTGACCTTCACCTCTACCATTGAATCCATTTTGGGAAACCAGAAGCTATTTCACACTTTGTTTTTCGTGATGCTTCTTCCTAAGTGGCCCTCGTGGGCCAAGTCTATTATCTTACTTCGGAGTTCGGAAGGTGGAACAATTTTCTCATTGCGATATACTTTATCGTCTATAAGAGTTAGTTTGTGTCTTACCTCCCAAAACTCCTTCATTGCTTCTCCAACCTCGCCACACTTTTCCGGCCAGCTATTGATAATTAACCCTTTCAAGGTGTTCATATTGGCATCTTTTCTCATGCCCTCTTCCCATTCTTCTTTGGTCAAGGACGGTAGTTGGATGGCTAAAATGGGAACATCCAATTGTTCTTCTTGAGTATTGGTACTTAGGGGGGACCTTGACAAGTAATCCGCCACCACATTTTCCAGTCCAGGCAAGTATTAAACTTTAAAGCAAAAGTTTTCCAACCCCAGGACCCACTTGGCTATGCGTGGAGAACTGCATTAGACTTTTTTAGGTGAAAACATGAATGTTAGAGGTTTGTGATCTGTACGGATGGTGAATTTGGTACCCCATAAAAAAAAATTTAAAGTGATTAACGGCCCAAAAACACGCCAAGGCCTCTCTCTCGATGACTGAGTAGTTGCGTTCAGTCGGACTCAGGGAACGAGATGCAAATGCTATGACTGTTTCACCACTCTCCCCTTTTTGTGATAACGATGCCCCCAAACCTTTGTTAGAAGTGTCTGTGCTTAATATGGTTTTCTTTCTAGGGTCAAAGGATCCCAGGGCAGGTGATTCAATGATTTCCTTTTTCAATATTTCCACCATTTTGCAGTGCTTTTCTTCCCATGTGAACTCTTGTTTCTTTTTTAACAGTTCACATAACCCTTCGCATTTTTCAGAAAAATGTCTTACAAACTTGGCCATATACTCAATGAGGCCTAAAAGGATTTGAGTTCCTCCTTGTTAGTGGGGTATGGAGCATCACTCACTGCTTGAATTAAACTGTATTTAGGTCTAAAACCTTCTTGAGAAATGGTGTGCCCAAGGTAGTCCACTGAGCCTACCTTGATCTTGCATTTATCATGTTTCACTGTCAGGCCTGCTTCCACAAGTTTTTTGCACACTGTTTTGAAAATTATATCGTTGCTCTTCAGCAGACGACCCATAAATCAATATATCATCTTGGAAGCACATGGTGTTTGTGATGCCCTTGAGTGCCTGTTGCATCATTTTCTGAAAAACTGCCGCAGCAGAGGCAAGTCCAAAGGGCATCCTAACAAACATATATGCTCCAAAGGGGGAGGTGAACGCTGTTAAGGGTCTAGATTCGGGGTGTAGTTCCACTTGGTGGTATGCCATTGACAGGTCGATGACCGAAAATAACTTGGCCTCCCCCATGGTGCTTAACATTTTGTTTATATTGGGGAGGGGAAACCTCTCTACCCAAATATTGTCGTTGAGGCTGCGCAGGTCAACACAAAGACGGATGCCTTCCCCATTGGCCTTGGAAGCTATAACTATGGGTGCCAACCACTCCGAAGATTCAATAGGTTGGATGACACCCATCTCACATAACCTGTCAAGCTCCTTCTTGAGGGGCTGTCTCATAAGGAGAGGAACAGGGCGGGTTCTGTGAACCACAGGTTTGGCTCCTTGTTTAACTTTTATCTTGTGTTGGAAGTCTCTCAATAACCCCAGTTTGTCTACAAAAAGTTCTGGAAAGGCATCACATAGCTTGTTACTCGTGTTGGAATCTTCCACCAGGATGACCTGATCTTTTTTGTTGGGGTCAAGTATAATGCCCAACTCCTTCTGGTGTTGCCAACCAAGAAGATTGGACCCTTTCTTTACTAGATACACCTTACCCACTGTGGATCTCCCTTTAAAGTGTATGTGTACTTTTATCATACCTACCAGGGGAATGGGGTCTTTGGTATAACCCTCAGGAGCAATGTCTGGTTGACTAATCTGTGCACTTAAATCTCCCAGTTGTCTTTTGTGATCATCAATATTTAGTAGGGTGAAGGGGGAACAAGAGTCTGCAAACATTTCCATAGGCTTGTTGTTGAGTAGAACCATACATTTAGGATAGTCGGGTTTGGTAGCCTCACCCTCACCTTTCACTTGGAATACACATTTTTGGTGTTGTTCACCCTCCACATTAACTACCTTGACTTGGCTGTTGTCCCCCTCCGTACAGACTCTAGCAAAATGCCCTCTTCTGTTGCATCTCTTGCATGTGACACTGCAGGCAGAGCAATGTGGACTGTTAGCCAGGTGATTACTACTGCCGCATCTATAACATTTCAACCCAAGGTTTTCTTTCATGGGCTTGTTGATAGGTTCCCCTTTGAGCTTTACCTTGAGTATATTGCTGTGTGGTTCCTCTACTTGTACAGAAGCAACCACTTCCTCAGTAACCTTCATTTCTTTCATGCATTTGGCTGTGTGCTCAATGGATTGAGCCAAAGTAATTGCCTCTCCGAGCGTGGGTATTTTTTCTAGTAATTTCTCTTGTATTCTACTACTACTCGTACACCTGACTAATTAATCCCTTATAAGGGAGTCATTGAGTTCCCCAAAATCACATAGTTGGGTGAGTCCCCTTAGTGCTGCTATGTAGTTGTTGACAGACTCATTCTTGCCCTGCACATGGCTAAAAAACTTGTGGCGCTCAAGGACTACATTTACTTTATCCCCAAAATGTGTTTCCAACTTCATAAGAGTATTATCATACACATCTAGGTTATTATCCTCTTCAACTTCTGGTTCTGGTAATGTCTCATACACCTTGCGACCATGCACTCCCAGATTATGTAGTAGAATATGTTGTTTGCGTACTGCCAAAAATGTTGGAGGGGGTACAGGGGAGGACGGTACCAATTGGAAAAGAAGGTAAAAGGTGCATTTAGGCAGGAAGGCAGGTTACATTAATACAAGGCAAGTTACAACAAAATGCTTTTGGGAGCATATGGCGGCCTTGTTTAGGCTGTGGCATAGTTTCTTTTTTTACGTAGATGTATGCAATAAAATTGATTATTAAAAAAACGTAACCATCACACACGCCTGCCAAGGCCAGACCTTTTAGCTTTGCTATTGGTTGTTTTTGTATTGGACTGATCAATGATGCTACTCTATGTGATTATGCTTACACTTTATCATTTGTAATGAAAGTATAAAAATAATTCATACCACTTATAGAGGGTGCTTAGAAGGTATTGGGCACTGATTTGTTTTTCTTTTACATGTTTTTCTTCTTTTATATTTTTTTATATAACTGTTAAAACAATACACATATCAGGTGCATTAATTAAACATGCATTGGTAATGCTTAGAACTAAATATTCTTTTTCAGTCACTGGTGAGCAGAGGTATTCAATAGCACATCATATATGCACAAAAAATAAAAAGACATTTAAGGGGACCTGTGAAAGGAGAAAATCGAAAACCAAATGATTGGTCCATCAGACATGAGCCACCAAAGCCCTAATTTGTAGGCAAATATGGTTACATGTTGAAGGCATAATGCCACTACTCACTGTTCAATAGATGCAATGACTGAAGTGGGCTGATACATTGGCCCATACTGTGTGCTGTCATGGGTGAGAGTAGAATGTAAATGACACACAAATTGACTAAAGGCCCGCGATGTATGTCTTTAAAAAAAAAAAGAAAAATTGATTACTAGTCCCTAAAACTTTGCAGGGAACATCAAATTTGCAGTTGTTCCTTTCAGGCAAAAGTTCAGGCGCAGTTGCTCCACTCTTCTGCACTTAATGACGTCTCTTGGCTGGCAGCCACATAACAGTTTGGGACTATTGGAAAAACAACAGACTCCTCACCTTGTCAAACTTGTTGATCTCCTCCCTGTCTTCAGCAGCTCCGAAATGTATTTTTATAGTCGGCCTTCTTCAGACCACTCTAGGACCCCTAGTTTCCCAGCATGCACTATACTTTTGCCATCCTGCTAATTCCCTAACCAGCTTCGTGCGTATACCAGATGACCCCATCGCCCTGCTTTGCAACATGTATTCTATCTCACGTTTCCTTACTTTTTTTGTCCCTAAGCAAGGCACTAATTCTTGTTAAATCCTTCTAAATCTCTTGACATATCCTTTGCAGACCACTTTGGCATAGATGCCCTGTTACCACACTCTAGATCACCTCTTAATAGTAGACATACAGTTCAGTGCAAAGTGGTGCGGGTTGCCATCCATCAGTAAATCCTGCTGCCAATGAATCCTCACGCCACTGTCTTTTGCTGTAACTGCAGGGATTCTGCTGGGTTTTCCTACCAATGCTGAAAGAGACTATTTTGTGATTATCTGTTGCCCGGTGAAGGTGGCGCCTCATTATTACCATGTCTGAAGATGCCTTGATCTTCAGGAAGTTCTAGTTAACAATTGTGGCTACATCTTATACCCATACCCCCACCCTAGTAAATTAATATGAGGAAATTCATCCTGTGTAACTTCTCTTTCTTCTCTCCATGTGGGCTGATACATTCATCAAGTACAAGGTTCTTTCTGCACCACAAGAACCTTCTACCATCCACCCACCTGCCTAATCTTTGCCTCACCTCCTCCTTCATTCCTACATCTCCCAGGGCTGCTGGCTATTGGCAATCTGTCCTGGTACAACTTTAGTGCCATCTAGCTTGTCTTGTATCACCTTTACTGCTCCATGTGTATCTCTTTTTAATCTTTGAGGGAGAGTGCAACCACCATTCTTCCTCGCCTGCTAGTAATCTATATACGTATCAAGGTGTTACGCACCTCTTCTCACGAATTTCTCCTTCTTACTCTGGGCCACTGTGAGGATCTCCGCTACAGAGAGTAGCCACTTGGGAGGTGCCAAAGTGGACCTCATACCAAAGGCCCACAGAAAGATGTCTAGCATTGAGCCTGGATGGCTCAACACCTTTAAAGGTATTTCATGGGACGCTTCTAAAAGCTGGTCGCATTCATTCTTGTCATGAAATGGAGCCATCCAGAATTGTGTCCCAAAACCTAATTTTGAGACAGTCACTTGTAACTAAGCATTTTCTTCTCCGATGAGGTTAGATACTTTTGCAATTTACTAACCTGAAGCATAGCTGTTTTATCATAGCCCCGAGGCTGCCAGATATGCTTAACCTGGGGGATAGCTTTGCTGTAAAGTACCTGGGACTGTAAGATATGGCTGACCTAGAGAAACATTTTCCTCTTGGAAACGCAAGCCTATGAGATCTTTGTAATCCGATGGAAAGACCTTCTTGCTGAAACGGTAACATATAGGGTCTGTAACTTGAGAGCTAGGTTTACAGTATAAGGCTTGAGGATGTAAGAGAAGTGCAATCTGTGGGATTGCTCTGCTCTCAGAGCCCTCATCCCTATAATCTGTGTAATCCAAGGTGCTGGTTATCTCAGATGCCCGAGTACGTAAGATTCCAGTTATCAGATGCTAACTTCTGCTGTCACGGAAGATCTCGGTAAAGAGAGATAGCCCTGTAGTCAGACACATAACTCTCTAATACCTGCATAACTTGATGCATAGGTTTACTGCCAGGTACCTGGGAGATGTTTGTAACCTAAGAGACAGCTTTGCTGGCCAAAGCCTGGGGGACTGTGTAACCTAATGGGTATTTGAGTGATAGTTAAATTACCTAAAGTTAGTGCCTGTCACATTTGTTTTTACTGCAAATGATTCTATCTGGAAAAGGTTTTAATCTGCCATCTATCGATGAAATGCACACAGTTAATATAAAACATTCCAAAAAAACTTAAGCATACCCCACACTTTGTAGAATGTGATTAAATGAGCCACATCTTCTAAATATATGCCAATATTTCAAAATATGTCAATAACAAAAGCTCCTCCACACCCCAGAATGAGCAAAGAGAAACCGCTCATGGAGATGTGCAGTTTTGACCAGTATACCGATTGACATGGGGTGCACCAGTAGGATGAGAGTTAGCTTTTAAGTATCGCCAGAGCTCATCGCCTGTCACCTTCTTCTTAGATCTGTCTGGGTCAAGACAGCTTTAGTGCATGCAAGAACTCATGACATAAATTCCTAATGAGAGTACAAGAAGAAGCACAGAGTGGTCTTTAGGTCAGCCTGTTCCTTAGCTTTCATGTATTTTTCGTGGTTGCTTTGCTTGGGTGGGTTGCCCAACAAGTTCGTGGCATTTTGTGGATGGTAACATCAGCCCATTTGCGTTCCATTACAGTTTGATAAGTGGGCATCAAGTAGTTTATACAGTTATTGCAGTCAGCAGAACTAGTTCTCAGATTATAAAGATGCTATGTGCCTAGTAAACAGCAGAGTTACTCACCTCTCGGGTTGCATAGATGTTACATACATGTCCCTCAGACATTACACCCATCCTGGACGTTACACAGATGCTATGGGTGTCCTGCTCAAAGAGCACCAAATATATCCCACAGTTCACAAAGATGCTGTAGATGTGCGTACAAAAAAGTGCAAGGATGTACAGTGATACAGGCAAAACTGTTTTAAAGATTCTGACTTCCCATACACTAACATAATTAATTTTAGCCATTTTGTTGGAATTTGACACCACTTTGTGTAGGCATCGCCTCACCTCATGGAGATGATTGACCTGGGTGTGAACATCAAACAGCAGATCTGTCATTCAGCTTAAACAACTATTATAGATGAACACGTCGGGCAGCAGCTCTTTCACCAAAAGTATGCATATTTTTGGCACTATGTTGAAAAGAAATCTTCACTTAAAAAAACATATTAACAAATTAAACAAAACAAACATATCATAAAGTACAGATTCTTTAAACAGGTTCATTTTGAATAGAAATTGGGTCTATCAGCCTGCCACAATAGGAGTCAACACACAATAATCAAAGGACCTTTGCAGAGCAGAGCACGCGAGCAGGATAAATGCCAGAACTATCTATTGACAGAGCTGAATGGTAAACAGCTAATAGATCGTAGGTCGGTTCAATGACCTGAAGAGGAACCGTTCTGTCAACAGGACAATAGAATATTCAATCCATTTACCTAAGTAAAATGCTTGATGACTGATATTAATCCCAGCATTACCTCTTTCGCTGCCGAACAGCATCTGGCTCCTTGCCAGGGCGCGTGCGTGTGTGTGTGTGTGTTTGTGTGTGTGTGCGTGCGTGTGTAAGAGGGAGAGTGATACACAGAGGAGTGCTGGAGTATAGAAAAGCTGATGAGAGGTTTCTTTCATGAGCGACAGACAGTGACATAGCTTTTGCCTGTGTGCGGAGTGAGAGGCAGAGACGGAGGATGACCAAGAGTGATAGGGCAGGGGGTGTGGAATGCCAGTGGTAACAGATCGAGGAAACGAGAGGGAAAAAAAGCTTGTAGAGCAGGGGGGGGAAAAGGACTTTGTAAGACAGGTGCAGGTAGAGACAGAGATAAGCAGTCAGGCTGACGTAGACAGCGATAAGATTATTATAGAGATAGGAAATATTGGGAAAGGGTACCGCATTAAATCAATCGTCTTCAAGACAAGCTCTGGGGGGATGGCATGCCTTCCCAGCCCTTCATCTTGTCTTCTGTGCTTAGTGACAGTGTTTGACAACATAATGCTTCGAACAAGGATCAAAAGGAAGTCTGTGTTGTGAAAGGCGCCTGCATCCATTTTTAAAGAGCCACGATGTATGATAAGGGCAAGTTGGTAATATCATTGCTATCTGAAAAAATAAATGTCATATTGTAATACGACTAACTCTGCACCTATTCATCCAATACCTATCCATCCATCCATCATCCACCAGTAACTAACCACCTACCAGATCCAGCCATCCTGTATTCACCAATACTGTACTCATGCATAGCCATCACCAAAGCCACATCCAAACCATCTACTCGCTTATATATATCTATACACTTTCCATCGATCCAGTTCTTCAACACATTCTTTATCTATACATTCATTCACTCACTTATATGAATGTCTATATCCATACCATAACCAGCTAACATCTCTCCATCCATCTTATCCATCCACTGATTAATACCCATCCATACATCCATCCACTTATACATCTGCCCATCCATCTTATCCATCCACTGATTAATATCCATCCATACATCCATCCACTTATACATCTGCCCATCCATCTTATCCATCCACTGATTAATATCCATCCATACATCCATCCACTTATCCATCTGCCCATCCATCTAATCTAGTATCGACCCACACCTATTCATCCATTCAGCCATCCCATAACAATCCATCCAATAGCTGACCTTCCAGATGTGAGCATGATCTCCTCTCCACTTTTGCACCTCTCTTACCAACCCCTGGTGGCTGACATTACTATCAGCTACATTGCAGTCCGCTTTAGGCACCCTCTTCGATTGCCAGAAACTCTGCCTTCCATAACCATTAGCACTCTTCACTATGGCCAAGGGCTCCCCCTTTCACACATTTTCAGACCACCTGCCCAGTCCACTGATAGCCCTCCTCTATCATGATCTATAGCTCCCCCATTTGCTGTCAGAAGCTCTCTGCTCCATCTTCTCTCCCTTCCAGCAAAAGCATCTTTTGAATGGGGCCTGGTCAATGTATCAAATACTCATAAAGGAATTAAATTCACAGATGGGCCAGTCACACTCCAGTGGTGGGCCACAGGGCCCCTGGACAGAGATGCTTGGTGGCGGTATCCAGCACTGAATCCCTCCTGTTCTCTGGAGGCGGAGGTACAGAACAATAACTAGGAAAAGAAAATGTTCCTCTATTACAAGAGTTGTGTTTGTGTTACATGAGTTTGTATGTGCACATTGGCATGTGTGTGTGGTACTAGCTGTTTACCGTGTGTACTCACTCCACACAGGCACACACTTATAAACTTTTCTGAAGGGGGTTAGCACTCGTGTAGGTACTGGGAAAGAGAGCGTGATGTCAAACCATTTGTTTAATATTTTGCATGCTTAGCCGGACAACCCCGTGCCTCGTACACAGGGTTCGCTTGTTGGGCACACCAGTCCACCCCCCTTCTCCACAGTGATAGCATAGGGGGCCTGGAAGACTTCCATTGAGCTGCAATGTTCTGTTTGGCCACCAACAAGGCTATACCCAATAGTGCCGGGTCCGCCCGGCTTCCCCGCACCCCTGCCAAAACCCTCAGCAATATCACTATTAGGAGAGCTCAAGCTCTAGACTCAGAACCATGGGGAGTTCAGCGACCACTCTTCTGCAGTACTGCTGTATGTAAACACACAACCATGTCATATGGAAAAAATCAGGGGATGCATGGGAGCAGCGAAAACACGAGGGACTGGGAAGCAATTTTGCTTGGTGCTGCCTATCAGGGGAAAGATACTCGCAGTGTAGATAGTAGGTCTGTACCAAGCGCAGCCATGATGATATGGTCAGCACCCTAGAGGCCATCAAGGCGTCTCTCCAATCTGCATCCGCTAACGGGCCAAGCCAACCCTCCCAGCATGTTTTGAGTGTTGTTAAAGTGTCTGGGGTGTTAATGAGGAGTGTACAATATATTTTTGATTCTCCCCCTTTGCTCAGTGCTCCCATCATAATCTTTGCTTCAGTGGACTGAATTCTTGGATCGATGTGCCTGGGGGAACATGCACCCGTATCGCATATCGTAATTGTAGGTATTTGCAGAATTGTGTTCCAGACAGGGAGTAAGTTTGCTGAAGTTCTTGAAAGTATCCATGTTGGAACCTCTGCATATATTCCCCAGAAGTGTGATACTAATGGCATCCCAGCGGGTAAACCCTTCTAGGGATGCCGTCTCCCTCAGCCACGTGCCATGCCATAAGGGAGTTTGTTGCGCAAGGTTGAACCACCATCCTGTGTGCCCGTGGGCTGCTCTTCACCCTCCAAACACCAGCCGGGTTACCTCGCGGAGTGTAGAAGGGACTGTGTCTCCGTATAACATTGTGAGGATTTGGGAGAAGTCCAGCCTGTTCACTTCTAGTTTGCAGGCCGGATCAGACCAACCGCCACTCATTAACAACGAGTAAGTGCGATGCAGTGTAATATAAGTATAAGTTGGATGCACCCAATCCACCATCATAAGGGGCATGCTGCCAGGTCCCGAATGCCAGTCGTGGTCATGAGTTGTGCCATAGAAATGCGATCATCAACAAATCCATCTCACGAAACCAGCGGCAAGGAATCAGGTGGGGGAAGTTTGGTAGGAGAAAAGGAAGCATATCAGTATCATCATTATGTACAATGTTAACCTCCCCATTACATTCAATGGGAGCATTTGCCATCTCTTAAGCTCTTCCTTATTCTTGCGAACAACTTGGGTAATATTGAGGGATTTAGGGCCACCCTTTTGCCAAGTACCGAAAGCTGAGGTGGCGGATAGGGATGGTCGTCTGCCAGTTTAGACATGGTGGAGAGGGCACCATTGGGGCTAACATCGATTTGGCCGGATTGACATTTAATCCTGAGCCCTCTGCAGAGAGCTGTAAGATCCGAAGACGTTGGGGGCCTTTGGGGACAGGGTCTGCTAGATATAAAAGAACGTCGACTGCATATAGGGCAATGCTGTCCTCATGTCCTTGGGTCCATTCCCACCTTCGAATCTGCCCATCGCATTGTATGGTTCTCGCTAAGAGTTCAATTGCCAGCGCAAAAAGGAGGGGGATAGGGGAGATCCCTGACAGGTTCCTTGCCGTATGGGGAATTCATCAGAGACCATACCATTGACCTGGACTCTGGCAATTGGATTAGAGTAAAGAACCCAAACCAGGTTTCGGAAACGGGGACCAAAGCCCGCTCTCTTGAGTACCTTGGCCAAATACCCCTAGCCTATGGTATCAAATGCTTTTTCGAAATCTACTAAAATCAGAGCCAAGGGATGCGGTAAGAGGTGGTGGTGTTTGAGCGCCATGTGGAGATGCCGTAAACAATGCCTCATGCTCCTCACAGGCATAAAGCCACTCTGATCAGGGTGAATGAGGGACCAAATGACTTGTCTGAGGCGCGAGGCAAGACTCACAGTGAAAATTTTCACCTCCCCATTGATAAGGGAAATGGGACGGTAGTCTGCTCAAGAAACCGAAGGAGGGAGAGATTTGGGTATAACTACGATCATAGCCCGATCTAGCTCCTTGGGAAAGGACCCAACCTCCTTCGCCTCTTTATATAGGTCTAGGAGGTGGAGGGCAATGATGCCTCTATATTTGGCATGAAAGTCAGTAGGGTACCCATCGAGGCCAGGTGTTTTGCCCGCTGCCATCGACGATATAGCCTCACCTGTCTTCTCTAAGGTTATGGGATCATCTAGTGCACGACTTTCAGCATCTGAAAGACAGGGCAGCGGCACCTCATCCAAGAGAGGTGCCCCTATTTCGCCTGCTGGGCATGGAGAAGCCACGTAAAGTGACTAATAGTAATCCGCAAATGCTTGAGAAGTCAGGGGAGGCACGGTGAGTGCGACTTGCAGCTTTAATTGTTTCCAGGATGACCCTACTTGCCAAGGGCTGGGATGCTAGCCAGTATGATAATTTCCCAATTTTGTCCCCCCACTTGTAGACCTGTGCCGTGGAAGCCCACCAAATTTGCTTTGCTGCTTCTAATGATAGGAGTCTAATCACCCCCAGAACCAGCGCCAGTTGCCTATTGGTGCAGTTGGCTGAACTATTGACAAGCTGCCTTTCTAGTTGAAGCGCTTCGGTCTCCAATTGTGTGATACGAAGGTATCACTTTCGCTCTGTTTGAGGATGTTCCTGGCATGACCTTGAATGGTAGCCTTGCATGCCGCCCAGAGGATACCTGGGGATCGCACTGATCCAGTATTAAGCTGAAAATAGTGTCTGACTTTCTTTCCCACTGCTTGATCATATGTCTTGTCCTGGAGATACCCGGCATTAAGCCGCCATATTGGTCGGCGATGTGCATCAGGGTCACCGATTTGAAGCAGTATTGGAGCGTGGTCGGAAATTCCACCGGGAAGTATCTGAATGTGAGAAACTAGAAGAGCATCTGGAGCTGGCATGAAAATCATGTCATTACACACGTGTGTGGGGTGCTGCTAAAGTATGTGGGTATTGCTGTTGCTGAGGGCTCCAGACCCTCCATACATTGCACAGACCTAATGTGGTTACCCATTTTTGCAATGATTGGGCATGACGGTGTTCTGAAATGGGGCCCGTAAAATTCATTGGGGGATTAAGGACCGCATTGAAATCCCCACACATGAGGGTGGGAGCCCAGCCACCACGTCGATGAGAGTGGTCAGGAAGGAGTCCAGTGCCACCGGAGGAGCGTAGATACATTAGAGGTTTAGTGAACACCCTTCTATAGAGCCTGTAAGAGCAAGATACCGGCCTTGGGGATCAGATTGGGTTCGGGTCACCACCATGGGAAAGGAGCATCTTAAGAGAATTATAAACCCCTGGGCATCCTGACAAACCCAGCATGATGGGCCCTGATGTACCCTTGTTGTGCAAGAAACTGACAAATGGACCCCAGGAGATGGGTCTTTTGAAGCATTAAGATAGAGGGAAGAAAGCGCAGAGTATAGCTCAATGCTGCAGAACTTTTGATCTTCTCCAGGAGACGATTAACGTTTCACGACATAACACTGTATGGAGCCATGGTGGGCGTTAGGTGACAATATGAGCTGAAGCAGAGCATCTAACGGTCATGCGTGCCGGAGTGGGCAGAGCATTGCAGAAGAGGATATTAAAGTGTACGGGGCCCATTGCCATTTATGTTGTATGAGGTCAATTCGACAACCTATGGAAGAAAAAGGCATAAAAGAACAGTAAAACAGTGACATTCATACATATTGTATACAGACCCTTGTCCCCCCCAACTTTCCTAACCCTATACTTACCCCTGAGAAACATCTGTTGCCCTGTAACAGGTATCCAAACTGGGAATCCACAAAGAAAAAAAAAGGAAAAACCCTTTTGATCAGGCATGGTATGGTGGACCCCTCCAGGTAATAGGATCAATACATCATGACACCCACAGCTATGTGAGCATAATTTGGAACATTCAGCAACAGTTTACAGATAAATCTGTACGTCAGCACCTCGGACCCAGACATGGACAATGTCAAGTGACCAGTGAGGGAGTTCGGCTCAAGCATCCTTCAGGCTGGGACCGTTCTTGTGGGGCCTTCCCGTCGTTGACAGAGGACTGCAGTCTGCTTGAGTGCTGTGTTGCAGAAGACTCCGGGGAGAGTGACCTGGTCCCAGCAGTACACCTTCGTGGGCGGGAGCGGGTCCTTTTCTGACGTCGGAATCTTGCTGCTCATTGGCCGACGAGTGGCAGGAGATGAGGGCGATGATCAATGTGGGTAGCTCAGCTGTTTTTCATCCACAAGCCAGTCCCAGGCAGTTTCAGGGGTTTAAAAAAATGGGATCTTTAAGTCAGGCAGGGAATAAAAGCAGATAGGACATCTGGAGATCTCTGAGCTTCTGCTTGCCGGCTTCGTATGATCTGCGTTTTTCCTGAACTTCTCGGGTGTAGTCTGGGAAGATCAATATTTTAGAGTTTTGATAGTGGAGGTCTTTGCGGTCCCTTGCTTCCCTCAGGATACAATCCCTGTCCTTGAAGTTGAGGAATCTCGCTATCAAGGGTCATCATTGTGCACCTGGAAGAGGTTTTAGGGGCAAGCAACCTGTGTGCCTGATCCACGACGAACCAGTGTGAGAGTTATTCTTTCGGCATCCAGGATTGAAGCCAGTCCTCCAGGATTATAGCTGGTTCGGATCCCTCGTCTTCGGGGAACCCCACAAAATGAAAATTGTTGCTTCTAGTCTGGTTTCCAGTGTCTTCGGCGCGATGAATGGAGCTCCCCTGTGCGGGTAAGTAGGCAGGCCACTTTGGCATTATGGTCAGCGACTTCGTTTTCCACAGAAGATAGATGCCTCTCTGCTTCTGTAATACGCCTTATGGCATTACGTAGATCTTGGCGAAGGAGCGCCACATCCACCCGGACCTCCCCAATCTTGGTTTCGACGACTGCCTGCACGGTATGAAGGGCCTGGAGAATCTTGTCTAGGCCATCTTCCTTTGTAGCGCCTTTATCTGTCAGCTCTCCTCCAGCTTGGGTTGCTGGTGTTGTGTACTGATCAATACATGGTTGGGAGGAAGGCGAATTTGTGGGTTTGTCTTTCCCCATTTTCTTAAGGAGTGGGTCTATGATCCAGTCCACAGCTTTGCCTGCTTGCTGGGGTTTCACAGCAGTACGTGCGGCTAAGCAGTTACCCTTCCATCCATGCCAGGATTAAATGTGGAGCAGCAGCGAAGGAGGAGCCAGTTCCTCAGGTGCAGGAGAAGCATGCATGCAATGAATTACCGCACAGCAGGTTTGTGAGTTAGCCGAAAAATGAGAGCCACGGCCAGCTGTTCGATGAAGCCTTACACTTGGGATGTAATGTTGTAGTGACAGTGCAACTGGCCCGACTTCAAGTGCCCTCAGAGAAGAGAAAAGAAAGAGGGGCTCAGTCCCCAAGGAGATTTCAGGTCCTGGGGAAACAGACCTTTTGCACCTTCAGGTCAGATTGCCCAGGCAGGAGTATTGGTAATTGGAGTTGGGAGAAAGAAGGATATCCACCTTCCAGCTCCTGGGACCAGCTTCGGCTCAACCAGTCTGGGCCTGGCGGGTGAGAGGCACAGCAGGAGAGACCCACTCCAGACCTCAACAGATCTGAGGTCACAGCTCCCTAGGCATAGGCCCTTTAGGTCCACAGGCGGGGAGAGGTACAATGTCTATGCTGGCGCAGCATTGGAAAATTGCAGAAGTTTCAAAACAGGGCTGGACCCAATCACTTGATTGTCTGGATGAGCCTATGCAGCTCTGCGTCCACAGCAGAAGTCACGCAAGTCTATAAGCAGTGGGGTCAGCACCCCTGGACCGGCTATATACAGCAGGTGGCGGGAGGAGGACTTGGTGTAGTTCGCCTGTCCTCCTGCTGGAGATGGCAGCTCGTGAAGCACGTCCCCGGGTGGTGCAGACCTCAACGGTGCAGCGGGCCCCATGCACTCGTCCACCGGGGCCGCAACAGTCACCTGGGGTTGCTGTGTGGCTCGGCCACAGTGTAGTCGACAGGTCGGCTCCCAATCTCTTGTTGCAGCCACCTCTCTCTTGGCTCGCCCCACCCGCTCCCATTAGCGGCCGGAGCGTTCAGGGCCTGGCCTGGGCCGCCATCTTGTAGGCTAAGACTGTCCACCGCTCCATAGTCAAGGATTTTGGCACTGTACATGCCAACAAAGGGTTCCAGCCGACTAGGGCAGCTATGGGAGGCTGTTGCAGTCCTTTGTTCACCCAGGTGATGTCAGGGTCTGCTGGTGATGAAGGCGGATGATGGAGGGGTTTGGAGCACTCTTAGAGTGTTACCGCCATCTTGACGCCTCAAGCCACGTCCCCGGTCCATCCATATTAATTGGACTGGCTGTAAGTGCACACAGGTCTACCTCATTTGAAAGTCTGGAGTTGCCCAGAAAGGACCAGACTCTGTAAAACTCTCTCCCAGCACCCCAGGCACCACCAGTAGTTTGTCCTCCATTAGGGGCGGGACAAATCATTTGGGGAAACCAGTATTTAAAGGCAGGTCTCTTTATGCTGAATTATGCAACTTAGGGGCATATTTACGTGCCCCTATCGCCACCACAACGTCACTTTTAGTGACGTCGTGGTGGCGAGAGGGGCTTTGCCTTATTTACAAGGCAGCGTTAAGCCACTTAACATGGCTTAACGCTGCCTTGTAAATAAGGCACCCTATCAAGCTGTACTTAGCGTGAAAGGGGAGGGTAATGGGTGTTGCGGTTGGTGTTCCATTGCAAAACCCATTGATTTTGATGCTGCCCCCTGTTTACAAGGGTGGCGTAAATAGGAGGCAGCGCCAAAATTAAGACCAGGGAAAACCTAGTCTTAAACAGGCAAAACTAGGAGAAATGCTTTATTTCGCCTCATTTTTTCTGTTTCCTTGTGTGCTGCGTTGTGCAGCACACATAGAAACAGCAAATTGCCAATGATTGTTTATGTGCAGGAAGGTGACCCTAACAATAATAAAGAAATTATGTTTTGCAACTTCTATGTATGCTGCATTGAGTAGCATACATAGAAGTTTCAAAACGCCATGAATGATTGTGTTTGTGCAGGAAGGCAGACCTTCCTGCATATAAACAATCATTTCCCCCAATGCAGACACCCTTGCACTATGGCGCTAGGCAGCTGAACTCAGCGCCAGCGCTAGGGGAAACACAGGGGTGCGCCGCGTTCTTGTGAATACTGAGCATCCCTGCATTTTCAGAATGGAGAAGCGTGGCATTAGCAATGTTTGCTTATCGCCACCCTTTTCCATTCTCTTGTAAATATGCCCCTAAGAACCTTATTATGATGGTGGTCAGTCCGACCGCCGACTGCTATTGAGGCGGTCAGGAGACCACCCGACAAGCAGTCGGCTGTCCAACCGCCGCATTACAATATGCTAACCGGTCTGGCGGTCACAAAGTGCTCCGTTACATGGCAGCTTGTGCAGCGGGCAGTGAAAAGGGCAGCAGCACAAGCTGCCGTGTAAAGGAGCACTTCCTGCACCACCATTCACCGTATGCCATGCATGCATGTGGTGCATGGCACACGGTGCATGGGGGTGTGTGAGGGCACTAGATGTGCCCCCTGGGCCACTTTACAGTGGCCAACTGCGGAAGGGGCACTGTTTGAGGCCCACAAAAACAGTTTCCAAAAGCCTTTTCATTGCGGTCTTTCCGACATGAAAAGGCTGTTGGAAAGAGATATCGTAATCCCGACGGATGTGCCTGCCTCGGCACCGCCTCCATTTGGGATTGCGATTCCAACCGCCGTCCCGACAGGATCGCTGATCCTGTTGAAGGCGGTGGTCTTCCCCCCAACTCTTTGGGGTCCGACCGCCTGGATTGTAATCTGGCAGTCAGACTGAAGGGCTGTTGGTTGGTCCGACCGCCACCGATAGCCTGTCGGTGGCGGTCCGACGGACATCGTAATCAGGGTCTTAGTCATTAGCTCACATCTCTTCCCACTCTCCGCACCTTCATTTTGGGGGGTGGCGGTCCCTAGCGCCATGGAGGGCTCAACGAGGGGGGCCGCGTGGCCCCCCTCTAACATGATTAAAGCCCTGGGGAGGTGGTGGTCCCCGGGGCTGCGTGTGGGGCATGAGCCCCCCCCCCCCACACCTTTGTTTAAAAAAAAAAAAAAAAGCCCCAGGGAGGTGGCGGTGCCCTGGGCTGCGGGGCCACGCGGGCTCCCGCGTATATTTACATCATTGCCCCCGGGACCTGGCTCACCTGTGGGCTTAAAGAGAACAAAGCGCTGGAGCCCGCGCTTCGTTTAAAAAAACAAACAAATTCGGCCGGATTCGCTGATCCAACGCGAAAGGCGCCGAATTTCTTTTTTTAAATGCTTTTTTTGGCCCTGGGGACCCCATCGCTGGGGCATGGCCATCTATTTGAGGACCACGGGGAAGCATGACGGCCCATGGTCCGGCCGCCTCCTGCGGGAGCAAGCATGGTGTTTTACCTCAAGGGAGCTGCTGACATGCAGCTCCCTGGGGGTAAAAAGCAAAGTGCTCCACTGTGAACAAGTGAGAACAAAATGCTCTCACTTTTTCACAGTGGTGCACTTGTTTGCTATGGGATGGCAGAAGCAGTGCTCCTGCCATCCCATAGCAAACTGCAATGTTCCGGGGGTGGGCACCCCGGGACATTGCTGGAGCTGGACCTGGGGGTTGGCGGTCCCCGTACCATGGAAGGCTCCACGAGGGGGGCCGCGCAGCCCCCTCCAACATGATTAAAGCCCCGGGGAGGTGGCGGTCCCTGGGGCTGCGGGGTGGGCCACGTGGCCCCTGCACAGTTAACAAAACTAGCCCTGGGGTGGTGAAGGTCCCCGGGGCTGCGTGGGGGGGGCAGGAGCCCTCCGTACCTTTATTTTTTTAAAGAAAGCCCCGGGAGGTGGCGATCCCTGGGGCTGCGTGTGGGGGCATGAGCCCCCCCACGCCTTTATTTTTTCAAAAGCCCCGGGGAGGTGGCAGTCCCCGGGACTGCGTGTGGGGGCATGAGCCCCCCCACGCCTTTATTTTTTTTTAAAAGCCCCAGGGAGGTGGCGGTCCCCGGGGCTGCTGGGGCCCACGCGGGCCCCTGTATATATTTACATCATTGCCCCGGGACCTGGCTCACCTGGGGGCTTAAAGAGAACAAAGCATTTTTTGAATGTGCCCCTGGGAAGGTGGCGGTCCCCAGGGCTGCGGTGGTGGCCCATGTGGCCCCTGCGCATTTAACAAATTAGCCCCAGGGAGGTGAAGGTCTCCAGGGCTGCGTGGGGGGGTCTGGAGCCCTCCGCGCCTTTACTGTTTTTAAAGAAAGTCCCGGGGAGGTGGCGTTTCCTGGGGCTGCGTGTGGGGCATGAGCCCCCCCACACCTTTGTTTAAGAAAAAAAGCCCCAGGGAAGTGGCGGTCCCCTGGGCTGCGGGGGCCCACGCGGGCTCCCGTGTATATTTGCATCATTGCCCCCGGGACCTGGCTCACCTGGGGTCTCAAAGAGAACAAAGCGCTGGAGCCTGCGCTTCATTTAAAAAAAAAAAAAGAAATTCGGCCGGATTCGCGGATCCAGCGCGAAAGGCGCTGAAATGTTTTTTTTAAATGCTTTTTTTGGCCATGGGGATCCCATCGCTGGGGCATGGCCATCTTTTTCAGGACCACGGGGAAGCATGACAGCCCTGTGGTCCGGCCGGCTCCTGCCTCCTGCGGGAGCCGGCATGGCTTTTTACCTCAAGGGAGCTGCTGACATGCAGCTTCCTGGGGTTAAAAAGCAAAGTGCTCCACTGTGAACAAGTGAGAACAAAATGCTCTCACTTTTTCACAGTGGTGCACTTGTTTGCTACGGGATGCCAGAAGCAGTGACCTGGGAGTTGGCAGTCCCCGTACCATGGAAGACTCCACGAGGGGGGGGCGTGCAGCCCCCCTCCAACATGATTAAAGCCCCCGGGAGGTGGTGGTGCCCGGGGCTGTGTGGGGGGCCACGTGGCCCCTGCGCATTTAACAAAATTAGCTTTGGGGAGGTAAAGGTCCCTGGGGCTGCATGGGGGGGCAGGAGCCCTCCGCGCCTTTATTTTTTAAAGAAAGCTCTGGGGAGGTGGCGTTTCCTGGGGCTGCGTGGGTCGGCCACGTGGCCCCTGCGCAGTTAACAAAATTAGCCCCAGAGTGGTGAAGGTCCCTGGGGCTGCGAGGGGGGGCAGGAGCCCTCCGCGCCTTTATTTTTTTTAAGAAAGCCCCGGGAGGTGGTGGTCCCTGGGGCTGCGTGTGGGGGCATGAGCCCCCCACGCCTTTATTTTTTTCAAAATGCCCCAAGGAGGTTACAGTCCCCAGAGCTGCGTGTGGGGGCATGAGCCCCCCCCCCCCCCCACGCCTTTTATTTTTTTTAAAAAGCCCCAGTGAGGTGGCGGTCCCCAGGGCTGCTGGGGCCCACGCGGGCCCCTGCATATATTTACATCATTGCCCCCGGGACCTGGCTCACCCGGGTGCCTAAAGAGAACAAAGCGCTGGAGCCCGCGCTTCGTTTTTTGTTTTTTTTAATTTTTGGACGGATTCGCGGATCCAACGCGAAACGTGCAGAATATTTTTTCCTTAAATGCTTTTTTTGGCCCTGGGGACCCCATCCCTGGGGCATGGCCATCTGTTTCAGGACCACAGGGGAGCATGAAGGCCCCGTGGTCCAGCCGGCTCCTGCCTCCTGCGGGAGCCGGCATGGCTTTTCACCTCAAGGGAGCTGATGACATGCAGCTCCCTGGGGGCAAAAAGCAAAGTGCTCCACTGTGAACAAGTGAGAACAAAATGCTCTCACTTGTTCACAGTGGTGCACTTGTTTGCTATGGGATGGCAGAAGCAGTGCTCCTGCCATCCCATAGCAAACTGCAATTTCCCCGGGGGTGGGCACCCCGGGTCATTGCTGGAGCTGGACCTTGGGGTTGGTGGTCCCCGGGCCATGGAAGGCTCCAAGATGGGGGCCACGCGGCCCCCTCCAACATGATTAAAGCCCCGGGAGGTGGTGGTCCCCGGGGCTGTGTGGGGGGGCTCGAGCCACCCCATGCATTTTTTTAAAGTACCCCTGGGGAGGTGGCGGTCCCCAGGGCTGCGGGTGCCACGTGGCTCCTGCGCATTTAACAAAAATAGCCCTGGGGAGGTGAAGGTCCCCGGGGCTGCGTGGGGGGGCAGGAACCCTCCATGCATTTATTTTTTTTAAGAAAGCCCCGGGGAGGTGGCGGTCCCTGGGGCTGCGTGTGGGGGCATGAGCCCCACCAGGCCTTTTTTTTTCTCCAAAATGTCCCGGGGAGTTGGCAGTCCCCGGGGCTGCGTGTGGGGGCATGAGCCCCCCATGCCTTTTTTTTTAAAAAAGCACCAGGGAGGTGGCGGTCCCCGGGGCTGCAGGGGCCCACGCGGGCTCCTGCATATATTTACATCATTGCCCCCAGGACCTGGCTCACCGGGGGGCTTAAAGAGAACAAAGTGCAGGAGCCCGCACTTCGTTTAAAAAAAAAAAAAAATTGGGCCGGATTTGCGGATCCAGCGCGAATCCTGCTGAAATCTTTTTTTTTTTTTTAAATTCTTTTTGGGCCCTGGGACTAGGGGGTCAGGGTGTTTCTACCCTGTCCCCTTTTCTTGATTTTTCTCCTTTTTTACCTCTTTTCTTGTGACTCGGTTCAACCGAGTCACAAGATGGCTGCCAGCACTTCCTGGTTGGAACTGTTGGCAGCCAATCAGATTGCAGGCTCGAGATCGGGAGGGTTCGTGGATCCTCAGCGTCCATATTTGTATATCTGATAAATGTTTGAATTTCTCAGGAACTACTGAACAGATTTACACCATTTAAAAAAAAGAGTTCTTACCAGACCAAGAGCTACCTTTTTGCCACATTTGGTGTAATTCCGTTCAGCAGTTCGGGCTGTAGCCGTGTCTAAAGTTTCCTATGGAAATTAACATAGAGAAAATAAGTTTTGGGACCCCCCTTTTTCTCGGCCCCTGCTTGATGAATCAACCCGAAACTTTCAACACAGGAGCTGACATGACCACCCCATTAGTTTCAAACATTTCGCGAAGATTCGGCAAACGGCGCCAAAGATATTGGCAAAAGAAAAAACGCTTTTTGAATAGAAACAAGGTCCTCACTATAACTAGGTCATTAGGTTATTTATATATATATATATATATATATACATACATACACACACACACAGGTTGCATATTTTCAATAGCACACATCGTTTACTTACCCAGAAATTTTACAAATGCTCAAATTATCTTTCCTATTATGAATGTCATGCTCTGCAAGCAATGGTATCACCAAGTATTTCCTCAGTTTGATATAGGATGCACAAGCAAGCAAAAAGTGAATTTACTATTCTACTTGCCCCTCAAGGCACTAACAGAGCTCTAGGTCACCCAGCGCTGGCTGTAAAATTAAGTAGTGTTAAAAGCAGAAATATAGACACAGTGGTATCACATAAGAAAACGTAAAATTCAACTACTTCTCACAGCCTGGAAAAGTTTCACAACTTGGCTCTAGAGAACTAGCAAAAATGCACTTAATGGTTTGATTCTACCTTATCCTGATAGTGTTCCATAACTGAAACTGCTACAATTTACCTCAAGTGCTAGGATCCCACCAAACAAAATTAAGCTCAAGTGTATGGACATATGGAACTCAAAGAAGTGTATCATGGTGATCAGCTTTCAACATGTTTAAAAGAGTTCTCAGTTATGTTCTTTTAGCCTATATTGCCGGAAGACTCACCCATATAACGGCTTTTTTATTGCCTCCAAAAGTTAAATGCTCTTCACCGCTAGCTCAATTTTCAGCAAATTCATCAGGGCGACTATGGAAGACTGCACAATGTCCTAAAACCTGTATAACAATGCAGAAGTTCTTCAGCAAAGCTTCCTTGCCCTCACCATTGGATGTTCAAAGACCACCAATAATGGCATAAGACAACGACAGAGGGCCAGCCCTAGGTTTTTATCTAATGTAGATATAACATGCCCACTGTTACCCAGAATTCCTACAATATTTTGTTCTTGGCGGATGGTAAATCCTTTTGGCAGGAAAAGAAAGCATAAAAATTTAGATTCTTCCACAAGGTCCACCTTAATTTTACTTAACATACATGATCTGTTCCCCTGATTCGTCTTTCCCACTATCACCGTTTTAAATTTAGAAACATTGTCTTCAAGGCCTTTGAAAAGACAATGCTTCTCCAGAGCAGCAAGCATTTTATAAAAAGCATTTTCATTTGTGCTAACAAAACGGTGCCATCTAAATGGGTATAGGCTGGCAAGCCAATTAACTTTTGGGAAGTCCTTAAGTAAACATTCATATGATTATTAACAATATTAAGTATTGTGTGGGCCAAATGGCACCCCTGCATTTTCCCTTTTGTAACTGGAAAATGATCTGTTGAATTCCCCTAGGGACTTAAATGTACTGCTGCTTTAAAGATAGCCATGATAAATGATAGAGGAACTTGACATACTTCAATTGAAGCTCTTAGCCACTGCAGAAAAATGCCCCATTTCTGTAGTCACTGCATTTTTTTGGTTAGATTTTGTGGCTGGTTTTTGACTCTGCACACACGGACACTACTATCCAATGTTCAGTGCATGTGCTCTGATCCCTTAAACGTGTTGAAATTGGCTACACTCCTGAAAACTTTAACTATAAGTCAATAGTGTATGACACAAAAGTGTACCCAGGGCCCTTAAGTTAAATGTCACTTGTAAACTGCAGCACATATTTGCCACCACTAAAGTGACAATGGAGAGCATGTCTCCAGGCCTGCCCCTGCTGCCTGGGTATGCAGTTTTAAAACTGCCAGTTCAACCTGGCGAAATAAACATTTTGCCAGGCCTAAACGTTCCTTTTTGGTAATAGGTCACCCCTAAGTTAGGCCCTAAATGCCCACAGGGAAAAGTGCATGGTATTTAAAAAACAGAGGACATTACATTCTATGTTTTACCTGTCCTGGCAGTGGAAAACCTCCAGAGTCATGCTTCACTGTGGCGAGGTTGGCTCTCCCATAAGAAAACACTGGGTTACATTATAAGATCTTATAGTGCTTAATATTTTGAAAAAGACACTTTAGAAAGTTGTCATTTTCCTGCCTGAAGCATGCGAGTCTTTCAAGTATACACTGTGACCCTGTAGCTGACCCCTTTATTAGCTGTGAAGTGACTCCCAGAGCTGAGACAAAGGGGGAGGGGCTTAACTTCTCATGACAGGATGGCCATCTGGGCTGTGCCCAGGAGCTTAATTAACTTTAAAGGATGCCTACACTGTCACATACAGATGTAGCACACACATGGGCCCCCTCATTTGGGCTGCCAGCTAGCCAGACACCAATACCAATGATTGGAGTGGCTACAAGAGAGGGTTTTTACATCATCATAGCCATACCTCTGGGTAGGCACATGAAGCTAGGCACATGGAAGAAAAGTTATGCCATGTTGGTTTAAGGTGGAGAGAGCCTCTGTGGGATAGCATAAAGGAAGTGCTGCAAAAGTGGGTAGGGTCACCCCTGGGAACATTTCCCACATAGGTTAGGGAGGGGCCAGGAGTTTCCCCTCACCCACAGGCTGGCACTGGGCATAAATGTGGCACTCCCTAGTATCCTCTTCAGAACATTGCTGGACCTGTGGAGGACCTGCTGTTGTGACCTGTGAGGAGGACCACTTGTACCAATGATTATGAAGTGGACTTCAAGGCACAGCTCCTTTTAAGCTACAGGGATACAAAAGCTGCAAGATGCCCACTTCCTGAGGAGCCCAGCTGATCAGTTCCAACTGGTCATTCCCTGGATTCTGCTGGAGTGAGTCCAGACCATTAAGTGGTGTTTGAAAGGTGCTGGGGCCCTAAGATAGGTGTCAGAGTGTACTCCTCTTGCTCGAAATGATGTAGAAACTTGTTGCCAACTTTTCTTTGAAGAACCCATAAGACACCAGGACCGTCATAGAGCCAAAGCTGTAGATGTCGAATCACTGGTCAGATTTACTTTTTTGGTCTGCCCCGCTGAAGGAAATCTGACTTCCAGAAATGTTTCTAAGTCAGAATGTAGAGGACTTCACCGAGAGGGACACTGAGTGGAGCTGATTGGTTTCAAGATCTTCCTGGGCATGGACGCTAGACTTCGCCCACTTGGAGCTTTCCTGGCTTCATCCATGACTACAGATGCAAAAACTAAACAAAATACTCAAATCTAATTGGCCGAGGAAGCTTTTCCTCCCATCAATCATTTCGAATTTGCAGATCTAGAGTCGGCTTTGGGAAAATGAAATAATCTGATTGGCTGGTTGCAACATCAGGAAAACATGTTACAGCCGCAATTACAGGACATGTCCTGAAAATATATGTGAAAAGACACATAAGGGGAAAGGGTGAGCTAACCCTGACCACCAAGCCCCATGTGCGGGTTTGGGCAAAGGAACCCCACTAGTGTCTAAAACTTAAAAAAAATTGATTTTGCGTAATTATTCAAGGCTTCCATTGCTGGTTTGGTTATCTCTAGTGTGACTCCCTGGTTCTGTGGATCCTGGCTGTCCCTGGTCTCTGGATCCTGACTGGAAATCTTCTGAAATGTCATAATCTCAGTTTTAGGGGGATGAGTAAATTCTGCCTAGTGACTATGTTTTTATGTCACGTGTAAGACAGGACATGCTTTGATGCTTGTGAGACATATTGTTAGCTTACAGTGGCCTCAGAGCCCCCCCATTGCTTACCATTGTTTGGCTTCATTGTCACTCCCATTTGCTTGCTTCTTACTCATTAGTGTGTGTGGACTTTTCTTCTGCTTCTTGTGTTTGTCCCACCCCTGGAGCATGGATGAATTAATTGTGCCCTTCTACTACTGCTTGCTTTTCAGGTGCTACTTGTTTGTTTTCCAGCAGTCTCTCTAACCATGCCCTCCGTGTTCCATCTTCCTCCCATGTCCTGCGTGTTGCTCCGCCCACCCATGCACCCCATATTTTCACCCACTCCTCCAGTTGCTTTCCCTCCCCTTCATGTTGGTTGCCCTCTCACATCCCCGTTGCTTGCCCCCACCTCTGCTACTTATTGTTTCTTTTTGTATACTGATCCAAGTCGGAATCACAAACAAAAAGAAAAAAGTGCTTGCATCAGTTTGAAAGCTTGCTTATGCTTGGTATGTGCGCCTAAAAAATAGCACAGATTGTCACATCCTAAGCTTTCTTTTTTTCTTTTTTAAAAGCCATGCTGCACAGCGTCGGGGATGCTGTAGAGCATGGCAAGCACTATTAACTAAGCTAATATGTCCTGAATGAGAGCCAATGGCTTTACCAATGCTTTTGTCAATCTCAAGCATGTATTAGGCCGGGTCATCAAGAAACTTAACATGGTCAATAAAGTTCAGAGCATTTCTAGAAAAAAATGACATAACTTGCTTACAGAGAGATGCCTACAAACCAAATTGTGTCAGTCACTTCACCAAGCAGATAAAGTGATTCCATTATCAAGCAGATGCCTTGTTTCACTGCAAGTATGGCTATCATATGTTTGTGCTAGTCTATTACATTGTAGCAAACTGCTTTGACACAGACAGACAAAAACAATTAGTCGCCCTCAGCTGTTTACTTACTGATATCATATTTATGCTTTCTTTTAAGTAGAAGTGTTTTTAATGACTATTAAGAAAGGAAATCAGAACAAAGTACTTCTTTCACTACTGTATTTCACTTTCCATTAGATACATGCTAATGACAGCTAATGTAACACTTTTGTTTTACTTTTTTTAAATGGTGCAGAATTTTGATTCTTCTTTCACAGCGACAGCTTCTAGACAAAGTAGGCACACGGCATTGTATAGTACTGTTGAGGTTTTAACCAACTTTTCGCTGCTTGCCTGCCCACAGTGTACTTGCTTCTGAATAAGAATTTATTTTTCTTTCACCTGTGCTGAAGTTGCAAGTTGCAAGTCTAGCTCCATTTTCACCATTAATATATTTGAAGTAGGTATAGATGAAGTAACACTGGCATGAATTCCTGAAATGCGCAGTGCTATTGAACTGTGGCAGTCACCCACCTTTTTCTTTGGAGCACCACATATATGTCATGCTTTTACACTAGGGCCCAGATTCACTAAGATTTTCTGTTGGGGTTGCATCACTTTTTGATGCAGCCCTGGCGCACAATCTATTTTGGTACTTATTAAGCGAGGCAAAGCTTGATTTGCTTTGCTTGGCTTTGCGTGACTTTCTAAAAAAAGAAAAGTAACGCAACGCAGCATTGCAATGCATTACCTTGCATCAGGTAGGTGTTACATGTATTTTGATGCAAACCCATATTTACTAAAGATTTGTAAATATATATGTAAAACTCCTAAAATAAATGTGTTTGCACTAAAGGAAAAAAACTGCTTTATTTAAAAGCATTCCCAGACATGGTGGTCAGATCCGAGGCCACCGAAGTCATCTGCGGCGGTCCACAAGGATCTTCACTCAGTCCAACCCTCTTCAACGTCTACATGAGCCCCCTCGCAGCCATCGCACGCCAACACAACCTCAACATCATCTCCTACGCCGACGACACCCAGCTGATCCTCTCCCTCACCAACGACCCCACCACCGCCAGAGCCAACCTACACGACGGGATGAGAGACGTCGCCGACTGGATGAGGAACTCAGACAAGACGGAAGTCCTCATCCTGGGCTCATCACCCTCCGCCTGGGACGACTCTTGGTGGCCCCCGGCCCTGGGCACCGCGCCCAAGCCAACGGACCACGCACGCAACCTGGGCTTCATCCTGGACTCCTCCCTGTCGATGACCAGACAAGTCAACGCCGTCTCATCTTCGTGCTTCAACACCCTGCGCATGCTCCGCAAGATCTTCAGATGGATCCCCACTGAAACCAGGAAGACCGTCACCCAGGCACTCGTCACCAGCCGACTGGACTATGGGAACACCCTCTACGCCGGAACCACAGCCAAACTTCAAAAAGACTCCAGCGCATCCAGAACGCCTCCGCACGACTCATCCTGGACATCCCCGGCACAGCCACATCACCGGACACCTGAAAGACCTGCACTGGCTCCCCGTCAGCAAGAGAATCACGTTCAGACTCCTCACCCACGCACACAAGGCCCTCCACGACCTGGGCCCCAAGTACCTCAACGACCGCATGACCTTCTACACGCCCACCCGCCAGCTACGATCAACCAGCCACGCCCTCGCCACCGTACCACGCATCCGCAGAGCCACCGCCGGAGGAAGATCCTTCTCCTACCTGGCAGCCAAGACCTGGAACTCCCTCCCCACTCACCTTCGGCGAACCCAGGACCATCTCTCCTTCAGGAAGCAGCTCAAGACCTGGCTGTTCGAGCAGTAACTTACCCCCTCCCCCAGCGCCTTGAGACCCTCCCGGGTGAGTAGCGCGCTCTATAAATGCCGTGATTGATTGATTGATGGTCTGCTGAGCCCAGCAGGCCATCATCCCTAGGAGGGCCTGTCATTCACAATGGGCTCGCAAAGTGCGAGTGGCTCATTAATATTAATGAGCCTCGCAATTTGCGACCCCATTGGGAATTGCAAACAGTGTTAAACACACTGTTGTACATTTGATTTTGCGCCTCGCTATTTGCGACTCACAATTTGTCGCAAATTGCGAGGCGCAAAATCAAATGGTCGTACATCTGGCCCTCTGTGTTCTATTGTACACCCCCTGTGCTGCTCCCTGAAAGGCAGAAATTATATAATGCTATCTGGCTCTTTACACGTTTATTTACCTCTGCAGCAGCAGGAATAGCTTTCCCTGATTCACTTTGCAATGGCTTTAGTAAAGAGAAAGATAGGAAGCTGTCTTACTATCAGTCCAGACGATTTCCTGTTTCCCTCCTTAATGGGTCGGTTGCCCTGGTTACAGAAAACACTTGGGATAGTGCATAGAAGTGTAATGTGTTTAACGCAAAAAGAGCTAGCAAGCATTCAACATGAGCATGGCAATTACCTAATCGACAGACCAGAGCTTTACCTCCGATCAGTTGGAGCATGGAGTTTTAAAATCCATAGATTTTGGTACTGCATTTATGCACGTTTTCTCAATGCAAGTGAATGGAGGTAGGTGTACGTGACCAATTGAATTCTACAGATAGGCACTATTGAGCAGGTGACCGGCTCTTCTTCGTAGGATGAAAGCTCGAAGGCCTTGAGAAGCAGGTACAAGGTTTTCTACTACTTTCTCCAGTCCTCCCTTCAGTGTGCCAGTTTCAGAATGAGGCCACGCTTACTAGAGTGAGTAAGCTAAAATGTGCAATGTACAACACATAAGACAATACAAAATGGATACCCCTTTAAAATGCATGTAAGTATGCAACAGTGCTAAGGCCTTAGTGAGCTTCAAGCAGGTGTAAAAAATTGCAACTGATTAATAAAATATGTCAGCATATGTTAAGGAGTGCATGTGGGTTTGTGTTCTTATGTTATGATTAAGGCACATATGTATACAAATTCATGTCCTCGCCCTTTAACGAACTTAGCTGAAAGTTTCTGTGCAAATCCAGCAGTAATTTTATATATATTCCATACGGCTTGCTTCTACGGCCCTTCTCTCGCACGCGGCAGTTGGAGCGTCATGTCGGTGAAGCCCACCGAACTTATGACCTATGACATAATATGTGAAAATGTCAAGAAAAGCTAATTGCATAATGCCACTAGGCGATGTAAGGATCATGAATTGTGCCATGCTAACACTGGGCCCGATTCACAGAACTAATCTGAGACAAAATCCTAAACTTACTACTTTTGGTATTCACAGAAGGCATTTAGCAGTAGTAAAGTTAGGATTTTGTCTTAAGTTTGTCTTAAGTCTGTCTTAAGTTTGTCTTAAGTCAAACTTAAGACAAAATCCTAACTTTACTACTACTAAATGCCTTCTGTGAATACCAAAAGTAGTAAATTTAGGATTTTGTCTCAGATTAGTTCTGTGAATCGGGCCCAGTGTGTTTTATAATTGTAATATACCATTACAAAATGGCCGCTACATTAACTCAGCAATCCATGAGTGAAGCACGTGTAGTCCTATTTTCATGTCTATACTGGAACATGTAAATATGTGGTTGTTTTTTCAAACCAGTGTGTGAGCAAGGGGACAAGAGTCTCAGAAACGCGTAACCTGGTGGAATAAAATCTTAAGCTGGTGAAACTTTACCCTGAGTGAGCGCCTATTTGGTTAAATAATATATATATATATATATATTACCTACTGGCGGTTGCCAGTAGGTAGTTATAGTTAGAACCTAGTTTCCATAGGAAAAGCGTTTTTTGATTTGCCAATATCTTTGGCGCCGTTTGACGAATCTTCGCGAAACTTTCAAAACTAATGGGTCGGTCTTCTCAGTTTCTCTGTTGAAAGTTTCGGGGTGACCAAATACATATTGGAGATGGACTGTAAAACACCATATGGTCTGAATTCCAGTGAGGATTTTTACACGTACCTTTAACATTTATGTTTTAAGTCCCAATGCTAATGTCCAAGCCTGCTGCTGCCTCATTAATGTTTTTACAATTTTATGTATAGTATGTTTTTGCACATTTGAACTTAGGAATTTACTGGTGACACTTTACATTGCACTGGCACTTTATCTTATGGCATGGAATGTTAGTTCAAAGCCCACTTGGGCTATATTTTTCCACTCTCGCTTTTTGAGAGAAATCGGTGATGAAATGTGATTGATTGAACCCAGTTAGGATTGGATTCTTTGCTGCTATATATGGGGAAAAAGTTTACATTTGTTTTACTTTTTAGTATGCATTTTATCCAATGTAATTGGTTTTTCATGCCTTTTTAACCTGGCAATTTTATGAGCGTTATATGTATTTTTAAAAATATTTATTTATTTAACTACATATTTAATGATATTTATATCGTTATTGCTCATTTTGCACATTACCAGTCTTGATATACTTGCTTCGCAAAGTCAAAAGGAAGTTTGGAGAGTGTTGACAAGTACTGCAATTTTTTCCATGTCTATGATGATTATGAGTCACGTTATTCAGCACTGTCACTTTAAAGGTTGCGACCGCTCCTCTAACATGTCATGTGATCAAGGCCCCTAGAGGGCTGAAACGCGTAATGGCGGCGGTGCAGGGCACAAAATAAAATAGAATTGCACCAAATCCTGGGTTCGCATCGTCTTTTTCCAACGGAGTGAGCTATATATATATATATATATATATAGATTACCTACTGCAGATCTCTTGCCTCTTTCTGCACCTCACTTTCCTGTTTCAGCACCTCTGTTGCTTTTTTCTGCAGATCTCTTGCCTCTTTCTGCACCCCTCTTTTCTCTTTCTGCACCTTTCTTGCCTCTTTCTGCACCCCTGTTCCCTCTTTCTGCATCTCTCTTGCCTTTTTCTGTATCTCTGTTGCCTCTTTCTGCACTTCTCTTGACACTATTCTGCTCGACCGTGTCAAACATGCTGGTATTCTAGGTACGGCGGCTCTCTGGCTTGCTTCCTTTTTGGAAGATCGTTCCCAGGCCGTTTGCCAAGGCCATTTTTCAGCTCCCCCACGTAAAATCACTTGTGGCGTTCCACAGGGCTCGGCCCTTTCTCCCCATCTATTTAATCTTTATATTGCCCCCTTGATCCAGTCCCTTAAAGATATGAATGTGACTGTTTTTAATTATGCAGATGACCTCCAATTACTTTTCAAGATCGATAACTCACAAAACCCGGTCATGGACTTTCAGGCTACAATGCGGCACATTCAACAATGGATGGACCTTAATCATCTTAAACTGAACCCGGGTAAGACAGAGCTTGTTCTTACTGGGGACAGTCATAAGTACTGGGGCCCCCATTACTGGCCTCCAGAGCTAGGACCTTCTCCTTCCCCGTCTCCCTCGGCCTTGATTATGGTCATAATAGCCACTGTCCTGTCACATCTTGACTACGCCAACTCTGTGTACTTGGGCATGCCCCTCTATCTGCTCAAACGGCTTCAGATGGTCCAAAACCATGCAGCCCGACTGATTTTCCAACAACCTAAATGGCAATCAGCAACTCCCTTGCTGAAGAAACTGCACTGGCTCCCTATCGCCCAGCGCTGTGCCTTTAAAACAGGCTGCCTTATTTTTAAATCTTTGCATGGCAACAGTCCTGTTTTCATCAACAGCCTGATTTCTAAACATACCCCCTTACGTAACCTACGTTCTGCCCATCTCTCACTCCTTATCATTCCGACATTCAAGCGGGTGCGTCAAGGAGGCCGCAGATTTGCGATTCTTGCCCCTAAACTGTGGAATTCTTTTCCGCTGGAAATACGGTCTTGCACTAACCTCCTGCAGTTTAGTAAGTCTCTCAAAACATGGCTTTTTGAACAGGCCTATGATTGATGTTCTACCGGATAGCACCTGGAGCCTCTTATAGCGCCATGAAGCCTCCTGGTGTACGTGCGCTTTATAAATTATTTTTAACATTAACATTAACATTTCTGCACCCTTCGCTCCTCATTCAGCACCTCTGTTACTTGTTTCTGTACTTCTCTTCCTTCTTTGTGCACCTCTCTTGCTTCTTTGTGCACCTCATTTGCCTCTTTCAGTACCTGTTGCTTTTTTCTTGAGATCTCTTGCCTCTTTCTTCACCTCACTTGCCTCTTTCAGCACCTCTGTTGCTTTTTTCTGCAGCTCTCTTGCCTCTTTCTGCACCTCTTTTCTCTTTCTGCACCTCTCTTGCCTCTTTCTGCACCCCTGTTCCCTCTTTCTGCACCTTTCCTGCCTGTTTCTGCACGTATCTTGCCTCTTTCTGTACCTCTGTTGCCTCTTTCTGCACTTTTCTTGCCTCTTTCTGCACCTCTGTTGCTTCTTTCTGCACTTCTATTGCCTCTTTCTGTACCTCTCTTGTTTCTTTCTGCACATCACTTGCCTCTTTCAGCACCTCTTTTGCTTTTTTCTGCAGATCTCTTGCCCCTGTCTGCACCTCACTTGCCTCTTTCAGCACCTTTGTTGCTTTTTTCTGCAGATCTCTTGCCTCTTTCTGAACCCCTCTTTTCTCTTTCTGCACCTCTCTTGCTTCTATCTGCACTCCTGTTCCCTCTTTCTGCACCTTTCCTGCCTGTTTCTGCACCTCTCTTGCCTCTTTCTGTACCTCTGTTGCCTCTTTCTGTACTTCTCTTGCTCTTTCTGCACCATTTGCGCCTCTTTCAGCACCTGTTACTTTCTGCACTTCTCTTCCTTCTTTCTGCACCCCTCCTGCCTCTTTCTGTACCTCTCTCGCCTCTTTGTGCACCCCTCCTACCTTTTTCTGCACCCCTCTTGCCTCTTTTTGCACCTCTGTTGGTTCTTTCTGCACTGTTCTTGCTTCTTTCTGCACCTTACTTGCCTCTTTCTGCACTTCTCTTGCTTCTTTCTACACCTCTGTTGCTTCTTTCAGCAATTCTCTTGCCTCTTTCTGCACTTCTCTTGCTTGTTTCTGCACCTCTCTTGCATCTTTCTGCACCTCTGTTGCTTCTTTCTGCACCCCTCCTGCCTCTTTCTGCACCCCTCTTCCCTCTTTGTGCAACTCTCTTGCCTCTTTCTATACCTCTCTTCCCTCTATCTGCACCACTCTTGCCTCTTTCTGTACCTCTGTTGCTTCTTTCTGCACACTTCGTCCCTCTTTCAGCACCTCTGTTGCTTCTTTCTGAACTTCTGTTGGTTCTTTCTGCACTGCTGTTGCCTCTTTCTGTATCCCTCTTGCCTCTTTGAGCACCTCTTTTGCTTCTTTCTGCACTTCTCTCTCCTCTTTCTGCACCCCTCTTGCCTCTTCGTGCACCTCTGATGCTTCTTTCTGCACTTCTATTGCCTCTTTCTGCACCTGCCTTGCTTCTTTCTGCAGCTGACTTGCCTCTTTCAGCACCTCTGTTGCTTTTTTCTGCAGATCTCTTGCCTCTTTCTGCACCTCACTTGCCTGTTTCAGCACCTCTGTTGCTTTTTTCTGCAGATCTCTTGCCTCTTTCTGCACCCCTATTTTCTCTTTCTGCACCTCTCTTGCCTCTTTCTGCACCCCTGTTCCCTCTTTCTGTACCTCTCTTGCCTCTTTCTGTACCACTGTTGCCTCTTTCTGCACTTTTCTTGCTATTTCTGCACCCTTTGTGCCTCTTTCAGCACCTCTGTTACTTATTTCTGCACTTCTCTTCCTTCTTTCTGTACCTCTCTTGCTTCTTTCAGCACCTCACTTGCCTTTCAGCACCTCCGTTGCTTTTTTCTGCAGATCTCTTGCCTCTTTCTGCACCTCACTTGCCTCTTTCAGCACCTCTGTTGCTTTTTTCTGCATCTCTCTATTACCTCTTTCTGCACCCCTCTTTTCTCTTTCTGAACCTTTCTTGCCTCTTTCTGCACCCGTTCCCTCTTTCTGCACCTTTCCTGCCTGTTTATGCATCTCTCTTGCCTCTATCTGTACCTCTGTTGCCTCTTTCTGCATATTTCTTGCCTCTTTCTGCACCCCTTTTGCCTCTTTCTGTACCTCTGTTGCTCCTTTCTGCACTTCTATTGCCTCTTTCTGTACCTCTCTTGCCTCCTTCTGCACCTCTGTTGCTTCTTTCTACACCTCTGTTGCTTCTTTCAGCAATTCTCTTGCCTCTTTCTGCACTTCTCTTGCCTGTTTCTGCACCCCTCTTGCCTCTTTCTGCACCCGTCTTCCCTCTTTGTGCAACTCTCTAGCCTCTTTCTACACCTCTCTTCCCTCTTTCTGCACTTCTCTTGCCTCTTTCTGCATCCTTCGTGCCTCTTTCAGCACCTCTGTTGGTTCTTTCTGCACTGCTCTTGCTTCTTTCTGCACCTTACTTGCCTCTTTCTGCACTTCTCTTGCTTCTTTCTACACCTCTGTTGCTTCTTTCAGCAATTCTCTTGCCTCTTTCTGCACTTCTTTTCCTTCTTTCTGTACCCCTCCTGCCTCTTTCTGCACCTCTGTTGCCTCTTTCTGCACTTCACTTGCTTCTTTCTGCACCTCATTTGCCTCTTTTGGCATCTCTGTTGCTTCTGTGTGCACTTCTCTTTCCTCTTTCTGCACCGCAATTTATAGTTAGCTCAACTAACTATAACGGCCAAATTTCTCTGGTTTTGTACGAGTGAAATGTCCAACTAACTATAACGTCCCTGAAATCTGTGTTTTTTTCAGTGAAAAAATATATATATATATATATATATGAGTACTCCAATGAAAAACAGAGTTGCTTTCATGCCGCCTCTGGCCTCGCAACGCCGGTGCCGTCGATGGAAGCAACCACCATCAGCAATTATTAGATACAAATCCACTCCAAGCAAGGAAATGAAAAGACGGCACACCAAGTGAATGTCTTACACAGATCTTTATGTGCAAGAGAACGACGCGTTTCAGCAATAAGCCTTTGTCAAGTTTTTAGTTTAGTGCTCAATCCCCCATAGAAATAACGTGGATAAACAGAAAACATGGAAGACAGACTGTTGAAAAAAGACTTACATATACAAAGGTCATGAGATATAAAAATAAAAATACAAATTGCATGTGCATGATATTCTACAATTAATAATGACCTGTAAACATATGTATATACAATACTGAATAATCAGAATTCTTTCATTCAGATAATTTCCTTCCATGTAATGATTAACCATAAGTTCCGTTTCGCCACGACAGGTGTCAGAATAACCCAAAGTGCAAATAAATATTGAGTGTTTAAAACAGCACTTACACAGCAATGCAGATAGTTACGTCAATGAACAAAACTTCAATAGAAGTTACAAAAAAGCCACATCCATAGGTCATAGGGGCAGATCCTGCTGCTCAGAAAATAATAAGGAAAATTCCTTAGAATTATAAAGAAGTGGAAAAAGGGAACTACATCCGGGGCAAATGCCCCACAAACATCTAAACTATCAATCAAATAGGTTGATAGTAAAGCTCCACAATTATAATAAACATATAGGAGCAACCAGACGTTGAGCCATGTAGAACCTTAGAAATCGTAAGACAATCAAGGACAAATGTCCAACCATCCAGACTGTAACATACTGCAATTAAAAAGTGCCTAAAGATATGTCACAAAAGAAGAGTGAGACCAAAAACTAAGTGAAATAGAAAATAAGGGACTTATATACAATCAATCAGATGAGTGGGAAATGGCAAGTTGACATCCTATTTAGTTTATGTGAGTTGTCAATTCTTCACTATTGTTCAAACCAAAAGGAATACGGGTATTGAGATCGATGATGTATCTAGATTCTAGTACTCGTAATTGCTTCTCTCTATCTCCCCCTCGAGTTTGTTTTAAAATACAGTCAATTCCCACAATCTTAAGAAGATATTTATTGCTATCATGTTTGGCCTGGAAATGCCGGGCCACAGGATAATTCAGATCATTATTGGTGATAGCACGGAGATGTTGTAATATACGCTGTTTTAACGGTAGTTTGGTGCTCCCAAATAATAAGGAAAATTCCTTAGAATTATAAAGAAGTGGAAAAAAGGAACTACATCCGAATAGTGAAGAATTGACAACTCACATAAACTAAATAGGATGTCAACTTGCCATTTCCCACTCATCTGATTGATGGTTGGGGTCCCCGGGGCATTTAATGGCCTGAGGAGGGGGGCCACGCAGCCCCCCTCCAAATAATAATTATTTTTTTTAAAAAGAGGGCATGCCCCGGGGGATGGGGTCCCCGGGGCAAATACAGGCCCAGGGAAGGGGGGCCACGCGGCCCCCTTCCCGTTTAAAAAAAATAAATAAAATAAATAAAAGAACAAAATCAGGCCCCGGGGGATGGTGTCCCCGGGGACAAAAGTGGACGAGGGAAAGGGGGCCACGCAGCCCCCCTCCCATAAAAAAAAAAAAAAACGGCATTGTGCCAGAGGCCCCGCCCTCTCCTGCAGCACTCTGCAAACGCGCCCCTGGCGCGTTGTAAGAAGGGGAAGTAATTCCCCTTGAATACTGGGGGTCCCTGGGGCCAACTAGCCCACAAGGAACCTCCAGTATGCGCCAGGAAGCTGCGTTGCAGAGAGGTGTTCAGAGGCCACGCCCCTTTTTACACCTCTCTGCAACGCAGCTCTGTGGCGCTTTTTGGAGGTACATGGTGGGCTAGTTGGTCCCCAGGGACCCTCAGGATTCAAGGGGACTTAATCCCCCAACTTAAAACGTGCCACGGGGCGCGTTTGCACAGTGGTGAAGGGAGGGGGCGGGGCTTCAGGTGACATGTGTGCAAACAGGCCCCGTGGCGCGTTTTAAGATGGGGATTTAAATCCCCTTCAATCCTGAGGGTCTCTGGGGCCAACTAGCCCACCAGGTACGTCCAGAAAGCGCCACAGAGCTGCGTTGCAGAGAGGTGTAAAAGGGGCGTGGCCTCTGAACACCTCTCTGCAACGCAGCTCCTGGCGCATACAGGAGGTACAGGGTGGGCTAGTTGGACCCCAGGGACCCTCATGATTCAAGGGAACTTAATCCCCCAACTTAAAACGCGCCACGGGCGCGTTTGCACAGTGGTGAAGGGAGGGGCGGGGCATGTTATTGTTAGAAATTAGCATTTCAAAAACCTTTGAAATTCACTTAAGAAACCATAGGTTTCAGGCACGTTATAGTTAGAAATTAGCATTTAAAAAACCTTTGAAATTCACTGAAAAAAACCATAAGTTTCAGACACGTTATAGTTAGAAATTAGCATTTAAAAAACCTTTGAAATTCACTGAAAAAACCATAGGTTTTAGGGACAGTTATAGTTAGTTGGACATTTCACTCGTACAAAACCATAGAAATTCCCCCGTTATAGTTAGTTCACGTAACTATCACTCGCGCCCCCGCAATGCACTGCTGATGACGTCACATATTATATCACTCATGACATGGTCAGTGACATCACTGACCATGTCAGCGTCAAATAGCGTCAAATAGCGTTGATTACTCTTCTAATATGGTCAGAGGTTCCTCTAATGCTAAGCCTGTTAGCTAATACTTTTGAATATATTTTAGCGTCACTGTTCATAAGCATTATAGGCCTATAGGATCCCGGGTCGGTTGGTGGTTTTCCCTTTTAAAAAAAAACTATAATATTGGCACTAGTTCGTGACTCGGGGGGGGGTGGGAGGTTTGCCCTTTTGTGTCTGAGATAGGGCCCTAGTGATGTCAAAAAAACTTTATAAAATTCTAACGAGATCCGATCGGATCTGGCGGCCTTGCCAGAGGGGAGATCGTTAAGTGCCCTATATATTTCTTCCATTGAAAAAGGATCTTCTAAAGACTCCTGATCTTCCTGGGAAAATTTCTCTATATGGATAGAGCCCAAAAAGGCCCTTATTGTTCTTTCCTCAGAGCTCCCCTCCAAGTCATATAGTTTTCCATAAAATCTGCGGAATTCTTCCCGTATGCCAGCTGAGCCACTTACAGATTTCCCCCTTACATTCTTAATCTCCGCTATCTCACCGCTGACTGTTTTCTGTCTTATACGCACAGCCAGCGTATGCCCCACATGCTCAGTATACTCATTACACTCTTGCCGCCGTGCAATATACTTCTCTGCTTCTCCTGCCATTGTAACATTGGCTATCGCTGCTTTAGCCAAGGCCAGTTTGTTTAGTATATTCCCTATACATGCCCGGCAGCGACTGCACCAACAAGCTCTTCTTATAATTCCCTCAGTTCTTTATATTGGTTATTCAGCTGTTGATGCTGCCTTTTTTTGCGGTGTAGGCTAAAACTTAATGTCTCCCCCTTTGCCCCTGCCTTAAAGGCATCCCACACCATGCCCACCCCTGTACTACCTCTATTACTCTCCATAAAGTCTACAATCCATTTTTTCATATGAATAATGTATCCCTGATCTACCAACAGTCCCCTTTCGAATGACCAAAGGGTTGTGATCCGATATTTCCCAGGGGTATGTTTCAACACTACAGTTTGATATTAAATTTTGCAAGACAAAGAAGTAATTCAGGTGGGCTACTGATTTATGCGGGTGGAAAAGAACGTACTCTGTAAATCTGGGGCCTTTAAATATGGCCAAATATCTATAAGCCCATTGTATCGAATAAAATGAGTAACAGCTCTGAAAACATTAGGCTTACGGCCAGCGTATTTTCGATATTATTACCCCAAAGCCCACCCATCCCATTGATATTCAAATCTCCACAGAACATATTCGGGATAGGCCAAGCTGCCATCTCTGCATTTAAAAACTCCGATAACTCAGGATTATCCCCTGTAGACCCAAATACTGAGCAGATGGTGAAGGAGTGATTAGCATTGTAGCATTCCTCAATAGCCCATCGTCCATATTTATCTGTCAAGTGCCTATTAAAGCTAATTTCTTTCTTCCGGGCCAAGATGGCCATGCCCCTTGTTCTCGGTCCCTGCATAGTATAGGCAATAAGTTTATACCCTAACTGTTCCAGCAGCCTTTTATTAGCCCCTTCAACATGGGTCTCCTGCAGACACAATATATTGGCGCGTAGGACCTTTAGATCCTCTGCCACCATGCGCCTTTTAAAGTGATCATTTAGGCCGCAAACATTCACTGTTGCTACTTGCAATTTCGTCGTGTTACACATCCTATTATTTTCAGGGCATGAGTTCCCCCCTCATTTAACAATATAGGTCCAACTCCCCAGACCAGCACCTTAGTTTTACCGTAGAATCTCGTGAATCTCATGAATCTCCTCATGCACCATTATTTTCCCCATTTTCCACCTCCCCGTGCCCTGCCCCCCACCGTAGCCCACCCACTCTACCCCATCCCTCCTTAACCCACTCCCCCCTTCCCACCACCCACCCAAACCATGAGGCAAACAGACCAGCAAAGGTCTGGGTGATGAAATCTGTGCTCCCACCAATCCCATTCGAAACCCCAGTACTACCAACCCAACTGTGCAAAAAAAAAAACACTCTAAGACACAGCCTTTGTCAGTACTCAACCTTTAAGGAGTCACCAGCAATGCCCCCTCAGGTTTAACCTTACTAATCAAAGGCCTATTTAATTACTCAGTCTCTACTTCCGCTTTCCGTGTATATATTCTTTAGCTTTTATCTTGGACGTAAAGACTCTGATCTTGTTGTTACAAATTATTTTTAGCCGGGCTGGATTCAATAAATAGGCTGCAGCCCCAAGTACTTGGCTGGGTTGAATCAACTGCCTTAACCTCAATCAATCAATCAATCACAGAATTTGTAGAGCGCACTACTTACCCGCGAGGGTCTCAAGGCGCTGGGGAGAGGGAAGGGGGGTGCTGCTACTGGTCGAACAGCCAGGTCTTGAGTAGCCTCCTGAAGGTCAGCAGGTCTTGGGTCTGTCGTAGGCTTAGTGGAAGGGTGTTCCAGGTCTTGGCGGCGAGGTGTGAGAAGGATCTGCCGGTGGTTGTTCTTTGAATGCGAGGGACGGTGGCGAGGGAGAGGTCGGCGGAGCGGAGCTGGCGGTTGGGGACGTAGAAGAAGAGTCGTCTGTTGAAGTAGACTGGGCCAGTCTTGTGGAGTGCCTTGTGTGCGTGGATGAGGAGTTTGAAGGTGATCCTCCTGTCGACGGGGAGCCAGTGCAGGTTCCTCAGGTGGGGTGTGATGTGGCTGTGGCGTGGTACGTCGAGGATCAGGCGTGCGGAGGCGTTTTGTATGCGTTGCAGTCGCTTGATGAGCTTGGCCGGGGCTCCGCGTAGAGGGCGTTCCCATAGTCAAGTCTGCTACTGACGCGGGCCTGGGTGACTGTTCTTCTTGTGTCTGTCGGGATCCACCTGTAGATCTTGCGAAGCATGCGGAGGGTGTTGAAGCAGGAGGAGGAGACTGCGTTGACTTGCTTGGCCATGGAGAGCGTTGAGTCGAGGATGACTCCCAGGTTGCGTGCGTGGTCGGTGGGTGTCGGGGCTGCTCCCAGCGTCGTTGGCCACCAGGAGTCGTCCCAGGCTGAGGGGTTGGAGCCGAGGATGAGGACCTCCGTCTTGTCCGTGTTCAGCTTTAGTCGGCTGATCTTCATCCAATCGGTGTCGTCCTTCATTCCTTCATGGAGATTGGCTTTGGCGGCGAGGGGGTCCTTGGTGAGGGAGAGGATCAGTTGAGTGTCGTCAGCGTAGGAGATAATGTTGAGGTCGTGCTGTCTGGCGATGCGTGCGAGCGGGGCCATGTAGATGTTGAACAGTGTTGGGCTGAGGGAAGATCCCTGGGGTACGCCGCAGATGATCTCGGAGGCTTCGGATCGGAAAGGTGGGAGGCGGACTCTCTGGGTTCTGCCGTCGAGGAAGGAGGTGGTCCATTCCAGGGCCTTGTCTCGGATCCCTGCGTCGTGGAGGCGTGCGCGTAGAGTGCGGTGGCAGACAGTGTCGAAGGCGGTGGAGAGGTCCAGCAGGATGAGGGCTGCGGTCTCACCGTTGTCCAGCAGGGTCCTGATGTCATCGGTGGCGGCGATGAGGGCAGTCTCAGTGCTGTGGTTGCTGCGGAACCCCGATTGGGATGGGTCCAGGATGCTGTTTTCTTCGAGGTATCGGGTTAGCTGTTTGTTGACGATCTTCTCGATGACCTTGGCTGGGAACGGAAGCAGGGAGATGGGCCGGAAGTTCTTGAGGTCTCTTGGGTCCGCCTTGGGTTTTTTGAGTAGGGCGTTGATCTCTGCGTGTTTCCAGCTCTCTGGGAAGGTCGTGGTCTCGAAGGAGAGATTGATAACGTTGCACAGGTGGGGTGCGATGGAGCTGCTGGCTTTGTTGAAGATGTGGTGCGGGAAAGGGTCTGACGGGGAGCCGGAGTGTATTGTGCCCATGGTCTTGATGGTGTCATCGATGTTCACGCTGGCCCAGGCTGGCAAGGGGTCATGGTCGATGGTGTGCGGCGGGTCTGGTGTATCTATCTTGGTGGGGGCTGTCTGGGTGTTGAACCTCCATCGTCTTTCCACTGTTACATGACAGAAGTCAGGCCGTGAAAAAAAAGGTTGCCCCTAGTAAATCTGCTTGGCATCCGGGCAACCTTTAGTAAACACTGCTTCCCGAAGCAGAAAATTCCCAAAATAAACAATTATAACTCTTGGTTGCTTAGATTCACCTGGCTGCAATTGTCCTGATTTTTCAACGTAAATGGGTAGCGATGCACACACTGAATTTCCATTTCCCAGTTCCATTGTTGGAGCTCAGGGAAAGCCTCCTTGATCAAATTTAGCACGTAAGCTCAAATATCATTCCCTTCAGCCCCTTCTTCAATGCCTAAAATTCTCAGGTTGTTGCGTCATAACCTATTTTCATAATCTTCTAGTTTCCATTGTATGTCTGTTATTTGTAATCCTTGAGCTTCTGTATGGGTTTGATTCCTAGCAACATCATTCTCCAGAGCAGCCGTCCATTCTTCGGCTGGCGTTAATCTCTGAGATATTTCAGCACAGGCTTTAGCCACTTTTCTGACTGCTCCTTCCAACTTTTTTGTGGTCAACCGGGTTTTTTTGCCATCTACACGTGTTTCTAGCTGGTGTTACTTTATTGATTCATAAATCAATTTCAGAGATGGTTTCTTGGCTCCCAGCCCACTTTGTGCCTCCTTGGCCTCCAAGTTGGTATCCGCATAGATTTTCTGCGTGGCTGAGTAATCCCATTTTAGGACCGCACCTGATACGTGTCTTTTTGAACCTTCCATAGAGTGACCTTGCTGTGTGCCTTCCTTACTCTGTCTGGAGTGTTTTTTCCTTCTGACAACCGCTCCGGGGCCACCATAATGGCTGCCACGGCTGGAGCTGGATGTCAACGGAAAACTCCAAACCTCAAACTCAGCTGAACTGGTATCTGAGCCATCAGTTGGGGAGAAAAATGGATCCCCTAGATCTTGAGAGTCTTCCAGATCTCCAGAGCCCACAGCCCCCTCTACTAATACATTTATATCTGGATTGGTCCAACCCAGGAGTAAAGGTCCCGGTACCCCTCGCTTGGATTTTGTACGGACTACCACATGCCTGTCAGGCGCGTCACGCCAAGCCGGCAGCGGCACCTGTTCCCGCGCTCGAACGCGGAGACGAGAGCCCCGCCCGCTGTTTTCTGTCAGCGGGCGAGGGCTGCGCCTGAGGGTATTTAAAGCCAGGATCCGCGCTGGCAACGCGCTTCGCGTTCCAGTACAGATCCCGGCAGGCCTCCCACTGCTTCATTCCCCAACTTACCTGTCTCCGTGGTTTTGGTCTTTTGATTGCCTCAGCTCCTTGCTCGTGTTGCCTAGGTACCTGGTCTGTCTTCCACTTCCTGGGTTGTCTGAGAGTGTTTCCGGGCTTCTTGACTTGCTGCTCCTTCCTGGGTGATACATTTGTTGCGAAGGACATTCTGCTCGGGTTAACCCTTTGCGTCCTGGTCCTTTTGTTCCTCTAGGACAAGAAAAAGGCAAAGGGATTTAAAGGATCTTATGTGTCAGTGTTTGGTTGTTTTCAGACTCAATTTATGAACAAAGGAAACGGCATTTATCTGATAGTACCGTGTTCTTGATAAGTATTTCTTGGGGTACACTTCATCCTCTGGTACTCTTCTGGCTGTTGAAAAAGAGAAAGAATACTTATTAGTGCGAATTTATCATAGAGCATCGCTATTGTGATTTTGCATAGTTATGACCCTTGTTATTCTTTACCTTTTTTGTCCCGTGCTTCCTCCTCTCTAGGGGAATGAGTTTTTGGGTTTTTCCCTACTTGTAGGAGTAACGGGTACATTAGTATTCTTTTTGACTGAAGGGTCCTTTTCTCTCCTATGGTGTTTCTAATTTAGGTGTGTATCTGTTGATCCTTGCCTTGTTGAATGGAAACCTCTGCAGTCCTATTACCTATTGAACCTTGTCTTTTCTGATAGGCAGTGGGGGTGTTCTATCGTCCCTGAGAATCGTATCTTCACACATACCTGACAATTTCCCTTCAAAGTACCTTTTAGACACAGGGAGGGGTAATCATAGCCAGCTTCTTTTTTCTGCATGTATACTCACCTTATGTTCTCTCCTTCAAGGTTCTAGAAGACTCTTCCCACAGAGGATCCGGCGGACATCTACCCCTTCTTTCTTCCCTTGTTTTGTTTCCCTTCTTCCCCACCTTCTCTCTTTGGCTTTGACTTAGTTGGGCGAAGGAGGTGGGTGAGGGAAGTTGGGGTTTAGCAGCCTTCCATCCCTGGCGCCCCTGCAGCAACTCCAGGTGAGCCATTACAATGCCCTCCTTCCTCTGATATAGTACCCCTCTGCGGTAGCAGAGGACCAGCCTAGTTAGGGACATCACAATTACCTGCCCCCTGGGTTGTCACCCCAAGTGGGTTATGTGTCAATCATGGGGTCTCTAGGTCACCCTCAGGAGGCATTGCAGGCTCAGCTGGAGGCCATTCCACTCCCTGGCTTATATACGCCGATCCACTAACCTGGGAATTGGACTGCAGGTTATGACCCGACTTTCTCCCAAGCTCGTGTGAGGATCCCAATTGCGGTTTCCCAAAAGCTGCTGCCATGGCCGGGAAAAATTCAGTTATCGCCTGCTGCTGCTGAGCATCCAGCTTGGTCTTGATCAGTGCTTGTCCATAGATGCTGCAGTCTCCGAGCTCTTTCTGCTTTTCAGGGCAGTTTTGTTTGCACCTGTCAACACTGTCTCAGTGCTCCGGTCACGAATCGTGCCGGCCGCTTTGGGTCGTATCCTGATCCAATGCAGACTCAAGCCAGGAACCTCCCAGGCCTTACAGCATGCCCACCCAGGAAGTGAGCCAAAGCCGAGAGTCCTGGAGCAATACTGCAGCCACCGTCGGCGTTATCCATGCTTCTGTGAAAGCTCGAGCCACCACGCCAGTCCAGGACTCAGGGAAAGTTTTCCATTTCCCCCGTTTCCTGCTGACCAACGGAAGGTTGCTCTGAGCTGGGTTTTCTTGACTTCTCTCTGTACCAGGCTCCGAGCAGTGGGAGAGCGGCCGCTGCAGCCCCTCACACAGACACCATCTTGCCTCAAATAGAGTACCGTATAATTACAAATTTTTATTAGGGGGGGGCGGAGACTAAAAACTGGCTCCTGAAATATAACGAGCCAAGCTACTATAAGAAAAATGGATTTAAGACCTTCCTGGCCGCATTTCAGGTGTAGGTGGCTGTAAAAGAAAAAGATATGATTTTGAGGAATATATTTTTATACCACGCTTTTTAGGAACCCAGCATTTCTGAAAATCTTTAGTGATGCGGCTATGCAAAGCTGGGAGGATTTAGGGGTTAGGATGATAGGGGAACTTTTTGATACTGAGGGAATAATGTCATTTGAGGAAGTTCAAACTAGCTATGGGGTTAATCAGAAAGATTTCTTTAAATATCTGCAGATATGAAGCTTCCTAGCCAAGAAAAATGGGGGGCCAAGAGGTTTTTCCAAAGACACTATTATGGAGGAAGTGAGGGACAAAGAGGGCTGCACAATTAATTGGATTTATTGGTGGCTAATCTGCTTGTTGCAAGATGATCTCGAAAAACCAGCTGATAAATGGGATCAAAGACTAAGTACAAAGGGAGCGGGCTTTTTGGAATCTTTAAACGTTGGCCAGACAATATTGTGTTCGGCAGGGTTGCAAGCACAACATTATAAAACAATCTCATATCTCTATTATACTCCGGCCAAAATTGCCAAATGGGGGGCTTTAGCCGGCACTCGGTGCCCCCGCTGTCAAGCTTCAGTGGCAGATGTGGTTCACATGTTTGCTACCTGCCCTTATCGTAAAACGCTGAGGAAAGACATGGAGAGGTTTTTCAATCAACCCTTGAAACTAAAAATAACCCTAAAGCCAGAGTTAATGTTGCTAGGTGTCAGTAGTGAGGGGTCGAATAGAGCTCACAAACATTTTATGTTTCTGGCCATGGCTGTGGTTAGAATCTGCATCACGTCTGCCTGGTTGGACCCAGTAGCTCCTATTGTTCATCAATGGCTAGCCCAGCTCTTATCGACATTTAACCTGGAAAAAGGTGTTCACGAGCGAAAGGGCTGGAGGGCTAAAAAAATTAGGAAAGAATATATGGGAACCGATTTATCATTGGAAAAACAATGTTGGGACAGGCCAAGATGAAATATGAGCTTTTGTGTACTGATGGTATTTAATATGATTTTAACGCTTCTTATCAACTGAAAGCTTCTGTGGTTTTATTCTCCTTAGATGGTATTTTTGATTGCTGAATCTCCTGATGTATTTATGCACTTATCTATGTGATCCTTATGAAATCTTAATAAAAAATAAAAAAACTATAAAGGTTTTCAAACCTTATGTGTTCTTTCTGAATTAATATCCATATTTTGTGCAATAGGTACCATTCCCCAAAAGAGCTCCCAATAGGCACAATTTTATATGTTAATGTATTTATCCTGAACATTTTTATAGATGGAAAGTAATGTATCCATGTGGCATCCATATGATTATGGTTTGTTTAACTGGCCAATTTGAGGGTTATTTAATTTTTATTTCCATAACTTAAACCCAAAGTATATATAGCCTCTCTTTCGCTTTGGGGGATCTTTGGGTCCTATTTCAGTCTATCAAACCTACTAGTTCTCCTCATGATCCCTGCTTGGCCAAGGTCATGGGGGTTCTGGGAGACATTCCAATATCCTAGATCTTCCCCTTAATGAATAAAAGTTTGTAACTTTTCGCTGATGCAGCGCAAAATGCAGATCTTGTGTTGCCAGTCATAGCTGGCGTCCCCTGTAGTGCAGAGAGTCGGGAGTTGACCAGATTTTCACAGTGGTCAACAGTTCAGGCTGAACTGTTTCCATAGGGAACAGGGTCAAGACTGATTTGCATATGGCTGTGTCTAAACTGGAATGGCGTGAAAAAAACAATAGATTTAACCCAGATCTGTGACTGGGGGTGAATGTTAATTTAGTATTCCGTCCATCATCTGTTCTTTATGAACTTTCTAAAAGTAGCATTTTCAGAATTGTGACTTGAAATCCAACTTAATCATTAAACTTGACATCCCTATCTGCTCCCAATCAAGAGTTAGCACTAGTTAAATTTAATAAGGTAACCCAATGTTATTCAATGGGAGAGATAGGCCCTACTGTAGTGAAAAACAAATATAGGAGTTTTCCCTGCTATGATATACAAAAGTTAAAAACACATGCCCTACTTTTTAAATACACTGCACACTGCCCTATGTGGTGTGTAAGACCTACTTTAGGGTGAGCTATATATGTTAAAAGGGAAGATTTAGGCCTGGCAAAAGGATTATTTTGCCAGGTCGATTTGGCAGTTTAATACAAACAACAAAAGGGGTGGCTATATCTTAATTGCTGAACATCTATCATTTTAAACAGTCAGGAATGCAGTTTTCAACGCTATTCAGTGAAAAATAGGTGCTTTAATGGTACTATACACTCTGCCACCTGGAGTGTCTAAGCCAGCCTAGGGCCACATCCTAGGAGGAACATTAACCAATGAAATGTACCGAAGCACACACAGGCAGTCCGTTAAATATAGTATATCGATGGATCATAAAGTACTCCAAAGTCCATAAATGATTTGCTGTGCATTATTTATTCTTTTCTTCAGTTCTAACAATTTCAGGTACAGTCAAGTGTGACAAGGGAGCAGAAGGCAGCCGACATGTGTTTCGTCCGATGGACTTTTTCATGGCTGCGGAAAAATATTTATGCAAACAGTTGTATTTGATGTAGTCATGACAAGTCTGAAAGTTGTTGTTCTTTTTGTGGTAACCCCACCAGAACAGTGATATGTATTGAAAAGATGTAACGGTTAAGTGCGTTAATCTAAAAGCTTAGAGAAGGTGCGAAATTATGTAAGCATTAAAGAAAATTATACTGATTCTGACGTGAACAGGTTGTGTCAATCGCCAATAAACCAGAAAAAAGGAAAAGTTATTAATGGCCAAAATTAATTAGTATCCTAAGATAGGGATGTGGATGTACTCCATATTAATATACCCATAAACCATCAGTGGGTACAGATGTGAGAGTTAACGAGATATAAGTGAGAAAGAAGTAGCTGTAAGATTTAATAGACAAAAGGTAAGCAAACAAGAATATGGGAAAGAATAGAAAAGGGTAGATTTGAACAGAAAAGAGTGAATAAGTACCTGAGTACATGTAATCGTCGTCCTGTAGTTGTAGAAAGGAAAACCAAATATAGTGTCATGTATGATCTTGTTACAATCTATAAAAAATAGTAGACATTATATAAACCTTCATCATATAAAAGTATAAAAATGGACCGTGTCCCTAGCTCGGGTGGCAATATCTATGATTTGGAAACTTATTAATCATAAAAGACAGGTGAACTTTACTCAAATTTTCTTGACTTGTATTTCAAGATTACAGGAATTTCGCTAAAAAAAGGGGGATTATACATACCAACGGTATTGTTGTGTGAGGTTCAAAATCCAGCATGAACATTTCAAAAACATGTCTCCTCCAATTGCAGGAGCAGGCATATAGGAGAGTGGGACTACTCAGTCTAAAACATGAGACTGAATGCGCGTTATAAATACAGTAAGTGGAATGTGGTGATCCCTTTTCTTTATAAACATGTGTGTAAACACATAATGGCAGGTTCAAACTTCTTAACAATTGAATATGCACATTACAAAAATTCTCCTCTGACCACGTGTGTGGAGCAGATTTGGGAAAGGTATGGAACGAGATATCCGACCATACATTTGCATGGAAGTGCAGTAAAGATAGGGAAAGTATTGTTCCCTTACCTGGGGTATTAATGAAAATGAACCAAAATGGAAAAGTTGTCCAGCCACACAGTAATGAGTTCCAAAGGCTAAGGTACCCCCCAAGTATTTTTACATACATATATCTGTATGGTGTGGTAAATAAAGTATCTGTAACTACAACAACAAATGCCATAGTAAATTGCACGTCCGTACTATACCTAAAATAATCAAATACACAACGCATGCTTTGTAAATCAATGTACCAATTACGATGAAAACAAATTAGGCCATGTTATATGTATCCAGAAGCTCCTATGAACAGTCTGGCCAAGATTAATGACCCAGATGAGGTAGAAAGAATGCCATGAATGCAAGTGGGCTAAAAAAACAAACAAAAAAAAAAGGTTAAAATTATCGTAGGAGGCTGGCTTAGTATATTCTGCACACTTATTTAAGTGAATCACCTTGCACTAATCCAGACAACCCTTATGGTGATTTTAGTGGTCTTAGAAAAACATAGAAAGTTCTCTAAGTGGTAGCTGTGCAGAGTAGACTTCAGCCTTAGTCCAGAAAGAATATAAAGCAGCTTGTTTTACCAGTACTAATCATATAGTGTAGGTTAAGTGAAAAAGAACCACCCAGTGTAGTTATAAAAATATGTATTTATTATAAACACTCACTAACACATTGCAATATCTCATCCCCGAATATATAATGACAATACACACAATAATTCAGTAATAGAACACGTAAGTAGAGGCTGGACCCAGAAGACTGAGAAGAGCCGGGGACCCAAGGAACCACCCAAGGTAAGTGCCCAGGAACCCCACGGAGGCCTTGCGCAGAGTGGAAACAAGACCTCGTTCTCAATACAAGTCAATAGGGAAGTCGCGGTTGCAGTTTTCAAGATGAAGGACCCTTCCCAGAGGACCCTGAAGAAACCTCGTGGAAGATGGAAGGTTGGAGAGACACCCCACCCGTGGATACCCCGGGAATCAGGATACCTACACCAGGGAAGCCAGGTGCATAGGTGCGAAGTGACGTCGGAAACAACCATAGTCCACAATGGAGGACTTCAGTAAAGATGCCGCTGGTGAAGAAGGTGAAAGAGTCCGGTGGAACCCAAGGGTGGATTCATGAAAAAAAAAGGACCTGCAAGCAGAGGGGACAGAGACTATGCCACTCAGGATTGACCAGGAGGCATGGAAGACGAATGCCCACCGATGTCGGGAGATGCAGGAGAGTTGATGTGACCTTGGCGCTGTAGCTGTGCGGACCAGGCGATGCTGTGGAAGACCAGGAGCCATTCATGAGCTGTTCCACATCGGATGTCAAGAGTCAGGGGGTCGGTGTCCGGCAGGAGCACCAACAAGCCTTAGCAGTGGCAACAAACGTGGCAGATGAGAAAGGTGCAGTGTCGGGACCAGCAAGGTCCAAGGGACTCACCACAAGCAGGTAAGTCAGAGCAGGCCCCGAGCAAACAAGGGAGCCCACTGAAGCCAAAGAAGACCCTCAAGAGGACCCATAGGCCAGAGGCACAGGAGGTGCAAGAGAACCATGAGCAGCTCACCAATGATGCAGGCCCACGGTGCAGAGGATGTGGTGAGGACAAAGATCTTGGTAACAAGAGATGCTGGAGGCAGGAGCTTCTTGGAGCCTGAAGATCCCTGCTGAAGAGAGTCAACAAGCCTTGGCAATGGCAAGTTGATGCGGTGCACAGGGGTACTGCTCCAGTGGTTCCGTCAAGGGATACTGGCTTGAAACTTGCTGTGAAGACAGTGCAGGCCTCAAGGGAGTTGCAGAACCACCACCTGTGTTGCTGAACCTTTCGGAGCTCAGGAACAGCAGACAAGTCAGCTTAATTGCGGTGCCTGCAGATGCAGGGGAGTGACTCCTTCACTTCAAGGGAGATTCCTTCAGGAGTCTTGGATGCCCACAGGCCTGGAGAATAACCTGTATGGAGCACAGGCATAGATAAAGAAGAAGTCTGGCAGGACGACGAGACCAGGAGCAGCAGGAGTCTTCCAGATGCAGTCTCGGTTCCCAAAGCGAAGTCCAACGAAGTCCAAAGTGCCCAGACGGTTGAAGAGGAAGTGATTTTGGATCTGAATCTTGTCCCACGATGAATCTAAAGACCCACCCACAGGTAAGCCCTTGAGTACCCCGAGGAAAGGGTTGGGACGATTCAGGGGTCCCTCCCAGAGGAGGGTCCAGACAGTGTGGAGGATACTCTCATGTCCTTTGTCCAGTTTTGCACCAGAGAGGGAGCCAACGGCTCCCTGAACTGGTTCCAACTGGAGAATGCAAGGAGGGCACCAAATGTGCCCTTCAAAGCAGTCTAGTGGCACTGGCAAGTGCCCCCTACCCTGGCCCAATACACTAAGTCCTGGCAGGGAGGTAGTCACACCTCCCTGTGACAGGAAACATATTGTCATACCTTCCCCTGCTTGCGCTTGGCTCAGCAGCAGGAGGGCAGAATCGTATCTGTGGTCGGCAGCAGCCATAGCTTGCTGTTAGACAATGTAAGACTGGTATTGGGAGCACTGAGGGCTTCCCAGAGGAGCCCCACAGTTCATGAAATCACACCCCCAACACCGTTTATGGTGTTGGAGTATGATTCCGAAATGTTTGATATCAAACATGCCAGGGTTCGTTACAGCCAGTTTAGAGTTACCCATCGCGTAATGACGCATGGCCACTCTATGTATTGGAATGAAGTGAAGTGAAGTGAATACTTTATTTGTGCGGTTAATCAAAACCCTTACAAAATGCAACATATTTAAAATGGAAGAGAGCAGCATTTCGAAGTATAAAACAATAAATATTGGATCAAAACATTATTAAAATCTCCATTTGTTTTTGTTTACAAGATAAGACGGTAATCATAAAAAAACCTTGATGGGCAGAGCAAGTCAGAGGTTCGATATTGGCCAAGCATCCACGGCCCAGGCCCTCCCTTTTAAAGTACCCCGAAGGGAGCGCCCCGCTCGGCGTGTGGACAATTTCCCTTCAATAATATGCGGGTATGGTAAACAAATTTCCCAAAGCTGGCCATGTGCTTTACAATGTCCAAAGTGTAAAGTTGTTGGACTGCCTCTTTTGCTGTACGGGTGCCCAATTGGAGGAGGATCGGTCTAAGGTAGATTCTGCGAACTGACTGAAGGGCTGGACAGCAAAATAGAATATGGGGCAGGGATTCTCGTTTGTAATTGCAGAAGCGGCACTCCCTAATGCCCGGCCTTATATTCACAGTTGGATATAGTTCTTTTAAAGGGAGAGGATGTAGTCTGGCCGCTAAAATCCTGTGTAGGGCTTGCCTCCCCACGGCCTGCGTGAGATGAAGCTTCGACTGGTCCGTGTATGTGGAAGACTTTGAGTCTCATGAAAGCCTCTTGCCGCCAAGGATTCCATATCCAGAGTGCGAGAGCGTAGACGCAATTGCTTTTTTATTATTGCTTTAATGATAGCGTAGTTGGTTATGCTAGGGTCCCAGTTCTCTGTAGCTAGCTGCAGAAGATCTTTGGCTAAAGCAAGACAGGCAGACCATGGGTTGCTGGATTGTAGAAAAATCGATTTTAAGACAGTCTTCATAGAGTTTGTAGGGGCCGCCGTTGTTAAAAAGAAGTATTTCGAGAGAGTCGCCAGCTCTTCTAGCTTTTGTTGGTTAAGATCAAATTCCAAGCGAATTAAGGTATTCCTGGTGCAGTCTGGTAAACGGAATAGCTTTTTGTAGGCGGTGCAATGTATTTTTTCCAGGTCCTGCGCAAATTTCCCTGGGAACGCCTGTTGCGCATAATTGAGGGACGGTAAGAGTTTAGCCCTCAAGACTCTTTGTATGGCCATTGTTGATGGACTGTCCAAAGTCGCGTATAGTTTGCAAAGTGTGTAGGTGACCATTTTCCCCGTCTGGTGCAGTTTCTGGAGGTGCACCCATAGGCGGCCCGATTCGCTGATCCAAACCCCACGGTAATTATAAGATTGGACACAGTCCAGGGTCAGCGTGCCCATCCGCCACTTTTTTTTGGGGATAGTGGCCGAAGATCACTATTTTGGACTTGGTTGTATTGGGGACCAGCTTGTTCTGAGCATTGTATGCAGAAAGGGCCGTAAGAGCTTTTTGGAGGCCTATTTTGGTATGATCAAGGAGGATCAGGTCATCGGCATACTGCCGCAGCTGTATCTTTGTGAGGCCAATCCTGGGCGTAGCTAAAGTGGCTCCATACAGAGCCCGGCCCATGTCCGCAGTGTACAAATTGAAGAGCATCGGGGCCAGGACGCATCCCTGTTTTAACCCCCGATCCGTGGTAATTTTCTCTGTGGTGAACTGGCTGTTAAGTTTGACCCTTACCCAAGTTCGCAAATATAGTGATTTAATGGCTTGTAGTAAGGGTGGACTGATGTTCCAACGTGTCAGTTTCTGCCAAAGGATGGAACGGTCTACCCCGTTGAAGGCTGCTGAGTTATCGATAAAGCAGGCAAAGAGGGGCGGGGTACAGTGGGACACCGCTTGATGGACTAGATACGACAGGGTGACGATGTTATCCATGGTAGAGCCCCCTGGTCTGAACCCGGTCTGATAAAAGGGCAGGAGACCTTCCATCTTGACCCAGTCCACTAATTCCGCCAAAAGTGAACTTGCATAGGCCTTGCCCTTGATGTCCAACAGGGCGATCATTCGGAAGTTCCTAGGGTCAGTGTTTGGCCCTTTTTTATATATTGGTTGCAGCAGTGAACCCCTCCAAGAGTCTGGGACGTCCCCCTGGAGCCTGCATTCTGCATATAGCTGCACCAGGGTGTCAGACCAGAAGTCTGTATCATCCCTGAAAAGGGAGCCTGGTAGACCACTGGGGCCGGGGGCTCCATTCCGTCGTATCTTTTTTAGGATTAAACAGACCTCGCCTTTACCTGGGAGAATTGAAGCGCCTGGAGGGCCAACAGGCTCTACTGCAAAGTTTATATGTCCCTCCAAGGGTGTTGTAGCACTGTTTTGCGAAGTGCCATTCGGATCCTCAGTATACAGACTTTTAACATGGGCTACCCAGGTAGCTGCGTCGAGGGGGTTCTCTCTGTTGGAGGTCCCGTGGAATAGTTGGTTTAGATATTGCCAAAATTCTTGGGATTTGCGCGGCCCCTACAGGTCAAAGATCTTCACCCATTTCGCCTCTGTGAGTTCACGTTTTGCCTTCCAAACCTGTTGTGAATGGTTTTTTGCTGCTAATTTAAGTTCCTTCTTGGCGGTCTCCGACCTGGTTTTTTGATAGGACCTTCGTTTGGCCTTTAGATGTTTTGCGCATTGCTTTATCGCTGGAGGTTGACCCAGAGCATATGTTGGGTTTGGGGGGGGATACTGTATATGGTGTTCCCCCGCAGCAGTGTGGCTAGTGCATATGCGAGTTTGTCCCATTCCCCTATACGACCCCAGTTATTAGGACCGGTCTGCCATCCGATCCATGTTATTTTCCATGAGGCAAATTCGTTGATTGCCTTTGCCCCCCATTTGATCCTTCGGAGGAGCCTGTGCTGTTCTTCACCCTGGGACGCTCCGATGCAGTGGGGGGTATAGCGGATGTCCGCTGTAATGGTTAAATGTAGAATTAAGGCAGCGTGGTCACTTTCACTCCGTGGAAGCACTTTGAAGTTTAGCATATGTTTTTGTAGCCTCTCACCTAGTAAAATATAGTCTATAGTGGTCTGATTGTTATAGGTGGGTGCGTAAGATACCCATGGCTTGGACTTTGTAGATAGAAAGTGCGTAGTGGCCAGATTGTATGCCCGCATGAAGGCGTTAAATCTCCCAGCGCACCCATCGGAATGACTGTCTGGTACATCCTCTCCTATTTTATGCATTTTAAGATCCCCAAGGATAATGGGTTCCATAGGAGCGAACTGTGTAAGCAAAGACTCAATCTGAGCAATCAGCCGAATGGGCTTGTCCTTGGGGGCGGTCCCGTGAGGGTTGTAATATACGTTGATTAAGAGTAGGGATAGTGGGCCCTCGCCCGTATTAAGGCCTTTCAAGGTCCTGGCCAGGAACATGTCCGAGAGGTTCTTTATCTCGGTAAAATGGACTTTCAAGGCATGTTTGATGTATATGGAGATGCCCCCCGCAGGTCTCCCAAATATAGTGCCTTTGGTTGCAGGTTTAAAGTATTCCGCATAACCTCCTATTGGAATGGACGCGGTTGTCCACGTTTCTTGAACGCAGATTAAATCAGCCCCTGTAAGGAGCGTGGTCGCCGAAGTACTTTGCAGAACCTTGGTCATCCCTGCGACGTTCAAGGTCATAATGTTTAATGATTGGATGTTATCAGAAGGGTTTCTGGGCTGAGCAGGGCTGTTGCTTGAGGCGAGCCGGGCCTTTGACGATCCGGACCCCTTACTTGATAAGGCCCTGAGATTTATTGGCCAAGTTGGCAGCGACCCAGCCCCAATAGGCCGAGTTTGGGGAGGGTGGGGGACAAAAGGGGGGGGATATTAGATGTAGAGATAACCTGTCTCCCCCACAAGGCCCGTCGACCCTGCACTGAATGTTCAAGTTTGCTTGTGCAAGGGAGCCCTGTATTGGAATGGCTGATGCACTTACAACGCTTGGAGAATGGACTCCGGGAATTGTAGGGGTGTCCTGCTCATGCAGGCACCCTCACACTTATAACCAAGCACCCTGCCTTCAGGATTGAAAAACTGCCTTAGGGGTGACTTACAGGTGTTAAGTGTAGTGACCTCAGATATAAGAAAACACATATCTGTTGTAAGTGGTGCTAGTACCAGCTTACACAGGCTACAATGGCAGGCCTGTAGTCATAATTTGAGTGGTCTCCATAGGTGGTATAATACATTTTTCAGCCCATGGTGGACCCCTGGCGTACTTTTGCCCTGGGTACATTAGTACCATATGCTAGGGACTTACAAGGGTACACCAGTAGCCAATCTGGGAGGTACCTAAGTACTCACCATGGTCCAATTTAGGGAGGAAGCACAGAGACTGGGATCCTGATTAGCAGGATCCCAGTCAGACTAGTCAGAAAAACACAATGACACCAGCAAAAAGTGGGGGTAACCATGAAAGCAGATCCTACTTTCCTACAATCTTTTAGCAATAGGATGTCTACCTATGTAGTTTTTCCGAGCAGCTTTTATTTGTAGCCTTTAACACGTGCAAGATGGTCACCCAATCTAAGAAGGCAAGGTTAGGGAAGGAAATAAAGTGGGGTCTTTGTGTACCTTTAGCACCCCTCATTTTGATGGGCCTGAAATACAGATTACAAAGGAAAGGGCAAAGGGGGCTTTGTTGTTTGGAGCGTCCCTGTGACTGTGGTATGAATACTAGGTTCATGGTTCATGTGTGTAAATTGTTACCTCTTTAACAAATTCACATTAACATCTGTGCTGATTAATATGGCGCTGGGATTGAGCAGGAGGGATAAGGAAAGAGTACACCTTTCATGCACACACGGTAGAGACTGTATCAACAGTAATTCATCCAGGTCTCCCCGAAGATAAGATAACACTGGTAATCTTAAGACACTTTAAAAAACTTTTGTCAACCAAGTACATAGTTTATCAGTTTATGGTTCTGAGAAGAATTTATTGTTTTTAAAATTGTGTTCAAAGTCTAAAGGGTCGAAACTTGTCACTTGTCGGTCACTTGTTTCTGCTGAGACAAATGCCTGAGTTACTTTCTTTCATATAAGGAGCATCCTGTAGTCTCAACCCTTGTTGAATGGGAGGCTAAGTTGGTGAACAGATATACATTTGGGTATTTATCACCGGATATTCTCAAATATCAGAGTTTTGATAAACTGTCTCGTTCATAAATTAGGTTACCACCTACATCAGTGTAGATGGACTTTGTAAACTAATCCCAAGAATTGAACACCAGGGCTTTGATATATCATGCTGTAACACTGTTGGTTATACATCAAAAGGGAATTACCTTTGGAATGCCTCTTCCTTTTCACAAATATTCCAATAAGAGATTACACTGTTGAAATGATGGTGTTATAATGATCACTTAGTTTTAGCAGCTTTTGTAAAGGGGCCATGGGGTTCAAGAGTCTACTTAGGGCCTGCTTTATATCTTGGCCATACGTATACTCTGTTGCATACTGCCAAGTCAGTGGTCTGCTTGCCAAATGTATGTGGAGGCGGATCTTAGGGTTAATCATGGCAGAGACTACTCCATCTACACCATGATTAGACCTCTCTGACAGCCCTCTGGAATAAGGGCCATTGGAGGCAAACCTCTAATTCCGCCCATTTAAGTTAGATGGGCAGAATTAGAGGTCCGTTTTTACTGCCCATCACTGCCAGGAAAACCCTGGTGGTAAGGGGGAGTGAAAACTGCAAAATGCTCCTCTTGCCATGGGATAGGACTGTAAATGGCGAGAGGAACATTTTATTTTTTGTTTTGAAAAAGAACTTGCTTCAGGATTTTCGTTTTGAAGAAAAATAAGGAAAACAGTTTGGTGCAAGGATCCGTCAGGCTGACAGAGCTCTGCACCAAAATGTCAACAGCACTGACAGGAACCCCCATGATCGTGGTTCCTACCAATGCTTTAGAAATGACCACCAACTTCGTGGTCATTTCTAAATTTGGCGGGTGAATTAGTCCCGGCGTGGAGGATGTTATTCGTCCACCAGGCCAACGGAGATGACTGTGTCCGCCCAAAATATAAATCGGGACCTTAGTTCTGTCTAAATAAGAAATGATCAGAAAAAATCATAGATTTCTCCAAGCAAAAATCTTTAGGTATTGCCAAACAAATGTAACTTCATGTGATACACGTCATGTGGCACATTTGTGCCTTGCACCTGTGATAACACATCTCACTCAATGAGTGCAGTTTTACCTTCGACAGGGTCTTCATTTTCCCAGCCATCAGATATGTATCATTGCAGTGGTGTTCAGCATGAACGTTCATTAGCAAGGCATCCTACAATGCCCTTGAGCCTTCCTTCCAACTGAGACATGTCAGTATTTAAAATTGACAGGAAGTAAAACCAACGCGAGTAACTGAGGGAGTAAACCTATAAAATAAAACACAACACTTTGGGGAAGACAAACGTCTAACATACATTTAATGCAAAAATACAACCCAGCAGAACATGCTGCAGAGTTCCTTTTGTGTACAGCAATTTTCAGGCAACAATAAAAATATCAAGATAAATCTGGTGATTAACCTGTTTGCTGCTGCTGTCGGCCAACGGCCGTCGTTAGTGCTGCGCACGTCCGTTGGCCGACGCGGCCCCGCCCGTTTAATAGAACGTTCCGCACTGGCGCGGAACGTTCGAAGCAGCAAACGGGTTAATGCACCTGCTGGACAGAGATCAGGAGTTTTGTACAGTGGCAGTTCTGACTCATCATGAAGTAGCTCAGAGGATTAATATGCCTGCTGCAAAGAATGTGTACCATGCACCTCACAAAATTGCATTTTATGTAGATAACTCCGTGGGTTGCTGCTTTTGTCACAGAGATCCTTTTGCTAGTTGTTGTTCATAAGTCAAAACCCTGGTTTAGCACAGTGAGCTATGAACTATCATCAGAGCTGTATGCAAACTGCAAGATATAGGTTTGAACGTTATGTTTTTTCCCGTCAGTTGTTATCCTAATGAAGCTAAAAATGGTAAGTTTGGGTAGAAATAAATTCTTATTTTTATAGCCAACCTGAACCACGTTTTAAATACTTAGTTTGTGCTTTTCCAGAACAAACACTCCTAAAATATAATGTATACCAGTACAGAGGACATGTGACTCCTACATCTTGTTGTCCATTTTCTTATGTAACATTTCCAATACACTGAGTTACACATGTATGATTATTTGTCTGAATAAAATATGTGTGATGTAAAGTGCTCTGACACGCTACACTGGTATGAGTAGCACTATAAAACAAATGAAATACATATGAGAGAGGGGCTATGGAGAGATGAGGGGCACTGTTGGAGGGTGGAAGTGAGGGAATTCGTGGATAAGTAGGTCAAGGGTGGGGCGCAAACAAAGTTTATCGCACCAGGTACCATCAGTGTTAAAGCCAGCCCTGCTAAAATGTATACATTTTGAAAGCGTTTTTATGCATTCTTTACTCAATATGTCATTGGAAATGTGAGCGTGTGATAGAAACTGTTGCTTCTAAAAAACTAACTTATGAGCAGGAGGCATGATCTTCTTATGAGAAAGAATATAGGTAGACTTTGAAAAAGAGCTACAGATACACAAACTAATGCTGAGTTCACTACCTTCTGAAATTCACGCTTCTTGTTGCCAATCCTCATAACAAGGCTAAGGTTACTACACAGTGCAGTAAATGTGCAAATGTACAACGCGAAATAAAATGGCCACTGGGCCCCAGAAATTCATAAAACTTAAAGGGCATGTTAAGGGTTTGTATGTTAAGCTAGTATAGAAACTATAGTGCAGTTCCACATAAAATGTATTCACACATTTTATGGTATAATGGCATTGGCAAGTTTATAATAAGCATTGGCTTTAAAGCACATTAATAAATTATTCGGATTTCTCAAAACATACTTCAATAGCACAGCTCAGCCATGTGTAAAAAAAAAAAAAGGGCAGATTTCCTAAGATTTTCCATCAGGGTTGCTTCACTTTTGTGGTGCAGCCCCAATGCTAAGTTATTTTAGAGTTTTACTAAGTTTAGTAAACACAAAGTAACACAACACAACACATTGTGCTGCCTTGCTTTACTTTGCGTCAGGGAGGCTCTCCACGGGTGGAGCATGGTCATTCTCATGCATTTACCCATGGATTTTGAAGCAATCCCAGATTTACTAAGGTGAGTAAACCTGGGATTGCAGCAAATTCTAAGGCTCCCCTAACCAGGGCTAACGAGGAGAAATTTGTTTATTCTCCATTATTCTGCAGCACACATAGAAAGAGGAAAGCGCATTTAAGGATTGTTTATGTGAAGGAAGGTATTCCATCTGCACAAAAAGAATGCTACCTGTAACACAAGCACCCTTGCACTACAGTGCCTGCATTGGCACTAAGCAGCACAGAGTGTGCCACAGTGCTTAATTTGTAAATTATTAAGTGCCAGGGCTCTGACCAGGAGGCCACTGCAGCTTGCACCACCCATTGCCCTTGTCATTGCTGCCAAAACAACTACTAACCATCTCTCTCACATGTAAATGCGACAGTTCAGATTATTCCAGGTCCCCAAAGCTAAAGGAATGGTTGGGGAGGTAGGTATTATCAATTTTAATGTATACTGTAGTCCTAAATTACCGTTGTTCTGCTCATCTCTAAATTAGATGAGCAGCGCCACCATGTGGTGGACTGTTCTAAGTATAGTGTTGACAATTAGGTGCCGGTGCCGAGCACCGGATACCAATTAAGTGCCGGTGCTGAGCACCGGAAAGCTCCGGCTCAAATTAAGCACTGGTGTGCCAGCACAAAGAGAGAGCAGATATTATTTATATCTTAGTAAATATGGAGCATTTCGACCCTCTCCCTCTCACGCAGCAAGTTGCCTTGCTGCGTTTCATTGTGTAAAAGAATAGTAAATCTGCCCCACAGTTTACTGCTCTGCCAGGGCAAAGGTCTTGAGTTTGTGACCAAAAGTTGAGAAAGAAGATGGATGATTAATTGAATGCCCAGGAGAAATAATTCTCTCCTTTTGAAATGTCCCATTACTAGATTCTAAAATGGGTGTCGCCATGGAACCACTGAAAAGCAGAAATCAGTGATTGGATTAAACTGTAGACTGACTGTTGGTATTTAGGTATTCTAGAGTGGGAACAAGTTGATAATGGCAGCGCAGGCATAAACATTTTGTTTTTATAATGACATAACAACGTTTATCGACTGTGCTGAGTGGTTGCCGGATTGACAGAAACCTATTTTTCATTATTTTTCCAGGCAAACATTATGTTAATTTCTTTCTTTTTCAAAACGTCCATTGTGATCCCTCTCATAAAATTTATTGGAACAATTTCTAAACTTTGAGAGAAAATATTACTAATAGGTAAACACTATGCGTCAATATTATCAATTTCATTAAGAGAATGTGTCCTCAGCTCTTGTCACAGTCTGCGGAGGCATCCTTTTTGTCAGGGTCTAGGAATTGAGAAAGCTCTTAAATGCATTGCATTTGTTCCCTCTAATAGATGTGGCTTCCAGTATACAATTTGCCCTAGCACATGTTAATTAATCTCAAAGTTGTTCACCTACGTTGGGACTTCCAATCACAACCAGTTCAGGGAAAACAAGCATTTTACAATAAGAAATGCAAATAAGACCAAGACGTCCTATATATGCACATTTTTCATTCTTTTCCAATGCTTTTAGAATTGAGCACTGGGTGCCAGGTCAGCTGGTATTCTTTAAGATCAAGTACTAATGTCACACATTGAGAACACCCATCGTTTGATCAACTTCCTCTCAGTATCTTGAATCAATTATCCCTTGGCATCCATGACAGTCCTTCTGAAGTGGAATGGTTAGCCATTATCAACCAAAACAAACATTCATTAATAACTACATTAAAATTACATTGTACCATGTTAACGTGTGGTGAAATTAGTGAACTTTAACCATATGAAAAAATATTTATGACACTAGCCTAAAATTGGCAACACATTTCCACCAAAGTTAAGCTTACTCATGACAAATCTTAAAATACAATGTGACACCTCATCTATTTACATGCTCAGTCAAATGTTTTAAAAATATTTGAGTTACCATCTCATGCAATGCCTTGAACAAATTGCACCATGATGAGTTAAAAAGTAACTGTATTACTATATTTTATATGGATGGCATTCATTCCCATCTGCTCTGTTTTGGATCTCAGGATTTGATGACCGAACAAGGGATAATTCTCACCCTGCCTCCACCAATTGTTTATTGCATCTGCTAAAACTTTGATTGCTTAGAACAGCATGCATACTGATATGAAGGGTTAAATAAAGATTGGACATTTACATTGTTTACAAATATTTTGTAGTCATACCAAAAGGGTACCATTCTGATTGAACTTTTGCCAGTTTTGTCAACGAAAATCTAAGACTATGTTATATATCTTATTTTAAAATTGTTACATACAGTATTTGGAATAAGGGAACATCCCAGCCTCTTACCTCATGGGGGCAATGTCCCAACTTATAAATACACATCAAAGCCAATAAGTTAGGCCTACGTATCACCTAAAACACATAGGCATTCAAAGATCAAACATAAATGCACACACACAGAGGTACTCATGAACGTTGAAGAGCAGACCTACAGGTAGTTATTTACTTAGACTGGCAGACAAAGAGGCTTCTGTACCCACAGAATAATTGCCATGCAGGTACCGTTGTCCAGACCGGTCAACAGACAGGCAGGGATTAATGGACACCAAGCAAGCAAACACAAACACGTGGATATCTATGCGCATAAAATAGTCATACATGCTCACATGATGCTAGACATACAGATTTTGAACTGTGCAAAGTTGAAAAATATTTGTATAGCAAATTTCTTGCAATTTTTGCAAATATTTTGATAATTAATGCCCGTGGTTGCTGAAGATTTCTACATGGTTTTGCATTAAAATGAAGGCGTTTGCCCCTAACTTAAGTTGTTGCAAGAAAGATAAAGATTATTCACATCCATCCATTTTCAATGCTGCGGAAAAAATTAAAAGATCTTGCAGTAAACTTACAGGCAAAGGGACCATTTTCAGTAAAAACCAACACTCGCTGGCAATAGTAGTCCTTGCAAGGAAATATTCCAAGTTTGTAGTAAAAAGTTCTTAAATGCATAAACCTAAGGATAGCAGGAGACTTTGCGAAATATGGTAGTTGGGATAATTCAAATCTACCCGATATTAAGTTTGTCTAATAAAAACTTTCCATACCCCTAATATACACGCAGACAAATCTGCATACTGGCGCCTATGCACATAGACCTACAGGCACATCTGTATATGATTGTTTAAACAATTTTCATTGTTTCCAAAAACATAGAAAACATACAGACATCCTCATAAGAGAGAGCATTCCAGAGGAAGTTCCATTGTATGACCAGATCTTTGTACTCCATGTAGTGTTTTTAGCCTTAGCATTACCCACTCATTCAAGTACAATCTGGGACATGCATATGGGCTGCAGGCCCTTATCTTGAACTATCATTCAAACCCGTTTTCCTTCAGATTTTTGCGTGTAATTTTACATAACTCTTATTCTGTCCCCCAGGCACCCCATATTTTACTAAATTTCTTAGGACAGCCTTCTTGCTTGGTGCACCACTTCCTCTGCCTCCATACACCAATCCATATTATTGTCCTATTGGCTCATCAGAGGAGTACTTTGGATGCCCCTTAGTCTAACAAGGTCTCTTTGTGCTGCTGCCATTGCAACATTACAGAACAACTGTGTTTATCTGTGCATTGTAAGATCAGTCCAGGTCTCCTAAATCATTAGTTATAATATTTAATCAAGCACTTTCCCTGTCAGTTTGGCTATTGGCTGTCTCGCTCTTCTCCAGAATTAGTGTATCCCGGGGCCGTCTTATATAATATGGATGAAAGTTCGCATCTCAATACGACCCCTAAGGCTTGCATCATTGTCTGCCCTCCCCATGTTCGGCATTAGTGCTTTAGGATATTACATATATTACTTGAATATAGAGTGTTTGTGCCCCCCCCCCCCTGCATAGACATGCAATATTACAAATGTATAAGACACTGGTCAATAACTGTCAGAGTATACTGGACACATTCGAAGATACATGGGAAGACGACATAGGATTATTAGACAAGGAAGATTGGACTGAAAAGTGTAGGCATCCACAAGAAGTGGCTATAAGAGCAGGAGTCCGGTTGGTACTTTTGAAGATATTATAGAGAATGTAATATCTTCAAAAGTACCAACCGGACTCCTGCTCTTATAGCCACTTCTTGTGGATGCCTACACTTTTCAGTCCAATCTTCCTTGTCTAATAATCCTATGTCGTCTTCCCCATGTATCTTCGAATGTGTCCAGTATACTCTGACAGTTGTTGACCAGTGTCTTATACATTTGTAATATTGCATGTCTATGCAGGTGAAGGGCACAAACACTCTATATTCAAGTAGTTATTCTTCTTGTACATCCACCAGTCCCTCTGAATATCACATGAGTGCATGCTCAACTTGTAAATATTTGTAATGTTGTGTGTTTGACAACTCAAGTTCCTGAATACCTGTAGGGCTCTATATGTCTCCCAGTTTGGAGATCCCCAGTATTCCCACTTTTTTAAATCCCTTTAGATTCTGTCTTGCAATAATCTTGGATCCTACAGTTGAGTCTGCAATGGAAGCCTATCTTTACAAGCCATCTTCCAGTTGGCTGCTCTCTATTTGTTGACTACCATTGCAATCTGACTCGGGACTGACGCCGGGAGCCCCCATCCATATATGCATACACATATCACGCTAGCCCCATCACCCACCCATCTGCTCTAAACGCTGGTTCTTGCTGACCACTTAAGAACCAATCTAAAGGAAACATTGACATTTCTCATGTGAAATGAACAAACTAGCTTTTTTCTGGTTGCCTGGACACAAGCAGTCCCATACATGCTTTCTCAGTGAAAAGAAAGCTCCACAGGGGTCGCTAATCCATTTCTGCAAGATGCTCTAATTCTTTAGTGATTCCAGCCCATGACCTGCCTTTTCCTAAGGAAAGCCTTTGAACTGCTTTTGCTGGTGAAATTCCCTAGGCCCATTAGCACAAGCCAGTCAGCCTTATTCCTATCCCTAGAATGTATTTCAGTGAATTAAGTCTTGACTTTGAAAGTCACGATTAATAACATTGATTGTTTCTCAAAACTGAAAGCTGAAACTAAAACCTGTTTGAAAACACTAGCTTTTCAGGACATACATGAAGTTACCAACTATTTAAAAAGTAAATGTTTATAGTTTTAATTAATTGTTGGAGATAGGAATCTCACAATTACAAGATCACAGTTTACTTTTGGGATCTATTAAATCACATTTACTTCTTAATTCAATAAGATTGTTCTTTGCGGATATTTATAGGCAGAGTTCTCTTGGTGCTATTGAAACTGAGTATGATTTTGAGGGTTTTGTGTTAGAGAGATATCAGCCTTGGAAGGCTTCAGTGTTACATAACTCTTCTTAATGCACATGTAAATGAACTCCAAAGCCTTGGGAAGAATGTCAGTTTCATCACTACTACCTTCTCAGGCATCCATCAGGATTTGAGTGGCTTCCGAGTTCATGGGAAAATGAATGCCCAGTTAGTGTAGCAAAGATGCCAAAGGGTACAGCTATACATTAAATAGGAGGCCTCACAGGGCAGAGCCCGTGGGACGCCCCCAAGGTAAGGGTCCCTGGCTTACATCTAAAGGAGCCATGCTGAACTGATACAGAACGATCTACTTAATAACATTTGGTCCATTTAAATACCTTAACTCCTATGCCCATATCTGTTAGTATTTGTAGGCGGGAAACGTTTTGCACTACTTAATAGTTTAATACAATATTTGTTAATTTAATGCACATTGCTGTCTCAGTCAATGGCCTTCTGTTAGCAGAGTATTATGCAGCAGTGGCTGCACTCAGACTGCGTGGAGTGCCTGAGCCTGTTTAGAAGGTGTCAAACCACAGCAAGGCCCCAAGCTTGGGGCTTAAAATGATTTTTAATGAAGAAGATGGATGTTCTGACATACATACGAATGGTGTGCTGGACAGGCAGGCAAATATACATACACTTGTCAATCAAAATGATATTGTGCTGCGTCTCCACACAGATTCTTTTAACTACTTGTCACCAAAATGTTGTACTTGGAGGGCAGAGGCTTCATATGAGAGTCTGGACCAATTTAAGAAGGAGGTAAGTTCTTTATTTCACCTTGGGCCTATTTCACCAAACCCTGCGAGCGGCAACCAAACGATTCCGACATCCCAGTCGCACTGTGATAATCTTGATGCCAACTTTAAACAAAAAATCAATATCATCTATAATACTTTCTAAAATCCAGTAGGCCCCAGCACACAGGAATCCCAAGAAGCTCCGCTTGTCTGCATGTTGGAAAGTTTCAGCCCAATAACTGAGGACCAGACCCTAGCCCATATAAACTCGATAAAGTAGGGGTCCCTGAGAGTCCCAGCACCCCCTCACGTAATTGCTACCCTAGCCCCTATCCTGTGTACCCCACTCACAGATCTATGTAATCTTTCCCTAAAAGTGGCTAGTATACCCTGCAAATGGAAGGCAGCATACATTAAGCCCCTCCTAAAAAAAGCCACAGCAGACCCCCAGAATTTTGCAAACTATAGACCCATCTCCCTCCTCCCTTTATTCTCCAAAATCTTAGAATCCACTGTGAATGCCCAACTATCACTATATTTGGAATCTAATCATCTACTCGACTGGTTCAAATCTGGCTTTCGTGCCTCACACAGCACGGAGGCTGCACTTGTGGAGGTTACAGACACCATCAAACTTGCATTAGATCAGGGTTTAGCGACCATGTTAGTTCTGTTAGACCTCTCAGCCACGTTCGATACCATCTCCCATCAGATCTTAGTGCATAGACTCTGGGAGTTTGGTATTAGAGGCAAAGCACTGGAATGGCTGGTCAACTTTCTGTCAAAACGCACAAACCAGGTCCAGTTGGGCGAGTACACATCAGCTCATTCATATATTGATAAGGGGGTGCCACAGGGCTCAATCTTGAGCCCAACACTGTTTAATGTGTATATGGCCCCCTTGGCACAACTCATTAGATCTTACGGTTTTGAAACCATCTCCTATGCTGATGACACCCAATTGATCATCACCATGGACCATGACCTTACCCTGACCAAAGCAAGATTTAAAAACTGCATGCTGTCAGTAGCCGCGTGGATGTCCAAGAACTGTCTTCAACTGAACATGACCAAAACAGAGATTCTTCTGTTCTGGAAGGCACAGACAGCTTGGGCAGAGGACTGGTGGCCTACTGAGCTTGGCTCGCCACCCACCCCCAATACATGTGCAAGGAATTTGGGAATAATGCTGGATGACAAGCTCTCCATGAAGGAGCATGTCAAGACAGTGTCTGGGACCTGTTTTGGCATTCTGCGAACCATTAAAAAGGTCTTTCAATAGACTCCTCTACAAGCCAGGAAGACACTGGTACAGGCGCTAATAATGAGCCGCCTGGATTATGGCAATGCCCTCCTGGTGGGGAGTAGTAAAGGCCTTTTGGCCAGGCTCCAGGTGGTGCAGAATTCAGCCGCTAGACTGATACTAAATCTTCCTCCTCGTTCCCCCTCTGAGCCCTCCTTATATTCCTTTCACTGGCTCCCGATTAAAAAGCGTGCCCTCTTCAAACTTCTCTGCCTGGTATGCAAGACCCTGCAGGGGAAAGGCCCTCTCTATCTGAGACAGAAACTTCAACCATATATCCCGGCGCTGCAGCTCAGGTCGAGTGATCGATTGCTTCTATGCCCAAAACGCATCAGAACTACGAGGCACGGAGGCAGCGCCTTCTCATTTCGGGCACCCTGTCACTGGAATAGGCTACCTTTATCCATCTGAGCATGTACAGACTTCATTATATTAAAAAAAAACTCTTGAAAACCTGGCTTTTCTCTCAGTAGTCGAACCTCTCTCTACTCCCACATTGCAACGGTGCCTAGAGATCCCTGTAGGAATGATTTGTGCGCCTAACAAATGTAACTAATAAATGAAATAAAATAAGTCACTGTCACAGCCTAATAGGTCCTGTTACAGCTCCATTCATCCTTTCATTTCCACCTTCCTACATGGAACGTGTCCACTTTTCAACTCCCAATTATACATATATTTTTTATTGTTTGCACATTAACCACTCCCACCTCCTTCAATTTGGCAAGGGTTAAGTGGAGCACCCTCCGTGCCCTGGCCTGCAGCGACTCTGCTGTTGGTTGTGAGGCTGCCGTGCCAGCAGCATGCCTGCAGCTAGGGTTGGGAGGGGAAGCTTCCAGCTGGCCTCATTCTCAGCCCGTTCACCCGTTGTATAGACATGGGTGTTTAATAAGGTCGAGCGTAAGAAGGGAGGGGTCAGCGCTGCCTGCCAAGTCAGCATCAAAGTTAAGTAAACTACTCTCGGGTGGAAGGCTGCCAGATGGAAGGTTTAGGGAGCAGTGATACTGTCCTGTAGTCTGTGTCCCAGCCCTTCACACTCTACTTTAATGCTTGAGGAGCCAGACTCCATCCAGTGCCTCTAGTTTGGCCTCTCTGGGTTAGCTAATAGTGGACTTAGCCCTGAGCATATACCAATGTAGATTATTCAAAGCTCTGAACACTCTTCCTGCAAATATGAAACTCCATCTTCATTTCTGTTGAGCGCTTAACTGCTGTTTCTAGGAATCCATTCTTGGCATTAGTGGAATTACGGTTTCCATTTTATTCCATATGAAACCTTACCAATTGGATAAGTGCAGCGGCGGCTCCTCCTCTATGGCAGAGGAGTCACCTCCCCTCCTCCGCCAGCAGCAGCAGCTGCAAAACTTGAAAAATAAAACGATAATAAGGCATGTTTATTATCGTTTTATTTTTCTCTATAGTGTCGGGTCTAGGGAGCGGGGCTAAGGGGATGACAGGCACGAGGGGGAGTGGTAGGTGCACTGTTGTCAGTGCGCATGTGGGTTTGGCCGGCAGTCTCAGGACGGCCAAACTGGCGTGCACACTGGTGCTGGCTCAAACCTGAGCTGCGTTGCCAGGTTGGAGACATCCAGGTCGCTCAGGCCAATCGTGATGCTGCTCTCAGCATGAGAGCAGTGTTGGGATTGGCCGCAGGGCAGTCTGGGAGCCTGTGCCTGCAGTGGAGCAAGAAGGGCGGAACTGTAGCGGGCATTCTGGTAAATTCTTTGTTGTTGTTTTTTGTTTTATCACCCCACCACCCCCTCCTTGTCCCAGCCCTGTCACTTTGCCCCAACACCAGATGCAACTGGATAAGTGGTCATTTCAGTCTCAGTTCTCACTCAGTCTGTGCCTCCTGTCTTCAGCTTCGCTGTCTTCAATGTGCAGTTCACAGAGCCAGACTAGGAACCGGTAAAATATGCTGCATCAGCTGTGTGCGAGCAAGAGTGCACAGCGAGCATGCCGGACCACTGCAAGGGGGTGGCTTGGAGAGGTCCTCCCCCCCATAGATGTAATTTAGGGGTCCTCAAGGGTCAGGATCTGCAACCACTGCCTTTTCGACCCGTGGCCTCAGAAGTAACAACATCAGTGGCAAGAACACATGGGTGGCTCATGTCAGGCTCTAACCTCCTTGTTATTTTGTCATTTTTATTACATTAAAAGTGAATAACAGTCTGCCATTCACTATTAGTTTAATAAAATGTGAAGCAGCAGGATGTGGAACGTGACCTTCACTGGCAAAATGCTGGCACTGGCATGCTGGAGGTAATACATGGCATGGGTCTACTGTGGAAAATGTTCTGGCACTGGCAATACTGGAGGAAATTCATTGCATAGGTGGCACCTGTGGCACAATGTTGGTGCTGGCACTTTGGAGGAAATTCTTGGAATAAGGGAGGACATCAGTGGCATATGTCAGAGGGGCATCCATGACAAAATGCTGAAGACTTAAGCCGCCAATGCTACGGCTACGTTGTGCTGTGTAAATTAGCTGGCGTGAACCGGACGATTGACGGAGCTCACATGGAATGCTCTCTCACGATTTGAAGAACTTGACGGACGGTCGATACCCATAGGGTATGTGTGAGAGACCTACAGCTACTCGCATGTCGTCGTTTTTATGGGAACTTCATTTTAAATTATCAAGAGATATCATCTAGCCATCTTATATTTCCATAGCAACTCCTGAAGATTCGGTATTGGAGCTGCTAAGCCATATCAAACTAAAAATAATGAACAGTCTCAACACCAGTGAATCTATATACCTCAATTAAGGTTTCATATTATACATGGCTACCTGATGAAGGCATAAGGCCGAAACGCGCGTAGGATTACACCCTTAGCCATGACATACGATTGTCTTTGTTTGTATCCATGCATTCTCGAAATTAATTGCAAATTCATGAGATTAGCATTATTAGATAAACCAGTATACTTGAGAGAATAGGTCAGAAATGAACAGAACAATATTTGTTTTAATGTTGTGCATATATCATTGCATTTTGTCTTTTTATAATATATAAGGAAAATATAAGAAAAAGAAAAAAAGAAATAAGAAAGAATTTTTATATTAACAAATGATGAATGAATAAAAAAAAAAAAAAAAAAAAAAATGTGTTTGTGACATCAAACAATCTTTGGGTGGTTACATAATTGTTTATTGTATTTAGACAGTCCACTGCTCACCATGTTTCCTATATGGTTTTTCACATATGTTATGCAGACCCTGATATAGGAGACGTTATTAGGGGTACCCTTTTTTGTACTTATTGCGTGGGTGGTGCTGCATTAATTGATGCGTGGAGTGGTGTGGTGCAGAGTGAAGTGCAGTTGCGCTGAGTGGGCCGGCATTGCATAGAGTGGAGTGCAGTTTCATAGAGTGGCGTTGTGTGGAGTGGCATAGAGTGAAGTTGTGTAAAGCAGAGTGTCGTGGAGTAAAGGAGAATGGCGTTGAGTGTAGGGGAGTGGAGTAGAGCAGAGTGGAGTGGAGTGGGATGGAGTAAAGCAGAGTGGAGCACAGTGGCTTGGAGTAAAGCAGAGTGGCATTGAGTGGAGTGGAGTAAAGCAGAGTGGAGTGGAGTAAAGCAGTGTGGCGTGGAGCAAAGCAGAGTGGCCTGGAGCGGTGTAAAGCAGAGTGGAGTAAAACAGAATGGCGTTGAGTGGAGTGGAGTAAAGCAGAGTGGCATGGAGTAGAGTAAAGCAGAGTGGGGTGGAGCAAAGCAGAGTGGCGTTGATTGGAGTAGATTAAAGCAGAGTGGCATGGAGTGGGATAAAGCAGAGTGGCATTGAGTGTAGTAAAGCAGAGTGGCATGGAATGGAGTAAAGCAGAGTGGGGTGAAGTGGAGTAAAGCAGAGTGCAGTGGAGTAAAGCAGAGTGGCGTGGAGTGGAGTAAAGCAGAGGGGCGTTGAGCGGAGTGGAGCAGAGTGGTGTGGAGCAAAGCAGAGTGCCGTGAAGTAAAGCAGAGTGGAGTGGAGTAAAGCAGAGTGGTGTGGAGCGGAGTAAAGCAGAGTGGCGTGGAGTAGAGCAGAGCGGTGTTGACTGGAGTGGAGCAAAGCGGAGTGTCGTGAAGCAAAGCGGAGTGGTGTGGAGTAAAGCAGAGTGGAGTGGAGTAAAGCAGAGTGGAGTAAAGCAGAGTGAAGTGGAGTAAAGCAGAGTGGTGTTGAGTGGAGTAAAGCAGAGTGGAGTAAAGCGGAGTGGAGTAAAGCAAAGCAGAGTGGAATGGAGTAAAGCAGAGTGGCGTTGAGTGGAGTAAAGCAGAGTGGAGTGAAGCAGAGTGGAGTGGGTTAAAGCAGAGTGGGGTAAATCAGAGTGGCGTTGAGTGTAGTGGATTGGAGTGAAGCAGAGTGGAATGGACTTAAGTAAGGCAGAGTGGAGTTGAGTGGTGTCAAGCAGAGTCAAGTGGAGTGGAGTCAAGCGGAGTGGCATGGAGTTGAGTGGAGTAGAGTAAAGTAAAGTAGAGTGGACCAGCTTTAGCACAGCGCCATCTGTGCAGGAAAAGGGATAAACATTTATTAGTAGCGCCTTGGATACGGCTTTTAGCACTGCAGCATTTCCTTGCAGACAATGGGCTATAAACACTAATGAGGCCTGCACCAGTGAACGCCCACTAATGTAGCACCTAAGATACAGCAGGATCTCTGTTATCTGAGACTCTGAATACGTATCACTCACACCCGGTGGACGCCTACAAATGTTACTGTTTCAGGACAGCATCTCTCTCTGCAGGCAAAGGGCTATAAATCTCTATCAGTTCCTGCACCGGTGAACACCCACAAAGGTAGCGCCTCAGAAAATGTTTTTGACACAGCAGCATCTCCCTGCCCTGCAGGGGCTGGTGAGGCGTGAGGGTCTAAAAACCCAACAGCCCTTGCACCGGTGGACACCCACAAATATAGCGCCTAAGACACTGTTTTCAGCAAAGAAGTATTTCCCTGCAGGAGCTTCTCTGTCTGCACTCGGCCAGGACACAGAATCACGGCCACTTGCTGACAGGATATCCGATACTTCTGACAAAAGCATCCCGCAAATAGTGGAGGTGAGCAATCACTAAAGGAAGGTGCCCATGTTGGTGTCTTAGACACTTCCTCTATAACCCCTCTGTCCTCGAGGTAGTGCTCTGTGTTTTTCCGCGGCTGTGGCCATCAGGAGGGACGGACCGGCAGTGTGCATCATTTTGATAACTCACGGAATTTGGCAGCTGGAAAGGCAACCAGATGGCTCAGTGAGGAAGACGCTTCATGTGGACATATGAGACGATCTACGGGTCACAAACTGTAAGCTTAGGCTATGGCTATGGGGTCAGCAAACTCAGTACCCCTACAGTAGTGCCTCTTATTAACAGCGCTTAGAATGACAAAAGTGGTGTATGCAACAACAAAAAGATGGCGGAAGGAGTGCTTCAATTATTCTCAGTCATTGGTAATTGCTTGGGGCATGAGTGTCGTTGTAGCTGACGCCCTACATGCAACGGGTATGCCCAGACGTTGGCCCCTGCTCACTGCGCCATGAGTGAGTGACAAGAGAACAAATATTGTGCGGGGTTATGAGAGAGGTACTTAAACGCATCAGACAATGGTACGGTTCAAGAGGTGAATGAGCGGTATGATAAAGTAGAATACCTCAGCAGTACAGTGGGGTGCAGAGGAAGAAGAGTGCTTATTCATACGTTGGGGATCTAAATAGAGTGGGGGAAACGCGTACATCCATATTGTTAGCAGGTGACAAACTGGGAGCTAACTGAAGGCTGCAGGGGAGGCGGAAGGTAGTGGTGACAGAGATTGGGCGTTAACGTAGATCTGCCGGGCGCGAGACAAGTCGTGCCAGAAACTCGGCATTAATGAAACTCTACCGGGTACAGAGACAGTGCTATAACGGAACTCTGCAGGGTGAGCAAGGTAGAGGCGACAGGCAATGTGCATTACTGGAGATCTGCAGGGGCGCAGGGCAAATGGTGGCAGAGGCTGGGCACTGATGGAGCTCTACTGTGGATGCACAGCAAACGGTGACAGAGACTGTAATAACGGAGCTCCACAGGGGATGCAACCAGGGGGTGACAACTTGGGCATCAACTGATGTCTGCAGGAGATGAAGACCATCAGGCAACAGAGTCTGTGCATTAACAGAGATCTGCAGGGGGCGCCGACCAGCCGTTGAGAGTCTGTGCATTAACAGAGGTATACAGGGGACGCAGAGAAGCTATTGACAGTCTGTGCATTAAAGGACATTTGCAGGGGTCATAGAACCGGCCCCAATCGACTATGGAAAATGTAAGAAGATTTGGGAGCGCGTGGTGGGAACACAATGATGATGTTTTTTCAAAGTAAGATGTTAAATATACGGAATGAAATTCCGGCAGTAACCTTAGGGTAAAAACCAAAACAATGAAGGATTAAAACGAGATTTAGAGCACACATGCATTGGAAATCAATTGCGGCCCTGTGCTTTAGATGTAAACATCTTAAGCTAAAGCGCGGTTGCCGCAATTGCTTTAAAAGTAAAGAAATAGAGAAAGCATTTTGTCTATTTCTTTACTTTTTAAGCATTCGCGGCACCCGCGCTTTAGCTTAAGATGTTTAACGCTAAAGCGCGGGTGCCACCATTGTAACAAAAGTAAATAATGAGAAAAAAAAAACGGACGGCCGCCATTTGTTTCTATTTGTTTACTTTTGTTACAATCCTGGCACTTGGGCTTTAGCTGTAAACATCTTAATCTAAAGCGCGGGTGCCGCGAATGCTTAAAAAGTAAAGAAATTAGACAAAATGCTTTCTCTATTTCTTTACTTTTAAAGCAATTGCGGCACCCGAGCTTTAGCTTAAGAAGTGTAAAGCTAAAGCGTGGGTGCCGAGATTATAAGTAAAGTAAATAAAGAGAAAAAAAGGAAAGCAGCGGCTTTGATGCAACGAATAAAAGAAAGACGCGGCTGCGCTGGATAAATTAAACAAGTCTCGATTACGGGGGAAAGCAGAGGCGCCGGCAGTGCTGCTTACAGTGTGTGTGTGTGTGCGCAATGTGCTGGGAGGACTGGAGCACAAAATGCGCTGAAAACATCGCTGGGGAAATGAAGCACATGGGAGAGGATGTGAAGCATGTGTGGCGCTTAGGCAGGGAAACACATGATGAAGGAAGTAGTCCCCGCACAAAGACATAAACACGTAAAGCGCAATAAAACTGTAGTTGGTCGGTGCTGCTTCCGATAAAAAAGGAAGAAAACGGAAGTGATGAATCGTAGCAGCAACCAATAGGGAGGCCGGAAATCTGAATGAAATCTGAGTGAGGCATAAAGAACCCTATTGCAAGTGGCAGGCAAGCAGCAGGCGGGATTACTCTTGCTATACGGATTACTGGATGTCTCGGAGAGACAGCGCATGCGCGCTGCCTAGGCGAGACCTAAAAAGTAAAGGATTACTACCAACTACAAAATTACAGCACTGCTGGAAGGGAGTTAACATTTTTAAGCATATCTGTCAACATGTTGAAACGTGTCCCTTTGTAAAGTGGTTCCACTCCGAGCCTGTCACTGAAGAACATAAATTGTGGCTTGTCTGAAAAAGTCGAGTTGGCAGAAAGTGAAATGCAGTTGTTGACGAAGTACCTTCGGTCTTGCAGAGATGGTCAAGACCCCTTGGGCTGATGTGATGTAGTCAGAGCTCCGGCTGACTGCACTTAAACACAGTGGCGTAGCTAGCCCTTAGACTGCCCGGGGTGGTCTCTGCGTTTTCCACCCCGTGGCGGCCGCATTGAGGAGCCGGGGGTGTGGGGGGGAGCTGCTGGCGGTTTTCTTGACTTCTTGCTGCCCCTCGACGGCTGCACTAAAGAGCGCGGGGGAGATTGGTGCCCCGAAATGGTAGGTAAGAGCTGGGGGGAGGGCGCCACCCCCAAAACCCGTGCTACGCCACTGCTTAACCAGGAACATAAACACATAGGGGCTTATTTACAACCCCCTTGTGTCACTTTTGCGTCATTTTTAACATGGGAAAAGTGACGTACGGGTGGCGCAAGGGGCTTGTAAATAAGCCCCATATAGTACATAGCATCGGACCAGCTCCGAGGAAATACATTTACTGGGTAAATAGGGACCTCCCGCCTCCAAAAGTACTACACCAAAGGCTCCATCCTAAGCTGTTAAAGTAGTTTAGAGACTTATGGCCAAGTCGGCATAGATCTGAAATTAAAATTAAATCGGGCATTCTTAGGGTGGTGTTCATGTTTAATGCTTGTTCATGTTTAATCGATGGGTTTTTTGTTTTCGTGTAATTTATGGATGATTTTAAAAGGGGAAAAATTGAAAGGTTGTGAAGCAACAACCTGTTTGTTAGCATATCCAACGCCTGCCATCTTGACTGAGAGAGCACATCCATATCTAGAATAGCCTGAAGTGGTACATGGTGTGAGGCCTCCAATTTGCTAAGTTTGGTATGAGGGTAAGATTTGCCTTCTGGATTTCATCTCTAGGCTCTGGCACAGTTTATACCGTAGGCATGTGTTGTTTGGTATTAGCTGGCTAGGTCTTGGAAACCTTCTGCATCTAAGTTTACATTGTGACCGATATTGGGCTTTTATAGCACTTGATATTTAGCAGAGAATGCTTTATCCCATCAGTATAACTTTCGATGTTATATGTGCATGTAATCAATCTATTGTGCCCAAGGGTCTTTACATTCGCCTGCTGAGTCTTCAATTAATTTAATTATGGCCCACTACACAGTTATATAATCCCTCAATTTGCTTGCTTGTATGCTATTTCTGAAACCTTGCATGTTTTTTCCAAAGTTAATGACATTTTATTTGTTTTTTCCACCATCAGCTGAGAGCTCGAAAGCTATAACCAGGGGCACTGGAATTATGCGGCAAGGGAAGAGCAAATTATGTGGCAGGGTCTACGAAATTATGCAGCAAGAAAATGCAAATTATGCTGCATAATTTGGAACATTTTGTGATAGTATCAATCCATTTTTTTGTCATTTGTACACATGTTAACACTGTCTGGACAAAGGTTTTGCCCTATTAGTAATAGTTTACCACAGAAATACAGCAATATGCAACTGTAGGGTGAACAGTCAACCTTTGCAAACTGCCTTCTGCTGCAAAACAATATACGTTGCTGCATGTTTGGTAACTTTTGATCCGTTTGAACTCAAAACAATTTTTTTAATTAAGATCTGCAAATTATGCAGCAGATGATGGATTATGTGGTAAATGCAGTAAATCCATTAATATACGAAACATGCTGTGGCCCCAGAATCGCATAATTCCAGTGTCCCTGGATACTACAGTGCCTATTGTGTAAGCTCACTAATCAAGTAGAAGGCAAGCTCTTTAATCAGCTAGAAGCAGTTTATAGGGCAGCTGTCTGACTTCGTAAGCAGTTTAGGAAGACCAGCCACACCTGCATTGCCACACCGGCAATGCAGTTGTTGCACATCATGGATCATATCATCTTTACCCTGAATTAAATTTTATTCAAATGCTTCCATTCCCTATCCATGCACTATTTTAGCTCTATGATATAGATCTATTCCCACGGAAGGGCATTGGAATTCCTCTACCGGTGTCTCCTTTCCATCTCACCAACTCCTCAAGATTCAACCTCTAATGTGACCTTGACACCTCACGCTCTCCTGAGGCTGTCCAATTTCCATGGCAAGCAGAAAAAACCAGGAACTCTGCATCCTGTATGACAGATTAACAACTTTTCTTCCTTTAAATAAACAAAAAAGTTTGTTTTTCGCATTTTAAATCCATTTACTTCCATCTTTTGGCCCTCATTCAAGTTGCACAGTTTTAGCGTGCAAACCTCGAAAACAAATGTAATGTTATGACTTAATTTGCGTAGATTGGGGCATAAGTGTGAAGACCCAGTTTTACTTAGCAGAATTCAGCACAGTGTTGCTTGTTTTGGGAGGATGTAAAAAGAGTGATGTTGCAATCAACCTATGGTATCAGCAGGTGGGATTACAGTCCTGTATTGACTACTACAGGTCTTGCAGACAGCGCATGCACGCTGACGCTCGACCTAATAATGATAAGAAATATGCCATGGGGGGTGTTTCTCTCCAGTGCTGGAAGGAGTGGGGCAATAAATGGCTCCAAAATGACAATTGACAATCAGAAATATATAAGGGCCAGCATTTTTTCCGGTTGCACGCCATCATGCTTTGGATGACCCAGTTTGCTAAGATTTACCTCCAATATGCCAGTCCCATCCACGCTCGCTCACAAGTTAACTCATGCAAAAACACACACAAACACACACCCGCCGCCCCACCCCCATTTTGAGTGCCTGCCCATGGTCCTCACTACACTTAAGCAGTCGCCCAAGCAGGGTTGAATTTGTTGCCATGCCCTCTACAATACATTTTGTATCTATAGGGCTCTGGGGCTGTCAAAGACACATCCCCACACATGAGAATGTGTTACGTTTTAGGCCTTGAGATTCTCTTTGTTGGAGGGAAGTGGTAGCCTCAATCCACCAAGGTACCTCCACCCCCATCAAGCCTCCAATTACAAGGTGGCAATGCAGGTGGGGTAGAGCCTGTCAGAGGGCACAGCCCCCCCCTCCGCTACCCGCCTTGGTAAGATTGGATTGCTGTATTCAGGGTTGTACCTTGCTCAATAAGATTGGGGGGGTGAGCTTCAGATTTTCCAACAATCACGCTGGCATATAATGTTAAAATACATTATAGGACAAGCAGGGCGCATGAGAGGGGCTAAAGGGGCAGTGGAAAGTAAGACAAAAGGGGATTGGTAGTGGCACTAAGTGAGAGAAACCACAAAATTTAGTAAAATAGCCAACTTTTTAAAAGACTTTCAAAACAGAGAAGGAGAGATTGTGTGCTTTTTGCCTGAGTGTGTAAAAATTCCTGGTGAAATCCGACAGACGCCTCACCATACCCGACTGAGAGCACCCATACCAAACTATTTAACAGAAAAAACATTTATTAGGGGGCTATAACACCCCAAACACCCCCGTTGAAGCTACGCCCCCGGCTGTGTTTTACAAGGCATGATGGGTTGGAAGGGTGGCTATGGGGCTATCCGGTTCATAACTGCCACTGAGCCTGGCCTCCAACTATCCGGGGCTCAGGGAATCCACTGGAATTTCGTCCCCTCATGGCCTTTTGCACATGCACAGAAGGCCGCAAGGGCATGCTCTGGGGAATCCCCATGCACAAGAAAACTAGCAAAATCGAGTATTTTTCCCCTTACGGTATACAGTTAAACATAAATTGCTTAATGTTCAACTATGGTTGGCAATTCGTTATCTTGCAGATGTGTGTGTGGATAGGGTGGGATTTGCTGACGGGATTAGGCCATTGGTGTGGGTAGGGGGAACATGGGAGTAAGGAAATGTTATTGTTTTTACATTGCACTAGACTTTTGCTCCTACACAAAAAACAGACCTCAGCTGCGGACCGAATGACTCACTTTCACTTTTGGTTTGATACACTTAGAACACTGATTCCATGAGTGCATCAGAGACCACCAAAAAGCCACACTATAATCTTCTGTCCTGGAATGTGAGGGGGTTGGGGGATCCTCGCAAGCACAGGCACATACTAGGCTACATGGACAGACATAACATCCACATTGCGATGTTCCAAGAAACACACTTTGACCCCAGTAGAATAATCAACTTTGCAGCAAGGTGGGCCGAATATACATGCTTTGCATCTTACTCCACTTACTCTAGAGGCACTGCCATATTGATCAAAAGCGGCATCCCATATCACCAAGGAGGCTCCTTACAAGACCCGCAGGGATGATACTGTTTGATGTGGGGGAAGATTGCCACCCACTCCGTCACACTAGTTAACTGTTACGGACCTAATATAGACGACCCCCTTTTTTATGATAAACTATTGGGTATCATGCTCAATGTCGGCTCCATGCACCTTATCTGGGGGGGGAGACTTTAATCTAACATTAGACCCGAGGAAATATAGGTCACAAAATTATTCAGCACAACATGCCGCAGCGGGAAAGCATTTAAAAGGCATCATGCAAGTCCATCTCCTGGTGGATGCGTGGAGGACCCTGCACCCAATCCGCAGAGAGGGCACGTTTCATTCAAGCGTACATGCCAGCTGGTCATGAATCGACTACTGGATAATTTCGAGGGGCCTAGGCATGTGGCTCACTAGCATGGAGCACTTAGCCCATACATACTCTGACCATTCTCCAGTACTGATGCAACTACAGCCCCCAACATCCATCTCTCCCTATCAATCATGGAGATTATCTCCTAGACACCTCCTAGACACTGGTTTCAGGTAAGAGGTCAGGCAGGAAATCAACGATTTCTTTGAAACAAATCTAGACTCAGTGCCGAGTATCGCGATTATATGGGAAGTTTTCAAGGTAACGCTATGGGGAATATGTATCGCAAAAGGCAGAGGAATATTGCGCGATATTCGCAAAATGCTACACAAATTAGAAGTCGATATCAAGACACAGAGTGCCGACTCGAGAACAGCCCCGAGGGAGACACCAAAGCCAAGCGCCGCACCCTAATGATGAATATCAAGCGGAGGTTGAACGAGAATGTCTCCGCTCCCAATATCACAGGGTGCGCCAATACGAAGAGGGGGAAAGACCGGGCAAAGCACTAGTGGAAACAGTCCGGCCACCTAGATTCTCTTCAGTCATGTGTTAGAAGTGGAAACCCCTGCAGGCTGCATGCAAAAAGACACTGTAGATATTCTCCAGACATTCACAGCTTACTATACTGACCTGTATACAATGCGTAGGGAAAAACCAGTAGAAACAACCACATACTTAGAGGATACTGCGCGAGCATGGATCGAAGAGGCCCATAGAGAATTTCTAGCTGCGGAAATAGAAGAGGATGAAATCAGAGCAGCTATGATGCAGCTCAGATCAGGAAGGTCCCAAGGCCCTGATGTGCTACCACCTGGTTTCTATAAATGTTACATAGGAGTCCTAGTACCCATACTCAAAAAAGTCTATACAGAGGCCAAATCGACTGGCACACTACCGCCAACTATGCACGAAGCCATGATCATCTCTCTTCTGAAACCAGGGAAATCAGCGACTAAATGCGAAGCATACAGGCCTCTTTCCCTCATAAATTGCAATGCCAAAATACTGGCTAAAAAACTAGCCAATAGGCTCAGCCTACTGATGGACAAATTGGTACTAACAGATCAGTCTGGATTTGTGCCGGGTTAGGCCAACTCCCACAATCTGCATACCCTATTTGCAATAATAGACATAGACCCCGACCTCGCTGCGGTGGCGTTTTTTTTGGATGCCACCAAAGCATTTGATTCCCTAGAGTGGGATTACCTATTCGCTGTGTTGAAAAGAATGGGTTTCCCCCCTACTTTCCTCTCCTGGACCAGCCACGTGCAATTGTGCAGACCAACAGTTGCTGCTCGACTCCCATCGAGATATCACGCGGCACTAGACAGGGGTGTCCATTATCACCTTTGCTATTTGCCCTCGCAATCGCGCCTTTGGCAGCAAAGCTGTGGCAGCACCATAGGAAATACGCGCTGAGATAGCCAGAACGGCATTTATTAGTGTCCATGTACGCAGATGATATCACCATATATCTCCGCGAACCGCACATAAGTCTGATCCCTGTCCTGCGAGAGTTCATACGATTCGGGAGGCTGTCAGGAGTCACCATCAACTGGGATAAGTCACAGATATTCCAGAGACAAAGAAGCGACGCTGAGGGCCACCTACGGTACTGCACTAGATACCATTACGGAGTCAGTGTCACGCTGGATTGCCCTACGCTATCACTCGCAGGGCGCATTTCCTTAATTAAAATGATCATCCTACAGAACTTGCTTTATCTATTCATGAATAAACCATACCCTCCCGGAGCCAGTTCTTTCGCATATTGCAAACACAATTAATTAAGCTTACATGGGGAGGTAAACAACCTAGAATACAGTGGAGCACACTAACCCAACCCTTCGGAAAAGGCGGCTTTGAGGCTCCAAACATTGAACTTTATTATCTCTGTGCACAAGCACACTTCGTTGCATGTTGGTTTCAACTGCCACTTTATAAGCCACATCTAGCAATAGAAAAAGGCTACATGGCCCCCCTCCCCACCACAGCGTTTTTGGGAGCTAAACCTCCCTCCTCGTGTGATGTTTTTTCGAGACAGCCCACACACCCCATTAGAGATTTTCATGTATATTAGAATCGGACACGATGTCAAAGCGGCCTCAGCCACATTCCCGACAGAACCCCTCACACTCAACACGTTACATGTACTATTACAAAACCCACAACCTATACACACAGTCTCCCGCTTATACAGAACGGTGCTAATAGAGCACCCGGCGGAGGCGAGAGGGGCGCACACAGGGTGGGACTTGGAACTAGACGTCTCACTGACGGATAAACAATGGACATATTGTTGTAATCAGACAGCGGCAATAACAGCCAGCAGCTGCCTACGGGTTATACATTATAAATACCTACAGCGGTACTATTACACCCCGGCAAGACTGTATAGGTAAAAGTTACGTCCGGATGATCGATGCACGCAATGCCGGAGTGCAGGGGCAGACTTCTTACACCTAGCATGGGAGTGCTAAGTAATACACGATTACTGGCTAGAGATATTTAGCACCTTATCACATATGTCTGAGCATTGCATACACCACAACCCTATAACCGCACTGCTAGGCTATACAGAGGAGATAGCAATACCATACAGGAAGCTTATATCACTGGGACTGTTACTAGCAAAACGACGGGTTGCTTACAGATGGGGGAGTGGGCGAGCCCCCAAGTTCAAGGAATGGCTAAATGACATGATCCACTGTAAAGACCAACTCACTACATATGCTGAGTTACTACCACCCACCTCACGACCCCAAGACATGTGGGAGCCGCTGCAAAGATATCTGTTAGAACGGGAAGGTGCGGCTGGGGATAGTGGCACACCTTAGGAACTCCAAGGCCGAAGGCATGGCTGACAAGGCATGGTATGGATGGAAGAAGACAGGAGGGACACGGAGGGTGCACTTGTGAGAAGCAATGGACAATTATGTGTAATCTACATTTGCTGAAAATGTGCACAGTCAATATGAGTCTAATTCTGTAACTGCTGTAACAAATGTAAAATGGCTTGCAAGATCGGAAACACCTATTGGCATCATTATACATCAGTGCAATGTAATGTTGTTTGACTGTTCTATGCTAAAAACCCAATAAAAAAAAAAACTATCTTGAACCTGCACCTGGACCCAGCCTGAGAGAGTTCTCTCCAGTCCTGGCCCGTTGAACGTCATGCAGATCGTGCACCAAGGACATAAGGTACAATCCTAAGCAGAACAAACTCGGCCTGTGCCTGCCTGTGATCCGTCCTGGTCAGCCTGAACATATGACATGGTCCCGGTCCAGCGTGACCAGATATCCTCAGTTGGCGCTTTGTGCCTTTTGGCAGTACCTTTATCTAAATCTTTAAAATTACATAAGTCCATTTCTACTGATTGGATTTTTGTCATTTTGGTGTCATTTTATTTATAAAATGTTACTCTATTTCCTAAATTGGTGTGGGATTTTCCTTGTGTTGTGTTTTCAGCTTATTACTGTTTGTGTGCTGCATAAATACTTTACACATTGCCTCTAAATTATGCATGACTGCTTTTGTGCCAAGGTACTAGAGGGTTAAGAACAGGTTAATTTAGTCACTGTTGTGGTTCATTCTGATAAAGATTGTGGCAGTTGCTTGAGAAGGGATCCCACTCATCTGAACCAACAACTCAATTTCTCACAGGTGGGTTCCAGAATAAGTTGTTTATTCATTAGTTCGTCCAGCACTGCAGTTGCTGCTTTGCTATTCCAGGGCACACCATTTAGTAGAAGCCAGCCTTGGGGCATACGCACCTGGGGTGCCTATGTAATGCACCTGAGAACATACGACCTATATGACTAGATGTGAGATATGCTTGGTGCAAATATTTAAACTGTGCAAACTTAAGTTGTGGGTTCCTCAACACCCTTTTAATATGCTCCAGATAAGACATTCACTGCTTACCTGTTAAGTTCTGATGGATATTAAATTACCATTTCTCCCTAAGCGAGATGTAGCATGTCATGGTCTGTGCTAATAAGGCCCCATACACTAGAGCGAATGTCTTTTTCCCTTATTCATAGCAGAGAATCAGTCGTAGTGCCTCAGATTGCTGTGGCTCACCCTGGTCTTAGCCCTTAGCCTCAGATATGCTTAGGAACCTGCATCAAAGCAATATATGTCAAAAACTGACCTGGGCGGATCCCGTATTCCTCTCCGATGTCTTGAAAGGTGCGTAATGTGTTGTGTATATAGACGTCTCCCTGAACCCGCACTCGGTCGGTCTTCCATCCAAGGTTTGACATTATGTGATCTAGTTATCGCATGGAATTCAAAGAGCTCCCAGAGCAGTAGGCGTGGACAGTACAGGAGTTCGTGTTTTGTCAACTGCAAGTATGTCCGCCAGCAGTGACTGGCTGCCTTGGTCAGTTTGTTTCTATTAGAATGCCTGGCACCAGTTGCAAACAACCAGTTGATCACAGAGCTCCCCCCAATCCCCGACATAATCCCCTCCCTCTTAGAGTTTGGGACAGCTGAAAGCCATCTCATGGGCCACTGTAATTGGGGGTTATAGATCTTGTATAGAGCTATTCTTTGGCTACCTGTCCCCCATATTAAGGTGGATAAAGTACTTTGCAGTTTCTTAAAGAAACCATGGGTAGTATCACAGGGAGTGCTGCAAAATTATAGAGCAGTCTAGGCAAAACCAACATTTTGGCTGTTGCCACCATTCCCAAAGGTGACAGTAGTCATGTTTTTCAGAACTCCAATGAGTGCCTTGTGTTGGATACTGCCCTGCCCAGATTACCTTATATGAGATCCTTGCCTTCGTGCTACACCTTTATGCCCGGGTATTTGAAAGTATTATATCTCCACAATAGTCCCAAGCCTGGTAGGCCCCTTTGTTCATTGTCAGTCAACTGTCGAAGGTGGCATAAACAGAATTAGTCCCGGTTCAGTTTTAATCCTAATGCCATGTCAAAGTAGTTGAAGGCCTCTAGCACTGAGGGAATTTCTTGTTGGGTGTCTTTTAGAAGTATAAGGGTGTCATACGCATATACTGAGATGACTTCCCAGGTATCTGTCCCCCGTATTCCCTAGTCAGGTCTGCTCTGTCTAAAGAGGCCCTCTAAGGGCTCCATAGCCAGTGTGAATATAATTGGCAAAATTGGACACCTGTGCTTGGTCCCTCTGTCAATGGAAAACGTACCAGAAATGACTGTGCCAGACTCTAGCCCCGGGTCCCGTGTAAAACAGTCTGACTCAGCTCCAAAATTCAGATCCCAGGCCCATCCTCTTCAGCACCTGCATCAGATATGCCCCCTCCCTAGGGTGTCACATGCTTTCTCGATGTCAGGCGACATCGCTATGTGTGGAATTCCTACACTTGGAGATTCCTCCATCAATCAAAACAGCCACCTCAGGTTGAGAATTCTGTTTTTCCCTGGTCTAAAACTGTTTTGGTCTGTGTGGACTAAGGAGTCCACAACTGGGACAAGCTGTTGTCTAACACCTTGCCAAGTATTTTATAATCAAAGTTAAAAAGCGACTGGGGCCCATGTCCCGGGGGTCACATCCTGGTTTAGAGAGGACCACTCATACAGCCTCTTTTAGTGTCTCGGGCAGTGCCCCTGCTTCTCTGGACTGCTCTGAACATGTAGGTGTTTTAGGGCTAATTTGATCTTGTACATGGCATAGAACTCCATGGGGAGTTTGTCCATACCTGGGGATTTTTTACGGGCTATTTGGTCAATTGCCTCCCTGATCTCTTCAATTATTTTGGGTTCTTCTAGAGAGGAAAGCTGTAGCCGGTCGAATCTAGGAACCAGTAATCTGTCTACTTATGGCCAGGTCTAAACTGGGGTGGCATGGTGAGCAAAAGAATGATGGATTTAACCCAGATCTCTTGACTGGTGGTGAATGTTTTGATTTGTTCTGCATTCCGTCCATCAATTGTGTGTCTTTTGCTTCCTCGCCCTAAGTGCGCCGGGTATGCCCAGACGTGGGTCCCGGGCTCACTGTGCCACTGGATTCAAGCTATCCTGGCTGAAGAGGGGTGAAACCCCGAAACCGGTCCTAGGATGCTTGTTTCCGGTCCAGGGAGGACCTGGCTTAGCAGTTCGGGCTGGACTGTTCCCATGAGGCACAGGGTAAAGACTGATTTGCATATGGCCAGGTCTAAACTGGGGTGGCATGGTGAGCAAAAGAATGATGGATTTAGCCCAGATCTCTTGACTGGGGGTGAATGTTTTGATTTGTTCTGCATTCCGTCCATCAATTGTGTGTCTTTTACTTATGAAAGCTGCAATTCTCTGTTTAATGTTTCTGCATACAAATTTTTGAAATATTCCATGAAGGTACGTTAATATCTGCTTGGTTATTTAGCAGTTCCCCTACAGGGGACCTAATAGCCCAAACTGAAGATCTGGAAATGTCTGTCCATAGAAACTAGGACAATATTTATTTGTCTCTATCCCCCTCAGCATGTTGTCTTGATGTATATTTCCAGTAATCTATTTTTCCTAGTCTGTTCCCCAATGTAAAGTGGTCCTGGTGGAGCCCTGCAATGATTCAGGTATCCCCCATTTGTCCCAATTTGTGTCTCTGCTTCTCACAGTTTCTGTTCTGTGGTTAGTATTTCCTTAGTCAGGTTGCTTTTGACCTATAGCTGGTTTTACACATAGGCCTTGGATAACAGCTTTGAATGCATTCCATTTGATCATGCTTTTGGTTTCTGAACCCTCATTCTCATCAAAGAACTGGTCTATGTAAGAGCCTATTGTGTCTCTAAAATATATGTCCATGTAGCATAGTGCTTATTACTTATATTCATTTGTTCCTATGCTTCTCCATTGCACATGTCATGCCTGCTTGTGTTTTCCTTTGAGTAGCACCATGGAGATGGAATCTTGAATGTTGGAGATGAGTCAGTTGCACCTGGCTCCTGCTGGTTGATGGATGGGACTTTTCATTCTCTGGATTAAACTTACTTCTTTACTACAATGGCTTCTTCAATGATTTGATTACTTAATTTTACACTGGCGACGAGTTGCTGAAACCAACCCTGCGTTTCCAGATGAAGCAAGATTAGTCCCAACATCACATTTAAACCAAGAAAAAGAACTTCTTCTTAACCCAAGAAAAAGGAAAAGAAAAAGGACTTCCTCTTCCTCTGCTTGGAGTTCTCTCTTTAGTCTACCTACTTCTCACGTGAGTGTTCACCAATTCACATTTGGGAAACTGAGCATCCGCCACATGCCTCACCTTAATTTAACTTGGAAGGGTTGGGAGGCTTCGATGTGGGCTCATAACATTTAATCTCTGTACTCTCTCTTTGCATTGACTCTTTTGCTGTTAAGGAGAGTCACAAATTGAGATTTTGGTCTGTGTTTGACCCTCACGTTAAACTGCCTTTTACACCGCTTGGTGCGTAGCTAAGTTTTGCCAATTTGGTGCAATATTGGAGACCGACACTTTCGGAGTGTAATCACTTTGTTGTAATTTTTTTTGGTCAGGGTTTACCCCACGTAAGACTGCCTGTAACGGCGTCTGCTCCGTGACTAAGTACTGCCAACCTTGAGGAATATTGGAGTCTGACATTTTCGGAGGGGATTCCCTGCGTTGTTCGGATACATGATTTGAGAGCGTATCTTCCCTTCTAAGACTTGGTTTCGGGGAACTCTGTGGGGAAATTCAGCTTTGGAAGTTCGTGTCTCCCTACCTCTTTCGTTTGGAAATCAACAACGGGACAACGTTCACTTTGTCTCGTGCTTCTTCCTCGCGGGCCCCTCTAGGAACTTCGGCGTCCTCCTGCTCTTGGAACTCCGACATCTTCCTGCTCGTGAGACTTTGAGGTCCAACCTACGTCGTTACGTTACGCCGCACGCTACGTGCGTAACGTGGCGGCCATTTTGGAAGTGCTATAATCGTACTGTATTGTGTTTTGGCATTGAGTGCACTAGTTTATGCTAATAATTTCTCTGTTTTCAGGAAGTCGTTAATGCCGGAGTGACCTCTTCGGTTACTCCGATCTTCCCTCGCTCACTTAGCACTGCTGTCACCGCTGCGCTTATGCATTGATTGAACTGCCTATGGTATTTAGGCATTTTTTTTTTTTTTGGGTAATTATTGATATTTATATTCTCGCAAAAAAAAAAGGGAGAATGCATATTTTTATTTACTTGTAGAATTAATCCTATTTTCTTTCACATTTACATTGTATTATGACTAACTTTTACATCCTTATCTAGAGAAGTACTACTGCCATATTTATTTGCATCATGCAAAATGTTGCCACACCCCCATTCTTTTTATCTTCACCCGGTGATCCACCCATCAGGTGGCAAAAGTGGAAGAAGGTTTTCGAAAGGTATGCCAAGTATGTGGTGCTAACCTTAGTGCGGAAAGAAGGACTGCACTTCTTCTACATTGCCTTAGGTCAGAAGGACAGGAAGTTTTTGACCACCTCCCAGATATTGATGACTCTAGTTTAAGTGAATATGAAATATGCATTTCAAAGCTTGACAAGCATTACTTACCTAAGGTAAGCACGATTCTAGAGAGATATTATTTTGGCCGCAGGAAACAAAATGATGGTGAAACAGTGGAGAATTATATCACAGCCTTGAGGAAATTAGGGTCAACCTGTAAATTTGGTGCTTTACTTGAAGAAAGAATTAGGGACCAGTTCATGCTAGGGTGTAATGTACAAAAAGTAAGAGATGATATTTGGCAAAAGGATGAACCTTCGTTAGAGGAGGTCATTACCATTGCCAAACAAATTGAGCATTCACAGAAGTGTGTAGAAATTATCACGAAACGTGAAAATAGCAGTGAGGTTGCACATGAAGTAAAGACTTCTCCTAAAGGGAACTTTGTTAAAAAGGTTTTAAATCTAATACTGAATCTAATTTCTCTCGCTCCTTTCAGAAACCTAGTTTTCAACCTAAATGTTTTCGATGTGGGAATCTCGGTCACTTGGCTAATGACAAGAGGTGTCCTGCGTTAAAAGCACTTGCTCCAATTGTAAAAGGTTGGTCACTTCACGGCCTCTTGTCGAATAAAGAAAACCAAAGCTAAAGTCATTTTGGTTTCTCAAAGTAGCTACGCGGAGGATGATTATGATTCAGATTTTGACTGTGGGCAAATAGTTTCACAGATTACTAATAATAGTAAGAAAGGTCCTTTTGATGAGATATTGGTTGAAGGTAAGGGGACTCGTGTACTCTTTGATTCTGGAGCAAAAATAACCATTGTTTCAAGACAGTTTTACTCCCAGTACTTAAAGGATAAAATTAAGATTTTCAGAGCTGATATCAAGCCTTTGGCTTATGATGGTGAACCTATAAAACTTATAGGGTATTTTCAAGGTTTGATAGAGTATAAAGGGAGGTTCATTTCCGGTAAGGTTTATGTTTCCCACAAAGGCGATAGCATCTTGAGTTGGTTTCACCAGAAGGATCTGGGTGTTATCTTGGATCCTAATAGTAATCCTCCCATTTTGTTAAAAGAAAATTTTAATGTGAATAAAATTGACACCAGTGATGGTGATGCTGTTTACACTACCAATCTCAAGACCTCCTTTCCCAGGGTGTTTAGCAGTGAACTGGGCTGTCTTCGAGATTATGTACATAAAATCAAGTTAGTGTCAGGAGCTGTTCCAGTTTCAAGTAAGGTTCGCAGTGTTCCATTTTCGGTGAGGGAAGAAATGAAAAAACAGTTAGAAAAATTGAAGTCTGATGGCATAATTGAAGAGGTTGAAGGGACCCAATGGTTGGCGCCAGTTGTCGCAGCACGCAAATCTGATGGTAGTCTCCGTTTATGTATTGACTTGAGAGCCCTAAATAAACAAGTCATTGTTGATAGGTACCCGCTTCCTAAAATTTCAGATATGCTCATGTTGTTGAAGGATGCAAAAGTATTTTCAACAGTGGATCTCAAATCGGCCTATCATCAGATTAAATTAGATGATGACTCGAAAGATTAAACCGCCTTCATTACTCCTTTCGGAACCTTCAGATTTCTCAGGTTGCCGTTTGGATTGGTGTTGGCGGCGTCAGTCTTCCAAAGAGCGTTAGAAAAGGTATTGCGAGGTCAACTTGGTGTTAAAATATATCAAGATGATGTTTTGATTTTTGGAAGTGATGAGAGGGAACATGATCTAAGGTTAAGACAAGTGCTGGAGAGGTTTAGTCAACATAACCTCACGGTCAGGCTGGACAAATGTAAGTTCAGAAGATCTTCCATTAACTATCTTGGTCACACCATTTCTGAGAATGGTGTGGAACCTAAGCAAGAGCTAATAGAAGCTATACAAAACTTGGCTGCGCCAACAAATAAGGAAGAGTTAATGAAATTCCTGGGTATGACTGAATACTACAGTAAATTTGTGCAAGGGTTTGCTGAGAAAAGTGTTATCATGCGAACTTTGTTGTGCAAAGGAGTTGACTTTAAGTGGTCATCACAGTGTGAAGAAGAATTCAACAATTTAAAGGGGCATCTTAAGAAAACTCCTAAACTAAGGAGTTTTGATCCCTCCTTGAACTCGGTATTAATCACTGATGCAAGTATGAAAGGGCTTGGAGCTGTTTTACAACAAGAAAAAGGTGACATGGTCAACGTGATATTATTTCTCTCTAGAAGGCTAAAGGGGGCAGAACTTAGATACTCTGGGCCCGATTCTGATGCGGGTTGGAAAAGCTTCCCGACCGAGGGCCTGATTCTGATGCGGTTAGGAAGGCCTCCTAACGGCATTTGCTCCTTCCAAATCGGATCGGGAACGTGTCTTCCCGACCGAGGGCCCAATTCTGATGCGGTTAGGAACAAATGTTCCCATTGAAGTCAATGGGAGTTCAACCAAATCGTATCTGGAAGCATCCGGATGCATCCTACTCCGCCGGTCGGACTTTCCCGATCCGAGTGGGTCGGACACCATTTCCCAACCGATTCGGTCGGGAAGCTTTTCCAACCCGCATCAGAATCGGCCCCTCTGTTATTGAGAGAGAAGCTCTGGCGGTGCACTGAGCCTCAAAGAAGTTAAAAAATTTGCTTTGGGGTACCAGATTTAGTGTGAGAACGGATCACAAACCCTTATGTGAAGTCTTTAATAAAAAGGGTATTGATGCTATTTCTAGCAGAATATCTAAATGGGTTGTGGCTCTTCAAGCTTATAATTTTAATGTTGAGTATTTGCCCGGGGCACGTAATTGCATTGCAGATACTCTATCTAGGCTTGTACACTCGAATGAGGACGATGTTGACTATAAAGATTTAGAATTGAATGAATGGGTGTGTAACATTGAACACGATGGAATAAAGGAGGACAAGTGGAGAGAGGAGTGCAAGTCTGATGTGGATCTTAAAGAACTGTGTTCTTTAATTAAAAGGGTTGGAGTAAAAAGTTCATGGTAATTTAGAAAAATATTGGAATGTCACACATGAATTGTCTGAGGTTGATGGCCTCATCTTCAGAGGTTCAAAGTTGATTCCTCCTCTGGGGTTTCGAGGGGAGTTAATAGAACTCGCTCACCAAGGTCACCAGGGTATGTCTAAAACCAAAGAGAGACTGAGACTTAATTACTGGTGGCCAGGAATCGACCTTCAAGTTGAGCGATCTATTAGAGAATGTATACCATGTACTTTAAGTGAAAAATGTATCAAACCCAGGGTTCAACCCATGGTCATCAGGGAGTGCCCTAAAGGTCCGTGGCATGAACTAGCTCTTGACATTTTGGGTCCCGTTACTGGTGATGGTTGTGAGACGTATGTTTTTGTCTTTATTGACATGTACTCCAGGTGGCCTGAAATCAAATTTACTAAATCCATTGACTCTAAACGTGTTATTTCTTTTCTAAAATAGGTTTTTACGCGCGAAGGCCTTCCGGGGTTTTTATTGACTGATAATGGGGTGCAATTTGTGTCAGCTGAAATGGAGGAGTTTTTACAGCATTGTTCCATCAAGCACAAATACTGTTCACTTTATCATCCGGAAACGAATGGTATGGTGGAACGCTATATTCGTGTGCTTAAGGAAACCATTTCCATGTCAAAACAAAACGGGCTGGATTGGAAAGGAGAAGTGAACAAAAAGGTTGAGGTATATAGGTTCACTCCTCATGCAACAACTTGACGTACACCTTTTGATTTACTTAAAGGGAGACATCCTAGTACTTTTGTAGCACCTTTTTGGGTTAATGATGTGGAATCTAAGAGATGTGAATGTGCCTTCACAAGACCTGTGGAAGTACAAAGAAAAAGAAAAGGTTGTTGCGCGTAAACAAAGGTATGATGTCAGGAAAGCTGTCAAAACCACTGTTGTTAATGTAGGTGATTTGGTCATGATCAAGGCTCCCATTGGGCGGAAGGCCTCTGGCTTATTTCTAAGACCTCACAAGGTTGTCAAAGTGTTAACTAATGCAATTAAGACTGAAGATTCTCGTATCTGGAACCTCAATAGGGTCGTTGTCATCAAAAACACCTCTGTTTTGAGGAATAGTTCTGTGTCCAATCCATCAGATGATACATTTGGTAGTCTCCCCACCACTTACCAGAGGGAGAGAAGTGCAAGAACCAGAATAAAACCTTCAAGATTCAAGGATTTTGTAATGAACATTTAAGTTTTTCTCATCATTTTTTTTTCTTTTTTTTTTTGTGTGGTTTTTTTCCCTCTGGTTCACTGTTTAGTATAGAGGGAAGGTGTGTAGCATAGTGCTTATTACTTGTATTCGTTTGTTCCTATGCTTCTCCATTGCACATGTCATGCCTGCTTGTGTTTTCCTTTGAGTAGCACCATGGAGATGGAATCTTGAATGTTGGAGATGAGTCAGTTGCACCTGGCTCCTGCTGGTTGATGGATGGGACTTTTCATTCTCTGGATTAAACTTACTTCTTTACTACAATGGCTTCTTCAATGATTTGATTACTTAATTTTACAGTCCCATAATGCTTGAGTGTTACGTTTCCAGGTGGGGATCTCCCCCATACCATCACCATCTTGAGTGGTTTATGGTCCAATAAGGTACGGGCCAAATAGTCAGTGTCTAAAAGTGATGTACTGGGCAATGGTAGGAGTACTCAGCAGTGGTTGGGTGTTTAAGGCGCCACATGTCATGAAGCTGACTATCATCAACCTAAGTGTTGTAGTGTTGAGATATTTGTACACAATCTTCCCTGCAGTGGTGGTGTGGGCCTGTATAAAATTGTGTCCGAACACAACTAAAGCACCCTCCCCCAGATGCTTGGCGCCTATATGTGGTACACCAATGTTGGGTAGAGACTATCCAGAGACTGGGATTTGTTATTAGGGGCATATACCACCGCCAGAGGGAGTGATTCCCCGTCCAGTGTCCCTTTCACCACAACATATAGACCCTCAGTGTCCACCTGCTATGTAACATGATGAGTGGAACAGCCAAGGGCATCCATATTAGCAATCCCCTTGCTGACACTAAATATGTTATTGGGACCACTTGTCCCATCCACCTCCAAGCTACCGCTGAGGGGGGTCAGATGCATTTCTTGCAGGTAAGCAGTGTGTTTGCCTGTACCTCAGATTTGTATATCCTATGCCTTTTGTTGGGCAAGGCCATTCCCCTCACATTTCAAGTGATCACATTGTACTGATTTCGTTTTTCCCCCATTATGTACCAGCCATAAGTCTGGTTTGTCTCTACAATTGGTCCCTACTGAGGTTAGAAGCAGAGTAAGCATGACCACCATTAATCTCTCCATCTTATATCTGGCTACAGAAACATTAGCATTGTTCCTAACTCCCTATCCCAGGCAGGATACACAATGTGTGCACTGCCAAGAACTCTCAAGGGGGGAGTACAGGGTAGTGTTGAGTCCCCTAGGGGCAGTCTGGGATCCAAGTGCACTGGTGCCACTGGTAGTAGGTGGCAGTGGGTGGACATTGAGGCCCGGATCATGGAAACAGCACCTCCTTATCCAGGAGCCTGAGGAGAAATGGGAGTGCATGTGCAGGGACAGGTTCAGCTGGGCTGCACACAGGTTCAGCTGGGGAGGTGGGTGTAGTCCCAGGTGAAGAGGAGCAAGGCCCCGGGGCCGCAGGTACAGGGAGGGAGGGTGGGGGTGGGTGATGGCTCTAGATGCCAGAAGGGGAAGACCTAGTCACAAACAGGCAGGGAGCTGGTGTGGCTCAGAGGCCCGGTGGTGCAAGATACCCCCCAGGTTTGTGCAGCCTGGCAGGGTATGGGGCAGCAAGGCCAGCAGGTGAGGCTGGAAGACAAGTGGCGATGCCGACGGGGCACATGACGACTCCTGGATGTTGGCATGATGAGGTGGGGAGGTCTGCGGTGGCTGCACCTACAATGAGAACTCATGCCTTGAAAGCACAGCAAGACTGGCAGGGATGTACCTGATAAGAAGTGTGGTGTTGCTGTGCGTAGGACTGTGTGTGATGATGGTGAGAATGAGGATTAGCTGGTGCTGGACTATGACCATGGCAGCGATGAATAGGATAAGGGCGAGCTGCATGATGAGGAAGTGGGAATGCCAGGGGCACGATCAAAGGGGAAGGAGCATGCAACAGGAAGTGCAGTTGGTGTTTTGCAGAAGTCAAGTGCAGACAAGGGCAGCACCATGGACAGGGTGATGACGGCAAGTGGTGGACGCCACAGAGAGAAGAGGGACGTTGACCTCTTGCCTTTAGGTAATGGGGATTGGTGGTCGGTGTGGAGTGCGGGGTAACAAATGTTTGGGGGTAAGTCTTGCAAGTCAGTGGGTGTTGGTGATGGGGTAATTGGCAAAGAAGTGGGGAAGGTTAAGAGCGCCTTGAAGGGGAAAGGCATGCCCAAGCGGTCCAGCAGCGGCAAGGCTGTGGATGAAAAAGGGGGTCAGACGAATCACTCGGGGGAGTCAGATATTGCAGGGGGGAGGATGCCGCTGAAGAGGATAAGCATAAGTAGAGGCTGCCGTACATGGGGTTGGCGATGCCCTTGGGGTCCCATCTTTCAGATAAGACTAAGAACAGGATCTGGAAACATGAATATCTCAATGTATTTAAACTATTACATAGAGACAACCAGGCTAAAGAGGGGTCTAAGGAGGAAGAGTGGGAATTGACTAGGAGTCCCAGGGCCCAATCAACTTGGAAAATTGGACTTCGGCATTCTTGATATATACCAGTATTTCCTATGAACGGCATACAGACAGTGTGATTGCTTTGTTCAAATGTATGGACATCATTAGAAAGGCCCAGGAGCATTTTGGGGGATATGCGTGGCTTAGCTACGAAGAGGTGTTTTGGGCAAGGGTGAGCCTGAATCCCGATAAACCTTGGGGGAAGGTGGACTCAGAACTCTGGATGCAGTGGATATCTTCTACGCAATCCTTGACCTCCACGCACACTGTGAGCAGCCTACCCCACACCTATTGGCCCTTTTAGCCCTGCCCTGCCCTGCTCTGCAAGGAGCGGATTATGCCCCAAACCCAGCTGGCCCCAATGTTGGGGCATGTTGGAATTTTAATAAGGGGTTCTGCTCCAGACACCCATGCAAATCTAAACACAAATGTTCCAAGTGTGGGGGGGAGACATCCCATCACACAGTGCTTCACTTTGGCTAGCCCCACGGAACAATGAAAGGCATCCAGGGGGTGAGGTCAACAGGGACAGCATGGGCTGAAGGGCGCCTATGCCCATTATGGTGGTGGCCATGATTCAGTGGCTTGCTGCTTACCCGGACAGAGAGGCAGCTTTGCGGCTGGAATGGGGATTCATGGAAGGTTTCAGGGTTGGGACCATGTTCCTAAGGGGTGCAGGTGGGCAGACAATTTGCAGTCTGCCAAGGAACTTTCTGGGGTGGTGGCTGCAAAACTGGAAAAAGAGGTGTCAGAGGGGAGAATAGTGGGCACGTATTCTGAGTGGCCCCTCACGGACCCAGCTGGGGGTGGTACCTAAAAAGCAGCAGGGGAATTTTGGTTGATCCATCACCTTTCGTGGCCAGAGGGAGCTTCAGTAGATGACGCCATTCATCCAGTGCGACAGTGCCAGGGAGTCAAATTGCCAAAATATGGCATCAAGTCTTCCTTTCGGCTGCTGCCAATGCACCTCTCTGATTTCTCTTTACTGGGCATGCAGTTTGGGGTGTCATCTATGTGGACAAGGTTTTGTCGATGGATTGTGCCATTTCCTGTGCCTTGTTTGAAGCTTTTAGTTCATTTTTGCAATGGGCTTTTCACTAAGCCCAGCGGTCATTGGGAGGTGCCTCATTACTTGAATGATTTTCTGTTTGTGGGCAGGAGGACCTCTGGGGACTGGCTCAGGGCGCTTCAGCACTTTCAATCCATGACGCAGGTATTCGGGGTGCCTTTGGCTCTAGAGAAGACTGAGAGTCCTTGTGAGGTTTTGACATTCCTGGGCACTGAGTTGGACACAGTACAACTGGTGGCTCGGTTGCCACAGGCGAAGGTGGTAGAGATACAAGGGTTCCTGTCTGAAGTGATCAGTGAAAAGAAAATTGAGCTGAGGAGCATGCAAAAATTGCTTGGTTTGTTCAATTTCACCTGTAGAGAAGTGAGGGAAGGTCAGACTTTTTGCCGGCGTCTGGGCATGGCCACGGCCGGGGCGGTTTTGTCTCATCATAGGGTGCTGATCTAATTGGCAGTCAGGGCTGACCTTTGTGTCTAGAAGACCTTTTTGGATGACCTCAGTGGAGTACGTATGCATTTCTTGGATGAGAACACAGTTTGGCAAGTTCAGATTTTTTCAGATGTAGCAGGCGCTCAGGGTTTTGGTCTGTTTTGGGACGGGAGTGGCCGGCACACTGGTTGAGACTAACCCTGGGCGTAGTTCGCGTAGTAGCGCTACGCGTAGCTACACGAAGTGCACTTCGCACTATGCGAGCTACGCGTAGCACTATGCGAACTGCGTAGTGCGGTAGGAAATGCTGTTCGCAATGATTGCACAGTGCCGGATGCTTGTACGCACTGTGCAATCATTGCAAACGGCATCTTGCACAGTGCAAGCGGTCGTTTTCTGCTGCTCGAGTAGATTTGTACTCGAGCTGCAGTTTTCTCAATGCGGACTGGTAGTTTCTCATCGCGAGCGGTCGCGAGCATACGCGACCACTCACAATGAGAAACCTGACCTCCCCGCGTTGAGAATCTCGCCGGGAGGTTTATTTTCCACGCTCGCGATCGGCAACTTGATGTTGCTGATCGCGAACGAGGAAAAAGTCTCGCCGGGATGTCATTTTGCTCGCTCGCGGTCGCCAACTTGACGTTGAGGACCGCGAGCAAGCAAAAAATGCCCGCTACGCTACGCTATGCGTTTTTGCACTGTGCTACGTGCAATTCGCGTAGCGCGTAGTTGCGGAAACTACGCAAACTACGCGAGCGTAGCGTAGTTTTCCGCCCAGGCCTAGTTGAGACAAGGACGAAGCACAGCCTTTATTGAGTTTTTCCCATTGTTGGTGGCATTGTCAGTGTGGGAAAGTGATTTGGCGAACAGGACAGTGTTGTTTAATGTGGACAACATGATGGTGGTGGACTTGATAGACAGAAGGCACGAGACTTGAGGGTGCTGCATTTGCTGCATAGATTTATGCTGAGTTGCTTACATTTGAACATTGTTTTCAGAGCTAAGCACGTACCTGGTGTTCAGAATGATATAGCAGACTCATTATCTTGTTCGCAGTGGCATCGTTTTTGCAGACTGGCGCCAGGAGCAGAGAAGGAGAAAACACCATTGCCTGCAGACATTTGAGCTTTGGGGAGTGAGAGTAGTAGGTCTGGTCGAGGGATCATTGGCCGAGTCTACCATAAGAAGGTATCATCTGGCTTGGAGTGAGTTTGGGTCATTTTAGGGCTATTCGCTGGAGGCTTTGGCATGGGATCAACATGAAGCAGAAGGGAGAGTGTTGCGTTTTGTTTTGTTCTGCATTGATAGAGGTTAATCGCCCATGACAAATGCGGGCAAGCTGGTGGGGGTTTAATTCTATGGCAAGCTTTACTGGGGTTTAGACCCTGCCAGGGATGAGATCTTGGGCCGGGTTCTAAAAGGGTGGGGTAAGGAACAGGGTGGGAGGAGGTCGGCGCTGCTTGATGCAATTACGTTTGAGTTGTTGCAAGAGTTGCTGGCGGTGTTGCCTGCCTGCTGTTATGAACGTTTTGAGGTGTCTGTTTTCTGACTATGCATGATTTCGATGTTTTTTTGAGCTTTTCATGTATCTGAGCTTTTGTGGTCTGCACGGGAGTCAGGGGTGTTATATGAAGAAATGTGATTGGACCCAGGATGATTGGGCATTCGGTTGCGGCATTCTAAGATGGATCAGCAGGGTAGAGGGAAGAGGGTATGGTTGTGTGAAGGGGGTAGTTTGGAGGTTTGCCCTGTGCGGGTATGGTGCAGCTTTTAGGTTTGGCCTGGTCAGCAGCAGAGGGCGTTTTTTTGTCATGAGGAGGGTAACAGGGTGACAGCTTTCCATCTGTTGGCGGTCCTGCGTATGGCTGTGTGCCATCTGGAGAAGGAACCAGTGGTTTTCGGGACGCATTCCTTTCGGATTGGGGCTGCGACGACATGATTGGGGTGGGATTGGAGCCAGATCTGTCACATTGGCAGGTGGAGATTGAGGTGCGGTTGTGAAAGGCAGCGAGTCTTCTAAGACCCTCAATGCTGCCCGGTGCAGGGTTCCACCTCTAATTCACTTTGGGTTCGCTATCAAAATAATGAGGCAAGCGCTGGAAACTGGAAGACAAGAAAAAGGTTTATTTCTCATGAGGAGATCACGTCAACTGCAGACACCGGGATGTCTGAGGGAGGTGTTCTGCTGATAACTCCTTTGGCTCTTCCTTTTATACAGGTTTGACACAATGCATTGGTTTCATCAACATGGTTACACAAGCTTGGGGTCCCCGCCCCGGGCAGGTTGTCACACAAGCCCAACAGTAATTCTCTTCCCACCCAGGTCAAACAGACAATCTTATCTTGCAGCTGGACCTTGCTTCAGGGTCTAAAACATGTGAGACCGGCCAGATCTAAGAGTCCGTTCTGTTGATAAAAACAGGTCCCATTGTTGGTAACAAGTCTTGCTGTTTGCAGTGCAATAAATCATGTTGCAAGAGTCTTTTTGGTGTTTGGAACCTGTTTGTGTAACTAGGTGCAGTGAGGGGTAGAGTGTCCAAAGGTTTGCCTGAAAACAAAGATGAGAGGAAAAACGAGTTTGTGGCAGCAAGTGGCGCTGAGATTTGTTGCGGCAAATAGAGTTTATAGCCCCCAGCACACATACCAGGTCGGTCAGAGGGTCAGAGGGATGCTAGTAAGGGCAGGGTGAAACAAAGGTGACCAACAGAGTACAAAATGGCTGTGATAGATTAAAATGACTGCAACTTATGTGCACATAGAATTCCACCAGACAAGATGGCGCAGGTAATGTTCACGATTGTCGTTTTGCTTTTAACAGTGGCCCCTTTGAACATAACTAGCCAGCTTGTCAGTCTATTTCAATCTCCATAATGTCCTGTATCTCTTGATCATACATTACTCTCATTTTTGTTAGCTGAGTGTCCATAGTCTTAGAGTGCAAGGTAGTTATGCAAAGAGAACACAAAGGTGGTATACAGTGTATACCCAAACAACAACCACATATTGTCAATACTGGGACCAAGAGAATCATTGATATTTTCCAACCCCACTCCTTCAAGATGCCCCAAAGCCAACTTCCAATTGTCCAAGTCTCTGATCCTTGATGAATTTCTGAAGATAGTCTATGGAGATGTTCGATTGCTTCATAGACAGAAGGTGAATTATCAGGAATGTATACACAGCAGCTGGCACCGATGATGCGGCATGCTCCTCCACGGTCCGCTAATACCACGTCCAGGACCATGCGATTTTGCAGGGTAACCAGACGGATCGCTTGGAGCTCAGCAGTGTTGTTGGTGAGGATGCGAGCAGTGATGTTCAGGGCGGTCTCTACCGCTTGGGACAGATGTCTGATGGCTCGGCTGTTTGCCATCGGACCCCATAGTGGGACGAGCCCTTTTGCTGCGTCGAGGAACTGTGATGAGGCAGAGTCTGCTTGATCAATGTCTTTAGAACGCTTTTCTCGATGATGCTCTGGTGTAGGTTGGTGGCAAAACAAAGGCGATGTAGCACGTGCCCCCCCAGTTTCTTGGGAGCCAGGTGTAGGCTTTGGTTCCACAAACAAAGTACATATTGGGTGATGCAACAAGCACTGGGGGGTTGGCAGTGTTCAAAGTCCTTACAATGCTACAGGTACTGTGACCCACATTCTTAGTCCCACGGCCTTCAATGCATACAAGGCCAGAGACGTTCACCACAGATAGGGCCACAGTCAGTGTTGCAGCAGTTCTTTTCTTCAGGTAGGAAAATGTGGCTCTGTTAGGATTATTGAACACTTGCATTTCCACTCGTTCTTTGGAGGGGACATTAATCTGGAATGTCGCATTGAAGGTGTGAGGGCAGAAGGGGGCGGCTGTCCTTCCTGTTTTGTTTCGCCAGAACTCGTTGTAGAACTGGGCGATTGTTCCGTCGGAAGTGGCATTGTCTTTGTAACTTTCTTGTAGGAGCATCATCCAGGCAAGGCAAGATCCGTGAATAGAAAAGGGCGAAGGGATGAAAGGGATGGAATGTTCAGTGGCATGTGGTAACGGCCCACAGACCCAACAGTTGGTAGCATTGGTGGCAAGATTGTGCTGGTGCAACATCTGCACGAAAGAATTATTCCAGAATTCTTTGCGTCGTTCTCGGAGATGTGGCGGTAGTGATACCAGGTAGTGTTCTTTCTTGGTGGTTGGTTGCATGGTGGGTGACAATGTTCTGTATGCAGGTGCATTCTCTTCAATGATCCAGAGTGCGACCATTAGCAGGAGACAGGTGAGAAATGCGGCTACAAGTGCAATTGTCTTTGTGCTGTGCAGGTTAGCAGTCTTGGTGTCTTTGCGGTGGTTTTGCAGGTGTTCAGTTTCTTCCATCATCTTCAAGGAGCTCAACAACTGTTAGGACCACAGACTTTTGTCTGGCGCTTTCCTGGTAGCGTTGTTTGACTGTGCTACTGATCTGAGACCTTGACTTAGTTAGTGGCCTGGTCGTTGGAGCTCCCTCCTTTCGTCGATCTTAGGTTGTACCCTTTCCTGGATGGCACCGTGGGGTCGGGAAATTCTGATAGTTCGAGGGTGTCTTCTTGTGGGTAGCAACTCAGAGCTGGTCGGTCTCTCGCGAGTACTTCCTCTTGCACCTCCACCCCTTCACAGGTTGCCAGGGTTGGAGGGACTCGTTTGCAATGATGAGCGTGCAGCCAGTTTCGTTTTCCTTCCACTCGGAGGGCAGTTCGGGTGGTGATCAGGACTTGCAAGGGCCCGTCCACCTAGGCTCCAGATTCTTCGTTCTTTGGAAGTTGCGAATCAATACATGGTCGCCTGGCTTTATTTCATGTCCCGGGCCCCTGGATACGTCAGGCAAGGCTTGCTGCAACTGTTGGTGGATAATTGTTAGCTCGTTTGTCAATTTATGCAAGTAATCCGACATTAATATGTTCGGGACATCGTTAATGGAGGTGGGTCTTGGTGCCGCCCAAATGCTCATAGGCCTCGTCTTTTAGTCCCACCTTTTCCCACTCGGTCAATTCGTCTTGTGTGCCTGTAGTCTGTATGTCCCTTACAGTGGTCCTAGCGTCAGTCCATCGTTCAGCTTGTGACCTGGTCACACACATTCGTGTCGTAGTTCTGTCTCCTGCCGTGGCTCGGGCAGTAACGTCTGCTAGTGCATTTCCCTGTCCAATGAGATCAGTCACTTTCCTATGTGCTTGGCATTTTATCACTGCTAACTTCTTGGGGAGGAGGACTGCTTGCGTCAAGGCGGAGACTAAATCTCCATGCAGGATGGGTGTACCGTGTGAAGTCAGGAACCCTCTTTCTTTCCATAAGATCCCAAAATGGTGAACCACCCCGAAGGCATATTGGCTGTCGGTGTATATGTTAACTGTCGTGTCAGTCGCTAAGATACATGCTTGTGTGAGGGCAATGAGTTCTGCAGCCTGGGCTGAACGTTGGGGAATACGGGCTGTTTCCAGAATGGTTCGGGCTGTGGTGTCAGCGTATGCAGCTGAGGTGGTGCCGTCGGGGAGTTTGATGCACGAACCATCCACCCATAGTTCTCCATCTGGTTCTAGAAAGGCGGTGTCTCTGAGATCTATTCTACTCTTTGTTTGTTCATCGGTTAGTGTCACACAGTCGTGTAGTGGAGTCACGCTAGGATCATTTTCGTGTAGGGGTAACAGTGTGGCTGGATTGAGGGTGGTGCATCGCTTTAGGGTAATGTGCGGTGCTAGCAGGGTCAACTCATATCCTGTCAGTCGGGCGCTAGTCAAGTGTTGGGTTTTGGTCTGGTTTAGTAGTGTGTCGACTGCATGGGGTACTAAAACAGTGACTGGATTGGAGAGTACTATTCCTTCGCTCTGGCGTATCGATACTGCTGCAGCTGCCACAGCGCGCAGGCACACTGGCAGCGCTCTGGCTACTGGATCGAGGGTGGCAGAGAAATATGCACAAGGGCGTTGTTTGTGACCAATTGATTGTGTTAGGACAGACAATGCATATCCTTCCCTCTCGTGCGTGTAGAGGAAGAATGGTTTGGAGTAATCCGGGGTTCCTAGGACAGGCGCTGAACAAAGGGCATTGCGTAGTTCTTTAAAGGCTGACTGGCATTCGGGGGTCCAGGGGAGAGGTGAGGGGATGTCTTTAGCTAGGAGGGAGAGAAGGGGTTTGACAATGAGGCTAAAGTTCGGTAACCACTGTCGGCAAAATGAAGTGAGACCTATCAAAGAGCGGACTTGTTTCTGATCTTTGGGGACAGGGGTGTCTAGAATTGTCTGGATCCTGTCAGGCGTGAGTTTCCTCCCTTCTTTGGATAAAAGGTGACCCAAATAGGTCACTTGTGATTTACAGAACTGCAATTTCTTTCGGGAGACCTTGTGACCATTCTCAGCAAGAAAATGAAGTAGTTTGATGGTGGCTGTGACGGCTATTGGTATGGTGTCCACTGCTAGAAGGATGTCGTCTACATATTGTATTAGTGCCACTCTATCTGGCAATTGTATGGCGTCCAACTGTCTTTTAAGCGCCTGGCTATAGATGCTTGGGCTCTCAGTGTATCCCTGAGGTGCTCTGCAAAATCTGTACGAACGGGAGTTTAGGGTGAATCCAAATAGATATTCTGCTGGTATCCTCCCCTATATTGCTCCCTTCCTGTATTCGCCCCCTGGAGTTGTGCTACCATTACCCTTTCCTTCAAGTCCTTCTTTTTCCTTTCTGTAGCCCTGTCATTTTTGTTTCTCTGATGCTCATAGTACTGGGCCATTTGGAGAATGGCCGCCGGTTTAGATGCTGCCCAACTATTTTCGCTGGCTTGTAATTTCTGGGATACATCTGGCAGTAGTCCTTTGACATAGTTCTGCACAAATAAGTGGTGTCCGGTTGCGGTGGACATGTCTTGTCCACTGTAATCGGAGAACACCGTTTCAAATCTCGAAAAATACTCTGAGACATCCTCTTGTGGTTTCTGGCGGCACGCGGTTACTATGGACCAGTCTATCTTTTTCTCTGGGATCAGCGTTTTCACTTTCTGCACTATTTTGTCAGGGAGGTCCAATATTGCTTTAACCGGTTTTTGACCAGGGTTCCGCTGTTTATCTAGTGTGTTGAGTTGTTCCCAGGTATGACCAAGCAGTTCGGTATGGTCTATTTTCCTAATCTGTTTCCACACATCTGCTGGCAAACATAACCTGAAGAACAAGTCTATGTCGGCAAGTGTCATTATTGTTAATCCCAGAGCGGTACCTAGGTCGGTGTAAAAGGCGGTGGGGTTCTTTCGTAAATCCGGTAAAGATTTACGGAACGTCAAAATGTCCTGTCTGTCCCATGGTTGATACACCCAATTGTAGACCACCCTTCCTCTAGCGTCTTGATGGTTCATATCGTCATGAGTCCCTTGTCCTCTAGGAGGTACCCAATAAGGGGCAGCTTCTTTTATCGGCATCATGCTATCTGGTTTTTCCACCGGGGGTCCTGCTATCTTAGATGTCCTGTCCTTATCTATCCGTCCTTGTTCCACGAGGTGAACGAATACCTCCAGTGTGAATGAAAAGAGTTCTGTAACATCGTTGTCGCCTTCATCTCCGGTGTCTACCTTCCTATAGAGAGCCACTAGCCGCTCGGGCCCTACATCTTGGTACTTCTCTTCATATGCAGTAAGAGTGTGGTAACAGAGACGTACAATAAAGTATCGTTTGCGGTTTTCAACATAGGAGTTGCATATGTCAGTTACATACTCTTCTGTCTCCTTCCTATCTATGAGGGATTTAACTATTTTATCAATGCCTGCTCGCTCATTTTTACTTAATCGCGGGACCCTGGGCGCTCCTTTTTCTTTTGATCCTACCTCTACTACTGTATCCTTTGATGAGGCATTTGGTGTGGGTGACTCGGTGGGAGCAGAGGCGGTGGAGACTGAGGCGATCGTGCCATCTCCGGCTATACTTTGGTGGTCCTGGCGTTGTACTACGGGATGAGTAGGGGCATAAGGGGGTGGCAGGTATATGATTGGGGGACCTAACAATAAATCATCATCTACCCTTTGTTTTGCTGGTAACTTGGGGTAAAGAGTCGAGGGCGTTCTAACAGGGCATTGACCTGATATTTTTGATTCCTGTTCCTTTTTATCGATTTCCTTTTCTTTTAGTTTTTCTTCTAATCTTTTACAGGCTTGGTAAGCTGATTTTCGCGTTTCTTTATCTTGTCTAGCTTCGTCCCTTTTCTTTCTTTGAGCTGCCTCTTTTCACCATAAACCAAAACTGTCAAACATGGCTGGTCTAGTTTTCTTTTTGTGGAGAGCTAATTCTAACGTTTCTATTTTAGCGGGATCGAAAGATCCCGTCAGTGGCCACTGATTTACCCGGTCCTTCCTAGTGTATTTATGCCATACTTTGCTATAAGCTACGGTGGCTAATCCATACTTTACGTACATGTCCTTGTTAGGGTGCCTTCCGGCGGTGCCGGCTGACTGACCTCTAACGAACGGTCTGGTCCAAAACAATTACAATCAAACAATCTAGAGAAAACAGGCATGACGTATTTATCGGTCAAAAATGAATATCTCAATCAATCAATTTAGACAAAAAGTCTGCACTACCTGTCCTTCGCTGCCTGCAAAGAGCGAGAATATTCCTATTCTTCGTTGTTTGCAAGCAGGAAATATCGCAAATAACTCAATATCAAAAAGGAATACTAGTATTTCAATCAAACTATTCAATCAATCAATCAATTTAAGTCGTTTTTTCACGACCTTACCCGGACCGTATGGACGGTTCTTTGTCTTCCCCTTCCAGCGCCTGGTTGTCCTCTCACTCCAACAATTAATCCGGCGTTCCTCTAAGGTCCCAGTCAGGACCGCAGGTCACTCGAGAGAGGTCCGTTCGGAACCGGTGAAGTTCAGTCGATCGGCAGCCAGACAAGGGTCTTCTCAGGCAGGTATACCCCAATCGTTTAGTCGTTCACTCCGTCGTTAGGACCTCTCTACCAGACCCACGCGTCGCTGATGGGCCCCCACGTTTGGGCGCCAATTTGTGAAAGGCAGCGAGTCTTCTAAGACCCTCAATGCTGCCCGGTGCAGGGTTCCACCTCTAATTCACTTTGGGTTCGCTATCAAAATAATGAGGCAAGCGCTGGAAACTGGAAGATAAGAAAAAGGTTTATTTCTCATGAGGAGATCACGTCAACTGCAGACACCGGGATGTCTGAGGGAGGTGTTCTGGTGATAACTCCTTTGGCTCTTCCTTTTATACAGGTTTGACACAATGCATTGGTTTCATCAACATGGTTACACAAGCTTGGGGTCCCCGCCCGGGCAGGTTGTCACACAAGCCCAACAGTAATTCTCTTCCCACCCAGGTCAAACAGACAATCTTATCTTGCAGCTGGACCTTGCTTCAGGGTCTAAAACATGTGAGACCGGCCAGATCTAAGAGTCCGTTCTGTTGATAAAAACAGGTCCCATTGTTGGTAACAACAAGTCATGCTGTTTGCAGTGCAATAAATCATGTTGCAAGAGTCTTTTTGGTGTTTGGAACCTGTTTGTGTAACTAGGTGCAGTGAGGGGTAGAGTGTCCAAAGGTTTGCCTGAAAACAGAGATGAGAGGAAAAACGAGTTTGTGGCAGCAAGTGGCGCTGAGGTTTGTTGCGGCAAATAGAGTTTATAGCCCCCAGCACACGTACCAGGTCGGTCAGAGGGATGCTAGTAAGGGCAGGGTGAAACAAAGGTGACCAACAGAGTACAAAATGGCTATGATAGATTAAAATGACTGCAACTTATGTGCACATAGAATTCCACCAGACAAGATGGCGCAGGTAATGTTCACGATTGTCGTTTTGCTTTTAACACGGTGAGCGCTATGTGAGGAAGTAATGGGGTTTTTCCGTGGGATGTGTGGGGGTCTAGGGTATGTCACCAGCTCTAATTGCCTTTTTCTTCCAATGCTGTGTGTGTGAGCGGTACAGGGACCAAGACAGTGACCTGGATTATGGGACAATCGTTTGTGCACTAGGCAGCGAAGTTTGTGGACCAGCAAGTATACAGATGGAACCTGGGACTGCACAGCAGCCAGCACATGGTGCTATGGTTGGGTAAAGTGGGGATGCGTTAGGTTAACTTGTTGCCTTGGTTGATGAGGCTGGTTCCGCAGAGGGGTTCCCCGGACATGCTTTTGATTCATCTGGGCGATCATTTTCTGGTTCTGTTATTAGGTTTGACGCTGCTGCAACATATGTAAAGGGATTTGGAGGCAATTAAAGTGAACTTTTCTGGGATATGTCTAGTATGGACAGAATTTGTGCCGTGCAGGGTATGGAGGAGGGCTTTGAAGCATGCAGCAATGGAAAAAGCTCGGAGGAAACTCAACAGGGCCATGAGAGTTTTTTGCATGGCAAGGGACATTAAGGTGATCTCGCAAGGGGGATTAAAGGAAGAGGAGGAGTGTCTTTTTCAAGATGATGGGGTGCACCTTTTGTGAATGGGAAATGCCTATTACATGATGGAGCTGAGGGATGTCGTGAGCCGGTTGTGGAATGAAAGCATCTGGTGTTCATGGGGCATGGCGAGAGAGGAGAGGGGGCACTAAAACGCCCTCCGGGGATTTTCTGGTTGGCGGTATCATGGGGGTGGAGAGTCACATGCCGGAGTATCCACCCCCTCGGGGAGAAGAATGGAGCACAGGTGAGAAAAGACGGTGTGCTGGAGTTTGTCGGACAGGAAATTAGTTTCATTGGAGGGTGTTTGGAGGAAAAATGAAGGAGAGTCTGGAGATATGGAAGGAGCCCAGTGAGTGGAAGAGGGAAGAATGAAACAAGGCATGAGGTCTTGGGGGTGAAAGTTGACATGAGGTGTGAATGGTAACGGGAGGTATTGGAGTGTGGTATTGATGAAGTTAATGTTATTGTTTAAATGCTAACAAAGTTCAAATAAGTGTTTGCAACCATAGAGTGTGTTTATTGCACGAGGATGTTAGTAGGCCGACCTCCTCAGGCACTTCTACAATCCTGACATATGATATTGAACTTACTTCCTTACCCAGGAAAACAGCGGAAGGCAGTTGTAAATAGTCTGTCTTCTATTCTTTCTTAGACTGGATAGGCATGGACAGGGGGCTTTGAGATATTTCGAGCTTTTTGCCCTGAGCAACACCCTCAGGGCAGCACTTACTGACATTCAAAACTATTACTTTTCAACCCTTCCTAAAAATACTTGGAGAATGTATAACTTTCCTCAAAATATTCCAAGACTGGAGTTAGAATACTCAATAAGCCTCCTGGAATATTAGGGTGAAAGTTGCTCTCTCCCCAAATATTCTAGTACTGGAGTTTGAATAGTAAATTTTACCTTCCAGTGTCCGACAAGCCCACTGCTGTCCTGAGGGCGCATTTCAGGGCAAGAAACATAAACAAGCGGGCTGTGAAGGGATGGAGAAGAGAAGGCCCGCCCCCCTGTGGCTCGACACCGGCACGCAATTGTCAACACCAGCACTTATGACAGTCTATAACGTAGTGGTGCTATATGTCTAATTTAGACATAAGCACAGCAGCCATTGTTTATTAATGTAATATACATTAAAAATTACTAATACGTGACATCCAAGACATTCTTATAGCTTTGGGGGCCTGGAATAGTCTGAATTGTCACACTTGTAGGAGTGTGATGGTTAGTAGCTGTGTTGGTACTTAGTGCTGGCAGGGGCAATGGGTGGTGCAAGCTGTAGTGGCCTCCTGACAAGGTCTCTGGGACTTATTTTATTACAAATTAAGCACTGCTGTCCAACCCCCCTGGTTGGGGTTTATGCTAGACAGGTCATCAGAGTGAAGGGCAGGGGACCAGAGTTTTCGGATACAGAGGATTAATCACAATGGGGCGCAGCAAGGGAGGGGGAGGAAAACAGAACATTGACAGAAGCACAGGAGCCATGTACCAAGGTGGGGTATGTGATGGACATGAACTGATGGAGCAAGGAGTAAATGACAAAGCACCATGAGGGGAGGGAGTGCATGACTTATGAACAGGGCTGATGTCCAGGAGGCAGGAGACCGAGAGTAATAGTGAATTCACAGGGGATGGGGAATAAGGAAGGGAAGTGGCAAGAAACCATGCACCACTGGCAGAGGGTCTGAGGGGATTATCAGCAGGGTGTTGATGGGATATAAACCACTGGGGTGCGAGGCGTGATCCACAATCAGTACTGTTGGATTACGAACAGCAGCAGGTGACCAAAGTTCAGGGCCACTGTAATTCTGCAATTCTGCATCTGCAGCTTTTTCTGGACTACAGCTGCTGCATAATTTACAGATGTATGCGTCCTTTCTATTTTGTTGATCCCTCCTTGCACTTGCATCTTGCAGTTGCCAGGCACTCATATAAACAGCAAACACCAGAGCACAGTGTTCCTCCTGCATACAAAAGCCACACCCTCCTCTTCATAAGGATGCTTATGCCAAGTCTGGCAGATCTTTCGCTGCCTGGCGCAGATGCCAAGAGTTCCTGTAAACATTAAAGTGCCAGAGTGTGGCATCCTCATGTCTGTGGATACTTGTGGTGTTTCTTGGCCATGTGCTGTTGCCCCCCTTAGCCATCATGAGCAAACCTCAGAACTCAAAAGCAGGAGTTTCGAGGATGTTGCATACTAAATGACAGGAAAATATTCTTGCTCCTCTCATTTAGTATGCAATATCCCAACAGTCCCGGCTCTTTCCCCCGAGCAAGTTCTGCAAGCAAGCAGATATGGGCCCGGTGCCCTTTTTAGGTCGAGCATTTGAGACCTCTTGTATATAATTTAGTATATACTTATATGTGTATGTACTTTGTGGGCTCTGGAGATCAGCCCTAGGACTTGTCTTCTTCCGCCTAGGGACTTTTTTTTCTGTTCAACTGCCTCTATTTAACTGTCTTGATAGAAAACGACCAGTTGAGGTCAGTAAAATACCAGAATTGCTTTCTGCTTGTTCAAATGCCTCTATTTAACTGTCTTGATAGAAAACGACCAGTAGAGGTCAGTAAAATACCAGAATTGCTTTCTGCTGAGGGACTTTCTTTTATTAATTTTTCTGGCAACTGCCTCTATTTAACTTTCTTGATAGAAAACAACCAGCAGAGGTCAGTAAAATACCAGAATCACTTTAGCATTCTCTAGATTCCAGTCCATAGAAATTGTCTTCCACGAGCACCCGTAGACAATAATATGTTTTTCAAATCTTGTATTTTCAGTGATATGACCACTGAAGGCCCTGATTTTATATTAAAAACAGAGCTTTGGACTATATCACTTCCCGCTGAAAGGCAATATTTCTCTCCATGTTTTCCCATACCTGGCGTGCAACGTAGTTTGGTGCTTACTTTCCCTCCATGTTAAAGAGCAGTAGATGTTTCAGCACCCACGCTAATGTGCTGCAAAGCTAAATATATATAAGGTCCTAAAGACGAGACCGGTTGCATTGCAAATGCTTGTTTGTATTTAGCCCATCCCTTATGTCCACAGGGCCCGAACGGATGACAATAGTGTTTGTAGCACCTCAGGCATCAGCACTCCAGAAGTGTTTCTATCGTTTGACAGAGTTGGGGGTCTTTGATTCCTGCTCGCATGACACATGTGGCTGTTGCGGGCGGCCATATTAGAGCGAGAAGTAGGGTCGGGCTGGCCTATAGGGCAATCGGGAACTGCCCGATGGGCTGGTCTGACAGGACAGTGTATGGATCGGTTGTATGGCTGTTTGTTGGTCTGTTCTGTGGTCTGCTGGGCCATTTCTTACTGTTGATGTTTCTGATATTGAAACAAACATTGCCTGCAACAAGCTCAAAGCAATGCATACCTCCATCCATACCTAGCAAAACACGTACACATCATGCCTTTACAAGTTCAAAACTGCCCCAGTTTACAAACATGTGCCACTTTTTTAGCTATCTAATTCACTACTGAAGAGCACTTTTATTTTGGTGCCCGGGCATATTTTCTGTCCCAACTCAACCCTGGTTAGAAATGCTCAGGTGACTTGATAGCTTGCCTCAGAATGCGTGGTGGGATAACAGGCATATTTAGAAAGGGCATTTTCTAAGCTGAAGCCCTTTTTAGGTCTCGTCTAGCGACGCAGCGCGAAAGCGCTGTCGCTAGCGAGATCTATTGTTACCGACTTGCTTCGGAAGGGAGACAGGAGATGTGCACGCGCAGGACGGACTGCAACCGTGAACACGCACGTACAGACACGCGATGTGCACATCTCCTGTCCCCCTTCCGTCCTCGCCAGCCGCAAAACATGAGCTGTGCACGCACTCCCCAGCTGTCCTTGCACCCCCTCCAGTGTCAGTCAGCCATGCGCCATCTGCCAACCCCCACCACCCACCCACACCCACCTTACCGTCGTTCCGTCGTTCCGCCATGCTTCAGCGCGATGCCCTGCAGTGTGTCCCCAAAGCTCACAGGGTGATCGGTGTACCGCGCAGCCCATGCGGCCGCCGTCACTCTGGGAACCGCCATGCTTCAGCGCGATGCCCTGCAGCGTGTCCCCAGAGCTCACAGGGTGATCGGTGTACCTCGCAGCCCATGCGGCCGCCGTCACGCTGGTCTTTTCTGGCGATCTCCAGACAGCAAATGTGCACGCTCACGGCGCGTTCTGATGTGCACTTGCCCGGACAGCCGATGTGCAAGCTCACGGCGTGTCTGTCTTCGGCTACTGTAACGCATGCTCTGAGCTGGGAAGATGGCCTCGCCTCGCTTCAAGCCTCCACCCCAGCATCACCTTTGCGCTTGGGAGCGCATTTAGTAAGGGAAGACCATTATGGGGCAGGATTCATCCAGCAAATTTATGGGACAGGGCAAGCATAGGCCAATTCCATTAGGCGGTGTTCAAGTGGCTCCATCACAGATGCCACTGCCTGGTGGTTGGAGGCATCCACCGCCTGGCAGAACTCATCATCTAGGGGAAGGAAAGCGAGGGACTCTTCCTCCATATATGCATCTTCCATGACTGGCTCTGCAGTATGCCCTGGGGAACCTGGGGCCAAGGGAGGCTCGAGAAGCCCAATGTATTATAAGCGCACGAAAGCGCGTGCAGAATTACAGCAGGAGGAGGCCGGCAATATTCAAAAGCACGGCGTGCGAAGGAAAGGTGTTACAGGCAGCAGCACAAAGCTTGTAAGGCACTGGACCAAGCCAGTAATCAGATTTGGCCATGCGAGGCGCAATAAGGGGTCTTAAACCTGGGGCTGACTCACCCTGAGACACTATGGAGGGTCATCATACGTCTGGGCCCTGCCCTTGAACGGCACTAATATCGGAGCGGGTGACCGCTTGCAGATAAAGACACAGTGAAATATAGACCTGCTTTGCGGGCGTCTGTGGCTCGTTTTCAGTAGTTACAGACACGTTATGACAGGCGTCAGAGGCTTCCAGGCGGCTCGGGGAGGCACGGGCTCCGTGGGATGTAAGCTCGTCAATTTCCCTGAAAATGACTGAAGCACGTCCCCTGCAGAGCAACGAGGTAGGTTTTTGCCTCTAATACTCCAATGGATTTGAAACCATAAATAACGTCATTAGTGGTCAAGATCTAAAAGTATTCAACGCATTCTAATTGGAAGCAGAAGTGGAGGATGGTTCCTATCCCGTCCCCTCAATGGGAGTCAGGATCTCATACCCCATAACCCAGAAAGTAATGGCTGTTCCACAAGATGGTGATAATAACAAGAATTCTCAAACTAATATGCATGCAGACTATATAGTTGCTCTCCTGCAGGCACAACATGCTTTCCTGCAACATTTCCAAGCAGCCCGGGACAATGGCGGCCGCTTCTTTAAAATAAAATAGGTCTCGCATTAACAAGATTTTGAGCTATTGGAATTGTAAATGGCAATGCCTTTTCTTTGTGTTAATTATCAAAGCAGATAAATAAAAGGCATTGTCATTTACAATGCCAATAGCTTAAACTCTCTTAAATGCGAGACCTATTGCATTGCAAATGCTTGTTTGTAACAGGCAGTGGTCCTATAGACATGGCTCAATATGGCTGTCATGTTGCTTACTTGTGAGCACTTATCTAATAAATTCACAATATCAATAGCAATTTTGAGTACTTGGGCAGAGAGGCTGAAAAGGCTTAAAGTACATTATCCTGGAAGCATTTGCGTTTGACTCAAAACACTTTAGTAACATCTTATGGTACTAGAGAGTACTACAACAAGCACATGTGCCGGACTCAAAGGACATCAAGTAATGGTCCATGATACTGCAGCTTACTAAAGTAAAGACTTTTGTCTGACTCAAGGGACTTCTACGACTGCCCTGGCAGTTCTGCAGCTTTCGCAGGGAACTTGACGATTGCAGCATATCAAGAGCACAAAAGTGTGATCTTTAAAGCTAGAGAGAACTATTGACTTTGCCCATTTTGTTGTGGTGTAGTTCATTACACCAAAATGACTAACATCAAGGAGTGTGGATTAATGTGGACTAAGGGTGTATATCGTGTGAAAGGTTCAGAGCACTGTGAATTGAAGTTTCCTCATATGCTGACGCTCCATTTCCAACCCCAAATAACTGGTTAGAGTCACATGACCTAGCTTCCAATTGACACTATGTTTGGTGCTACTTATCTAGTATCGTGTGACCAAACTACATAGGTGGCACCTTCAGTCAGTCCTGCAGAGCTCTTAGGTTTCTCTGGTCTATGCATGAGTAGCTCATCCAGTCCAGATTTTTGCTTTGCATTCTGGGACTTGTACTCCTGATTTTATGATGTTATAAACATGACTACAAGTCATAGAATACAAAGCGAAACCCTGGATTGTGTGAAAACTGCTCTTTTCCTGGCCTTTTAGACAAAACCACTTTACATTCTGAGGCAAAGTTTTGCTCATAGCACTGAAAGTATGCACATGAAAGGGCCGTTGGTTAAAGTGTCTTTGAGACACCACTTTTCCAGCCCTGGGCTTTGCTTTTACAAATGGCTGTTCTTAGTTGAACTGATTATTAGTTACAACTCCCGGAACTCAGTGATGTGAATAATAAATATCCATGACTAGAAATTTAATATTATGGAGCTATCTGGTAACCTAAGGCAAACAACTATGTTTTTTTCCTACAGGTCCAGCCCTGCCAAGTTTTCCAGGTCCATGCCTGATGTGCTGTCCCTGTCCAGCTTTTTTCTTTCATTTCTGGGACTTATAGTCTTGTTTATTCCAGTATAAAACAAGACTACAAGTCCCAGAATTCAAACTAAACAACCGTGGACGACTACAGCAGCACATCACGCTTGGAACTGGAAAAAGTGGCAGCTATGCCGGTCATCCTACCCCTGGTGGCAGTGCACCCCTGCAAAGCTCCTAAGATTCCCCGTGTCAGTTCTCCCAGGCCCGGTTTTGCTTCGTGCTCATTTTGATGGCTTCCTTTTTTTTCTATAAAAAATACAGGATTAACAATACCAGTGAAAGGTAGAACAGGTTTATCTACTGACACTCGCAGTGCTGGATTCCCTCTCATAACATAAACAGCTCCTGCTTGTTTTAAATGCCTTGTGGGAATTGATTTACACGTTTAACGGTGGTTCACCTGCCAACATATCTGCCTGGCATGCACCTGACATTATTTTGTGTAAGAGTAAACTAGGCTTGTGTGAGCTGTGATAAGGCCAGGTCTCCTAGTCACACCCACCAAACCTTAGCTGCTGCCAGGTAGAGCCCTGAACAGGAGACACCAGGCTGCCAGCCAAGTGACACACTGTTGTGTTTTAGAAGAGAGGCGGTGGCAGGGCGGGGGCCATGTCAGGAGCTCAGGCGTTTTAACCTAGCACTACTGCCAACAGGTTGTATCAGGGCAAGACTACAAAGTATTAGCTGTAAAGCAGCCACTGTTTTTATCTCCTACATTTTACATGTATAGAAGTCTCCTCAGTGGTCGCAAGCACACTGTGCAGGGCTGGCTTTAGCGCAGGTGGCGCCCAGTGCGACAATCTTTGTTGGCGCCCCCTACCAAAAACCTCCTTCTCCATGAATTCCCTGCCTATCATGCTCCGCCAGTGCCCCTCCATAACCCCTCTCTCACATACATCTCATTTGTTTTATAGGGCTACTCATACCAGTGTAGGGAGTCAGAGCACTTTACATCACACACACAATATACAGAGACAATAAATCATAACTGTGTAAATCAATCTATAGGAATTGTTATATGAGACAATGATGATTACAAGGTGTAGGAATCAGATGTCATCCTTACTAGTAGGAGTGGCAACTGCTGTGACATAAAAGTGGTAGGGCAGGGCGTGGGGGAGGAATAAAAAAGTAAATAAATATAAAGGAACTTACCTGCCAGCCGCCGCCAGGGTGCTCTTCTGCACCTCTCCTCTCGACTCCCGGCAGTCCGTGCAACGCTCCCAGTCCTCTATGCCAATCACGACGCTGCTCTTGTGCTGGTTATGCATGTGAGCAGCACCTGATTGGCCTAAGTGGGCTGGTTTAATGCTCAGCTTCTTCTCCACCCGGCTGTGTAGCACAGCTCGGGTTGGAGAGATCTAAGTGTGCATGACGGTTTGGCCGTCCTAAGACAGCCGGCCAAACCGTCATGCGCAAATGCAGCAGTGCCCACCAATCTGTCTATAAGCATAGCCCGCCCCTGCCCTTGAATTGGCTCAGCTTGGAAATATAAAATGATAATAATCTGTGTTATTATCATTTTATTTTTCATGTTTTCACTGCTGAGAGCAGTGGGGCGACACTCCTTCACCATACCGGAGGAGCTCCAGCCAGGCAGTATATTTTAAGAGAGTTTGGTCTGGAGAAGCAGAAACTCAGGATTTAAAATGTACTACAGTGGTTGGCTTTACTAATAAGAATGTATTTCTAGCCAACTTAACTCTTTTTTTAGCAACTTTAGGATAATGAAAGGCTGGGGAAAAATATAGCATTCTAACCTATACACTGCAGTTTTCATGCAGCTCTTTGACGACAGTTCATAGCTTACTGTGCTATATTTAGGTTGTAAATTATGAACTGCAAGTAACAAAAGGATCTCTGTGACAAAAGCAGTACCTACTGAGCGATCCACATTTGGTGATTTGCATGGTACATGTTCTCTGCAGCAGGTATATTAACCCGCTGGGCTACTTTATCATGAGTAGAAACTGCCACTAGAGAAAAGATCTCTCTCCAGCAGGAACATTAATCACCAAAACATTTTTATTCATGCCTGAAAACTGCTGGACACAGAAAGAACTCTGCAGCAGGTGCTTTTAAACCCTGTGATTTCGAAACATGGTGCCCCCGCCCCCCACCAGAGCCGAGCCAGCCCTGACAATTTGAGTACGTTTTTGCACCTGATAATGCTTGGTTGCTAGAGGCTGCCCACATTTGAAGTGGGCCTTGTTTTGCTGTTTGCCCTGTGGGTGATTGGGATCTCTCGTTTTTTTGTAAGATGTGTTATTGTCAACTCTAATACTGCCTTCTTTACGGGGTCGGACTGGTCTCATGGGAGCAGGGAAAACCCCTGTGGACAGTGGTACCAAGGGCTCCTTTCAGGGCTGGGTGGCTGAAGGATTCCCAGGCCCAAGGAAGGAGTCCTTAATTTTCTTGATTTGCTGCTGGTGATTAAAAAAACATCTAGGTAATCCTAGAACGGAACCTGAACTGCTGGACGAATTTGGAAGTTTCTCTTTAGAACTATGTGCAATAGCCATAGTTTTAAAGCCAATGTATTCGAAAAATTGCGCTACAAAGATTTTTTTTTATCCAATTTTTTTTTTTTTAAAGTAGGATCACCTTCCCCCATAGAAACCCTCCTTAAAAGGCTGGTAATCTATTGCTGTTCTCCCCCAATCTGCCTTTTTTGCCAGAGCCCCATGTCGAAGTAGCTCACCCAGTCCATTTTTTCTTTGATTTCTGGTGGTTGCAGGCCTGTTTATCTCCTTATAAATGGAGGACTACAAGTACCAGAATGCAAAGAAAATCAAGCATTTGCAATACAATCGGTCTCGCATTTGTGAAAGTTATAGCTATAGGCGTTGTAAATGACAAAGTTTTTTACTTATGTTGTCTAATGTTACCTTTCTTTCTCAAATTTAACACATTTAATATTTCAAACAGTGCAACAATGTCCAACTTTTCCTTTTAAATCGAGATTTTGCTAAGTAAATTGGGCAAAGTATTATTGTTTTTTAGGCACATGTGAAACGACTAGGAAAACTTCAATGTTAAGATCATACCCTGTACCTCTCTGAGCATCCTTTGAAGCCACACAGTGACCCACCAGATTAGGCAGTTTAAAGACCAATGGTCTAAAGTTTGCCACTTCCAGCAAAGACATAAACTTCTGAACTCATTTGGCATATTCCAGAATTTGAGAAGTAATTAGTTTGAATGTATGTTGACATGATTGCTCATGACATATAATAGGGGGTCAAAAGCGAAGAACCTTGAAAATGTAGGATATTTTCCCAAATGGTCCTTAAGTCAGCTGCCCGATGGTCAGTCAATTTCGAGTCGGGTGGTGACATTAGGTCCCTTTTGTGGAAAAATCTTGGAGAGATTTCAGTAAGAGCATGGTTTTAAATTTATGAAATCCGTACGATGGCTGTAGTAATGACTGCACTGCAAGCCTCACAGATGCCTGACAATCGAGACGTTTTTGTATTATAATCACTCCCCCCAAACCACAAAATGATATCTCTTTTGACAAGCCATTTTCAATTCTGTGTTACCCTGCAATCATGTAATCATTCAACCTCTTGGAACCCGCCAGCTCTACATAATGCATTTTATATTGTTTGTAACTACATACAATCTGAAGGTTTCAGCTCACCTGGGAGCTGACTGCAGAGTCCCAAATTGTCGCCGTCCCGGGGCTGCTTTTCCAGAGCAATGGTCTCCTGTGAGAATCCAGGCAACGATTTTTACAGAGCGATGCCTGGAGGAGTTTTACAAGCACAATGTTTCCTCTATTCAGGGATTTAAGTGGGCCGGGTCTCACCGGTGCTGAGCACCGGCAGTTTTTTAAAGGGGGCCTCGAAACGGGTCTCTATCGGGCTCTGTTTTGTGCCCTGGCACAAGCGGTCCGTTTTTTTCGGACTACAGTGACAGCAGGCACATCGATGTGCGCGTGCTCACACTGCTCACTTCTCACTAGTGGAGAAGTTACGGCATGACGTCATGCCAGGTGAGCGTTGTAGCGGAAGGGAAATCCTTTAAAGAGAGTCATTTTCTCTCTGGATTTCCCTTCTCTTTTTGAAACTCAGTAGCAGCAACATTGTCGTGGTGTCACCAGGGCTTTAAGTGGAAGCTTTTTTAATATTATATACAAGCCATAGTTGCTGCTTATTTATCTTATGCAACTAACAACCATTGACAAAGCCAATAGTCCTGACTTGTTGTAGGTATGATGTTACTTGTTGTATCATATATCTGGATGCAATGACAGAAACAGCAAAATACAAGTCGGGTGGCACACTATGCTAAGCACAGATTTTTAGCTTACCTGTTTTTAAGCCACGCCCTTAATTACATTGGCCACGCCCCTTTTAGAGACCTCCCAGTTTTTTCATCCCACTTAAAGCCCTGCCTCTATTAAAGTAAGCGGGACGGGGAAGGAGGCTGACAACTTACAGCACCTGAAAGCAGTTATAACGGCTCCTTAATGCTAAACGATGCTTCATAAAGGAAAAGCCTTTCGGCTACACGTGTCAGCTCAACTTGCTGCCTAAACGTTTGTACCCCTTCCTACGGGTGAATCAATGAGATGCCTCGAAGAGGCTAGCCCTGGATTCTGCAAACACAAGTTCAAACACCGACATCGGCAGCAACAAAAAAAAGCTTTATTTATAGATGTCTTTAAAATGGAACAAGCTCCATAGCATGAGCACAACGTATCCAGTCCGGGACTTTGGTTTGCTTCAATTGAACAAAACTGGCCGAACGCTTGATGACAATTAATTGTTAAATGAAACCCAGGACTGGATATTGCGTGTCCATATGACTTGCATATACGGTAAGCAGTGGTTGGGTGATGCGGGCAGCTGCCCCCCTGCCAGGCTCACAATGAGTGCAGAGAGAGGGGCTTGCTTGTCCTTACCTGGCTCTTCAGATTGTATCAGGCTTCCATGGCTGCTGGTGGCAGGACCTACTGTCCCGGATGCTCATTGTGTACCGGGTTCATATCTGTGTTCTGCTGCCCCAGCATTAGCCCTGATGTGGCATCAACGTTGTGATCCTACCCCACTGCTCATACTAATACTGCATGCTGCGGCGTCAGATCCAGCCACTGACTGTGTGCTTGAACACAGCGCCAACATAGAAAAGGGTCTGGTACGGCGAAGAGAGTGGAAGCGAAACTGCAGGAAGGACGGACTGGAGGCTACGAGCGTGCAGAGGGGCCATCTCATGAGTAGTAGGGTTCCCTTCGGGTACAGTACGTCACTGAATTAAACAAGGGTGTGCAGATGGAAATATAAAAATAAAAACAAGGGCCACAGGAGTCCAACAGAGGAGTAAGGGACGTGGAAGAGGAGGGAGGGTGAGCAGCCCGAGAGTCAGCCATATTGTGAGAGGCTCCAGTATTTACAACAAGAGGGGAGCGTCTCCGTCGCTTTAAAGAGATGGCGGTTAATGACACAAGCAACAATGTGGGCGGGTTGGGACAGCCAATGAGTGACGTGGGAGGGGAGGTGGAACCTTCAGAATACACAGGCTCTCTGTAACAATAAAAAGAGTGGGAAAATACAAAGGGAAATACATTCAAGCTAAAGGATACCCGTAATAGGCCAATACTCTAGGGATGGAGCAAGACACGAGAAGGTGGGACATACAACACATAGAAACCATAATGGAAGTAAGCTTTTGCGAGTGACGCTCTCCTTAACCAATCAGTAGCGAGGGGCGGAATGAAAGCCCACATAGTGAATACACCATGGCTCGAAGACAGCGCATGCGCGCTGCCTAGGCTCTACCTAAAAATGGACTGATTGAGCGCCGCTCTGCATGAATATGGGATACTTCACAGCTGGGCGCAAGATGTGGTGGGCATGTAAAACATTTCCTATGGCTTCTTAATGCTCCCTGATTAGCCCACAATATCTGTGTTTAATTAGAGCTCAGCAGGAAACTTGTTGATGCACTCATTATCTATTACACCTGTGATAGTAAATGTATGTTTAGTACATTAGTTTGGCTTTTGTATAACAATTTACTCCAAGAGGCTGCTGACACCACAAGTGCCTGTAGGTGGTAAAAGAATGGGAGAGATATAAACAGGAATCTGGGAAGCAGCCTCTTGCTGGGAGAGAAGTCAAGATGGAGGGGTAGGTGTCTTTCGCCCTTTCTGACCTTAGTTTATGTTGAGTGTTATCTTCTTTGCTGCTTGTAGAGTGCAGCTATCGCCTTTCCACTTCTTGGTTAAATGAATACTTAAGCCAAACACATCTATAATTGTATTCTTCAACAACTTTGTTAACACTTAGGGCCTCATTTAGAGGTCTCCTCCAATTCCAATGGGGCTGGTAATTGCAGTTTATGGCGCCATTAAAAATATAAGGTCCGCTGAAATATCACGGATCTGTGTGTTTCACTAATGATGAAAAATTAGGCCTTTGTGGGGGAGCTGTACCCAGAATTATAGATTCCTCATTTCTTAGGGGAACATCAGTGTTCCACACGTAACCTCCTTTAACTGCACTCGTCCCCCTGGACTTAATGGTACACCCAGTATCTGGTTCTCTGGGGGCTGCGAGGAGCAGACTTAACAGGGCACTTACAGTAGTGAGGTGAAGCCCCATATCAGGAATTTGCAAAACCAAAAAATCAAGAAAATCTTCTCCCCCATTGTTTAATCCTAAGCGGTAGAAATCGAACAAGATAGTACAAGTCTTAAAACCAGGTGGATTAACAGTAAACTTGAGACATATGAAGCAGAGTTGCAAAACTTAAGAGTATGTAAAAAAATGTTCTTTCAAGGGGAGAAAGGGTACTTATATCTGAAAATTGCCACTAACAAACCACAAGTATTATCCTAGATTATCCACTTCAATGTTTACATCCCTGAAAAGGGCATAGACATTTAGCAAATGTTTCATCAACAAAATTTAAATTGTTCAAGATTTAGCACATCATTTTAAGAGACATTTTTTACTTAAAGAAAATGAGAATGTGGCAATAAAAAAGGCAGTCAACATAACATGGAGCCAGACACGTGCCAGTTCAGTTCAAAGAAGTAACAACAACATAATTTAAGAGTTTGCTATATAAAATCAAACCTATTTCTTATCACTTTGATGCCTTATCTGGGCTTGTTGCCAATTACATTGCCAAAACCATTACACCATGCATAGACAAACTGATCAATCTCTCTCTGAACACAACAGTAACACCAGCCACCTTAAAACAGGCTCTTTAGATTCTAAAATCCTTCAACATGGCGTCCTAAAGCAGGTCTTTCATTGTTGTCAGAAGTAATGGAGAGAGTGGTAGCATCGTTGTTACACTTCTACCAGGCCTCACGCCTGACATTGGACAGCCATCAATTTTGTTTCAGGCCCCATCATGGCACCCAGATAGTGCTTGTTTTACCACATAATGATGTGTTATCCACTCAGATGCAGGAGATCTCTCCTTGCTCATATACTATGTTATTTTATCTGTGTTTTTTATAGCATGCTAATCACCCATGAGGGTATCCAGGCACCCTGGAGTAGGTGTGTGAGACCACTCAAAAGGTCAGGTCTTCAGCTTCTTGTGAAAGCCAAGCAGAGAGGAGGAGGCCCTTGTGTGTTGTGTGAGGTCATTCCAGACCTTAGAGGACAGGTGCAAGAGGGTGCGGCCCCCTGCTCTGCTTTTGTGTATGTGTGGGGTGTGTGCTAGTGAGAGACCGACAGAGCGGAGGTGTCCAGAAGGGTGGTGAAAGTGAATGCGGATATTCAGGTAGGCAGGACCATGTTGAGGAGAGCTTTGTAGGTGTGAATGTGGAGTTTAAAGTGTGCACACCTGTGTATCGGGAGCCAGTTGAGTTTCCTAAGGTGTGGTGTTATGTGGGCTCAGCATGGGAGGTTGAGAACAAGTCTGGCTGCTGCATTTTGGACTGTCTGCAGTCTTTTTCTGAGCTTGTTGGTAATCCCTATGTACAGGATGTTCTCATAGTCTTGTCTGCTGGTGATGAGGGCTTGGGTGATAATTTTTCTGGTGTTGCCTAGTAGCCACTTGAAGATTTTATTCAGCATCCTTACTGTGTTGAAGCAGGCCAAGACCACTGCGTTAACTTGGGTGATCATTTCGAGTTTGTTGTCTGTAATGATTCTGAAGTTTCTCGCTTGTAAGCAGGGCATGTGGATGGGTCCAAGGTTTGTGGGCCACCAGGTGGAGTCTCATGGCGATGCATTCTTCCTGAAGACGACCACCTCAGTCTTGTCCGACTTCAATTTGAGAAACTGGATTTCATCGAGGTGGCTACTTCTGTCATGCATGTGGTGAACTTGTTCCTTGTGTTGGGTGTTTGTCCGAGAGGGACAGTATCATTTGCGCATTATCGGCATAAGTGAGGATGTATATGGAGTGGGCTTGTATGACGTCGTCCAGCAGGGTCATGTAGATGTTGAAGAGTGTTGGGCTGAGCGAGGACCCCTGCGGGACTCCACACATAATATCCCTTGCTTTAGAGGTATAGGCAGGCATGTTCATGGTTTGGGTTCTTCCAGTGAAGAAGGAGGGCAAGTCATGGATGCCTGTTTTGGGGAGTTTTTGAAATAGGATGGGGTAGGAGACTGTGCTGAAGGCTGCTGATTGTTCTAGAAGTATGAGTGCTACGGTTCCCCCCTGTTGAAGATCATTCAGATATAATCCATTGCTGCTATAACAGCAGTTTCTGTACTGTGGCTGGGTCTGAATCCTGATTGAGTGGTGTCAAGAATCTAGTGTTTGGCGAGGTGATAGGAGAGGTGCTTATTGATGGCTCTTTCTAGGACTTTGGCTGGGTAGGGAATGAGGGATAACAGGCGGTAATTGGTGAGTGGCGAGTTTGGTCAGGCAGCTGAGGGTTTCTTTAGGAAAGCTTTGACGGCTATGTGTTTCCATCTTTCCGGGAAGATGGCTGTATTAATGGAGGTGCTGAGGATAGAGGTGAGGGCCTCGCTGCTAGGGATTTCTCTTTTGTAGAAGGGGAAGGGGTCCACCGTGGCCCCGGAGTGAATGGTCTTCATGATTGTTGCGGTTTCCTCTGTGCTAAGGTTGTCTCATCTTGTGACTGTGTTGACTTCCTTCGTCACTGAGAAACTTCTGGAGAGGACCAGGAGGTCCGGTTGCAGGAGAAAGTTGCTATTTTGCTGCAGAAGAATTTCAAAAGGTTGCACAGATCTTGTGATGGGTTGATGTTTCTGGTGACAGCTGTGGGTGTGGTGAAATCTTTGACAATTGTGAAGATTTATTTACTGGTGTTGGAGCTGGCATTTATTTGTTTGACTAGAGCCTTACTCTTGCTTTCTCGGGTGAGCTGGTGGCACCTCTTTGTGTGGCTTTGAAGGTGTCCTTATCCACTTCCCCTAGGCGGGTTCTCCATTTCCATTCCAGTTGTTTGCAGTGCTGCTTGGTCAATTGAACTCATTCTTGGCCCATCCACTGCATTCGATATGGTAAACTATAACTTGTTACTTAGCTGTCTTCGGACAGAGGCTGCCATATTGAAAATGTCCCTAGGACGGTTTAGATAATTCCTTCCCTTGGGGGATACTGTGTGTTAGACTTAATCGATTCCAATTGACTGCAGTCAAAGTTGAGAGCCCAGTGCCTAGGTGTCAACTCTTTTACAACTATCAACATATTCATCCAGGCTCTTTTTCAATCATTAGGGCAGGGTGCCTGAATTTCCATTTTATTCTTATGACATGCAACTCTGTCCGTAATTCGGGGGTCCAGATGGTGACTTCCTAGCCCTAAAGCAATGGTGAAAATGAAGTGGCCACATCTATGAATAACAGTGGCATCAAGTTAAATCGGACAAATGCTGAAGAACTTTTTATGGGGGTGTAGTCCAAAACTCTAAATTGCTGAAAATCTCATTCAGTTCCCCTCCCATCTTTTGATCTATTTACAATCCAAAGAGAATTAGCAAAAGAATCAAAAAACCTAGTAGTTATTTGGGATCCAAATCTTAAATTTAAGCCAAATCAGCTAGGTAGTTCACTCAGCCTTCTTCAGTCTGTGACTGCTGAAACTCGCCTTCCAAGAAATACTGCATAAAGCATAACAAGTGCGTTAATCAGCTGAAAACTGGATTTTACTAGTATTATAAAAATCAGAGTTCCAAATGTTCAAATTGAACAGTAGCAAAATGAAATATCTCCAGCAGCAAGACCTGTGTTTATCTCAACCAAATTTCAGAAGGGTTACTGTTGGGACAGAAAAGTCCCTTGCATGGTGACGTACATGCACGCCTGCCCTGAGTGCTTTAGCTGCATGGTTATCTGGATCCCTGGTACTGAAATTTGGTCATGAGCAGCGCTGGACTGGGAACCCAAAGCAGCTCTGGCTAATTATGTCAGAACCGCCCCCATACTGTGCATAGTGAGCGAGCCTGACCACTACAACAGAGTTTGGCGGGGTTCTCATCGCAAGAAAATTTGGGCAAAAATGGCAAAAAAATGGCAAAAATGGCAATTGTATTAGTTTTTAAAACATAGTAAATTATGACCTTGCAGTGCACCAGGATATGACAATCTTTATTGGGGCTCTTCAATGATTCCTTCACTATCGCCCTCCAACAGTGCCTCTCATCTCTCCATAGCCCCACTCTCACATGTATTTCATTTGTTTTATAGTGTCTCTCATACTAGTGTAGGGTGTTGGAACATATTACATCACACATGTTACATAAGACAAAGGGAACTACAAGGTGTAGGATTCACATGTCATCCATACTTGTAGGAATTTTTTAAGAGTGATTGGTCTGGGGAAGTACATACTCAGGATTCAGAATGTAACACAGTACTTAGGATTGATTTTACTAACAAGAATTTATTTCTATCCAAACAAGTCCTTTTAGCCAAATTATATAATGAAAGACTGGGGCACTTTCTAACGTACATTACAATTGTAACTTATGAACTGCACAGTAACAAAAGGATCTCTGTGACAAAAGCAGTATCCCACTGAGCTATGCACATAAAATACTGGTCTATGATTTGCATAGTACATGCTGTTTGCAGCAGGCATATGAATCCTCTGCCCTACTGTAGATTAGTCAAAACCGTCGCTAGACAAAACTCCGATCTCTCTCCAGCAGGTACATTAATCACCAGAGTTATCTTGGTATTTTTATTGTTGCTTTCAAACTGTTGGCTATACAATGAACTCTGCAGTGCTTTTAAAACTGCTGCACTGCTACAAAACAGGCACCCAGTAACAAAAGAGGCCCCACCCATCTATACTCCTGCGGAAATGCCCGATGCCCGGCATTGCCAGTTCGGCCTTGGGTATGGGCGAACATGGACCATGCGTGTGCGCCACACCTAAGCCTCCCTCATTGTAATGCGGTCTTCTTAGACTGGGAAGGGTGCACCTTGCGCTACACTCATGGTGGGAGATGGTGGTTCTGATAAGGTTGGCACTGTAGAATCAGGAAATTGTGACAGAGGGGAAAGGCTTAGGTCTTTGAACCTTTGTGAGGCATATTTCAGTGAAGTATGACAGCCAGGTGTAATCCCCTGTTACTCGCTTGGCCTGTGTAGTGGATTAATCGACACTGGAGCCATCTATGTGCCAGGATGGGGCCATTGGAAATGAGGGCAGTCACCCTGTGCCAGTGAAGCCAGCGACCCCAGTGTACCAGGAGGGGACCACCATGAACCTATGGCCAACATCGCACCCACAAAGAACACACTGAGGGATACCATTGCTGAAAATACAACTGAAACACTACACTACAGAATACTGTACTGGAGACATATATAATCAAGCTGTGATGAAGTTAGCAATATTACCCATACGGCCACGAAACACACGTTGGCCAATTCAATCTTGAAGATTGACTGACTTTTTTTTTTAATGATTTCAAGACCAATGAAAAAGCTGATTACATACTGTGTGTGATACCACAGTTTGGAGTGCTGACTATCTTTTTATTTAACGTAATTAGCCATCTGACTATTTAATATTCATTTGACATGTTTTTCTGGAACCACCATCCCCAGCGAATGGAGAGTTTGTGATGTAACCTATTAGTACATACGTCGCATTGCAAAATTAAAGGCTGGCCGCAAAATGTCAGTCCCCAATTTGAGACCACTTTTTTTCAAGCAATCTATTAGTACATCTGGCCCTGAATCACAAAGTTTTTTGCGATTGATACCTTTCTTATTTTTCTGCTTTTCTAGTATAGTAATTGATCTAAGAGATAAGCTGTGCAGTTGTGGTGTCGACCCAGCTAGATGGTGGTCACCAATGATGATTGGCTGAGTACTTTCTTAAGATTTCAGACAACTTTTCCCCATTAACCTGATTCGCCTTCTTTCTTTCCGGGCGCACATAAACCGTATGACAAAGTAAATGCCAAAAAAAACATGCTTATGGTTAAAATAAATTAGGACCCATCAGATAATTGGAGGAAGTAAAACCAGAAACAAAACTGAAATTGTGTTAGGACAATGCAACTGCCTCCAATTGTTGACATTGACTGAAAAAATGATCTACGGACAGACCCTGCAAAATCTCAGAGAGCTAGGAACATGCTGTGGGGGATAAAGAGATAGCATTCCAAACAGAAGAGGATTATTCTATTTACCCATTGCTAAAATGATGGCAATCAGAACAGTTCCAGTCACTGAGAGCAGTCAGGCAGTTAATGAACCTTCTTCAAGGGGTTTAATGGGAGAACCTCCTCAATAATTTTTAAAATGGGGTCAACGCATGCTAAATAGGCAAAGTTTGTCCACATTTTGTGAAGGAAACTTGTGAAATAAATAAAATGTTCAGGGTATACCATAGTCCCAAGGAACACTACTCTTCTACAGCTGCAAAGCAGCTCAGTAGAAAAAGTCGTACAAAAGGGGATGATGGACGGAACGCTTGAGCCAATCAAACACTCACCCCCAGTCAACTGATCTGGGTTAAATCCATCATCATTCTTTAGCTCACTCCACCACCCCAGTTCAGACATGGCCATATGCAAATCAGTCTGACCCTGTGCCTCATGGGAACAGTCCAGCCCGAACTGCCAAGCCATGTCTTCCCTGGACCGGAAACAAGCATCCTAGGACCGGTTTCTGGCATTTCAGCCGTCATCAGCCAGGCTTGCTTGAATCCAGTGGCAAAGTGAGCAAGGGACCCACGTCTGGGCATACCCCCGCCAACTTAGGGCGACCAAAGCGATACAAAAGGGGATGATGGACTGGAACGCTTGAGCCAATCAAACACTCACCCCCAGTCAACTGATCTGGGTTAAATCCATCATCATTCTTTAGCTCACTCCACCACCCCAGTTCAGACATGGCCATATGCTACTCAGTCTGACCCTGTGCCTCATCATCCCCTTTTGTATCGCTTTGGTCGCCCTAAGTTGGCGGGGGTATGCCCAGACGTGGGTCCCTTGCTCACTTTGGCCACATGGCTTGGCAGTTCGGGCTGGACTGTTCCCATGAGGCACAGGGTCAGACTGATTTGCATATGGCCATGTCTGAACTGGGGTGGTGGAGTGAGCTAAAGAATGATGATGGATTAAACCCAGATCAGTTGACTGGGGGTGAGTGTTTGATTGGCTCAAACGTTCCGTCCATCATCCCCTTTTGTATCGCAGTAGAAAAAGTCGACATAAAATGTGTGCCTAGTAATTACATCACTTTTAAATAATATGCCAGGAGACTTTATTGTTCATCATTGCCCATTAGATTGTATCGGCCAGAGAACAAAACTAAACTATGACTATCTGCCCTTCGCTCTCTCTTTTCTTTGGGCTACCAATCTCTCTTTACTCAGCAGCACGTGCCATATGCACAGAGGGTATGGATATTTCCCATGTTGCAGTATTGTGGCTTCTCTCTCTTCAGCAGCTCCTGCTTTAATTTAGATTTCCCCTCTTTGTTTCTCTCTCACACACTCTTTTATTGCTCAACAGTTCATGCACTTCCTCTCTTTCTCCACAGGTGATCCTGCTCCAGTGTCTACCTGATGGCTTCCTACCCCACTCTCATGGAGAGTTTCTACTCTAGGCTTAGCAGCTCTTAGTCTCCCTGCATTTCTCTGTTTTCTGACTGAACTCTTTACTGACTGCTGTTTTTCCTCCCCTACTTTTCTCTTCTGCCCCTGAGTTTCCTACTTTGTCTGATTTCTTACCAAAATGAGCATTGTGTTAAACTTTCCACATCTTGCAATGAAGCTTTAAGCACTCTACTCTCTATTTCCCAGGCTCTCTGTTCTGTTCTGTTCTATTTTATCCTCTGTTACCCTAGTGGGATGCAGGCACTGAAAACAAAAATCATATACAGAGTAGCTGAGAACTCAATTATGAAAGTGGCCAAAACTTAATTATCAAATAGCCACGTATTTACATTTTTCCTAAAAGAGATCAAGCTTTGAATCAGACGTAATGATTGAGGAAGTGTGTTCCAAAGTGTTGGTGCAGCAAAGAACAAGGCTCAGCCACCCAATTTGGCATTATTGCTTTTAGGAACTGCTAGAAGTCCTTGAGTAACAGACAGTAGAGCACAGGTTGGTTTATACAGGGTAATAAACCTGCGTATGAATGCTAGACGTTTACCAAAAGTCACTTTGTGGCGGAGACATATGCCTTTAAATCAATCCTCTTTTCTATTTATCAGCAAAGTAGCTATTTCAGATTGCCTGACACAGGGGACCATGAAGGACGTCGTAGCAAGATCCATGGCCGGCCAAACATTCATGCGCACTTTGCATGTTCTCCACCCAGGCTGCATTACAGCCTGGGTGGAGAACATGCCCTGGCCCCCATTCCCTGGCTGAGCGCCGAACTACGGTGCTAAGACCAATCACAACGCTGCATTGCAGTGCTGTGATTGGCTCAGGGGAGCCTGGGTGCTTACCAATCACGACCCTGCATTGCAGCATTGTGATTGGCTCAGGGGAGCCTGGGCGCTTCCTGGGTGCTCTAATAAGGAGACAACGATGGAGAGAACGACAAGGAGGTACGTTTATTTTGTTCTTTACCCCCTCTCCCGGATCACCCCCCCCCGCCCTCCCCACCCCCGATCTGTGCTAGCCGCCGCTGACGACAGAGGCAGGCATTAAGACAGAAAATTGTTTTAAATTCTCCTAACCTTTCCAACAGTGCATGTGTACAGCACTGTAAAGCATACATCTACTGTTGGAATAGTTTTACACTATGTTTTAGCATAGTATTTTGTACTGGAAAGTATCTTTGCAGTATGCAACCTATGCTAGGCATCACACGCACAACCTTGCATTATAGTTTAAGTGTGTGTGCATGGCAGCCTAAAGTGCACCAGTGCAGGAAGAGAGGAAAACAGCTCCATCTCTTAGTAGTCATGGCACTGTTCTACTAAGATATAGCTCTCTTCTGCTCTTTCCTTTTTCATGCAACACAGTGCAGAAACTTTGGTGGAAAGTTAATAAATCTGCCCCTTGTTGTTTTACAGAAATTGCAACTTGTGGTATTGTGCTGTAATTAGTCGTCTATCGTTAAAAAAACAAAAAGATAATTAAATAAATAAATACTTGAATTAGAAAAAAATTGCAGTCTCATAGATTAGGCAAATGATGTGAAAGATTGTACCAAAAGGGAAAGTTATTGTCATTGTCACGCAAATCCTAAGAAAAATGAACCTAAAGCACGGATCGGGGATCTACAAGGCAGAAATTTCTTTCAATACGTCCTAGTGATTTTTATTTATTTTATTTATTTATTTATGCATTTTTATATAGCGCGGACTTTACCCGAGGGTGTCAGAGCGCTTCACAACAGGATTAGCAACATTACATAAGGAGGAGGATACAAATGAGCATAATACAAAGGCAAGCGTTACATTGCATGAAGAAAAGTGACAATTGTGCAAAAACAAACAAACCAAATACAAAAAGAGGAATAAGTTCCAATAGGAAAAAGTGACAGATGTGCATGAAACAAGGGATACCAAATACAAATGGAGGTATAATGCTGCAATAAGTGGCAGTCACACATGACACACTGGGAAGGCACTTCTATAGGCTTGGAGTACAGAATTTCCTATAGTGGAAGAACTTCCTTGAGGTAGTAGAGAGGGCGTGAATTCAGCAGGGGTACATGGGGTACAAAATATATGATACATGGGGTACAAAATACCACTAAAGGCATAATACTGTAATAAGTGGCAGTAACTCAAAGCACACTGAGAAGGCCCTTCTATAGGCTTGGAATACATAATTCCTATCATGGAAGAGCTTCCTAGAGGTAGTAGAGAGGGCGTGACTTCACAGGGGACTTAACCTGGGGGAACACGCACATAAAAACCAACACAACACACAAAGTAAGGAATGAACAGACAAAAGTACAACTTTAAACTGACGGGCGAACTTCCTAGAGGGGCCTAAGACCGAACGTATTAGTTCTGGAAGTGTCTTTGGAATAGAAGAGACTTGAGGTCAGCTTTGAAGATCCGGGTAGAGGAGGTGGCACGGAGCAGTGGGGGAAGCGAGTTCCAGATTCTTACCGCATTGCCCGAGAAGGATTGAGCCATCGATCTTTCTCTTTTGAAGAGGGGGGCTCAAGCAGAAGCTTTTCCGCATTGCGAGAAGGGCGAGAGCCACCGGACAATTTCAATTTATTCGCCAGGTAACAAGGGGAGGACGTGTGTAAGGCTTTGTGTGTGATGCAGGCAGTTTTGTAAATAGATCTTGCCTCGATCGGAAGCCATCGCAGAGAGGACAGGATAGGAGTGATGTGGTCGCTTCGTTTAGACCCTGAAATGAAGCGAGCTGCTGAATGGAGGATGGATTTGAGAGGGGAGAGGTGGGATTTGGGTAGGCCAGTCAGAAGAGAATTGCAGTAATCCAGTCTTGAGAGAACCAGAGATTGTACCAAGGTTTTTAAGTCTTTCTCCGGGAAGAACCGACGGATCCCCCACAGAAGGCGCAGCTGGTACCGTGCATTCTTGGCAATAGAGTTGATGTGGGCGATTAGGTTGAGTCTTTGTCGAGAATGACACCTAGGGATTTAGCGCTGTCAACAATGATGGGTTTGTTGTTGAGAAGGTTCAGCTGATCCATCCAAGATTGAACAGGAGGAGGTGAGAGAGAGGTAGAGAGGAGGAGGAATTCAGTTTTGGCGGGATTCAGAATGAGTTGGTGAGCTGACATCCAGTTGTGAATAGAGTTGAGGGTAGAATTGAGTAGGGAGAGATCGTGTGCAGAGGACACCTTAAGGTAGATTTGCGTGTCGTCCGCATACAGATGGTAAAGGATCCCAGATTTGCTTAGGAGGTTCCCTAAAGGTTCCAGGTAGAGATTAAACAAGGTGGGAGCCAGGATAGAACCTTGAGGGACGCCCTGACCTACGGCCATGGGAGATGAGAGTTTAATATTTTGTTGACTGATTATTGGGAAATTAAGATGAGTGTTAATATCAGGCGTAGCTAGGCCTTAGGCTGCCCGTGGCGGCCCCTGCGTTTGCCGCCCTCGGCAAAATGATAGTAGAGCCGGGGGCGGGGAGGGGGGAGGGCTGCCGCCCCAAAACTCGTGCCGCCTGGGGCGGTCCGCCCCATCGCCCCCCCCCTAGCTACGCCACTAAGATTCAACTTTCGGTGTAAGGAAGGAAAAGTTATTAGGGGGACAGCGTGATATAATGACGTTTTTACTTTTTCCTCTCATGTTTTTAAATGTAGCTTTAAGTTTTTTAAAACACATATTAAGTAATTTAAATTGTCAACATTTCTATCATTTATGTTTAAATAGTTCTAGCTAGAAGTCTTCAGGGAATTCTCTCCGTCAAAAATAATTCTATCGACGGTTATTTTGTATAAAATCACCATATATCCCCAATGCTATCTATCGCCTTACAAACAACTGCAAACATAATCTGTAGTTTTGATGGGTATGTATATTTATGTTTGTACAGCAGATGGCACTCTAACATCACTGATATAATCCTGCAATCAACTCGAAAAAAGAAAGACTTTAAAAAACAGAACAGGTCTCTGTTTATGAGAACCTCACTGGAAAGTGCGAATTTTGCCCAGAAGACTTTAAAAAACAATCCTTGGCAAAGCCAGTAGGTCTCGGCTTTCTGATCTAGGTCTCGCCTTTTTGATCTTGTGTATTTGCCAATGTCTTTGCAGTGCTGTGCAGCATCTGAAAAAATAGGACGCAATGTAGCAGCCGCAACTGGCAGCCACGCAATTCCGTGGGCCCCCTCATGCATGACGACGTATGCATCACCATGCGTATGCGCACTTAGGGTGCATATTTATGAGGCTTGCATTACGTTTGCACCATGCAAAGTTGTACATGGGTGACACAAGCCTTTAAGTAAGATTTATGAAGCCTGGCAAAGCCACCTTGCGTGGCTTTGAATGGCTTCATAAATCTGGAGTAAGGCAACGCAGCGCAAATGCTGCGTTGCCTTACTCTGCCAAGGGAGGCATTCCATGTGCTTTGCAGTGGGTGTTGTTCCCACGCAACGCCCATTGGTTTTTGACACATTCCCAGATTTACAAGGACTTTTAAACCTGGGAATGCGCTGAAATTTCATGCCTCCCCAGTTGAAGCATAAGAAGGAGAAATATCTTTATTTCTCATCATTTGTCCTCTTTCTACGTGTGCGGCATTGTGCACCACACATTTAAAGAGGAAAAAGCCTCTCAGCATTGTTTTTGTGCAGAAAGGTGCCCATTCCTGCACAAAAACAATCCTGCACGCAACGGAGGCACCCTTGCGCCATGGGGCAAGGGTGCCTGCGTTGACGCTAGGCTGCCAAATCAGGGCCAGCGCAAGGGGAAAGGACAGGAATGCACTGTATTGGATTAATACGGCGCATTTCTGCCTTGCTGTGCTGCCTTACACCACTATTTTCATAAATATGCCCCTTAGTGAATGAGCAGGCGCCAATAAATTTTGTTTACCGATCCAAGATGGTGTATCAGTAAATGCAAAAATAAATAAATGCTTTTTTTCCCTCACAAAATCACATTTTGACAGGAGAAGCAGCCACGCAGCAAAGGAAGGCAGCTGGGCCCTTCCAAAACTTAAATAAAAGGAAAAAATTGTGCAAGGCTGCATGGGGTGGAAATAAATCAAAGCGCGGGGGAGCAATGGATGAGCTTTTGGGACGAGTGGTGCGGGAGCAAAATGGAATGCTTATGGGAGGCAGTTGAATGCAGGGGGAAAGCAGCCCACAAGTTAAAAAGCTAAAAAACACATGCACTCTTATGGAGTGCTAAATGAAAAAGAAAAAAGTGGATGGAAAAGAGGTTATGCTCCAGGAGAGAGACCGGGATCAGCATAGAGTAAGGCAAGCTATTGAATAAACGAGCAAGCACATGAAATTGAAAAAGCCAGCTATTGGTAAGCAATGGGCAAGCTTTAAGCCCACTAGGTTTTTGGTATGGACCACAACAGGTCTTTCATAACCAGACAATGGTAGGCGAGACCTAAAAAGGTTATTGATGAATCAGTGTAAAAGCCGTTATGGTCAACATGAAATAAATGAGGGGGGCAATTCTTAAAGGACTCTTGCAGGTATGTCCTTGCTATGGTGCAGAATTACGACTTTCAGGAATCCACAAAAGTTTACAAAAGTAGGTCTGGAAACCATGCTCTTAGCAAACTATTATGAATTTAACCATCACAGCAGCAAAAATACATATGTATATTTGCTCATATGAAAATTTGCATTGGAAGTATTCAACTCATCCATTCAGAAACATTGTAAAACAGCTATTATTTATTTATTTATGTGTTTTTATATAGCACAAACTTTACCCGAAGGTGTCAGAGCGCTTTACAATAGAACCAGTTACATTACATAAGGACTTCGGAGTACATGAATTACATAAAAGATACAAACAGATAAACTCTAAATTCACATAAGAATGGTAGTAAATACATATGTCTACTACAGATACTAGTGGTTAGAGTTACATATATGCAAGTTGCAAATCACTCAAGGTTACATTTTAAGAAAAGTTGAAGCGATTAGGGTTGGACAAATAAATTACATATTTACACAGCATTATCTTCTCACCATTGCTGGGGTTCTTGCTTTCAGCCCATCTTCAGGGTGTTGTTGCACTCATGGGCGGTGATCTTGGGATGGAGTGATCCCCGAGCTGGTGATGGCCAGATGTCCTCCAGCATACATAGGGGGGAGCAAGCCAGGCTGTAGTTAAGGTGCCCCAGGCGTGACAACCCTCCCAGTTGTCCCCCGGCATTGTGCCAGGCATCGATTGAGCATTGCAGGCTGGAGGAAGCTGAATCGCAGAGGTGCACAGCGACGGTCTCCTCACCTCCAATATGGCTGCCATATGTTATACTCTTTAGTCCACCGGGGCACTCCTCTCTATTCACTTGACGCTCATGGCAGTGGAGTTAAAGTAGCTGGAGCCAGTCCAGACCAGGAGGCAAGTTGCGGCACAGCTTTAATGTGAGGGGTCAGCAGGCTCACCGCGTGGAGCGCTGTCGACACCCCCTGTTGCGGTAGTCTCTACACTCTGTTCACCGCTCGCCTGCGACTAACGCAGCGGGGGCTGAGCGAGGGAGTCTGCGTGGCATCCGAGAGCCAGGGGGCATTGGGCTCCATACAGGGAAGGCTGCCGCCTTTTTCTTCCCAGTCCGACATGCCACTCGGCGCTGGTGCAGTGGGGACCGGTCGAGCAGCATCGGCCACTGGGTAGTCGGGAGTGAGGAGGCAGTGGGACACCTCTCAACCAGTCCCGCCCCCCCGGATTGAAAACTGGGCTCACCTGGTCGCGGCAGTTCCTGGGTCCCAGGCGTCACCCGCCTGTAATGGATCATGAGGTGCTCTGCAGCGTCGATGCCCTGGGTCGCTGCCGCCAGGCGGGGGGGCTCTCTCCTGGGATTTACACCATATGGCGAGCCCTAGCCCGGGAGCTACCGGACTGGAGCTCCTAACAGTCGACCATCTTGCTCAGAGTCTTTTAGCAATACTAAGTGCTTGGGAGTAAAGGTAATAAACAGAGCTATACTCCAGAGTGGGGACACCCACAAGATGAGGAAGGCAAGCCATTAAATAACAGTAAGCAAATGACACAGACAAGAAAGCCAACTAATTATAAGCACAGGGATTACTCTGTGCACTGTATTGTAGACAACACATCTTTTGACAACAATACACAGCTGAAGATGAATGTAGGCTATGTGTACTAATTGCATTTAAGCCACTTCTTTTCAGCTCCGGGTGGTGTTGACCAATCTGATCCTGCTTTTCTTTTAATACCTTTAACTAATGGCTTTGAAAGTGGAAATGTTTTCTTTCAGGGGTATGAATGAAACCTTGTTTGACTTAAAAATCATTTAAACTATTCACACTGAATGCTGTACTTGTTGCACTTATAACATTATCTCATATTTAAAAACCTCAGCATATTACACCTGATCATGTTAGCTAAATTCACAGGCAAGCACAATTGTTAAATGTTTTTGTCTATGGTGTGGATGCAACAGAGTGCCACACCAGTTTTATATGCCTTTACAGAAATATAGAACTGTTACGTCAAGATTTAATGTTTAAATATTTACTGTTCAAAGCCTCCAAGCTATAGAGCTATAAATCAATAAATGTCAGCTTTATAAAACGCCCTTCAAAGAGCCATTGGATGTTTATGGCATGGGTTTCAAAACTAATATAGACGCTTTACTCTTGTGAAATAAATAGCCATTATGGATTGTTTATGTGCAAGAAGGGAGATCTTCCTGCACATAATCAATCATTGCCTGCAATGCAGGTGCCCTTGCACTATCGTGCAAGGGTGTCTGCGTTGGCACTAGGCAGCAAATTTAGCGCCATCGCTAGGGAAAACACAGGGGTGTGCCGTATCCGACATTTTGTTGTACATATGCCCCATTGTGTCCCATCAATTAGGGCTGCTGGCCAAAGAGGAACTGCTGTGTGAGGATTTGGCCGGCCTTCCCCACCTGCAGCTATTGTGGCTCAGGACTGTCTGCCTAAAGATGGGAATAGGCTCTACGAGGGACACCCCCAACCCATTGTCCGTTAGCGGTTGGCTCAGTGGAAGGGGTTGTGTCAGATGATGTAATTTCCTGCTAGCAGTACTCCATGCAAGTCCATCAGCAGCAATGATCTGGGAACAATAAAAGAGATGGGTGAGACACACACTAGGGAGAGAACAACACAAGGCAAAAGGAGAAATACATACACTAGAGAGCACAACAATTGAGTGCCTGGGGCAGACAAGCACACAGATGAGAGTTCAAACTATGGCACTTGGGTGGGGGGCAGAGAAGCACATGAATGAAAGATCACAGCATGGAGGGGGAGTGAGCAGAGAAGCACACAGACAAGAGATCACAGCATGGAGCATAGGGGCAGCAAAGCATACGAGCAAGAGAGAGCAATGAGGAGGGTGGAACACACGAGTGAGACAGCTGCAAAATACATGTAGTACTTAAAAAGAAAAAATAGTTCCCTAAAAACGAGCAGCGGAAACATAGCAGCTGCCCAAACAGTGAGCTAATAAAGAGGCTATGCTCCAGGGGAGGAACAAACACAAGATGGTCGGGCTGGAACAAAGAATGCCATCAAATAGAAAGCCAGCAAATAAGAGAAACAATGGTAGCCAATCTATGGGCTCGAAGCCCCTGTATGTTCTTGGTAAGCCCACAATATGTCTTTAGCAGCCAGACAGCTTGCTCTGTCTGGTAGGCTCGAAATAATGAACCAGTCTCTGCTTATGAGAACATTATTGCAGAATGCGAATTTGGCCCTCTTTTTTAAACTCTTTTTTTAATTACAGTTTTAGAATATTGTCCAAGAGGAAGGCTTATCGAGTCCTCCTTCAGGAAATAATGTTTGTCATAAGAGAATCACACCAGACCAGAAATATCCACATTCTCAACATGGCTCTTCCTTTAACAAAGAATGTTTGTTTTAACAGCATCCCCTGGTAGGAACTCTTTCCAAAGTCTCGGTTCGTACATTCCCGAGAGAAATGTAAAATAACAGAACACTCGGTCTTAAGGAAAGAGACAATCAGCAGCTCAAGGACAATGACAAATTTGACGCAAACAGTGTTTATGTCCAAGTGGACATTCTGAGTTCAGGGTGGGCACACAACTGTTCAAAGCGCCAGTTTCGCCAGGTAATACCCGTAGAAATTTGAGGGCGGAAAACAGGTCTTTATTCAGAGTTTTGTAATTTGGAAAAGGAGAAAACTTGAGGTGTTACCATGTGGTAAATGGAAAACCATATGTGTTCTTTATTCTAACTTGCAAAACTCCGAATGGGTAGGGAACATTGCCCTGGTAAAAAGCATGAGGTGCAATCCTGGTTTGTCATCGGTGCGATTTTACCTCCTGTAAAAACCCACATTTACAAGAGCAGATGCTGTGGTAATAATTTTAACAAAAGCACATCTAGGAGCCTTGGGCAAATGTGGGCACTATAACAATATTATAACATTGTAACCCACTGAGGGCAATAACAGTTGTTAAATGGCTTCTTCCCTCGAGGCAGATGCCTTTAACAACTGATATAGCCCAGAAACAGAATGGCTATAATGCTACAGAACACTCCTCCCTCTGAAGGTAGAATGTTATAACTTAAAAAGGGAGAAACAGGAAGAAGAACATTGGTCTTCTAGATCAGAAGGTCTATACAAGCTCTTATTAGCTAATTTAAAAAATCAACGTAATAACAGGGAAGACAGAGAAGCCACATGGAAGTAAAGATGTTGAAAACTGAGCATTAATGAGGGCTACCCTATCAGCTAAAGAAATAACAAGTGCATGTATAGGAGATATAATATTAATAAAGAAAATGACTAATAGAATTGTGCTACTGTATTTTAGGTGCACCCGAATCCTGCTCAGGCCTGTGTGGACTTAAGCTTACAAACTGTTCCTGCCTTGTGACCTGCAAAGGCCTAGGGACTTGCTGTTATGATTACAGTAATTTCTGTCCTGAGATCTCCCCTTACTCAGGGACCCTCATGGGGGGCGCAGACTTCATCATCCAAGGACCAACCTTTAACACCACCACCTCTGCCGTGAAGTGCAGGTAAGTGTACCAAGACACTCCTGTTTCTTTCTTCTTATCATGAAATTCCCCACCAGAATGAACCACCTCTATCCTTCATTGTAGATGCCACGTTATGTTCATGGATGACTATAGATGACGTCTACATGCTGTATGACAATTTGTAATCAGGTCAATGAATAGAGGTACTGATACCGAGAGTCTCATTTGAAGTTTGGCACATGTGGTATATCTGCCAATGAGCATCAGATGCTCTGTCCAACAAATTTGCAGTTCTTATGCTCTGGTTAATCAGGGAAAGTGCCATGTTTATGAAAGCAGAGCATCCGCTGACTCTGCTAGTGGAAACCTTTGACCAACAGCCCATGCACCACTGGGATGTCGGTCAATGTATGAGAGAATGTCCGCCTATTAAGGGCAGCAATTCTGGCATACATTTTCCCTGTTAAATACCAGCAGACGGCTGTAAGAAGTGGAGATTTGAGATATAAATTTGGACAGCAGGGGCCCGTATTACATGAAGTTCCCTGGGGGTGAATTGGGTGTCTGCATACACTTCCTGTGCCCCCAGGGCACTTGTGAATTTCACAAGAGTCCACAGACCATTGTGTGGTCCTTTCTATAATACAGATAGCACCCACACATCTGTAGCTCAGATGCTATCCTAATGGGACATTACCACATTTGCTTGCAACCTTGGTCCCAGGCAAATGAGGGAAACCTTTGCCTCAAACCAAACATCTGCCTGGACCAACTGAGGGAAACACTTTGCTTCTGCATAATGGATGTGGGCTCAGAGTCAAGGAGATCATCAGGAGATGCATTGACTGTGCACCACAAAGATTTGGGGCACAGTCAGTGCACCTCCACCCGCCACCCTGAGGGGGACCCCTGAAAGGACATGCAGGGGGTCCCAATGACCCTGAAAATATCGCACTCCAGGGAGGTGCAGTCACTCACTGTAGCTACCTGCAGGATAACTTTGTCCCACACTTGGAAGTGCTGGTTGGGTCCTGCTGCATTATGAAATAAGAAGCGGTGGCTTCAAACAGTCACTTGTCCATTCACTACTGCGCTGCCCCTGGGGCATCGGCAAGCTTGTGTCTGCCCTGAGGAAGCGCATTGTCAGTAATGGTATGCAGTGTCCCTGTGTGCTCCCAGTGCACCCTGTTAGGGGTGAACCATGGTGCTAACAGTCACATTGAGCCCTATCTATAATGCATCCCCCACATGGCCAAATAAGAGACCACATGAGTTCTTGAATTTTCCCTTCGCCAGATTTAATAATTTGAGTTTCCCTGTTGTTATGCTTGGATTGGTGTTTTTAGTGTAATTATTATTCCGTGGATGAGTTGTGTGATAAAATTGTATAATGAAAGAATCTCTGGAATATTGTTCAAATTTGTTAAATTAATTATGGTATTTTGCATGATTTTGTATGACTAATCACAAATAATAAATACAAAAAGACATTAGATAACAATGAATCTCTAGCACTGATCAATTCTATTCTCAATAAATATCAAGTTGGTATCAATTACATACAAAACTATGCAATTTAATAGCAGGTGTGGTCAATTGTTTAGCCCATTGTGTGACAAAATAGGACACAATGAGTTTGGTCAGAATGTCATTTCCTCCGCATTGAGATCTACTTTTGAAAAGGCGTCGTAATCTTGATCAGAATGGAATGGATCAATAGAAGTTAGGATTTTCTTTGAGACAAAAGTAATGCCCTTTCTGAAGCCTCAAACTGAGCAAATAACTAATACTTGATTATAGAGTTGGAGTAACAGAGTGCCACCACCCTGGTATCATTTCAATAAAGTTACTTATACTGTCTAGGACCAGTGGTCAGATTGCTTCACTGCACACTACATTTATGTAATGCCTTTGTGAACAGGCCCCATTGAGTCCTTTAACCAACAGTCCCAGCTATCTGTATCATCCCCTGCATTTGACTGACAGCCATTTCACATAATATCATATCCTAAGCCTGCAATAGAATTATCATGAATTTAGGAGTATTATTGTCAAGGGGCACAACATAGAACCACCACATTAGACAATCTAGGAATGGTGCCATGGCTTTTCAGTCTAAACAATGTCACCACCTGCCATTAATGTAGGCAAGAATGTAAGAGACATATTTTTGGGAAAATGGTCATTTTGTAGGCTAAACTTAATTCCAAAGTTTATGATAATGACGAACATTCCTCATTAGGTAGGATACAACCTATTAAAGTCAAATGTACGAGGGGTAGTTTGTGTCCTACTTTCATGAGACGTTCTACCATTAAGGAAGCTAAAGTGTTACTTCTGACATAACTTCCCATCGCTTGTCGTTGCAAGTTCTCGGAATCGCAAACCTGAAACCACAAGATTCAAGAAGCTACCTCTCATGAAATACTGAAAAAAAAATCATATTGCCACACAATCTTCCCAACCATGTGATATTCTAGGCCTCTAAGGTGTTACTGTATTTCTGAATATGTTAGGTGAAGTATTGTGAAATGTGCAGCCTCGTGTGGCAGTGATGTAACGTAAAATGATGGCCCTCCCCCTGCAGAATGCGAAGAGGGGCCTCAGAATAGCCCATATCTCACAGATATTAATTTCCCTAGGGTGGAATGGGGCCCCTCCAAATGGTTTGGGGTTGCCCTCCCCCGCACCACAGTGGCTGCAGGGGCCTGCGTTACATGCCTGACATGTGGCATTACATTGTTCTAAAAATAGCCAGTTGGGTAAACACATTAGCACACATTCAATGTGACCAGTTTACGATGGATCATTAGGCCAGATGTCATAATTTTGCAATTCAGAATTACCAACAATTTCCAAAACACTAATTGTGAATAGCAAATTCTAGTGTACCGAGGGGTACCAGTACCAAATAGCAATGTGTTTTTGGTCGCATTTGTAAACTAATGGTTCATTACTTTTGAATGGTACAGAGCTGCAAATTGCTAATGTCACTCTGGCAGTGACAAATGACATTGTAACCAGAAAGTAATACACCAGGGGGCAGATTTACGTTGAACTAACGCAGCGGGGTACAGCAAGTCATTTTGCTGCGCCGCGCTGCGTTAGTTTTGAAGCACAGGGATGCGACATATTTACAAGAATATGTCGCATCCTTGTGCTTCCCCCTGCGCTGGCGCACAAACTGCAGCCATGCGCCGGCGCAGGCACCCTTGCACCATGGTGCAAGGATGCCTGCGTCGTGGGGAGATTGTTTTTGTGCAGGAAGGAGAACCTTCCTGCACAAAAACAATCACTACAACCATTTTCCTCTTTCAATGCGTGCTGCAAAATGCAGCACGCATTGAAAGAGGAAAAAACGAGGAGAAATGAAAACTTTTCTCCTCGGTGCGCCTCGCTACGCCACCTCTAGGGTGGCGTAGCTTTCAGACGCATCTCCAGAGTTACGATTTCTCGTAATTCTGGAGATGTGTCTTGTTCCATGGGTGTTGCGTGGGAACACCCACAGCAACACCCATGGAACGCCCCTTCACCGCAAAGTGCTGCGTGTGAAGGGGCCGTATTTACAAGGAGAGGAAAAGTCACGCAGGGTGGCTTTTCCTCTCCTTGTAAATATGGAGCAGCCCCCTGCGCCACCAGTACGTCACGAAAAGTGACGTACTGGTGGCGCAGGGGGCTCGTAAATCTGCCCCCAACTGCTCAGAACAGCCAAGGAGAGCACACTATGGAGGAGATGAACAGCCACACAATTCGGTTTCATCATGGCAAGCAGAAGGGAGAACGGTGCAGGAAAAGAAAGCACATGGTTTTGAGTGAAAAAGAACTAGAAATGCTTGTGGAAGAATGTGTAGCACACAATGATGATTTTATAAACAAAACCTCATTAAGTGTGCCAGGGGCGAGCAAAAGAAATATCTGACTGACCATTCCAGAGAGGATTACTGCCGTGGGCCAGATGTAAGACCGTTTTTGCGGTCGCAATCGGGAAATCAGCCTGTTTGAGACCGCAAAAAAGGTCTGTGCAATGTACAAACCCTATTTTGCGAGTCGGAAACCTATTAGCAACTCGCAAAATTGGGTTTGCGACTCGCTATTAGGAAGCGGTGTGCCAAGGGCATCCCTTCCTAATAGCGAGTCGCACTTCTATGTCCGAATGTAAAACACTTGCAGTTTACTACCTACTTCAAAAGGTGATAAGCCACTCAAAAACTGGAAGGGTTCCCAAGGGGACCCTTTGCCCTTTGTGCCTGGCAGCGAAAATATCTGCTCTTAAAAAATTAAACAGAAATGTTTCATCTTTCTTTTTTAAATACATCCCGTTTTCCTTTAACGAAAACAGGCTGCATTTTTTAAAAAAAACTGCTTTATTTAAAAAGCAGAAGAAAGCGTCACCTTAATAGGTAACGTCCCCCTGGGCACATACAAGTGGCCACACTATGTGTGGGTATGGAGAAGCTGTATAAATGTTGATGTCAACCAATGGATAAATCCAGGAAACAAAGTTGAAATGAATACTTATTAATTCATTTTAATGTGTTTGAATCATTGCAATTTCATGAGTCAAATCAATCCAATCAGAAGTAAGTGTATCAACAGAACTTCAAAATAAAGATTTCACAGTCCCGATGCATTTCGGGCTTTCAAAGCCCTTCGTCAGGGGAAAATGATCTATAAAATAATCAGCAAAGAAAACAATGAGAACCAACAAACCGTCCAGTCAGAATATGCTATACATAGTACATGAGTCGATATCAAATATCAAAAAGTGATCCTAATGCCTGCTGAAGCGAATTGTGAGTGATAAGGTTACTGATACTAAAAGACCAACGGGTGCAGTGATGTGAACCAAACCGCGTGTTGCGACTACACCATGTCCAACAATTCAATGTGAAATGACAACGCGTGCATGCCAAACTTATAAATACGAAATAAACCTCAAACATGTTGCAAGGAAAGTGTAAAAGCGATGGGGTGATAGGAATATCCAAGGTGAAAGAGCTTGAAAGTGCGACTTGTAAATTACCAAAGTTTGTAACTGTGAACCAGTAAATGCAAGTTGGAACCCATATCGATAAACAAATAATAAAATAACATCCCAAGTGATCGAGAGTTAAACGCATTCAGTGCTCACCCGAAACCGGAATGTGACGGAGAAAACACTCACCGGTGCTCTTAGAAGCTACCTTGTCTACACGCGCTGTTCGGTGATGTGAAAGCGGCCATGCAACAAGTGTGTTGTATAAATAAAAAACGGACTCGCTAAACGAGCCAAAATGTGATTACAGTGTGGGGGCCATCTTGGAACGTCAAAAAGGACGTGAGTTGCATTGCAGATGTCAATGGACATGGTTAACGTATTCATGCAGTGCACAGGAGGAGAGATGGCAAGAGAAACCATCTGATCAAAGTGAAACAAGAGCTGAAAAAAGTGTAAGCTGACGAACAATGATAAAGTGTGAAAGAAAGAATCAGAACGGAAAGTAGGACAACCAAAGTGAACACAGAGTAACCACCAACAACCTAACAAGAACTAAATAAATCCGTATTTGTAAAGCGCGAACTACTCACCCTTACGGGTCTCAAGGCGCTGGGGGCCGTCGTGGAAATTAAGTGAGCTATTGCCCAGAGTCACATGGTGCTGAGCTGAGCTGCCGCCGGAGCCGGGGATCGAACCGTGAGCCCTGTGCTCCGAAGTCAGCTGCCCTGGCCGCTGCACCACACCTCTCTAAAAAGAGAATGATAGAATAGATAAAGAACGCTAAATGCGAGAAACAATTAAACAAGGGGAATGATGTAAAAAGAATAAGAAAAAGAATAAAATGTGATGACCAGGTGAAATAAATAAGACATTAGAATCCAAAGAGACCAGGGAGTTAGAGATAACATGAAAACTCCATTCGATCATTTAAACCAAAAGGTTTAGAAGAGTTCAAAGCCTTGATCCAATAATTCTCTCTCTGCAGTAAGTGGATATTGTTGTTTCTGCCTTCCACCTTCTCCACAATTTCCAGGACGAGGAATTTCAATTGGCTGATGTTGTGATTGTTGTCAGTGAAATGGGTAGCGACAGTAGACTTGATGTTTTTAGTTCTGATGTTGCTTTTGTGCTCGTGAAGTCTAGTTTTGATTTTTCTTTCAGTCTTACCCACATACGGCAATCCGCATGGGCATTTGAGCAAGTATACCACGTTGGTGGTGTCACATGTAGCTGTGACTTTGAGGTTAATCCGAGTGCCTTTCATAGGGTGGGTCGTCCATGTGCCTCTAATGATATTGTTGCAATTGCTGCAGTTTAGACAGGGTAAAGTGCCCTTGTAGTTAGGGGTAACAATGTTCTCTGGAGGTTGTGTTAATAGTTCCTTCAGGTTTTTCCCTCGAGTATAGGCGAATATTGGTTTGTTACAGAACAATCCCTTGAAGTCGGGTTCCATCGCAAGGATAGGCCAATGTCTGTTAATAACATTTTTGTAACGTTGACTCATAGTCGAAAATTTGGATACCACTACCATGCGGTTCTGGCTTGGTTTGCTTGTTTTGGCTAACAATTCCAATCGAGTTTTTGATGCACAGCGTGTCTTGGCTTGTGTGAGGATCTTGAGAGGATAACCCCTGTCAGAAAATCTGTTGAGCATATTGTCAATCTGTTGTGAACATGTATCAGGTTGAGAAACGATGCGCTTAACTCTCAGCAGTTGAGAATAGGGTAAATGATTTTTCAAAGGTTGTTGATGAAAGCTAGTAAAATGCAACAGGTTATTCCTATCGGTGTTTTTGCGAAAAATATCTGTCTCAAGACTGTTAGCAGTTTTCTTGATGAGTACGTCTAAGAATGCCATGGAATCTTGGTTGATTTCAAAGGTGAACTGGATGCGTTCATTGATGTGATTCAACTCTTCTACTGCGGTTATCAATTCTTGTTGGGATCCATACCATAACACAAAAATGTCATCTATGTATCGTAAGAAGACTCTCGCATGTTCAATCCATGTGTTCTTGTTCAAAATATGTTCTTCTTCGAATTGTTGCATGAAGATATTCGCGTACGCCGGAGCAGCGCAATTGCCCATAGAAGTGCCCGATAACTGTAAAAACCATTGCTCATCCCATTTGAAATAGCTTTGATAAAGCGTAAAATTGAGAAGTTCCATAAGGAACAGTTGTAGATTGAAATCTAAATCTGAATTGAGAAGCACTTTTTCTATGGCTGCTAAGCCCAAGTCATGTGGTATGGAGGTATACAATGATTTAACATCAATAGTACACAGCCACAGTTCTTCGTCCTCTAGAATTTGAATTTGACTCAATCTGGAAATGAAATCAGTGGTGTCTCTGATGTATGTACGCATGTTGTGAACAAAAGGTTGGAGGTGTCTATCAAGGAACTTGCCTACAGGTTCATGTAAACTGCCTCTGGTTGTCACGATAGGTCTGAAGGGAGGTTGTTGCAAGCTCTTGTGTACCTTTGGTAACATATATAAAGAAGGTGATTTGGGATCCAATTGTAAGAGATATCTCTCGACTTTGGCAGTGATGACGCCGTTATCTATGGCCTTTTGGAGAAGAGATTTGAGGATTTGTGTAAATTCATTAGTGGGATTGTAATCCAATAAAGCATAAGTGTTTCTGTCTTGTACATGATTAAGTACCTGTTGGTTGTAGAAACTGGTGTCCATTAACACAAGGGCACCTCCTTTGTCCGCGTTTTGAAAAGTGATGGTAGTATTTTGAGCTAAATTTTGTAGTATTTTCCTTTCTTTCATGGTCATATTGTGACTCTTGGATTTTCTCTGAAAGTTAAAAGCCTGTAATTCATGTTTAACTAAGGTTTCAAATGTGTCAAAACTTTTGTGGCTGACAGGAGCCATATACGTGCTTTTTACTCGCAAACCTTCACTTTGGTTGTCCTACTTTCCGTTCTGATTCTTTCTTTCACACTTTATCATTGTTCGTCAGCTTACACTTTTTTCAGCTCTTGTTTCACTTTGATCAGATGGTTTCTCTTGCCATCTCTCGTCCTGTGCACTGCATGAATACGTTAACCATGTCCATTGACATCTGCAATGCAACTCACGTCCTTTTTGACGTTCCAAGATGGCCCCCACACTGTAATCACATTTTGGCTCGTTTAGCGAGTCCGTTTTTTATTTATACAACACACTTGTTGCATGGCCGCTTTCACATCGCCGAACAGCGCGTGTAGACAAGGTAGCTTCTAAGAGCACCGGTGAGTGTTTTCTCCGTCACATTCCGGTTACGGGTGAGCACTGAATGCGTTTAACTCTCGATCACTTGGGATGTTATTTTATTATTTGTTTATCGATATGGGTTCCAACTTGCATTTACTGGTTCACAGTTACAAACTTTGGTAATTTACAAGTCGTACTTTCAAGCTTTTTCACCTTGGATATTCCTATCACCCCATCGCTTTTACACTTTCCTTGCAACATGTTTGAGGTTTATTTCGTATTTATAAGTTTGGCACGCACGCGTTGTCATTTCACATTGAATTGTTGGACATGGTGTAGTCGCAACACGCGGTTTGGTTCACATCACTGCACCCGTTGGTCTTTTAGTATCAGTAACCTTATCACTCACAATTCGCTTCAGCAGGCATTAGGATCACTTTTTGATATTTGATATCGACTCATGTACTATGTATAGGATATTCTGACTGGACGGTTTGTTGGTTCTCATTGTATTCTTTGCTGATTATTTTATAGATCATTTGCCCCTGACGAAGGGCTTTGAAAGCCCGAAATGCATCGGGACTGTGAAATCTTTATTTTGAAGTTCTGTTGATACACTTACTTCTGATTGGATTGATTTGACTCATGAAATTGCAATGATTCAAACACATTAAAATGAATTAATAAGTATTCATTTCAACTTTGTATCCTGGATTTATCCATTGGTTGACATCAACATTTATACAGCTTCTCCATACCCACACATAGTGTGGCCACTTGTCTGTGCCCAGGGGGACGTTACCTATTAAGGTGACGCTTTCTTCTTCATTTGTCTTCACATCCACCGACCAGAGGGTGATACCCCGGGAGCACGTTACAACCATTGAAAGCATACTTTGGTGTGCGCAGTCCTTCACTCGTTGCATTATTTAAAAAGCAGTCACAAACATGGTGGTCTGCTATCCCCAGCAGGCCACCATCCCTATTAGTGCTGGCCATTCCCAATGGGGTCGCAAATTGCAACCTGCCTCATGAATATTAATGAGGCAGGTTGTTTGCGACCCCATTAGGAATCGCAAACAGTGTCTGAGACATTGTTGTACATTCCATTTTGCGAGTCACAAATTGCAAGTCGCAAAACAACGTAATTTGCGACTTACAAAATGGAAGGGTCGTACGTCTGGACCCTAGTCCTTTAGCTTTATGTGTGGCCTCCTCCCACGAGGTCATCTGAAGTTTCTCATGCTGTAAGACATTTGATCGGGATTGACCTGAGATCCATCACCTCTCACACAATCACCTCTCCATGCACCCCCACCCCACTGGGGAGACAGCCTCTTTTTATTCCACCACTTGTTACCGTCTAACATGACCACTCTATCCTTAACCAAAATAACTTTCTTTGGATGAGAAAATTTCAACTGACCCTTGGTCATGATGCCAGGTAGTCGCACTCTGACCACCAGGTTTTAAAAGCGAAGTATGTGCTCTTTCTGGTTTTGTGCAACAAGCATACTTCTTCTGTGCCGCTTCATGCTTCAGCTTCACTGAAAACATATTCCTTTCCACCTTATAACCACCCATCCAAGGACAAATCAACTTGGTAGCTGGCTAACACTCTTTGAGAAGGGTAAACGGAGACACCCCTGTGACTGCATTGGGAGTTTTTGCGAATTGCCCATAGTAAATCCTCAAATTCCTTGCACCAATCCAGCCTGCCAGCGATGGATAACTGAATGTTATACTTGATAACCCTATTACACCCTTCTACTAGGCCATTGCTGCGAGGGTGGACATTTCAGCAGGGTATAAGATCTGTAGAATTTTAAGCATGCAGCGATGTTGGGCTAATGTTTGTGGTTAGGATATGAATAATGAGTTATCAGAGACAGCGGTCCCTTTCAAGAAAAGGCTCCGAGGATCGTGGTCCAGCTGGGATCACCGGACCATGATCCTCGGAGCCTCGTTGTACTATCTCGTTATCCTAGCATCCAACGTTCTATCCCTGCCGCATGGAGATCCTCGTGCCTACATCGTAGGCCTTCAATCCAATTGGACCAACCGCCTGATCTCGCACTCCCGTACGCCAAGGTGCAATCTCGCACCACCTGCAATTATCCTGCACTCATCACGTATCCAGTGGGGGTGAGACCTTGCTCTCCCCGATAACTACCGCCCGGAAAGCGATCTCCCGCTTCCCGTCCTGACTTTACTCCCGGTTCCCTTCCCTCACCTCATTCACTCCCAATTTTACCTCTTGTCACCAGGTTTAATTGGACCCCTGAATCGCTTGTACCTGCCGCCCTGGATGGGCTACTGTTCCTCGCCTCGTGACTTGCATTGGCAGTCTACCCGGCAATTTCTAGGACACTCTGAACCTTCAGCCTGGGTTGGGACACTGTTCCCCTCTTTAGATTCCTTGCATTATTAGCAACTTCCCAGGCATTTTTTGATTGTTTAGTCCTGATGATGATCCCATAACCGTTGTTGGGGATCGAAACGTCGTCGACAACCACGTCTTAACTCCAATCATCATTTGAGATTTATGCGGATCACAAGATGTTTTTGTTATCGTGACTGTTGTTATTTCCTATTTTACCTATAAGTCACTTTTAAGTTTTATGCCTGAGATAAGGAAATCTGTTGATTTCCAGAAACCTCGTCACGTCCTGCTCACTTTATGTTTTTTGTAATGTTTATGCTTTCATTTTTGATAATAAATCCAAAATATTATCCATTCGGACATGAGTAGACCCAATTCTGATTGGAGTATTGTGGTTATATGTATGTATTTTTCTTGAAAGGGACCGCTGTCTCTGATAACTTACTACTACCCTTGGTCCCTTCTGACTATAAGGGTCCCCTTGTTCTGTGTTGATAGGATATGAATAATGTCATAGTGGAGTGGAGTGAGTGTGGGTAGAAGAATGTGAATGTTCTTTGAAGTTGTTACCTTTAGCAGCATATATTTTTTTTCTTATCTCTCTTCATGAGTAAAAATGTAAATGATGTTGACCTTTGCAAGCAATTAGGCAGGAAGCTCAGGCACAAGCTAATTTTTTCTATCTAGAGAATTATGCTCCCCTCATGTGACAAAGGTCCACAGTGATCAGGAGCCATGTTGAGGCAACAAATCACTATGACCTGACACCCCCATGTCAGTGGAGCACGGCATCGTTATCTCTCCTGGGCGTTGCATAGTTAGAGTAGTTTGTTTTCTAACAGACTAAATACAAATTCCACCATATTTCTGATCCTCACTTATACTTGGTCTACCGCCTCCTGAGTAGCTGTAGTGTGGAACAGCAGGGTTGGTAATCACGGTGCAGGGAATATCCAGCCCCTCCTGTAGAAAGGAAGGGAAATCGGAGTAGAAAAAGTTAAACTTGCTTTCTTCATGTCTGCAACGAATTGCACTTGGCACTTTATCGCTGTCCCTGGCCCTAATCAAGCACTCCTGCACTTTTGCCCCGCTCCCTGGAGGACGCTGCAAAGGCACAGAGCCGGTCCCGCGACGCGGGAGACCGCTCTGCAACGAATTGCACTTGGCACTTTATCGCTGTCCCTGGCCCTAATCAAGCACTCCTGCACTTTTGCCCCGCTCCCTGGAGGACGCTACAAAGGCACAGAGCCGGTCCCGCGACGCGGGAGACCGCTCTGCAACAAATTGCACTTGGCACTTTATCGCTGTCCCTGGCCCTAATCAAGCACTCCAGCACTTTTGCCACGCTCCCTGGAGGATGCTACAAAGGCACAGAGCCGGTCCCGCGACGCGGGAGACCGCTCTGCAACGAATTGCACTTGCCACTTTATCGCTGTCCCTGGCCCTAATCAAGCACTCCTGCACTTTTGCCCCGCTCCCTGGAGGACGCTACAAAGGCACAGAGCCGGTCCCGCGACGCGGGCGACCGCTCTGCAACGAATTGCACTTGGCACTTTATCGCTGTCCCTGGCCCTAATCAAGCACTCCTGCACTTTTGCCCCGCTCCCTGGAGGACGCTACAAAGGCACAGAGCCGGTCACGGGACGCGCGCGGGCTCAGCACGGGCAAAGACAGGGCCAAGACGGGCCCGTCTTAGCCCGTCAGAGACCGGAGGAGGCTGGGCTGGGCCAGGTTTCCTGGCTCGAACTGTATGTGTGCATTTTGAGCCCTTGAAATTTCTAATGAACGTTTAATTGTTTGACTCTGCAAGACTTCTTCCCCTTTAGTATTTAATAACGGTAGGGGGTGTAATCTTTGCTTCTGTAGATTAGATTACTCTTTTCTAATAATAGGCAGTTACCGCGTGCTGTGTAGCGGAAAGAGTATATCAGTGTTCTAATCATAAGAGGCAGCATAATGGGGAAGAGAAAAATTCAAAACGCGAGCCTAGGGCAACCTGGTGGTAAATCAGCAGGTGTGAGTAAGACCATTTTGAAATATCTTAAGGGGGCGGTCGGAGCATTAGATAAACAAATATCTACGGTCGAGGAGTCCCTAAAAGGGAACCCCCAGGAAGTGGTTACTATGAGTAAGACCACTATCTTACAACAGATGGAGATTGAAGAGGATGGGGAGAAGGGGCTTTTAGGAAACCCTTATAGGGAGCCCACAAATGGTTGCATCCAGGTTATTGGTGAAGAGATTATCATCAGTGATCTGGATACAGAGCGGTCCCCTCCACCAAAAAGATGCTGCATGCCGAAACCAAAAAAAGGGCCGAGTAGCCCACAGGTCCTGACACAGAATGCTCTACCTGAGCTCGCCCCGCAGATACTTGTAGTGAAGAATAAACAGGAGAACGGTAATTTGATACAGTCTAAAAATAAAGGTTTGGCAAGGAAAATTTAAAAAAGGAGGGGGAAAGGGAATTATGACGCAGATACAATTAATATAGGGAATGAGTTAGCCGATTTAAGTAATTTTATTAAACAATCGTTTGCGGCTATAGAATTAAGAGTTGCCAAGATAGAGATGGACCTGGCATCCTTGGTAAAGAATCGAGACAGGCCCCCTATAGTGGATAATAAGGGTGATAAAAAAGATCCAGAGAGAAGGGGAGACACTTTTAACTCATGCCATCTGAACACAAAAGGTAACATCAGTGAACTGTCAGAAAGGAGCATTGATAGAACGGACATACGACAGGGTAATAGACAACAGAGGGAAATAGGCCCAAATATAGGGAAAGATGAGATTAAATTACCTGAGCAATTAGGGAATCGTCAAATCTTAAATCTACCCCCTGCGGCGCTACCTCATACGGTGGTGCTGATAAATGTTCCCCCGTTACTTGAAGGGGAAAAGGAAACATGGGACATACTGAGGAATAGGACAATTCATTGCTTGGGAATAAGAACAGGTCTAGCCCAGGATATGTTTTCGGCTTTTAAAATGGTTAGATGGGTCGCCTGGGTGGGTACAATTGGAAAATACACGCAAGGGGACTGCATAGTCCTTTCCTTAGGAAGTCCTATTTTGGTCCGGGAAATTTTCCGAAGGATGGGTAATAACAGATGTAACTCGGAAGTAGGCATAAAGGTATATCCTTTGAGCTTCTTTTATCAACCTGGCCCCACAAAATGGATTCGGGATAGGTATCCCCATGCGCAGAACACAAGTAAGCAGGCACATAGCATAGAGGTTTCCAATAGATTTTTGCCGCTCCAATCTTTGAATGAGAATGATTGACTCCCGGTTAATGGTGATGAGTATAACTGTGTTGATCAAGTCGCACCCACAGAATCAAATACGATTTCACGAGAGTGCGATAATGGGGGGTGTAACCTTGTCCCCAGTACGATAAAGGAATATAGTGAGGAAGTGAATAACGTAGTGGAGGATGAAACTAGTGTGGGATGTTCTACAAATGTCATTAATGGTAGTGGGACAAACGAACACAATAATGGAACCATCACCCCTGATAGACCAACTGCTTATGTTTCTGATGGAATACGGGTGCTATTCTGGAATATTGCTGGCCTACAATCAAAAGTACATAATTCCATCTGGATAGATTTTATACATAGATTTGACATCTTATGTCTTCAGGAGACCTGGTTACTGAAGCAGATTAATCTAGATGGTTATAAGACTTTCCATATAGCTGCTGTCAGATCCATGCATGGAAGACATAAAGGAGATTTGAGTGTATATATCTCAAATTTGATTATGGTTAGGAAAATAGAAAAGCTTAGTTCAACGAGTTACTATCAATTGCTGGGTATTTATTTGAACTCTCCAGTGGTACTATGTATAGTGAATTTTTATAATAACATCGAACAGGGTGAACTGGGTAAAATCCTAAAGTCGCTTAGCGATGAAATGTACAAAATTAGGGTACCAAATGACGTCGATGTGATCTTCCTATGTGGCGGGGATTTTAATACTGGTATTTGTGGTAATACTGAAAATGAGCAGTGTGGGCTACATGATGAAGTAAATGCACACACCCCACATTTTGTTCATAATGTAAAGGGAGAAATGTTTAATGATTTTGTGGCAGGACATGATTTGGGTTTTGCAAATTATTTGTGTACTCCATGTGTTGATTTTACCCCAACGTTTATTGGCAGAGGTAAAGCCTCATTGATAGATTTTATAATCATCCCCAATAGATACGCAACTTGGTTTGATAATTTTAAAACCCACCTCAATGCCCTCAGTGATCATTTGCCTTTGAGCATCTGCGTAACTATCCCCAAATTAGTTGAACAACCAAATAGTAGCTATCTGGCATTGTCACAAAACATTACTCTAGCACGCCAGAATGGCTATCCGTTACGTTGGGGGAAAATAAAGACCGAAGAAGTGATGAAACAAATCATAATTAATGCTAATGACCACATAGCGGTATGTCTTCAAGAGAGCGCAGATTATAGCGACATTCTGAGGGCTTATTCCTCTATTACTTTGGAGATTCAAAACTCTTTAGGAGCAAAAAAAAGGTATCCCCAATAAGTATTAACGGATGGCTCGATACTATGGGGCCGATTCCGATCTCGGTCGGAGGCGCACCTAACATCATTCGGTCGGGAAAAAAGCCATGCGAATGCCTGTTTCCCGACCGAACCGCACATTAGTCCGAACGAGCAAGTACGATGCGCACAACAGCATAGATTCCGACCCAGTCGTACTCACCCAATCCAGGTCCTGTTCCCCGACCGAGCCGGATCCGTAAACGTAGAATCGAGTCGCACGGAAGCCAAAACGCAGCCCCGTCCGGCCGGACAAGTACGATGCGCTTCCCGTACGCGCCGAACCTGTCGCTACGCACGGCACGTCAAAGCATCCTGGAGAGGCGCACATAAGCTCCGATTCGCGCCACAACACGATCCACGGCTACGAGACGAACACGCCAGCGACGAGGACGAGGCGAAGCAATGAGAAAGATGAACAAGACGAACCAACCATGAATCCCATCGTGCCGATCCTACCAATATTCTACATCTACTACCGGAACAGGCACGGACGCGTACGGCGCAGAAGGTAAGTCAGACACCAACCACAAATACAAACTACACGTACCCGACACATCACACACACACAGAGGGATGCAGAAATTACTTACACCAGCAACAGCAGCACCATAGGGGCGGGATGGCCATCACCAATGCCACATATACACATAGGGGACCGGATGCCTACCACTACTACCACCTCTACCCAGGGGGTGCCAGATGCCTACCACTACTACCACCTCTACCCATGGGGGGCTGGATGCCTGTCACTACTACCACCCCTACCCAGGGGGTGCCAGATGCCTACCACTACTAGCACCTCTACCAAGGGGGTGCCAGATGCCTACCACTACTACCACCTCTACCCATGGGGGGCTGGATGCCTACCACTACTACCACCCTTCCCCAGGGGGTGCCAGATGCCTACCACTACTACCACCTCTACCCATGGGGGGCTGGATGCCTGTCACTACTACCACCCTTACCCATGGGGGCTGGATGCCTACCACTACTACCACCTCTACCCAGGGGTGCCAGATGCCTACCACTACTACCACCTCTACCCAGGGGTGCCAGATGCCTACCACTACTACCACCTCTACCCATGGGGGGCTGGATGCCTGTCACTACTACCACCCTTACCCATGGTGGGCTGGATGCCTACCACTACTACCACCTCTACCCAGGGGGTGCCAGATGCCTACCACTACTACCACCTCTACCCAGGGGGTGCCAGATGCCTACCACTACTACCACCTCTACCCATGGGGGGCTGGATGCCTGTCCCAACTACCACCCTTACCCAGGGGGGGATGGATGCCTACCACTACTACCACCCTTACCCAGGGGGTGCCAGATGCCTACCACTACTACCACCCTTACCCATGGGGGGCTGGATGCCTACCACCAACAACACCCCCACTCACAGGATGGCTAATACATGACACAACAAGCACATACCAACATGAAGAATGCAACATAAAGACATCCCCCCCAACACCATGACAAGCGTGTGTAGACTGTGTCAATTTGTGAAATTTCATTTCACAAATTTCATTTCAAATGCCTACAACACTGAACATGACTTTGAACATACAATGTGACCCCCTATCACATGTGCCACACATAAATGTGTGTGGCCCCCACAATGCAAGCAGGCCATGACCATTGTGGCAATGGGGTCCAAACCCCCATCATCACAGTGACCAAAATGTAAGTGTGGGGTCCATAGCTGAAGCACATTTTGAACATTGTGGCAATGGGGTCCAAAACCCCATCATCACAGTGACCAAAATGTAAGTGTGGGGTCCATAGCTGAAGCACATTTTTAACATTGTGGCAATGGGGTCCATACCCCCATCATCACAGTGACCAAAATGTAAGTGTGGGGTCCATAGCTGAAGCACATTTTGAACATTGTGGCAATGGGGTCCAAACCCCCATCATCACAGTGACCAAAATGTAAGTGTGGGGTCCATAGCTGAAGCACATTTTGAACATTGTGGCAATGGGGTCCAAACCCCCATCATCAAAGTGACCAATATGTAAGTGTTGACAAAGAAAAAGCTGCAACTGCCAAACTGCATGGATGATTCCTGGTCACAGAACAACAAACACATCAGTGGCAAAGTAGTGCTTGTGTCCCATAGCAACATAGATTGGGGGAGGCAAACAGTGCAGTGCAAATAAGACATACCTTTGGCCATGTGCAGACAAACATCACCCATGGGGGCTGACACTGTCAACATTCATCAATGACACAATGACAGAAGTGACCATCAGAATGCAGACCCACATATTTGCAACAATGGGCACACAAATGCAGATACCCTGTGGAGACTGTAGATGTGAGGTGAACAGATACCATACCATGGCAGCAATGGGACACACAAACAATGATCATTGTGCTGACTGATGACCTAGGAGTCCCAGGGACAGCAGGGGAAACACACCAAACAACATACAGCCAATGGCACACTAAAGATATGCCAATGCAGTGGTGCAGTTGCACAAACACAAACAGGCAGACCCACACTGCACATCAAACACAACAGGTGAGGGGGGGTACCAGTGTCCCCAGGCAACCACACAACACATGAGGAGGCCTGAATACCAATTACACAGATGTGCATACAGTGCCACACAAAGGTAACTCATGGATCCAAATCCCCTATGTGGGCAATCAGGCATTGTCAGATGAGAGGGAGCACAAATCACACATGTCACACAAGCATGTAGGAACAGCAACTGACACAGCAAGACACAGAGACACCACAGCACTACCCCCAGGGCCCCCACAATGTGGTGACCCTGAGCTGCATTACAATCCCACTGTGATGACAAAGCTAGATGTCGTTCACACTGTGAACCACAGTCTTGTGTCCTGAGCAACAAACTACCATCACACCTACACAAGCACAAATCAATCAGCACGGCCAGTAAGCCAAGGCCAACATGGAGGCAGGGGTCTAGCCGGGCAACAACTCACATCTGCACACACTCAACACCACACACCTCGACCTCCAACAATGTGCAGCAGTGAAGCTCACATGCACTGGTGACATTGCACATGCACCCATGACAATCCCAGGGGGGGTGGCGGGAACCAAGGTGCAGAAACACATCACACATGGCCACTCAACAAGACTCCTGAATGTCTGACACACTGCACACTACGCTGTACATGGACATGACGGCAATACCACACCAACCAATGGGATCCCAGCCACAGTCACACACCAATGAAGAAGCCAAGGTCACCCACAAAGAACACACATAGACAACTACCAACATTGCAGCCCTGACCCTGAGGAGTGCCAGCAGTCACACACACAACGTGTCACAACCAATGAAAGCTAACACAAACCGGAAATCACATGACAGGTGTAAACAACAAGTGCCAAGGGGAATCCTGACTGTGACCCATCAGCGTCTGCCCACAAACTCAGCCCTGACAGCAAACACACCTATGGGTGACACCCTGATGACCAGTAATGTGCCATGCACCCACATCACAGAGAACCCAGGGAGAAGACTTTGGGGGAACATAGGTCAACTCAGCAAGCATCACAAACAGGTACATCACTAGGGATCCCAGCATGCACAGCAAAATGGAAGTGAACACACAGACATGCTCATACAACACACACCTTGGGCGCAGGCGATGTCACAGGAGCACACACTGCCATGAGGGGACTCCACTCCTGTGTGAGGAAAGCTGTGCCATATGTCGCCTCAGTAGGGCTCCATCATGTCAGCAGAACACCTGGTCACACAGTCAACAATTAGCACCAAATGAAGGCTCCTGTCACATCAGCCTGGTCATGGGAGTGTCAACGAAATCATCAGCACAGATCCAACACACATGTATAGCAAGTTGCACTGACAACACAGATGAGTCCTTCCCCATTGATGCCCAAACCTGCATGTCCAGTGGAGATGGCCACACGGTCAGGGAAGTAGACTAATTGAACAATGGCAAGCACAACAGATGTGCACGGGTGAAAGCCACAGATGTGACATTGCTAATGTAAGTAGGAAATCCCATTGACAAATATAGAAAACATGACACCCTCAGATGCTGCTAAGGATGACATGGATACACCACAGGATAGGACACAGTCCCCCTGGACCACATGGGTTCCTGCACAGTAACACTACATATTCATGAGACCAAATATCACCATCACTGCAGCAAGGGCATGGTTAGCATCATCAACATCATGTACATCAGAAGCAAAAGCACTAGAGAACAGAAAGTTGCTTTATTCAGCATATGTGGGTTCAAAACTTGAAGTCATGTAAAAAAGAAACAAAGGCCAATGGCCAGTCCATCATGAAAGTCAAAACAGGGTGACAGTGGCAGATGTCACCCTACGCATGCCTGCACTGATGAAAACCAGGGACAATCCCCTCGGAGGGGCATACGGGGCGGCAGGCCAGGCACTGCAGGGACAGGATCAGGGCTCGACAGAAGGAGGCAGGGAAGGGGTGGTGGGTGCTGGAGAGCCACTGACAACTGCAGTGGAGGTGTCTGACATGGTGTGTGCCGGCACAACTGGGGGGCATGACTCAGATGGTGTGGGCGCCGGCACGACTGCAGTGGACCGTGCAGATGGAGTGGACAGGTTCGCCACTGCAGTGCCCAAGTCAGACAGGGTGGTAGTGGCCTCCACTGCAGTGCCTACCTCCAGGGGAGGAGAATGGGGATCAGGTAAGGTGGGCAGGACAGAGGGGAGGACACCCTCACCACACCAGTGGCACAGACAAGCGCAGCGGGGGGTGGGGCCGGAAGAGCAAGTGGCAGGGGAGAAGGCCTGATCCTTTTGGGGATGGTGTATCTTTGGGTGGGGGAACCTGGGGCAGGGTGTGGTGGGGGCACCTGTGGAGTGGGGGCCTGAGGGATGGAGGAAGGAGACTTGGTGCCTGAGCTGCAGGGCGGCGGTGGGGTCTTGCTCTTCCGGGTCCGGGGGGACTTGCGGGTGGGGGTGTCAGTCAGTCTGTGCCTGGGGGAAGGTGTCCGGGGGCGAGGGGCACTCCGCTCCGTGTGGGTGGGCTTTCTCTTCCCCCTGAATGCTGTATCAGCTGGATCAGAGGGGAAGAGGCCGAGGTCACTGAGGAAGAGCCGCTGTGTCTTTGGGGTTGCAGGTGAGGCAAGGGAGGGGGCTTTGGAGGGAGAGGCAACTGAGGACTGCGCAGTGCTCGTGGATGCGTGTGTGTGTGCCTGGGCCCCATCCCCTGTGAGTGTGGTTTCAGTCCCCTGACTGTGCGTGCGTGTGCGTCTTGTTTGTGGCGTGTTTGTCTGTGTGCTGCTCGTGTCTGTGCTGGTGTGTGCCTGTGCCGGTGTGTGTGTGCTTGGGACAGGTAAGGTGCTGGGGAGTGTGGATGGGGCAGAGGCAGGAGGGGTGAGGGACTGTCGGAGGAGGGACACTGCTGCCGTCAGGGAGGAGTCCATGGACCTATTGCCCCTCTGTAGGGCAGACATGCCCGATGAGATGCCCTCCATGAACGACACCAGCTGAGTCAACAGAGTGGTGTGGGCATGGAGGACACTCAGCATCGCTGTCTGCCCTACATGGAGCTGGCGAAGGAGGTACACAAACTCCTCACTCAGGGCAGCAGGGGACACAAGGGCAGGGGGTGCGGTGCCTGGCCCGAAGGAGACACGCTCTTGAACATGGGAGCCTCCACGGACCTCGGGAATGGGAGCCAATGGGAGGGCGTTGGTGGTGGTGGCGGGGACAGCAACACTAGCTGGGGTGTGGTGGCTGCTGACACCCGCCTCCATAAGGGAGTCATCCTCCGAGCTGCTGTGGTCCTCAGCTGAGGTGGATGATGCTGAGGACTCCTCGGTGTGGCTCCCCTCGCCCTCCGTGCCACTGGGTCCCTCCGACCACTCCTCGGCTGCTGACCCAGTCTGGCTCTGCGGCTCCCCCTGGTCCGTGGAGCTGTCCCCTCCTGTGGCCGTGGATGTATCTGCAATCAATAGGGAAAGAGACAGACATCAGTCACCTGCACCGAACGCACACACCACAGTTAGTACAGCACATTACAGAGCAAGCCCTGGCATCCTTAGTTGAACTTTGCTAAAAGTGCCCAAACAGAACAGGAGAAGCCAATTGTCAGTCTGATGGTCGACCATGGCACTCACATCCCACCTGGCCTTGCACCCATCTGTCTGGTGTCTGTTGGATGGCAATACCCCAGTGTGGACACATGCACCACCTACACAGTAGTTGGACAGTGCAGAGAACCCGGTTAAGCATGTGAACATGCACACATCACAACACTTGCCACTGAGTCAGTACAGGTGTCCGGATGAAAGGGATGCCCAGAGTCAAATATGAAATGCATGTGATGCATACCAGCAACAGACACCATGATGCACCCATGTCCTGATAGCCATTGCCACAATGGTGTGCATGTAGCACATGTCACTCCCCTGCAGGATCACTAATAGGAAGTCACATGCCATGGCACAGGCATGCCTGCTAAGTCATACATCACTGTCTCCAGTCACATGGGCAGGGCAGCCAGACAACAACACTCTGCACTGTGTCACAATAGTAGGTCATGGGGAATGCAAGTCCTGGAGCTGAACAAGTGCACATGTACATCCCCCACACACCACATCATCTGAACCCTTATCTGTCCAGGTCATACCGATTGGACATATGGGAGACCTGTAACACAACCCTCTGAACCTGAGCACCTCACAATCTGCTGTGAATGGGAGACAGCTGCCTGAACTTCACATTCGCATACCCCAGTCTGCACGGTCAGGTGATCAAACACCTATGTGTCACACAAGTATCGTCTCCTATGGTCACATCTCCGGTGGCATGCTGAGCCCCAACCGAGAAACACCCCAGCAGTCCTGACAACGAAGCCACAGCACACTGACACAGAGGCAGACACCTGAGGGGACAATTCACTGAGCACAACGTGTCAGCTGATACACGGGAGTGGGAGTACAGAGTGTATTGTATGGCCTGGAGTAGGCATGACTGTCCTGCCCCACATGAATGAGGGATGAGCCCTGTACAGTAGGCAGCTGGCTAAGTATGTGTGACACACGTAATATACACACTCCTGGGGCCCAAACATTGTTCCCACCCGCAGCATGGGTGTGTGCCAGATACCCCAGGCACATGTGGTGGATCAGCTCAGCAATTGGACCACATATCAAAGTAACACGCAGATTACATGTCAGAACACAGGCATTGTGTAAGCAATGGACCCACCCATGATGCCCACCACAGAGTTAGGGAAACAGATGCTGTCCCCCACCTTGAGTCAAGCAAACTGCAAGGACACAGTACCCAAGTGACACAATTCCCTGACTGTAAGGGCCACACCTGGGTATCAGATGAGGAGTGGGCAGTGCACAATAGAGGGACATGGGTCCTGGACCACATGACTGATGTACTGTGGAAGTTTAACCAGGCCAGAGGAGGGCACATAGCATGGCAGACATAGTTCACAATGCAGTCATGGACTCACCCCTCCTTGCTGCTCACTGGCCTTCAGCTGCCCATCCAGATCAGGGAAGACCACCGCCAGGATCCTGAGCATGTGGGGGGTCAGGGTCCGGTGTCCGCCCCTCCTGCGAGGAGGCGACAGCTTCAGCTGGACCCGTGCGATCCTCCGGGTCCAGCCCCTAAGGTCCTGCCACCTCTTCTGGCAGTTGCGGATCCGGCGCTTGTAGATCCCCACGGATCTCACTGCCCGGACGATGGTCAGCCATATCTGCTGCTTCTGGTGGGCATCAACCTGTGAGGATGACAAAGTGAGAATGCCATTACTACACATGCAACATATCCGTGCATTACACAGTTGGATATACATGTCTCAATCACAGGGGCACATGATGTACACAGGCAGTGCAACGATGGCCATGGACAGTATGCCAGCAGTTACTACATGGTATCATTGCATGGGAAGTAAAACCTTGTTTAAATGCACTGTCACTGCACTATACCTGTCCAGTGCATGTAACTACACACTATGGGGGGTGACAACTACTCAGTGAGCCTGCTAGCCAGTGGCGTGCAGACTGTTAGCCTTGCTAGTCAGACAACATGCACATTTAGGAAGGCAGTGGACAGAACACTCACCTGCTCCCCTGCTTTCCCATACAGCTTGCTGTACTGTGGAAGGAGGCTGTCCAGCAGGTTCTCCTCAGTGCTGAAGGCTGGGGCTCTCTCCACAGTACGTGCCATTGCAGGGTCCAGAGGGTGCAGATACAGCAGCAGTGGTGGTGGCAGATGTCGTCCTGGAGCATGTAGTGCAGGCAAGTGAGCTCTCAGGGGAACAGCCAGCATTATATGTGTGCTGCAGAGGCAGATACTGTCCCATGTGTCCAAAGTGATAGGTCCAAGTCGTTTGCATCTTCTGAATCTGGCCAATCCATGGAATTGCACCACTTACACACGCCCACAGCATCCTTCAAAAGTTCAACTTCATGACACCCATGAATTTGCAACATTGTTGTGGGTGACCAACTGAATGTACAGCATCAGACTCGTTCAAAATTTGAAAATGCGTCCGTTGCCAGGCCAGGCCATAGCCAATGGGTGCGCACCGATCGGTCCCTTGCTGTTCAACGCGTACCTAGGATACAACGCGTACCCGCACACATTGAATGCAATGGGCCGGCCATGCACACCAATCGGTCCATTGCTGTTCAACACGTACCCAGGTTACAACGCGTACCCGCACACATTGAATGCAATGGGCCGGCCGGGCACACCGATCGGTCCATTGCTGTTCAACGCGTACCCAGGATACAACGCGTACCCGCACACATTGAATGCAATGGGCCGGCCGGGCACACCGATTGGTCCATTGCTGTTCAACGCGTACCCAGGATACAACGCGTACCCGCACACATTGAATGCAATGGGCCGGCCGGGCACACCGATCGGTCCATTGCTGTTCAACGCGTACCCAGGTTACAACGCGTACCCGCACACATTGAATGCAATGGGCCGGCCGGGCACACCGATCGGTCCATTGCTGTTCAACGCGTACCCAGGATACAACGCGTACCAGCACACATTGAATGCAATGGCCAATGTGTGCGCACCGATCGGTCCATTGCTGTCCAACGCGTATTGCGAATACAACGCGTATCAGCACACATTGAATGCAATGGCCAATGTGTGCGCACCGATCGGGCCATTGCTGTTCAACGCGTACCCAGGTTACAACGCGTACCCGCACACATTGAATGCAATGGGCCGGCCGGGCACACCGATCGGTCCATTGCTGTTCCACGCGTACCCAGGATACAACACGTACCAGCACACATTGAATGCAATGGCCAATGTGTGCGCACCAATCGGTCCATTGTTGTCCAACGCGTCCCTGTACAAGTCACTGGCATATGTCACCATGCCTGTCACAGGTGAACATATGCCAGCCACATATACTTCCCAGGGAGTGAGGGGCACACCTACAACACCACAGCCTGTCCAAACTGTATCCTAAGGCATGTAAGGCTGCATTACCTATTCCGTGTATGGGGGTGAACATGTTGTTCTGTGGGTGTCACTTGGGGGCAGCCACCCCCAGGCTGTGCACGTGTTCATGGGGACAGGATCCTTGGTGTTTCGTGTACATGACCACTGTGATGTGCAACTGTTCATATCTGAGCATGTGGCATGGTCACATTTCACGGTGGTGTATGTGTATGTCATGTCACATACCCCCTGAGTCCCATGTGGGACGGTATGTTTAACCCAGGGTGACCCATTGGCACAATAGTGGGGGTCCTCCACAGTCTGTGTGCATGTTGTGTTTACAATGTCTCTGATTTCATGTGCACAATGGGAGACAGTCTCCACATCCACGTTGTTTGTGCATGGACTTTGATGTTGTGCGTGTGTGTGTCACAGACATTCATGTCTGTCCTGCCGAGGCAACAGGGACCACTACCTGTGGGGGTCATGGTTGTTTTGCTGTGGTGTATACATGATACACCATGTCATGCCAGTGTCCATGTGGCAATACAGGGTCCCTGGGAATCTACCTGTCATTGAGCTGTGATGCCTGGGGCACATCTGTCCTCACATGTCACTGTGGGGTGTGTTTGTAATGTGGCAGCAGGAGATGGGAACTGTGACACGGCCTCATGATATTCAATGGCACAACCTGGGACTTATTGATGCCACTTGTTGAACTGTGATGTTAGATGTTGGCCATGTATGTGCCATACATGTCCTTACGGAACTGCACACATCATGTACTTGTGCCTCATAATGATGTATCATGTGATATTGAGTGTGTTCAATGCCACATATGTGGGGTGACTGACAATCTTTCTTTCTTCACCTATGCACTGCAGGGCACCAGCTGTCCATAGACCATTCCCTGACCTGGCAACGATGGTGGAACGTGACAGCATCCGACGGTACCGCTTCAGCAGGCAGCTGATTGAGGATTTGGCAGTGCGCTTGGCACCACATTTGCAACCTGGCCGGCCGTACCCTACAGCGCTGACCCCCAAGGTGAAGGTGATGGCAGCCCTACACTTCTTTGCCACCGGTACCTTTCAACACACTGTGGCGACTGCTGGTGGGATGTCACAGACCATGTTCAGCCGTGTGCTCCGCGATGTTTTGGAGGCTATGTTGATATACCTGAACCAGTACATCTATTTCCCTAGACTCCAACAACTCACTGACGTGAAGAGTGACTTCTATGCCCTGGGGAGGATGCCGCATGTCATTGGCCCCATTGATGGGACACATGTGGCTTTGGTACCACCACAGGCCCAAGAGCAGGCATACAGGAACCGCAAACACTACCACTCGGTCAATGCACTGGTGGTCTGTCTTGCAGATATGAGCATCTCACACGTGTGTGCCCGTTTCCCCGGTTCTGCACACGATGCCTACGTGATGAGGAGTAGTCTCATCCCGAGGATGATGTCACAGATGCGGAACCAGCGTGCCTGGCTTGTTGGTGTGTACTGACTTTGTACCATTGTGTGTGTTCTGCAATGTAGTGTTCCACCCTCTTTTCCAACTCAGCTAATGTGCAATTGTCTGTATGTAGGTGACTCCGGATACCCCAACATTCTGTGGTTGCTGACGCCCCTCAGGAACCTTGTGACACCAGCCCAGATGCGCTACAATGAGGCACATGGTCGGACCAGGAGAGTGATTGAGCGGACATTTGGTCTCCTGAAGAGCCGCTTCCGCTGCCTGGACAAGACAGGAGGGTCCCTCCCATATGCCCCAGCAAAGGTGTGCAAGATTGTCATCATCTGCTGCATGCTACACAACCTGGCAGTGCGGAAGGAGTTGCCTCTCATCCTGGATGACGATGACCAACGTCCGCCACCTGTGGAGGATCCTGGCCTGGACCACGATGCCAGTGATGATGATGATGGTGATGTCCGCACACAGCTCATCACCAACTTCTTCAGCTGAATGTGAGTATCCAGAGATGTCATGTCAATGATGTGAGTTTGCATGATATGTGTTGGTGGTGCTCTGGTGCTGTTTGAGTGTATCCATGGGCTACATGACTGTATGCGTGTAGCAATGTGTCCTTACAGGTAGTCTGTACTCCCCAACAGTGTTGACATGCTAACTTGGTTCTGGGTGGGTATCTTGTGACATGTATTGGGCATGAGTATTGCAGTTCTGTCCTGTTCTTCAGTGCTTTTGACTGTGTGTCATTTCTGTCCTTCACAGGGTACTTTCAGAGTCGTTTGGTCAACTGTGATCCCCGACACCGTGATTCGACTTCCAGGGTGGTAGCTGTCGTGTCCCTACAGGTGATGTGCGCCACACCCATGGACTTCCTTCCTTCTACACTTGTTGACTGTGTGCCCGCTGCCAGGTGGGATTACCTTGCATCTGTAGTGGTTACAACATGTTGCAAATGTGTAATAAACCTGTGCTTCACTTTGTGATGTGCGTTGTCTGTGGTCACACATTTGACTGACATTTGCTTACTGCACCAGTGGGCTAGTTGACTAAGACTGTGAATAGGTGTTGTGTCTGTGCATTGCAACGTATTTCCTGGCAACATCAGTGTAGGCAATGAGTCAGATGGCCTAGGTGTGTATTTGTTGTGTAGCCCTGGTGGTGTGTCTCCCTCATATGTGTCACGTTGCCATGACTCACATGCCTGTGTTGTACTTGCTGTAGCAGTTAGCATGCACAGTGTAATTTTGCTGGTCATCATCTCCATGACAGAAACCACGTTGGAATCACGACAGAGGCAGGTATGGTGTATTAGTGTGTTTATTGTCATACATGTGTGTGAATAGTGCACAGGATGGTGAGTGCTGTACATTTTGATTGCAATCCAAAGTTCCTAGATGAATTGGAAGTCCTGGTAGCAGAAATGTCCTGTATCAAGTCCACAGTCATCTGAGACATTGGTCCAACTTGTACTCCTCATGTCATGTGGGGGAGTTGTGTTGCAGTCAACAGGGTGAACAGTTTGCGCACAAAGGTGATTATCCAGAACAGGTGTTGGCTTCCTGGGGGTTGTGCATGGCCATCAGCCTCTCAGTTGTCCTTCCTCGGACGACCCCTCTTCTTTGGGGGGGACCCTCAAGTGCAGGCTGCTGCGGTGCAGGGGACTCTCCACCAGAGTCATCCTGCCTCCCTGAAGCAGTTGCAGTTGTTTCAGCACCAGATGTTGTGGGCACACAGGGAGGTGTTGACTGGTTGCTGCTCATCTGGCGGAGGCATTGTAATATGTCCCTATGCACCGCCGTCATCTCTTGCAGTGTGTCCCACTTGGACTCCACGCGGGACATGTGTGAGTCCAAGCGGGCATGATGGGCAGCCTGCTGCTGTTTAATGTCCCTGAGGAGCCCCACTACCTGGCTGAACTCTCCGGTGCTGGACTGGTACGCATCGGCTATGCGTGCCAGTTGTGGGTCATCATGCAGTCCAGACCCCTCTGCGAGCAGCGACCTATGTCTCCCACCCCTCCCACCACCCCTGGCGACACGTGCAGTACCTGAGGTGGCACGCACAGGTGACCATGGTCCCCCTTGGGGGTTGTTGGTGGTGTTGGTGTCCATGGCCCCACGTTGGTCCAGGGTCCCTGTGCTGGTGGTGGTGGTGCTCCTTGGTCTGTCCATGTCGGCAGGGGTGGTATGTGTGTTGACAGTCGTTAGAGGGGTGGGTGCAGGGGGTGCAGCTGGTGGTCCTGCTGGTGCTGCATGATGACTTGCTCCGGAGGTGCCAGGTGGGTCTTCTTCATCCGAGGAGGGCAGAGGCTGTTCCACACCAGTGAGCTCCGTATCCTCTTGAGCCTGGGATGGGGACTCCTCAGCATCTGCTGCTGTGTCCCCATCATCACCTGTTTTTGGGAGACACACACAATGTATGTTATGTTTCTGCAGGCATGAATGGTTGACACACCTGACAGTTGTGACTGTGCCTCTGGATGCGGGCCTGTACATTGCATTGTCCTAAGTTGTCACAGTCAGGGGTTGATATTGGTGTAGCACATTGTCCTGCATTATTTGGGCATTTCTATGTGAATGTTGGGGTGTGTACATGGTCTGCATTGGTTGTATTTGGTTGACATCCGGCCCTCCTTCCCACCCAGCCAGATATCCCACCATGGAACGTGCTTCCATTGCAGGGAGTGCAAGTTGTCTTTCAGGATGTCAGTCAGTGGTGTCCTGCTGTTGGTTGGTGCACAGTTGCCAGCAGGGCCTTGTGCTCCCCACAGCAGTAGCCAGTGTCAGCCATCTTGTGAGTTGTTTTCCACTCCCTGTGATGTGCGCGTGGTTCAGGGTGGTGTTGATGGGACAGTTGTGGGGGTGACCAATATCTGTGACTACCACTCCCATCATGCTATTGCCTCCACCCCACTTCCCAGCATGCCCATACTTACTTGCTTTTGGGTGGACTTCACTGTGTGTGAGTGTGAGAGCAATGGCAAGATGTCAGTCAGTGGTGTCCTGCTGTTGGTTGGTGCACAGTTGCCAGCAGGACCTTGTGCTCCCCACAGCAGTAGCCAGTGTCAGCCATCTTGTCAGTTGTTTTCCACTCCCTGTGATGTGATCATGGTTCATGGTGGTGTTGATGTGCGCATTATGAGGGTGGGCAATATCTGTGACTACGACTCCCATGATGCTATTGGCTACACTGACTTGCCCAGCATACACAGTATTCCTTCCTTTCAGTGGGCTTCACTGTGTGGTGGTGTTGTAGTGGTGGCTACATGTCTGGATGTGTTTGTTTGTTATATTTGTGCCACTGCCCAGCTGTAGTTGTAGTTGTGTTTGTACATGTGATGACACAGTTACATGTCACTATGAGATGGCATGTGTTGTGTTTATCTGACTGACATACACATTTTGGGATGGTTCTGTTCTGGTTGCTGTGTATTTGCTAAGAGTGCATGGTTTGACTCTCCCCTTGACAGTGATGTGTGTGTATTGTGGCACAATATTGTGTACATTTGTTGTGTACTCACCAGGCTCTGGGATGTTTTCTAGTCCATATACGCTCACTGGTGGTAGGATGGCCCGCACCTTCTCCTCCCAGGGCCTGAGGTATACTGGCTTGGCAGGGAGGGCCACTGCCGGTGTGTTGGCTCAAGAGGTAGTCCTTCTTCAACAGCTCCCTGACCCTCCTGCGCACGTCATACCACCTGTTCTGGATGTCTATCTTTGTGCGCAAACATGGTGATTGTGTGTTCACCCTGTCGACGATCCTCTCCCACATCTTGGTTTTCTGCGACATGGGTGTCTGTTGGACCAGTGTACCAAACAGCTGTGGCTCTACCCTGAGGATCTCATCTACCAGGACTTCCAATTCACTATCTAGGAACTTATGATTCTTCTTTGGGGGCATGGTGATGGGTGGTGATGGTGAGTGATGTGTGTGTTGGTGTGCAGGTGAAGGTGTGTGAGTGTGTGTTTTGCTGGGTGTATGGGAGGTTGCTATTTGTTGGGGTGCTGATGGTGTGTGGCTTGTGTGATGGATGAGCTGTGGGTGTGTGGTTGCTGTCTGTTGAGTGCTGGCAGGTAATTTGAATTTGCAAAGGATCATGGTAGGGATTTGTGTCCTTTATATGGGTGGAGTTGTGGGTGTGTCTTTGTTCCCTGCCCCCCCAGTATTTATTGGCTTTGTAATTGCTTGTTTGGCCTTTTTTTGTGTATTTTCCCTTTGTACTTTTTGTGCATGTAGGAGACGTTCTTGTGACCGAGTCGGACCCTGCAGTTGTCTCGTACGGGCTTCTCCGATTCGTTCACGCTGTGTTTGTGCTATTTTCTATGCTGCGTACGCGTCGGTCGCGGTGTTTTGCGTTGCTTCGGCTCGCAGTTTTCTATGCGTGTCGGTCGTACGGCTTGTCCTCCGTGCGACTCAGTCGTGTTTTCCACGCGTTGCATCGTACTTGGCGGGTAGGAGTTCGCGGGTACGTTTCGTTCGGGATTGTTCCGGGTGCGTGTCGGTCGGTTAGATTCGCGTGTTTTTCCGGCCGGATTGCTGTTTTCCGCGCGGCTCGGTCGTTCGGCTTGTGTTCCGTACGAGTCGGTCGGGTTTTGCACGCTTCTCATCGTACTTTGCAGGTCGGGCTGCACCGGTACGTGTCGGTCGGATTTAATTCCGGCTCCGAGTCGGTCGGTACGTTTTCCGGCCCGAATCGGAATCGACCCCTAAGTGTACGAAAGCATATAACCTGCTGAAGGGCGCCCTCCATAAAACTGTGAGAAATAAGGAGGAAATTAGTACATGCAGAAAGAATTATAATTTGGTTAGAAAAAATAGGAAAAAAGAAATAAAAGAACAGGCATGGGACTTACTCTATGAGGCCTCAAAAAAAAGGGACTGTACTATGTTTTGGCGGGCAGTAAATGCCCCTTTTTTTGTAAACAATGAGGGACCTAGGATTGAAGTTGCTATAGACGAGGAGCCCTGGATCAAATTTTTCTCGAGCGTGTACAGCATTAGGGGGGCCGATGAATCCATGACTGACTCTGATCTACAGATACAAGACGGGATGGATAGATTTGTGACTATAGGGCTAAATGTAACATTAGATGAAGTAGCGGCAGCTATTAATGAAAGCAAAGGTGGGAAGGCGCCTGGGCCAGACGGCGTCCCCATGGATTTATTTAAAAACCTTCCAGCATTCTGGTCCCCATTGCTGACACAGGTTTTGAAGGCATGCTGTGAGAAGGGCTTCATCAAGACGTGGTCTGAATCTGTGATTATTCCAATTTTTAAAAAGGGAGACCGCGATAACCCTGCGTGTTATCGTCTGATTTCTCTCTTGGACTCCCTGGTTAAGGTAGTAGGTAGAATAGTCCTGAATAGACTACAAACTTGGGCCGAGGATAACAACATTTTATGTAAAGTGCAGTATGGTTTTAGACAGGGGCTAGGGACTATTGAGCAGGTGTTGAATTTTACAATGATATCAGGGAAATATACCCAAGCTAAAGAAGGGAAAATGTACGTAGCATTTGTGGACCTTACGTCCGCTTTTGACTGCGTAAATCACAACAGACTTTGGGATATATTGCAGGATTTAAAAGTAGACCCAACTTTAATCCAGTTTTTGAGGCAATTGTATACTGGGGCCTCAGCAAAAGTGAAACATGGAATTGGGGGCGAATGCACTGCGTCATTTGCGGTGGAAAAGGGTGTGAGGCAGGGGTGTGTCCTGGCTCCGTTCCTCTTCTCTTTTTATACCAACGCACTAGAAGAGGAGTTAACGGCAGGGACAAAAGACCCCCCTCACTATAACAACAAGCCCATAGTATCACTTCTCTACGCGGATGACGCAGTGCTTATGGCCAGAACTCAGCTGGGTCTCCAGAGCGCTCTTAAAACATATATTGATTTTATGGCTAGCCGGGGCCTAAAACTTAATATTAAGAAGACATACGCGATGACATGTGGGAAGGGGAGAAATAGCTGTAAAAGCCTGCCTTTGGGAAAGGCTAGGAGCGATGCGACCAATACATTTTCCTATTTGGGTGTCTTACTCGATCACGCTGGGTCATGGATTCCAGCGGTTAAAAGTAGAACTCTTCTTTTTAAAAGGTCAATTGGGGCATTGATGAATTTTTTGAATAAAATGGGCAAAAGACCCCCGGGGATTCTCCTAAAAATGTATAAAGCGAAATGCTTGAGTGTAGCGATGTACGGGGCTGGTGTCTGGGGTTACCAGGATGTAGCCATATTACAAAAAGAGGAAAATATGTTTTTACGGTTTATACTAGCAATACCACAGAGCACATCCGTTTATAACTGCCACAACGAACTGGGGATTCTATATATTTCTGATTTGATTAAGATGCAGCCCTTGTTGTTATGGCATAGAGTCTGGACGTCACATAACACAGAGCTAAACAGAGAGATTATAAGAGATGCCATGAGTTTAACCCATGCAAACAAGATTACTTGGTTAAGGTACATTAGAAGTTTTCTAACAGACGTGGGTAAACCTGACTTTTATAGTAACCCCGGTACACTGACTACAATCTCTAGGAAGGATTTTAGAGCTTTTTGTCAGGATCATCTAGAGTCATTAAGGGCGGCCTCAGAAATGCATAAAAGCACAGTTATTAAACATCAGTTAACCCTCGTATGCCCCACTATTCAACCTTACTTGGAATGGTGTACAGGAAGATACGATAGGTATGTCCTCACAAGATTAAGATTTGACAGCTTTCATCGATTAGTCAACTTCCCTACACAAAATGATTGGAACAGTGAGCTCTGTAGGTGTCCCTGTGATGAAATGTCCCCCCAGACGACAATACATGTGATTTTATTCTGCAAATTTTACAGAGTAGAAAGATCTAGATGGATTTTGCCAATGCTGAAGGGTGGGGACTGGAGGCAATGCCGCCCTGCCTACCTTTATCTACAAAGATCGGATAATGTTTACTGTGTGGGAGTTATGACTGGACTCTTGAAGTCCATATTGAAAAAAAGGAAAAGTATAATATGGGAAACACATCATGAGGCAGACTAATGTACAGAACAATTGTTGTATTAATTAACTGATGATATGATTTTTAAGATTTTAGCGATATATAAAGATGTAATCATGTAAGGTATTAGTCTTTTTAAACATTAGATTGTATACTTTTAAAATGTGTGACTTTTATGATTTTTTTAACTTAAAAATCGAATAAAGTTTATTTGATTTGATTTGAATGCACGTCCAGTGGGACTCGAAATTTACTTTATATTCACTATGGAAATGTTTACCTCTCTTCTCCCTCAGTGACCAATCAGAGCCATTACTAATGCCTTTGCAAACTTGGAGCAAAATATATCTTTCATCCTTTCCAGTGCAGAATGTGATAGGAGGAATGTTATTAAAGACCTGATGTAAAGTTTAACCAACAGATCACTCTGTCCCAAAAGTGGTAGATATGCCGTCTGCCTTATTACAAGTGTATTATATCCTATGGTGCCTGTAATAAGCTGGATCGGATATTCCCCATGTTTGTGATAGAGTACCCGTCCGTCAAACTCTAAATCAGGGCCCAAGTCTCTTTAGGTGTTTTCCTAAAATTTAAATATTCATGTAATATATATTTTTGATGAAATTGTTTCTGCCACACATGGGAGAACTTTTGGCGAAATTTGACATTGCCAATGGAGAGACCCTTCCATTTGCTGTGCCCAGTTCCTTTCCAGTATAATTATGAAGAGGGAACCAATACTTTTCAGGACTATGACATTCATTGGGAGAATACAGCGAATTCACTCCCAAAGGATCCATCTGACATAATGTATTCCACCATTTCAGTGAAAGGATATTACCATAGTCTTTCCAATTGTGCATCACGGTGGTAACCACTGATGCAAACATAGTAATGTAGAAGTTTGCTTGTATCTTTAGTAAAGGTGAAATTTGTTAGTGTTAGTTCCAAAATACCTTCAGTTTTGCCTCACATATTTTCTAGAAGGTATTTATTGTGGGCAAATCAAATACAATATACCCTTATAAGCCAGTGCTGCTGTCACAGTACTAGTAATTTTGGTGGTACTTGGTTTTGCTTTATGTACACCTACTGGTGTCCTTTATGCTCTATGAAGAAATATGCATCGTGAATCTTTTATGCTTAATGTCTTAGACATGTTACAATAGTTAATCCATCTCTGCCTGCACACATTGGGGTCCATTTTCTGGGTAAGTTCCTCATTCCACTTTTTTCCCATAAATTTTGAGTTTCATCTTCCTCATGCATCAGATGATACAGGCCAGCAGCTGCACTAGCCTTTCTCTATGTTTGTTGTTCTCAAAGGTGTGTGTAGGAGTCAAGGAGAAGAGACCATAGGAGATGGATTCTGTATATATTACCTTTGGGATTAGATATTGATTATAATGATTAGTTAAGTCGGATTTATCAATGCTATTCATGCATTTATGAGCCAATGGGAGCTCTTCTAAACCCGCAAAGACTATTAACAAATTATATGGAGGTACTGTGAAGATCATAAAAAAGTTGAGGAAACCAATAGGATGACCTGCATGGGAGTACAGACCCTCCGCTTAGGATTGTTGAAGAGACCTTTGGCACATCTTTCCACAGAAGCATGGAGAAGAGGTTATACACATCAATTTTCGACTACTAAGGAAGACACTAATAAATGAAATTGCAATTTATTCCCATAGGTTTAACAATGAAACAGTCACAGGGGGATACATTGACGACACTGGCGCAGCACACTGCATCTCCCCTTTACTGTATGAGACCGGTCGCATCCCCTTCGCGTTATCGGTGGATAATGGAGCCACCTATCCCCACACTGGAGTGTGGCTAGCAGGTGAATTGCTATTCTTATCTTTCTCCCTATTTTAATAGCCTTTTTCCTAGATCCTGCACTTCAAATACAGTTGTTGATCTCTATCCTCTCTTTTTCTTTTGTTTTTAAGTCTTCTGGGGTAATATCAATATGCTAAGTCCTATGTTCTTATTTATCTGACAACAAGATATAGAGCCTCATTTACAATATTTTGACGCACGGCAGCGCAGCAAGCCTTCCTGCTGTGCTGCCGTGCGTCAAAAGAAAAGGGCAGGAATGCACCCTATCTACAAGATGCGGTGCATTCCTGTTTTTTCCCCTGCGCTTGTGAACAATGGGCTGCCATGCACCAATGCAGGCACCCTTGCGCCATGGTGCAAGGGTGTCTGCGTTGTAAGGGTGATTGTTTTTGTGCAGGAAGGGACACCTACCTGCACAAAAACAATCACAAAAGGCGTTTTCCTCTTTCTATGTGTGCTGCAAAAAGCAGCACACATAGAAAATGGAAAAACGATTAGAAATAAAAGTATTTCTCCTCGTTGCGCCTCCCTTATGCCTCCCCAGGGAAGATGTAGGAATCTGGCGTGTTCCCAAGTTTACAAAACCTTGAAAATCTGGGAATGCGTCAGGGTCCATGGATGTTGCGTGGGAACACCCACAGCAACACCCATGGAACGCCCCTTTCACGCAGAGTAATGCTTGAAATGGGGCCATATTTACAAGGCCATGAAAAGCCATGCAGGGTGGCCTTACGTGGCCTTGTAAATATGGGCAGGCACACTGTGCCACCGATGTGTCAAAAAAAGTGACACACTGGGGGCGCAATGGGCTTGTAAATAAGCCCCTTTGTTTCCTAACTTCACCTTGAAGAGTTTTGTGAAAGAGAATAGCTACAAATTAGCTGGTAAATCTTTAAATATGCTAACTGTATGAAGTGACTTGGAGTGGTATGAGGCCAGGCCATCCACTTGCTCTTTCTGATGCGTTGACATGAAAACCAAAGCCAAGGTGTCCTGTGTTGGTTTGGGAAGAACTAACTTAAATCAGCGTTTGTATAAACACTCATCATCCTCACTCTCTGCATTAGTAAGAGGGAATGCCTGTTTGCCAGCTGTTGAAGAGTAGAGACCAATAATACTTTAGAGCCTTCTATAGACTCAGCCAATAGAGATAGGGTGGACACTGGAAAAACAAAATACCAGATGAAGTGCAGCAGACCTAACTAACAGACAGTTTTTCTATGGTGAATGGGCTGTCTTCTTCTGACCAGTATGGTTGTACCCAGAAAGGGTTTTGTGTCTGTCCTATTACAGTGAGGCAGGGATAACTGCATCCTCCTTCACAACACTGCCCTTTATCACCTCTAATTGGAGATAATCAGAGATTAACTTTCCCTTTTTTTTTATTGAGCTACTTCCACCCCATTTTCCCCTGTACTTGTGCAATTGTAAAACCTAGGAATACTGTATGTCATTTGCACAAAAAACCTCTCTCCATGCTAATTGAATTTCTCCGGTAAGGCAGTGTTCATGTCCTTCCGCTGCACCATTAAGGGCTCTAATATCACATTCAGCACTCTTTAATTATTGGACCCTTACCCATTTTGTAGAGGTCTTCTTCATATCTTCTTGATTTATGGCCCCTGGCTTATGTTCCAATAGGGCCAGTGATTAGCACAGATTTGCTTATATATGCCAAACACCATCTAGGAGGTCACAGGTGTATAGGATCCTTATTGTAGTAGACAACAAGTAGAAGTGGCAGCCAACTCATAACAGATGCTCTATCATTTAAGGGGGGGAGGTAATGGAAGGTTTTACTGCTGTCCTGAAGTTTTAAAAGCCATCCTGCAGGAAATGAGTTTTATTTAATTTGGCACATGCGTTCTTTGTCCAGGTAGGTCTCCAGAAGAATGTCTACCAAAGTCAAACAAAATCTAAATTAATGGGCCAGAAGTATAAACATCACTTGATAGAGTACTTAACTATATCTGATGTCTAGTGATGAACTCGCTGAATGTGTCTTAGCTTAACAAAGTGGAGGTTGTTAGCATAATAAAGGTAGGAAGAGAGAACACTGTTATCTACTGAGACCTTAAGACAAAGTGGAGAAAGTTCAGGTCGAAGAATGTAGTGTGGGCAAATATTGTTTCAATAAGGCTAGAATGTATCTTAAGAAAGGCTTGATAAGTTTACAGTGCTATCGCCTAAGCTTTATTTGCAGCTGAATTTAATGCTGAAATGAGAAAATGTATTGGCTTCTCACTGAGAGTGATGTTGGAAGTTTCAGAAGGTAATGACATTCACATAATCAATTTTTAAAAAAGTGATATAGATTTCCTAGAGGGGAAGCCATAGGAATGCCTGGGGGCACTAGTTCTATCAAGAGGTTGAATATGATCCCTATGAAGGAAGATGCCAATACTTTTTAAAGAACCTTTTTGGAACACACCCTCTTGCCAAGGTGCTTGCTGGAGGATTGCATTACACTTTCCTGTTGGTAAATTCACCTTGCCACTTGCTAGTTCTCACATTCGAATCATGTTGCATTGTGAATTCCATCTCCATGCACTCTGTGATAAATGCTCAGAACCAATGATTTCTGTTACCCTATAAGTTGTCTGATTATGTTAACCCTTGAATATTTTATTCTTTTCTTGTTCCCAGTACACCACAGCAAGGCATCTGTGCAGGAGAAGAGTGTTTTGGTAAACTCCAAGAAGTGGCAATACTATGGAACCCCTGGGTTTAATGGAACTCTCTCCCTAACTTGGAGCTCTAGAGTTCTGAAAAGTGACCCTGTTAACATTGAACTTTGGGGCTACAGGGAAACAGGTGAGTAAGAGGAAACGAAAGAGAGGGCAAAATAATGTGAGAGAGTAAGGAATGGAAAGGGAAGGACAAGAGAACAAACGTAAATAAGAAAGAGAGAGAGCCAGTGCATGCACAAGAGAACTGCTGAATAACATTGTGGTTGGTTTAAATCTGAGATTTGCATTATGAATTTGGGGTCATAATGGGAATTAGTTGTCTGTAATTTTTGGTATGTTGCTTTTTGGAATATAACATTTCGTTGTGTAGCAGGTGTCAGATTTTCAGTAGAAATGGGATGATCTTCCAAGTTACCTTTTCGTTGAGACAACCCAATTGCGAGCGAACAGAAATATGTTATCTATTAGCTAACTATGGAGTTGGTGTTACATTGCGATTTGCAGGATAAGTGAGGCTAAAAGGCAACTTTTTGTTGCCCTAACACTGACATTTGGAAGTCAATATCGAAGGCCTGCTGGGTCATATTTTAGCTTGCCTTACACTGACATTTGCAGTAGAATTGGCACCCACTTGCAAAATGGCAAAAAAGTGAAATTGGCATAGGATGTCGCTTTGGGATGAGGCAAATTGGTATGGTACCATAATATTGTAGCTAAAATATCTGCTTCCTCCAAATTTCTATCCTCACTGCTAAAAAGTATCCGAAACAGTCTCACCCAACGGTGATCATTCTAAATATGCCAACACATGCACACTACTTCCATTGACATTTAGATACTTCCTTATGTCTCTTGTTTCCATTTTGCACGATTAGCTTCTTTACTTCTTCAACATCTTCTTCTACCGTCAGCTGCTTCCCTTTCCTCACGCTCTTGCATAGTGTCCACGTTTATCACACTTGCACCAGTTAGCGTTAGAAGAATAACGTCCCAAACTGGAGGAAAGGTGCTCCAAGTTGCTACACCTGAAGCACCTTGATTTAGTGTCACTCATGCTTCCTTTGCCACCAGACACTTCCACACCTCAACACTTTCTTCATTCTTATTGATGGTCATAACTGCAACTTCCTCTGCCCCGCCATATTCCAACTCCTTCAAACATAGACACTGCACTGTGTTTCACTACATCTTTCATGTAGGGTTGGGTAGTATGTTTCATTCTGTCCACGGAATTGGCAGAATTTGACAACTCTGTGTTACTCTTGTAGTGCAGAGTTCTGGACAAATTCCTTCAATTGCCATGTGGTGGAAATTTTCCCGTTAGGCTCCAGAAACGTAAGCGAGAGTTGGCGTCCCTTAGCACCATTTTCTAACTTGGGTGTCCATGGTGAGAGGGCTGCTTCTCGAGTAGATTTTCTACTCGAGTTGCAGGAAAATCAACTCGAATGGCCATGCACTCTTGCACACCGCATGGTGCCGTTCGCTCATATTTTTCAGCGCTGCTTGCACTAGTGGGGCAGCGCGACATTCATATTCTCGCCTGTTGGCAGAACTCTGTGGAATCTCACAGAGTTTTTATGTAACTCTGTGAGTTCCGCCCACCCCTACTTTTATTGTGGTGGACTCTTTCAATTCTTGTTACTTCATAAAGAATATCTTGTGCATAATTTGTTGGCACATCTAACCAATTGCCCCGTAACTGTCAAGATGGACAGATCCCCAGACTCACATTTAACTGCCATCCCCCACAAGACAAGTCTTTAATGAAATCTACCGATCACAGATTTCTACCGTGTGTTCATCCTAAATACTTCTGCCATTTCATTACTAAATTTATCCTGGCATATAAATGTCCTTCCAACATCTTCAGAGACATATTAAATATATCCATCACATCACCTTCGACATCTCTGACATTCATGTCTGGAATACTGTAATCGATGTTCTTCCCTTTACCCCCTGATTTCCTGACAATACACCCTTCTTCCTTATGGGGGGACTTTGCACCCACTTGAATCACTTTCTGAATTGTTTCCATGGGGCCGGGGATTACTACCTCTGTCTGTGACATAATAGCTTGATTCAGCATACACTTTTTTCTGCAATAAAATATGGTTCTGCAATTTTGCCCCACAACTCTTCTGCTACAATCTCCTCTCTGAGGCACAGACTTCTCAAACAGTGTGTTGTCCAAATACATTCTGCTTTCGATAGTCTTCACCCCTTTTGCACTCCTCTGGTTAACCATCTGCAACCAGTGGTGTGCTGCAGCTATGTGCCTATGTCTAAAGCCTTTGCACTCTAGTATATTCTACCTGTGCTCTTCAGTTCCTTACGTGCTGCCATTAGGGCAGCACAGTCTGTCACACTACATATTCCAATTGCAGAATTTATCAATTAATCAGCTTCTACATCAAGCACATTAGACCACACCACTTCTTTCTGGGTTAGTAAGTTCCCAGCTGCTCTTCTGCCACACTGTAATCAAGCCCAGTTTCACCACCACATCCTCCAGTGATTGGCTACTTTCCTGGTTGCACGAGAACCAACAAGAATCGCCTTGGAATGTTTTCTTCCTAGCTTTTACCCATGTAGAAGGTCACATGAGTAATTAGACTACTGAGCACTTCCAAGGTGAATTATGTGCACCTCTGATCAGTGCCACAGGATCACTGACAAAATATCGAAGGTCAAAAAATCGACCTACAAAAATATCGGAGCAAGAATATCGATGTCAACAATATCGATATCCTATCTACAACATGGTAAGTACAAAAATATCGAGAAAAAAAATATCGATGTCAAAAATATCGTTATCAAAAATATCGGGTTTTTTTTTGTTAAAAGAAATATGTAAAATAAACTAAATAATACTTATAAATAAACTAAACATAGTTAAAAATATTTCATAATGTTTAAAATTAATAAGTAATATATATAATTTAATAAAACATTAATTAAACATATACATATACTATATAATATATATACTTACTTAATAATCAGTTTTAATAATTATTTGAATAAATTATAAATTAATAAAAAATATTATAAATTACAAATACATCTATACACATAAAACAATAACATAAATAAAAATGAAATAATTATGTATAACAAATTAAAAAAATTACATTTACTTTTAATATTTTTAAAATTAATTATATACTACATTAACTAAAATAATACAAAAAATATTAAATAGCGGAGGGAGATAAAACTACTATTTCAACTCCGAAAAAAACAACAGTAAGAAAAATGTTGGATAGCGTAGAGGTTAAAATTACTATTCCCACTCTAGAGAGTGCAACAGTAGAGAAAGTATTGGATAGCGTAGGGGTAAAAATTACTATTCCCACTCCAGGTAGCGCAACATTAGGGAAAACGTTGGATAGCGAGAGGGTAAAAATTAATATTCCCACTCCAGTGAGTGCAGCCGTAGGAAAGCGTTGGATAGCGTAAGGGTAAAAATTACTATTCCCACTCCAGTGAGTGCAACAGTAGGGAAAGTGTTGGATAGCGTAGGGGTAAAAATTACTATTCCCACTCCAGTGAGTGCAACAGTAGGGAAAGTGTTGGATAGCGTAGGGGTAAAAATTACTATTCCCACTCCAGGGAGTGCAACAGTAGGGAAAGCGTTGGATAGCGGGAGGGTAAAAATGAATATTCCCACTCCAGTGAGTGCAACAGTAGGGAAAGTGTTGGATAGCGTAGGGGTAAAGATTACTATTCCAACTCCAGAGAGTGCAACAGTAGGGAAAGTGTTGGATAGCGTAGGGGTAGAAATTACTATTCCCACTCCAGGAGTGCAAAAGTAGGGAAAGCGTTGGATAGCGTGAGGGTAAAAATTACTATTCCCACTCCAGTGAGTGCAACAGTAGGGCAAGTGTTGGATAGCGTAGGGGTAAAAATGACTATTCCAACTCCAGAGAGTGCAACAGTAGGGAAAGTGTTGGATAGCGTAGGGGTAAAAATTACTAGTCCAACTCCAGAGAGTGCAACAGTAGGGGAAAGTGTTGGATAGCGTAGAAGTTACAAATAACATACTTATAAATAAAATATTTTTTTAAATAATTAATGAATTATTAAATAACTGTAAACTATTTACCAATACCAATAAATAATTATTAAAAACATAATTACCAATAGAAAATGTATTAACAATAAATTAATAATAAATACCAATAAATAATAATTAATAAATATTAATTACTAAATAATAAATATTGAACAGTAAAATATTTTTAATAACAAAAAACATATAAATTATTAAAACTTAATTACCAATTAACTAATATTGAACAATTAAATGCTTTTTTATACCAAAAATAATAATAATTAAACATTAATTATCAATTAATAATTACTTCTTAATATATTAATTAAATTTATCAATAAATAATATTTAATAATATTTAATTACCAATTGATGATAAAACAACAATAAAATAATTTTTAGAACCAAAAAATTCTAATTAAAAAAATTACCTATTAATAATTAATGTCCAATAAATTAATTATCAATACCCAAAAATAAATTTAATAATTACTTAATTAGATTTCAATTACTTCCAAAAGTATTCCCCTATAAACAGCAAAACACACTCCAATAATAAAATAATACACTTAACATAATGATCAATTAATCAATTAATAAAAATTAATAACCAATTAATAAAAATTAATTACCAATTATTAATTAATTAACAATAATATAATTATCAATACCAATTAATTAAAATAAATTATAACTTAATTACAATTAAATTACTTCCCACCCTATTCCCCTATAAACCCACAACCCGCTACGGTACAAAAAAAAACCAATAAATAAAAAAAACATTATTAACATATAAAAATTGTATACATATATTTTTAGACAAGTAGAACACTTAACAAAAACACATATAACACATACATATTAAAAACATAAGAAAATACATAACAATAATACAAATATCGATATTAGTAACATCGATATTAGTAACATCGATATATTTGATTTCGATATTACTTACCTTAGGGTCGATATTCTGTCCATCGATATTCTTAACATCGATATTCTGTCCCTTCGATATTGTGACTTCGATATTAGTGTATGTCGATATTTTATTTTCGATATTTTGACTGCTCACCGTGCCACATTCTCATACATGTCATTTCAAACAACTTGTGAACATTCATCTCTCACACATCCAATGGTGCCACTCTTCAAAGACTCACGGCTATTGGACAAAACGCACATTTGGCGATCTGGTTGTGTGGTATCTGTCCGTCATCCATGTTGCTTGCACTGTAGAAAATACCAGAACATTGTAGAATAGACTAGAACAGTGGAATCTTGCAGTTATGAAGTTCTAGAATGTACACTGAGGAGAATGCGTGCTCCAGATTGGAAGTTGGGATGCTGTGGCTGAGGTGTATGGAATAAATCCGATGCTTCTCTTCACTCTCTGGTCTGCTTATTGAGTCACCCTCTCATCTTGCATTGGACATTTTGGCCAAAACAGTGCCTGCTAAGCCTTGCCCATTCTGTTCTAATTCTATTGTTTCCACTTTTATGCTGTACTGCATTCTGTCTGTGCGCAAAATAGGGGCAATAGTTTAGCTACCGGCTTGCCAAATTTGTATCAGTGAGGTTGACTGCAATGAAGATGATTAATGTTTTATTAGGTGTAACAGACACTATCTGAGGCAGACTGGACATCAGGATGGCCAACTTCAATTGTGTCTTAACCAGCAAGTATTCCGGAACTTATACAAGTTATAACATTCTCACAGATTATAAAGATAAAAGCAAATAAAGGATTAAACACAACATTTGTCCTCTATTTAACTGCAGCAACTTTTCTGATTGTATATTATGACATATCAATGGCTAACAAGGAGCCCTAGAACAAGAGGCTTTACATTTTTGCTAAAAATTATTGCAAAGGTTTTAGGCTATCAAATGTATCTTATGATAAATTCTATAAATTCACGAGAAAAAATGAAAGCCAACTGGGTGTATTTGGAAAGTAATGATCTGTGTTGCGAGAACTTTAGGTATAATATTTGAGCCAACAATTCAACAAAGCTCATCAGAAGGTTTTCAACATTTAACATTTAAATCCACAAGACCACCTATAGAAAATTATCAAGGAATATACTTTAGTGCTTGAATTGCCCATTGATTAATTATTGGGGGATAACCACGACCCACAAATCTAATAGGAAATATGAAACCAGCACATTAGATTTCTTTTAAGCCTTCACAGAGAAACTCAACAGACTGCATGTTTATTTAAGTAAATTCAAAAATGTCCAAAGGGCATTATATTTCATGTGCACAGAAAAACTAAGAAATAGTATTTGAAAGTAAACCTAGAACAGAACATGTAACAAGTGCTATACATTTAACTAAATGTGAAAGCTAAGAAGTATTTATATGAATGTTTATATTGGGCCTATTCACAAACTGCATTTGGTAGCAAGTTTATCAGTACTACAATGGAACTACAATGGTACTTCTCACATACTACAAAATGCTATTCACAAACCTACATGCTGAGGTCTACACCTCAGCCTCTCTCCTATTATTTCTATGTGGAGATCTCCATCCAGATTGGAGAGATCTCAGCGCACATACATAAATGTGGGAGGGACGGGGGAGTGGCTGTTAAATGGGGAATACTTACTACTAAATGAGAGAAGTTTATAGAGGAAGAAGGAGGGTTTATGGAAGAGCCAGGGATGGGTTTAGGGAGCAATATGCCCCCACTCACAAAATAGTGAGACCATTGCTATACACAAACCACACTTCTATGGTTACTATAGCCAAAAAGCACCCAAAACACTGGCAAATGTACACCAGCCCAGACCTGGAATAACATGGCCAACTACTGAAAATGTATTTGCCTAATGGTCTGGTTCCCCCCTTGGCCAACAGCAACACTTGGGGAACGGTGTTTGCCACAGTGTATATGCTTTGTTATGGCACCCCCTCGATGAGCGGTCTTCCTACCGTTCTCAAAGAAATACAGACCGAACATTGGGCAGGTCCTGCCCTAGATTTGGGGATGAAGCTAGTAGGAAATTCGTGCATTCGTGTGTTGTGTCTAGGTGCTAAAGCCTGACCAGAACAAAAAAACAAGGGGCATTGCTATATGACCTTGTCTACGGTGTTCAGACTAAATCCCAGGAAAGAACAGAACACAAAAACAACGTCAGGTTTTGTGTGAAAGTACAGCGTGGCACAAAGCAAAATACATTTGTGTAGTAATGTGCGCAAAGCAGAGTGCAGCCTGCAACGTCCTCAGGCTGACATAGGGAAAACGAGCATGGGCCTGCAGGGGCCATATGACAATAGTGTCAGGTAAGCCATATCTGACTCCACAACCGTGTCCTGTGGTAGGAGTGCCATTCTGTACCAGTGGTATGCAAACTGAGCCTATGCACAGGCATAGTACAATATAGGGTCCAGCACCTCCAGTGCTCCATTTTGCCAGAAGTGACTGGATAAAAATGGTGGGGCAGTGTGGGGGCAGTAACAAACAAACAAAAAAACAAATTAAAAAAGCACTTATCTGACGCTCGGCACTCTCCTGCTCCTCTGGGCACAGGCTCCCAGACTCCCCTGCAGCCAATCCTGATGCTACTCTCACCATGAGAGCAGCGTCGGGAATGGGCGGGGCAGACTGGTTTTGCGCTCCATCCAGAGCTGGGAGCCTGTGCCTGCTGGTCTCTCCACCCAGCAAGGCAGCTGGGTTGGAGAGATGTCAGTGTGCATGATGGTTTGGCTGTCCTAAAACAGCCGTCCAAATCGTCATGAGCACTGACAAAGGCACCCAACACTACCCTTCCCCCTGCTGCAGTGCTGTGGCCCCTCCCACAAGACGCAGACGGATTAAAAATAAAATTATCATCATTTTATTTATTGTCTGCAGGCAGGGGGGCGATGCTCCTCCGCCATAGCAGAGGAGCTGCTGCTGCATTTTGCTATGGGATGGTTAGTGTATCCCATTTTATTCAGGGCTGCTTGCCTGCCCAGATTCGTTTAGTTAGTAGTGATTTGAAGTGAGTGGAACAAGTATCTGGTTGGGCGTATTGGGATATTACTCAAGAGTTAGAGAAATGTAGGCATGACAACCATCTTTAATAAGACAATCCTCCCAATCAGAGTAATTGGTAAATAATCCACCAATCTACTTGTTCTGTAAGATGGGTGAGGGCTTCGCCTTGATTCTCTTTTCGTATGACTACAATTGCTGTGTGGACCCAGGTATTTCACTGAATCTGTAGTCCAATCAAGGTATTCTAGGTAGCACCGCAGAAGAATGATTTCTGTTAAGGGGAACACAGTAGATTTGCTCCAGTTAATGTTTAGCCCAGATATAGTACCAAGTTGTGTAATTGTCCTGAAAATAGGTGTTCATTCTGATTCAGAGTCTTTTACGAAGTGGGAAATATCATCTGTGTATAGTTATAGGACAATGCAACTCGCCCCGGAAGCTGAGACCTCTACGTGCAAGGTGCTAACAGAGCATGCAGGCTATGGACTCCATACCAATAGTGAAAAGTAGCGGGGACAGACTGCACGCTTACCATTTGCCCTGTTGAATATTAATTTGTCGGGGATGATGTAGATAACATGTAGCATCGCCGTGGGCATACAATAGTCTACCCCTGGTGATGAAGGTCGGGCCTAGGCCCATGTGGGCTAGGGTCCGAAATAAGTATGGCCATTCTAAAGAGCTGAATGCTTTGATAGCGCCTAGCAGCAATGTGGGGACACACGTCTTGGAGTGTGCAAAAATGAAATATTAGTCCAGTTTAAAGAGGTAGAATACCACGGTACAAACCCTGACTGCTCTGGCATTATAATAGTGGGCATCAGTGGGAGCAAGTGATTAGCCAATAATTTCACCAGGATTTCATTGTCTGTGTTGATTAGAGATAGTGGTCTGTAGGAGTCAAAACAAGAGGGATCTTTATGGGGCTTTAACCAGGGTAATTAAGAGTGCCTCACACAGAGTACAAGGAAGGTGACTTCTATCAGCTGCTTCTTGGTATACTTTAATAAAATGAGGAGCTATAACTGTTGCATATTCTGTGTAAAACTCATTTGTAAAACTTGACCAGCAAGCCTTCACTGCTGGAGGCTTTCCTGCTTGCCCTGCTGTGGATTGCGGTCATTATTTCTTCTTCTTCAGTGAGGGGCATGCTAAACATTTTCTCTGGCCATTAGTGAGCCACGCCAGCACTATCTCATTTAAATAATTGTCCATAGTGTTTCATGAAATATCTTAAAGGCCTGTAGAACTGCCTATGATTCTGTGATGATCTCAGTCTCAAAGATGTACATTTTAATAATGTCAGAGGCTGAACATGGCCCCCGCATCAGGGTTGCCAGTAACCTGCCGGGGTGCTCACCCTCTCCATATCTGCTGGCTGTGTAATATTTGCCCAGAAAGTTTATTTGTCTGTCTCCCTCTGTGTGATATTATTGTAGAAATGTCAGTAAGTTTTGTTGCAACTGGGTGCTTGTGTTGATCCCTATCTGCATCTCCAGTTCACGTATTTTATGTTCTAGCCTATTTAGTCTAATTCTAATGGATTTAAGTATACCTGCTGATTTAGGTATGCACACACCTCTGGTGTATGGTTTGAATACTTCCCATACACTCCTTGGTCTGGGCAGCCAGTCAGCATTGTTGTGAAGTTATGAATTCATCAATCACAGTACGTAATTAAGACTGGAAAGCGGAGTTTAGTAGGGCCTCCGATGGGAAGCAACACTGTGTATGTCTGTGATAGTCAGTGGGGACTTTCAGTGTAAGTAGGACAGGTGAATGATCCGATAGGGTTATGGCTAGTAATTAGACATTGGAGACACTCATCCACAGGTGTCTTTCAACGGGAGCTAATAGTCTAGTCGGGAAAAGATGGTGTGTGCTCAAGAGCAGTGAGTGCAAATAAGTGGGTGTGGGTTTTAGAGCCTCCAGAAATGAGTGAGCTGGAGATGTGTTATTGTTTGGTGTAGTGCCCAGGCTGGCAGCGGCATGGCGTACCTTGTATCTGAGGTTCTGTCGATCTGAGGCTCTAGTACCAGGTTGAAATCTCCACCACATAGTAACTGCCACCTTGGGCAATGGCATATCTTGTCCTCTCGGTCCCGTAAAAATGTAGGGGAATTTATATTTGGTCCATAAACATTGATAATAGTAATGAGTTTCTTCTCTTATAGACTGTGTACTACTAGGTAACAACTCTCAGGGTCCTTTAGGACCACTTTCTGAATGAAAGATGTACCTTACTTAATAAAATGGCAATCCCCATGGCATACCTAGAATAAGAGGCAAAAAAATGTGTGCTCCAACGGTGCTCTAATCCTATTTCGAAACTTGGGGTTAAACCTGTTTCCTGGAAAATTCCTATTAGACCTGACAGCCTTAAAGTGGTTTTCCCCCCCAAATAATTTCTGATCTAGTTTTTGTTGGCCTTACAACCAGTGCTAAAGTGCATGTGCTCACTTGTTAAAACATGGTAAAATTGGCTCGTCCCCAATTCTCATATTTATCTACTTATAAATCCCTAGTAAAGTTGTACTACAAGTACCCAGGGCCTGTAAATTAAATGATACTAGTAGGCCTGCAGCATTTGTTGTGCCACCGGCTTAAGTAGCCCTTTAAACATGTCTGAGGCCTGCAATTGCAGCCTGTGTGTGCAGTTTAAACTGCCATGTCGATCTGTCAAATAAACCCCTTGCCTGTCTCAAATATTCCTTTTTAATACATATGTCATCCATAGGGTAGGCCCTAGAAAGCCCAGAGGGCAGGGTGCTATGTATTTAAAAAGTTGATGTAATTTTAGGTTTTACATGTTCTGATAGTGGAAAACCTTTAAATTCATTTTTTACTATTTCAAGGCCTACATCTGCTGTAGGATAACATGGGAGTTACCCTATGACTTTTAATAAACTATAACTTCCAAATGGGAACAGGTAAACAGTTCATTTTTGGTGTCTCTGAATTTGTAATGAAAAGTCCTCTTTTATACTGAAGTCAGATTTTTGGTTACAATTTGAAAATGGCACTTTTAGAAAGTTGTTCTTTTCCTGCCTTAAACACAAAAGGCATTTGCCAAGGCCAGAAACCCAGACTTAGTCCCCTGAAGGGAAGGAAGAAGTTTCCCTGATAAAGCCAGGGGGGTCAAAAGAGTACACTCTCCCACAACAATCTAAAACTCAAAATCAAAGTACTCAAATGCCCAGAAAAAGATAACTCCTGGTCTACATCTCAAGGTTCCAACCAACGATGTAAAGCCAAGGAAAATTATTATTTTCTTTTATAAGACCCTCACCCACTCTAATAGTGGCTTGCTTCATCACTGGGTACGCCTCAGCCCCTAAAACACAGGGTGGGCTCAGCCGACATTCTGGGAGCAGTTTGTGTTCTCAAAAATGCCCAATATATGCAGGTTGCTTCTTCTTGATCAGGCTTCCAAATCTTCATTTTCAGTTTTTTACTAAGTTTGATTAATTGGCTTTTATGTGCCACCACCATGTTCCAGTGTCAGATATCGATTGCTCCGCCATATCGATTCTCTCTGCTTGCCTGTCGATCCTTTCCTGTATTTGGTCTATGCGCACAGTCAATTTTCCCATCTATGGTGGCATGTTTTCAGGTACAATGGTAGCGCTTTAGTAATGGTTGTGTCCAGCTCGCCATTGAGGATATAACACCACTCCACATCTGCATCTGTGTCCCATAGAGCCCTTGTGCTCGAAAGACAGTTTGGATTGGTACTGATTGGTATACTCATATTTTATTTCAACTGACCCACTGCATTAGTGCAGGATCAGATGAAAGACGCTCTTTATACCCCAGCTGTGTGGGGAGTTAGTGCCAAGTTGTTGTGGTGTACTTCTTCCTGTGACTAGCGTGTTTGTGAATGTTACAGCTCCCACATCCTCAGATTCTGTTTATAATGTTCAAGTCAATTGGTGCTGATTCATGATCATGGAGAGCCATGCCATTATGATGGTGAGTGAATGTGTGATTCTGTGTTAATATTATATGTCTCTTAGCTGATATTGGCATTAAACACAGTCCACAGAAGTGCGGCAACGTTGGGTGCAGCAGCTCGTTCTCACGTCTGTCTGTGTATGTAACAGCCCCTATGGCCCAGAGCTGGGCCATCTACTCGAACCCCAGTGCTGTTGACACAATAATTATACTCATTAGCACTTTGAAGGGATGCACAGACGCAAACCTGTTGACGTCAGAATCTGTTTTTATTGTTTGCAAAATGAATTGGGAGCCCTGATGGACATTCTGGAATTGCTGTACCACACCTTACTTAGACACGGTAGGCCCCAGTGAGTGCATAGTCCCCCCTCATTGGCTTTTGGTAGATGTGTTCTCAAGTGTTTTGTGTGTCCCCCTTTAGCTCGGCATGTCGATGTAGGCCAGATGATGGAGGCCAGTTGAGCTGCTGTACAGAAGGCCGATCCAGCCAACCCATGAGGTCTTCCAAGCCCAATCGGGCCCACACCAATTCAGGCCACCGCTGGGTGCCTCTCGATAGCTCGGGAGTACACATCGAGGTGTGTTGCTCTTGAATAGAGCAGCTGCACAGTCTTTCTCACTTCACTGTGCCCCACAGACGGACATGAGTGACCGTGGCGTGCCCGGTGTCAGGCGTCTCCTCCCTTCTCAGCTCTACGACCACACAAGGGACCCAGGGCTTTAAGTGGGCTGGTACTGTCCGGTACTGCGTACAGGCACTTTTTTATTTTGAGAGGGAGAGTACCAGCACTTCTCAAGAGAAATATAATACTTTTAATTGGAGATTACTGGCACTTCTAAGAAACAAGCAGGTACTCTGGTCCAGAGTAACCTGCACCTCTATTTTTCCATTTCAAGCACTGCAGGTACCCACTCTGGTCTCAGAGTCAGCTCAGACTGGTCGCATTGGGTCAGTGGTGATCCAGGCCCACCTGTCCATCCATCCATTTATGGCTTTCCGGAATAAGCAGGTCGACACGCTATTTAGGCATGGTTTTGTTTGGTGTTTTTGAGCATGTTAGCTGTAGGATGGAGGTAGAGTTTAGACTCTGGCAAAAGGAGCTTAGTGTAGTTTGTCCATCTTGGGCTGCAGATCTCTGGCATCCCCATAGTAACTTTTAATACATAATAAATATAAACATTTTAGTAATGGAGGTATATTTTTTAATACAACTTTCAAATATAATTTTAATTTATAATACTTAAATATTTAATTCAAAATGCAAGTAATAGTTCAGTAGCAGTTTCTTAATTAGTTCCACATTTAAAATAAACATATAACATTAATTTACATTAAAGTTTAACATGAAAATGTTTTTCACGTTTTCAAGCTTTAATAAACTTTTTTAGATTTCTCTATACTTTACCAAAGGCCGATCTCCACACCGGTTGGGAAAGCCTCAAGCAAGTGTGTGGAATGTAAAATTTGGTCATAAAACTTTACAGACATATTTGATGTTTTTACCAGATTTGACCTCATTACAGGAATCAGGGCATGCAAGTCTACAATTTGTAGTAACTTCTCCCTCAGAGATGGTAAATAACTGAAAGTCGTACAGTTACTACAAAGTGTAAGATAAATGTACGCGTGTAGATTTACTCACATGCATAAAGTTGCTTTTGCAAATAGCCCCAAAATGCTTTTTTCTAACTACCATTGCTTGTTTGCTCCTGCAATAAATGTGCAAATATTCATTGTACGGTTTAGCTGTAGGTATGGTCATTAATAATTGCATACTTATGGAGGCACGTGTAAGATTTATGGAAATGTAATGTATTGTTATTTACATGAACTGAGGTGTACGCTAGAAACTTATCCTCAGTTTAGTTTTTCCTATCTGGAAAGGGCTCAGGTTGAATTCTCGACAAACTAAATGCGAGACAAGGGTCCGATTCCTGTGAATTCTTACACACAGTGCCAATATATGATAAAGGGAAAAGCAATAGGTGGGAGTGTAAAGCAGGTTTCTGCAGCTAATAGAGACATCCGCAGAGACTTTATGCACTGTATGTATTCCCATACTAGTGAAGGACCTGCTAAACCAAATGCTTTATTGCTGCATTGTTCGTTGAGTATACTTTATAATCAGGACCCTAGAGTCTTTTTGGAGCTAATGTTTTCCAGACATGGCCAGAGTTTCTCCTAAGAAGCTCTCTTCAGTTCACAAAAGGGAAGAAAAGATTTGTATCTTTGAATTTTTCCAGCAGTTCACCAGAAGTTGTTCTCTTAAATTCCCAGGGTGATGCAGAGAGAGATATTTGAAAAGAGTGTTTTTTGCCATTAGCACAACAGTTTGTTCATGAAGTTCAGACTTGTTTGGAAGGGCTCGAGGCCTCCTACTTCTGTTTTCAATATGTGGTTGCAGACATTGGTTTCTGTAGTCTATGACTTGTCACATAGTGGGCTTACATTGAGGCTGTAAGGCAGGTTGACAAGGCATGGCGGCTTTTTGAGTACAGTCCAATTGGAGATATTTGAAAAGTGACCCTCTGGGCAGCGCACCGCAGCATGGTGGTGCGTGGTGTAGGGGGCAGAAAGGTTGTATCTTTACGCTTGCCTCTTGTTTTGCACAAATGAACATTGCAGCAGCATCCTCATGACTAAACCACTTTTGTCCTTTTTTTCGTTTTGTGAGAAGTCAACAAAGGGGAAGCCTGTAGATTATATTCTTATAGTTTATTGACTAAGACGATGAAAACATGAGAACAAGATGCCACAGTAACTTATCTGTGATCCGATTGTCTTCATTCTTTCTTCGTCTTTGTAGTCCTTAGACTCCACCTACAGCTCCAGAGAAGGTGTATGGCCTTTGAGTGGTAAAGGTTGATAGTCTTCGCAGGAAAGTTAGTTGGGGAGATGTGGCACTCCATTCCTCCCTGGTTAGGCTACACTACACCCTACCTGACAACTTAAACAAAAATCTTACCGTGTGAGGAGGGGGCGAGCTTTGGAGGGGGCAGGGCCTCATGCTGAGAAGTACCCAAGAGGCACTTTTGAACCCCACCCTGCCCCAAGCCCTCTACTCCCTGCCAAAAAAGGGTTTCTGAGGCTGGTGCCCATGTCCTGGGGTGTTTTCACACCCCTTAATGGACATCGGTAGTTCAAAGCATCGAAAACTAGCTGGAAAACCACTATTCACAGTGGGTTTCAGCTCGTTTTCCCTGCCTCAATGTGATATTGGCTCCTCACCGTCTGTGCTCGTGTGATTGGAGCCGATATCGTGTGTCACACGGTGGCACTGCGTGAGTTGGCAGGAATGCTACACCTATCTCTTAGTATGTGGGTACTTTTGATAGAGTCCAAGGACAGAGATGTGAAAGGATGGCATTAATGAGATTACTGGCAGGTAGCAACAGCAATTAATATGATATGGTGAATATAAACGCAAGATAATTTACCAATCCACCCCTTCTCCATTTGCTTTCATTCTTTAGTGAAAACCCTTCCAGGAGTATATTGTTTTCCCAGGTGCGAATTGCATCGTGAAATTTCGAAATGTTACAATTACAATAACTTTATATTATAATTATGTAATAAATATGTCCTTTGCTGTAGATCCATCAAAGCAATTGTGATTGTGTTGTACCTTGTCAGAGGTGCTTTATTTTGCATGAATGAAAATGATACCTTGTTCAATCAGTACTGCTTGCACCGTGTACGTGATTTAGAGTTTATTAGATTACTATGCTTGCCTTTTTTGTCTTCCATGCCTCTTCCTCTGTGTTTTATCTTATTTATTTTGTCTTCGAAAAGGTGTGCCTTATTCACAGTCATGGGAGCCGGAATGGAGGTACCTCTACACCTTAACAACATCTTACCCCAACAATGGCACCTTCATGTTCACTCCTAGCCCAGGGACTGCAGATTTCAGCAGCTGGGATGTTGGGCTCTTGAGAATCAGTCCAAGCACCTTTCGTGCAGGACAGCAGTAAGTATATGGTCAATAGATCAGATTTAATGTAACTGGAGTAAAAGTGAACACATTCCTTTAAACGGTTGCCACTGAATATGTCAGCAGGCATCCTGTTTCCAAGTGTCCAAAAAGGGATCTCTAGTCACTGTCAGGCTCTCAGCTGCGCATGTTACCATATGGAATATCTTAGCAGAATATGACTGTCAGAATATTCCCTACAAAAATATTACTCTTGGTAATATTAGAAAATCTACATCCACTGAAATGACATAGCTTTTAAACAATAGTTAAGGTCAATATTAATTTCAGATGATATTTCTGTATAGAATTTTCTAATGCCAAACTCCATATAGACCATGTTGAACTGTTTCTTGATTGGAAAGGCTCTAGCCCAGACAAATCTTTTGTTAATTTGGACTGTCTGTTGCCTAGAAGGATTGAACAGATATTTGTACGTTGTCTCAAATAAAATACGTAGAGGCAAATTTAAAAGAGGGACAAAACTTCTCCTTCACAAGAAAGATGAAGCTGGACTTGAGATCAGCAACCACCAAGCAATGATAGTAACTCTTTTACAGGAATTCTCGATTTACATTTTGAAGAACTCCTTATTCTATTAAGCTAAGTGGATCTAGTGGATCTAGATTTGCTTCTAGGAAATTATAAGAACCCATAAAATGCCAGTGGCTTTCAGATTTTAATAGGGCTAGGGTAGCCTTGCAAAGCCAGATATGTATGATCAAGAATTACTGGTAAATTAAGGACCACCCCATATTTTCGGAATCTTCCCATATAAAGACAAAATATAGCAGAATGTTAAAGAGGGATTCAGCCTAAACCAAATTTGGATCTTGGATTAAAAAGTAGATCAACCCTGTGGTGCCACCTGAGCATACCTTTCTGACCCCTACAGCAATGTTACAGACTAATAGGCAAATCCACAATTCAGGTTTTGAATGGAGTGTAATCATCTGATGAAGAAGTCAAGACAAGCAATCAAATGATATTCATTAGACACAGTGGAACAATGTTGGTACCAGGGCACTCGTTTGGTAATTAATCATGTGTACAAAGGCTTTTGTTTATTTTTCTGCAGAGGTAATACTATTTGCAATGTAACAACACAATAGGTGTGATGGGAAAGGTGCATTTAAATTTTAACTCGGAGTCAAAGCAATATGCTTCATTATTATATTACTGAATTTGAACCACACAATTTATCCCTGGAGATTCAGCATATAGTAGCAATGGACTGACAAATTAGTGTCAGAAGACAGATTGGGAAAAAGAGAACATTGGACATACAGTTGAATTTCGTGATATATCTGGGATGTGACTGAGGCCTCAATGTTGGAAGCCAAGGCCTTAAATGAAAGGGCACCCAAACCTTCTCAAACGTACTAATTTTATCTTGCATCATTGCTGTGAGTTTATTAATTGCAACAATAGCAGGGTAATGGATGGAATGCTTAAATGAATCTCAGCCAGTGGCAATCGCTTTGGTCTGCATCCCAACCCATCGTTTTTCACCCACCATGCCACCTCAGTTTGGACCCAGCCATATGGCGGAACACCGGGACAACTATAAATAGACACGGAGGTATCCCACTGTTAGGTCTTCCCCAAAACTGTTTTCCTTCACCCTCCTGTGTTACTGAATTCGGTTTTGTTGCCGTTAGGACTTTGTGCACTTTACCACTGCTAACAGGTGCTAAATTGCCTGCGCCCTCTCCCTAAAACATGGTAAAATTGGCTTACACCTGATTGGCATATTTAATTTAGTCATAAGTCTTGAGTACAGTGGTATACAATATACTCAACACCTGTAAATTAAATGCTACTAGTAGGCCTGCAGCACTTATTGTGCTACCCATTTAAGTAGCCACTTTAATCATATCCTAGGCTGCCGTGCAGCCTGTATGCGGTTTTAAACTTACAATTCGACATGGCAATAGAACCCCTTTGCCAAGCCTTTAACTCCCCTTTTATTACATATGTCACCCCTAAGGTAGGCCCTAGGTAGCCCATAGGGCAGGGTGCATTGTAATTAAAAGGTTGGACATGTATGTTTCAGTTTTACATGTCCTGGTAGTGAAAAGCTCCTAAATTGTTTTTCGCTACTGTGAGGCCTACCTCTTCCCCTAGGATAAACATTGGGTTACATTATTACATTTATTAAGTGAACATTTGATTATGAACAGGTTGAGTTTTCAGGTTTGGTGTCTGAGAAATTGTAATTAAAAATCCTATTTAATGATAAAGTTGGATTTTAAGTTACAATTTTGAAAATGTAATTTCTAGAAAGTTGGCATTTTCCTGCCCTAACTATTTGGTGCCTGCAGCCTGTTCCTGGGTCACATGACTGGCTGTAGCTGACAATTGGACTTTGTTTATTCCTCCCAGACAGTCACACAATAGAGGGATTAGTTGTGCCTGGATTGGGTATCAGCTGGCAGGATGGGGGGCAGAGCTGGCACAGCCCCACTAACAACTGATTAGACTGTGCTCTGCCTTCACTCGAAGGACTTGTCATCCACTACATCATGATTGATCCTGATTAGTTTTAAAAGAGTTTTTATAATGCATGTGCATAGGTCAACAAAAAAACAGACAACTGAGTTCCTCCCTTCAAACAGGCTTGAAACACCTCCCTATTATCTCTTATTAAAAATACAAGAAATTGGGTTGGATTTGGAAGTCTCCATACCAGCCCAAGGCCATCGGGGGTTGATTGGCGGTTGCTGATCACTTCTACTACTTCTCTTTATCTTCCCTAAGGGTAACAAAAATGCTGCTTGCTCTATGGGATCATGGTCGCCAGAGTTTGAAGCTATTATGGCTCCGTGCTCTAGTGAATTGATTAGAGCGCTGAACATAAAGATGTAATCAATTACTGAGGCACATTCTCTACCCCTATAAGTGGGCATTGGGGTTTCTCTAGATCCCTGTTAGAGTTGGCTTTTTCAGCGGGTTCACCCCCAGACGTTTTGCTTTTTGGACTCCTGTTTTTGACCCTGTTTTTGTTGGTTTTAGGACTCTGGGCACTTTACCCCTGCTAATCAGTGCTAAAGTGCATATGCTCTCCGTGTAAATTGTGTTATGGATTGGTGTTTCCATGATTGGCCTATTTGATTTATGTGTCAGTCCCTAGTGAAGTGCACTAAGTGTGCCAGGGCCTGTAAATCAAATGCTGCTGGTGGGCTTGCAGCACTGGTTGTGCCACCCACAGACGCAGCCTGTAAAATGTGTCTCGGGCCTGCCATTGCAGAGCCTGTATGCAGTCTGTAACTGCCATGTCGACTTGGCCAGTGCACACACTGGCCGGTCCCTAACCTTCCCTTTTCTTACATGTCAGACACCCCTCAGGTAGGCCCAAGGTACCCCTGTGGGCAGGGTGCAGTGTATGTGAAAGGTGGGACATGCCCTGGTGTGTGTGGCATGTCCTGATAGTGAATTACAGCCAATTTCGTTTTTCACTATTGCAAGGCTACCAGTTCCCCATAGGATAGAATGGAAGGTTTGTTTATAACATCTTATAAACATAACTGGCCCAGGGAATTCGGTAAGAAAATAGAATTTAGTATGCCTGAACTCAGAATCTAGAGATGCATCTTTTAGTGAAGGTGATTTTTACATTCTGTGTTTGAAAATACCACTTTTAGAAAGTAGGTATTTTCTTGCTCAGTCATCCCGTGTGCCTCTGCTGGAATGTGGATTGCCTGTCTGGGTTTTGGATGACAGAAGGCTGGGGGGCCGGAGGGGCTCCAGATAGTCTAGAAAGGTCAGGAAAGGGCTGAATAGACCTGGGCTGCGATGGGGGAAGAGATTTCCTTGCACCTCAAAGGGCCTGGTCTGCCTCTGACAATGCCGTCTCCACCTCCTGCCAGGAAATCACACCAGAGAAGGCAGAACTGGTTCTGGCCGGGCACAGACACCCTCTGCCTGAAAGATCAAAGGATTTTTGGATACAAATACTGGGGCCCAGACCCCTGAACTTTAGAACTCTTTTGGATCAAGAAGACTGCCAAGAAGAAGAGCCGGAGAAGCTGTGAGGAGGAACTACCACTTTGCTGTGTGCTTTGCTGTGTTGGCCTGCAGTGGCTGCTTCTGTCTTGGGCAGTGAAAGGCCTGGACTGGACTTTCTGCAATCTACTTTTGTGAGTTTCTCCAAGGGCTTGAGGTAGAGCTTGCCCCCTGTTCACGAAGTCTCAGGTACAACAAAGACTTCAAGCTCTTCTGCCCTCAGCACTGGGGACTGTGTGTTTTGTGCTGCAACAGAAGAAAAGCCACTCGACGACATCGATGACGCCGCTGCCGACTCCTTGTCCCGAAGGCACCGCAGAGGGCACCGCCGCAACACCACACCGCGACCCTGGTCTCACCGACGACGCCTGCTGACGCCGTCACCAAGCCGCTGCTTGCACCGCGACCTGTGGGCACCGCACTCCGCACCGCCTCGCTTCACGACGACGCCTTGGTATCCCCGACGACGCCGCTCCATGCCGAAATCTACGCCGCTGCTTGCACCGTGGTTCGAGGGCACCGCTCGTAAAGATACACGACGCACCGCCCTCATCCCGCACCGCAGCCTTGGCCTACCGACGCCGGCGCCATCGACTCCAGTCCGTCAGCCGACGACAGAGCTTCAGCAACGACGACGCCGCTGCTTGCACCGTGACCTGCCAGCACCGTGACGAGTACCGCCTTCATCTCACCCGTGACCCTGGTCTCACCGACAACGCCATCCGACGCCGCCACCGAGCCGCTGCTCGCACCGCGACCTGAGGGCACCGCACGCCGCACCGCTGCACTTCGCACCGCAGCACCCGGCGCCTGCCGACGCCAGCACTCCTGACTTCAACAGAGAGGAGATCAATCTGCAACGCGTGTGACTTTGAGGGCCCCGACGAAGCCTGCACCGACCTCCGGAACCGACGCCTGCGGACGCCGTGCTTTCGGAAGCCCAACGAGAGGTCGCCGACGCCCTGCATTTCTAAAAGGTACTGTTTGCGGGTCTTCCTGACACCGTAGCTGGCCCGCGACGCCGCGGTCAGCCAGAACTGTTTGGATTTGTTTGCTCACGATGCCGTGATAGCCCCCGACGGAGCTATCGACATCAAGGAAGTGTTTTTAAAGCATATTTTGATAACTGAAGATTTTTAAGTACTGTATGGTGGATTTTTATCGTTCTTGGTCTTGTCTTAAGTATATAAAAATATTGGATATTTTTCGAAACTGGTGTGGTGTCCTTTTGTAGTGCTTACGCTGTATTACTGTTGGTTATGTGCAAATGCTTTACACACTGCCTCTAAGATAAGCCTGACTGGTCGTGCCAAGCTACCAAGGGGGTGAGCAGGGGTTATTTTAGGAGTGTAACTCCCTTATCCTGACTAGGGTGGTGGTTTTTGCCTGGCTTTGGCCCACGCCCAAGCCTACCAAAAATCCCTTTTCTAACATTGGTTGTCAGCGGTGAGGATAGGACTTGTGTTTGCACTTGACTTACAGTGATTGGTGTGCACTACTACCATATCGCAGACCATTACGTACCACATACTAGTTCTTTTTCTTTTTTGTCTATTTTTGATCTTGCCAATTTGAACTTGCTACTGCATCATGCCTGAATCAATTGCATTATCTGTTGCATCCCTGGAAGTTGCCTTTGAGGAGGATAGGTTGGAATCCTACAATGTAAAAGAATTGAAAGCGATTTGCAAAAACCTGAAAGTCCAAGTCAGAGGCCTCACTAGGAAAGAGGAGCTACAAAAGGCGCTGAGGGCCTGGGTAGCAGCCAGACGTGCCAGTGGGCAGTCTGGTGATCTCAGTGGAGAGGCGGAGGAGCCTACTCCTAGGGTGGATGTGCTTTTGGGAGGGGGGGGACCCTCCAGGCCAGGCAGCAGTGGCCTGTCCCCAGAGGAGCTGGAGGACAGGTGGGAAGCAAGGAAGTTCGAATTAGAGAAACTCAAGATGGAAAGTGAGAGGGAAAACAAAAGAATAGCCATGGAGGAAAAGAAAATGATCTTAGACCATGAGTTTAAAATGAGAGAGCTGGACTGGGAAGCCAGTAGGGCTATGCCCAGCCCAGATGGTGGCAGCAAAAGTGTTAGGTCCAGTACTGAGGATGAGGTACACACACACACAGATTTGGGGCCCTGCTTCAAGGAGGGGGTTGACATACACCAGGGGGTTCAGGTTTGTGAGGTTACTCCAGTGGTGCGTAGTGTCCCTGAGGTGGATTGGGGAACTGGCACAGGGGATCATTTTCCTGGTAGTGGGAGGGACACTCTACTGACTCTAGATGAGAGGTGCAGGGAGAGGGGTTCCCCCATGATAGAAGCCCTGGTAAGTGAGTATGAAGACCAGCCAGAGGAGTATGGGTTGAGAGACAGCAATAGTCAGACACTGTCTCACCGGTCTTGTGAGAATGATGTGGGGTACTTGTCTGAGGCACTGGATGGTTGGGTGAAGGGTAGTTTGGTTAACACCTGTGTCGGGCTGTGTGATTCAATTGTTGGAGAGCATATTTTAAGTCCCTGTTTTCCAGAGCTATGCCAACACCCAGTGGAGTGTCAGTTTTCTGACCCCAGGGAGCTTGCACTGGAGGCAGACCTTTTGGTGGATTCCAGAGGGTCTGGAGAAGCATCTGGGGTGACCCGGAAGGAAGTGGCTTAGGTATTTCCCAACCAAGGGTGGTGGGAAAGGTTCGTGGTAGCCCAGATAGGTCCCGGTGTCATGGGAAGAGTGTAGGGACTCACGTCCTGTCTCCGCAGAGAAGGAGTGGGAAGGGGCTGCGGCCCAAGGTGCCCGAAACCCAGTCCCAGAGCCTGGGTGGTTCCAGGAGGGAACACCAGGTGGGGAGCCTAGGCTGTACTGATAGGCCATCCGTTGAGGGGGATCTCCTAGAGTCCGGAGAACCTGGAGCATCTGTAAGTGGAGCTCCAGTGGTTCTGGTGTCTGGCGGTGCCGCTCCTAAGTGGAGGGTGCAGAAGTCCAGAGTGAGGGGTGAGAGGGGGATGTGTTCCCCAGTGGGAGAACCAGTGGGTCAGGGGCCAGCCAGAAGGGCTGAGCCTCCTAGGAGTAACCATGGTGACACCACTTCTGTCCTGGGGGATCTTCGCGCACTGTCAGCTGGACAGGGGGCGGGAGATCTGCGCCATGCAGACTGTCACAGAACACATGAGTCATGTGTTACCCTCAGGGGGGGCATGCGTGCTCCCCAGGAAGTCCTGGTGTGCCAGGCAAGTGTTCAACCGCAGGGTTTAGTCCCTGGGTTGGGAGGCCAGGTTCAGGTCCTGCCTGACCTGGAGGGAACGACGACTGTGAGCAGTGTCCTGACCGGGTTGTCTGCTGGGGGTACCGCTCCAGGTGGGAGGGTACAGAACCCCAGGGAGAAGGAGTGGGTGTGGGAGAGCCCACCCCAGTCTCCTGTCCAGCCGCAGGCTACAGACCCTGGGCTGGTGCACCAGTTGCAGGATAGCACCCCTGAACTGGTGGGCGAATTGTGCAGGACACCTACCACAGGTGCCCTGACAATTCTGGAAGGGGGTACCGCTCCAGTTGGGAGGGTACAGAGCCCCAGGGAGAAGGAGAGGGTGTGGGAGAGCCCACCCCAGAGTCCTGTCCAGCCGCAGGGTACAGGCCCTGGGCTGGTGAGCCAGTGTCAGGATGCCATACCTGACTTGGCAGCGGAGAGAGTGGAGAAAGGGTGCCAGGCACCTGGGGCTACCGCCCCCACTCTCTGACGCCACCGTGGTTGGAGTGGCCGGAAAGGAGTAAGGCCTGGCTCTCATCACTGACAGTTGTCAGTGGCCACTGTGGCTGCCTGTCCTGGTGGACAGAGTTGCCCCTGGGAGGGGGACAGGAGTCACACCCCGGGGTGGACTGGGCCACGCCACTGTGTCGGCCATGTGGGTACTGTCTGCCTGTTGGGACACATCTGCGAGCAAAGTAAGTTTAGGTGCTGCACAGATAGGGTCCACAGGTGAGGAGAAGGGTTCCCCATGGGTCAGCTTATTGGGCCCTGAGAGTGAGGACAGAGGGATCCAACTGGGTTTGGAAAGGCGTAGAACTAGAACGTGCCCCCGCTGTTGTAGGTCAGGTCTATGTTCTATCGCCCCAAGCAGGGAAGTCCATCAAGGGATTGATTAGTCTACCCTGGCTTTAGGCTGGGAGGGGGTTGTGTTAGACTTGGCTTTTTCAGCGGGTTCACCCCCAGACATTTTGCTTTTTGGCCTCCTGTTTTTGACCCTGTTTTTGTTGGTTTGAGGACTCTGGGCACTTTACCCCTGCTAATCAGTGCTAAAGTGCATATGCTCTCCGTGTAAATTGTGTTATGAATTGGTGTTTCCATGATTGGCCTATTTGATTTATGTGTCAGTCCCTAGTAAAGTGCACTAAGTGTGCCAGGGCCTGTAAATCAAATGCTGCTGGTGGGCTTGCAGCACTGGTTGTGCCACCCACAGACGCAGCCTGTAAAATGTGTCTCGGGCCTGCCATTGCAGAGCCTGTATGCAGTCTGTAACTGCCATGTCGACTTGGCCAGTGCACACACTGGATGGTCCCTAACCTTCCCATTTCTTACATGTCAGACACCCCTCAGGTAGGCCCAAGGTACCCCTGTGGGCAGGGTGCAGTGTATGTGAAAGGTGGGACATGCCCTGGTGTGTGTGGCATGTCCTGATAGTGAATTACAGCCAATTTCGTTTTTCACTATTGCAAGGCTACCAGTTCCCCATAGGATAGAATGGGAGGTTTGTTTATAACATCTTATAAACATAACTGGCCCAGGAATTCGGTAAGAAAATAGAATTTAGTATGCCTGAACTCAGAATCTAAAGATGCATCTTTTAGTGAAGGTGATTTATACATTATGTGTTTGAAAATACCACTTTTAGAAAGTAGGTATTTTCTTGCTCAGTCATCCCGTGTGCCTCTGCTGGAATGTGGATTGCCTGTCTGGGTTTTGGATGACAGAAGGCTGGGGGGCTGGAGGGGCTCCAGATAGTCTAGGTAGGTCAGGAAAGGGCTGAATAGACCTGGGCTGCGATGGGGGAAGGGGGAGGAGATTTCCTTGCACCTCAAAGGGCCTGGTCTGCCTCTGACAATGCCGTCTCCACCTCCTGCCAGGAAATCACACCAGAGAAGGCAGAACTGGTTCTGGCCGGGCACAGACACCCTCTGCCTGAAAGATCAAAGGATTTTTGGATACAAATACTGGGGCCCAGACCCCTGAACTTTAGAACTCTTTTGGATCAAGAAGACTGCCAAGAAGAAGAGCCGGAGAAGCTGTGAGGAGGAACTACCACTTTGCTGTGTGCTTTGCTGTGTTGGCCTGCAGTGGCTGCTTCTGTCTTGGGCAGTGAAAGGCCTGGACTGGACTTTCTGCAATCTACTTTTGTGAGTTTCCACAAGGGCTTGAGGTAGAACTTGCCCCCTGTTCAAGAAGTCTCAGGCACAACAAAGACTTCAAGCTCTTCTGCCCTCGGCACTGGGGACTGTGTGTTTTGTGCTGCAACAGAAGAAAAGCCACTCGACGACGTCGACGACGCCGCTGCCGACTCCGTGTCCCAAAGGCACCGCAGAGGACACCGCCGCAATGCCGCACCGCGACCCTGGTCTCACCGATCACGCCTGCTGACGCCGTCACCGAGCCGCTGCTCGCACCGCGACCTGTGGGCACCGCACTCCGCACCGCGTCGCTTCATGACGACACCTTGGTATCCCCAACGACGCCGCTCCATGCCGAAATCTACGCCGCTGCTTGCACCGTGGTTTGAGGGCACCGCTCGTAAAGTTACACGATGCACCACCCTCATCCCGCACCGCAGCCTTGGCCTACCGACGCCGGCGCCATCGACTCCAGTCCGTCAGCCGACGACAGAGCTTCAGCAACGATGACGCCGCTGCTTGCACCGTGACCTGCCAGCACCGTGACGAGCACCGCCTTCATCTCGCCCCGCGACCCTGGTCTCACCGACGACACCATCCGACGCCGCCACCGAGCCGCTGCTCGCACCGCGACCTGAGGGCACTGCACGCCGCACCGCTGCACTTCGCACTGCAGCACCCGGCGCCTGCCGACACCAGCGCTCCTGACTTCAACAGAGAGGAGATCGATCTGCAACGCGTGTGACTTAGAGGGCCCCGACAACGCCTGCACTCACCTCCGGAACCGACGCCTGCGGACGCCGTGCTTTCGGAAGCCCAACGAGAGGTCGCCGACGCCCTGCATTTCTAAAAGGTACTGTTTGCGGGTCTTCCCGACACCGTAGCTGGCCCGCGACGCCGCGGTCAGCCAGAACTGTTTGGATTTGTTTGCTCACGAGGCCGTGATAGCCCCGGACGGAGCTATCGACATCAAGGAACTGTTTTTAAAGCATATTTTGATAACTGAAGATTTTTAAGTACTATATGGTGGATTTTTATCGTTCTTGGTCTTGTCTTAAGTATATAAAAATATTGGATATTTTTCGAAACTGGTGTGGTGTCCTTTTGTAGTGCTTACGCTGTATTACTGTTGGTTATGTGCAAATGCTTTACACACTGCCTCTAAGATAAGCCTGACTGGTCGTGCCAAGCTACCAAGGGGGTGAGCAGGGGTTATTTTAGGAGTGTAACTCCCTTATCCTGACTAGGGTGGTGGTTTTTGCCTGGCTTTGGCCCACGCCCAAGCCTACCAAAAATCCAATTTCTAACATTCCCCTAATTCCATGACTTTACTTATATCAAGGAGGTAAATGACTACCTCCTTGCTTTTATGATCTTCTTCACCACTTGTGAAGTGCTCCAGGTCTTCCAGCATTGGACGTTGTCCCAGTCTAGCATTAAAATGGCCTGCTATAATCACTTGTAGCTCATGCCCCTTAATATTATATTTTGATGTAAGTGAATCAATAAACTCAAACAAAATCAGGAACTTTGCATTCAGAATGCTTACAAAATCACTATTATAAAAATTAATCAAATACAAACAAATGCTAGAATTTCCCTTGATGATTAAGGCTTAAAAGCCTTTTCTGGGCTCGGACAGGTGCAGACGGGCCCACTCTAGGCCCGCGCCAGGGCACGTTCAGCTACGCAGGGGTAAAGAAAGCGCTATAAGTGCTCAGGCTGTCTGCTCCTCCATCTAGTGGCCCACCGCCCTCAGAAACAACCAGGGACTTCTGTGTCTTGAAATCCCCCTGGCCCTGTGCTTGTGCTGCCCGAGCAGGTATGAAGAAAGCGCGATAAGCACTAGGGCTGTCTGCTTCTCTTCCTTGCAGCCCACTGCTGTCAGCAACAACCAGGGACTTCAGGGTCTTGCATTCCCCCTGTTCCTGTGCTCATGCGATGCAGGTGTGAAGAAACCACTATAAGTGCTAGGGCTGTCTGCTCCTCCTCCTAGCAGCCCACCACGCATCCCCAATCATTGATGTCATAGAGCGTGTCATGTGTGATGTATTATGTTGGGTAATTACCAGTGCATGGAAAGGACGCTATTTATAGGTACCTTAGAACATGAGTTATAGTTACTTGAGATAACTATAGCTGGTGGATTTCAGTGGTTTTGTACGTTTAAGACAATATGTTGTCACTGATATTTGTACCTAACTATAACCTTACTTTAACCATTTGTTTTTTTCCAGTGAATTTCTAGAGTAGCCAATCCCATGACTTTCATGACCTTTGGCTGTGCGCATAAATGATGTCATTTGAGATGTCATAAGTGTTATGAATGCTATGATTTCTGATTGTATAGGTGTATAGGTGATGTAATATAGAAGGTATAACCAATGCATGGAGAAGGTTCAAGCTATAGTTAATGTAGTGTGGCGAGTGCGGTGAGAACATTGAATACGGAGGTGCGTGATTTATAGTAATTTGAAGGTGGTGCATAAACTATAATTTTAAGTTATAACTATAAATTCAGAATTTCTAATGTTTGTCTAGTTAAAGGTGGGTTTGTATTGAAAGAATAAATAAAGTTTTCCTAACTATAACTTATCTGTAACCTTTGGCTTTTTCATTGAAGTTCAATGGTTTTTATTATTTGATAAAAATGAGTTTCAAATTGTAGTGTTGAATGTCATTTAATAGTTAACTTTAATTGGAGTGTCGTATAGTATAATGAAGGAGAGTGTCATACAGTGTAGTGTGGTAGAATGGAGTATTATAGAGTGTAATAAAGTGCAGTAGAGTAGAGTGTGATGGTGTACAGTGGAATAAAGTCTTATAGAGTAGAGTGGCGTGGTGTGTCGTGTAGTGGAGTGGAGCTGCGTGTTGTACAGTGGAGTGGCATGCCATATAGAAGAGCAGGGTGTCATAGACGTTCATTAAGTGGAGTACAGTGTTGCAGAGAGGAGTGGCATAGAGTGGAGTAGGGTGCAGTGGAGTGTCGTTCAGGGGAGTATCATCGAGAAACGTGTCATAAAGTGCAGTCCAGGAGAGTGTCATAAAGTGCAGTGGCATATCATATAGTGGAGTAGTGTGTTGTAGAGTTTTATTTAATTTATTTATTTATAAAGTTTCGTATAGCGCGAACATGACACAGAATGGGTATCAGAGTGCTTCACACTTGGAGGGTAGGAAATAATAAAGGCAAAGACAGGCGTCAATTAGGTATGCAACCAAGAACAATGACAAAGGGGGTATCAAAGAACATCACATTGGATAGTAAAATAGCGAACTGGGAGAGGAGCAAACAATTAATTTTAGGAGTATAACAACCAACTCTGGGCTTAAATGTGTAAGTCCAATACATTAAAACAGACGATCCAAACCCATTTAAGGCAAGAACTTGTTCATAAGGAATATTTTTTCTTCCATTTTGAAAGCAACCGTGGAGGAGATTCTGCAGACTTCCGGTGGGAGAGAGTTCCAGATCTTCGGGGCAGAGCCTGAGAAAGCTCTGTGACTCATTTTCTTTTTGCGAAAAATCTGTGGATTCAAGAGGAAAGAGTTTGCACTTCTTGATGGTCTACCGCCTCCAGATAATTCTAGGTTTTGAGCCAGGTAACCGGGGTTTTTGAAATGGAGGGCTTTGTGAGACAAGCAGGTGATCTTTTGCTGTATTCCTGCTTCGTAGGGCAACTGATTTAGGGATTTTAGGACTAGAGTGAAGTGGAGTGGCATCTCATAGATTATTATACAGTGTACTACACTGGCGTAGAGTGGACTGTTGTAGAGTGCAGTGGCATAAAGTGAAATAGCATAGAGTGGAGTGGTGTACAGTGGAATAGAGTATAGGCCAGTAGCATTCAGTGGAGTGGCGTACAGTGGAAAATAGTACACTGGAGTTGGGTAGAGTAAAATGTACTACATTAGAAAGGAGTGTAGTGGACTGTTGTCCAATGGAATAGCGTAGAATGGTGTCATGTACAGTGGAGTCTAGCAGAGTGGCATGCACTGGAATAGTGTACCGTGAAGTGACATTCAGTGCACTGGTGTAGAGTGGAAAAGTATATACTGGAGTAGTACAGAGTGGAGTGGCGTACACTGCAGTGGCTTACCGTGGAGTGGGGCAGAGTGGAATAATATACAGTAGAGTGGTGTAGATTAGAGTTGCATATAGTGTAATAGCGAAGACCGGAGTGGCTCACAAGTGCATACAGTGCAGTGGAGTTGCATACAGTGTAATAGCTTAGAGTGGAGTGCGATACAGTGGAATAGCGTACAGTGGAGTAACATACAGTAGAGTAGTATACAGTGGAGTGGCAGAGTGAAGTGGCATACAGTACAGTAGGGTAGAGTGAAATAGCATACAGAGGAGTGGCATAGAGTGGAATGGCATCCAATGCAAGAGCATACAATTGAGTGGCATAGAATGGAGTACGATGGAGTAGCGTCCAGTGGATTGGAGTGGTATACAGTGGAATAGCGTACACTGGACTGTGCCAAAGTGGAGAGAGGCATACAGTAGAATAGCGTAGATTGGAGTGGCCATATAGTGGAGTGGCAAAGAATGGAATAACGTATACGTAGCATACATTGGAGAGGTGTAGATTGGAAAACCATACAGTGGAGTGGCTGGCATAGAGTAGAGTTGCATACAGTGTAATAGTGTAGAGTGTAGTGGCGTTAAGTGGATTGGTGTGCAGTGGAGTGGCATTGACTGGAGTGGCATACAGTGGTGTAGAGTGAAGGTGTGTACAGTAGAATAGCATAGAGAGCATACAGTAGAGTAGAGTGGTGTACACGGTAGTGAACTACAGTGGAATACCGTAGAGTGCAGTGGTGTATAGTGAAATGGCATACACTTGAGTTGCATACAGTGGAGTGGTATACACTGGAGAGGGGTACAGTGGAATACTATAAATTGGAGTGGTTTAGAGTTGATAGTGCGTGCAGTAGAATAGCGTAGAGTGGAGTGGCTTAGAGTGGAGTAGTGTAGAGTGGGGTGGTAAATTTTATAGTGGCATTGAGTGGAATAGCGTATAGTGGAGTGGCATACAGTGGTGTGGAGTGGCGTGGAATGGAATGGTGTACGGATATAGATGAAATTGGGTAGGAATGTAGAACATGGTGTAAAAAGTAACACAAGATAAGCAATTTGCGCAGCCTTGTGTTTACCCAGATTTACCAACCAACGAAGGGCCATGCAAATCTCTCTTAAGTATTGTGTTGGCCCTGCCACAATATGTGTGGCACAAGGGTAAGAAATGTAATAATAAATCTGATTTTTGGTGAAACATTGTGCCACAGTAAACTGCTGTACTTTTTCCTACCTATTACAACTTTATTAAAGTGTTAATAGGTATAGAAAATAGTTTGTATTTTTTTATATCTAGTTTTAAAAACTTTATGATGTAGCGCTAGTAATTAGCAAGTACCTCTTTATTTTATAACCAATTTAACTTTTTTTCTTTAATTGTTTTTGACTTGCATGGTATTTTAGTGTTATTTGCACTACACCACAATTTTTTAAAACATTTTTTGAATATGTAAAAATTTGAAAATACACTGCAGTACACTATATTAATAAAATATGGCATATTACAGTGTTTTAAAAAAAAGAAAATTACACGTTTTCTTTTTGGTACCGCGGTACTATGTAATATATTTTTTTAAGTATTAAACATTATAATTATTTTTCAGTACCTTTTACCACTTTAATTAAGTGTAAATACCTAGGGGAAAATATTAAAATCTACTACCTAGCTATATTTAATCCCCTAACTCAAAAGTGTGTGTGTGTGTGTGTGTGTGTGTGTGTGTGTGTGTTACCCTTCTAGGCCTAGATGATGTTTTACCATTCCAAAGCTGTAATACTGAGCCTGGAGTGGTAACTCTGCTAGAAAAACAGACATTTGAGGTGAGGAAATTCAGAGTGCTGCTGGTGTTTTGGTGTTGTAGGCTAATCTATGCAAGAGCTGCTCTCCAACTAAACTTGAGAAATACCCAGAGTTCTCTGCAGCCCAGGCCGGTGCAGGTAGGGTCGGGGTAGAAAAGGAGTCGACAGAAAACCACTTACCTTGCGCTCGCTGCATCGCCGACTCGGTTTGTGGCGAGCGCAAGGGAAGTGGTTTCTTTTTGGGATTTTATATTGCCCAATAAAGAGAGTATTTCTCCAGTGTTTAAAGGACACCTCTACTATATCTCGTTTTCAGTCAGGTTACTTTTTGTTTTTTGCAGTTTTTTGTCCGTTTCTGGAGATCACTTGCATTGTGTTTTGTCTGGGGATCATCTGAAGTATTGTTTAAAGGGACTGAAATGGTGACTGGAGTGATGAATGGGTAGATGGTAAATATAAACGATCAGGAATTCATTTTTTATAGTGAATGAATTTTAAATAGATGGATCATTAATTGGGGTCGTGATTGGATGCATTCTGGACAGCCACCTGGAATGGATTATGGGTCACCAGTGAGATAGTATTGTTCCTCAGCGAATACTCCTTGATGCACAAGGATTCCTCTGCTCACTGTGACTGTGAATACCGCATTATTCCATCTGTCCTAGAATCTTGACATTTTTCACTAAATGAAATACTTGTTGTGGTTTTGTGAGTAGTTTTGATGAGCACTAGCATGACATGTCACACACCTCTATTGGGTTGATCTCATATTCAGCATGTTTGGAAGACAGGTATCCCTCTACCACAGCTCTACCAAGTGTAGCCAGCTGCTCCAGTCTACTTTTTTTCTTTGCTTTCTGGTACTTCTAGTCCTGCTTATCCCATTATAAAAGAGGGACTGAATGTCCCACGATGAAAAAAAAACTGGTGTGCAACACCTAGTTACCCATGGATCCGGTAAACATGGCAGCTATGCTACCAGCAGGAATATTGCCTTTTGTTACCATTGCTTCTAAAGGGGGAAACCTGAGCATGTCAAACATCTTTTTAAGTAATCCCATTGCAACAATGTTTTTGTTTCATGCTATGCTTACCAAGTGTGAGATTTTTGGTGAAAATGGTCAAATATGAACAAACAGCAAGCCCAGATCAGATACTATACTATTCCATGCTCAGCAGATCCCCTTTCAACCTCATATGTCTGTGCTGAAATGAGCAATTTTAAAGAAGAGCACAACATTTCCATATAATTTTTACTATTTTATTACCATAAAACAATAGCAATAGTAAAGTCTCTGGAGCCTTGTGATACCATAGTATTGTGTCGGGAACTCGTGTTTGTATTCCTATGCTAACACTTACAGCCTGTCCTGGTTTTTAGATTTGAAAACCGGGCCACCATACAATAAGTAGAAATAAATTGTGGTCTATTCCCCACTGAGAGACTCTACAACAAGATTATGACAGGTGAACTCCCCATACTACTCCCTTACCTAGTTCACAGGCATGATTCAGTCAGTGCTTAACTTGAGCCTGTGGTTGCAGGTTGGGAATACCACAGAATCAGGAAAGAAGTATGAGTCAAAAAACTGAAAATAGTGGCAAAGAGGGGAAGCATAGAGGACAAGAACCTACAAGAGTAAGATAGAGAGGCAGGGAGGGTCTGGTGGTACATAAAAGTGTCATGAGATAGAAACAAGACTACGCACGCCTTCATAATCTGCACCTCAACCATTGATAGTGCTGGACGTGGGCTTCTTGTCAATACCTTGAGCCCCAGCACTTATTCATTTACTAATTAAGCACTGGGGGTAGTTAATATCACAGAAGTTATGTTGCTACACTTGTATAGCTCTACATACCACATAAAAGCTTCTGAGACTTTGATGATGGCATCAGTTTTACGAATAGCGGAGTAAGCCATGGTGGTACTGGCACGTTGACATATTAAGAGCAGACCTGTAGTGACATAATCCTGACCACGGCACTGAGTCTGTAGTTGTAGACAAACTTTCTATGTTTATACTTTTTTGATTCATTTCTTGACTGTTACTCAATTGTTGAGAAGTCCATTTGTGATTAAAATATTTAATCAGCAAGTAAGATACTCTTTCGATTAAAAAAATGAAACTTCCCATCATAAACGCCCTGACATGTTATTAGAGAACTCAATTTGAACCTTGAAAAAGTCTTCTTTGACAAAACGTGTGTCGGCTGTGTCTACAACCATACAAGTTATGCTCTACTATATAGCGTCATAGTTTCCAGCTTCTGATCAATCCAACTACGAGTTTCTGCCTGCCTCTGTCTCAAGCTGTTATGTGTCATTTTTTATCACATTTTATTGAACTATTTGTATTTTTTATGTGGAACAGTTATTAAATATTGTTCTTTATTTACATGCCTCCATTTCTGTGACATTTTGTATGACTTTTCTGTGAAGGTGTGTGCCAGATTCTTTAAAGTATCTATTGAGTGTGGCTTCTTACATGCTCTGTTTAAATCTAGAAGGTAGCAATAGTGCCACCCGTGCAGCACCCTTGTTCTTACAAACTAGATCATTAAGTTAATTTTGTTCACTGTTACATTGAGCCTACATATTGTTTTGTGATGTGCAGTTGGCTGATCCACTACTACCAATTGTCAAGTTGTTGGAAATGGGGTGCCCTGGGCAACCGCCCACCAGAACCTCCTCCGTGTTTCTCAGAAGGGGCATGGAAACCATTCCCCTCCACCTCATTCTGAAACTTGTCTGTGCCACCTTGGACCTCCCCCTCACTCTGCTGGGTGGGATCTGAACCATACTCTGATGCTTCTCAGACACTCTGGTGCTGATCCAGAGGTCCGCCTCCTTTGCAAGCTCCCTGGAGTCAGTGAGTTTGCAGTCAACTAGGTGTTGGCCAACTCTGCAAAACACTGTCTGAGCATGTCTTCTCTCAAAATTAGATTGTACTGCTCCTCATAACTACTCACTTGGATGTCCTTCACCCAACCATTCAGTGCCTTACTGGAGTAATCAATTAAATCCGGCTAAGACTGGTTTGACAGCTTGTGGCTGTCCCTAAACCTCGTGTGGTGTTTGTCTGGGGTGAGCCCAAACTTGGTGATGAGTAGTTTTCATGAGGATATACTTAATAATTCATCTATCTCTAGTATCAGCAGGCTACCCTTCCCCATTATGGGTATGTGTTTGCAGAGACTTGCCCCCCCCCCCCCTCCCCCAATCCTTTTCTGGCACACTATGCATCCATAGGGCTAACCCATAAGCTGAAAACAATTTTTCAATGTCATCCCCCGGCACATATCTAGGCACCAGGTATTTAGGAATGGGGACGCAAATGTCTCCATTGGACTCTACAGTTTCACTGCCACCATTGTTGCTGGGCCCTGTGTTTTGTTTGGTCTTCAGGTCTAGCTCCCTAAGACTCACTTCATGAGCCAACAAGATTTGTTTTCTTCCAAGGTTCGCTAAGCCTTATTTTCTTCTGCCAGCTTCTCTTCCAGGGCCTGTTTCCTTTCCTCTAAGGTCCTTTTAGCAGCAGTGTCCTCCTTGGCTGCCTCCCGCTATGCAGCAGCCTCCTCCTTGGCTGCCTGTTATTTTAAGAGTCACAGTGAATCTGATGATGAAGAATGACACTAATAGAGTGTGTGAGGGTAATATATAAAAAATTATTTTATTTCCTTCGAGTAGAGTGGAGTCTAGGGTCCAGATGTACGACCCTTCCAATATGCGAGTCACCAATTGAACCGTTTTGGGACTCGCAATTTGCGACTCGCAAATTGGAATTTACAACAGTGTCTCAGACACTGTTTGAAATTCCTAATGGGGTCGCAAATATGTTGCCTCATTAATATTCATTAGGCAGGTGCAATTTGCGACCCCATTGGGAATGGCTAGCACTCCCTGGGATGGTGGCCTGCTAGGGTCAGCAGACCACCATGTCTGTGACGGGAAAACGGGATGCATTTAGAAAAAAAAATTTAATGTTACTTTTTCATTTTTTAAGAGTAGGCTGTGGTCCGTGGGACCACTGCCTGCTCTTAAAAAATATTTTCACTGCCAGTGACAAAGGGGAAAGAGTACCCTGGGGACCCCTTCCCGTTTGTGAGTGGGTTACTACCCATTTGAAATGGGTGGTATTTGCAGCCGCAAAACAATCTTAAATGTATACGGTTATAGGTTACCGACTCGCAAAATAAGGCTTGTAAATAGGGCAGACCTATTTTGCTGTCACAAATGGGCCAATTCGCCGTTTGCAACCACCAAAAACGGTCATACCTCTGGCCCTAGGTGTGGTGAGCACTTTCTCTCATTGCGCCCAGTGTTGTAAAGTTAGGAGGGACATTCTATAGGTTTTGTTGGATCAGGAACTCACTCCAGCAGAGGCCAGCAGGGATCAGGCAGGTCCAGTTCCTTGTCCAATGCAGCAGGTTCAGATGGGCAGTTGCAGAGAGGCCTCTGGAGCTTGTATGCCCCTGTGGCTCAGAACAGGAGGTCAATCAGCTGACTCTTGAAGTCACTTCAGCCTGGGATGAAGGGTGCAGGTCAAGTCTTCCTTCTCAGACAGCAGGGCAGACGTGAGGCAGGTCGAGTGCAGAGGTCAGCTAGGCAGTGCTTCTTCCGCAGTATCAACGTGTCCAGAAGTGTACAAAAGAGTGAATTTGAAAGCCGTCTTTTTATACCTGGTGCTCACTTTGAAGGAGAAGAAACTTCTGGAGTTTTCCCCTTACAGAAGTGTCTAGAATTTCCTGCCTCCCTTCCCTGGTCCCAGTCTGTCTGGGGACACAATAGGCTAATGTGAAGTCCTTTGTGTCTGAGCTGGGCCAATGCCTCTGAATTACAAGTGTGGTAGGTGACAGCTCTGCTCCCCCCCTTCTCCCCTCCAATGAGCCAGGATGGTCCATCCTGCCAACTTTCAGACCCTCTATTGTGATACTGTCTGGGAGAAATACAAAAAGGCCTAGCGCCAACTAGACCTAGTCATGTGACCCAGGAATAGACTGCAGGCACCAAATGGTTACGACAAGAATATGCCAACTTTCTAGAAGTGACATTTTCAGATTTGTGACTTAAAATTCGACTTAACCATTAAACAGGATTAAATTACAATTCCTCAGACACCAAACATGACATTCCTTCCTGCTTCCACACATCATGTTCACTTATTAAATGTAATAGGGTATTCCAATGTTATCCAACGGGGGAGGTAGGCCTTGAAGTAGTGAACCACAAATTTAGGAGTTTTTTCACTGCCAGGACATGTAAAATGTAAGAGTACATGTTCACCTTTTTATATACAATGCATAGTGCCATGTGGGCTGTTTAGGGACTACCCTAGGGCTGACTATTATATAAATAAAAGAAAGGTTTAGGCCTGGGAAATGGTTTATTTTGCCAGCTCGAAATGGCAGTTTAAAACTGCACACACAGGCTGCAAAGGCAGACCTGAGACATGTTTAAAAGGGCTACTTGAGTGAGTGCTGTGGGCCCACTAGTAGCATTTAATTTACAGGCCCTGGGTACATTTAGTATTAGTTCCACACAGCGGGATAGCTTTTGGACGAAGGCTCAAGAGGGAGAAATTTGAAATTCATGACAGGGAATGAACTCAATGGGCATATACTTTTTGGGCCCTATTATGAGTCTGGCGGTCAGAGGACCGCCAGACTCATGGTGGCATGGTGGTGGCGGATCCAGCCACTGCCGCAGCGGCGCTCTGTTGGAATAAAAATGGTTTAGCTGAGTTGCACTGTTGGGCTAATCGCGGTGATGCAAATGACTGTTCCTCCTCCTCAATGGGCAGACCAAATGGATACATTATGAAACAAAGAAAAGGGAATGCAATAAAACTGATGGCAAGAGGGGGCAAGTGTTCCCAGTGTCCGTCCGAGCCCCACTGGTAGACTCCTATTGTTCATCAACGTTGGCGCTCTTGAGCACAAGTGGTGGAGCTACTCAGTCCTAGCTCTCAATGAATCCCACATCATCCAGGATAATGTACCCCTCTCCAAGGAGGCACATTCGACTTATCCTGTCCAATGTCAGAACAATGCACCAAGTTCACCTCACCCTAAGCTAACATCTTTGGTACTATAGCAAAGTACGCCCTAACTTGCACAGTCCATCCCTGTCTAGTCTGACTTTTCCTTTGGTGCACTATTCTTCAACCGAGGACGCAAATTGTACCTGGTGACTCCAGGCACAGAAGGGTCAACAAAAAGGGGCTCTTTAATGGCTCTTATTTCAGGGGGGACCGCTGCATTTAACACGTCGTTGTCAGCATCTGTTTGGGTCCATATAAGCTGCGCGTCACTGAATGGGACGAACTGAGGTATCTTTTCTCCCTTAGCATCCCCAATACCATCCCTCACCCATTGGTCATAGGGTAAGGGCAAGGGTACTCGGCGGCAGTGACTTGAATGTATCCAATTCTTTTGGCCTGCGACTTTTACAGCTATCCTGGTAGCAAGAAGCACCTGCTTGGGCCCCTTCCAACGGGGCTCCAAGCACTTCTTCCGCTGAAAGTTCTTTAGCAGCACCCAGTCCACCCGGCTGGATGTTATGACCAGGCCCCTCTGGTACAGGCGGAAGCGACTCCTTTATCTGTTGGTGAATGGAACGCAAATTTTCAGTTAACTGGTACAGGTAATCTGTTAACAAAGGGTACTCAATCTCAGAAAATCTACGCGGTCGCGGGACGCCCAAGACATTCGCCGGTCGTCCGAACACGACCTCGTAGGGTGATAATCCTGTCCTAGAATGTGCTGTTGTTCTTGTGGACAAAAGAGTTGTTCTTGTGGACAAAAGACCTAAGCAGCGGCATAGCAGGGACCCCAAGGGCACTAATATAAACTAGGAAATGGTCCCGCCTTTATCCAGTTTCACAGTAAACAAATTTTCATTATGGGGGTGCACTGGGACACTCGCACCTCTGGGACCTGGTGCCTTTTACACCTAGTGTACTATTGATAGATCGACCTCTGCACCTAGTTGAAGCAATGGAGGCTCATAAAATTATGTAATTAGCTCTTGCACGTATAATGTATTGCTGTGCTTGCCTACACTACAATGCTTAATTACATGTGCAATTCGTTTTATGTTTGTGGTAATTTTCCTGAACCACTGCTACACTGATTCTTTGTGGATTATTAAATGGTATTTCAACCCTTCCTTCAGGAACATTGCAGCCATTTGGAGTCCTGTCCACGCACTTGCCTGGAACCTTGGGGAGGACTTTAGGGAGAACCCTGCCGTTTGGGCATCCAAGAAGTGTTTTGATTGGGATCGTGCAGAAAAGGAGCTGCCCAACTTTCTGGAAGAAATTCCTGACTGTCCTTGCACCTTGGCCCAGGCCAGGGCTGACACGGGCAGGTACCACGTAAGTGACTGATTACCTTTCACTGTCTAATAGTTGGGTTCAACAACTCGTATGTTATGCATAAATGTTAAAGGTGCGTTTTGAAATAATATTAATTGTTGATGTGGGCTTCAAAATCCGCCAGTAAAATAATAAAATTACCAATTAAGAGAATAGAGGCACCTGATATAATTTTTTTGTAACAATACATATCTCTTGGAATCTAAATATTGAAAGTATTCAGGTTCAATGTATGCTATGAGTTCTTTCGGATCTTTTACACTGAATAACTTCCGTTAGTTATAGTCACATTAAAATAAACTTCAAGGTAGAGTTATGAAGTACAAATAAACCTGTGAATTGCAACTTGTTTAACATTTTAAAGACTTCCTTCAGCATTTGGTAAGGGTTACAAATCTTTCCTCACCTTGTCCTTCCTTATCACTTTCTTAGGCAGATATACTAAATTTTTGTGCAATGCAACACAGCACTAGAAAGTAAATACCCTATCAAATAAATGGGTGGGCGCAACTCGCACAGTTTCACTCCACAGAATTCTGTGGAGTTACAACATAAAAACTCCATGGGATTCAGCGGAATTCCGCCAATGGGTGGAAAATATGCAGCTTGCACTGTTCGCGCTGCAAGTTAGCACCGGTAGCGAGAGCAGTGCTGAAAATCAGCACAAATGGCAGCATGTGTTAAGCAAGAGCATGCGGCCATTCGAGTTGATTTTGCTGCCGCTCGAGTAGAAAATCTACCCGAGTGGCAGCAAATCGACTCCAGCGGCAGCCCTCCGTCCGCGACCCCTTGTGAGCGACGCCGACCACCCATGTCAGAAAATCGATCTAGGGGATGCCAAATCTCGCTCGCCAGCTCACATATTATGGAGCTTTGTGAGAGAAAAATGTTACCAAGCTGCGATTATCAGAATTTGGCCAGAACTCCATGTTAAAGAGTAATGTGGAGTGGCCAAATATCTGCCAATTCCGGGGGCAGAATGGAGCATTACGCCCACCCCTAATCAAAACTTTGTGCCTCTTTGCATCACTTTATCTGACTTTCCAAACTAAACCTGCACACACACTCACCCACATGCAAACACACACAAATAAATGGCCGGATACTTGTCTTCATCATGGATGTCCGATAATTCCCAAACTCCACAAGAAAGTTATTAAGTCTTTCACGTAGTAGAGTTGACCCCATATTATTTTTGAAACATGTCATGAGTTGCTATCTGTGTCTAAGAGTTCTAGTTTAACTATCTTGTGACAGACAATTGAGTGATACACAAATTAATTCTGGGCATTCTCAAAACAATGAATCTTTCTTCCAGACTGATTATTTAGAATGAATGCCACTTCCCAGACAACCACCTTGAGGTCCCCTCTTTCAAGAATTTCTGCATTTTATTTTTCCATAGGCCCCTCTCTCTAACATTTGGCGCCTCTAAGGACGAGATATACCTGCATTACCTTCTGTTCCCATATACAATCCAGAAGCACCATACTTCACAACCCATTCAACTCGATGGTTGAGATGGGTGTGCACTCTACAAAGAATGAGCAAAGACTCTATAATGAGAATTTCTTGTAGATAATTTTAGCTTTGTCCATTTTTATCTCTTTCTTATCATCCTGTTTACAAATAAAGATATGCCAAATAACAATGAAGCCAATAGTAAATTGTAAGGTAATCTGTTTCTTTCATGGATCAGAAACTAGATCACCAGTGCTATACTGCAATAGAGTGTAAGATCTGAAACTCTAGTCTTGCAGCGACAGAATTCCCTGGCTGTCATCTGTAATCCACAATGACAGTAAAAGCGGAAGCCAAAACTGCTGCCCTGCAAATTTCCTTCAGGGAAGCTTTCTTGCTGATGTAGAGGAGGCCAGCCTCATTAGAAAATGTCCCAATACAACTGGCAGCTTGTCAGACAGAGTGTATACCTTTTAAAATGAGAACTCTAATATACCTCAAGATGCCTTGGACAGCTTTTGCCCTTTCTAGGCTTTCTTGCAGATCACAAAAAGCTGCATTGATAACGTTTTCTGACAAAGATGACTAGATCAGTGCTGGCCATCCAACAGCTATAGCTTGGAGTTAATACTGATCTGGGAAGAGAGACCAATGTTATGTGCCAGAGAAGGAACACCAGGCCTTTGTTATAAATTCATGTCCTGTTTTCAATGTTAATGACTGAGGCAAGAACATAAGGCACTATGGCACACAGTAACTATATTCCTAATGGATGTTGCAGCTACCAAAACTACAGTCAAAGGATCAAAGGGATACTTCTCCAGGGTTCAAAAAGAAGAGCTTGAACCCGAACTCTAACATTCATAAAGGAACAACTAGTTTTGTAGATGATTTAGCAACTAAACCCCCTTGAATAATAGAGACATTAGTTCTTCCAACATCTTTAGCACTACACAAGGCCGACAAAAAAGATAGCAGCAGCCTACTGCGCTTGGTGTGTATCAACTGCTGACTTCCTATTAAACCCCTTGAACAAAATGGGGTTGCCAAACTCATGTCATGTCTTTAAATACCTCATCTGTTCCAATGTCCTGAGGATGCCTAATAGTACAGTCAGGTAACATATGCAATCACCTCTTTTCCCTACAAGACTGCATTGTTGTCAGTGCTCTCTTGCAGTCTGGAAATACTCTTCTTAGCCCTCTTAAATAGATCTGACCTCACAGCACTATTAAAATGCCTCCACTTGACTGGAACCTTCTGATGAACTATGGTAAAGCTAGATTTCGATCAGTTTTAATGACTGTTTGTGAGAAGTTACCCTATTTTTGGACACCACACCACATACATCCACAATGGACTGTCTCGGATCACGGAATCAGATCTACCATCCAAGCTCAAGACACAGACTCAGGTGAAACACTGGATCTACTGTAAGAGTATCAAACACAGAATTTGGTTGAAATACCTAGACTAGTGTCAAAGGATCAAGCCCAGAACAAATAATTCACCACCTAATTATGGGAACCTCCCATTATGAGACCCTACAAATCCTGCTTCTAGAAACACTCTGGTCACTGTTTTGGATGCCCTCTTGGTCATGCTGAGTAGAACTCAATCATCATACTATGTGCTTTTTGATTTCTCTTTAGCCTTTGACAGCAACCCACATAGCACACTTTACCACTGTGTCCACAGCACCGCCTGCCACATAAGCCATGTAATTGACAGCTTCAAGAAGGCCCCCTTAGTAGGATAATTCATTTCTGATTCTGCAAAGGTCACACTGTCAACCACACATAAGGATCTCTGCACCTCCTCACCATATAGATGCTACCCAAATCCACCACAATGTCACCAGCCACGTAAAAGTGTCTTCCATAAAAATGTCTAAACACAGTTTGAAGTGCTGTCTGTATTAGGGGTATGATACTTTTCAGGTTGATAGTAATTGTAAATCATAAGCAAATATGCTTCCTCTTGCAGACGGATTATGGCTGTGATATGGAGAAGGGGAGTGTGTGTACCTACCACCCAGGTGCTATTCACTGTGTACGAAGCATCCAAAGCAGGTAATATACAGCACTATCAAATTCCCTCAGCGATATTACAATTCCGAAGATGGAATATGTGTATGAAAGTCAATCAACAGATGTAGATTGACGACTTTACAGGCCTCCATGAATTTACTCCATGGACATTTGAGCCAGAATTATAGCACATGCACCACTAAGAATGAGACACCGTGAATCCAAAGTAGGCATCAGGTAGAACATAGCGTCCCTGTGATCTCTAAGGACTCTGTGCGTTCAAAGAAGGCAAAGCGAGAAAATGTCAAAACCTACCCTACCTTTGGACCGTGTCCATACCAATTTAATGTATTCTTTGGCCCGTTGTTATATATTGGGCTCTGCATGCTGCATGCAGGCAACTCTTGGCCATGTGAGTTTAAAGTGGGAAACCATATTGTTTCGACTGCTATGAAGTATAGCGAACAGTACATTCATTCCTAATCAGGAATCTCATGTTAGTTTGTTTACTGTCTGGTTGTGTAGCTTTAGGATAGGAGTGCCCCATTCTTGCCCATCTTGGAGATTTGTGAGTTGAAAGCGAAATCCCTCTCCACTGGGCCTCCCCGATTTCACCCTGTGGGCCAAAGACTCTGAATAAGCTCAGGGAATGGATAGACTTGGTCCGGAGCATATGCAACAAGGGTCCTCCCTCATCTTTTTCTAAGGAGTCTGGGGGCCAAGTAGTACAAAGTTTGCACAGCAGAAATATGGTTATCTGTCATTATAAATCATTGACTTTGCAAATCCAAAATATGCCTCCTCTTTTGGAATGAACCATGCCAGTACTCTAATTCATGAACTTGCCACAGGTTTACTCTGTACCTTTTTTGTTTGAACCATGTTGCGCTGTATGTCAGTGAAGGCAAAAATATAGTCTGCACCACCGATAGACAACCGAATCATTTGAGTCAAAGGCAGGAAGGAAAGGGTGGCTCAGGTGCAAGGCGTGTAAGAAAATATCTGGTCACTTTGTAATTGACTATGCAGAATTTTGGATCTAAAGTAGAGATGGGCAAAGATGTATCAACCAGTAAAGTTGTGGGAGTTCGTGATTTTCACCATTTGCATAGTTTGAGAAGATTCACAGTTTAAGTTCGTCTTTGCTTGTGCAAAGTTATTCTGCACATTGCGATTTAATTTGCACTGTGTTGCGAGCTCATTATCAGTCCAATCCAGCAATGGCAAATGCATGCAACATTGCTTCGAGGGTTTACTTTTTGTGTTGTAAACCGTAGCAAAACTCACAATTTTCACACAATTGTGGAGAAAAACCTTACAATGTTGTGTCTTCCATTGCAAAGTTTTCTAATATTAGTTTGCAAAGGCTGTACAATGAAAATTGGAACGGTGCACTCGGCGAGTCCAAAGAAGGTAAAGGGAAGACCTCAATACAGTATCTTATATTTCAAGGAATCTGTTTGCCCAATTCATACAAGAATTTTTTTCTGCCTGAATAGCATTTTTCGAATGCTTGCATGGTGTGTGAGTTCAAAGCAGATGCGAAAAAGGATTGTGAAGTTGTGAGCATGAACAATGTGGTCTTTTTACTCACATGAAGATAAGAGAATGAACCCAAACTTTGCTGGGAAGGTACTATGGTGGTTGCTGTGAGCACGGAATTGACCATAGTGAAATAATCACTCTTTTTCACTTGTTCTTCTTACATCCAAGACCACCCTTTGTTTGTGAGAGTCTGAATGGTTGTTCTTGTGCTTCTCTTTTCAGTCCTAAATATGGTTCTGGACAGCAGTGCTGCTATGATTCATCGGGTGCCCAAGTTCTCACAAAGGACTCATTGGGAGGCAGCACTCCAGACCGCGGCCATGACTGGGGCTCTCCGCCATACAGGAAGCCCCCCAGAGTCCCTAGCTTTTCCCACTGGCTCTACGATGTCATCACCTTCTACTATTGCTGCTTGTGGTCTGACAACTGCCAGTTCTACCTTGAGCGCAGACCCTCCAGCGAATGCCGTACCTACACACCACCCAGAGTTGGTAAGTTTAACTTTGTGTGCAAGTGCACAGGCATAAAGAAGTTAAGTACTTCAGCAACAGCTGACAAATATTTTTGTTGGTCTGTTGGGACTTTTTCTGCAACAAAATAGTTTGTAAAGTTGATTATTCTTGCAAAATCATTTTTGGGAGGATTATTCTCATGTAAAATTATAATTTTGCATATTCTTTCTCCTCCCACAAAATGTACTTTTTACACCGACCTAGAATATGTTCTACTCTATATGAACCTGAAAACATCCTTTCCATCTATGATTTACTGTCATTATTTCCCCACCCTCCTGCTTAACTTTCTCCATTCTATACCCAACAATCCTAATTGGTTGATCACTCAATATCTAAAATATCTAAAATATCTAAAATACCATCCAGTTATTCACCCAAAAATTCATTATAAGCATGTAGTTCTTACAAATTTAACAATTACTCCCGAGCCTTGTTCATCCTAATTTCCCCTGGAAAATGAATGAATATATAAATAAATAAAAGTACAGGACAAACACATCGTCAAGATAAATTTGCTCCTTAAAATCCACAGAGAAATTCGAGGTCAGCCACCCACCACCTTCATATGATGAGGTTGATGACAGGTATGAAAAGCAACGTAAAAATGAATCTGGGCAAACCTGCAGAGGAAACTAGGAGGAGAGTTATGACGTTGTGGAAAACTTTAATTTAGAAAAAAGTGGTTTTCGACCTAATCTGCTTGTTTTAGTAAATTCCTCAGGTGAATTTTGTGATTAAAAAGCACTACCAACTAAGCTAGCTAATTTTCAGGGGCTCATTTTAAAACTCTTTCACACAACATACAAAGAAATTTAAATTCAAATTCTTTCTCAATATGTAACAATTTCAGTCTGTCCTGCCATCAGAAACGTGGCCTTGCCTTTTTCAGGTTAAGTAGGAGGCCAATTTGACTCTTGGATTTGGGGAGATCAGTCTTTTTAAATCAACTTTGTTTTCACCCTTGAACACTCATTATTTGGGTCAGCACATCTAGAGATCTTACAAACATTTCTTTAAAGGGAATAATGTGAGATGGGCCCCTTTCTATAGTTTGGAGATATGGATAAGCTGTTTCTGAGAAATCTCCTACCAGTGACTTCATGAAATTGTGTTTGTCAAAGAGGCAACACCATTTCAGCCCAGAGCTATTTAACTCCCCCATATTTTCCCCCAGTTAGTTGTAGCCAATTATCAGGTGTTCAAGTTCTGATGTCCGATAGTCAGGAATATAGGTTTATCATACAGATCAAAGAACCTGTCTACTGCCATGACTATTTATGTGTCATTTGCACAGGACCGAAAACGCAAGCACAACCATGATTAATGGGGATTTAAGAGCACAGGTAGATGTTAAAAGTGAAATATTTTCATTGATTGTTCAGGTAAAAATAATTCAAACCAGGCCTAGGGTGTTCCCTCCACGCGCACCAATAATACACTCAACTGATATACTGAATGTAATGTGATAATAACTCTAGATTGGATGAGAGCGCCAATCCAAGAAAAGCGATGTGTGTGCTGTCTTTAGTTTTCACTTGTCTTCTTAGAACGCAGGTGTGGGCATCCAAGTTTAGTGAACCCTTTGTTGGGCTGAAATGGTGTTGCCTCTTTGAAGAAAGTCCAGATGTACATGTACAAAGCACAGGTTACTCTACTCTACACCCCACCAAAAGCTCCATGTCCTTAACAGTGCAAGCGACTTATTCGGACTGCCAGTCTATACATGAGGTACATTACCTGGGATAGCGCACCCACTCCACAGGTTTGTTACTTTTTCTACAAGTGCTTGTTGACACCTACACTGCCTCAAATAGAAAGTTGGATCATCGTCTCTGTACAACTTTGGAAAGCTGTAACACCCTATGACAATGTTTTTTTCTGGACAACCCTGTGTTTTTCTCCTTCCCCTCCCTACCCAACTATGTGACCTTAGCCATCAAGCGAGCCATCCAGATATGCTCCTTGTGTTTTAGATATTTTTTGTTAACATCAGAATGTATTCCAATGTTAAAGGGGCACACAAAGTTACCCCAATATGAGTTCGTTTTTTAGGTCTCGCCTAGCGACGCAGCGAAGCTGCTCACTAGCGAGATCTATTGTCGTCGACTTAAGTTTGGAAGGGGGACAGGAGATGTACACTTTCCCAGACAGCCGATGTGCACGCTCACGGCGTGTCTATCAGCTTGGTCCCGGACAGCACATGGGCACGCGCACGGCGTGTCTTTCAGCTTGCGCCCGGACAGCCGATGTGCATGCTCGCACGCTCACGGCGTCTTTTGTAGGTTGCGGCTGGACAGCCAATGTGCACGCTCATGGTGTCTTTTTTAGGTCTCGCGCCTAGCGTTGCAGTGCGCAGCCCTGCTCGCGCAGCGAGAGACTTCTTGTAGGGGGTTTTAAAACTAACCTAGGAATCACACACGCTCGTGCGCACGGCCGCCATGTGGTTTCAATTATCGTGCCCAGACACGGGTGCGATAATTGAAACCAGATGTCTCGCTGTGGCGCGCACGCGCGCACTACTCGTTCCTATGATGAGGCCCAGGGATCTACTCGTGTGAAGGGATCTTCTCCACTGAGCAGGGGCCTCTACTTACTCCCTGAAGCCGGAATCTACTCCAGCAGTTAGACACCCTGGTCATCTTCCCGTAGTAGGGGTACTCTCCAACCAGCGGCTCCTGCACGCGGGAAGATCCCCAGGCATGAGAACTTTTCTCCAGATAGGGTGTAGACTTCCATGGACGGGAAAAGTTCTCCGGGAACGTGAGGCGATCTACATACATCCAGGCAGGTCCCTGGATCGCGAGCAGATCTCCAGACTCGGGGGTAGACTTCCATGGACAGGGACAGTTGTCCAGGCATGTGAGGCGAGCCCCAGACATTCGGGCAGATATCCATACATCCGGGCAGATCGCCATGCACAGAGGTAGGTTTGCGGGATCGCGAGCAGATCTCCACACACTTCTATAGGACGGGGGGCAGTTCTCCAGGCAAGTGAGGCGATCCCCAGACATCCGGGCAGATCCCCAGGCACAGGTCTTAGACTCGCGCGCAGATACTCTCAGCTGAAGTTGATGCTCTGCGCGGATATAATCAGTTCGGAAGGCCGCCCCCACTCCCACAAAGGGCAGGGGAGCTAGGTGGAGTAAGCCCCACCAATCAAATAACATCAGCCCTTGTGGGAACAGATCACCTGGTGGAGGGGGGAGGGGCAGTGTCTCCGCTCTAGGGCGAACTTAAGCCCTTGTCTGCCACGGAGAGTAGCACTGTGGGCAGGCGGCAGGGCGAGCTCTCACCCATGACATCTTCCATCACAGGACATGTCGCTGCCTCACTGGAGGGCAGCCCTCCACCCCGTGACACACAGATCTCGGTGCCCGTACTGCCCCTGCTGCTGGATGCAGGCTTACTGCCACGCAGAGACCTCAGATCCTCAGGCGATGTGGACGTGGGAGGTGTAAAGTGTCACCCGACCAGCGTCTCACTTACCCATCACAAGTCACTGCATCGCCAGAGGGCAGACCTCACCCCTCCTCCCCCATAAAGATCGTTGTGGGGATCTAACACAGGGGTCTGCTGTTTGTGGAGATATAGCACAATGGATTGTGGGGATCTTGCAGGGGGGGCTCTGCTGTTGGTGGGGATCTAGCCTAAGGAAATACTGATTGTTTGTGGGGATCTAGCACAGGGGCTACTGTCTGTGGGGATCTAGCACAGTGGACCCTGGGGATCTAGCGCAGGGGCCTCTAGTGTTGGTGGAGATCTAGCACATGGAACTCTACAGTTTGAGGGGCTCTAGCACAGTGGACTCTGGGGATCTAGCACTTCTGTTTTCTTGCTAATGGGTTATTGGGATTCGAGATCTTTTGCGACAAATGTTTCAGGTTGAAATCGTATTAGAATCTCATGGTTTGTGAACCTGCATAGAGTGCCCTCTAGTAAATCACAAAAGGGTGTTAACTGTTTCTGCTTTAGATCCTTTTGGCGAAGTTTCCTCTTTTACGCATTCACGCGACTTTGAGCTATTGACATTGTAAATGACAATGCCTTTTTATTTAGGTTTTGGGTTTTAAAACGTAAATAAAAGACATTGACATTTACAATACTAATAGCTTAAACTCCCGCAAATGCGAGACCTATTGCATTGCAAATGCTTGTTTTTGCTCTATCAACCAAGACTATGTTGTAACTGACTGTGGTGGCAGAGAAACAACCTATGTTAGCTGTGTTCCTGTTTGGAGAGTGCCTACTGGCTGTCCCCAGGAAAAGGTCCATTCAGTCTCATATTTGGGCATCTTTGGCCATCATAAATTAGAACTGCATAAAAGAAGTCTCTTGTGAATGTGGAATGTATTTCACAGGTGGAATTGTGGGGTTCGGAGTTCGTTTAACCTCATCCACAGATGTTATAACAAATAGGTAAACTAGATGCCCATTCCTAATTGAAGGTCATTCAGTTCAGATGTTGGAGACAGAGGGTCTAAGTGTTTTTCTGCAGGGTAAGGGACTAATCACCTTGATGACTGTACTAGCAAGAACTTCTAAATTAACCTCCTTTTTCTTGCATACATACGGTTTTTCACAGACAAAATAACTCAGGGCTTTCTGTACCATAGCTGAGAGTCTCCTCCTGCTCCATGGACACATTCAAATATATTATAATTTTTTTCCGATTCAGAAGAGGCCTCTGAGTTTTGTGGAGGATTTAAACCTATTCAATAACCATAAGAGATGAGTTTTTGGCTGTAGGTACACATGGTACGGGAGTACGCTCATTAAGGTTTCACTTACGGACCTGCTGTCTCTGCCACTTAAATCCATGCCCATTTTGTGGCAGGCTCAATGGGTAAGGAAAAAATAGCTGACAACGTCATAAGTTGTACCACTTAACCCATTTTAACTTTGCCCTTCTCAGTTCCACTGTCTTTTTGCTTTTTGGCAAGCTTGAGGGGCCAATGATTCCTTCAAACTGTAAATTGGCATTGTTTTGGTGTATCTTGAGAGAGGGAGACCCTCCATTTGTCTCCCCACCCTACAGTTTCAGAGGGGGTAACTATATCCTAACCCCTCATCGAACTTCTTCCCACATTCTGCCTTAGCTGCTGGCAACATTTAATAGTTTCTTCAAAGGAAGAGGCTTGGGGCTAACGGTCAACTATTCTGTGTTTATTTTTTCTTGTGTTTAAGATTTATTTGAACATTATGTTCAGAGTAACACTAACAGGGCATCCATCATTTGGGCTACCCTTAGCTATTCAAGCATTTATTTATTTTTAAGAATGGAGATTGCAAGATGGAGGACAGATGCTGCACCTAGAGTACAGCCGGAAATCCACATCCACACTATCTCCCAGTTTACACCAATAAATGACTACACAACCTACATAATTTAGCATGCTACCACTGGTGACAAGTGGTTCCGCACCCGACATGGAGGTAGTATGTGCTATATAAATGCTGCAATACTATACAGTAATCATATACAAAGAAATGGACATGTACAAGGGCACACTAGGTGAACATCCAGTGTTTTCCTAGGACAATAATAACCGATTGGTGAAAAAAGCCTCTAAATCTATCTGTAAGTTAAGACACCTCACTTAACTAAACCTCAGTCAGGAAACTAATACACATTGAAGGGGGTATATTTTTACCATTGACCTCTGTGAATAAACTGGCACCATAAACCTGTACCAAAAACTGTTTCTCAAAGCTCTTTTGTTAAGAGCTTTGGGCAGTCAGTTTGTGTCAAGGAGACCTTGACCTTTAGGTAGTGATGTTGCCTTAGCCTATGAGAAGATTCCCTTGGCAAGTTTTCTCAGTTGTGTAGATCGATGTGGACTGAAAAGTACTTCACATGTGCTCAACTAACCCATACCTCAAGCTTCTGCACCAGACTGTGGGTTTGGTATAATAAAATATTAGCAAAACAATTTATAATCCCTAACTAGTTAATTATTGTGTAAGAAAATGCCTTTTTTTGTATGGCCACCCCCTTAAGTTTTTTGACTAATGCTACTGTTTTTTCGAATCTGAGAGTGCACTGAGGCCTGTTGATCAGACTTCAGTGCCAGTGCCCTGACCCTAAAACGTGTATGTCAAATTGGCTTATACCAGGTTGGCATAAGCTGACTTACTTGTAAGCCGTAGTACAAGGTACAAAGAATACCTAAGGCTTGTAAGTTAGAGGGTCACCCAGGGGATTTCAGCACTATTTGTAACACAGTCCTCCATTGCAGCCTGGCACAGTAGTTTTGAACTGCTAGCCCGACTTTGTCATTTAAAGCAATTGCAAGGTCAAAACTCCCCCTGAAATATGTGCAAGTTATCCCTCCAGTGGGCCTACTCAACCCTAAATCAGGGTGCAGTATATTTCATGGACAGAACATGCATTTTACATGTTCTGAAAGTAAAAATGTGAATTTTTTGTTTTACTGTGGAAAGACTTTGGGGCTCAATTGGCAAGCACAGGGTTACAGGCTGACCCCTAAGCTGTGCTATCTCCTGAACAGTGTGACCAAAGTTGATACTCCAGGATATCAAACAACTTGTAACATTGAGTCTGACAGGATTCTCTAGCTGGAATTAATGTAACAGGTGGTGGTGTGCAACTTTTAAAAAGTTGCCACTTTGTTTCCGTCGATCTCCTATGCCTATAACAGAGGAGGGAAACCACTTGTCATCCCGTTTTTTTCAAGGGCATGTAGCCCCTTTGGTAGCCATACCTCTGGGTTTGGATAGGGAGCTTGGGACACCGAGAGAAGAGTTCGGCCATCTTGAGGGTGGGCAGAATGTGGCATCTTGGGATAGCCAGATGCCACATTTTCCGGAAAGTGGTCATCAGGAGGAAGGGAACATGGTAGCTCATCTGCTACTGACCGCGTCGACAAATACAACACTTTCTGAGCATAAAATGGGCACTCCTGGCCCCCAGAACTCAGATTTCATCTGGACTGGAACAAGGACCAAAGAAGGGCTACCCTGCTGCACTGTGAAACTGGCAACAGGAGACTTCACCAGCGTGGACTGCACCTGCTGAACCAGGTGCCTAGCAGAGGAGAAGAGGCTGTGCCTGCTGTGTTCTGCTCATGGAGAAGTCGTCTCCAGGGCCCAGCCAAGGCAAGAGACTCAAAGGGTTAGTTGGCTGACCTCCTGTTCACAGCATAGGGCACAACAGCTGAAAAAGCCTGCTGGGGCACATTGGTAGACCAGAATCTTCAGACCGCCACCAGCCTCCACTGTGCAGCACCAGAGACCAGAACTTGATGCTAAAAGCTGTACCTGAGTCCGTTGGACCTGGAAGAGTTCTCGAAGTGCAGCTTGGTCACCTAGAAGTCGAGTTATTACCTAGGGAAGGATTTGGCTGTGACAGCGATACTGGGCGACTGGTAGCCCAGTGGAGACAGGACTTCTACCAGGACCGAGAGGACTTCGAGGGGTGTCTACCCTGTGACCAGGACTGCCTCACCCCTTTCATGGAATTAGGAATAGCAGCAGGAAGACCTCCATCGACCGCGTAGCATCCACATCATCCTTGAGCATCTTCAGCATCCTCTATATCTTGCATCAGGACCACTTCCATCGGAACCTATTGCATACGATAAAAGTGCCTGGAACATCCTGAAGCCTGCTTCTGCCTTTCAGGTAACTGCTTCTGAGGGCCTTGCTGCTCCCGCTGATTGTTTCCCTATTGGAGTTGGTTGTGTAAAGGAACTCTAAGTAACCGCATTGACACTTGCCCATAGGTTTCATGAAAAAGTTTCTAAGTGTCAAATTAATTGGGTTTACCTGCCGGTTATCATGCCGTTACACGAGATTATGCAGTTCTAAAGGTCATACATCAGGACCTTTTAGTAAAAAAGTCCCTTGAAGTGATAGGGGTGACTTGGACCTTGCCTTATTCCTAACATACTTTTCGGGATACTTGAAACTCTCCATTTCTTGGGTGCGAGCCCTGACGAGGTTCCCTCTGGCAAATTGGGAACGAAACACGTTGGCTGTATGCCAGTTTTTAAAGATTGATTGAATAAAAGAAGTAATTTTGGTACAAACTTTGCTTGCTTGATTGACTCCGCAACGAGTGCACCTTCCATCTTTCTTGAAAATGTGGCTACTATTGGCACCTCCGGACGGCGGGTGCAGGAAGTGATTGCACCACTCTCTAATATATTGTACATGAGGATTGGATGTGCTTGACCTTGGTCTGCCATTTGTTCTTTTTCTGTTAACCGGTTTACCAATGCTTGTTCGTGGTTAAGTGAAAAAGTGCATATTTACTGTGCCGTGTAAAATCTATATCTCCGGCACCCTCCGGTGGATCTGTTTCATTGTAGTGTCTAAAAATACAGTCTATTTTAATAAAGTGATGTCTGAGTTCTTAAGTGGCTTATGTATTTCTTCTTCATTTGCTATGGTGCTGTTTAAATGCTTTACACGTATTCCCTTAATTAAGCCTTGATGCTTAGAGCTACAGCTACCCAGGGTTGAGCTAGAGGGTTTAACAAGTGAAACCTACTGGTACTAAAGTGTATAACACAGTGAGGTTGCACAACCACACAATATAATACAACCATTTCCTCACAAATTGTAAGTGCATTATTTTTTGGATGGGGGCAGAAAGAGGAATGCGGGTCATGTATGAAACAAATGACCATGATAATCTGTCTTCTATGTCTTCTGAAACCCATACAGGATGAGGAGGCAGGGGGTTAGCTGAATGGAAGAAAGCAGGGAGGATTAGGGGCAAAGGATGGTTGTGAGAGGGGTCAGGAAAAAAGTACTAGATGAGAAGGCATGGTGTGAAGAAGGGCAAGGGGGCAAAGGTAAGGTATAAGGAGGATCAGATTGGTTGAAGCAGGAGAGGAGAAAGGAAGAGGGGTAGAAAAGGAGAGGTTGTTGGAGATCCTTCCTTCCATGATTGGCCAAAGGATCAATGGAGCAGCCCTTCACCCCCTTGTGCAGGTCGCCACTCCGTTGCCGACGCCTTAGCCTGAGGCGCCATTCCTCAGCTTCTCATTCCCCTAAGGCCCTGGTTCGAGCCTCGCTTCGCTCCTGATTTAACTTTCATTGTAGCTACATCTGGGTAGTTATTTGATTTTTTATTCTGTATTCTGTTGCATGGATTTATTCAGTTTGCTTGATTTCTTCTTCTGTCTGCCTGTTTGCCTGTAAAGCACTTCTTTGCACTGTAATTGTTTTCTTTTATTGTCACTCTTACTTTAACCCCCTGCTCGTCTCTGGTGTGTTTTTCCCCATGCACCCCCTGCGTCGCCCTACTGGTCCTAACCGGTTCACCCAGTGCTGTCCCACCTTCAGCCCCTCCAGCCACCCCAGGGCTACTCAATGGAGGCCACTGCACGGCGCGCTAAAGGCAAGCCTGTCTGTACCCATCCGCATCCCTACCACGCCCTCACCGAATCTTCAACCTTGGAAACAGCTAAATCAGCCCCCAGCTCACCACCATCTTGAACACCTCTATCAACTCCAGCGCTTTCCGGAAGCCTGGAAGCACGCAGAGGCCAGGCCCCTCCTGAAGAAGCCATCAGCAGACCCCACAGATCTACGGAACTGCCATACAATCTCCCTCCTTCCCTTCAACACACAACTGAACAGTCGCCTGGAAAGACACAACCTACTCAACGCATCACTATCGGGATTCAGGGCCAACCACAGCATGAAACAGCCTTCATTGCAGCGATAGACGACATACGAACTCAAGACGAGACAGACAACCGCCATCATCCTCTTAAACCTCTCCGCAGCCTTCGACACACTCTCTCCCACCGAACCTTCATCCAACAACTCCACCAGATCGGTATCACAGGCAACGAACTCATGTGGTAAGAATCCTTTCTCTTAGGACGTACCCAGAAAGTTCACCTCCCACCATTCACCTCGCCCCCTAAACACATCATCTGTGAACTACCACAAGGCTCTTCCCTGAGCCCTACCCTCTTCAACATCTACATGACACCACTCGCGGATATTGTAAGATCACACAACATTAACATCGTCTCCTACTCCGACGACATCCAGCTCATCCTTTCATTATCAGAAAAACCCACTGAGGCCAACAACAACTTCCACAATTGCATGCAGAGCGTCGCAACATGGGTGAGAAACAGCTGCCTCAAATTAAACATGACAAGATGGAGGTTCTGGTCTTCGACAGAGACAATCCCCTCTGGAACGACTCCTGGTGGCCCTTGGAGCTTGGACTCACCCCAGTACCCAAAAATCAAGCATGCAGCCTAGGCATCATATTCGACAGCAAACTCGCAATGAAACAACAGATAAACAAAGTGCCTCTGCCTGTTTCCACACAATCCGACTACTCTGGAAAATCTTCAGATGGCTCCCAACAAGCAGACGGAGAACAGTCACACAAGCCCTCATCACCAGCCGACTCGACTATAGCAAAGCACTCTATGCAGGCACCTCGACCGAACTCATGCATTCTCGTGCCGGGAGGTGCGTCCTCTGCAGCTCGTGGCTCCCGCAGCGCGGGACGCGCTTGGGGCTCCCGCAGTGCGGGACGCGCGCGTGCCATGCTTAGGCATGCCAGGGCCCAGGGCGGGCATGTCTGCGCCCGTCCGTGGCCAAACGAGGCCGGGCTGGGCCCACCCTCTGAAGCTTCTGTTCCTGAGTTCTAACATCTTCAATGGGATTTTGAAAGTGTGTAGCCCCAATGCCTCTACTTGGATATTGAGCCTGTATTCCTCGTAAGGTACTGTTTTCCATTTTTCTCTTTTTCAAGTGATCAGAGCGGTTTCCTTTCTACCCCTGGTCCGTGCAGGCTTATTACTGTTTGCGTAGTTTTTTCACTTAAAGCCTGAAACAATTGTTGGGATCATGGGCAAAAGAAAAGGGGGTGTCTCTGGTACCACCCTATCTCCTGCAGTAAAGTTTACCCCAAAGTCCACACCAAAGCCTACTTCAATTGACCGGATGCTCGAACGAACAGTTAGTGCTATTAGTAATGAAATTGCCAGAACTGAACGGAGGCTTTCCATCAATGCAGACGGCCTCAGTGGGGGTCTTCCCGGCCTGTCCCCTTGTGTTACATCGGATTTACCTACAGCCACACCCCCATAACAGTGCCGAGCCTTTTTCCACACACGGCCCTGTAACAAACCGAACACTGACTCCTCCATCTGCTACTCCCTCTGATCTCTCCAAGCCTCCAAGCAACAAGACCTTGTCTACAACATTAACAAAGAGAGTTAAACGTGGGTAAGTGCGTAAACAGACAGCTAGTCCTCTTCCTTCTCCCCCCGAGACCCCGCAAGTGGCTGCACATGTGCCCGAGGTGGACCCACTGCTTGCTTTGGTCTCATGCACAAAAGCCCCCGAGAGTTCAGTTCCAACCTCAGTACAACTCTCACAGATGGACAAGTCACATCTCATTAACTCCTTTAATGATCTCTTGGCTACCCAGCTAAAGACTCTTTCAGAAAATTTGTGCTCATCAATTAAAACTATTCTTTCTCCTTTAGTCTTACGTTTAGATACTGAGTCCAACTTGGCCGCCCTTGCCATTAATCTCATAGACTCAGCCAAAGGTACTTCGATCAGCACTACCTTCAATTTTGTCCCTTGAATAGGACTCCCAATGGTCCTCCAGAAAAGTCTATTCCAGCACTACAGGCCCTGTCGTCTGCTAGCAACTTGCCAGTACAAGCTGCCCTCCCTCATACTAAAATCTTTGCTACCGATCCGACAGCAGACCAAGTACCTCCTTCTCTTCTTGTTTCACCAATATCGCAAAGGACCCAGAGGACAAAGTGGCACCAACTCACTTCCAGATGCAGTCACAGCTACCAGTCATCAATCTTCCCCCTGCGGCATGTCCGTACGTGGCTGTCCTGAGAGGGGTCCCCTCATTGGGCCTGGACTAACGCGAATCGTATGATCAGCTTTTTAATAACTCTTTAGACTGTCTGGCACGACACAAAGTCTTGCCTTTTTGGTATACTAAGGACATTTTGCACGTAAGGATATGCTTATAGATTGGACCAAATCGGCCGGACACACATGAGGACTGGATTGTGGTTAATTTCGGTCTCCCAGACCTGGTATATCATCTGTTATTTCACGCCAGATTAAGCAACTAGGCTTTTGCTTCCATTTCTTTGGTCCCGTTAGGCTTTTTTTTATAGACCCTCTTCTGACCTCAGGCAGTACCCACTCAATTCAGTTTTCATCCGTAGTGCTCATGATACATCATCCTCTAACTCTCACAGGGTTCTTAATATATACCAAGATAATTTAGCCCCGATACCCATTGTTAGTCAACCACCTTCTAATGTCTTGCCGGTACCCCAGGCCTCACAGAGTGTTTCTTCTGCTACGTGCCCTTTACTTACATCCAATAGATTTGAGGCACTATCCGACTTGGATTGACTCCTAGGCCCAAAAGTAGTTTTAACACCTGATTCCTCTGGTATTACACCTCTGAATGACAACCCCACAGAGATAATCACTTCTACCCCGCCACCAGAGTTAGTGGCAGTCGCAACCCCCACTCATACTACGCACACACACCACAGAACCCTTTCTGTACTTAGTTGGAATGTGGCAGGTCTCAAAGGGAAGATCAATAATGAAGATTGGAGGGCATTTGTTTCCAAGTTTGATTTAATCTTGTTGCAGGAGACCTGGCTTATTGCCCCTCCACACTTTGAGGGCTATGCGTGTTATTCGAGCCCTGCTATTGCCTCCACCCATGGCCATGCGGCCGCCGGATTAGCTACCTGGGTTAGTTTAAGCCTGCAGGTAGAGGTATCTCAGATAAAATCTAGTTCCTCTGCCTTTTTAGCATTAATAATACGAGTTCCAAAGACAAACATGGCTTTTTAATCTGATACATTTTTATAATAACAATTTTTTTAACGCTAGCTGTTCACACTATATTAGCCTATTTAACTTTACATCCCTACTACAATCTAAGGCTGATTATCGTGCTTCTTAAGTTAATTTTTTCCTTTGCGGCGACTTCAATGCTAAGATTAATGGGGGCCTTAGGTCATCAGACTCTGACATAAATAGGCAGCATACTTTGGAAGATGTAAGGGGTGCAGAGCTTTCTAAAAATCGTACTGCCAACGGCCTGTTCGACTTATTTGAAATTCTTGGGGGAGCGTGCAATATGGTGATTACTTTTAGAGGGGGGGAGAGCTTCCCTTATAGATTACATGTTAGTCAGTTCGGATTTTTTATCCTGGTTCACCTAAAGTGAGATCCTCCCCACAGACTGGGGAGATCATAACGCCTTAAGTGCCTCTATGCTTTTACCGCTTAAGGGCCTTGCATCAGCCGCAGCCACTGCAGGTAAGAGCAGTGGGGCCAGGTGAGGGGGGATTTCGAGAGACGACCCAGAGGGGAAATTAAATAAATAATTAATTTTCCTTCGTGGTTGTCTCTCGAAATCCCCCCTCACCTGGCCCCACCGCTCTTATCCTCAGCGGCCGGGGCTACCTTGCATGCAATAGGAACTTAGCCTCCATTACACATCACTCATCGGATGGCCTCCGATTAGTCTGGAGCATGAAACATCCAAAAGAGTCACTTGCCGCTTTACTTAATTACACTTAAATAAATTCCTCTGTTGCCTAGGTGAGAGTGTACAAGAATCTATGGCCTCCCATTATAATAGTTTAATTTATACAATCAGGGACTCTATGCCTAAGCCAATTCATAGCCCACACACGGACCCAAGATAGTCCAATGGGGCATGTTGCCTGGCAAAAAGGAAGCTGTGGAAAGCCCTAAGTGCCTGCCCTAGAAACAAGACCGAAATTTCCTTTGGCTTGCACTGAGTACAAAACTGCTCTAGCTAATAGAAAGAGGGAAGTTTACAACTAAGATTGGGAACTTTTGGAACATGCGTCCCGGAGAAAGGATAGTAAATCCTTCTGGGACCTGGTTAAATTAATTCGGTCCAGGAATTTCTCCATTATTCCCCCTCTTCAAAACAATATCCCTGGAGCAGACTGGGTTACCCACTTCGCCTCAATTTATCATATTGAGGATGCGCCAATCATGTCTGCTTCTCTCCATAATATACTACAGAACTCTCCCACACTTTTTGAAACTCTGGAGGAAGTTGAGTCAGCCATTCATCATAGTAAGGGCGGAAAAGCTCCAGACCCAGATGGGATACCGATGGATCTGTTGAAATCCATGCCCAAAATTTGGGGTCCCCTCATCACGAATGCTTTAAACACTTCCCCATCTGTCTCTATTCCGCCCTCATGGTGTTATGTTTCATATAGGTACCCTAATATAGGCCCGGGTAATATCTTACACATTCACCTACATTTCCCCCCCTATACTACACAGTATCGGATCTTTTAGGAATTGAACCTTTACCTAGTTCTAGTCCTGGGCACAGAAGGAGGATTTCTCCCTGAACAATAGTGTCCTATAACTTCATCAATAGACTCACGCAGTATGAATGAATATTAATAAGGGTTCTGGGAAACCAGGCTGGGGCTACACCACCTGCATAATATCTACGTACAAGGTTCATCCTATACGTCATCCTTAAACCCGACAATGGCTAACACAAGAAACAAGGGACAAAGGAACCCTAGATACTTTCTGCATAAATACCACACATCTTGCCAGTGTTAGTTAGAGGAAACCGAGACTTCCAGGCCGACACAATGACCAGAGGCGCTGAGGCTCCTGCATGCAGACGCTCCAGCTGACAGTGGTCTAGCACATCCCTTGCGGGGTGTCCAACTCGAGACCAGGACAGGATCCCACACTCTCTCTCTCCAGGTAATGGGGTTCGACCAAATCCTAGAGGGATTCTTGGCTTCACACCTACTCACATGCTAGGTACACTTAGGTACATCTAGATAGGCATCGTAGGACTACGCGCTTTCTTTTATCATGCATTTTATATCCATGTATGCATTTATGATTATTGCAAAATGGTAGAACTGTACTATCCATTTGTATTCACTATACTGCTGATTATATATATCTGCTACTGTCTCACAATTATTGCAGCACATCTATTTTACACTAGAAGTACAACTGTACAATAAATACTTATTGTAACACGCCCGACTGCTTTTTCTGTGTAACTCTCTGAGACCGAATAAGTGATCACGAGTGACTGAGCGAAAAGTAGTATATTGTTTCCACGATCCGAGGGATCAGGGTTGTCATGTTCTAAGGTTGCCAGAAACTATTCTCTCCCCGATAAGAGGAGACACTAGTGGCACTGTGAGCTAGCTAATGCAAACAGGCTAACATTTTCGGTGGGGGTGCTCAGAGTCAGTCTGCCACCAAGCCCACAGTTCATGTTATCCAAACGCGAAGATTCTGTATAGGTTATATATAGGAACTACACGACAATGGTCTACTGCAATAATAGTACCCATATTTAAAAAGGGTGATCGTATGTTGCCCAAGTGCTATCGGCCCATTTCTCTCATTGACAGCATGATTAAAATCATTGGCAGGGTCATTTATGACCGCTTGGTCGAATGGGCAGCTGACAAGGACAGACTTTCTTCTTTCCAATTTGGATTTTGGCCTAAATTAGGAACCAATGAACAATGACTGATCCTGACTTTGACCATCTCTAAATACACCAAGGCCAAATGCTCCCCTATATATCTAGCTTTCATGGATCTCTGCACCGCCTTTGATTCGGTGAAAAGAACCAAACTTTGGCTAATGTTGCTGGAGCAAGGCATGGACCCCCCTCTGGGGAATTTTTTATACGGTCTGCATTCAGACCTTTCAGCTCGGATCCACCTAAATTCACTTGGGGAGCTTGTCTATGAATTCCCTCTAAAGAGTGGAGTGAGGCAGGGTTGAAAATTGGCTCCTTTATTATTTATTTTATATATTAATGGACTTACAGCTCACTTATCTTCTTCCCATATGGACATACCCAGAATCGCGCTCTCCCCTAATCCCGCTTTACTCTATGCGGACGACGCGGTATTGTTAGCCCTGACCCCTAAAGCACTGAGACATCAGGTAGACTGTTTTGCATCATTTATGCACAATTTGAATCTCAACACTAATTACTCCAAGTCGCACATTATGTCTTGTGGCCCGGGCAAATTACGGCAAAACTAAATTAGCATCAATGGGCATGCTCTGAGGACTGTTGAGAACTTTTGCTACTTAGGTTTGAATTTCAGTTCTACAGGGTCATGGAATCCCCATTCTGCTCAGGCCTGTGTCAAATTAAGTACAATTGCGGGCACAGTCTGCAACCTTATTAGACTGCAAATTAGGGGGACTCTGTCTCCACCTCTGAAAGTTTATAATTCACAATGTATCAGTGTAGCTACTTATGGAGCAGGAGTATGGCGTTTTAGTAAATGCGGTTCTCTCCTGGCAGATGAAAAAAACATTTTGCGTAGGTTGTTTTATTGAGGACACAATCTCTTATTATGGTTTTGCATTTGGCTGAACCCAGCCGCTAAACTCTGTAAGGACATTATATCTGACTACCTGATGCTGAATAAGGCTGGCGCCATTCCCTGGTTGAGTTATATACAAGATACACTTGGTTCCCTTGACTTATCCGGGTGGTTTATCGAACCGAGTCGCATCCCTAACAATGCCAAGATGGAGGTGAAAACACTTTTTAAGGCCCACTGTGCAAACATTAGGTTGAAACTCGAGTTATCCTAACCATCTGTGTCGCAGTATTATAGTTTTCTTTACATAGACGATTCCCCTCTGTATCTGTCGCTGGACCTGTCAAGATGGGAGCGGTCCCTTCTTTTCCGCTTCAGAGCTGGGACAATTTATTGGTCTCTCTTTTTAAACACTTTTTAGATCCAGATGGGAATTTAGTTTCCTGTTGTCCCTGTGATAATTACTCTGCACAATCACTATCGCACTTTGTTTTTTTGTACTTTGCACAGCGTAGCACGAAAGCACTTTTTAAGACCCCTTTTAAGGAGTCTAGGCCTTCGACGGTGCAGACCAGCCGTCTTGCACCTACAATCTCTGTGCTCACCCGGAATTGTTTTTACTGTCTGCGCTTTTTTGAAAGCAGCACTCAGTGCTAGAAACACTATCTTGGGCTAGTCTGTTAGATCTAAATGCGCAGATGTGGCTTATTACATAGAACTTGGCAGGTATGCTGGGCTGATTAATGGGGGACAGTAGGAGTGTAGGACGGACCCTATTTGAGGTTTTCGATCTCTCTATATCTCCTCTTTATGCCCCCTCAAACGCAGCTCCAGCCCTTAAACCTGTAACTGTGCACCGAAATTTGACTTTGATCTGTATTTCCTCCTGCTCATCTAAAGCTTGGATATTTAAAGTACTATTTGATGTGTCTTTCTTGGCTCATATAAGTCTTTTATGAACATTTTTAAACCGTTTTTTAGGTCTCGCCTGAGCCAGCGCATGCGTTGCTCTGGCGAGACTTTTAGTAAGTGGGCTTCAAAAATCCGACCACAGCTTTTTGTGTGGCCTAGAGCGGGCGGTTACGCGCACAGTTACGAGCACAGACGCCATCTGGCTTTCCTGTCTCGTCATGGCTCATTAAGTGCATCGCTCGCGGGCACCCTTACAGCCCGCGATCGTGATCACTTTCACTTTCACAGCCGCGTCACTTTCACGGCCGCGCGGCCAATGCTTGTTTTTATTTCCTTTTAGTGCGCGCGCGCCTCCTCGCTCGCACCTCTGCCCATCATTGCTTCCGTCCTTCCGGCGCCTGTCACTCCGTCTGAGCACACTCGCTGAGAGTAATGGGCATCCGCTTTTAAGCAATGCTTGTTTTATTTGCCGATTGCTTTGGTGTTAAAATAAAAAAAGAACATTGTCATTGTATATGTGGCAACATGCTCCATAATTTGTATTTTCTTGTTCCATAATTTTGCCATTCTTGCCACATAATATGTTTTTTAAATGCCATAAACTTTGTGTGGGGCCCTTATCACACTTTTTGGGCACACTCAAAAGGGGGATGTTACGGAGACAAGTTACCATCCCCAAACTAATTTCTGGACATGGTCGCCTATCGCCACCTGCAGGCCAAAACTATAATTTGTTTGCTGTAATCATATGTAATCGCCACAAGAAAGATCTGAATGGCGTCTGTTGATAGGGTTGAACGTGTGATTTTAAGGAGTTCTGCCTACAAAAGGTATTCCCTGTTCTTGTTTCCAAACATCCTCTCTTCATTCTTCCCTGGTTTATCTCACTCTTCCATGTTCCATTCCTTCGTTCCTTCTTACATGTTCGCTCCCTCGCTTTCTAACACTCTTCTCCGTCGCCACCGCGTTTCTTAATTTCCAGCCTGTCGTTCCCCTTTCTCATTTTCTATCCTGCTCTCTCAGTCACCATCTCTCTTCCCCCTTAGACCTACCATCCTATCTTCTCTGTTTCATCCCTTTCTTTATCGGGGTATCTCTTCTTTTTCTTTGATGCTCTCCCGAACTATTTTCTGTCCCTGTCGAGCCAATCTACCGCTCTTTCACACACTCGCATGAAGCGCCTTTTCTCACCCTCTCCTGCTCCCTTGACATCTCTTTCTCTCCCCTCTTAGACCCCTTGTTCTCGCTGGTCTTTTTCATTCCAGACTCTCTTCCCTTGCTCACGGGCTCTCCCCACTTTTCCTCCCTCACTCTCCCAGAATCTCCGCTCCATACGTGAACGAGCCAGGACATCATACATGGTCTCACTAGCTCCTCCTTTTCTCATTGCTTTCCCTATCTTCTCAACCTCAGCTCTCTTCATACTTTGCCCCGTCTCCACCTTTTGTCTTTTTCATTCCAGTTTCCCGCTACTCTGTCCCCCTTTACATCTCCTGCTCATCACTCTTCTGAACCCTTCTTCTCCCTGGTCCTGTTTCTACTTTGTGCTTTCTTCACCCCCTTTTCTCCCTCACTTCACCATCTTCTCGGAGCTTCATCTTCTCCTCTTTCCCTTTCCTATTTTTATATCTGCATTGTCCTTTTCCATCACTCACTCCTTTACGTTGTCGCCTACCTCTCTCCCACTTTATATGTCTACCGTCTTCTGACCGTTCCTTTCGTCACACCTTTCTTCCCCTTTATAGCCCATCTCTTTATCCCGCCCGTCTTTCATATTCTGCCATATTTTTCCTTTTTACATTACCTTCCCGTGCTCCCATCATTCTCCCTTCATAAATTCCTTATTGTCTTGCACACTCTCCAGCCCCTCTGCCCTTACCAATCCCACCTCTCTTTCATCTCTCTTCGCACCTCGCCATGACACTTCTCTCCCACCTACTCCATCTTCAATGACGTCACTTCATTTCAAGAACCTTTGATGTTCCTAAACACACCTTGCCCTCAGCCCACTCCCTCACCCAACCCCCCTCGCTCTCTCTCTACACATTCTTACTTCACTTCCTGTCACTCTCTCCCTCCTGCTCCTTCTCCCCTTCCTCTGACTCTCCATCTGTCTTGTTCTCTGCCTGCCCCGCCCTCTCTAGCCTCTCTTCAACAGTCAAAGCCTTCTCTTTCTCCCCCCTCTCTCGCTCTTGAACCCCCAGCCCTTCTCACTCACACAGATATCTAAGCCTCAGAAATCCATTTCTGGGGAACCTTGGTAAATTGTAATTGCATTTATATAACACTTACTACCCCTGACGAGGTGCTGGAGCGCTTTACCCTGGGCAGCATGCTGCTACCGAACCCAAGGTTAGTGGCTAGTCATGTTATTGGTTATAGGGGTTAGTTTAGTGACTCAAGCAACTATTACATGCATTCACTAGAATTTCCTTGGGGTAGATGAAATAAATAGCAGTTGGGTGTTAACATTAGTGGGGTGGGGGAGTGGTTGAGGTATGTAAGTTGATGCAGATGTTTATTGGGATTCTTCATGCTGATGTTTGGTGGGATTAATAAAATACAGATGAATGCAGATATTCTGAACCCTTTCCATGTTACAAGCAATAGGCAGTTCTCGGGCACAGCCTCCTTGTCCTAGCCTCATCGCAGCCCTGGGCCCTTTGTGCAGCAAACCACTCACTGGTGTTGTTTGAAGACCTAAACCTTTCCAGCAAATAGAAAACAAGCATTGGCATAGCCAATAGGTCTCGCCTTTGGGACCTTATAAGTGTTTAGCCATGCAACAGTTGATGTTGTTGCACCAAGGATATTGTGCTGCATAACTAAATACTTATAAGGTCCTAAAAGCGAGACCTATTGGCTATGCCAATGCTTGTTTAACTTATAACTGTTTTTAATTTTTAAGTGTGATTATAGCTACATACACTTTTTCTATGTACTTTTATGGCCTATTGTTTTTAGACAGAATAAAGTTATATTGAATTGAATTGAATTGAAGTCATGGATGTAAAAAAAAAAATCCCTTTGCATGAACAGTTAGAAAAACTGAGCCCTGCAGCAAATTACAAGGTTCGAAATAAGTCTCTTGTTTAAAAATTCTTTCTCCTTCACCCACCTAGTGAATGATGTCACTAAGAATGTGCATTGTCACATTTCAAAACCCTATGTCTAGTGCATACATCTGTAAAAGTATATAAAAGAAAGCAATGTCACTGTAAAACGCGGACCCGCTTCCACTATATTCACACCCCTCTTGTCAATGTCAGCAGTAGCAGTGGAAACACCTCCCTCCCTGCCGGTCACGCCACACAAGTTGCTTGTAAACCTCCAGTAGAGGTCGTGATGTTGTCGGATGGCTAGAACACTGGAAGTACATTTCAGCAACCAGGGTCTCTAACCATTGCTCAGCGGTCCTAGGCCTCTTCGCCACCAGGCTTTTAGTTGGACTGCTGATTTTGTCTTGAGATTGTCTGGGAGAGCTAGATACGGGTGAGGTGTCAACTATCTTTTTTTAAGTTTCACAAATTATGACGCCTGCTCACGTCAGGTGTAAAAGTACCCCGCAATGAAGTCAGAAGCATAACCATCACAGCAGCAAGGGTGTTCGCTGCTCTGCCTTTAAGGCTGTCGCTAACTTCTTAATTCCACTCTGACGTGCATGCTTTTCTGTACACCGTGTTAGTCGCATGGTTTAGCAGCGCAGATTTAGCACAGTAATGACACACAATAGCACAGCCGCCCAGACATCACACGCTGGAAAACACAAGTGCATTTCCAGAGATGATTCGTATAGGTTTTCTTCGGCAATGCTGCCATCTAGTGTAGTGGACTTGCTGGGGTCTTTGTTGGTTATGTGAATGTTCTACTATTATCTCTACGTGAATCTGTTTCAATTTGCGGTGAGCCTGTATGCTTAACCATCCTGCTCTCCAGTCTGCTCATGCCTCCTGGAAGTGCCTCATATTTAAAATACTTATTTATTTACTCAATTGTTTTTGTGATTTTATGTAGAGAGGACATGGCCCGGCCCCGGAGGCATTAGAGCGCTTTACAATAAAGCAGAACATGTCAATAACCAAAAAGAAAATGTACCTGTACTTTAAAGCAGCAGCGGCTCCTCCGCTATGGCGAGGAGCGTCGCGCCCCCCAAAAAACGGCAGGGAAGGCCTTGGGGGCGGAGCCTGGGGTTGACAAACCTGAGGGGAGTGCTGTGTGCACTCCCTTCACTGCACATAACGGTTTAGCCGGCCAAACCGTCATGCGCAGTGAAGCTCTCTCTACATTGCTGGGGTTGGAGAGGGCAGGCACAGACTCCCAGTCCGTCCTGGAGCGCTAACCGAGAGCGCTCAGGCCAATCCTGAAGCTGCTCTCATGTGAGAGCAGTTTCAGGATTAGCCGTAGGGCAGGCTGGGAGCCTGTGCCTGAAGAAGAGGAAGGAGCAGAGGAGCGCAACACGGGACGCGGCCGGCCGAAGGTAAGTTTTTTATTATTATTTTTTATTTCCCCCATCCGTCACGATCCCTATGCCCCACCACCCCATCACCCGCACGGCCACTCGCAGTAAATTCCGGCCGCTACTACTTTAAAGGTGGAGTAATCACCAGGTTGGCCTTCCCCATGAGGAAGAGCTCTTCACTCGTATTCGTTGTAAAACATAGCAATGAAAAGCAGGTGGTACAGTACCAAGTGAAGTTCTTCAGTCACGTGTGCAGGTTGCGGGTGGTATGAAAGGAGGAGGAGCGGTTTAAGCCAGGTGTCATCATAGCTGCCAAGGTTTCAGATTGCTATGTGTGACATTTTCATAATTTCAGTGTAATTATGAGTGACATTTTCAATGACTATGAGTGACACTTTTGCAGGAGCAAAACCAAGCAATGAAGACGAGGGAAACATGCTGGGGCTGAATAAAGAAGACTTAACACAAAGTCACATAAACCCTGGCACCAAAATAAAAGTTACCCCCCCCCCCCCATTTAGCAAATCAGGCAATTAAAATGAGGCCCACATTTGCAAGTAAGGGCAGTTTTGAATTTTTGTCAAGACACTATGGGGCCGATTCCGATCTCGGTCGGAGGCGCACCCAATACTATTCGGTCGGGAAAAAAGCCATGCGAAAGCCAGTTTCCCGACCGATCCGTACAGCACACCGAACGAGCAAGTACGATGCGCACAACAGCAAAAATTCCGGCCGAGCCGTACTCACCCAAACCAGGTCCTGTTCTCCGACCGAGGCGAATCCGGAAACGCCGAATCGAGTCGCACGGAAGGGAAAATGCAGCCCCGTCCGGCCGGACAAGTACGATGCGCTTTCTGTACGCGCCGAACCCGTCGCTACGCACGGCACGTCAAAGCATCCGGGAGAGGCGCACATAAGCTCCGAATCGCGCCACAACACGATCCACGGCTACGAGACGAACACAGCACAGACGAGGACGACGCGAAGCGACGAGGACGAAGCGAAGCGACGAGGACGAAGCCAAGCGACGAGGACGACGCGAAGCAACGAGAAGGACGAACGACACGAACCAACCATGAATCCCTTCGTCCCGATCATACCAATATTCTACATCTACTACCGGAACAGGCACGGACGCGTACGGCGCAGAAGGTAAGTCAGACACCAACCACAAAACACATACAACACGTACACGACACATCACACACATACACGGGGAATCTGAATATACTTGCAACAGCAGCACCATAGGGGCGGGATGCCCATCACCAATGCCACATATGCACACAGGGGCCTGAATGCGCGCCACCACCCCAACCCAGGGGGGCTGGATGCCAACCACCACAACCACCCTTAGCCAGGGGGTGCCAAATGCCCACCACCACTACCACCCTTAGCCAGGGGGCAGGATGCCCACCACTACTACCACCCTCACCCAGGGGGGCAGGATGCCCACCACTACTACCACCCTTAGCCAGGGGGCTGGATGCCTACCACTACTACCACCCTTAGCCAGGGGGCAGGATGCCTACCACTACTACCACCCTCACCCAGGGGGGCAGGATGCCCACCACTACTACCACCCTTAGCCAGGGGGCTGGATGCCTACCACTACTACCACCCTTAGCCAGGGGGCAGGATGCCTACCACTACTACCACCCTCACCCAGGGGGGCAGGATGCCCACCACTACTACCACCCTTAGCCAGGGTGGCAGGATGCCTACCACTACTACCACCCTTAGCCAGGGGGCAGGATGCCTACCACTACTACCACCCTTAGCCAGGGTGGCAGGATGCCTACCACTACTACCACCCTTAGCCAGGGTGGCAGGATGCCTACCACTACTACCACCCTTAGCCAGGGGGCAGGATGCCTACCACTACTACCACCCTTAGCCAGGGGGGCAGGATGCCTACCACTACTACCACCCTTAGCCAGGGGGCAGGATGCCTACCACTACTACCACCCTTAGCCAGGGGGCAGGATGCCCACCACTACTACCACCCTCACCCAGGGGGGCAGGATGCCCACCACTACTACCACCCTCACCCAGGGGGGCAGGATGCCCACCACTACTACCACCCTTAGCCAGGGGGCAGGATGCCCACCACTACTACCACCCTCACCCAGGGGGGCAGGATGCCCACCACTACTACCACCCTCACCCAGGGGGGCAGGATGCCCACCACTACTACCACCCTTAGCCAGGGGGCAGGATGCCCACCACTACTACCACCCTCACCCAGGGGGGCAGGATGCCCACCACTACTACCACCCTTAGCCAGGGGGCTGGATGCCTACCACTACTACCACCCTTAGCCAGGGGGCAGGATGCCCACCACTACTACCACCCTCACCCAGGGGGGCAGGATGCCCACCACTACTACCACCCTTAGCCAGGGGGCAGGATGCCCACCACTACTACCACCCTTAGCCAGGGGGCTGGATGCCTACCACTACTACCACCCTTAGCCAGGGGGGCAGGATGCCTACCACTACTACCACCCTCACCCAGGGGGGCAGGATGCCCACCACTACTACCACCCTTAGCCAGGGGGCAGGAAGCCTACCACTACTACCACCCTTAGCCAGGGGGCTGGATGCCTACCACTACTACCACCCCCACTCATAGGATGGACAATGCATGACACAACAAGCACACCACAACCTAGGGAATGCAAGATTAAGACATCCCCCCACCACCATGACAAGCGTGTGAGCAGGCTGTGTCAAATGCCTACAACACCGAACATGACATTGAACATACAATGTGACCCCCTAGCACATGTGCCACACATATATGTGTGTGGCACCCACAATGCAAGCAGCCCATGACCATTGTGGCAATGGGGCCTAAACCCCCATCATCACAGTGACCAAAAGGCAAGTGTGGGGTCCATAGCTGAAGCACATTTTGACCATTGTGGCAATGGGGTCTAAACCCCCATCATCACAGTGACCAAAAGGCAAGTGTGGGGTCCATAGCTGAAGCACATTTTGACCATTGTGGCAATGGGGTCTAAACCCCCATCATCACAGTGACCAAAAGGCAAGTGTGGGGTCCATAGCTGAAGCACATTTTGACCATTGTGGCAATGGGGTCTAAACCCCCATCATCACAGTGACCAAAAGGTAAGTGTGGGGTCCATAGCTGAAGCACATTTTGACCATTGTGGCAATGGGGTCTACACCCTCATCATCACAGTGACCAAAAGGTAATTGTTAACAAAGAAAGAGCTGCAACTGCCAAACTGCATGGATCATTCCTGGTCACAGAACCAAAAACTCATCTGTGGCAAAGTAGTGTATGTGTCCCATTGCAACATAAATTGGGGGAGCCAAATACTGCAGTGCAAATGAAACATTCCTTTGGCCATGTGCAGACAAACAACACCCATGGGGGCTGAGACCGTCAACAGTCATCAATGACACAATGACAGAAGTGACCATCAGAATGCAGAACCACATATTTGCACCAATGGGCACACAAATGCAGATACCCTGTGGAGACAGCAGATGTGAGGTGAACAGATACCATACCATGGCAGCAATGGGACACACAAACCATGATCACTGTGCTGACCGATGACCTAGGAGTCCCAGGGACAGCAGGGGAAACACACCAAACAACATACAGCCAATGGCACACCCAAGATATGCCAATGCAGTGGTGCAGATGCACAAACACAAACAGGCAGACCAACACTGTCATCATACACAGCAGGTGAGGGGTGGGGGTGCCAGTGTCCCCAGGCAACAACACAACACATGAGGAGAGCTGAATACCAATCATACAGATGTGCATACACTGCCACACTAAGCTAACTCATGGATCCAAATCCCCTATGTGGGCAAGCAGGCATTGACAGGTGAGAGGGAGCACAAAACACACATGTCACACAGGCACGTAGGAACAACAACTGACACAGCAAGTCACAGACACACCACAGCACCACCCCCAGGGCCCCCACAATGTGGTGACCCTGGGCTGAAGAAAAATACCACTGTGATGACAAAGCTAAATGTCGTTCACACTGTGAACCACAGTCAGGTGTCCTGAGCAACTAACTACCATCACACCTACACAAGCACAAATCAATCAGCATGGCCAGTAAGCCAAGGCCAACATGGAGGCAGGGGACTAGCCGGGCAACAACTCTCATCTGCACACACTCAAGACCACACCCCTCGACCTCCAACAATGTGCAGCAGTGAAGTACACATGCACTGGTGACATTGCACATGCACCCATGACTATTCCAGGGTGGTGGGTGGGAACCAAGGTGTAGAAACACATCACACATGGACACTCAACAAGACTCCTGAATGTCTGACACACTGCACACTACTCTGTACATGGACATGACGGCAATACCACACCGACCAATGGGATCCCAGCCACAGTCACACACCAATGAAGAAGCCAAGGTCACCCACAAAGAACACACATAGACAACAACCAACATTGCAGCCCGGACCCTAAGGAGTGCCAGCAGTCACACACACAACGTGTCACAATCACTGAAAGATAACACAAACTGGAAATCACATGACAGGGGCAAACAACAAGTGCCAAAGGGAAACCTGACTGTGACCCATCTGCGTCAGCACACAAACTCTGCCCTGACAGCAAACACACCTATGGGTGACACCCTGATGACCAGTAATGTGCCATGCACCCACATCACAGAGAACACAGGGAGAAGACTTTGGGGGAACATAGCTCAAGTCAGCAAGCATCACAAACAGGTACAACACTAGGGATCACAGCATGCGCAGATGAATGGAAGTGAACACACAGACATGCACATACAACACACACCTTGGGCGCAGGCAATGTCACACGTGTACACACTGCCATGAGGGGACTCCACTCCTGTGTGAGGAAAGCTGTGCCATATGTTGCCTCAGTAGGGCCCCATCATGTCAGCTGAGCACTTGGTCACACAATCAACAATTAGCACCAAATGAGGGCTCCCATCACATCAGCCTGGTCATGGATGTGCCAACGGAATCATCAGCACAGATCCAACACACTTGTATAGCAATGTTGCACTGACTACACGGATGAGTCCCTCCCCATTGATGCCCAAACCTGCATGTCCACTGGAGATGGCAACACGGTCAGGGAAGTAGACAAATGCAACGATGGCAGGCACAACAGATGTGCAGGGGTGGAAGCCACAGATATGAAATTGCCAATGTAAGTAGGAAACCCATTGCCAAATACTGAACACATGACACCCTCAGATGCTGCTATTGATGACATGGATACACCACATGATAGGACACATTCCCCCTGGACCACATGGGTTCCTGCACAGTAACACTTCATAATCATGAGACCAGATATCACCATCACTGCAGCAAGGGCATGGTTAGCTGCACCAACAACATGTACATCTGAAGCATGAGCACTAGAGAAAAGAAAGTTGCTTTATTCAGCATATGTGTTGAGGCCAAACGAAGTCCTGAAAAAAGAGCAAAGGCCAATGGCCAGTCCATTGTCAAAGTTCAAACAGGGTGACACTGGCAGATGTCACCCTACGCATGCCTGCACAATACCAGGGACAATCCACTAGGAGGGGCAACCGGGGGGCAGGCCAGGCACCGCAGGGACAGGATCAGGGCTCACCAGGGGAGTCAGGGAAGGGGTGGTGGGTGCAGGAGAGCCACTGACAACTGCAGTGGAGGTGTCTGACATGGTGTGTGCCGGCACAACTGGGGGGCATGACACAGATGTCGTGGGTGCCGGCACAACTGCAGTGGACCCTGCAGATGGGGTGGACAGGTCCGCCACTGCAGTGCCCAAGTCAGACAGGGCGGTAGTGGACTCCACTGCAGTGCCTACCTCCAGGGGAGGAGAATGGGGAACAGGCAAGGTGGGTTGGACAGAGGGGGGGACACCCTCACCACATCAGTGGCACAGACAAGCGCAGCGGGGGTGTGGTGCTGGGAGAGCAAGTGGCAGGGGGAGAAGGCCGGAGCATCTTGGGGATGGTATATCTGTGGGTGGGGGAACCTGGGGCAGGGTGTGGTGGGGGCACCTGTGCAGTGGGGGCCTGAGGGATGGAGGACGGAGACCTTGTGCCTGAGCTGCAGGGTGGTGGCGGGGTCTTGCTCTTAGCACTCCGGGGGGACTTGCGGGTGGGGGCCTCAGTCCGTCTGCGCCTGGGGGAGGGTGTCCGGGGGCGAGGGGCACTCTGCTCCGTGTGGGTGGGCTTCCTCTTCCCCCGGGATGCTGGAGCAGCTTCATCGGTGGGGAAGAGGCCGAGGTCACAGAGGAAGAGCTGCTGTGACTTTGGGGTTGCAGGTGAGGCAAGGGAGGGTGCTTTGGAGGGAGAGGGAACTGAGGACTGCGCAGTGCATGTGGATGCGTGTGTGTGTTCCAGGGCCCCATCCCCTGTGAGTCTGGCTTCAGTCCCCTGAATGTGCGTGCGTGTGCGTTTTGTCATTGGCGTGTGTGTCAGTGTGCTGGATGTGTGTGTGCTGGTGTGTGCCTGTGCCAGTGTGTGTGTGCCTGGGATGGGTAAGGTGCTGGGGAGTGTGGATGGAGCAGAGGCAGGAGGGGTGAGGGACCGTTTGAGGAGGGACACTGCTGCCGTCAGGGAGGAGTCCATGGACCTATTGCCCCTCTGTAGGTCAGACATGCCCGATGAGATGCCCTCCATGAACGACACCAGCTGAGTCAACAGCGCGGTGTGCGCATGGAGGACACTCAGCATGGCTGTCTGCCCTACATGGAGCTGGCGAAGGAGGTACACAGACTCCTCACTCAGGGCAGCAGGGGACACAGGGGCAGGGGGTGCGGTGCCTGGCCCAAAGGAGACACGCTCCCGGACATGGGAGCCTCCACGGACCTGGGGAATGGGAGCCGATGGGAGGGCGGTGGTGGTGCTGGTGGTGGCGGGGACAGCAACACTAGCTGGGGTGTGGTGGCTGCTGACACCCGCCTCCACAAGGGAGTCATCCTCCGAGTTGCTCTGGTCCTCAGCTGAGGTGGATGCTGCTGAGGACTCCTCGGTGTGGCTCCCCTCGCCCTCCGTGCCACTGGGTCCCTCCGACCACTCCTCGGCTGCTGACCCAGTCTGGCTCTCCGGCTCCTCCTGGTCCGTGGAGCTGTCCCCTTCCGTGGCCGTGGATGTATCTGCAAACAATGGGGAAACAGACAGACATCAGTCACCTGCACCAAACGCACACACCACTGTGAGCACAGCACATTACAGAGCAAGCCCTGGCATCATTAGTTGTACATTGCTAAAAGTGCCCTAATTGAACAGGAGAAGTCAATTGTCAGTCTGATGCCAAGCATGGCACTCACATCCCACATGGCCTTGCACCCATCTGTCTGGTGTCTGTTGGATTGCAACACCCCAGTGTTGACACATGCACCAAGTACACAGTAGTTGGACAGTGCAGAGGACACGGTGTGGACACATCACAGCTCTTGCCACTGAGTCAGTACAGGTTTACGGATGTAAGGGATGCCCAGAGTCAAATAGGAAATGCATGTGATGCATACCAGCGACAGACACCATGATGCACCCATGTCCTGATAGCCAGCGCCACTATGGTGTGCATGTAGCACATGTCACTCCCCTGCAGGATCACCAATCAGTAGACACATGCCATGGCGGAGGCATGACTGCAAAGTCATACATCACTGTCTCAGTGATGTATGACTTTGCAGCCAGACAACAACACTCTGCACTGTGTCACAATAGTAGGTCATGGGGAATGCAAGTCCTGGAGCTGCACAAGTGCACATGTACATCCCCCCACAACACATCCTCTTAACCCTCATCTGTCCAGGTCATACCTATTGGACATATGGGAGACCTGTGACACTACCCTCTGAACCTGAGCCCCTCACACTCTGCTGTGCATGGGGAACAGCTGCCTGAACTTCACATTTACATGCCCCAGTCTGCATGGGCAGCTGATCAGACACCTATGTGTCACACAAGTATCGTCTCCTATGGTCACATCTCCAGTGGCATGCTGAGCCCCTACCAAGAAACTCCACAGCAGTCCTGGCGACTAATCCACAGCACACTGACACAGAGGCAGACACCTGAGGGGTCAAATCACTGTGCACAATGTGTCCTCTGATACACGGGAGTGGGAGTACAGAGTGTATTGTATGGCCTGGAGTAGGCATGACTGTCCAGCCCCACATGAATGAGGGATGAGCCCTGGACTGTAGGCAGCTGGCTAAGTATGTGTGACACACGTCATATACATACTCCTGGGGCCCAAACATTGTTCCCACCCGCAGCATGGGTGTGTGCCAGGTACCCCAGCCACATGTGGTGGATCAGCTCAGCAATTGGACCACAGATCAAAGTAACACGCTGAATACATGTCAGAATACAGGCATTGTGTAAGCAATGGACCCACCCATGATGCCCACCACAGAGTCAGGGAAACAGATGCTGTCTCCCACCTTGAGTCAAGCAAACTGCAAGGACACAGTCCTAAGTGACAGAATTCCCTGCATGTAAGGGCCACACCTGGGTATCAGATGAGGAGTGGGCAGTGCACAATAGAGGGACATGGCTCCTGGACAACATGACTGCTGTACTGTGGCAGTTCAACCTGGCCCGAGGAGGGCACATAACATGTTAGACAGAGTACACAGTGCAGTCTTTGACTCACCCCCTCCTTGCTGCTCTCTGGCCTTCAGCTGCCCATCCAGGTCTGGAAAGACCACCGCCAGGATCCTGAGCATGTGGGGGTCAGGGTCCGTGTTCCGCCCCTCCTGCGAGGAGGCGACAGCTTCAGCTGGACCCGTGCAATCCTCCGGGTCCAGCCCCGAAGGTCCTGCCACCTCTTTTGGCAGTTGCGGATCCGGCGCTTGTAGACCCCCACGGACCGGACAGCCCGGACGATGTCCTTCCAGATCTCATGCTTCCGATGGGCAGAAGCCTGTCAGGATGACAAAGTGATAAGGCCATTACTACACATGCAACATATCCGTGCATGACACAGTTGCATATACATGTCGCAATCACAGGGGCACATGGTGTACCCAGGCAGTGCACGGCTGCCCATGGACAGTTTTCCAGAAGTCACTACATGGTATCATAGCATGGGGAGTAAAACCCTGTTCAGAAGCACTGTCACTGCACCATACCTGTCCAGTGCAAGTCACTACACACTATGGGGGGTGACAACTACTCAGTGAGCCTGCTAGCCAGTGGTGTGCTGACTCTCAGCCTTGCTAGTCAGACAAAATGCACATTCAGAAAGGCAGTGCACAGAACACTCACCTGCTCCCCTGGTGTCCCATACAGCTTGCTGTACTGTGGAAGTAGGCTGTCCAGCAGGGCCTGGTTCTCTTCAAGGCTGAAGGCTGGGGCTCTCTCCACAGTACGTGCCATTGCAGGGTCCAGAGGGGCAGAGACAGCAGCAGTGCAGTGGCAGATGTCGTCCTGGAGCATGTAGTGCAGGCAAGTGGGCTCTCAGGGGAACATGCAGCAATATATATGTGCTGGAGAGGCAGATACTGTCCCTTGTGTCCAAAGTGATAGGTCCAAGTCGTTTGCATCTTCTGAATCTGGCCAATCCATGGAATAGCAGCACCAAAACACGCCCACAGCATCCTTCAAAATTTCAACTTCATGACATACATGATTTTGCAACATTGTTGTGGGTGACCAACTGATTTTCCAGCAACCGACTCGTTCGAATATTCGAAAACGCGTCCGTTGCCAGGCAAGCCCATTGTCAATGGGTGCGCACCGATCGGTCCATTGAGGTACAACGCGCACAGGGGTACAACGCGTACCCGCACACATTGAATGCAATGGGCCGGCCGGAGGCACCGATCGGTCCATTGCAGTACAACGCGCACAGGGGTACAACGCGTACCCGCACACATTGAATGCAATGGGCCGGCCGGAGGCACCGATCGGTCCATTGCAGTACAACGCGCACAGGGGTACAACGCGTACCCGCACACATTGAATGCAATGGGCCGGCCGGAGGCACCGATCGGTCCATTGCAGTACAACGCGCACAGGGGTACAACGCGTACCCGCACACATTGAATGCAATGGGCCGGCCGGAGGCACCGATCGGTCCATTGCAGTACAACGCGCACAGGGGTACAACGCGTACCCGCACACATTGAAAGCAATGGGCCGGCCGGAGGCACCGATCGGTCCATTGCTGTTCAACGCATCACTGTACATGTGACTGGCATATGTCAGCATGCCTGTCTCAGATGGACATATGCCAGCCACAGATAGCTCCCAGGGAGTGAGGGGCACACCTACATCACGACAGCCTGTCCAAACCTTATCATAAGGCATGTAAGGCTGCATTTCCTATTGTGTGTATGTTGGTGTACATTTTGTCCTGTGGGTGTCACCTGTGGGCAGCCACCCCCAGGCTGTGCACGTGTTAATGGGGACAGGATCCTGGGTGTTACGTGTACGTGACCACTGTGATGTGCAACTGTTCATATCTGTGCATGTGCCATGGTCACATTTCACAGTGGTGTTTGTGTATGTCATGTCACATACCCCGTGAGTCCCATGTGGGACGGTATGTTTGAGCCAGGGTGTCCCAGTGGCACAATAGTGATGGCCCTCCACAGTCTTTGTGCATGTAGTGTTTACAATGTCTCTGATTTCATGTGCACAATGGGAGACAGTCTCCACATCCACGTTGTGTGTGCATGGACTCTGATGTTGTGCGTGTGTGTCACAGACGTCCATGGCTCTCCTGCCATGGCAAGTGTGGCCACTACCTGTGGGGGTCATGTTTGTTTTGTTGTGGTGTACACATGATACTCCAGGTGATGCCAGTGTCCATGTGGCATTACAGGGTCCCTGGGAATGTGCCTGTCGTTGAGCTGTGGTGCCTGGGGCACATCTGTCCTCACATGTCACTGGGGGGGTGACTGTGACACAGCATCATGATATCCAATGGGCCAACCTGGGACAAATTGATGCCACCTGTAGGACCGTGTTGACAGATGTTGGCCATGTATGTACCATACATGTCGTTCCGGTACTGCACACTTCATGTAGTTGTGCCTCATGATGATGTATGTTGGGATCTTGAGTGTGTTCAATGCCGCATATGTGGGGTGACTGACGATCTTGCTTACTTCTCCTCTGCACTGCAGGGCTCCTGCTGTCCATCGGCCATTCCCAGACCTGGCAACGATGGTGGAACGGGACAGCATCCGACGGTACCGCTTCACCAGGCAGCTGATTGAGGATTTGGCAGTGCAGTTGTCCCCACATTTGCAGCCTGGCCGGCCGTATCCTACAGCGCTGACCCCCAAGGTGAAGGTGATGGCAGCCCTACACTTCTTTGCCACCGGTACCTTCCAACATACTGTGGCGTCTGCTGGTGGGATGTCACAGACCATGTTCAGCCGTGTGCTCCGCGATTTCTTGGCGGCAATGTTGCTCTTCCTGAACCGGTACATCTATTTCCCTAGACTGCGACGACTCACTGACGTGAAGAGTGACTTTTATGCCCTGGGGAGGATGCCGCATGTCATTGGCTCCATTGATGGGACACATGTGGCTTTGGTACCACCACAGGCCCAGGAGCAGGCCTACAGGAACCGCAAGCACTACCACTCGGTCAATGCACTGGTGGTGTGTCTTGCAGACATGACCATCACACACGTGTGTGCCCGTTTCCCTGGTTCAGCACACGATGCCTTTGTGATGAGGAGTAGTCGCATCCCCAGGTTGATGGCACAGATGCAGAACCAGCGTGCCTGGCTTGTCGGTGTGTACTGACTTTGTGCCATTGTGTGTGATCTGATCTGTAGTATTCCGCCCACTTTTCCAAGTCAGCTGATGTGCACTTGTCTGTCCGTAGGTGACTCGGGATACCCCAACATGCCGTGGTTGCTGACACCCCTCAGGAACCCTGTGACACCTGCCCAGATGCGCTACAATGAGGCACATGGTCGGACCAGGAGAGTGATTGAGCGGACCTTTGGTCTCCTGAAGAGCCGCTTCCGCTGCCTGGACAAGACCGGAGGGTCCCTCCCATATGCCCCTGCGAAAGTGTGCAAGATTATCATCGTCTGCTGCATGCTCCACAACCTGGCAGTGCGGAAGGAGTTGCCTCTCATCCAGGATGACGATGACCAACATCCGCCACCTGTGGAGGATCCTGGCCTGGAACACGATGCCAGTGACGATGATGATGATGATGGTGATGGTGATGTCCGCACACAGCTCATCACCAACTTCTTTAGCTGAATGTGAGTATCCTGAGGTGTCATGTCAATGATGTGAGTTGGCATGATGTGTGGGTGGTGCTCTGGTGCTGTTGGAGTGTGTCCATGGGCTACTTGACTGGATGTGTGTTGCGATGTGTGCTTACAGGTGGGCTGTACTCCCCAACAGTGTTCACATGCTAACTTGGTTCTGGGTGGGTATCTTGTAACATGTATTGTGCATGAGTTTTGCTGTTCTGTCCTGTACTCCATTGCTTTTGACTGTGTGTCATTTCTGTCCTTCACAGGGTACTTTCAGATTCGTTTGGTCAACTGTGTCCACCGACAACGTGATTGCACATCCAGGCTGGTAGCTGTTGTGTCCCTACAGGTGATGTGCGCCACACCCATGGACTTCCTTCTGTCTACAGTTGTTGACTGTGTGCCCGCTACCAGGTGGGGTTACCTTGCATCTGTAGTGGTTACGGCATGTTGCTACTGTGTAATAAACCTGTGCTTCACTTAGTGATGTGCGTTGTCTGTGGTCACACATTTGACTGCCATTTGCTTACTGCACCTGTGGGCTACTTGACTACAACTGGGAATGGGTGTGGTGTCTGTGCATTGCACCGTCTTCCCTGGCAACATCAGTGTAGGCAATGAGTCAGATGGCCTAGGTGTGTATGTGTTGTGTAGCCCTGGTGGTGTGTCTCCCTCATATGTGTCACGTTGCCTGTACTCACATGCCTGTGTTGTCCTTGCTGTTGCAGTTCGCATACACAGTGTAATTTTGTTGTTCATCATCCCCATAACAGCACCCACGTTGGAATCACGACAGAGGCAAGTATGGTGTATTATTGTGTTTATTGTGATACATCTGTGATAATAGTGCATAGGATGGATTGTGCTGTACATGAATCTTGCAATCCCAAGTTCCTAGATGAATAGAAAGTCCAGGTAGACAGGATCCCCAGTATCGGGGCCACAGTTGTCTGACACATTGTTCCAACTTGTACTCCCCATGCAATGTGTGGGAGTAGTGTTGCCATCAACAGGGTGAACAGTCTGTGCACAAAGGCGAAAATCCAGAACAGGTTCAGGCTTCCTGGGAGTTGCGCTTGGCCATCAGCCTCTCACTTTCCCCTCCTCGGACGACCCCTCTTCTTGGGGGGGGGCCCTCAAGTGCAGGCTGCTGCGGTGCAGGGGACTCTCCGCCAGAGTCCTCCTCCCTCCCTGTGGCAGTTGCAGTTTGTTCGGTACCAGATGTTGTTGGCACACAGGGAGGTGTGGACTGGTTGCTGTTCATCTGGCGGAGGCATTGTAAAATGTCCCTGTGCACCGCCGTCATCTCATGTAGTACATCCCACTTGGACTCCACGCGGGTCATGTGGGAGTCCACACGTGACATGTGGGAGTCCACACGTGACATGTGTGACTCCACATGGGACATGTGGGAGTCCAAGCGGGCATGATGGGCAGCCTGCTGCTGTTTGATGTCTCTGAGGAGCCCCACTACCTGGCTGAGCTCTCCGGTGCTGGACTGGTACGCATCAGCTATGCGTACCAGTTGTGGGTCTTCATGCACACCAGCAACGTCTGCAAGCAGCGACCTCTGTCTCCCACCCCTCCCACCACCCCTGCTGACATGTGCAGTGTGTGCAGTTGCACGCACAGATAACCCTGGTCCACCTTGGGGGTTGGTGGTGGTGGTGGTGTCCATGGCCCCAGGTTGGTCCAGGGTCACTGCGCTGGTGTTGTTCCTTATTCTGTCCATGTCGGCAGGGATGGTATTCGTGGTGACAGTCGTTGGAGGGGTGGGTGCAGGGGGTGCAGCTGGTGGACCTGCTGGTGCTGCAGCTGGTGGTCCTGCTGGTGCAGCATGTTGACTTGCACCGGATGTGCCAGGTTGTTCTTCATCGTCCGAGGAGGACAGAGGCTGTACGACGCCAGTGAGCTCGGCATCCTCTTGAGCCTGGGACTGGGACTCCTCAGCGTCTGCTGCTGTGTCCCTATCATCACCTGTTTTTGGGAGACACAAACAATGTATGTCATGTTTCTGCAGGCATCAGTGGTTGACACACCTGACAGTTGTGACTGTGCCTCGGGGTGCGGGCCTGTACATTGTATTGTCCTAAGTCGTCACAGTCAGGGGTTGATATTGGTGTGGCACATTGTCCTGCATTATTTGGGCATTTCTATGTATTCTCTGGGGTGTGAACATGGTCTGCATTGATTGTGTTTGGTTGACAGCCAGACCTCCTTCCCACCCACCCACCCACCCAGTCAGTTATCCCACCATGGAACGTGCTTGCATTGCAGGGAGTGTAAGTTGTCTCTCAGGATGTCAGTCAGAGGTGTCCTGCTGTTTGTTGGTGCACAGTTGGCAGCAGGGCCTTGTGCTCCCCACAGCAGTAGCCAGTGTCAGCCATCTTGTGAGTCCTTCTCCACTCCCTGTGATGTGAGCATGGTTCAGGGTGGTGTTGATGGGACAGTTGTGAGGCTGAGCAATGTCTGTGACTACCACTCCCATCATGCTATTGCCTCCACCCCCTTCCCAGCATGCCCATGCTTCCTTCCTTTTGACTCTGCTTCCCTGTGGGGTGGGCTGGCTGTGCTGACAGGATGGCTGGGAGTGTTGTCCTGGCAGTTGTTTGGCTAAGAGTCCCAAGAGTGTCCCTGTGCTTCACACAACATAACCCAGGGTGGTGGTGCTTTGTGGGATCTTGTGTTAGGATGGAGGGCATTGCATTCTACCAGGTGGGTACTGTGGAGTTTGTGTTGGGGGGGGGTGTGAGGGGAGGTGCTGGTGACTATGGTCAGTGCTGCAAGTCCCCCTTCCCACCCAGCCAGCCGGATATCCCACCATGGAACGTGCTTGCATTGCAGGGAGTGTAAGTTGTCTCTCAGGATGTCAGTCAGTGGTGTCCTGCTGTTTGTTGGTGCACAGTTCCCAGCAGGGCCTTGTGCTCCCCGCAGCAGTAGCCAGTGTCAGCCATCTTGTGAGTCCTTCTCCACTCCCTGTGATGTGAGCATGGTTCAGGGTGGTGTTGATGGGCCAGTTGTGAGGCTGAGCAATGTCTGTGACTACCACTCCCATCATGCTATTGCCTCCACCCCCTTCCCAGCATGCCCATGCTTCCTTCCTTTTGACTCTGCTTCCCTGTGGGGTGGGCTGGCTGTGCTGACAGGATGGCTGGGAGTGTTGTCCTGGCAGTTGTTTGGCTAAGAGTCCCAAGAGTGTCCCTGTGCTTCACACAACATAACCCAGGGTGGTGGTGCTTTGTGGGATCTTGTGTTAGGATGGAGGGCATTGCATTCTACCAGGTGGGTACTGTGGAGTTTGTGTTGGGGGGGGGTGTGAGGGGAGGTGCTGGTGACTATGGTCAGTGCTGCAAGTCCCCCTTCCCACCCAGCCAGCCGGATATCCCACCATGGAACGTGCTTGCATTGCAGGGAGTGTAAGTTGTCTCTCAGGATGTCAGTCAGTGGTGTCCTGCTGTTTGTTGGTGCACAGTTGGCAGCAGGGCCTTGTGCTCCCCACAGCAGTAGCCAGTGTCAGCCATCTTGTGAGTCCTTCTCCACTCCCTGTGATGTGAGCATGGTTCAGGGTGGTGTTGATGGGCCAGTTGTGAGGCTGAGCAATGTCTGTGACTACGACTCCCATCATGCTATTGCCTCCACCCCCCTTCCCAGCATGCCCATGCTTCCTTCCTTTTGACTCTGCTTCCCTGTGGGGTGGGCTGGCTGTGCTGACAGGATGGCTGGGAGTGTTGTCCTGGCAGTTGTTTGGCTAAGAGTCCCAAGAGTGTCCCTGTGCTTCACACAACATAACCCAGGGTGGTGGTGCTTTGTGGGATCTTGTGTTAGGATGGAGGGCATTGCATTCTACCAGGTGGGTACTGTGGAGTTTGTGTTGGGGGGGTGTGAGGGGAGGTGCTGGTGACTATGGTCAGTGCTGCAAGTCCCCCTTCCCACCCAGCCAGCCAGCCAGATATCCCACCATGGAACGTGCTTGCATTGCAGGGAGTGTAAGTTGTCTCTCAGGATGTCAGTCAGTGGTGTCCTGCTGTTTGTTGGTGCACAGTTGGCAGCAGGGCCTTGTGCTCCCCACAGCAGTAGCCAGTGTCAGCCATCTTGTGAGTCCTTCTCCACTCCCTGTGATGTGAGCATGGTTCAGGGTGGTGTTGATGGGACAGTTGTGGGGGGGCAATATGTGTGACTGCGACTCCCATGATGCTATTGGCTACACTGACTTGGCCAGCATACACAGAATTCCTTCCTTTGAGTGGTCTTCACTGTGTGTTGGTGTTGTTGTGGTGGCTACATGTGTGGATGTGTGTGTTAGTTCTATTTGTGCCACTGCCTAGCTGTAGTTGTGGTTGTGTTTGTACATGTGTTGGCACAGTTGGATGTGACTTTTTTGATGGCATGTGTTGTGTTTATCTGACTGACATACACATTTTGGGATGATTCTGTTCTAGTTGCTGTGTAATTGCTATGAGTGCATGGTTTGACTCTCCCCTTGACAGTGATGTGTGTGTTTTGTGGCAGTTTATTGTGTACATTTGTTGTGTACTCACCAGGCTCTGGGATGTCCTCTAGTCCATATACGCTCACTGGCGGAAGGATGGCCCGCACCTTCTCCTCCCAGGGCCTGAGGTATACTGGCTTGGCAGGAGGGCCACTGCCGGTGTATTGGCTCAGGTGGTAGTCTTTCTTGAGCAGCTCCCGGACCCTCCTGCGCACGTCATACCACCTGTTCTGGATGTCGGTCTTTGTGCGCCGACATGGTGATTGGGCGTTCACCCTGTTGATGATCCTCTCCCACATCTTGGTTTTCTGCGACATGGGGGTCTGTTGGACCAGAGTGCCAAACAGCTGTGGCTCCACCCTGAGGATCTCGTCTACCATGACTTCCAATTCACTATCTAGGAACTTGGGATTCTTCTTGGGGGGCATGGTGATGGGTGGTGATAGTGGGTGATGTGTGTGTTGGTGTGCAGGTGAGGGTGTGTGGGTGTGTGTTGTGCTGGGTGTATGTGAGGTAGGTATTTGTTGGTGTGCTGCTGGTGTGTGGCTTGTGTGAGGGATGAGCTGTGGGTGTGTGGTTGCTTTCTCTTGGGTGCTGGCAGTGGAATGGCATTTGCAAAGGCTCATGGTAGTGATTTGTGTCCTTTATATAGGTGGAGTTGTTGGTGTGTCTTTGTTCTCTGTCCCCACCCCCCAGTATTTATTGGCTTGGTAATTGCTTGTTTGGCCTTTTTTTGGTTGATTTTTCCTTTGTGCTGTTTGTGTATGTTGGAAACGTTCTTGTGACCGAGTCGGACCCTGCATTGGTCTCGTACGGTGTTTTCCGTTTCGTTCACGCTGTGTTTGTGCAGTTTTGTATGCTGCGTACGCGTCGGTCGCGGTGTATTGTGTTGCTTCGGCTCGGTTTTGTATGCGTGTCGGTCGTACGGCTTGTCCTCCGTCCGACTCGGTCGTGTTTTCGCGCCTTGCATCGTACTTTGCAGGTTGGAGTTGGCGGGTACGATTCGGTCGGATTTGTTCCGGGTGCGTGTCGGTCGGTTGGATTCGCGTGTTTTTCCGGCCGGATTGCTATTTTCCGAGCGGCTCGGTCGGTCGGCTTGGTTTCCTGACGTGTCGGTCGGATTTATCGCGGCTTGCATCGTACTTGGCGTGTCGGGCGCCACTGGTACGTGTCGGTCGGTATTTTTTCCGGATCCGAGTCGGTCGGTGCTTTTTCCGGCCCGAATCGGAATCGACCCCTATGTATAGTGTTTTGCAATGTATGGGAGACTGCATGCAATTAAGCTTGCTGCATGTAATGTTTGTTGTAATATCAGCGAAATCAAAAGTAAAATCCGGTGCACCACGCCCACAAACAGCCAAATAAAATAAGCCCATACACTGACATGATACCCTTTTAGGCATGCACTGGTAGCTGGCCGCGTGTCAAGGAAAAAGAAAGCTGCCTCCCGTCCTGATACCTCGGCTTGATTACGTGTGTTTTGCAAGGTAGAGAGACTCCTGGCATTTAAGCTCCTGGCAAGGTTTCTTAATTATATCAGGGAAATAATAGTAAAACCCGGTGCTGTGCATCAAAACTAGGAAGCCCGCCCTCAAATAGCAGAAGAAAATCAGCCCACTCACTGACCTACGATAGTGACGGTCATCTGCACGTAGTTGGGACGGCAGTGCACTGGTGCCAGGCTCAGCAAAGAAACCGAAGGCTGCTGCCCACCACCTCCACTGGCCTGCATAGGTATTGTGCAGGATAGAGACTCCTTGCGTGCAATGTTTAAGGCCCAGGCAAGCTTTGTTAATGTTGGAGAAATCAACAATAAAACCCTGGTGCTGCCCATGGGACACACAGACCCTCAAACAGCCCAAAAATATTAACTAACAATATTACCTGGCTGTCAGATCTTCCCTCTGAACTATACTGGCTTCAGAGCAGCACAGAAATCGAAAGCTGCCGGCCACTTCCTTAACATCTCTGGAGCCAATCAGCCACTGAGTGATCATGGTGGGAGGCGGCTTTCTCGAAAATAACAAACAGACAAGATTCCGCCCCTGGATCCACGTGAGGGCACTGCAGGGTCCTCCTGATTTTATTTTATATCACCTCGAGTGGTGCTGGCAGACCATGCGGTATGCTAGAGCGGGAGGCTGGCTTGGCTAGTTGATTGAAGCCACGACTAGCTTGCGCAGCCCCAACTATACAGTTCAGGTCAAAAGTGTATTTAGCAGGCTTGGTTCTTAGGCAGCACAGAGCGCACTTACTGGCAGCGCGCTCGCTGCTTAAATACAGCTCTAGGTTCCTTGAGCGCACCTCTCATGGTGTGGTCATGGCACTCTAAATGCGTGACCAATGCATTTCAGTGCGGTGATGTGGAGCACCACACTGGAATGCATTAGTCTATTACCTGATGAGTGGTGCTTGGCCGGACTGGTGTTCAAATGAGAAGAGCTTTGTTATGCTATGTTATGTGAATTTGTAGAGCGTGACTAATTACCTGTGAGGGTATGCGGGTGCTGAGTAGGGCAGGCCTGAAGGGGGATACGGAGATCATGCCTGTTGGAGAGGTTCTGAGGTGTTTCTGGGGGTCAATCCAGGTCATGGCTGCGAGGTATGAGAAGCAGGGTCCTCCACTTCTGGTCTTGTTGATGCAAGGGAGGCGCGCTCTTGCCTGGGATTCATATCAAAGGTGTCTGATGGGTTGTTAGAAGTCAAGGCGGTGGTTGAGGTAAGCTGGATTGGTGTGAAGAGCTTTGCAGGCATGGGTGAGTAACTTGAACTTACATCTTTCCTGGAGTGGGAGCCAGTGGAGATTGTTGGGGTGTGGAGAGATGTGGTTATTTCACTTGATGTTCAGGATGAGCCGGATGGCAGCGTTCTTGGTGGTTTGGAGTCTGTGTAGGACATGGGCTGGGATTTTGATGCAGAGGGCGTGTCCATAATCAAGTCTGCTTGTGATAAGGGCCTGGGTGACTGTTTAGCTGGTGTTCAGTGGGATCCACTTGAAATTCTTGTGTAGCATTCGCAGGATGTGGAAATATGATGAGGAGACAGCGCTGATCTGTCGGCTCATGGAGAGGTTGGTGTCCAGGATGATCCTGAGGTTCTTGGCATGGTCCACATGTGTGGGTGGGAGGCCAAGTACAGAGGGCCACCTGGTTTTTGCAGAAGATTAGGACTTCGGTTTTATCTGTGTTGAGCTGGAGGCAGTTGTTTTTCATCTAAGCATCAATTGTTCTCATGTAGTTGGCGAAGTTTGCTTTGGCAGCGCTGTTTGAATGAGTAAGGGAGAGGATGAGCTGTAAGCTGTCGGCGTAGGATACTATGTTGGTGCTGTCGGTTCTGACGATGTCTGCAAGGGGCATCATGCAGATGTTGATGAGTATTGGGCTGAGCGACGATCCTTGAGGGACTTCGCAGATGAGTTCCTTGGGTTCTGAGGCATAGGGATGAAGTTTAGCCATTGAATTATGTCCATGAGGAAGGAGGATATCCACTTGAGGGCCGGTCTACAGATACCCAAGTGCTGAAGCTTTCTGATGAGTGACTTGCTCAGCTGCGGAGCGGTCCAGGAGGATGAGTGCAGCCATTTCTCTTTGTGATGCCTTGGCCATAGAGATGTGGCTATTGTACTTTTGTCTTGCAGCACAAAGCTTTGTTAGACATAATGGTGAGGGTGCATGCCACCAGTCTTTCTCCAATTTTCTGAAATTTTTCCTTTCTTCATAGAGGTCTTTGGATTACCAAGGGCAAGATGGTTTGGGTCTAGTGTATTTGCTCTTGATGGGTGTGATCTCCCTGATCAGGGAGTCCATGCAGGAGTTGAAATTGTCTGTGGCCTCATTGATGTCAAGTTGAGGAACTTGTGAGGTGAAGTTTGATAGGGCTAGGTTGGTCATGGTTTCAGTATCTATGTTACTGGTGTCTCTGAACCAGATTTGTTCTTTTTTTGCTTGTCCAGGGGTTTTCTTGTTTGAGAAAGACACTCTGAAGGGAATATGCTGGAGACACAACCAATCTACCAGGGTGGAGTCACTGGACAAAAGGGGAGGTGTTGAGGAGATAATCAGGTTGAAAGTGGTACCTTGTATTTTGTGGGTTTCTGGCGGTGATGGAGGTCATTGTCTTCTAGAAAAGTGCAAAGTGGTCCAGTGGTTTATTTCCTTCGGAACCCCAGTGGAGGTTGAAGTCACAGAGAAAGATAATGTTGTCAGAGCTAATTAATTGTTCTGTGAAGAATTCCATGCACCCTTCGATGAAGGTGTTGGTTTAATCGGCGGAGAGGGTGGTAGATCATGTTCAACCTGAGATTAGAGGAGGCTTGTAAGATGATTTCCAGTGATAAACACTCGAAGGATTGAAATCGTTTTTTGGGAATAGCCTGGAGCTCATTCGACTGTATGCCACTCAACTGAATGCCACTCCATGCTATGCCACTCCACTCTGAACCACTCCACTCTACAGCCCTCCACTGTACACCACTGCACACTATGCTATTCTCCGCTCTGGGGCATTACACTCTATGCCACTCCTGTTTATGCCACTCCACTGTACACTATTCCACTGTACGCCACTCCATTGTATGACACTCCACTGTACGCTATTAAACTGTGCACCACTCCACGGCACTCCAGTCTATGCCACTCCAATGTACGCAACTCCACTCTACTTTACTCAAGTCTATGCTATTCCACTGTACGCCATACCACCTCGACCCCACTCAACTCTATGCTATTTCACTGTATTCCACTACACTCAACACTATTCCACTCTACAACACTCCACTGTATGCCACTCCACTGTACGCCACTCCGCTGTACGCCACTCCACTGTATGCCACTACACTCATTGCTATTCCCTCTACACCACTCCACTGTATGCCACTCCACTTTACACCACTCCACTTTATGCCACTGCACTCAACTCTTTTCCACTCTATATCACTCCACTCTATGCCACTCCACTCTATGCCACTCCACTCTATGCCACTCCACTCTATGCTGCTCCACTCTATGCCACTCCACTCCATGGCACTTCACTCTATTCTTTTGCCACAAAATCTTTAAAACCTTAACCCAAGCACACTCTCATCTGCTCAATAATAATGCTTAATGAGGTGAACATCACTTATAGAAAAATGTAATTTTTCATTTAACCATTCAAAAATTATATAATCTCTCATATCTTGTGGTCCCTCCTCTCTCGGTCAATGTATTGGAATATTGACTATAATCTCATAGTTTCGGCGATCTTCAAATCAGATGTCTTCATCAGGATGATAGATCATTTGACTGATATAGCAGATAGCCAGATAGCATTAACAGATGTGTATCTTAATCTCTCTTCCCAATCCTATTTAGGGTTCACACACCCAAAATCCCCACTTGGTTTTTTGCTTTAGGGCTTAATTTGGTAAAAATGTGGTCTTTTAAATTTATTATGCAATGTTTCTCTTTATGTAGGTGGTTATGTAACCAACCATAAGTCACGAGTTATAGGTGATCGGTATGCCATATCTTTTTTCTATTTAGATGAATCCCATCCCTCTCATATGTCTCTTCAAAGGTCTCTTTCTTCCCATGAAGAACGAGACCTATGAGCAACTATATGAGGAAAATTTGGATCTTGGTGCAAATCAGTGCTGTATGTATTTTCTGAAGAAGTCAATGACGTGTGCCTTTTTGCATAAGTTACTCTTCCAAAAGTGTAAGTATACATTCAGGAGAGGCTATGACACCATTTTGTTTCTGTGAAGACTTCGATTGGTAGTATTGTGCAACAATCTTTCTATATACATTGCACTCTTCTGTGAGGATGCCTGTTTGTTGTTTAGCGCAACTACAGCTTTCATCTTCATCTCCGTTGTACTCTTCTTTAAGGACATCTGTTGGTAGTAGTGTGCACCAAGTTTTCCATCTACACTGGGCTCTTGTATGAGGACCTTTGTTGATTGTATAGTGCAATTGCCCCTCTTCATCTTCGTAGCACACTTCTGTGAGGACCTCTGTTGGTAGTATAGCGCAACTGCAAAATAATGACAGTAATTTGTTCATCCAAGTTGAGTACACTGATATTGTGACCTTTTGCTACTAGTGATGCTCAATAGGGCTACTTCAGATAATGACCAGTGGCCAATGATTGTCCCAGGATCCAAAGAAGATGATCTGACATTCAATAACCCAGAAAAGACCTGGGTTAGTGCTATGTGACATGCATGCAGTATGAATCTGGCATTCAGTCACTGAGCTTCTAGTCTACTTTTATGTGAAAGAAACTGCTTAAACATGGTTAGTGATAAAGAGACCTTCTGCACCACCAGTAGTAAAAATGGGGCAACACCACTCATGAGATATTCTGCACCTTAATAAACAGAATAAATACTTCACTGTCAGAGCCAGGAGGTCTGGGCTATTTCAGATAAACATGTTGTTTGCTGTAATTGCTGTACAATGAATTATTTTATATGTGTGCACAAATAGGTTATCCAGGCGGTACTAACTAAGTATATCATAATGACAGTCTGAGAATGTAGACAGGAGGTTATATTCAAAGAACAAACACCAGCGTCCAGAATCCCTAAATAGCAAGAGCTATCCATCAAGTGTTAGTCTAACTTGAGTCCTAGCTCAGTCCTCACACGGCAAAACACATCTTTCCGGTATCAATTGCTGTGTAACACAGGTCGCTCAACACGTTATTTATCTAGTAGATTCACTTTTTAAGCCAGAATTGTTATGTTATACTTCTTTCATTAAACCTTTCTTCACCCAAATGCAAGCAAATGGAGAAATTAAATTCCACCCATTTTTGTTTCAAAATCTCCCAAATTATATTTATGTCTGTATGAATATTTACTCCATCCTCTCTCTCAAAACCACGACATGCATTTATGTATATAAAAATGAGGAGACCATGGAACAGATGTCCAGAAACCAGGACTGTCCCTGAAATCGGGACATCTCATCACATGGCCCTAATTTCTTCCAAAATAACTTTTATTGTAAGGTAACTTATTCCTTGGAGTTTAAGGTTGTTAGAGTATCCTCAAAGGTCTGTTTTCCATTGTGTCACTTCACAAAGGCATTTATGAGTAGGTGATTAGTACTACAGAAATAATACTGCACATACAATAAATGTGAATTGGCCTTGCAATGTCCAACTCCCTATTAGTAAACGTGCAAAGATGGCACAGTCCTTTCTAGTTGTGCTAACTGTACATGGCTATTATGTTAATATTCCCATTTTAGATGCTTTGGGGCCAGTTCACAAAGGCATTTAAAAGGGAAAGAAATATTACTTCATGAGTACTACTTTACATATTCATTAAAGATTTTGTGAATTGGCTCCCAAATATTTGTCTGGCTCTAGGCTTATTTCCCTTTGCTTTTCCTGACTGGTATATGATTTAGTTTTTCAGAAATATCAGAGAGTGATTTTTTTATCGAGTAGCTAAAGTTTCGGACAGCAGATTTAGAGAGTTTTGCTCCCAAGTCCATGAAATGCTTTGAATTGTACAGAAGTTTATCTGTGGTTTCACCCTGATCAATGTCTTGTACCCCTAACAGCTTCCATCTTCGGAGATCCCCACTGTGTCACCTTCGATGGGGCAAACCTCACCTTCAAAGGAAAAGGGGAGTACACACTAGTCCAATCCAGCTCCTTAACCATCCAAGGGAGGACACAGCCTGTGGGTAAGTTGCCACAATATGATGGACTGATTTGGTGGTCATTAGTTTGAATCTCAGCAAAGCTGATTCAGCCTTCCATCCTTCTGCATTTAGTAATTGGTGTACCAATAATTTGGGTAACAGTAACACCAGCTATTTACAAATGTTAGACATGACAGAAGTATGAAATGAAGCGCTAAATAAAAAACAAGTTATCATAAGCAGTTTTAACATTACAGGCAACCTTCCTGCCATGATTTTGTTGTTCTTAGTGTGCCACAATAGGAAGCTTCCCAGAATGCTGTAACACAGAACTTCCCCAGGTGCTTAAAAACAGAACAGAGCCTTTTACCTTAGTCCTGGAGCAGGGTCTAGTCTATGTGTGCCTTCTTGCTGTTTTGATTTCAGTCACTTTACACATTTCTATGTGTAATCAGTGGATAGAAATGACCTCTGGCTATTGTCCACACTCCATACATTTTAATTAAATCTAGGGAAACGCCATCTCTGTATCCCTCATATTATGGCACAGTCATATGTATGTACCATATGTATAAGTGTGGCAACACATTTATCTACAGATGCATAAATGAACCTATATTATTAGCCTAAACTTTATGAACAAACAGTATTACCATCTGTACAGATGTAGCACAATCAGTAATAACTTATTTTTATTTAGGGCTTTGTACCACACATCCAACCACATTTAGCCAATCTAATGGTATTCAGTTTATTGACATCTGATGGATGGAAGCTGAAGTTGTCTTGTTAGGATTTAACCTTGTGACTTGCACATCATGGAAGTTATCAACTGCAAGAATTTAATTTGCTAATAGATCAAGATGGCAAGATGATGCAGCGATTTAAATGCTGCCCGCTGACACCCGCTGTAATCTGCAGGTAGTGAGTTTGACTGTGCCACACTGTTAGACCTGTCATCCTTAGGGTGATCTTTCCCCCAAACCTTTGCCTTTTGCCTCCCATTTTTAGTGATTCTTTTTGTTGGCCTTAGGACTCTGAGCACTTTACCACTGCTGACCAGTGCTAAAGTGCATGTGCTTCTCCCCTAAACATGATGACATTGGTGTATACATGATTGGCATATTTATTGTACTGGTAAGTCCCTTGTAAAGTGGTATACCATATACTCAGGTCCTGTTCTTCAAATGCTACTAGTGAGCTGCAGCAATGATTGTGCCACCCACAGAAGCAGCCTTTCAAACCTGTCTCAGGCCTGTCACTGCAGTGCCTGTGTGTGCAGTTTACTGCCACTTCGGAATGGCATTTAAAACTACTTGTCAAGCCTTAAACTCCCCTTTTTTTACATATAAATCACCCCTGAGGTAGGCCCTAAGTAACCCTAAGGGCAGGGTGCTATGTAAGTAAAAGGTACATGCACTTCTATGTTTTGCATGTCCTGGTAGTGATAAACAGCCTATTTCACTTTTCACTGCTGCGAGGCCTACCCCTCTCATAGGCCAGCATTGAGAATTCCTTAATATAATTTTAAGCTGCAATTCCTGATCAGAGAGGAGTAGCTTTTTCATGTTTGATATGTTTGGAATGGTAAAGTGGTAACTTCTATGTACTTACTGCTCTTTGTGCCTGACAGCATGTCTCCAATACATGTCTGGGTTGGGTGACGGCTACACTTTGAACATTCCCTCTAGACAGCCACAAACACAGGAAGTTGAGGCTCATCTGCATTCAGAGCACCCATCTGCATTCATCTTCATTCCTATGGGTCTTCCTTGGCAGGGAGGAATGTGAGGGGCTGACACTTACACTTCAATAGGTAGTGTTCTGGCCACACACAAATGAGGGATACCCCCCTATAGGATGCTGGCTTAGTATATGATGCACACTTATTTAAGTGAAGTACCTTGCACTAATCCAGACAACCCGTATGGTGATTTAAGTGGTCTTAGACAATCTTATAAAGCTCTCTTAGTGGTAGTTGTGGACAGCAGCCTTCAGGCTTATCCAAAAGGAGTGTTAAGCAGCTTGTTTTACCCGATCTAATCATGTAGTGTAGGTTAAACGAAAAAGAACCACATAGTGTATATATTAAATAGTTCTATTTATTACACAACACTCACCAACACACTGGGATATTTCCTACCCGGAGATAAAACAAATACACAACAATCCTTCAATTGCAAATAGTTAAGTAAGCACAATACACAGTGGTCTCCAGGGGGGGGCCATACCATGTACTAAAAAAGTGGAATGCGAACTGCGATCGAAGTAGGGATTTGGATCAGGAGACTCAGAGTAGCTGAGGACACAAGATACCACCCAAGGCAAGTACCCAGGAACCACACGGAGGCTTTGTGAAGAGTGGAAACACAGCCGTGTATTCAATGGAAGTCAACGGGAAAGTCACGGTTGCAGTTTTGAGGAAGAAGGACTCTTCCCAGTGGACCCTGAAGAAACCCTGTGGAAGACAGAAGGTTGGAGAGTAACCCCACCTGTGGATAGCCCAGGAACCAGGATACCTACACCAGGGAAGCTGAATACATAGGTGCGAAGTGACGTCAGGAACAGCCGTAGACCACAATGGAGGACTTCAGGAAAGATGCCACTGTAGAAGACTGATGCAAAAAAAAAAAAAAAATTATGGACAGAATTCTGCACAATGTCAAACATTCACCCCAGTACAGAGATCTGGGCCTAAATCCATCTTTTATTTTGCTCCCCATGCCATTCCAGTTCAGACCCAACCATATGCAAATCAATCTTGACCCTGTTCCCCATTGGGACAGGCCAGCCCGAAGTGCCAGGCCAGGTCCTTTCTGGACTGGAAACAAGCATCCTGGGACAGCTTTCAGGGCACCACCCCATATCAGCCAGGCTAGCTTGACTCTAGTGGCATGGAGAGCACGGGACCCACGTCTGGGCATATCCGTGCCACTCAGAGTGACAAATGCAAAAAGGACAATTGATGGACGGAATGCTACACAATGTCAAACATTCACCCAAGTACAGAGATCTGGGCCTAAATCCATCGTTTTTTTGTTCCCCATGCCTTTCCAGTTCAGACCCAGCCATATACAAATCAGTCTTGACATTGTTCGCCATGGGAGCAGTCCAGCCCAAACTACCAGGCCAGGTCCTCCCTTGACTGGAAAAAAACATTCTGGGACTGGTTTCGAGGCACTACGCCTCATCAGCCAGGCTAGCATGACTCAAGTGGCATGGAGAGCATGTGACCCACGTCTGGGCATACCCGTGCCACTCGGGGTGACAAATGCAAAAAGAACAATTGATGGACAGAATGCTGCACAATGTCAAACATTCACCTCAGTACAGAGGTCTGGGCCTAAATCCATCGTTTTTTTGCTCCTCATGCCATTCCAGTTCAGACCCAGCCATATGCAAATCAGTCTTGACCCTGATCCACATGGGAACAGTCCAGCCCGAACTGCCAGGCCAGGTACCCCCTGGACTGGAAACAAGCATCTTGGGACCAGTTTTGGGGCACCACCCCTCATCAGCCAGGCTAGCTAGACTCCAGTGTCATGGAGAGCACGGGACCCATGTCTGGGCATACCCGTGTCACTCTAGGTGACAAATGCAAAAAGAACAATTGACCCCAGTACAGAGATCTGGACCTAAATCCATCGTTTTTTTTCTTCTCCCCATGCCATTCCAGTTCAGACCCAGCCATATGCAAATAAGTCTTGACCCTGTTCCCCATGGGAGCAGTCCAACCCGAACTTCCCAGGATGCTTGTTTCCGGTCCAGGGAGGACCTGGCTTGGCAGTTCAGGCTGGACTATTCCCATGAGGCACAGGTTCAAGACTGATTTGCATATGGCTGGGTCTAAACTGGGGTGGCATGGTGAGCAAAAGAACAATGGATTTAACCCCGATCTGTTGACTGGGGGTGAATGTTTGATTTTCTCTGCATTCCATCCATCTTCTGTGTGTCTTTTGCTGGAGAAGACTGTGCAGGAGCTCGGTGGAATCCAAGGGTGGATTCTTGAAGAGGAGAACCCATAAGCAGAGGGGACAGTGTCTATGCCACTCGGAGGTGACCATGAGGCATGGAAGAGCAATGCCCACCGATGACCAACAGTTCAAAGGAGTTGACAGTGACCTTGTTGCTGCAGCTGTGAGGACCAGGTGAAGCTGAGGAAGACCAGGAGACGAGCGCGAGCTATCCCACCACTGCCACCAATGTAGTAGGCTGACATAGTATATGGTGCACACAGTGGTTAATTTGTAAAATAATAAGTGCCGGGGCTCTCGTCAGGAGGCAGCTTCTACCAGCCCATTTCTCCTGTTTGCGCCGCCTAAAACAGACGCCATGAAACCCTACAAGTGGGGAGAGGATGTGGTGTAATGGCCAGAGCTGCCGAGCTGGGGAACCAGGCCTTTTTTTTTTTTCGTGGATGCGTCGCAGAAGGGGCCCTGTGTGTTCAGGTTAATTCTCGACCAACACAACACGACTATACAGCATTAGGAAACTTCGATCACACCCTAAGAAAGGTTTCATTTGTAAATGGGTTTCCAATGTACACGAATTCACAACATCAACACTCATTTTAAATATCAGAAGTTAAAAAAGTCTCCCCTAAAAGTCACCCTTTCATATATACAGTAATGTTACTGATCCCTCTATATATCCACCCCTTATAAACTTACAAACAGAACAATAACACAAGATGTATACATCAGGTTTAAAAAATGCGGTTTCCAAATCAGCGTCCGGCCACCAGTGCTGAGACTGGGGAAATCAGTAGGGTTAGAAACGCCACAACCTCTGCTAAGAACAGAGACAGACTCGAGATTACCCGTCTTAACGTTTCACTGATGGGGTCAGTGAATAATGCTGTGGTCCTTTTGCTTTGAAGAACATTTTCAGGAGAGGAATGGGCTTCGTATTGGTTTATTTTACTGTCTCAAATGTTGAGAGATTGAATTCAAGTATTTCCCGGTTGCGCTGGCTTGGGGCAGCAAAATGGTGTTCAGACATCGGAAGCATTCCGTTATTTTCATCCGTACATTCGCTCAATGTCAGCCTGATAATGTGTTTTAAGTTCCTTGGGTTTCAATTTGAAGGCGTCTGTTACCAAACCCATTTCAGATGTCCATGTCTCGGCACACAGGCGTATTTTCTGTGGGATTTCGAATCTCTCCAAGGAAGCTGTTTTGGCACTATATGATATCATTTTTAGTACAATCTTTTCCATTTCGGGGAACTAGGTTTGAGTCTCGGCGTCGAAAACATTTTGTAATTCTCCGCGAATCACTTTATCTCCCTGTGCCTATTGCAAATGAAAGTGTCCTTAACTGGTGCTCAAGCACCGGTGTTGATGATTAAGTGCCGGTGCTGAGCACCGGAATGCACCGGCTCAAATTAAGCACTGGGTGCACACTTATTTAAGTGAAGCACCTTGCACTGATCCAGACAACCCTTATCTTGATATCAGTGGTCTTAGACAACCTTAGAAAGCTCTCTAAGTGGTAGCTTTGGAGAGCAGCCTTCAGGCGTATCCAGAAGGAGTGTTAAGCAGCTTGTTTAACCTACACTAAATGATTAGATCTGGTAAAACAAGCTGATTAGGACTCCTTCCGGATAAGCCTGAAGGCTGCTCTCCACAGCTACCACTTAGAGAGCTTTCAAAGGTTGTCTAAGACCACTAAAATCACAATAAGGGTTGTCTGGATTAGTGCAAGGTTCTTCACTTAAATAAATGTGCACCATATACTAAGCCAGCCTCCTACATCCCCACAGGTAGCCTGGCAGACAGGACTGAGTTGAAAGGGATCCTTGTGCTTTTCAGAGAGCTCCTTTGAGGCACTCCCTATATCAAAGGCACTTTTGGGTATAAGTACTGGGTCTCTGACACCCTAAAATCAGACACTTCTAGATATGGAACTGAACCTCTGTCAGTAGGACTGCTGTGCTGCCTAAAGGACTCAACTGGACTGCTTATCTGGAAGGACTGGTTTTCTGCTTGTTGCCCTGCTGCCTGATGCTCCCTGTCTCTGCTACCTTCTGTCCAAGTGATCTCCAAGGGCTTGGTGGCTTGCCTCCTGTTTTCTGAAGTCTCAGGGGCACAAAAGACTTCCTGCAATTCTGCTGGTGCTGCTGGACTCTGACTTCTGTGAGTCCTACCCTTGCCTGACGTGCCCCCTCTAGGTTTTGGGCCTCAGAAGTGAGTTCTGTAGCTGATTTCTGCAAAAACTGATGCATTGCATTGACTGCGTGAGAAATTCTGCCACATCGCCCTTTGATGCCGATGAGGAGACTGCTCAATGAAAGCGGATCCTCAGCCTGCGCAGCTTGACTATGATGCTTTGTGCGGCTTAACGACGATGCATTGCATTAACTTCAACGGAGCTCAACAACAACGCGGGATGCCCTTTGCGGATCTCGACAACGCAGTAGACTCTCAACTTCAACACTTGCTCCATCCAAGGAATTTCTTCAGTGGGTCCTTTCTGGGTGCTGTAGCCGGCCTACCGTCGATTGCGGCCGGCCCGAACTTTGGATTTACCCCGGTATAGCGCGAACGCAAGTAACATTTTAGTGCTATTGACTTCTAGGCACTGTTTTTGCATTCATTATTTAAAAAATCATATCTCAACTTCTACTGATCGTATTTTTGTCGTTTTGGTCTTATTTAGATCACATAAATATTCTCTATGTTTCTAAACCTGTGTGAAGTCTTTTTGTGGTATATTCATTGTGTTACTGTGTGTGTGTGTTACAGAAATACTTTATACGTTTCATTGTAGAAAAGCCTGACTGCTCCGATGCCGAGCTACCAAAGGGTGAGCACAGGTTGTTTTGTTGTGTATCGAGTTTACCCTAACTAGAGTGGTGCTTCCTGCCTGGTCTGGGTGCATACCTCAGTCAACCAGGAATCCCATTTCTAACACACACCATCTCAGCCTTGCATCCACCTGGGTTTAGTATAGTATACTAATAATATCTATATATGTAGTGTGCATGAAACAGATACTGAGAGAGAAGAAAGGAGAGTGAAGAAGAGAAGCAGAGTGTTGGTAGTAAGAAAGCAGGACAATGTGTGAGAGAGAAAATGGAAGGGAGAAGCTGAAGGAAGAGGGGTAGAGAACAAAGTACAGCAAGAGAGGTATGAAGAGAAAAAGTAGAGGTGTACAAATACACAGCCACAACAGCACCAGTTTATGTTTGCTGCATCACATGTACACCAGCACACACTCTCTGTGTAATCTGGGCACAGTGATGACTGTCTGTGTGAACCCAATCTGGGAGAGTGACTAAAAAATATAGAGGGGCCTGGCCTCTCTAGTCCCACCCATAGCAACTTTAACTTGGCCCAACTTGCCTGTGGGCCAAGTTAACCTTGCAACGAAATAGCGAGTATTTAGCCGCTCAGTAAAATGATGTACTAAGTACTGTAAGCCCACACATGAGACTTGCGTAGATAACATAAAATCTAATACTCTCTATTTCACTTAGTAAGGGTTGACAGTCCCTGTTACACAGAGGTCAGCTGCCAACAGCAAAGTTCTGAGGGACATAGGAGGGGATGATATTAGATCCAATCAGGATGCTGACCATGTCAAAACAGCGGTCTTTATTTCCATCAGACTGAACCTAAATATGTGTTTTTCCAAAAGGTAGAGGCCACAGTGCAGAATTGCTTTATACACATATGAATGACAGTGTGGAGGCACATGGTCTGTCGTCTGTGGCCATGCAGGAGAATGGATCAGACGTGATAGAAGTGCGCCATCCAGAGGCCTCACATGAAGCAGCTGACTTGGAGGTCCTTCTTAACCAGAAAGTGATCAGCTTCAGGGAGCAGCCTTGGATGGATCTAAAAGGTGAGCACCAGCTCCTTGCATCTCATTAAAGTAGTCATGTATGATGCCCAGGTGAAGCACTGAGTTTCTGTAAAAAGTGATCATCTCTGGAGAATGGAGAGATAATTCTGCTGCACTTCCAAAATAGAATTCAAATATGAATGCATTCATTTCAGTTATTAGTGCGCCTCTCTTGAAACCCTTTTACATTTTGCTGATTGTCCCCACCTGCACAAAACCTTAAATTTTCCATTGCTTAAATTAGTGGTGTGCTTTAACTTTTGTGAGCTGAGTATACTTTTTGACACCGTGATATAATTGTTCGAGGAAGTGCTTTCCCTCTCTCTTTGACTCTATCACCCTTTCTGTCTCTCCTTCAATCTTTTTCTGAACACGCACGCACACGCACGCACACACACACTCGCATCTTGCTCCAGACATTAATGGGATCAATACAGGGCCACAGCATGTCCACATTCCACTACAATAAACGTGAGTTCATAAAGGACTGTGCGAATGGATTATATTTTTTGATATGTGGAGTCACTGATTATACTGCTACAAAATTAAAAGATATTTTGTATAAAATTATATATTTGGACTTTAGTTTTTTGATTATTAGAAACATTGTATATTGTGTTTCTCGTTTTTATTAGAGAAATGCCACAACATGATAAGGTCGGTTCACTATTTTGCCTTTGATACAATATCGAGCTGAATGCTGACATTGTGTCAAACATAGAATAAACAACGATAAAGAGGGGGTGCTAGGGAATGTTTATAGACCTGCGAGGGAAAATCCCCAATGTTAGACCTGTCAGCCCTAGGGTGGTCTTACCCCGTTTTTTTCTCTTTGCGCCTCATTTTTGCCACCATCTTTTTGTTGGACCTAGGTCTCTGGGCGCCATACCACTGCCAAACAGTGCTGAGGTGCAGGTGCTCTCTCCTAACAAGATGGCTGCCACAGGCCCCTGCTACTGCGGAGTGGCCATTGTACATGCACGCACCAGTAGTCAGGATCAGGCTGGGACATAATGTTACTGTATCCATGCCGTCCCGCCTCTGGGCCTCATAGACAGACATGACGGAAGCTTCTAGAACCTTCCAGCCCAGGGAGGAGTTATGTTTTGCCGCCTTTCAGGAGGGTCACCTGACCTAGGGGTATAAGAGGTTTGGAGGGAAACCTAGTTAGTCAGTTGGGGCACCACTGGACCTGGGGGAACCTCTGCCGGAGTACAGGCTGTTGGGCCTAGGGGAGACCTACACTACTGGTACTGACTGGGCTTAGGCACTGCTGTGCTAAGATAGATGAGGAACACCTTCCACCTGCTGACCTTGCCCAGCGTGAGGGGACCCAGGGAGCCACCTCCAGTGTGCCTGCAGGGCACCTACCTGCCTCTTGTGCCTGCCAACTCAACCCCATTTCCCCCAAGTAACTGCATCCAAAATATTGCGACCAAGAAGCTACACCAACTAAGAACCTGCAACTACTCTACTACCACCTGAACTCTGCCAATTGATTTGCTCTCCCCGGTACTGGAACGGGGGGGGGTTGAGCAACCTGCGAATGCTACTGCTGGGGGGATCACCAGGTACAGCGCTATTCCCTTTCAAGCGCGGTATGTCATCTGAGCGCTGCAACCCCTGAACATGCCCTTTGTCTGAGGCGCTGCGACGCCCGAGCGCTGGCGCTGTGCCCGGAAGAAGCGCTGCGTGCGGAGAAGCGCTGTGGCCCCCCCCCCGATCACCGCCGCGACCGGGGGCTAGCTGTGAGCGCTGGGGCCGAGAGAAGCGCTGCCGGAGTCCCCAAGATCACCGCTGCAACCCAGGTACCTGTGTCTCTGCGGGGTGCGACGACGTGCCGCTGGTCCCGGGGACCCAGAGAGGTGGAAGCGCCATTCCCCGAATCACCGCTGCGGCCCTGGGGCAAAGGGAGGGCCGCTGCGGGTACAGCGAAGGCCGCGCTGGGCCTAAAGAAGGGCGGGAGGCGTTGCTCGGCAACGAGGGCACCGGCCGCGTCAGAGGCCGCACCCCCAAGGAAGCCGCGACATCATTGGTTCCCGGGTCCGGAGGCCGACGGAGGCCCGGAGCCCGGAGTAGAACGAGGTCAGGGGGCTCCACTGCCTGTGGGAGCCCCTGGAACAGGCCCCAAGCCCCAAAGAAAGCACCGAGGACCCCGGAGATCGCGCCGCCTCCCCCGGTCGAAGCCCCATGAGCAGCCAGAAGCGGGCCGGCCGGGGAGGAGGCGTCCGGCGCAGTGAACGTCCCGCCAGTCTCGGGGACAGCGAGGTGAGCCCGGGAGGCCCTGGGGGGATTCCAGCGATATGGAGGCCTCATGCTAGCGGCGCTTCCCCCCGCCCATCGTCCAAGGTGGACTGAGAGGGGCAGTAGCCCTCATCCTACTGTGTTGACTGCCTCCCTTGCGCATGAGGCTGGGCCCTGCATTAACGCTTAGGTCTGGCCTGCTCACCCCCTACTTTCACCTGCTATGTTAATTTGCATAGGCCTGATGACCTGCTCCCAGAAAGGTTAACTTGATGAAACCCATGGTTAGTGGTGTGCAGATGCTGAAGCCTGATTTGCCACTTCAACTAAAGTCACCGCTCTAATGTGAATGTGCCTATGTTGTAGGCCTACTCAAGGGAGGTTACCTTATTGGACGTGCTCAAGGGAAGTTTCCCATGTTGTTTGCCTACTTGCATTGAGGTCTTTGTGGCATTGAATATACCTGAATGAACTTAAGCCTATGTTTTAACATGTAATTCATTACCTACTGTGATACTTGCTTTTAGAGAGGTTATTGCTACTGCCTTCTTACCGGCATAAAGTTTTACTGTTATGATGTGCTTGAATGAATTTACGCACTGGTTTTAGGAAGCTAAATGAATCGAATGTTGCCCTGAGATTATCTGCCTCATCTACTGCTGATTTAAATTAGATAAAGAATCTTGTTTTTTACATAACAGCCTGGTGTGGTGTCTCCTTATTGTGTGCGCATTACTGAGTCAGTGTGAGTGTGTGCTGCACAACTGCTTAACACATTGCCTTCGGGTGCCTTCCTGCCTCGCGCCAAGCTACCGTGTCGGAATCGGTGACCCCGGTTCTAACATTGGTGTTCAGCGGTGGGATAAGGACTTGTGCAGCACCCTACAGGGATTCAGTGTGCGCCGCAATTGGACACCTATTTGTAAGCAAGCCTAACAATTCGCCCTTCACTGCCTGACTGTACAGACTCCTGTGTTAACCTGTTGCCTACGTCCTAGTAGTTTTTCCCTTAAGTTGTCTGGGGCCCCACCTGTCAGGATGGAGTTCGAGCTGGCCAACCTTGAAATGTATACGGTGGCGCAGCTGAGGGAGTTCTGTCGGGGGATGGGGGTGCCCGTCAAGCGAGGCGCCAAGAGAGAGGAGCTTCAGAAAGTCTTGAGGGCATGGGTATTGGCCCACCCGGGAGGGAGAGTGGTCGAGGAACAGGGGAGCCGGACGCTCCAAGAGAGCTAGACTTACTGCACATAGACATCAGTGAGAATGTGTTGCCAGGGAGACGTTCCAGGGCAGGCAGTAGTGTGTCAGCGAGCAGTGTGTCTGTGGAGGAGTACGAGGACAGGAGGGAGGAGAGGCAATTGAGGCTAGAGCTTGCTAAGATGGACAAGGAGCGAGAAGAGGCAAGGCTAGCCATGGAAGAGAGGAAGCTTTTGCATGAGCTTAGCCTGAAAGAGTTAGAGCTCCGAGCATTGCAGATGGGGGCTCAGGGCAACTTGAATGGTGGCAGCGTACCCGCTGAGGCTCCACGAGAGCCTAAGTTTTACCTACCTAAGGAGGTGATGGCCAGTTTCAGTGTAGGGGATGACATTGATAAGTGGTTGGCGGCGTATGAGCTGTCTTTGGTGGCCCATGGGGTGCCTGAGAATTACTGGGGGGGAGGCCTGTATAGGTACATACCTCCGGTGGCGAGGGACACACAAGGGGGATCAGACGAACTACCCTGTGATGAAGGAGGCCCTGCTTAAAAAGTTTGGCCTCACTCCAGAAAAGTATCGCCAGAAATTCCGCAACAGCCACAAGCTTCCCACACAGAACTGGGTGGATTTTTTTGATTATGCCCGTAAGGCATTGGAGGGTTGGGTGCGTGGCAGCGAAGTGAGTGACTATGAAGGGCTGTACAATCTGTTTTTAAGGGAGCACCTTCTTGATAAATGTTTTCCAGAGCTGCGCCAACACCTGGTGGACCGCAAGCTGACCGATCCTCGGGAACTTGCGGAGGAGGCGGATACCTGGCTTAGCACTCGGGTGTCCCACAAGGGATCCGGGGGAGACCCCCCCAAAAGGTGGACAGGGTTTTCCCCAGAAGAGAGAGGGGGGAGATAAAAAGAAGGAGTTCTTTAGAGGCCCCCAAAATAGACCGCAAGGGAAAGGGGTAGGTTCCCCACCCCAATCTGGATTCCAGAAACCCACTTACCCTGACAAGAGTCAGCAGCCCAGAACTGTCCGGTGCTACGAGTGCGGGGAGGTTGGACACTACAAGGGGGATCCCCAGTGTCGCAAGAGAACCCCAGCCCCCACAGGAGGTAAGAGCCCCGGGGTGGCCAGTGTAGCACTTGGGGAGGAGTTGTCCCTAGGTAGGGGGGGTGAGTGGACAGGCTTGACCTTAGTTTCCCTGGGGGATAGAGAGATAATCCCATGGGTTCAGGTACCCTCGAACACTGCCAATTACCGGCAGAGGGTCCTGGTGAACGGGGAGGAGGTGGAGGCTCTGAGGGACACGGGTGCCAGCATGACGATGGTAAGACGTCAGCTGGTGTCCCCAGAGCAGGTGATTCCTGAAATATTCCACCCGGTTGTCATGGCTGATAATAGCCTGGGTCATTACCCCGTGGCCCAAGTTCCCTTTGAGTGGGGAGGAGTCTCAGGCCTGTTGAGAGTTGCGGTGAGCCCTGCCATGCCAGTTGACTGTCTGCTCGGAAACGATTTGGAACATACTGCCTGGAAGAAGGTGGAGTTCAACGCCCACGCTGAGATGCTGGGATTACCAGGGTGGACTTGCGTGGTCACGCGGTCCATGGCTGCCCGGCAAGGAACTCAACCCGGGTTGGAGCCTGAAACAATGGCCCAGCCCACTGCTGGACAAGAGGACATCTCTGAGGACGCACCCGGCGAGATGGATGGGGAGCCCGCGGAGGTGACCCCGGAGTCCGCTGAGGTGGATGTTGTTCCCGTGGGGGACTTGCCGACCCCTGCAGAGTGGCAGGTGGAAGGAGGGCCTACCCAGGAGGAATTCTGTCGGGCGCAAAGAGAGTGCCCAACGCTTGAAGGCATGCGGCAGCAGGCCAAAGCCCAAGCAACTGGTACAGAGACCGGTAACTACCATGTCTACTGGGAGGATGGTCTCCTCTACAGTGAGCCTAAGGCTCCGGTGCATGGGTCATCAAGGGCCTTAGTGATCCCCCAATGCTACCGAGCCTTCCTGCTGGAATTGGCACACGAGATACCACTGGCAGGACACCTGGGCCAGGACAAGACATTTGCTCGTTTGGTCCCTCACTTTTACTGGCCCAGAATGCGAGTCGCCTCTGACACCTTTTGCAAGACCTGTACGACTTGCCAGGCGAGTGGCAAGACTGGGACTAAGTTGAAGGTCCCCTTGGAACCGCTCCCGGTTGTCGGTACCCCTTTTGAGCGGGTAGGAATTGACATTGTCGGGCCAATGGACCCGCCGACTTCTTCGGGACACAGGTTCATCTTGGTGTTGGTGGACCACGCCACCCGGTACCCGGAGGCCATCCCTCTGAGGACCATCGCTGCACCTGCGGTGGCGTGGGCCTTGATGGGGATTTTTACCCGTGTGGGATTCCCCAAGGTCGTGGTGTCAGATAGGGGCACGAATTTCATGTCGGCCTACATGCAGGCCATGTGGAAGGAGTGCGGAGTGACCTACAGGTTCTCCACTCCTTACCACCCCCAGACTAACGGGCTCGTGGAGCGCTTCAATAAGACCCTGAAGGGGATGATTCGGAGCCTACCCGAGGACTTGAGAAGGAAGTGGGACGTCCTCTTACCCTGTCTGCTCTTCTCCTACCGAGAGGTGCCGCAGAAGGGGGTCGGTTTCAGCCCCTTTGAGCTGCTCTATGGACACCCCGTTAGAGGGCCCCTCAGTCTTGTGAAGGAGGGGTGGGAGAAGTCTTCCCAGAAGCTTCCCTGTGGTGTGGTTAGCTACATGCTGGCATTCCGCAGCCAGATGGCCAAGCTGTGGAAGGAAGCCTCAGACAATCTGGAGGCTAGTCAAGCTGTCATGAAGGAGTGGTACGACCGGAATGCTCGGACGGTGGAGTTGGACGCTGGACAGAAGGTGTGGGTCGTGGAGCCCGGAGAGCTTAGCGCCCTCCAGGACCAGTGGACTGGACCGTATGAAATTTTGGAGAGAAGAGGCCAGACCACTTATGTAGTAGACCTCAAGACCCCCCGTCAACCCCACAGGGTGCTCCACGTCAACCACCTTAAGCCACACCAGGAGCGGTCAGAACTTACCCTCCTGATGGTGACAGATGGGAGTGAAGAGGAGGAGAGCGAGCCTCTTCCGGACCTTCTGGCGGCCCAAGAGAAGGATGGATCGGTGGAGGGAGTGGTCCTCTCCCCATCCTTGACCCTTGAGCAACAGAGGGACTTCCGCCAGGTATTGGGGCAGTACTCCTCATTGTTCTCCCTCACTTCTGGGATCACGCACCTGTGTACCCATGATGTGGACACAGGGGACAGCCCACCAGTAAAAACCAAGTCTTACCGGCTGTCTGACAAAGTCAAGACCAGTATCCAGGGTGAGGTGGCCAAAATGCTGGAGCTGGGGGTGATTGAGCCTTCCAGCAGCCCTTGGGCTAGTCCGGTGGTGTTGGTGCCGAAAGCGGCCCCACCGGGCACCACACCAGAACTTCGGTTCTGTGTGGACTACCGTGGTCTGAATTCCGTGACCAAGACTGATGCTCACCCGATCCCTCGGGCGGATGAGCTCATTGACCGACTGGGAGCAGCTCGGTACTTAAGCACAATTGACCTGACGTCAGGATATTGGCAGATTGCCATGACGGACGGAGCGAAGGAGAAGACTGCGTTCTCCACCCCCGAGAGCCACTTTCAATTTCGGGTGATGCCCTTCGGGCTGAAAAATGCTCCGGCCACTTTCCAGCGGTTGGTTAACCAGGTACTGTCTGGCCTAGAGGCCTTCTCTGCTGCCTACCTGGATGACATAGCTGTCTTCAGCAGCAGCTGGGAGGACCATATGGGGCATCTCCAGGAGGTGCTGCAGGCCCTACAGCGGGCTGGCCTAACCATTAAGGCCAGCAAGTGCCAGATTGGACAGGGATCTGTCGTCTACCTGGGGCACCTGGTGGGCGGGGGTAAGGTGCAACCCCTCCAGGCCAAAATCGAGACCATCTTGGCCTGGGAGCCCCCCAAAACCCAAACGGAGGTCCGGGCTTTCCTTGGCCTCACGGGTTACTACCGCCGGTTTGTCAAGGGTTATGAGACCATCGTGGCCCCCCTGACTGAACTGACATCCAAGAAGCAACCACGTAAAGTCATCTGGACGGCTGCCTGTCAAGAAGCTTTTGACACCCTCAAGCACGCGATGTGCACCGCTCCGGTGCTTAGGACTCCGGACTTTGGCATTCATCGTGCAGACAGATGCCTCTGAGCATGGCATTGGAGCTGTGCTCTCGCAACTGAATGATGACGGCCAAGACCAGCCAGTGGGCTTTATTTCTCGAAGGCTACTCCCCCGGGAACAGCGGTGGAGTACTATAGAGCGAGAAGCCTTCGCCGTGGTTTGGGCTTTGAAGAAGCTGAGGCCATACCTCTTTGGCTCTCACTTCCTTATTCAAACCGACCACTGACCCCTTCGCTGGCTCATGCAGATGAGAGGCGAAAACCCCAAATTGTTGAGGTGGTCCATTTCCCTCCAGGGGATGGACTTTCGGGTGGAACATCGACCCGGAGTAGACCACGCCAACGCTGACAGTCTCTCCCGGTTTTTCCGCCTTAGCGATGAGAACTCCCTAGAGGTTGGGTAGCTCTCCCCACTTTCGGCTGGGGGGGACGTGTGTTAGACCTGTCAGCCCTAGGGTGGTCTTACCCCGTTTTTTTCTCTTTGCGCCTCATTTTTGCCACCATCTTTTTGTTGGACCTAGGTCTCTGGGCGCCTTACCACTGCCAAACAGTGCTGAGGTGCAGGTGCTCTCTCCTAACAAGATGGCTGCCACAGGCCCCTGCAACTGCGGAGTGGCCATTGTACATGCACGCACCAGTAGTCAGGATCAGGCTGGGACATAATGTTACTGTATCCATGCCGTCCCGCCTCTGGGCCTCATAGACAGACATGACGGAAGCTTCTAGAACCTTCCAGCCCAGGGAGGAGTTATGTTTTGCCGCCTTTCAGGAGGGTCACCTGACCTAGGGGTATAAGAGGTTTGGAGGGAAACCTAGTTAGTCAGTTGGGGCACCACTGGACCTGGGGGAACCTCTGCCGGAGTACAGGCTGTTGGGCCTAGGGGGGAGACCTACACTACTGGTACTGACTGGGCTTAGGCACTGCTGTGCTAAGATAGATGAGGAACACCTTCCACCTGCTGACCTTGCCCAGCGTGAGGGGACCCAAGGAGCCACCTCCAGTGTGCCTGCAGGGCACCTACCTGCCTCTTGTGCCTGCCAACTCAACCCCCTTTCCCCCAAGTAACTGCATCCAAAATATTGCGACCAAGAAGCTACACCAACTAAGAACCTGCAACTACTCTACTACCACCTGAACTCTGCCAATTGATTTGCTCTCCCCGGTACTGGAACGGGGGAGGGTTGAGCAACCTGCTTATGCTACTGCTGGGGGGATCACCAGGTACAGCGCTATTCCCTTTCAAGCGCTGTATGTCATCTGAGCGCTGCAACCCCTGAACATGCCCTTTGTCTGAGGCGCCGCGACTGCCAAGCGCTGGCGCTGTGCCCGGAAAAAGCGCTGTGTGCGGAAAAGCGCTGTGGCCCCCCCCCCCGATCACCGCCGCGACCGGGGGCTAGCTGTGAGCGCTGGGGCCGAGAGAAGCGCTGCCGGAGTCCCCAAGATCACCGCTGCAACCCAGGTACCTGAGTCTCCGCGGGGTGCGACGACGTGCCGCTGGTCCCGGGGACCCAGAGAGGCGGAAGCGCCATTCCCCGAATCACCGCTGCGGCCCTGGGGCAAAGGGAGGGCCGCCGCGGGTACAGCGAAGGCCGCGCTGGGCCTAAAGAAGGGCGGGAGGCGTTGCTCGGCAACGAGGGCACCGGCCGCGTCAGAGGCCACACCCCCAAGGAGCCGCAACATCATTGGTCCCCGGGTCCGGAGGCCGACAGAGGCCCGGAGTAGAACGACGTCAGGGGCTCCACTGCCTGTGGGAGCCCCTGGAACAGGCCCCAAGCCCCAAAGAAAGCACCGAGGACCCCGGAGATCGCGCCGCCTCCCCCGGTCGAAGCCCCACGAGCAGCCAGGAGCGGGCCGGCCGGGGAGGAGGCGTCCGGCGCAGTGAACGTCCCGCCAGTCTCGGGGACAGCGAGGTGAGCCCGGGAGGCCCTGGGGGGATTCCAGCGATATGGAGGCCTCATGCTAGCGGCGCTTCCCCCCACCCATCGTCCAAGGTGGACTGAGAGGGGCAGTAGCCCTCATTCTACTGTGTTGACTGCGTCCCTTGCGCATGAGGCTGGGCCCTGCATTAACGCTTAGGTCTGGCCTGCTCACCCCCTACTTTCACCTGCTATGTTAATTTTTAATAGGCCTGATGACCTGCTCCCAGAAAGGTTACCTTGATGAAACCCATGGTTAGTGGTGTGCAGATGCTGAAGCCTGATTTGCCACTTCAACTAAAGTCACCGCTCTAATGTGAATGTGCCAATGTTGTAGGCCTACTCAAGGGAGGTTACCTTATTGGACGTGCTCAAGGGAAGTTTCCCATGTTGTTTGCCTACTTGCATTGAGGTCTTTGTGGCATTGAATATACCTGAATGAACTTAAGCCTATGTTTTAACATGTAATCCATTACCTACTGTGATACTTGCTTTTAGAGAGGTTATTGCTACTGCCTTCTTACCGGCATAAAGTTTTACTGTTATGATGTGCTTGAATGAATTTACGCACTGGTTTTAGGAAGCTAAATGAATCGAATGTTGCCCTGAGATTATCTGCCTCATCTACTGCTGATTTAAATTAGATAAAGAATCTTGTTTTTACATAACAGCCTGGTGTGGTGTCTCCTTATTGTGTGCGCATTACTGAGTCAGTGTGAGTGTGTGCTGCACAACTGCTTAACACATTGCCTTCGGGTGCCTTCCTGTCTCGCGCCAAGCTACCGTGTCGGAATCGGTGACCCCGGTTCTAACACCCAACAATAGACAAAATACACAAAATAACCTCGGGTCTAAACTATAGAGAGTATGACTGTAGAGAGACCAATGTAAACTAAAAAGGGAGTCCTATATTAAGGACGTAATCCCATCACCCACCGAGGTGGCATGCTTCATCATCTGGGATTCTCCTCTTGACGGGGACCCCTAGCTCCGTCAAGGGCTACAACCCCCTCACTGTGAGGGAGGAGCTCAGGGAGGTTTTTAAACCTGATGGGGATGAACTAAATCCCGATGATAACTTTCTATTGGAGTGATGGGCTCAGCGCAAAAAAAAGGGGGTGTTAATGTGAAGGGAATTAAAACTAGCTATCAGGAGCGATAAAACCTTTATTATTTCGCTGCTGGTGCCAGGATTAAAAACAGAGCATATTGCAGTTTGAAAAAATAACTGCAAAAGAAAGACACACTCTGGTCAACATGTTTCAGCCAATAACGACCCAAAACGGTGTCATGGCTTTCGTCAGGACCATAATGGAATGCTGCTGCATTACAAAACAATGTGATAAGGAAAACTTTTTAGTCACTATACAAAACCAGTAATCTCCCTGTTGTTGTGGTCGATTTACTGAGTGTACCTGAAACGACAGAGAACACAAAGAAAAACAAAAATGAAATATAACGGTCTCCTACTACATACAGTTACAGGCAATGTAAGATAACGTGTGCAGTCACATCCGCATCACAATACCATTATAGTGTCAAGAAAAAGAAGAATTCGGTAAGATTCTTACCCATAGTGTACGGATATGTTACCTCACCTCAACCTGGCAACGGCTCAGGGGAGAGGCACCGCTCTGAAAAAAGGAGGTATCAGGTGTAAACAAAGTGTAAAACACGCCTGTCATACCTGCCTTCAGGGGAGAGAGAAGAGTTTTCTCAAACCCAACGTAAATGTCCACACAAACAAACACAACCAAATCTAACCAAAGGAACTTGTCCTTTATGAATTTATTCATTTACGAGCCATCTGTATTTGGAGGCAAGCAAATAAAAATAGAAAGGCCTAGCAGGAACCTTGATGTTAAGTGAGGTGGACCATATTTCATAATTTACACTTTGGGTGTGAGCCTAAGCACTGATGTAATCAATGCAAGCAGTCTCTACAGAAAGCGCTGTTTAGCAAATACACACACAATTGTGGTTCTTTAACTAACTGACTGCATATCTATGATGGCACTGGTGTGACTAAAATAGAGAGACACCTAAGTTCTGCCATGATGATCCTTACATCGAGGCATATTCTACAATTACAGTTTTCAAAAGCATAGAACTAGACTTGGCCCACAGCTTTGTAAAACTAACGTGCTTATTGTTTTAATCCATCTTGTGTTAAGGCAAACATCTGCATTCTAAGATGGGCATATTGCAAGAAACTGGATAGTTAACCCAGTGACAATCGCTATAAAGAACAGGCTTAGCGGTACAGGTTTGATTTTTACAAAAAAACGCAAGTTTAAAAAGACAAATTAGCATGTAGCAACTCACTCAAACTAAGCTATGATGAAAAAATGCTCAGTGGCGGCTGCTTACCTATCCGTCGGTACCCCGGGCTGCATAAGAGTCGTGGCCGGAGGTATCCGACTGCGTTGTTTGGCCGATTTAAATAGTGAGAGCTTCCGGCACTGCCGATATGCGTAATGACGCATTATGATTATAAACCAGTACACCTGTGTAGAAAAACGTTTCTAAACTACATATGGCTCGATGTAGGCTGGGAAAGGGAGTTTACAATAGGAACGCGCAAGCTTGCGTAAAAAACTACTCCACAGCTCAGGAGTGATGGAAGTAGTAGTTCTAAGGAATACGCGAGATCGCGTGAGAACTAATTTGGGAACGCGCAAGATCGCGTGTGAGAACTACTTCATAGTTCAGGAGTGATGGAAATTGTAGTTTTTTTAAAATGCGCAAGGACGCGTGAAAATTGCTCAACGACTCAAAAGTGTTAAGAATTAAGACACAGTTATTCATGTGTGAGATTTACACAAGAGGGTTTAAGAGGGTTTAACCATGAAAACATCAAATCAATTCACATGTGCAACGATATATATGCGAGCCGTTATATATGCGAGCCAATGATCGCACAGTATAGGCTCAAATAAAACAGGGCTCACTAGGAAATATACATAATCGTGCGCGAGAGCTACTGCATTGTTCAGAGATGTTTAAAAATGTAGTTCCAGGATAATGAACAGATTATTACATGTCTCTTATGGATAGGTACCAAAAAGGGACTGGAGAGTACAGTACCAAGTACTCATCATGAAAATCAATTACAATGAGTTGAGTGATAAAGATAGTTTGAACTCAAATCTCAGAGAGTAGTCCAAGGAATATCATCGTTTAGGCCGGACACGTCCGTCCTGAGTTTATGTACGCAGCGCTGTTCTCTAATGAGCAGATATCTGGCTGTATTTTGTGACATGTGATGGAATGTAAGGTTGCTCCAAAACAGTCCAGGATAATTCATCCGCTGAGTGTTTCTCCGATAGGAAGTGATTGGTAAGTTTAGTCGCTTGTTTCTTACATCGAATGGTGCTCTTATGTTCCATGATTCTCAATTTCACCTTCCTAGTGGTCATCCCTACATATCGGAGTAGACATGGACATGTCACTAGGTAGATTAACTTCTCACTGTTGCAGTTGGTATGTCGACGAAGTATCCACGGTCTGCCTGTCCCAATGTCGATACTTGTAGTGTGGGTAGTTTGAGGACACGCAGCGCATGTACCACAGGGGAAATGTCCTTGTGTAGCTGGTAGCCCCCATAACGTGTCTTGGGTGGGTGCCCTCATGGTTAACGGTCTTGTATGGACCAGTTTGTCTTTCAGGTTGGTGCTTCTCTTCAGAGCGAACATGGGTGGAGGAATCGATACGTTTCCGATATTCAAAACCTTCCAGTTACGCTTGATACTTTTCTGGATTTGGTTAGTTTTAGTGCAGAAGGTATGGACACAGGTAATCCTCGATGTTGGTTCCTTGGGGGGGGCCTATTTCAATGAGAGCTTCACGATTGTTGTTAGCGGCCCTTTTCAAAGAACGTTTCACCAGTTTAGCTGGATATTGTTTCTCCTTAAGTTGTACAGAGAGATTCTTCGCGTGTTCTTCAAACTTCTCTTTGGAAGAGCAATTTCTCCTCACCCGGAGGAATTGCCTGTAGGGCAGGTTATCCCTCAATGATTTGGGATGATGGCTGTGATAAGACAGAAGGGAATTACGAGCCATGGGTTTTTTATAAAGTTCAGTGCCCAGTCCATTCTCTGTGGGAAGATGCGTACATCTAGATACGGAAGGCTACTGTTACTGAATTCGTAAGTGAACTTCAAATAAACACTCCTTGTGTTCAGCCAAGTGTGGAATTCGCAGATGGTTGTGGGATCGCCTCGCCATATGACAAACACATCATCAATGTAACGTTTCCAGAGAAATATCCGGTGTCTGTATGGATTTTGGTCAGTCAGAATATGTTCTTGCTCAAAGATGTGGACATACAGATTCGCCAGGCTGGGCGCAAAAACACTGCCCATGGATGTTCCTGACGTCTGGAGATATAAAGTGTCTTCAAATTTGAAGAAGTTTTCCTTCATGGCAATCCTTGCACATTCCATGATGAAATTGGCCGGTGAGATGGAGTCTAGGTCCCGGTTCTCCAATAGTGTTTGTACCGCTGTTAATGTCTCATCCTGGGGGATGCAGGTATAAAGCGACTCTACATCAAATGAGACTAAATAGTCTTGGGTCACATCAAATGGAGTGTCAACCAGCAATCTTAGTAGATCCTTAGTGTCCTGAAGGTAGGACCGTTAACCATGAGGGCACCTACCCAAGACACGTTATGGGGGCTACCAGCTATAAAAGGACATTTCCCCTGTGGTACATGCGCTGCGTGTCCTCAGACTACCCACACTACAAGTATCGACATTGGGACAGGCAGACCGTGGATACTTCGTCGACATACCAACTGCAACAGTGAGAAGTTAATCTACCTAGTGACATGTCCATGTCTACTCCGATATGTAGGGACGACCACTAGGAAGGTGAAATTGAGAATCATGGAACATAAGAGCACCATTCGATGTAAGAAACAAGCTACTAAACTTACCAATCACTTCCTATCGGAGAAACACTCAGCGGATGAATTATCCTGGAATGTGGAGCAACCTTACATTCCGTCACATGTCACAAATACAGCCAGATATCTGCTCATTAGAGAACAGCACTGGGTACATAAACTCAGGACGGACGTGTCCGGCCTAAACAATGATATTCCTTGGACTACTCTCTGAGATTTGAGTTCAAACTATCTTTATCACTCAACTCAATGTAATTGATTTTCATGATGAGTACTTGGTACTGTACTCTCCAGTCCCTTTTTGGTACCTATCCATAAGAGACATGTAATAATCTGTTCATTATCCTGGAACTACATTTTTAAACATCTCTGAACAATGCAGTAGCTCTCGCGCACGATTATGTATATTTCCTAGTGAGCCCTGTTTTATTTGAGCCTATACTGTGCGATCATTGGCTCGCATATATAACGGCTCGCATATATATCGTTGCACATGTGCATTGTTTTGATGTTTTCATGGTTAAACCCTCTTAAACCCTCTTGAGTAAATCTCACACATGAATAACTGTGTCTTAATTCTTAACACTTTTGAGTCGTTGAGCAATTTTCACGCGTCCTTGCGCGTTTTAAAAAACTAAAATTTCCATCACTCCTGAACTTTGAAGTAGTTCTCACACGCAATCTCGCGCGTTCCCAAATTAGTTCTCACGTGATCTCGCGTATTCCTTAGAACTACTACTTCCATCACTCCTGAGCTGTGGAGTAGTTTTTTACGCAAGCTCGCGCGTTCCCATTGTAAACTCCCTTTCCCAGCCTACATCGAGCCATATGTAGTTTAGAAACGTTTTTCTACACAGGTGTACTGATTTATAATCATAATGTATCATTACGCATATCGGCAGTACCGGAAGCTCTCACTATTTAAATCGGCCGAACAACGCAGTCGGGTACCTCCGGCCACGACTCTTATGCAGCCCAGGCGACCGACGGATAGGTAAGCGGCCGCCTCTGAGCATTTTTTCATCATAGCTTAGTTTGAGTGAGTTGCTACATGTTAATTTGTCTTTTTGAACTTGCGTTTTTTTGTAAAAATCAAACCTGTACCGCTAAGCCCGTTCTTTATAGCGATTGTCACTGGGTTAACTATCCAGTTTCTTGCAATATGCCCATCTTAGAATGCAGATGTTTGCCTTAACACAAGATGGATTAAAACAATAAGCACGTTAGTTTTACAAAGCTGTGGGCCAAGTCTAGTTCTATGCTTTTGAAAACTGTAATTGTAGAATATGCCTTGATGTAAGGATCATCATGGCAGAACTTAGTTGTGTCTCTATTTTAGTCACACCAGTGCCATCATAGATATGCAGTCAGTTAGTTAAAGAACCACAATTGTGTGTGTATTTGCTAAACAGCGCTTTCTGTAGAGACTGCTTGCATTGATTACATCAATGCTTAGGCTCACACCCAAAGTGTAAATTATGAAATATAGTCCAGCTCACTTAACATCAAGGTTCCTGCTAGGCCTTTCTATTTTTATTTGCTTGCCTCCAAATACAGATGGCTCGTAAATGAATAAATTCATAAAGGACAAGTTCCTTTGGTTATATTTGGTTGTGTTTGTTTGTGTGGACATTTACGTTGGGATTGAGAAAACTGTTCTCTCTCCCCTGAAGGCAGGTATGACAGGCGTGTTTTACACTTTGTTTACACCTGATACCTCCTTTTTTCAGAGCGGTGCCTCTCCCCTGAGCCGTTGCCAGGTTGAGATGAGGTAACATATCCGTACACTACGGATAAGAATCTTACCGAATTCTCTTTTTTCTTGACACTATAATGGTCTTGTGATGCGGATGTGACCGCACACGTTATCTTACATTGCCTGTAACTGTATGTAGTAGGAGACCGTTGTATTTCATTTTTGTTTTTCTTTGTGTTCTCTGTCATTTCAGGTACACTCAGTAAATCGACCACAACGACAGGGAGATTACTGGTTTTGAATAGTGACTAAAAAGTTTTCCTTATCACATTGTTTTGTAACGCAGCAGCATTCCATTATGGTCCTGACGAAAGCCATGACACCGTTTTGGGTCGTTATTGGCTGAAACATGTTGACCAGAGTGTGTCTTTCTTTTGCAGTTATTTTTTCAAACTGCAATATGCTCTGTTTTTAATCCTGGCACCAGCAGCGAAATAATAAAGGTTTTATCGCTCCTGATAGCTGGTTTTAATTCCCTTCACATTAACACCCCCCTTTTTTTGGCGCTGCGCCCATCACTCCAATAGAAAGTTATCATCGGGATTTAGTACATCCCCATCAGGTTTAAAAACATCCCTGAGGTCCTCCCACACAGTGAGGGGGTTGTAGCCCTTGACGGGGCTAGGGGTCCCCGTCAAGAGGAGAATCCCAGATGATGAAGCATGCCACCTCGGTGGGTGATGGGATTACATCCTTAATATAGGACTCCCTTTTTAGTTTACATTGGTCTCTCTACAGTCATACTCTCTATAGTTTAGACCCGAGGTTATTTTGTGTGTATTGTGTCAAACATGCCAGGGATAGCCAGGATGTCCTCAGGAATACCTAAAGAATATGTCAAAGATGGGCCAGTATAATGTGTGGAATATGCACTGGTCTACAACAATAGCCAACAATATTCCATGGATAGACCAATAGTTGCACAAGACCGGGGCAAAGTCAAAGGTTATGGCTGAAAGGTAAAGTTCAGTGATGTGTGTGAATTTATGGAGAACGAAAATTGAAAAACCTCATTGAAGGAAACCAAATCATGGAAAAACAATTTTAAGGAAATACAACTTTAGGGAAATAAAAAAACTAGAAAATTAAAGAAAGAGGGCATATTAGCAAGACCGGCGATAAAATTATCGCCGTTTTAGCGGCAGGAAACTGCCGCTAAAACGGCGATAATGGGCTTGCTAATATGCGTTATAGAATTCCAATAGAAGCCCAGGTTAGATGTGCAGGACATCTAACCTCGGCTTCTATTGGAATTCTATAACGCATATTAGCAAGCCCATTATCGCAGCTTTAGCGGCAGTTTCCTGCCGCTAAAACGGCGATAATTTTATCGCCGGTCTTGCTAATATGCCCCAGCGTTTTAAAGGAAAGATAATTTTAAGGAAAAATCCCAAAGTACATTAAAATTGGGTGGAGTTGTGGGGTTTTTGGGTTCAGCGATGAGTAATGTTTAGGGTGATGCTGGGTTTTTAGGGGTCAGGAATAATTGAAGCACAGGCAGAGAAAAGGGGTTTTAGGGTTCAGAGATGGGTGGAGTGTAAGGGTGGTGAGGGGTTTTAAGGGTTCATGGATGAATGGGGTTTAGGTGTGTGAGGGTTTTTTTGGTGTCAGGGATGGGTGGAGTGCAAGGGTGTAGAGTGGTTTTAGGATTCATGGATGGGCAGAGTTTAGGACTGGTGAGGGTTTTTAAGGTTCAAATTATAGGTAGCGGCTGAGATAGTGAAGAGTTTTTAGGGTTCAAGATGGGGTGGAATTTAGGGTGGTGAGGGGTTATAAGGATTCAGGGATGGGTCGAGTTTAGATGTAGAAAGGGTTTTTTGGAGATCTGGGATAAGTAGTCTAGGGCGATGAATTCTTATGGGTCGTGGGTAGCTGGTGTTTAAGTGCGGTGAGCATTTTTTTAGGGTTCAGGGATGGCTGGAGTTTGGATGTGCTGAGGTGTTTCAAGAGGTGTGGGATGGGTGGGGTTTAGGTGTAGAAAGGGGTTTTTAGAGTTCTGCAGTGGGTAGAGTTAGAGTTAGTGGGCGATTTTATGGTTCTGGAATGGTAGATTTCTGGGGTAGAAAGAGCTTTTAGGCTTCAGGGATGAGTGTAGTTTAGGTGTTGTGAGGGGTTTGAGGGGGCATGGATTGATGGTTTTAGGAGTTGCGAGGGGTCAGCGATGGATGATGTTTTTGGGTGGTGATGGGTCAGTGAATTGAAAGCATCCCAAGTAATTGGTTGACAATGCAAAAGATGTAAATATAAATTAATGTCCCCTAAAGGTAAGCACTGAAATAAATATATCAGTAAAAACTGTTTCTGAAAGTAAGATCTGCAATCACTGCATTTACAATTGAAAAACATCAGCATTCAAAAGCCAATTTCGATCAAAAAGACATTTTATTAATTGGTTTCTACAAATAGGTAAGTGCCATTCATTCTGAAAATTTCCATAAAACAGTTTAGATGAAATTGTTTCTCAGTAATGGTATGCCATAAAATTGTTTTTCTATGAAATTACATACAACCAAAGTTCAGCAGGGCAAGTGTTGCCTGGGATAGCTAGACTGTTGCCATAAATGCACAGATTATTTGAGGAATAGCCTACTTAAATGCCAGAGATAGCCTGAATGTCACCACAAATGGCCCCAATATATCATGGATGGGTGATTATCACGCCTAGGATAGGTTAAATGCTTCCATCTCTGCCCACAATATGTCATGATGTGCTGCAATTATATGTTTGTATGGGAAATTATAATTCCTACAGTATGTCAATGATGGGCCACTAACTAGTATACCTATGGTAACCTAAATTTCATCCTAATTGGCCACAGACTGTCAAGAATGAGCCCCTATTGTGCCAGCGATAGTCTGAATAGTTCGAAAAAGTGGCTGGGAATGCCCATATCATGTCAAAAAGATGGCAGTCAGGTTTTCATGGATTCAGATGTTGTAAGAGAACATACCTTTCCTATGTTCCTATCTGGGTTCTGGAGTAACATAGCGACAGTAACAGGATGTTAGAGTAAATTAAGGAAACAATAAGAAAAGGACACAGCACAGACTCTTTCTGTCTAGTCAGACCTGCTGCTGTCTCAATCTTTAGTGTGGCAACAAGTATCGTTTGTATGCGGATCCACTCAGAAAGACTAACTTGCAAAGAGACAGGCAAATGGTCAGAATAATGACAATACACAACAATATTAGGATATGAATAAAGCAATATGCAACACTCTGGCAAGATAACTTACTGGTTTACACTTAACAGAAGGCCATAACGAGCTGGTAGGGAAAGTCTGGATACTGTCCCTGGAGCCCAAGAAACCGACATCTGACAAGTGGTCTGGAAAACTACTTGGTGTAAGCGAGACTATCTGAAAGACGGGGAGGTGGGAGACTGAAAGTGAACTTTATTGACAGCAAAATAGTGAAGCCTACTAAGACATGTTATCAGACGCCATAACTCTGTATGAAAATGTTCTCATACTGTTCCTTCCGGTCTTGCCTCACAAGGTCTTTCAGTGACCCGGAGGTGTTGTAGTCCTTTCCTACTGGGCAGCCATGTTTGTAGTCCATAGCTGTACAATGCAGTCTCCAACTCCCCGTCTTCCACATTCAGTAAGCTCTGTCTCAAGGATGGCACATTGTGCAATGAACTAGCCCCCTATGCTACCTGACAAGGACCCTATTATGTGAAGCATAGGCAAAAGGTTGCCTTGAATATCCAACAACGTTATAGATGGACCCCTGTCATGTGAGGAAAAGTCAGAATATCATCCCAAATACCAACAAATGTCACAAATGTGCCCTATTATGCGACAGATAGCCAGAATGTTGCCATGAATGCCCACAACATGTCAGCCATTGGCTCCGAGTATGTGTGGCATAGACAGAACTTTGCACTGAATAGTCATTATCTGTCAGATATGCGTACTAGTAAGACATGGTGAGTCAAAGAACCCTGGCAAACAAACCTTGACCCTACTTCCACACATATACTCACTCATATAGATATGTCTGTGCGCATACACTCTCTCTCTTTTTATTCACTCACTCCTTATTTACCTAGTTTGAGTGACAGTGAAGACAGTTCTGGTTCAGCTTGGCTACGCTGAGGTTTTGAGCAGTAAGATAACATGGAACTCTAGCCAAAAAGGACCGGTGCATACAGTTAATATTCACAGATTCCACTTGTTCCTTGCAGGTATACAGTCCTGCGCAAGTCTCAGGCTGTAAAGTGCCCAACAGAAGTCAGGTCAGGGCTGCAGACAATAGTGTCACCAGGGTGTGGGCGAACTGGGCTCCATGCCCAAGCTGCATTCCTCCTGCAAGCACCTTCTGCCCCTTCACCAGGTATGATAAGAAAACTTTAAAATAAAAACAGAAGGCAGTACTTAAAATGTTTAGCTAAGCTTGGAGGAGGAGGGTGTAGGAGAAGAAACAGAAAGAAAACCTGTGATTTACACAGCAGGAGAAGAGGAAGAGAATTAAAGGAGGAATTACGAAAAAAGAAAAATCAACAGTGAAACAGAGGAGAATGCAAGGAAGAAACAAAAAACGGGAAGAAATGAGGCAAGAAGTGTGCATTTATAGAAATTAGTTTAAGCTATCTTGCAAATCTATTAATTCAGGCACCTTTTTAAACCCCTGCCCAACCAAGATTTTCAAGAACATTGGCTCAGCAGTAGCGCAGGTGATAACATCCATATGCTATTAGTCACTAGCAGGGAGCCTGGGACCAGATTTTTGTAAGGTCATCTTAGTGATTCTGTTTTTGAAGAAACCTTCTCTGGATCCGAGGATCCTGTCCAATTAGCGACCTATTTCTCTTCTTCCTTCCATCACGCAAATCTTGGAGAATTGTGTTATCTCTCAACTGTCACATTACATCGAAAATAATTCCGTGCTTAACACTTTTCAATGTAGTTTTCGCCCTGCCCTGGGCACACAAATTGTGTTAATCACAGCTGCCAATGACATTCGAATGATATTTGATTCTCAAGGGTCGTCAGCTTTGATACTCCGTGACTTATTGGAGACTTTTGACATGGTCTCTCATTAAATTGCACTGGACAGACTTTAATCTGGTGGTCTTGGTGGCAATCCTCTGGCCTGGTTTACCTCCTTTCTTACTTACATATCACTGGCAGTTTAATTTTCATCCTTTTGGTCTGCCTTTAAGGGTCTTTGATGTGAAGTGCCACAGGGCTCTGCCTTAAACCCTACAGTTTTTAAGATATATGTGGCACCCCTTGCTGAACTGATTGCCTCCTTTGTCTTTCAAGTTTATACTTATGCAGAAGGCACGCAGATTTATTCCAGGGTAAATGGAGACCTTCATTCTATCCTGGAGCAGTTTAAAAGCTGCCTTGTTGCAGTCGCCAATTGGATGACTGTACGCTCCTGAAGCTGGAACTCGGATAAGACCCAAGTACTGGTGTTTGGCCAGCCTTCAATTGGCCTCCACTATGGTGTCCTGAGTCTCTGGGCTCCTGTCCCTCTCCAGTTACTAATGTGTATAATCTGGGTTTCATCTTCAACAATAAGTTTTTATTCGAGGACTACATCAATAAACCTACCTTCACCTGTTTTTTATGATGAGGGTCTAAGGAAAGTCTTACTGCTTAATCTCGTCTCTCTAGGCAGCTTCTTATCCCTGCCTTGATCATAAACAGCTGCGAATATTGCAAAATATGTGCAGACACTCCTCTAGGTGGCCCTACAAGTGTTATGTGTGGCTGTCTGTGTGCACCCCTCATACAAAATTGTTTTTAGAGGTGCTGGTGGCTGCAGAACCCTTCTACTTCCTCAGCAGCACAATGTACATGGAAACAAATAGCATGTAACAGTGAAAGCTTTTATAAAATACTTTATACTGGTGCAGCACTAAAAATGGGGGTGCAGGGGGTGAAATGATAGGATTTAAATACTTTATTGCATGGTTGTTTAAAACTATCACAAAAGACAAACCCACTGGAGCTCAGTGACCTAATATGCAATACAACTAAAAATACAAGTTCTCAAGTCACAGGTGCTGGAGCAAAACTACACCACCATTTGCATCCTTCTTATCATGGACTTTACATTTTAACATTGTCAACAAATTATTCATAAGTACAGGTGCAAGCGTGGCACTCAAAACAGAATCTAAAAAGAGTTAGACAGAATGAGCACCTGTGCGGACTTTAGCATTTATCGAATATATTGCGCCTCAGGTAAAATGGCATTGACTTTTTCAAGCTCCAGGCAACTGTTTCACACAACGTTGCACTGCATCAACAAATGGACCAAACATGCTACCACTTTATTTTCCTTCACAATAAGGCCAAACATGAGGACTTAACAGAAGCGTGTTCCCAGCTGCTTCAATGTACGCAATATTCAGTGACTATGTTCTGCCCTGAAATGCGCAAATACAGTGGGGCATATTTACTAGAAAATGACACAGCACTGCGCTGCAAGCCATCTTGCTGTGCCGAGCTGCATCATTAGGAAAGTGCAAGGATGCGTTGTAATTACAACAATACGATGCATCCCTGTACTTTCCTCTGCACTGGTGTGCAATTGGCTGCCTAGCGCCAACGCAGGCACCCTTGAACCATGCACCTTGCAGAATGCAGCACACATAGAAAGAGCAAAAAATGAGGAGAAATAAAGGTATTTCTCCTTGTTGCGCCATTTTAATGCCTCCCCTGGGCAGGCATTATAATCTGACACATTCCCAGGTTTACGAAAAGCTTGTAAATCTGGGAATGCATGAGAATCCATGGGTGTTGCGTGGGAACACCCACAGCAACACCCATGGAACGCACCTTTCATGAAGGGTAATGTGCTAAAGAGGGCCATATTTAGAAGGCCATGAAAAGTCACGCAGGGTGGCTTTGCGTGGCCTTGTAAATATAACTCAGCATGGGTGTCACCAGAGCGTAAAAAAAAATTATGCTACGGTGGCTCAGGGGCCTTGTAAATATGCCCCAGAGTTTTTAGCATCTCCTATATTTTGCATACAGTACCAGATCAATAAAACTCTGACATCTAAAGACAAATGATGCAGGATTCACTGTCTCAGATTAAACACTTTAAAAGGGTTTTAAAATGTCCATCTCTTTCCTGTTTCCCAAACTGTTCATCCTGCAGTCAGTTTTAATTTCTCACGAGTTCCCTTCATGGCTGACTATTTCAGTCTAATAAGACTTCTATTTCCTGAAAGGACAAGGAAGGCATTTGTTAGCACTTTGTTTAGTGTCAAATTCGGAGGATTCAAAGTGCTTCTGTTGATGGACTGGGAGCGGTGTTAATCCCCTAAGCAATTTAGTGCTACACACTTGTGCCTGGTCAACAATTCAAATACATTCAATAATTTGTGAAGCACATTAAGCTCCACAAGAATGAAAGAGAATATTGTAGTATCAAACCATGAAGATTTATTAAAAGTTAATGGTTTACAGATGGCAAAATCAGGGTTAGCACCTGTTAATGATCAAAATGCATAAGCATCAAATAATATGCAAGTCAGAACGAATCAAAGTCAGAGGACGATCCAGCATGGGGTCATCTGTAAAGAGTAAAGGGAATGACAGAGAAGAGTAATCAGGCCTCTCTCTGAGAAAGCACTCTAAAGGTCTTCTTGAAAACACAAAGAATTCTAACATTTAGCACAACTACATGCAGTTTTCAGGAGAACTGTCCAATCAGGTTATAGCAAATGATACAATTACATATTCAACATGTTCTCAAAGTTTCCTCACACTGCAAGCTGCTCTCTGAATCCTTCAAGCTTACACTATCTGTAACAAGATAAGATACTTGTACTAGTCTGCACACTGCAGTTGTCTCTTGAATGCACTGATCATTGAAACATTCCACAAAAACTCAAAGAAAAGAAACTGTTTCATCAAATGGGAAAGAAGGAAACAGAACATTGTGTTCGACTATTAAAACTCCAGCTTACCTAGAAATAAAAATGTTCATGAGTCACAAAACAAGATGGCAAACAACATTACACATTTTGACATTCAGGCCTACATTAGCTGTAGCCAATCTAAACTGTGAAAGGTGGCAACTACCTCAGAATGGGGTTGGTAGATGAAAAAATAAATAAATTAAACTTACCTTCGCGGCCGCCGGTGCATGCCTCACCTCTGTCCTCACTCAACACTGGCAGCACCGGAAGCACCCAGGCTCCCAGACTCTCCCAGCCAATCACGACGCTGCATCAGCAGCATCTTGATCAGTCTGAGCGGCCAGTTTGGCCGCTCAGGCGGTGCCTGGGAGCCTGAGCATGTTCTCCACTGGGCTGTAAAACACAGCCAGGTGGAGAACGTCATAAGTGTGCATGACTGTTTCGCCGGCCCAAGACGGCCGACCACACAGTCATGTGCATTTAGGGAGTGCAAACCACTCCTCACTCTGCTCTGGCCAAGGCCTTAAAAAACTCCACTGGCTCCCTATAAATAAGAGGACAGAATTTAAATCTCTTTGTCTAGTGTGCAAAGCTTTGCATGGAACCGGACCCGCGTTCCTGAAACAACATTTCATCTGGTATCAGCCACCCAGAAAACTACGCTCATCTCAGTGCAAACTCCTCCAGACACCCATATACAAGAAAGCGCGCTGGGGAGGAAGAAGCTTTGTTCTGGGCACAGTGAAACTTTGGAACTTGCTTCCGATAGAGATCAAAAACAGCCCAACGTTACTCTCTTTTAGAAAATCGCTAAAAACCTGGGTATTTTCTAACTAATTTCACCTTCATTCTTGATCCGGCAGACTCCTCCGCACAGCGCCTACACGCCTCCGGGCATTCGTGCTCTATATAAATCTCACAATCAAATCAAATCAAATCAAATCTCTGGCGGGCTGAGCCCCACCCCACCCTGACCTGGTTCGAGTACCACCCAGAAAAAAAACATGATGATGACGTCTTGTTATTATCATATATTTCTTTTTTGCACTGCTTAAAGAGCAGTGGGGCGACACTCCTCTGCCATAGCAGAGGAGCCGCAACTGACTGCGAATAAACATAATTTCTTTCTGCAAATAACATTAGTATGATTATGCCGTAATGTTGTGTTAATGCAAACATTTAATATCTAAAAATGTCTTCAAATCATATTTCTTTACCTATCAATAAGCAAAGGTTGTGTTCACCCTGCTGGGTTTGAGTCCTGAAACCCATGAGCACTTATGTCCTAGTGATGCCTTATTATGTGCTCATGCATTGTATATTAAACATACCCTTAAAGCTCAAGCAATATTTAGGTCTGGGTTCACAGCACTGCTGTCTGATAGACTGCTTACACATACAGAGAAGGCTTTGCCCATTACTCTTCTTCCACTGGCTCATATGGATCAGCATTTTTATGCCATTGACTTGAGTCACTGTCAATCACAATGCAGCTAAAGCCTGAGGAGGATTTATCATTCTTCATAATGCTATTGACCTTTGGTGTATTTTTCTGCCTTGTTTCCATTCCAGTGCACAAGGGACTATTTTACATCTAAAAAGTACATTCATCCATCACATTTGGGCAAATGGAATTCTTTATCATACATGTGCATTTCCTATAGAAAGCAATCCTTATTTTGTACATCTTTTTACTTTTACAGGCCTTTTTTTAATGCTTCTCATGAATCAGGTGCAAGCCTAACCATACCATGTCCTGATAATTATTTTTTAATCACTTGGCGACAGCCATCTTGGTTTCAGCCCATCCAATGTGATAAGCATTTAGGAAGTGTATGAGATACTCCTTCTGCTACGGCTTATTAAAGATGAGCTTTGCCTCCCCCGTAGATTTACGAATAAATAGTGCAACCAAAGCCCTGTAGCCAGGTATGCTTCTATCAGCCAGCACCTCCAACATCAATGCCATACTACCACCAGTTCCACACCACCACCAGTGCTGGATGCACAGCAAGCACTAGATAGCATTTGGACTAAGCTCCTTAACACCTTGCCTACGGCAGGAATTCCAGCCCGGTGCTGGACATTCCAATCGCGGGCGTGGCCGTGACGGAACCATGCCGTCATGAGCACAGCCCAACCGTGACTCATGACGGCATGGTTCCGTCACAAGCATCGAAGGGGTTTTAAAGATCTCTTTGTGTGAACACAATTACTCCTGCCCAGCCTATCCTAAATGAATCATTATATGTTGTTGACAATGCAGAACAATCAGCATTTTAACATTAAATTCTGTATTTGCTCAAATCAACTTAGTTTCAAATAGTTATCCATGTAAGGATTTGTGTGTGTGGATGCCACTTTCAAGCCCACTGTGATCCTGTGTGCTTTTTTGTAGAAATTACTCAGAAATCTGAAATAGTAGAAATTAAGTGCAATATCCAAAACAAACCTCACAATTTCAGCATTTATCACAGTTACTGCAGGTGAATCAGGCACATCTGAAAACATCAAAACATTGTTTTATGAGGAATATCTGTGAATAAACGTTGTACGTCTGTGGTTGTATGCCTTACCTCTGAGGAGGTTTCTGTCTGGAGTTCCAGTTGTATTGCAGAGTGTCTTTGATATATACATGTTGTCTGTAGAAAATGCGTGTTGAGACCATAGAAAAAATAAGATGCATCACAGGTTAACTTTGTTGTCATCATCTCGTCCCACTCGTGCACATTGTCTCTACCACTCTTAATTTCAACCCCTAACACTTTCGATCCCTTATCTACATTTCCTTTCTATTTCCCCCTCCTTCTGTTTTGCATCATCTATCTCAAAACATCAAATTCGATCTTCAATCCATCCCGACTCCCTCCTACCTTTTTTTGTCCTGCTCTCTAATATAACCTTTTCTTCTTTCGGTCACACTTTGTTTCCTTACCTCTTTCCTTCTTTCTCCCTTCCCTAACTCTTACTTTTCCCCTCCCTCTCTCTTCCTTCTCCCCTATCTTGATCTACCTTCTGCTACTCCTTCCTTCTCCGCTCCCTGTACCCCTCCATATCTCCTGTTTCACCTACCTACCTTGCTTCCTTCCTATCTTCCTTCATTGTTCCTATAGATATCTTCTCCTCTGAATCTGTGCTATCTTGCCTTGCAGGAGTATTTGTCTTCTCGAATTCTGGGAAGAAAGTGACAGTGATGTTTTCCTCTGGAGCCGGAGTGGAGGTGCGGGGAGTGGGGGAGTTCCTGAGTGTCATGGTTCTGCTTCCTGAGAAGTTTCTGAATGATACTGGGGGCCTACTAGGTGTCATGAATGGCAACCCAGAGGATGATTTCACCTTCAGGAATGGGTCAACCCTGCCCAGCAATGCTACTTCCGAAGAGCTCTACGAGCTAGGGGCAGACTGTAAGTAGCAAGTATTCCCAGCTTTCTCTCTGAAAGACCTCCATTGATCATCTTTTTTAGTCTGGGGAACACATCAAGCTTACAAAAAGAGGCCATACCCTCTTAGTTGCAATGCAGATCATCCAGGTGCATCATTGATTGCAGTAGAAGTTTGGTTATTTACCGCCGGTTTCTTTAGAAAACAGGTAAATGGTATGTGAAAAAATTGTAAAATGGTTTTAGGGATAGGGATCTATGGCCTGGCTCCTTCACCTCTCATCTGCTCCACTGGTTACACTTTACTTTAAATCTATCAAACCGAGGTACGTAATAAAACGTAATATTATTTTATTCAAGTCTAGTTTCTTGTTCTTTCAGTTGCCTCAAAGTAGTTCACACCACATCGTTGGTATATTTAATCAAATACTTCTTTATTGGTTTATTAGATCCAAAATCATAAAGCCAGTCAACGCGTGTTTCGAGGGACACACACCCTCTTCCTCAGGGCCTATGGTTATTTTATCACGTTTGTCACAGAACTTTCATGCTGCAAATATTCTATTATTTATATTTAATTCCATTGCCCCATTCCGGTATCAGCAATGATATTATCATGGCACAAAATACCTGCAAAAACCCCTCAAACTGCAAACTACGCTTAGAATAATACTCACAGAGTCAGTGGCAACACAGGGGAGACCAATATTTCTCAGTGGCTGCTCCCCACCGCTGGAACAACCTGTCCAAGCTAACTGTGCGCTCTCAGTTACAGTGCTCCCACAAAATATCGGAGAAACTATATTGTGTGGACAAAATATTGCGTTAAGAATATCGAGGACCAAAATATCATGAAGGCAAGTTTCTACGGGTAAGCAAACTTGAATTATACTTAACTCCACACACATGTACCTTGAGGATATATATTTCTTCAAGGTATGCAGATGTGGAGGTAAGAACAGTAAATCTATACTTATCTGATTGCACTTACCTTCTTCATATTTTGGTCCTCGATATTTTCGACATGATATTCTGTCCACACAATATTTGTTTCCTCAGTTACTGATGGCGCTCAGATTGAGGCTCAGGTTCTACCTATCCTAATCGCTTTGATTGATATTCACGCCCCCCAAACTTACACTGCGCATCGTCCCCAGTATGCGTCACCTGTCCATTGTATAATATTCATGCCTAAATTTTTGTCTTCTGTTTGTTGCCGAATAGGCTTCTCAAACTCCTACTGGATGTGGACACCAACTATGACTTCCCAGCCATGACATCACAAGGACAGAGCAATGACCTATCTAACTTTTGTCAGACCCTTCCACTTGCAATACAAATGCCATAACAATTACTTTGTCATTAGGTTTTCCGAATCAGTGCCCTTGTGCATAGAAGCAATTAATGTATGGAGTGTTGGCCATGTAAGCAAAATAAATATAGACATAAATGGACTTGCTCTGTCGCTGTCCTGTCTCTATCTTTTGCTTTGGCTGCAATCGATTTCTCTTTCTTTGATTTAGTTAAGCACATGAACATCAATCTTATTATTTTATTTGCACCTATTGGTTGCTCACTGGAATTTTGCAATTACCTTTATCCCATTCCACTGATCTGCATTCTCAGTCAAATGCAAATTGCCTTAAATGCTTCTGTTTGATTTTTGTCTGAAGGAGAGCAATATTTTTACCTATACCCACCCACCTGGACTTGCATTGGCTGACATCCAAACATGCACTTTCTTTAACTTGGTCTAGCTTGCAAACTGCTGCTTTATTCAGCCTCACAACCTAGGACAACTTCTCAAACCCCACATGAATACTGGGAAATTTTGAACTGTCTCCTGATCACTCCATATTTCCACTGTGTGAAAAGCTGCATAGCTTAGATTTGAGCACAGGGGAAATGAAGCCTACTGTGCAAACACACATTTTTCCCCGTACAGAAACTCCTTCCTCTACACTCCCAGAAAGGCTGGGGGTGACGTTACTCTAGCCTTTGGCTAGAATATCTCTATTCCAGGATGAGAAGTGGTAGGATTTCTTCGTGTGGATGTTCGCACAAATACATATTTTTGGGCATTCACAAACTTGCAAGACAGACCACAGCTTGTAATGCCTACTTTCTACCCTTTTACTATTGAGGATTTCGCCACACTTGTGGCAATGAAATCCACAGTTGTAAAACCATTTACGCCAGCCAGAAATAAATGGAGATTTTTGACTGCAAGCTTACGACTGCAGCTTAAAACCCCTTTGTAAATCGGGCAAAGTCTGGAACACAACATTTTTGGCAACCCCGAACATCAAAACCTTCTATTGAAACCTTAAACCCTACCTTTCTAAAGTGTCCTTTCATCTCCCATAATGCCCGCTGCAAATAGTGGTTGCTTAGGAGCATGGAGTGATTCAAAAGAGCCTTATTGGTTCACTCACTGGATCACTCGCTGCTCACTTTAGGGAATAGGTTGCTACATTGGTTCCTTAAATGTTAGAACTGCTTCACCTGCTTTCAGTTGCCATGTTTGGTTTAGTGTCATGCCTCCAGGAATCTCCCAGAGCCTGAGGAAAATATCTTGGCTCTAATTATAAGAAATGTGCTATCCCTGGCAGCGATTGTGCAGAAGGTAAACACAGATACTGACAAGTGTGGTAGTTAGCCGGTCTACAATTGCCCAACCTTTTTCACTGATGCACCTCAACATGGAGTATAACATGGTAACACTGCTTGTTTTCTTCCTATCAAAGTGTGCAAATTCGACATGTGCTTTTTTTTACCACACAATTTGCTTCAGGTTTTTTTTAGGTCGAGCCCATGCGCTGCGAGCTATGTTGTATTGGAGTATGTACTTGAAGCCCCGCCCACTCTCTGCCCATATTTGTCATTGGCATGTGTCATTGTCCTTCATAAATGCTGGCTTCTGATTTGTTATTAGGCTTGTTAGTCCCTCCTTAGTACCACCTTGTCTTCATTTGTAACCTCCCATGAGGGCTAGCCCTTTTACTTCGGTTGTTACATGGTACGTCTTCTTTAGTCTGTAAGCACTATTTTCTTTAATGAGTTTCTCTTACTGCAGGAGGGCAGGAGGGTCTCTCATGCGCAGTTGTGACCACCGGCTTATTTAATTCGTAGCGAACGGGGAGCTCTTCATGGGCCATGGGAGACAGAAGGGGGCAACTCAGCGATGCCTTCAAGCATTCGGAATGTAATAGGTCTCGCATTCGCGAGAGTTTAAGCTAGTGGCATTGTAAATGACAATGCCTTTTATTTATGTTTTAAAAACCAAAACATAAATAAAAGGCATTGTCATTTACAATGCCAATAGCTCAAACATGCGTAAATGCAAGACCTATTGCATTGCAGATGCTTGTCTTTAGTATACCTTGCTAGCAAAAAAATGTGGGTTATGGTAATTAGTGCAAAAAGACTCCCAAAATGTGTTTGCACCTGCGTAGGGATTTGTGGGAGGATCTAACCTACAAGGAGAGCGGTTCATTTATCCACTCCCATGTTTGCATGTGACATAGGCTGTTACATGGTCTTACTGGCATACAGGGCAAGTGGGGCTGGTCTAACAGGTCAGTGTATGAGCCTGTTTTGTGGCCTTGTTGTCCGGTTTTACTGTTGATTCCTCTGAAATTACCACATACATTGCCTGAAGCATGCACAAATGCAAGCAGTCTCCCATAGCTTGCAAAACATCTACATGGCTTGTCTTTACAAGCTAAAAACTGCCCTGATTTGCAAATGAAGGCTACTTTATTTGGGTATCTGATTTGCTTATGAGGGCACTTTTATCTTGGAGCCTAGGCATATTTTCTGCCCCAATCCGATGGAGAGGATCATTCTTTCACCATTAAAGGTACTTTTTTCTATTTTAGCTTTAGGTCATGCCTGAAAACTCCCTGGGGCTATGCCATTACATGCTCTTCCATCTTGAGGTGATTGTGTCACGCCACGCCACTGGATCCAGACTAAAGGGAACTTCTGTTTCTTTTTCAGGGTCCATCACAAATGAAACAACACTTTTCACCTACGACTCCTTGGCCTTGGAAAATAGCTTTTATTTTAAGCATGACCCCGCGTATATACCTGTATTTAGAGTTGAGGAGGACCCGAATGACCCACTGACAGAGGAAATGCAGAAGCTCTGTGAGTCAGATGAATTCTGCAGATTCGATACCCTCACAACCAAGAGACTCATGGTTGGAAACACCACCAAGATCTCCCATCAGCGTCATCAGAAGATGGTGGAGAGCCTAAGGCCAGGTGAGGTGGGGGTGTGTTGGTGATGCTGGTGGTAGTGGCAGCAGCGGCGGTGGTGGTCGCTGTGGCGGTGGTGATGGTGAGTGTTTGTGAATGACAATATGTAAATTACAGTTTGAAATATTTTTGAGAAAAAACACATAATCAGTAACATATATGACCTCCTGCTCACCATATATGCATCATTGGGGTGGCTGACCCAACAAGGGAGCGGGCGGAGTTGTGGAGTGGTAAGAAAGAGGGATGGCAGTAGTTCCCTTCATGGAATTTCTATAGTGTTTCATACACTGAAGTTGGATATGCACGGGGTGTGTGCCTCTCATTGAAGCTCCATCCATCCGTGGGGACAACATGATGGGGACTGGACCTGGCAAAGCACAAAAAACAATAATGGTTGTGAAAAGTAATGTCAGAACTAGTCTTACGGGAAAAACTAGCGGTTAATAACTATAATTGTCTACACAGTTATTGTGGGGCTGAAGGAACTCACTCATTCCCTGGAGTACACGTTTGCCAGCTTTTTTTATCATACAGATGGAGCTCTTGTTGAAGGTGTGTCTTGGGAGCTGAACAGGGTTTTAGAGCGGGAATTCTGATGGTGGCAAGCATTAAACGTAAGATAATACAGAATAGTTGTTGATGAGGTAACTGTGCCCCAACAAGTGTTGTCCTTATAGCCTGAAGAAGACGAACTTGAATATGGAACCAAGAAAGAACCCATAAGCTTAATGGGCAAGAATGGAGAGTGGATTCCTGCAGCAGACAGATATCTCCGAGTGAATGGAATTGCATCATAGCGTGAAAAGATAGAAACCCTCCAATCAAAACTCTGGGGAGAAATGCAACAGACCAGCAGGCTTTGGATTCTCGGGATCCATTCCTTGCTAGGGTGAACAGCTTTTTTCAATGAATTCGATAGATAACGAGTAGCCTCTGGGCTTCTTTCATGGCACAAGAACATGGAAAACAGAATTGCGTGCCCTGGATTCAGGCCATTCTTGCTTGTCAGATGCACCTGCCTTATTACATGATCAACCCAAAAAGGCCAGACTGGAAGGGCACGGAGGCTAAAATTGTCCATCGCCCAGTAAAAGATATTTCTTCAATGAGAGGCCATAGACGGATTGAGAGTGGACACCTTGAATGTGACTTCCTCAGTAAATGGGGATAATTATTAACCGACCACACTGAATTTCCATGGAGCAAAATTAAGCAACCATCGATCAGTCCATCTATCCCTCAGTAATCTGCTCACTTATTTATTTCTGCATTAGTCAAGGGCCTGTAATGCACATAAAGGTTACTCATTATCTGGTGCGGCTATGTCCTGCCTGTTGATGTTGCATGTGTCCTACATGGTCATCTTGAACTTTACCTGTGCTTTCTCTTTATTATTGTTCTGATGTGTTGTACGCAGGAACTTCTAGAAATAATTTAATTAAGATTTCTGTCCTACCACTCCTGATGGGAGTTTGCAATATGCACTCACTGCCTCTTGCCTGGAAAAAAAGATATATACCTTTACTCCTGAGGCTTCCCTACACTGCATCATATATATAAATCCACTGGCTCCCAGTCAACAAAAGGATCACCTTCAAGCTCCTCACACACCCCTACAAAGCCCTACACGACACTGGACCTGCATACCTCAACCACCGCCTCTCATTCCACGCACCCACCAGAGACCTACGCTCTGCTCAACTGACACGTATTCGCAAGACCATGGCTGGGGGAAGATCCTTCTCCTACCTCGCAACAAAGACCTGGAACACCCTGCATCTCCCCCCTAAGGCAATCACCGTCACTGCCTCAATTCAGGAAAGACCTCAAGACCTGGCTCTTCGATTGAACCGCAGTGCCTTGTGACAGATCTGAAGCCCCTTCTCCCCCCCAGTGCCTTGAGACCCTTACGGGTGAGAAGCCGTGCTTTACCTACCACTTGATTGATTGATTGCTATAGTGCTCACTTGCTTATAGGAGACATTTCTAGTAAAATTGAGCCCCCCGTATTGTGTCAATTTCTCAGTAGCAAACATCATTACATGTCCAGATGTATGTCTTATCATATAGCAATCGTCAGTGACTGGGCTCCACACATCACTTAGTAATCCTAGGTCCATGCAACGAGTTACCACTCATCAATCGTTCAGCCCCGTGGGCATGAAAGAATCTCTACTTTGAGATTTCCAGGCCCCTGCCACTCCCTTCATGATGTTATGCTCATAGTTCTACCGCTGTTTCTACACTTTTAAGACAGAATTAGCATGGATGAGAGGGTGTTTCATCATACCCATCACCCAATGAGAGGCCATGAAATGTTTGGGCTTTGACATTACACTCTTTTCTGCACAACAAAATCTGTTTTGTCTGCATAAAGGATACAAAGTGCCTTTGAAGTCTGCTTGCGTGTTCGTCTATCTGTTTGTTTGTCCCTCTAGCTGTAGGTCTGTAGTCCTGCACATCTTCGTATTCCAGCCAGGGTGCTCTCTGATAGAACGTGTCTTGTGTGTGTCTGTGTAGTGACTAGAATTCTTTGTGTGTGTTGGAGATTGAATGTTGGGCTGTCTGCTGAAAACCTTTATGTTTGCTAGTCTCTGCAGCACGCTCCCTATCCGGTTGCTTGAACACCTGGTTTGCTCAATGTTTGGTGGGCTGTAAGACAGTGACTGGGGTGGTCTGTGGAAGAGTGGATAACTTTACATGTGTTTCTTTGTGCTCTCAACTGTCTCCATGCACGTTGCTGCGTGAGTGTATGTACAAATATGTGTGACCTCTATCGATGTGCGCATGGATGGTGTCTCTCTTTGTGCACGCCCTATTTAAAAGTGAAACATGCTGCTTTGTCAGTGTTTGGTTCCCATTTGGGAACCTTCTGTTCATTTACATTGATGCTTGCAGCTCCCATTGCTCGAGTCTTTAAAGAACCTAAGTAGGCGCTCCTCTAACTCCCCTCCACTCCTGTCCTCAGTGGTGTGCTGTGGCTGGCTGGGCCCTCCAGCAAACGGGACCAAGGAAGGCACCTCGTACATTTTTAACTCCGAAGTCAAATTCACATGTAACCCTGGATTCATCCTGTTCAGTCCACGAGTGAGGACCTGCCTGTCCAGTGGAGCATGGTCAGGAGAAGAGACCGAGTGCAAGCCAGGTAAGAACGTGCCATTTCCCTCTGTGTACTCTTACAATCATCTTGAAGGTATTTGCTTTCTTCAGTAGTAGAAGGGACAGGTTTTCCGCCAGGGTGGATGCACAAAAGGTTTCTCAGGGACGCCATTGTCCAGTGTCTGCTGGTGCACTTTGAGGCTGCACTTGGACGTCAAACAAGGGTTGCAGGGGCGGCTCCTCCATTAGGGTGGAGGAGCGTCGCCCCACTGCTTTCTCGCAGTGCGAGAAGCAGAAACATAAAATGGTATTTTAAATACCATTTTATGTTTCTGCTTCTCGCGCTGCGAGAAAGCAGAATGGTATGCCTGGTTGGGGGCGGGAGGGTATTCCTGGTTGGGGGCGGGCGGGTGAGCGGGTTGGGGAGGAGTGGCTTGCCCACTGTTGTGGGCCCTGACTGTTTGGTCGGCCCTCTGAGGCCGAACAAACCAGTCATGCGCACTCTACATTTTCTCAATGTAGGTTGCATGCAGCCTACATAGAGAAAATGGCCTCCCTTCAGGCGCCTGTCTGGATGCCGTCCGCACCAATCACAACGCTGCCATTGCAGCGTTCTGATTGGCTATGGGGAGGGAGGATGCCTGCTTCCTGTTCTCCTGAAGCAGCAGGAAAACGTGGGACCCGGCCAGCAGTGGAGGCGGTGCGGGACCCGGAGAGGTATGTTTTTTATTTTTAAATTAGCCCCCTTGCGAGCCCCCGCGCGACCCCTGCCCGCGAGTCATGCGAGCTGCGACTGAGGGGTCGTCAGAGGCATATGCTATCCCTGGGTTGTCCTTTAGTACTTCTGGCACTGCCCTTGCTAGTTGCTACCTCTGGTCTCAGGGGCCTCAAGGCAGGCCAAGCATTGTAAGTAAGGCTTTAAGAGCTATGTTTACTTTCTCTAACCTCTACTCCTTGTCTTTTATATCGATGCCCAGCACTAAATACAATGCTGTCCAGGGGCTGAGGGTGGTAAAAGCTTTCAAATGTGATGTTATCAGGGATCACGTGGTGCAGGTTGTCACTTCCCCTACCCCAGGTCTTTTCACAGAGCTACATGTGAGAGAAGATGTGACTTCACCGTTAGAACGGCTGACTTTGAAGTTGGGGAACCAGGTTCGAGTCTGGGCAAATCACTTAATCTCTCTGTGCCTAAAAACTAATGTGCCCGTCTGCAATGCAACTGGTGCTCATGTAAAGCGCTCTGATACCTTCGGGCCGAGTTCGCGTTATATAAAACTGCAACAAAAAAAAATGGTGATAGAAAGTGTAGCGGCACTGTCAATCACACTGTGGTCATGATCACTGGGTCTACCATGGACAGTGAGAGACAGAAACGAGCTGGGATCCGGGCCATGTGATCCCAGCAGGTGCTATCTGGAGCACCTTCTGATCCCCACTAGGGTTAAGCCACTGTCCTGAAAGTACTCTAGCCTAGAACCATTTCACTTTGCGCCAGGCTGAGGATACATAAGGGTGAGAAGGAAGCCAGGGGGCAGCCAGTCTCCCCTGTGTTTCCACGCCCATAGCTGTTGTAACAGCGAGGTACATACTTTGATCATTTTCACACTATCAGTTCTTCTCCCCAACTTGACTTCAGTAGGGAAGAACTCTTTGACAAATACTGTTGCTCCTTTCCCATGTAGTTTTATTGTTTACGCTTTAATCCTTTCCTCAAATAACACTGTCCTTGAGATGCAGCATGAAGCGGGAGTAATCAGCCTTACCATTACATTAACATTTAGGGAAGATTTCTGGCCTTCTAGGTTGGTCATGAGCAAGTAGCAAGTGTGCCAGGGGCTGTAATGCAAGATATGAAAAGTTGCCCTGTTGCCCCCTGATTGGGTAGTAGGAAACGTTCATGATTAGGCTACAGTGAACCACTCACTCCTATTGGCACTGGGGCCAATGTACTTCTGGATGAGTGATACCTATTCCACAGCTGGGTGACATAAAATCCTGGGCATCTCTAATAGAAAATGGATGGTCAGGTGGATAAAAGCATGAATGAATAAACATCTGAAGTTTTGGATGGATTGAGAAAGAAGAGGTGGCACTAAAACGACATGACCTCTGTTTGCTCCATGCCTATTGGCAGACCGTACCAATAAATACACAATAGAAGCATTGTCCTTTCATTGATGTAGGCAGATGCATTGCACAAGATCTGAGGGGTTTTTATATAGTGGAAATTCCATTTGGAGGACACAGTCATCCAAAATGACTTGTCACCCACCAGAATGTAATTCTAGGATATCTATTCCAGATTTAGCCACTTCCTGGGTTCAGTCCTGACTTCAGCAGGGGGCCGGTCTTTTTTCTGTTTCCAAGAGAAGAAAACCTTCAAAACTAAGACCTGATTTGGAGTTTGGTAGTATTGGAAACTCTGCTGACTTCCAGAGGAATTGCTAAATTCAGAGGAAATTCCAGTGGAATTTCCTCCGCCATAGTGATAGTATGTTGAAGGAATTTCTGTTGGCGCATGTGTCTCTAGTTATAGCACCCCCCCCCGAAAGGTTTTTCAGTAGAATTTAAATTAAAATCAAGACTCATTTCTTTCAAAATGATAGCCGATTTAAATAGACCCTCGCCTGACCATTGCTTCATGACATGACCGACTATCCTGTCATTACTAGTGGAAAAACCCAAAGCAAATTAGTACACTTGAGCTGCAGTATGGACCACTAGGTGCTCTTAATGCATTCGATGCATTTATCTTAACACACTGGTGATAAGCTGAGTGTGGCCTACACACGTGAAATCCTTTCCTGTTTTCAGGATAACCAGTAAATGAGTAAATAACTGCCAGTATGCAAACTGCTCTCAGAATGATTCATTTTAAAGTATTCCAGCGGATGAAGTTTGCCAAGGATAATTAGACAAATATGAAAATTAGGAATTCCAAAAGCCTTTCAAACATCAAGCAGAGTTTTTTTTCCTCAAAAGGTTTTTATTGGTTTTGTGGGATACAAAAGACAGGGGGAGGTAAGGGAGGATGGGTATTAGACAGTCACAATGAAGATAGTCCTTGTGATGTATACACACATCGATTTATCAAACGAATCAGATGGGTATATATCAGATGGATATATATCGAAATCAGATGGATATATTTCTAAATCACATACGTATGTTCAGCGGTATTATGAATGTAAAGAAAAACGCCAGGGGAAGAGGGAAGCTCTAACAAAAGGGTACCCTAAGGAGAAATGGAGAGGGAGTAAGATATAGATAGAAAAAGAGACAGAGCGAGGGGGAAGAAGAGAGATGTCCCTGATGGAAAACTGACAACGATGTGAGAATGAGTATTTGTGTTAAGACATTTAGCAGAATTCAGACTGTTGTTTTGGATCTGCCTTTGGGGGCAAAGGAGCGTTATATTTTAAGGAGGTTTGATTTTTAGCAGGTATAAATCTGGTTTATTCCATAATTTCTGGGAAGTCTGACAGTTGTAGTTGTTGTTAGAAAATATGTTGTCTTCACTTCTTGTAAAGCAAACCTGTGCCCACCAGGTATGTTATGAGAGGTTTTGAAATGATTTCCATTCGCATAAAATGTTTTTTATTCCTAATGTTAGAAGGAGGTTTATGAGACACATATCTGATTGATTTAGTTTCAGGGTGGGATGCTGGTTTAAGGTAACTGTGTAGAAATTCAGGGATATCTCAATGTTGAATATTGCGTTTATGGTTTTCTGGATCTTGTTCCAGAAATGGTGGAGTTTTCTACATTGGAAAAACATGTGTGAGATGGTGCCTGTGGAGTTTTGGCAGTTCCAGCACACGTCTGAGTCTATAAGACCTCATTTTAATAGTTTCTCAGGTGTCCAGTATGCTCTATGTAGTATCCAGTACTTACATTGTGAGAGAGTGGGGGATATTTTGTTTTTGAGGGCGTATGTCCATGTCTTTTTCCATGATGTATTATCTAGGGCAGAGATTGAGGGGATAGGAGTAGGTTTGGACCATTTAATTTCAAGTTCGAAAGTGATTCTTTTGCTGGTGTTGGAAGACTTCAGGGTTTTATAGACTGTTGAGGCAGCATGGGGTATTTTAGATAGTTTACCGAGAAGAGGAATCAGGTCGGAGTAGTGTGGGGTGGGAATATTTCTTACCGCGACCTTTAGTTTGAGGAAGTTATAAAATTCAAAGTTCCCAGGTTGTGTGAGATCTGTAATTCGGCAAACAGTTTAGGTTGTGATGGTGGGCCGAGGACTTTGAGGAATAGGATATTATTTGATCACCATGATGTGCATGATGGAGGCACACCTTCAATTTTGATTTTAGCGTTGTTCCACAGGGACGCAAATTTAGAGTTTTGGATTTTGTGTGAGAGCAATTTATCTAAATACTTAAGAGCTGTTAAAGTGTCTTTAAGTATAGACTGTGAGTGTTGTGATGGGATAGATTTAATTGTTAACAATGAGATTAGAGCATATGGCTTTGCTAGGGAATCTTGGATATGCACCCATAGTGGTGTATCTAGTGTTTAAGGCTGGAACCACCAAGTGGCTTGTTTGATTAGAAAGGCGAGTTGGAATTTGAAGAAATTTGGGATATTAAGGCCTCCAGAACCTTTGTTAAGTTTTAGTTTCTTGAGGGCTCTAGCCTTCTCCCTTTCCAGAGGAATTCTGGAAATTACAAAGTCTATATTTTTGAAGAAGCTATTCGATAACTGTAAAGGAAGCATGGAAGTGATAACATTTATTTGTGGAGCAATCATCATTTTGATACATTCCCCGCGACCCCACCAGGTCATGAATTTTGGCAACCAGGCAGATAAGGTTTCTTTGATTTTCTTTAGCAGATATCTCCTCATTTATTTTCTTTGCGTCTTCCAGGTTATTTTTAAAGTGTATACCAAGCTATTTGATCTGTGAGGTTTCCCAATGTAGTTTAGTGTTGTTCACGCATGACGTAAGAGTTAGATTATTTAAGGGGAAGACTTCTAACTTTTCAAGGTTCGGGGTGTAACCTGAAACCTGCACATATAAGTTAGTACTTATAAGACTGCAGGGAATTGCGTTTTTGGCCTTTCGTGAGAATATGAGAACATCATCTGCATAGGTGGTGACATTGTAGGGAGTGTTTTCGATAGGTATTCCTTTTATAAGTGTGTTGCTTCTGATGGAGGTGAGAAGAGGCTCAATGGCTAACAGGTAGAGAAGGGGAACTACGGGACATCCTTGTCTAATACCTTGTGCTAAATTTAGTTTATTGGTTAGGAACCCATTAACTCTGACACTGTCCGAAGGTTGGGCATATAGCGCAAATTTGTGATGGATAAAGAATTCTCCGAGATTACATTATCAACCTTATCGAAGGCCCTACTGCGTCTAAGGCCAGAGGCCATAGCCATTGTAGGTGATGGTAACGATCTAGCTTTCTCAATAATGTGGCAGAAAAGTCAGACAATGTCCGCGCCTTGTCTGCCTTTGACAAAGTCAGTTTGTGATCTGTGAATAAGGGATATAAAAATTCTCTCTAGTCTGGATGCCAGGATTTTTGCATAGATTTTACAGTCCAAGTTTAGAAGGGAAATGTGTCATTAGTTTTTGACCTCTAGGGCGTCCTTCCCCACTTTATGGATCATGGTAATAGTGGCTTCAGAGGTTGTACCTGTGATTTTGCCAGTTTTATCAAAGTGAGTGAAGAGGGATTTCAACTCAGGGGTCAGTTCATTTTGGAAGGCTTCATAAAAGCTGGCTGAAAAGCCGTCTGGCCCAGGTGCTTTCCCAAGTTTAAGGGAGCAAATCGCTTTTGTAGAGCGGGAGAGGGGTTGGTTGAGGGAGATGAGGTCGGAGTCATTGAGAGCTGGTAATTGGATGTTTTGTAAGTATTTCTCTCAATCAGCTGTGCTGTGGAATGGTTGGGGTTATAGAGGACATGGTAACATTTTTGGGAGGTTTTTGCTGGTGGTGGGTACCAGGACTCATTCTTAGAGACCAGGACTTACCTTTTCAAGACAGAGATGGCAGTAAAGTGAGAAAGTGAGAAAGTGAGATATATATATATCACAAGGAAATCATGCAATTTGCACGGTGTGAAAACAAGCCCTCCAGTCAAACGTCAGGTAAGTAGATTTATTCATCAGGCAAACATAGCATAACACGTTTCAACCCCGGGCGGGTCTTGATCATATGCTGGTACGAGAGTCAGTTGCACCTTGGTTTAAATATGTTAGGATCTTCAACACTAAAAAAGGACTATGAGTGCAGGACACCTTATTCAAAACAATATTCATGGATGTTTTCTCTGCATATCAGGCCAGGCAGCAATTTTCATGTTAAGTACTCTTAAAAATACATTGCTAATGCACTCTATTCAACAATGTTCGAGTTCTTAAGTCCTGGTCCTAGTCACTGTTTTGACTCGGAATCCAGTGCCCATAATGCTTTGCAACTGAATTAAAAGAGCATCATTACGTCCTTCACTTTTAAACCATTTAATTCCATGCCTTGGTAAGTATAAATGAAACAAAAAGCCCCCTTCTTGCCTCAAAAGGATCCGGTTCCATGTAGTGCTGGGTGGCAGTATGTTCTCATTCACTGCCAAGGTACTTCATCTCGTGTACTTGTTGTTCTGATTTTCCATGCAGTTGCCTGTAATTTCATTATCTCAGTTTGAAAGTGCAAGAGTCCAACAACCCTCGCAAACCCTGGCTGTCTCTTCCATGTTAAGAAATCTACAGCCCGCAGGCCTCCTAAGTAATAAGTGGCAGAGCCTCCCGTATTTTCAAAGTGGCTTCATTTCGGCAAAATCCTTCCTTCCAAATGAAATGCAGTCAGCGAGCCTCCCATTACATATATTTCCAAATGCAAATTTGACGCAGGAGAGCCCAGCCTGACGGGTCAGCCTGCAGGCGACGTCACCATCAAAATACAGCACAAAAAAATCATGCAATTTGCATGGCGTGAAAATAAGCCCTCCAGTCAAACGTCAGGTAAGCAGATTTATTCATCAGGCAAACATAGCATAACGGGTTTCGACCTCGGGCGGGTCTTAATCACATGCTGGTAAGAGAGTCAGTTCCAGTTTGCAGTTTGCTGTGCCAGGAATAAAAACCTGTTACTTATGGACTGGCTGGTGGGCCTGATTTCACGTCACTGAAAGGTCTTGGACGTGTTTTGCATTTGAAATATGTTGGGATTGACACTCCCAGCAGGCCCGGACCATAGAGGATGGGCGTCCCAGTGTGTCAAATACAGCCCTGCCAAGTGCCACGCATCAGGCGTTAGCCTAACGCATTTAGTGTGGTGGTCCGCATCACCGCACTAAAATGCATTAATCACGCATTTTAGCGCCTTGAATAGTGAGGTAGATGCTGGCAGTAACAACTGCTGTTGAGTTGAATTTACGGTAGCATGGCGAGTGCTGTGCAGACTGTGCTGTAGGCGGGTCGCTGGGAGACCGAAGGAGGGTCCTTCCGCTTGCGTTATGGCTTTAATGTTGGTATTACATGTTCTCCATTTACGCAGCCCTGAGGTGCATATTCGGGCTGAGAAGCGATGAAATGCGCGTGACTAGCGATAGGTAGTGAAGGACTGGGCATGCGCTACTTGTTTGCTGCTGTGTGTATCGTATGCTGAAGGCGCCAGTTAGAGCTGCTGGGCCATGCGTGTGACTCCTCGCCATGGCTGAATCCACGGCGGCAGCAGTACCGCAGCCTCCAGCACCGTCACTGAGACCACCTGAGTGAGGCAGCAGCCACCCGGTAAAATACTGTCGACGTTTCTGTGATCACATTTTCTCCCACTGGGTTTCTGCATTATTATTTAACTAATCACATTTTTTAAAATCAACATCAGCCGATATATTTTCTTTTGCTTAACTGGTCACGTTTAACGAGTTCATTTCGTGTGTTCCGTGCATATGAGCTGCCTGCCTCTCGTGTACCTACTCCCCTCCCTCTGCGGGAAGTGAGTCCCAGCTCTGCTTGTCCAGCCTGAGCCCGGTGGGGTGAGTGCAAGGCCCGCACATGTCCGATGACATAGTAAGTGTGCCAGCCATGCCCGATCAGAGGGGGGCCTTGTAAGAGCAAAGGTCCCAGGGTCGGACTGGTACAGACTATAGGCCCGGGCGCCAAAATCTATGTGGACCCGGGCCCCATCAGTGAATCAGATAGCTCTAAAAAAGTGGCCCATGTTTGCAAATTGGGTCACTTTTAAACTTGAACTAATACACTGTGTAATGCCAGGAATGGAACACGCACGGATGTGAGATTGTTGCAGGCAACAAACCACAGGAGTTTCAAGAGGTGCCCTGTCTGCACACCCCAGCATTTACTACGAACCCAGGAGTGTCAATGGTGTGCTACACTCCCTTCCATGCACCAAATAAGCCAGATGTCTATTCACTTGGGCTACTGGCAGCCTGATAATACATGTTAACATCATTAAACAGGGGTGAATATATTCAGTGCTTTAAATGGAAAAAAATAAGGGCAGGTACTCACCAAATTGAGATGTGGGCTAGGGGGTGGGGTTAGGGGTGGGCAGGGTTATGGGGGTGGAGCTATGGGGGCGGGGCTTCGGATAGTGCTAAGGGACCGGGCCAGAGGCACACGTTTAATTTGATTGAGATTTAATTGGTGTGCAGATATGCACACTGCAGACAACACTCACTCATACAAGAACAAACACAGGGACATACATAGAAGCACTCGTGCATGCAGATAGGGTATTTAGTTCATGTGTTTTAGAAAAGCATATTCGCTGATGCCCAGTGCTTTAAATGGGCCGGTACTCACCGGTACTGAGTACCGGCACTTCTCATTTTCACCGCTCTGAGTACCGGCACTTCTCTGCTGCCAAGGAGAGTACCGGTACTCATCAAAGGTAGGCTCATTGTTGCTGGCTCACGAGCACGAACGAGGCTGTCCGACAGCCAAAGCGCCTCTATGCCAAGCTGAGCCACCTCTAAACAATTCAGCAGGGCTCACCTGCATAATGTCCGGTGTTCACCACCACGCTGTGTTTGACAGAGCAGGGTCCATTCAGGCCCTGTTCTGTCAATCACATTCACACCATGGTGTGCGTTTGTGCACACACTCGAATCCAGGCATCCCGCTGACAGCAGCAATAGCAGCAATTAAGAAAGCCAGGGGAGATAAGGAGTGTAAAATGGCCTTTATCCCACCTGAGTCTTTTGTGTGAGTGTCTGTCTGCTTGTGTCTGGGTGTTTGCCTGCTTGTGTGCGCATGTTTGTGTGTGTGTGTGAGAGAAAAGCGAGTGAAAGAGGGAGAGAATCCAGACACTAGGGAGGTGTTTTAAAGGACATTCTTGGAATGCTTTGTGTGCTGCTTGTTTCTGTGAGTGCGCACTCAAGAATATATAAGTATTCGGCCACATAGTAGAAGTGTCTTATATGTCTTGTCCTTAGCCCCGCCCCTAGCCCCGCCCACTTGCTACACTCATAGCTCATTTTAAGAGTACCTGCACTTATTTTTTCCCATTTAAAGCACTGCTGATGCCCACATTACTAAACCTGGATTCCCGAACCCCCCCTATCCTCCGCTGTGCTACAGCATCACCATCACCACCTTCTTCCTCGATCTGGCTCCAATCAAGTGCTGCCCTACTCTGCTATGCCAGCAGGAAGCCTTCTCTTAGGTTTCCCGTGTCACGAGATGTGCCTGTTAGCAGGCCCTGCTCACATACCTATAGTGCTATTGTTTCCACCAGGGGCGCAACTAGACTGGAACTTTGGGGGGGGGGGGGCTGACAAACCAAGCATTGGAGGCAAAGCTAATACTTCAAACAATTAAGAGCGGACTTATACTCAGAGCCAATACAGCAAAATAGTGTCGAACTGTGTATTTTAAACATATTGGAAAAACCAAATACTATTAGAACAAACATGATTTGGTGGATTGGACAATGTTTATAGACTACTTACAAAGAACCTTAAAGGAGGAGCTTGAGAGAAGTGAAGTAACAAGCAGTTTGAACAGATTTCAGTACAAAGCACATTAAACAAGTTTTCGTAAAGTTATTTCAAAATGTTGCCCCTTATCGCCAATTCTCTGACAATACCTTCCTGGCAGGATAACATGCTCCATTAGGTATTTATTATTTCAAATCTAGAAAGGCGCTCTTGTCTGATTGTTGGCCAAAGGTATGTTTACTGCCTGCTTACCAGGATGCTGCAATATATGCTTGTTAGAGCCTGCACTCATGCACAGCTCTCACAAAACTGAGCTTAGTGGGATAACACACCTTTTTGGGATGTATGACTGGCAAGTGACAGGTTTGATTCCTGAATCTTTGTTTATTCCTAATGAAAATGACTGAAAACCACTCAATGGCAAATATTCTAACATGTTATTTGCCCTATCATGAATCTGCATTATCTGAAACATAACATAGTTGTTGCTGGTGCCCCACATTGAGCTGTTCTCACGTGGAATACATCATTGAGCTACACCCATGCAGTAAGCAACTAAGCTGATGCTTTGTCCTATGGTGACGTCACTCTGAGAGAAACAGAAATAGTGTCTCTTAATAACATACATTATAACAACCAGCTTTCAATTCTTTTCTAAGACACACAGCACATACAGTGTCAAAACCACTAAAATATATTAGTGTTAAATCTTGGATGTGCGATGTGCTTGATAAAATGCATAATTTGTTGCTCTGTAAAGGTGGTTCCTAAAGGTGTGTAGTTAATACAGGAAAAAGGGTGTTGTACACATTGAAACTTGTTGTGCACAAAGAAGTGTCTTTTCCTTGTGTAATGCATTTGTATTGGTAATAATTATCCACAGATTCATGCTATATTTGCCAGACCCTTGTTTAGTTTGACAGCAGAGTTCGGGTTCGCAAGTATTTTGCTGCTACACTACACTAGTTAGAAAGGCACGACATGTTGATGCAAAACCTATACAAGGGAAGTGCTGATGTTACGCTGTACTGCCTCTCCATAGACACCATTCCAGCATTTTCCATATCTGTTTGCACTATGAGAAACGGATTGAAGTGGTTCATGCTTTAGGCAGCAGCATACACAAACAATGTTATATACAGCATTCACAAAGCTGTCTCTCAGTTCCTGCTCTAAACACTTGAGCAACCCTTCACAAGACAATGCTTCTTCACCAAAAGACAAGAGCCACAACCCACTATTACTGCTTGATTTGTTCCAACATTGCCACCAGCCCCACATTTAGCACCTTTAGGCAACCACTGAACGCAATGAAAACCTATGCATGCCACGCATCACCACAAAGGACCACAGCACAGAAAGAACGCTCTTCACTGCCACAGTCGACTTCCGCATGATCCTGTACAAAGGAGACACGGCGGCCCTCTTCCTCCTGGACTTTTCTGCAGCATTTGATGCAATTTACCACCCCATCCTTATCTGACGCCTGCAGGAGATTGGCATCCAAGGACCTGGCCGCCACTAAATCTGCTTCTTTCTGACAGGCAGAACATAAGCTGTCAGTCTGGCCCCATATTCATTGGAAACTCACAAACTTGTCTGTGGAGTGCCTCAAACTTGTCCCTCAGCCCTTCTCTCTTCAATGCTTACATGATGCTTCTAGCCATGGCCATCCACGGCCACAACATCAACATTCTCTCCTACGCCAATTACATGCAACTCAAAATCTCCCTCTTGGACAAGACCCAAAACCCTTGAAAAAGGTTCACAGCCTGTGTGACCAAAGTCCCCAACTGGATAAAGTTGACTATCTCAAGCTAAATACCAACAAAACAGAAGTAGTGTTTAGCATTTATTAATGAGCATTTTCTCCTAATACATTTGACGATGTTTTTGCGGCAAAATCTATTAAGGGAAAACTGTGCAGTATAGTTATAGATACACAATTCAAAATCCGATCGGTGCACAAACTTCTATTTGTACTTTGATGGAAATTAAAAAAACAGCCTGAAATCAGAGCCTGAGTAAAGTCTGTAAAGTTATAGAAGGTAGGTAGGTAATGTTATGTTAGCAGAGAATTGTTCATGTCTGTGTTGCTATTATTATAGCCCAGTAGTGCTGTGGGGTTCAAGTATATTGCACTGCATTTTATTGTATTTCTTTGAGGCTCAATACTCCTTATGAGATGCTGATGCTCGCTGCTCTGTGAGAGTGCTATGGATGAAGTGTGTTTGTCATGCGACCTATAAAGGTTCTGTATATATTGTGCATGTTGTTCACAGTTGTGCTCTTGCCATGTGTTGTCACTAGAGGTGCCAGTAAATTTACAGGGAGAGCCAAGCCAAGGGCCTAGCACAGTTCTTATAGCCTGTGCAAGAGCTGAGCCCTGAAAATGTTTGCTATGTAAATCATACAAGAAATATTACGTAAAAATATGATAAAGTTGTTCAAAATGTTTAAAAGTGTATTTCTTTAACAAGTGAAGCTTTGACATTAACACATCACATCATAGTGCTGCACTGAGAAGTATTTAATAAAAGATAAGTAGAAGAAAGAGTTTTGGTGAAAGAAAATATTTTCATAAGATCACACAATTTAAGCGGTGAAGCTGCTATTTATCCAGGTTTTCTGGTTTCACTTTGTACAAATCAGCCTTGAAATGGGTATCTCTTGGTCTTTCCTTATGTTAAGGCTTTGTTTTTACCTCTTCGTGACCTCCACCCAAAGAACAAATTGGAGCACTTTAGATGACTACAAGTTGACCACGTTCATTGCTTATAGGCATGGATAGATTAAGCGATTTGCCCAGATCACAGGACTTTGAGCTGACGCCGAGACTTTAATCTACTTCCCCAGTTCCAAAATCGGCAGCACTGGCTGAAACGCCACATCTTGGCTAGAGGGGGGAACGAAGGCGGAATCACATTAAAGCTTGGCTCATTACGGGCTTGAGGCTCCAACAGGACATCAAGCTGAGCCAGAGCCAGGCTCGAGCTTTGAGTGGCTTGCCCACCTCTTGTTGTCACTGCTGTTATGCATAAATTTGAAGTGAAGAGGAGTGAGAGATAGGTGCTCTTGACCGATTCTAATGAATAGAAGTGTGTGAGTTCATTGTGGCCTATGTTTGGAATGTGCTGGTATGAGATGAAGGGTTCTGCCCTTCAAGGGTGCAAAGATAGTGATTTCAGCAGTTTAAGGGCACAAAAGTTTACCCAATTACCCCCAAAGCAGCGTCTATGGAAGGAAAATTCCAGATGCACTTTGCAGTACACCAAACCTACTGCACCCACAATAAACTGTGCTAAAAGCAACAATTACCTGGAACGAGCGGATGAACGTGGAGGGCTGGCCATTAATTAAAATCATTGATAAAACCTCATGAGCGAATGCAACTCTTCATTTAGGATTTTGTTTAGTTGGTGCTTTATGTTAAAAATTGTTTCAAAGGGCACTAAGAAAAAAGTTCACTAACATTTATTTTCTAATGTCATAAATATTTTACTTTTAATTGAATGTAAACCCTTTCTTAAATTGTTTCCAGTGTAATAGCGCCTTGGGCCTCACAAGCATTGGGAAAGTGCTATAGAAATCACACATACATAACACAATATCACTAACTTTCTTGTTCAATTACATTTTAAAGGAAAGGTATGTATATTATTTCTCCTTTTTAGGTTGAGCCTAGGCAGAGCGCATGCGCTGTCTCCAAGACCTGCAGTAAGCAGTATAGCGAGTGTAAACCCGCCTGCTGCTTACCATTGGTTACCTCCTGCGTTACTCTTATTGCCAGGCTCCTTAGTGGTTGGTGCTCCTGATACATCACTTCCGTTTTATCGGAAGGAGTACCAACAAACTACAGTTTTATAATGCTCCAAGTGTTTGTGTTATATTTAGGGACTACTTGCTTTATTTTATTTTGTGTCATCACGGCACCAAGCATGACGCCCGGTTTCATTTTTTTTAAATTAATCTGCTCGGGCGCCATGCTGCCTAGCACGGCACCCGGTTTTATGTTATTTTTATTTAATTCATGTGCTCGGGCGCCGCACTGCCTAGCACTCCGTCCGGTTTCATGGCTTTTTATAAATGAATGCACTCGGGCGCCGCACTGCCTAGCACAGCTCCCGATTTCATGTTTTTAAAAATTAATGCGCTCGGACACCACGCTGCCTAGCACGGCGCCCGGTTTCCTGGTATTTTTTAAATTAATGTGCTCAGGCGCCACGCTCCCTAGCATGGCGCCCGGTTTCATTTTTTTTTTTTAATTCATGCGCTCGGGCGCCTCGCTGCCTACCACGGCTCTTGGCTTCATATTTTTTTTTTTTATCTTGCCTCACCCTGGGATCCTCATGCACCCTTGGATCTTAAATAATGCGCTCGGGCGCCGCGCGCCTGGTTTCATGGTATTTTTTCAATTAATGTGCTCGGGTGCCGCGCTCCCTAGCATGGCGCCCGGTTTCATGGCTTTTTTCAAAATTAATGTGCTCGGGCGCCGCACTGCCTTACACGGCGCCCGGTTTCCTGTTTTTTTTTAATTAATGTGCTCAGACGCCGCACTGCCTAGCACTGTGCCCGGTTTCATGTTTTTTTAAAATTCATTTGCTTGGGTGACACGCTGCCTAGCATGGCGCCCGGTTTCATTTTTTTTAAAAAACAACCTTTCCTGCCTTTCGCGCCAGTTTGCCTTTTCCATCTGACTCAGTAGTTTTTTTCTACCAGCTGATGCTTTGTCAGCCTCTTTCCTTTTCTAGCCCCTTCAATAACCTGCATGCCTCTCTGATGACCTGCTTCCCCTGCCGACGCATCCTTTCCTCGCTGGTGCCATTGTATCTGCCCCACCTCTCCCCCCTTTTAGCATGTTCTCTCCTCTCTTCTCTCTCTCCAGGTCTCTCTCGTCTCCAGATCTCGCCTCAATCCTTATTAACTCTCGTCCTTCCCCCATAGACACTGTCATCTCTCTCCCAGTTTGCTCTCCCTCTCTGCCTCCGCCACCCTCCTGTGTCCTCAATGCTTTTCACGCTTGGCGGAGCCCTTTGACTCCCGCAGCGCAGCGTTAGTTTTATACACAGCTGTACATATTTATTGCATCGCTGCCTTTAAAGGCTGCAAATCCCCAGGTTTCACCACCACTTTCCTTTTCACCATCACCTCACTACAACTGTCCAGTTCACAATCATCACCACATCTCACCAGGGCTTTTCATTGCACGTACATCAGTCAAATCCCAGGAGGACTTTCCTTTACAACACCATTCCTAATATGACCACACCAGGCCTTGCCTTTTCATTATCACTCATCATCACAACTCAACAGAGCTTCGCAGTTCACAATCATTCATCACCACACCTCACCAAGGTTTTCAAGTTCACATTCAATCATTATCACATCTCCCCATGTTTTCCATTTCCACAATCAATCACTATCACCTCACCATGGCTTTCCTTTTCACTATTCCCTCATCATGGCTTTCCAGGTTACAATCAATCATCATTACTTCTCACCATCACTTTCTTTCCACTAAGCGCCATGCTTTATATTTTAGCCCACTTTCAGCATTATTTTTTAATTACTGTGCACGGGCGACGTGCTTTGTGTTAGCACGGCACCCGTTTTTATATTTACAACACGGGTGGCATGCTTTATATTTGAGCACGGCGCTCGCTGTTATGTTTTTAAAAAAGCAATAACTTTAAGTCTTGCAAATGCGAGACCTATTGCATTGCAAATGCTTGTTATAAGTTAAGCTCTGACAAAGTACAGCCGTGATAACGCCGATTCTTATCTAATTATCTATAAGAACCTTCTGGTCGCCAAGATCTTTTTACCTGTTGAATAGTGTAAAGGAGAGAATCTCATCAGGTTATATATCAGCATTCATTTTGTCTGTAAGGACCACTGACTCCGAATTCAAGTTTGAGAATTTATTATCGCCAAAAATAACTGAACGTGCAAGCACCTCAACACGAGGTTAAAGAAATAGATGGGCACTAATACAAATAATATCCTACGCAGGAGCCTCATCCGACTCAGAATAAAAAGGATCGATAGTTCTAGAAGGATCAACCAGACTATGATTGCTCCAATTTCTAAGTTGCTCTTCATTGGACTAAACAAGCTTAAAATCAATTGCTGTCCCTACACTAACACTAAGTGACATCCCTGCATAACGATTTTCCCAGGCAAGAGTGAATAAAAGGTGTCAGCTGTGAAGACTTCCTAAGAAGTGCAATCACATAATACCTAAGCTCAGCTCTGTCCTTCTCTCTGGTCTCCCCTACCTCTTCTCTGGCCTCCTCCCTCAGGGCACTATCCCTAATACAAAACCACAATACAATTGTACACGCCTTTGTCACGCCTCCTTGGCCAGGTCTTCTTTCTTGTGCTTTTCCATCGAAACGGTTACTTCATCCTGGACGGTTGCGATGACCTTGAGTCCCAGGCACCTTCTCCGCTGAAAGTATCATCCCTAAATTCCATTTCACTCCCCGTACCATGCCTCCCATCTCTCTAGCTTTTGAGTTAGTCTTACTAACGAGACATGTGTCCTTGCACCTGCAACAAAAGATACGTTCAACAGAAACCTTCTACTGTGCAAATTAAATCTACCGTTTGTGCCCAGAGAGCCTTACCAAGAGAAACTTTTCTCGACCTACAAAATAAGCTAACATAAGAATAAACCAGGCCTTTCCTAAGCATATATGTAGTCAGGCCTTTACATATGACTTTTTAAACACACATCTTACTTTTCCCTATAAGCATTTTCATTACGATTCATATGCAAACAATGAATTACTTGTGCAACTTTAATATGATGCACGTTTAAACTACTACAATTACATTACACACGAACTAATTCCTCTATGCATTATGTTCACACAATTCAATAAGCATTACATTACATCATTATCCTAACACCATTATGCTGCTGAGTTCACTTTCTCTCAGTGAACTATTCATTCTTTACTAAACATACATGAGTATACAACTGAATATATACGAATATATGTCTGAATACATGTGGGTGCGGCCTATCAGTGATTATGTTGCACCCCTACAATTCACAAGAACATTTCGCTCTATCAGTTCCCCCCTTTGATGACTCCTGTCATCACATCTCATTCTACTCCCTTGGAGAAAGAACCGACCTAAACAGAACTTGTTGCCATCTTCCCTGATCTTAGTTTCTCCATGCTCTTGAGCCTTTGATACTGACTGTCCTGCAGTCTTGCCAATCTCATCTCATTTTCCCTCAAAGCTCTCTTGACTCGGCCTGCTCGATACCACTTGTAGGCCTTGATCAAGATCCACAAACCAACCACACAAACCACCAAGATAAGGAGGGGTCTCAGAAAGTACCCAAGGAATCCCTTTCCTAGATTCGCAAACCAACCTCCCACTTGACCAAAACCCTTGCCGACCTTTTCCCAGGCCCCTCTTCGGTCAAATCCGCTATTTTTGTGTGGATCGTAGTGATGTTACTTATATATTTCTCCAGATCCTTGCTACGGTCTGGTATATAAGTGCAGCACTCTTGAACCTTCAACATTTTACAGACTCCGCCCTCTTTTGCCAATAAGACATCCAAAGCAAGGCGATTCTGCAAAACCATTCCCCTTATCGACAACATCTCTCCTTCCACCAACACCAACGACTTTGCTGTATTCATTGAAAATTCATCCACCACCGTCGCTAACCTTCGGATCTTCACATCATTCAAGACTACTCCCAGACTGGGTATCATAGCTCCAAAGATATCTCCCACGACAATTCCTGCACTTGCAGCTCTTCTCGCTCTTGAATGCTCTCCACCTTCTAGAAGATCTAAATCTTCTGTATGGTAAATCTTTGGAAATATTATTGCCAAATAACATGTTCCATACCAATTTGCAGGCAACCTCATATAAGCATTCTTCCCACATACGTAATACACCGTTGGTATCACTTGTACAGGACCTTGGAGGAAATCTTTTGCCACATCTGCCATGGTGAAAACGTGATCACAAGTACTTTGTCCCACTGCCACCTTCTCGTAGTAAGTCTGATAACGCCTTATACACAACTTACCCCTCTGCTCCTTATCTAATGCTATAGGACCATAGCTTCCCTTGGTCTTATGCAACTGCTCTTCCTCTGTCCAATCTGTCCTGTGATGCCCCAAATCTCGGGAGTGAGTCAGCTTTCTATACCTATCCTCGACCTGATCTACAAACTTTCTCTCTACATCCGACATCAAACAAGTCAGATTGTGTCTGTGTGCGAATGCTGTATCCAATTCCAAACTCGGTATGAAGTACTTCCTCAGTCTGTCTTCCGTCTTATAATAGTCATATTTATTCAAATGCTTGTAAGCTGGGACTTCAGGAAGCACTGCGTCGAAATTGGAAAAGAAATACTTGAACTGATCTCTCTCATAAAACAAACTAAGCAAAAGACTACATGAAATACCATAAGTCAGTGGAAGATGGTGATACCTAATACCCTCGTCCACTGAAGTAGGCAACTGCATACACACATAACAATCTTTCGCATCCATCACATCAACATACTCATACAACAACTTAGCATATGCATTCAACTTAAAATCACCTTTAGATAAATCTACATGTAATCTACGACTTTCTTCTAATAGCAAAGCTCTGTCAGCTGCCCTGTCTACCCCCTTCTGACTAGGTGTGATAGGTGTTGGTGTCCCTGTCACCCCCTCTACTTCTAGCTCGTGCGAACCAGTATATGAGACTATAACTACTATGATTATAGAAACTATTACACTACTTATAAGAATGCCTACAATCCACTTTGATCTACGATTGGGATCTCCCGGCTCCATGGTTTCGAAAGTTCTCAAAAGTCTTGGTTATAGCAAAGAACCCTGAAAAAGTCTCTGTCCTTTTAATTGTGACTTGCTTAACCAGCTCGAGCAACCATGAAATCTCCGGACTTTCCCTTTCCGATCACAATCTTATTTACACAGTCCAGAAAAAGACTTCCCTAGTTTTCGTTCCTCTTCTGTGGAAAGTCCCTAAGTTTATTCTTCTTCCACTCGGACCTAGGTTATCTTCTTCTTTTGGACTTTTATTTACAGTTAAAGTTGATCCACTATAAGATCCTCATTGAGCAATACCAGAACGTGATACAAAAGTTCAAGACGCAAAATCAACACTTCATGTGAAAACGGCTCAACTCCAAAAGGCGGGAATTCGAGTCGATGCAGAACCAAGTTTCGAACTTCACTCAGAAGCAGGGGATTCGGAACCGTGAGGGTCAGTGTTCCTTCTATCTCGAGCCTGGCAACTGCAGTACCACCTTCACCACCACATTCGGGCTCCGACGGACCACTTGCACTGACCTCAGCCTTCCCGTGCTCACCACCCCCTGCATCAAATACAGTGTAAGTCCACTCAGGGGTAGAGTATCTGCGACAAGGCACTCTTGTTCTCTTTGACCTTCGCCGACTATCTTGTGCTTGGTCTTCGTCACTTGCTTCCGTTTCAGATACTTCAGACACTAGAGCAAGGTCTCTTTCAGGTGCTAACCTCAGGTTCAGTCGCCTCTGTCTTTCAGGCCAACTTTCTGCACTTCTGTTCGTTCGTCTGCCTTCCCCTTCTATACCCAGTGCACTACTTCCTCTTTCTGCTGAATCTGACTCTTCTCCGCCCACTGCACCGTTTCTGTCTTCGGTGTCTGAGTCAGGGTTCGAACTGTGGAAACCCCTTCGGCTTGCTCTAGTGCACCACCAGCTGTGTCAGCGACCCTTACAGCTTGACTTGTCCTCCCATGTGGCACTGCCACATCAGCTGGATTTTCATTTACGAGAGAAGCTGTTTCTTCCAAGGGTGCTGGAACTCTGCGGGTATGGGAGGCATGCACCCAGTTCGGCAATCCTCCACACTTCACTGCTGTGTTCGTGATAAGTATCACCTGATACGGGCCACGCCAGCGGGCATCCAAGCAACTCTTCCTCACGTGCTTCCGGACGAGCACCCAGTCTCCGGGACACAAGTCGTGGCACAGATCACTCGATGCTGGGACCACTGCTGCTTGCACCTGCTGGGATACAGAACGGACCACATCAGAGAGTCCTTTACAATAATCGAGAATCAAATCATCAGTGATGCTTATCAAGGCTGTAGCTGGTACTGCTGGCAACCTCATTGCCCTTCCCATTAGAATTTCGTGAGGGGACAACCCGGTTTTCCTGTCTGGGACACTTCGCATGCTCATCAGCACGAGCGGCAAAGCGTCGGGCCATTTCAGGGATGTCGAAGAACACATTTTTGCCATCCGGGCCTTCAACGTTCCATTTACTTGTTCCACCATCCCAGAAGCCTCTGGTCTGTAACTACAGTGGAGTCTCTGGTCAATGTTCAATGCAGCACAAAGTAACTTCATGATTTCACTGTGGAAGTGCCCTCCTCTATCTGATTCCAAAGAGGTCGGGATCCCGAATCTAGGGATGAGCTCCCTCAACAATAACTTAGCCACTGTGAGAGTGTCACACCTGCGTGTGGGGTAAGCCTCCACCCACCGTGAGAATACACATACTAGCACTAAAATGTACCTCAATCCATTGCACTTAGGCATCTCCACAAAGTCAAGCTGTATTCTATTGAAGGGCCCTCCTGACCTTCCAATGTGACTCAACGTAACTACAGTTTTCTTTCCAGCATTCATCTGCTGACACGTAACACACCTCTGACATACCGTCTCAGCCATTGCTCGGAACCGTGGGTTATACCACGTCTGTCTAAACACTCTCATCATTGCGTCTCTACCCAGGTGTGCCTGTCCATGTATCAGTCTTGCCATCGGACTCAACAATTCTTCAGGTAACACAGCTCTCCCATCGTTGAATACCCACACATCCACATCTCCTTTCTCACAACCAGCTTTGATCCATCCCTCTCTCTCTTGGTCTGAAACTTCATCCTGCAATCGCTTAAGCTCTTCCCAAGTGTCTGCCATGGCCAACATTATGCTGAGCTCGGTTCCTTCTTGGCTCTCCTCTACCTCTCTATCTGTGAATATGTATCCTTGTTCTGCACAGAAACGGGTGACTTTGTCCGCGTAATTGTTACCCAATGATACAAAGTCCTCCCCTTTCCCATGGGCTGAACACTTTACCACAGCAATTTCTTTCGGAAGCTGTAATGCATCTAACAGTTGTCTTACATATTCTCCATTACGAATGGGTGAGCCAGATGATGTCAAAAATCCCCTCTGAGACCATAACTGCCCGAAGTCGGGCACCACGCCAAACCCATATTGGCTGTCTGTATAAATCGTGATTCGAATTCGATCAGCGGCCAAACAGGCACGGGTCAAGGCAATGATCTCAGCTACCTGCGCGGAACGTACTCCTTCTAGGCAAGCAGCCTCGACCACTCCTGAAATGGTACATACAGCAAACGCTGCTCTCAATTGTCCCACACTGTCTCTTAAGCATGAACCATCGACAAAGAAAATTTCATCTGGGTCGGCCAATGGTTCATCGACAATGTCAGGTCTCGGTTTGGTGCAAAGCTCGGTCACATCGAGACAATCATGGTCCGCACAATCTTCATCATCCGTGCTCGGTGTAGGCATCAATGTCGCAGGGTTCAAGACAGAACACCTTTTCAGAGTCACATTCTCTGCAGCAAGTATGACTTGCTCGTACCTCGTTAATCTATTGTTTGTTAGGTGCTGTGTCTTGGTCCTGGTCATCAATAACTCAACCGAATGTGGCACATGTACAGTCAATGGATGTCCCATTACAATGCTTTCACATCTTTCAATGCTGACACCTGTTGCAGCAACGGATCTTAGACATCCGGGCAACGCAGAAGCTACTGGATCTAAAGTAGCTGAAAAGTATGCAACTGGTCTACGGACACCTCCATGGTTCTGAGCTAACACTGCTAATGCACATCCTTCCCTCTCGTAACAAAACAATGAAAAGGCCTTGTTGTAATCAGGCATTCCCAATGCCGGAGCCCTGCACAAATCCTCTCTCAGTTTCAGGAATGACATAAAGCACTCCTCGTCCCATGGTACCGGATCACTCACATCCTTGTGCGTAAGCCTCTGCAAAGGCTTTGCTCTCAAGGAGAAACTAGGAATCCACTGTCGACAGTAGCCAACCATTCCCAGGAACATCCTAACTTCTCTCTGTGTGGTGGGTACTGCCATGCTCATTATTGCCTCAATTCGATCTGGTGACACCTTACTCTTGCCTTTTTCCAATCTGTGTCCCAAGTACTGTACCTCATTCAAACAGTACTGCAGCTTGTTCGGGGACACCTTATGTCCGTTCTCTGCTAAGTGGTTCAATAAAGCCACAGTGTCAATTCTGCAAGCATCTTCTGTTTCTGAGGCAATGAGCAAGTCATCTATGTATTGCACGAGAACTGAGTTCTGCGGCAACACAAGACTCTCAAGGTTCTTCTTCAGGATCTGGTTAAAGATCGATGGACTTTCCGTATACCCTTGAGGGATACGACACCATGTTAACACGAGATTTTCCAGCCTGAACGCAAAAAGAAATTGGCTTTCCTCATGGAGCGGTATCGAAAAGAAGGCTTGACATAAATCGATAACCGTAAACCACACGGCTTCACATGGGATCTGGAACAGTATTACTGAAGGATTCGGTACCACTGGACAGCAAGGGACAACTATCGTGTTGACCTTTCGCAGGTCTTGCACGATCCTGTATTTCCCGCTCGGTTTCTGTAGTCCCATAATGGGTGAATTACAGGGGCTACCTCTGATCTCTTTCAAAATGCCTTTCTCAATGAACGTCTCGATCACAGGCCTTATTCCTGCAATCGTTTCTGGCGACAGGTTGTATTGAGGTGTCCTGGGGAAATCAACATTCTGTTTCACCTCAATCCGCACTGGTTCAACCCCTCTGATTAGACCTATTTCGTCACCTGCGAAATCCCACACCACAGACGACACTGCGTCTCTCAGATCAGGTGGAAGTTCTTCCACAGTCACCATTGGGTACAGATCTATACACAGATGCTGATTGGTAATTTTAAAGTCAGCGTCGTCATCTCTCGTCTGGACCTCCACTCCTCGTGGCGTACAGTAAATCGTGCAGTTCAACTTGCACAACAGATCTCTTCCCAAAAGGCAAACTGGACTCGTATCACACACTACAAACTGATGTCTAGTTTGGAAGGAACCTATCTTTACTAGTATCGGTTCTGTCAATGGGCTGCTTATTCTCTTGTTCGCTACTCCACCAACCTGGATTGATTGTCCCGAGAGGGGTAGGTTAGGGACTACTGCTGATCTTACAGTAGACCGGGTAGCACCAGTATCAACCAAAAGTGTGGCAGGATGACCCTCAATATCTGCCTCCACAAAAGGTCCTCTCTGGTCTACCTCCAAGACCGCTCCAAGTGTGCAGTCTTCCTCCCCCCTCAGGCACCGTCAGGATAAAGGGTCTGAGCTACTCTCGTCAAAATCTTCGAACAGGGGCATCTGTTGGTACGTTCGTGTTCCTTGTGAAATCCTTGGAGCTTGGGGAACCTGGGCGTGAGAGCTGTAAACCCCCCTTTCATCGTCCTAGGCCTCGTCACTGTGTTAACTACCTCTTGCGCGGGTGCCTGAGCCCCTCTTCCTCTTCCTGCAACTGATTAGCTGGGTTCAAAGGACACTCGCGTTTCCAATGTCCGACCTGGCGACAAAGATGACACGCAGTGGTCTTCTTCAATGTGGCCACGTCCACTCCTGTCTTGGGGTCTACTGGTTTTCCCTTTCCCATGGCTTGCCCATTCTGGTTTCCCTGGAAATTTCCTTGCTTTCTTCCTAAGGTCCCTCCACTAGGCTGACTCTGTGCTGTCTGCATCTGGACAAGCATCAATTTGTCTTTTAGCTTTCGATGTTTCGATTCCACCTCATCACTACAGTATCTCGCATACCGCAAAATTTCATCTAGTGGCTTGTTCTGCCAGCAGATCAAATGGTGCTGTATCATGAGGCTGATTTCCATTCTCAGACCCAGTACAAACTTTGAGACAAACTGTCCCATATCCTTGGGGTCCAAGATATCTAACCCACTATACTGTTTAAAAGCTTGCAGAAGTCTTTCATAATATTCATGCACCGTTTCCTTGGGTTCCTGTACAGTCCGATCTATCTTAACCCAATCTATATCCTGAGGTGAAATCTTCAGTTTCAACCATGTAATCACCTGCTCATACTTTTTCATGACTAGGGGTGATGGACCATTTGTAACCGCCTCTCTATCCGGTTCCGAAGTCGGCCACTCAATAGCGACTTTACAGGCTGTCCACAAATCTCCCGGTACCACTATGTCAAACAAAGTGTTCAAATCAATCCACAATACTTTTGAAATTTTCACAAACCGCTCAACCTGTTTGTACCACTCTACTGGTTTTTCCCGCAGCCGAGGAAAATCATTTGTAAATGCAGCCAAATCCCCTCTATTCCACGGCACATGCACGTACCCTCCATTCTGTACTTCCTGTAAAGGAAAATTTCCAACACCCGTCGCCCCCCCCCCCCTGGAGGCGGCGTTTCCCCTTCAGCTCCCTTTGCTGGTTTCTTCTTGGACCATCTTTCTTCCCATTTGTCCAACAGAATCCATATCCTCATCCCTACGATCAAATCTCTGGTATGTGTCCTTAATCCTGTTAGTCTTTTCTCCTCCAGCTCCTGGTCACTGTACTGTAATCTATGTGGCCCCTGCAGCGCTTTAGTTTTGTTCAGGTCTACCTCATATCTTTTGGCCAATTCCTTCAATCTATCATGTGCCATCCTAGCTTTTCGAGTCACATCTTTTGCTACAAACAGCAGCTCATCTGATCCATAAATTTCTATCCTTTCCAAAGGCAGACCTCCATTAATCATCTCGTCTACCTCTGCTTTCAATCTTACTACGTCCAGTAACCTTGCCTGTACTGCACTCCTCAGTACATCTCGACAACCTGAGCCATCCCGCTCATCACAGTCACTATTCTGTCCTTGTGACCTATTCCCTTCCATCATATTCCTGGAACTTGGTCTGTCTTCCGAGACGTTCTGTGCCCTATCTCCTTGCATCCTATCCTCTTGGTTCGTTACTGTTGGTGTCCACATCCTCAAAGCTGACTTGGATTCACGCAAAGACTTTGGTCTTTCTGGTCTCTCCTCTTCTTGTCTAAAGGAAGAGTCTGCAGTAGCCGGTAACGGCGTACTTGTCTCCAATGGTCTTGGGAAATGAACCACTCTTACTCCAAACCCATTCCCACTCTCGCTGGTTACTTCTTCCCTTCCCATCTGTACGGAGCCCCCTTCTCTCACTCGGTCTGGGTCATATACCGGTACTATAGGGCCAATGGTAACCGGTACTGTCAAGGAGTCCGGTAATCTTGTGTTCCCAACAGGAGGCTGTGTTATCATAGACGCCGTTGCCCCCTCTGTTCCTGTGGAAATCCTTCCCACTACTCTCATGCTAGTCTGATTCTGGCTTCCATCAATTGTTACTGCTGGGGTCGGCTTTCCCTCTTCTGAGTCTGGATTAAATGGTGGTGGCCTCTCTGCCAACATCCTATCCAACAAGCTGTCATCTAGATCACTGTCGTCCTCATCGATTCTTATTATTTTCCCATTTTGTACTAACAATGGGTACAACTTATCTCCTTCGATCGTTTCCACCCTCCACCTTTTCTCCAATGCATCCCACCTTGCATCTTGAAATGCCCTGACCGATTTCTTCACCCTTTCCTGGCATCTGTCCTTCTTCCTATCATACGCTGCTCTTATCCACGCATGTAGTGCCTCAAACTGTGTTGGTCTAGGTAGTGGTCGTAAAGAAGCCATTATACTTTTTAGCTGGTACAACACCTCTAACCTGAAAGTACCATAGCGTGGAAACGACAATTCTCCCTCTGCTTCTGTCATTTTATGCCAATTCTCAAGCCAAATTATAGTATGCAATCCTACATTCTTTGCCATATAATGTGCTGGTGTATCTTCGGGAGGAGCTTCCTCTCCTTCCCGAACAACCACATGTCTATCGCCTCTACAAAGTTCCCGTAAAACTTTAAAACATTTCATGATGAATCAACTTTGTATTTGCACTCAAAATGTCAGCTCTTGCTTCTCGATTTCACTCCACCAATACCAGCGCGGCTCACACCAACAGGCCTATCGCAGCGCGGCACTTGTCTGACATCACTTTTCCTCCGCTCGCAGCAGTTCCCCTCCTTTCTAATTCACTCGTTCTCACTCGCACCTGTCCCAATCATACTCTGAAATAATGTCCGTCCTACCGAACAATTACCTCTCTGACCGTCAGTCTTACCAATGACCGATCAGCCTCTTGAGCCTGTTGACCTCAATCTGGCAATCGTCTGTCCGCGAAACGACCGGACAATCGCCTCTAACACACTCGATAGGATTCAATCACTCGATGTTCTGCACACAATAACCTACGACCTGCGTCGGTTATTCACACACTCACACATGTGTTCCCTATCTTCAGTGGGTCTGTCAATGACGTCTCGTGACCCCCACAACCTCTGGTCAACGTTCTCAACTCTGGGTGTATTCTACACCACAATAAATCTCCCGGTCCCGCGCGCTCACGGTCCGGTTCTCAATCACACAACTCTCTTTCCGACTCCGCAAGACATCACACAACAATAAAACACCGCAATCTACCAAACATCACTCTTTTCATACTCACTCTACTACGAACTGCTACTTCCGCCGCACCGTCACTCTCCGTCAGTTTTCCACGACCTCCGACATCCTTCTCCCGCGGTCCTCTGGATCTGCGTCACTCGGGCTCTATGGGGCAACTTAATCTCCTATCTTGCTCTAGATCTCCCCTTACCATCAAAGGTAACCATCCTACTCTGCTACCAACTGATAACGCCGATTCTTATCTAATTATCTATAAGAACCTTCTGGTCGCCAAGATCTTTTTACCTGTTGAATAGTGTAAAGGAGAGAATCTCATCAGGTTATATATCAGCATACATTTTGTCTGTAAGGACCACTGACTCGAATTCAAGTTTGAGAATTTATTATCGCCAAAAATAACTGAACGTGCAAGCACCTCAACACGAGGTTAAAGAAATAGATGGGCACTAATACAAATAATATCCTACGCAGGAGCCTCATCCGACTCAGAATAAAAAGGATCGATAGTTCTAGAAGGATCAACCAGACTATGATTGCTCCAATTTCTAAGTTGCTCTTCATTGGACTAAACAAGCTTAAAATCAATTGCTGTCCCTACACTAACACTAAGTGACATCCCTGCATAACGATTTTCCCAGGCAAGAGTGAATAAAGGTGTCAGCTGTGAAGACTTCCTAAGAAGTGCAATCACATAATACCTAAGCTCAGCTCTGTCCTTCTCTCTGGTCTCCCCTACCTCTTCTCTGGCCTCCTCCCTCAGGGCACTATCCCTAATACAAAACCACAATACAATTGTACACGCCTTTGTCACGCCTCCTTGGCCAGGTCTTCTTTCTTGTGCTTTTCCATCGAAACGGTTACTTCATCCTGGACGGTTGCGATGACCTTGAGTCCCAGGCACCTTCTCCGCTGAAAGTATCATCCCTAAATTCCATTTCACTCCCCGTACCATGCCTCCCATCTCTCTAGCTTTTGAGTTAGTCTTACTAACGAGACATGTGTCCTTGCACCTGCAACAAAAGATACGTTCAACAGAAACCTTCTACTGTGCAAATTAAATCTACCGTTTGTGCCCAGAGAGCCTTACCAAGAGAAACTTTTCTCGACCTACAAAATAAGCTAACATAAGAATAAACCAGGCCTTTCCTAAGCATATATGTAGTCAGGCCTTTACATATGACTTTTTAAACACACATCTTACTTTTCCCTATAAGCATTTTCATTACGATTCATATGCAAACAATGAATTACTTGTGCAACTTTAATATGATGCACGTTTAAACTACTACAATTACATTACACACGAACTAATTCCTCTATGCATTATGTTCACACAATTCAATAAGCATTACATTACATCATTATCCTAACACCATTATGCTGCTGAGTTCACTTTCTCTCAGTGAACTATTCATTCTTTACTAAACATACATGAGTATACAACTGAATATATACGAATATATGTCTGAATACATGTGGGTGCGGCCTATCAGTGATTATGATGCACCCCTACAATTCACAAGAACATTTCGCTCTATCAGCTGCAGTGTGTTTATCCTTAGGGAGAGGGGCGAGATGCAAATTGGGCCTTTCATCTGTCCCCCACCAAGTGTTTTACGCCTTGCAAATGGGTTGAAGAGAGCTCGACTGCAGGGGGCATCAAGAAGAAATGTAAAAATAAAAACAGCTTCCTCCACTTTTCGAAGGTGTTTGGATGGCCAACAGAGCACAATAACCCAGCGCGCAGGTCTGCTGTAAGAATCCCGTGTGTCCACAAGGCTGCAGCAGCCCGGGCTAGAGAGCACGACGGGGGGGAGGGGCGTTGCTCAATTAGCAGATGGTAAGGGGAGATTAGCACTCGAGTGCTTCACAAAAACGGACGGACTCATCAGCTGTGTGTCACGCTTGTTTTTTAAATGCCAAATTGCGCTGAGTTGGCTTGCTGCCCCATGAGTACCGGCAGAGGCGCAACTAAAGCCAAATTTCGGGGGGGGCTACTAAAAATTTCGGGGGGGGCTGACTCTTCCAGCAATATGCTGAGTGGAGATGAAGGGGTTTTAAGAAGGGGTGAAAAACAACAAAGCCTCGTTAAACACGTAAATGGTCTTTTAAAGACCTGTGAAGTGCTCAGGTGCGGCTGTGTGTGCCCAGGAGGCTGTCTCATCCCGGGCTGCCACACACGATGGGGAGGGGGGTGGGGTGGAGGGGCTGAAGCCCTTTGAGCCCAATGGGCATTGCGCGCCTGAGTACCGGTACTCTCTTTGGACAAGAAGAAGTTCCGGTACTCAAGTGCAGAAAATTTAGAAGTGCCGGTACTCAGTACCGGTGAGTACCAGCCCATTTAAAGCACTGAATATATTACGTAACCCTCACGTCATAGGAGGGCAGGATTAGGTTATAGTAGTGGACAAAATCAAGGGAGAATGGCCAGACTGGGGAGAATGGGTAGGGTGAGAGGAAAGCAGATATATTCAAGATTAGAAGTAAGTGGGCAGACTCTGGCATATGGGCAAACTGAAAGCGGATAGACTCTAGGGAGAACTGGCTGCCTGGTTCAAAGCAGGCAGGCTGAGAAGAAAGTGGTAACAAACAGACTTGAAGGAAGCAGGGGAAGGCTGCAGAGAAGAGGCAGGCTTATGTTAAATCGAATTGGCTGAGGGGAAGTGCGGATACCTGGGAGGGGGAGAACGACGGGTTGTTTGGGAAAGAGGGCAGGGTGAGATTGCAGTGGACAAAAACTAGGGACAGTGGGCAGACGCAGGAGAAATACAGGCAGACTGAAACAGAAGAGACTAAGCAATAAAACAAACTGGCTAATGCTGCTCTGGGGCCTTTACCTGATGGTTTAGAATTGCTACACTGGTGGTTTAGGATCTATTTCAGGATACTGCTCCTTAGTAGCATTTCTAAAGGTGAACTGTGTTTTTAAACAAGAGTTGAGCAGCGCATCTTCTGTGCTGCATCTGAACCAGAGAAAACCTGCCATATTTAGAAGTATAAGAGCAGGCACTTTATTCACTTCTTGCCATACACGGAACGTAAGAGTTCCAAAGTGTATTAGTGGGGTAATAAAGTAACTAGTAAATACTAATAACCAACCTTTAATTTGTGAAAAAGGTAAGGGCAGGGCCCCAAAGTTTTTCTTAGCAGCCTGCCTGTCTAGTTAGTCTTGATTCCCCCTGCATACTCTTTCTTCCACCACTCCACACTTTGACTCTTTATCTCAATCATGCAGGTCATTTTTCATCACCGTTTTCTCCCTTTCTCTTTGTTTTCTTTGCTTTCGCTTCCTCCGTTCTCCCTTTTTCTGCCTTTTCCATCTTGGTCTGGGTCAAATAGATGATGAAAAATCAGTGATTTACGTCTTGTCTATTAATTGATCCCATTCCTCTGAAAAACGATAGGTATTGAAACTATGGAGTGTAAGATGGCTTGTGTAGCTAGTGCACTAACACAGACTAGAGATCCGTGAGCTGTGTATGCTTCTGGCTCAGAGTCAGAGGTCTGAGTGTCATTGAGTTTGGTAAAAGCATGTATCATCCATGCCTGAAGGAAGCTCAGGTTATACATGCTCCTTAATGGCTGGATCATTATTTGCAAAAGTACGTGAATAGAAATATTTTTAGGTGGAGGCGGCCTCAGTTATTGGTTCTGGCTCTGGTTCATGGGTGTGATCTAGTTCGGCCAATGGTTTATGTAAATGTGCCAACCCGCTCTAAGTAAAATTACAGTGCCTGAGCTGAGCTCTGCATTGCAGTCACTGTCTGCAGTTTTCACAACGTTGAGTTCAGCGTCAGTGAGGCTGGCTCAGGCTCCACGCTGGGGCCTATATCACATCCTAGTGCCCTTCCATTTCCGGTGCTTTGCAGCAGTTTAAAGATGTTCTTAGATTTTCTTGTTGCTCAACTGGGTGTAATTTCTGATATTTATATGTTTCCCTTGTCTTCATTGCTTGATTTAGCTCGCAAGAAAGTGTCACTCATAGTTGTTGAATGTCACTCATAATTACACTGAAATTATGAAAATGTCACACATAAGCAATCTGAAACCTTGGCAGCTATGCAAATATCTTCTGGAATTTGTAATAGTACGGATGCCCGCCGGCTGTATGCTGCACATGGATGGAATGTTTCATGGAAGGGCAAAGCTGCCCGCCTGGCATGACATTTATTTGTTTGAACAGCCAGGGTTTGCAGAGGAAACGTTTCTTTCCCTTGCACGCCAGACCAGAAATAACTAAAGGAGGCACAACACAAAGGAAACGAAGTGACTCAGGTGACAACTATGGAGTGGTGCAACCTCGGGAATTACAGTAATGACATACAAACCTGCCGTACATGGAATTGAATCCTTCAAAGGCATAAAGGAAGTATTATTTCAATTGCATGCACCGAAGATAACATTTTGAAAATAACCAGCAACTTTATAAGGACACCTTTTACACAGATAAAAACAGTGCATTATGGGCAATGTGGTCCCCTTGAATGATGAACTGAAGAACAGTGACTAAAAGAAAGTGGATGCAAGTAAGATTAACTGTGAACTGATTGAACAGTGTATCAAGTTGTTAAAAAACTCACTGTCTTCGTTTAAAATCTTTGTAAAATGCCTTTTATTACAAGTTTGTTCGTGAAATTGGAGGCACTTCAACATGCCGGTCGTCCTTTCTCAGTGTTGATGCATTATGTTTTAAATATCTAGCAAGTGACCACTCACTTGAGAGCATATGATTAAGACTCGTTGGGAGTCGAAACGCGTTATGCTGTTTGCAGTTTGCTGTGCCAGGACTGGCTGGTGGGCCTGATTTCACGTCACTGAAAGGGCTTGGACGTGTTTTGAATTTGGATATATATATATATATTTATATATATATATATATATGTATGTATATATATATATATATATATACATACATATATATATATATCCCTGCTCCAAAATTTCTCGTTTAAAGAAATTACAGCACTCACGGGGTCGGCAATCAGTTTGAACTTTATTTTCTCAACAGACAAACAAACGCGTTTCGGAACCAGTCCTTCATCAGTGTTTACACATCATATTCTGAAGCGCCATTTTTAAAGAGGCAAAATCATAGAGACAGAAAGAGGATATGGCGCATATTTACTAAGCGCCATTTCTAAATGGTGATTTTTAAAGAATCAGGAAATCTGATCTATTCAACTAAATAATATAAGAACCCATGTTCATACATACAATTAATTACACGAAAATTATTTACTACCTATCGCGTGCATCACCATTAAACCATAATCTCGCCGTGGATCGGCTTCAGGCAACCTCCAAAATGGAGATTGCCCCAATTCCTCTATTGCATTTCGCCGTGAATCGGCAAGTCTCATATTAATATTATATGCAGTAGCAGTGTGATCTTAACTCCATTTACATCATTACTCTCCTAATTGCTAAAATTAATTCACTAGATGTACACATCATATTGTCAAGCACCATTTTTTAAATCATAGAGACAAAAGAGGATGTGGCGCACATTTACTAAGCGCCATTTCTAAATGGTGATTTTTAAACAAATCAGGCAATCTGATCTATTAAACTAAATAATAAGAGAACCCATGTTCATACATACAATTGATTGCACAAAAATAATTTACAACCTATCACGTACATCACCATTGAACCATAATCTCGCCGTGGATCGGCTTCAGGCAACCTCCAAAATGGAGATTGCCCCAATTCCTCTGTTATATTTCGCCGTAAATCGGCAAGTCTCATACTCATATTATTTACAGTAACAGTGTGATCTTGAATTCATTTATAAAGACAGACACAGTGTATGGCGCATATGTGCTAGGCGCCATTTCTAAGTGATCTATAAAACAAATTCATGTGAAAACCAAAGTTCCTACAAACAATTATTTACACGAAAATTGACAGTCTCATATTCATATTATGTATAATAACAGTATGATCATAATTTCATTAGCATCATTACTATGCTCCTATTAACTAGAGACAAATCAATTGACTAGATGTACAGCCAATTCTTCCCCACTGTTGAGTCCATGCGGAGTCCTAGTCTGTAAATCGATTATATATCGTGACTCCAGTCTTCGTAGTTTTAAAACTCTGTCTCCCCTCTGATATTAATAGGGACCGAGTCAAGACTGAAAAATTGTAATAGATCCCTATTACTCCCATGTTTAATGGCAAAGTGCCTGGCGACTGGATAGTTCAAATCCCTTTTCGCTATCGCACGCATGTGCTCTAATATTCTTATTTTCACACTATGTATCGTGCTGCCTATATACCTGAGGCCACACGGGCAACTCAGGCAGTAGACACAGTGTGTTGTTTGGCAGGTCATAAATTTTGAAATCTTCCTGCGAATATTAGTTCCTGTCACCACATAGCTAAGTACTCTTTTACTAAAGGCACAGGCCTTACATTTGCCACACGGATAAGAACCTCTCAATTCGCTCAGTGTGCTTTGTCTAGGGGAGATCTCATCCAAATGACTATGGACCAAACTGTCTTTTAGAGAACGGGGTTTCTAAAAGTGATCATTGGACATGCTGGAATATCCATGCCAATGATCAAATCGGTTTTTAATATGTGCCAATTCTTCCTCAATATTCTTTTGAGAGACTCCGCCTCATCCGAATAAGTAGTAATCATTCTGAATTTCCCTTGGTCAGTGCCCTTATCCCTCCCAAGACGAGTTACCATAGTTAGTTCATCTCGTCGCAGAGAATCCACTTTGTTTAAGGTGTTTTTCAGCAAATCTAGGTTGTATCCTCTAGTCAAAAACCTGTCCATACTGTCCTTAATAGCTACATCAAAATCACATTTCCTAGAACAATTCCGTTTAATCCTAAGGAACTCCCCATAGGGTAAACTACTTTTGAGTTTGGGAGGGTGACTGCTGGTAGCATGAAGCATGCTATTTCCAGCAGTAGGTTTTCTGTAGAGAACAGTTGTTAATTTACCTTGCTGTACTTGCACCCTTAAATCAAGGTAATTGACAGACACTGTGCTGACTTCCCTGTAAAGCGTAAATTGACTTCGTTTACATTGAGATGTTGAATGTATGCCCTTGCCTTCTCAGTTGACCCTCTCCATACAATGAAGAGGTCGTCAATGTATCTGTGCCAGGATACTATCTCCTTCGTCCAGATTTCATTGACTGCGGACCAGGCCACCTGCTCCTCCCACCAGCCCACGAATAAATTCGCGTAGCTGGGGGCGAAGCAGGTGCCCATCGCAGTCCCAGAAGTCTGCCTATACAAATCTCCCTGAAAGAGAAAAATATTATTCAGTAGGCAGAATTCAATGAGTTCCATCAGCATGATGTTATGGCTTGCGAATTTCAATGATCTTTGTTGCAAAAATATTTTACTGCTTCCAGTCCCTTTGTATGTTCAATGCAAGTGTAAAGACTTGTAATGTCCAACACTACGAAGCAGTAAGATGATTCCCATTGTAGTTGTTCAATGTGATTTATGAAATCCGTTGTATCTTTAATATATGAGGCCAATTGCAATACTAAAGGGAAAAGATGATGGTCCACAAATCTGGACAGGTTTTCCGTGAGGCTGCCCAATGAGGAGACAATCGGTCGTCCTGGTGGTCTAGTGGCATCCTTGTGGATCTTTGGTAGATGGTAAAATGTAGGGAGAATCGGATTCAGGACTCTGAGAAAGAGAAATTCATCCAGATCCAACATCAATTTATCATGCCACTTTTTGATCAATATATGGTACCGTGCCACACTCTCATGATATTGTTCTTTGGTCGTTAGTTCAGTAACAAGTTTCATTTTTTAGTTGTCGTAGGGCCTCCTCCACATACTGATCTCTTGAAATCAGAACAATATTACCCCCTTGTCTGAGGGTTTATAGATGACAGTCTTATCGCTCTCCAAACTTTTTAAGGCTGTTTGTTGTGTTTTGGTCAAATTCCTCATCCCGGCTGATGGTTTAGCATTGCTCCGGAATTGTATTAGGTCTTTGATGACGGCTTCAGAGAAGACATCTATCGCATCCGATGGCATCTGCGGTAGAAATTGTGATGGTGGTTTAAAGGGGCTTGATGCTGCCTCTTGTTCTATGCCGTGGCTGCTAGTCCTCTGTGTCATGGTTACACCCATTTCAGTGTGTGCATTCTCATTGTCTTGGCGTAGTTCTTCCAACACCTCCAAGGTGGTGAGATCATTGACCGTCAACAGATCCGTCTCCCTGGTCTTGGATTTCAGAAGCCTTGCTTCCTTCACTGTTGGTTTTAATTTAAAATATTTGTGCAATTTCAGTTTGCGTACAAATTTAAAAAGGTCAATTCTGGTCTGGGTGAACTCCAGGCGACTGTATGGGCAAAAGGTGAGCCCCAATTGCAATACTGATTCCTCCGTGGCAGTGAGTGTCTTAGATGTTAGATTCACTATCGTGAGATTATCTGCTTTCATTGTCGTCTGCCTCTCCTGTTGCTTCTTGTCGCCCGTGGCGTCGGGTTGCCTCTTCCTCTTCCCCTTCCAGCCGCCCCTTCTAGTTTGTTTTCTCCTTCTGGGGGTTTGCTCTTGCCCCCTCTTAGCCACGTTTGTCGAATTAAAGTGAACTCCTCGTGAAAAGGAGTTTTCCTCACTCTTTCCAAGGGATCTACTGTCTCATCCCCTGAGGCCTCATTCTCCGTAATATCGGACTCTGAAGTTTCCACCCTGGTAGCCACTGAGGCGGGAACAACTTTCTTTCGTGACAACTCTTTTCGTGGCTCATCGAATTTTTGGAGAAAGTTAAGACTCTTCCCAAAGCATAGTCTCTCTCATCACGTTCGTGTTTCTCTTGTTTACGTTGTCTTATTTTCATTTCATACTGCATCAGCCGTTTTTTCATAGCTTCCCTTAATTCATCTTGTTTGTTTTTATCCATATCTTTGCTAATTTCCTCTTCCAATTCCTGTATATCTTTTAAAGTTTTTTCTCTGTCACTCCATGCAAATTTTACAAGTAACTGGAGCATCCCTTTACATGACAAAGCTGTGTGTACAGCCCACTCCTCAAGGAGGAGGGGGTCCGGATTTTCGTATGCTGGAACTGTATAGATGCGCAATCCTCTGGGAACTCTATCTACCTCAATGTAGTTCTGAAGAGAGGTAGCCTCCCACCATTTGCGCATCTCTCTTTCATAGAGTCTCTCAAGTTTAGTGAATTGAATGTGCAGGGTATTGGCCACATGATTGTTCTCCATCGTATCTTTGTTTCCTTTAACTGCTACATTTTTCTTTTTAAACATATCCATGGCAGCCTCTTTGCGCGCTGTTTCACTGAACATGCTGAACAAAATATAATGTGTAGGGAGCTCCGATCCCGGGCTCCTCTTATGACCGTGATGAAAATTCTCTAATGCCAACCCCTCGCCCTGACCCGGGTTTCACTTTTAAATGCTAACATGCAAGCGCGGCTTACCAGCGTCTCCGTTGCTCGCTGCGCATTCCCAGTGCTTCATCCAGACCTCTGACTTCAGCGTTCTTAGTCCCGAGTCGGTGCCTCCGCTAATTACATCCAGCTCCAATGCACCCCGCTTGCGGGTCACTCGAAGGGCGGGTGCTTCCCAAACCACGGCGGTGCCTCGTGGTTAAAAATCCCTGCTCCAAAATTTCTCGTTTAAAGAAATTACAGCACTCACGGGGTCGGCAATCAGTTTGAACTTTATTTTCTCAACAGACAAACAAACGCGTTTCGGAACCAGTCCTTCATCAGTGTTTACACATCATATTCTGAAGCGCCATTTTTAAAGAGGCAAAATCATAGAGACAGAAAGAGGATATGGCGCATATTTACTAAGCGCCATTTCTAAATGGTGATTTTTAAAGAATCAGGAAATCTGATCTATTCAACTAAATAATATAAGAACCCATGTTCATACATACAATTAATTACACGAAAATTATTTACTACCTATCGCGTGCATCACCATTAAACCATAATCTCGCCGTGGATCGGCTTCAGGCAACCTCCAAAATGGAGATTGCCCCAATTCCTCTATTGCATTTCGCCGTGAATCGGCAAGTCTCATATTAATATTATATGCAGTAGCAGTGTGATCTTAACTCCATTTACATCATTACTCTCCTAATTGCTAAAATTAATTCACTAGATGTACACATCATATTGTCAAGCACCATTTTTAAATCATAGAGACAAAAAGAGGATGTGGCGCACATTTACTAAGCGCCATTTCTAAATGGTGATTTTTAAACAAATCAGGCAATCTGATCTATTAAACTAAATAATAAGAGAACCCATGTTCATACATACAATTGATTGCACAAAAATAATTTACAACCTATCACGTACATCACCATTGAACCATAATCTCGCCGTGGATCGGCTTCAGGCAACCTCCAAAATGAAGATTGCCCCAATTCCTCTGTTATATTTCGCCGTAAATCGGCAAGTCTCATACTCATATTATTTACAGTAACAGTGTGATCTTGAATTCATTTATAAAGACAGACACAGTGTATGGCGCATATGTGCTAGGCGCCATTTCTAAGTGATCTATAAAACAAATTCATGTGAAAACCAAAGTTCCTACAAACAATTATTTACACGAAAATTGACAGTCTCATATTCATATTATGTATAATAACAGTATGATCATAATTTCATTAGCATCATTACTATGCTCCTATTAACTAGAGACAAATCAATTGACTAGATGTACAGCCAATTCTGGATGAAGCACTGGGAATGCGCAGCGAGCAACGGAGACGCTGGTAAGCCGCGCTTGCATGTTAGCATTTAAAAGTGAAACCCGGGTCAGGGCGAGGGGTTGGCATTAGAGAATTTTCATCACGGTCATAAGAGGAGCCCGGGATCGGAGCTCCCTACACATTATATTTTGTTCAGCATGTTCAGTGAAACAGCGCGCAAAGAGGCTGCCATGGATATGTTTAAAAAGAAAAATGTAGCAGTTAAAGGAAACAAAGATACGATGGAGAACAATCATGTGGCCAATACCCTGCACATTCAATTCACTAAACTTGAGAGACTCTATGAAAGAGAGATGCGCAAATGGTGGGAGGCTACCTCTCTTCAGAACTACATTGAGGTAGATAGAGTTCCCAGAGGATTGCGCATCTATACAGTTCCAGCATACGAAAATCCGGACCCCCTCCTCCTTGAGGAGTGGGCTGTACACACAGCTTTGTCATGTAAAGGGATGCTCCAGTTACTTGTAAAATTTGCATGGAGTGACAGAGAAAAAACTTTAAAAGATATACAGGAATTGGAAGAGGAAATTAGCAAAGATATGGATAAAAACAAACAAGATGAATTAAGGGAAGCTATGAAAAAACGGCTGATGCAGTATGAAATGAAAATAAGACAACGTAAACAAGAGAAACACGAACGTGATGAGAGAGACTATGCTTTGGGAAGAGTCTTAACTTTCTCCATAAATTCGATGAGCCACGAAAAGAGTTGTCACGAAAGAAAGTTGTTCCCGCCTCAGTGGCTACCAGGGTGGAAACTTCAGAGTCCGATATTACGGAGAATGAGGCCTCAGGGGATGAGACAGTAGATCCCTTGGAAAGAGTGAGGAAAACTCCTTTTCACGAGGTGTTCACTTTAATTCGACAAACGTGGCTAAGAGGGGGCAAGAGCAAACCCCCAGAAGGAGAAAACAAACTAGAAGGGGCGGCTGGAAGGGGAAGAGGAAGAGGCAACCCGACGCCACGGGCGACAAGAAGCAACAGGAGAGGCAGACGACAATGAAAGCAGATAATCTCACGATAGTGAATCTAACATCTAAGACACTCACTGCCACGGAGGAATCAGTATTGCAATTGGGGCTCACCTTTTGCCCATACAGTCGCCTGGAGTTCACCCAGACCAGAATTGACCTTTTTAAATTTGTACGCAAACTGAAATTGCACAAATATTTTAAATTAAAACCAACAGTGAAGGAAGCAAGGCTTCTGAAATCCAAGACCAGGGAGACGGATCTGTTGACGGTCAATGATCTCACCACCTTGGAGGTGTTGGAAGAACTACGCCAAGACAATGAGAATGCACACACTGAAATGGGTGTAACCATGACACAGAGGACTAGCAGCCACGGCATAGAACAAGAGGCAGCATCAAGCCCCTTTAAACCACCATCACAATTTCTACCGCAGATGCCATCGGATGCGATAGATGTCTTCTCTGAAGCCGTCATCAAAGACCTAATACAATTCCGGAGCAATGCTAAACCATCAGCCGGGATGAGGAATTTGACCAAAACACAACAAACAGCCTTAAAAAGTTTGGAGAGCGATAAGACTGTCATCTATAAACCCTCAGACAAGGGGGGTAATATTGTTCTGATTTCAAGAGATCAGTATGTGGAGGAGGCCCTACGACAACTAAAAAATGAAACTTGTTACGAACTAACGACCAAAGAACAATATCATGAGAGTGTGGCACGGTACCATATATTGATCAAAAAGTGGCATGATAAATTGATGTTGGATCTGGATGAATTTCTCTTTCTCAGAGTCCTGAATCCGATTCTCCCTACATTTTACCATCTACCAAAGATCCACAAGGATGCCACTAGACCACCAGGACGACCGATTGTCTCCTCATTGGGCAGCCTCACGGAAAACCTGTCCAGATTTGTGGACCATCATCTTTTCCCTTTAGTATTGCAATTGGCCTCATATATTAAAGATACAACGGATTTCATAAATCACATTGAACAACTACAATGGGAATCATCTTACTGCTTCGTAGTGTTGGACATTACAAGTCTTTACACTTGCATTGAACATACAAAGGGACTGGAAGCAGTAAAATATTTTTGCAACAAAGATCATTGAAATTCGCAAGCCATAACATCATGCTGATGGAACTCATTGAATTCTGCCTACTGAATAATATTTTCTCTTTCAGGGAGATTTGTATAGGCAGACTTCTGGGACTGCGATGGGCACCTGCTTCGCCCCCAGCTACGCGAATTTATTCGTGGGCTGGTGGGAGGAGCAGGTGGCCTGGTCCGCAGTCAATGAAATCTGGACGAAGGAGATAGTATCCTGGCACAGATACATTGACGACCTCTTCATTGTATGGAGAGGGTCAACTGAGAAGGCAAGGGCATACATTCAACATCTCAATGTAAACGAAGTCAATTACCTTGATTTAAGGGTGCAAGTACAGCAAGGTAAATTAACAACTGTTCTCTACAGAAAACCTACTGCTGGAAATAGCATGCTTCTTGCTACCAGCAGTCACCCTCCCAAACTCAAAAGTAGTTTACCCTATGGGGAGTTCCTTAGGATTAAACGGAATTGTTCTAGGAAATGTGATTTTGATGTAGCTATTAAGGACAGTATGGACAGGTTTTTGACTAGAGGATACAACCTAGATTTGCTGAAAAACACCTTAAACAAAGTGGATTCTCTGCGACGAGATGAACTAACTATGGTAACTCGTCTTGGGAGGGATAAGGGCACTGACCAAGGGAAATTCAGAATGATTACTACTTATTCGGATGAGGCGGAGTCTCTCAAAAGAATATTGAGGAAGAATTGGCACATATTAAAAACCGATTTGATCATTGGCATGGATATTCCAGCATGTCCAATGATCACTTTTAGGAAACCCCGTTCTCTAAAAGACAGTTTGGTCCATAGTCATTTGGATGAGATCTCCCCTAGACAAAGCACACTGAGCGAATTGAGAGGTTCTTATCCGTGTGGCAAATGTAAGGCCTGTGCCTTTAGTAAAAGAGTACTTAGCTATGTGGTGACAGGAACTAATATTCGCAGGAAGATTTCAAAATTTATGACCTGCCAAACAACACACTGTGTCTACTGCCTGAGTTGCCCGTGTGGCCTCAGGTATATAGGCAGCACGATACATAGTGTGAAAATAAGAATATTAGAGCACATGCGTGCGATAGCGAAAAGGGATTTGAACTATCCAGTCGCCAGGCACTTTGCCATTAAACATGGGAGTAATAGGGATCTATTACAATTTTTCAGTCTTGACTCGGTCCCTATTAATATCAGAGGGGGAGACAGAGTTTTAAAACTACGAAGACTGGAGTCACGATATATAATCGATTTACAGACTAGGACTCCGCATGGACTCAACAGTGGGGAAGAATTGGCTGTACATCTAGTCAATTGATTTGTCTCTAGTTAATAGGAGCATAGTAATGATGCTAATGAAATTATGATCATACTGTTATTATACATAATATGAATATGAGACTGTCAATTTTCGTGTAAATAATTGTTTGTAGGAACTTTGGTTTTCACATGAATTTGTTTTATAGATCACTTAGAAATGGCGCCTAGCACATATGCGCCATACACTGTGTCTGTCTTTATAAATGAATTCAAGATCACACTGTTACTGTAAATAATATGAGTATGAGACTTGCCGATTTACGGCGAAATATAACAGAGGAATTGGGGCAATCTCCATTTTGGAGGTTGCCTGAAGCCGATCCACGGCGAGATTATGGTTCAATGGTGATGTACGTGATAGGTTGTAAATTATTTTTGTGCAATCAATTGTATGTATGAACATGGGTTCTCTTATTATTTAGTTTAATAGATCAGATTGCCTGATTTGTTTAAAAATCACCATTTAGAAATGGCGCTTAGTAAATGTGCGCCACATCCTCTTTTTGTCTCTATGATTTAAAAATGGTGCTTGACTATATGATGTGTACATCTAGTGAATTAATTTTAGCAATTAGGAGAGTAATGATGTAAATGGAGTTAAGATCACACTGCTACTGCATATAATATTAATATGAGACTTGCCGATTCACGGCGAAATGCAATAGAGGAATTGGGGCAATCTCCATTTTGGAGGTTGCCTGAAGCCGATCCACGGCGAGATTATGGTTTAATGGTGATGCACGCGATAGGTAGTAAATAATTTTCGTGTAATTAATTGTATGTATGAACATGGGTTCTTATATTATTTAGTTGAATAGATCAGATTTCCTGATTCTTTAAAAATCACCATTTAGAAATGGCGCTTAGTAAATATGCGCCATATCCTCTTTCTGTCTCTATGATTTTGCCTCTTTAAAAATGGCGCTTCAGAATATGATGTGTAAACACTGATGAAGGACTGGTTCCGAAACGCGTTTGTTTGTCTGTTGAGAAAATAAAGTTCAAACTGATTGCCGACCCCGTGAGTGCTGTAATTTCTTTAAACGAGAAATTTTGGAGCAGGGATTTTTAACCACGAGGCACCGCCGTGGTTTGGGAAGCACCCGCCCTTCGAGTGACCCGCAAGCGGGGTGCATTGGAGCTGGATATATATATATATATATATATATATATATGCGTAGGCCATTTCACCTTGGTGCTATCTATGATTAAATAAATTAAGGATTTCTAAAAAATTACCTCCTTGATGGTGCCGTGTCCTTCTGTGCGTGACGGAGTTAATATTGGAACAGGAGCTCTAGCACTGCTATGAAGGGACGATTGTACAATTTCCACATTAGGTCCTGTTATATGAGTCCAAGTGGGCTAATTATGTCTGATTAAATATTTTATTTTTAATTCTTCCTGAAAATATTCCAGCTATTGATCAGATTTGCAAGAATTGTACTGACATTACATTAGCGAAAATAAAATATTTCATCAGAGATTAGCCCTCTTTGGCTCAATTTCCAAATAAAATCAGACACAGGAACTGTACAGCTGTATAACTGGCAGAGCAACATAATTGGCTGGCCAACGGAAAGTGGAGAAAAAAAGTATTAAATGAAATCCAGTCACACCGATCATGTATTTCATCCCTAAAATACATAAAAATTCCGTACATCTACCAGGAAGGCCCATCATATCGGCCCGAAAAAGTCTGTTGGAAAACACCTCGAAATATGTGGATTTTTATTTACAGGAGCACGTCCAACGATTAACGTCCTATATTAGAGACACGGGAGACTTTGTTGCTAAAATGATGAATTTCAATTGGAAAGATGCCTATCTGCTTATTTCTATGGACGTAACATCCCACTACACGTCAATCAGACATATGGATGGTCTTAAAGCCCTTCGCTACTACCTTGGAAGAAGAGGAGCGGACTATACCAAACACAATACTGTGCTAATTGATATGGTCGAATTTTGCTTATGTAATCATATTTTCATATTTCAAAACGCCCTGTTTCAACAACTCAGGGGCGTTGCGATGGGGGCCAGCTTCTCCCCTAGTTATGCCTGTCTCCACATGGGATGGTGGGAGGAGCTGGTCCTACTCAAAGAGCATAGTGAACATGTCAATAGCAATATCAAGGCTTGGTGGAGGTTTATAGACAACCTTTTTATAGTTTGGCAGGGAACCAAATTGGAAGCTGAAGGTTTCATCGAAAAGTTAAATACTAACCAGCTAAACTTGCAATTTACAGCTGCAATAAGCAGCAACAGTGTTAATTTCCTTGATGTAGAGGTATTTATCTCTAATGGTAAATTGGAAACCAAGCTCCACCGTAAGCCCACTGCGGGGAATGCTGTGCTTCATGCCAGCAGCTCACACCCTCAACATCTAATACAGAGCATTCCCTACGGGGAAATGCTCCGCTTGAAGAGAATTTGCAGCTGTGAGAATGACCTAAAATCTGCCCAGGCTAGTAGCAAAAAGAGATTTTTAGAGAGGGGGTATACCATCAAATGTGTGGAAGCAGCTATCACAAAAAGCAACAGAGTCCCCAGAGAATTGCTCCTTCAGAAAAGGAACAGGGATGATAACCCCATGAGTCAGGATATAGAGCCCTTTAGGTTTATCCTTCAATATAATAGACAAGAGAAGTCTAAAAGAAAAATAAGGAAAAATTGGCCTCTAGTGCTGGGGGACCCCATTATAGGCCATCTTTTGCCAAACAGGCCAGCAATCACTTACAGTAGAGGTCCGTCGATGAAGGACACCCTGGTACAGAACGACCCAGGAGGCCAACCGAAGGGTAATTGGCTTAGCCAAAGAAAGGGCTTTTTTAAATGCAAGGTATGTAAGTCCTGTCAGCACGGAGTTAACAAAACTACATATAAGACACCATTTAGCGCACAAGACATAAGCATAGAAAAATTCCTGACATGCAAATCGGATCATGTGGTGTACGTGCTGGAGTGCCCCTGCAATCTAAGATATGAAGGGAGCACAATTTTGCAGGGGCACAAAAGGGTGTTCCAGCACCTACGGGCCATCAAAAACAAAGATCAGTCTTACACAGTGGCCCGGCATTTTAATGAAATACATGACGGTGATTGTAAGGATCTTAAATATTTTTTAATAGACAGTGTTCCCCCCAACAAAAGAGGAGGGAACAGAGAAAAAGCCCTTCGAAAATTGGAGATGTGCTACATTTTAAATTTAGACACTAAACATCCTACAGGGCTCAATGCTACTGATGAATTGCACACCTGTCTATAGTATGGGAAAGTTTGCATTTATACAGTCTTATACCATAGGGAGAGCTACCAAATAGTTACTCATAACAAAAAAGATACGATTAGTTTAGTCGCAAACCCAATGAAATACCACCAAGGTTATCAATAGTCTGCTGCAATTCCCCCCCCCCCCCTTTTTTTTTAAGTTCATCACTGGTAGTGGAGGTTTTTACACTAATTTAGATTATTTATAGCTTCTTTTTTGGATGTTATATGTTTTTAACATAAGGATATCTTTATGTATTTATTCGGCACATTTACACTGCACTAAGCACTTTTATAACATCAAGGTTTTTAAAATGAAGAATGAAAAATAATGGCAAGGGAACCAAGTTTTAGTATTACCAGCAAGTTTACAACAATGTGTGAACACAAATGTCTAGCTTAAATTTAAAGCACGATCAACGGGTATTCATACCGGGATGTTTGATAAAACTGTGATTTGCACATGGACTGTAATGCATTGATTAATAGGTTTTAAACTCGTTTACTAATTCGATATTTATCCAGTAATAATCTGAGGGCAAATTTTATCGAGTATGTCAACCGATTAATGTATGGAAGACAATAGGCGGTGTCTTTTTTGGAATGTTTAAAATCAATATTATTGCGGTATTTATACCATTATTTGATGTGATATGAATCAACTAATAACATTCCTGTATGCTTATGTCAGCGCTAAGTACCATCGATATTCGGGTACCTGTCATTTGTTTCTATGCACAAACCTTGTACTTTTTTATGCACTGTCACTTTAAGTATTTGAAAAAAGTTGGTAAAAAAATGGTTTAAAACGTACCTCCCCCTTGATGTGCGCGTCATGTGATCAAGACACCAAGAGTGTCGAAACGCGTCATGGCTGCTGAGGTTGCTGCAAGAGCGAAATAAACATTGGAAACTGCATTATCTGGGTCCGTGCTTCACTTTCCAGACACATTGGCAAGTTTAAGGTGAAGTGTGACGCATATATATATATATATTTATATATATATATATATATATACACATGCGTAGGCCATTTCACCTTGGTGCTATCTATGATTAAATAAATTAAGGATTTCTAAAAAATTACCTCCTTGGTGGTGCCGTGTCCTTCTGTGCGTGACAGAGTTAATATTGGAACAGGAGCTCTATCACTGCTATGAAGGGACGATTGTACAATTTCCACATTAGGTCCTGTTATATGAGTCCAAGTGGGCTAATTATGTCTGATTAAATATTTTATTTTTAATTCTTCCTGAAAATATTCCAGATATTGATCAGATTTGCAAGAATTGTACTGACATTACATTAGCGAAAATAAAATATTTCATCAGAGATTAGCCCTCTTTGGCTCAATTTCCAAATAAGAATCAGACACAGGAACTGTAGAGCTGTATAACTGGCAGAGCAACATAATTGGCTGGCCAACGGAAAGTGGAGAAAAAAAGTATTAAGTATTAAATGAAATTGACTGCAATGAACGAAGAGTGGATTACATCAGTAACCGTAATTTAGCGTAACTGATGTTCATTAAATGATATTCCAATCATGATATACCATTAATTTATTTGCTTTTGTTATTTAATTTAATTTTGATAACTGAATGCACTACATGCACAGATTAGAATAATGTATTTTTAAGTTACAAAATCGATGTTAAGTTGCCATGAGCAATAATTTACAGAGAATTCTAATGTTGATTACAAATGGATGTTACATTATAAGATGGCTGCCATGAATGTTCACCTAGTTTCACCTGTGAGAGTCATTTGTTTTTGTCCAAGACACTATCACAAGTACGTATTGTGTTGATTGGACTACCCATTTTTACCCATGAAAAAGGCTTTAGGGTGCCAAAATGCGTTGGGGTTTGTAGCCACACTAAATAAACTCACTTGGTTCTGGCAGCATACTACCAGTGTACAACTCTGTCCTTTTTTTTTTTTTTTAAATGTGGACAAATATGCTGACCTATATACATATGTATATCTCAAAACAATAGCTTTTCAGGCTTAGAGTGCTGCATAAATTATGCAAAAAGAAGTAAGGAACTCTTGGTAGTTCCCAAATTTAGGTGAAGAGCACCTCCAATATAGAGCACCCTACAACACCAGCAAGACTCTGAATCTGCTTACTTCAAAAGTCTGGTTTCCTACCAAAGTATAGGCACCTAAACTTGGGAACTTGCTTCTTTTTTATGCATGCATGCATGCATATATAAACTCACACACTCGCACAATACCGTTCAGTCTTAGAGTGCCACATAAATTATTTTTAAAAGAAGCTAGGAACACTGGGTAGTTTCCAAAGGTTTAGGTGGAGAGCAGCTCCTTCATATGGAGCACCCGTCAACACTGTATTAAGGCCATCTTCTATGGAGGCTGCAATCACTACAGAATGATAAAGCGAGCACTGTGTGCACCGCTGTTCAGTACCCTGAAACCTGCCTGACAGCGAACCCCAAGTCAAAATTTAGAAATTTACAGAACAAAGTGCCAAATCTAGAGCACAAAATATGCCCTGATTTCTGCAAATTGCATAGAATGGCTACTATCCTGTGAAAATAATGCAAAATACCATAAAGTTTGACTAATTAAAACCATATACAAAATCCAAAATTTTTGGGTGATAATAAGAATTTTCTCTAATTCCACCTTGGACAAGTCCCATTTTGTTTTTAGAAATTATGGGGAGATCTTAGGGCCTGTATAAGCATGAGAGAAGATAATGGTTGTGCAACCTGGAGAGCCAGCCAGAGATCTCATGTTTTATTCTACTATCATATGCTTGATGTTGTCCTTATTCAAGGAATATCGCGAAGCCGTCAATGTATTCTTGGATACAAGATTCTATTGATTATACATGATTTTATGAATTTGGAAAACTATATGGTAAGGATTACATTGCTACTTTACTTCAAAAATGTACTCGATGTTTTGAAAGGTTTATGAGATATGCAATGAATTCATGGTAGAATGGTTACGTGTAAATTCTATATTGAAAAGCACAATAGAACAGTTTATCATATATTTTAAATATGCATAATTTAAATCATTTTTAGTAATACATGTAATTTTGATGTAGTTTTTAGAGTTTAATAATAAACAAAATCAAACTTAAATAAATATGCGGATCCTTCCTGTGTCCCCTTACTTTCACTAGTATTGGAAATGCACTGCTTAATTAGCCAGTCTAAGAAGGCAAAGCCTTACGGAGTGAGAGAGAGAGTAAGAGCAACTGGGCGAGCGAGAGAGAGATGGAGAAAGACAGGGGGTATGTTATGTCAGACTATCAATAACAAAAATATAGTTTGACATAATATCGTGGCCTGAATATTGTTTACAAAGATATCGCTACATTAGGTGTAGTTTTCTATTACTAACTCCAATGGGGCGATATATTTGCAAACAATATATAGGACGCAATATTTGTGCCAAAAGATATTTAGGCCACATGAATAGAACAGAGAGAGAATAGGGCTTGTGAAGTTATAAGGTGGATGATTGGAAACTCGTTGATATAAGACAGGACCTCGGGCTGGAGGCATCCTGTTGGCTACCTAATAATTTCCTAAGAAGGAAAGATCACCTATTTGTGTGTGAACTGACATATGGAGTTGAAGGAGTCACATTACTGAAGTAAGTAAGGGTGGTTAGCATGGACAGAGAGCGCCTGTTACTCATAGTGCCTGCAGAGTGTCTAGCTTCTATTGTATGCTACAGTTATGTAGGGAACAAGGGCACAGGATAAAAGGACGGCTACAAAAGCTGAAACTTCCACGGTGAACACGTTAATAAAGTCCTTTCACAGCTTTAAAAGTGCTGGTTCCTGAAGTAACAAGGACTGAGGCACAGGATGGCCCATGGGCCCCATTTAGAGCTCAGACACAATGGAAGACCCTCAAATTTGTAAATAAATGTTCTTAGTCTGGATTAGATTCCGCCTGATGAGTTGCCTTCATTATAATCCATCATTAGGAAGTTCAGGCAGCACAATCTCCTTCGCATTCAGCATTTTCTTCAAAAGATTGGAGAGGTTTTTCTATTGCCACCAAACTCTAAATTTGACCCTTGAATGAAAGAAGATCCATTAGTAGTACAAGCCTCAAACTACAATTCTGGAAAAACTGGGCACAGCCATAGGATGGGAGATCCCCAGGGAGATAGCTCAGTGCCTGTTGGGGCTGGACCCCTTCAGGAAAAAGAAAAAACTGAGCAGAAGGTTTCTACTTCTGCAACTGGCACTAGCAAAACATAGAATTGTAATAGGATGGCTGACTCCCAGACCACCGAAAGCTGAAGACTGGCTGAACGATATAGCTGAATGGATGAATGCTGAGGGGTGCCACATGAGAAAGACACGTAAAGATGAAAAAATAGAAGATGACATGAGGGCCCGGGTAGCAATGCTCTCTGAGATACTGACTCCTCCAGATGAACTACCCCCGTAGATCCAGATTTAGAGAAGGTAACAAACCGGCAGGGGGTAATTGGAGTAGGGACACCTGTGGCCTAGTGTCCGCGTCTAAATAATGATGTTAATGAAGACTGTCTGGTCCACTATTATTGCCCAATGGTAAACTGTAGTACTGTTTTGGACCATGCATACATTATGACTGAGCCTTTGCAGGGCGGGGGAAAGAATGATATTAAGGGTTTTGTCTGCAATTGAAATATGGTATAATATGCTTAGTTGATGTTGGTATTGTATTTTGAAAATGTCAATAAAATACTATACTGAAAAAAAAACCTCAAACTACAGTTGTGACTTGTCTAGTAGTACAAGCATCAGCGTTTTACATTGGAATGTAGTTTGCCTTCTAGCTGCTGAAGACCCATTGAAAGCAATGTCATTAAATATATTGTACATCAATATTGGTAAGGTGAAATGAGAAGAGCCATTGACAGTGGAGGATATAGTCACAGGAAGATTGTCCCTCATAACTCCAGCAAGAATTTGCAGTCACTGGCTACGTCCACTTTCACTTGCTAAATCCTGCCTAATGTATAAATCGTTCTCCACATGTAACTGTCTGTTGTTTTCACCGCATTATCCAAATATATTTCTTCTGGCAGGTGCAGCCCATTCCTGTGCAGGGCAGTGTGGCCGGACCATACTCGGCTGCTCCTGTAGGCCCACCTGTGAGAACCTTGGGACCTGCTGCCCAGATCACAGAAGGTTCTGCATCCAGATTGCACCACAATCGGGGATCCTCTTAGGAGGCAGAGACATTGTGGTGCTCAATGTGACTTTTGATGTCGCCTCGAACATAACGTGTAGGTAAGTGTACCACTTCTGTTCCATCAAGACCACCAGAAACTGATAGCCATCCAGCTCAGAACAAACTATAGCATTGTTTTTGTAAATTCAGTGTGAGGTGGTTTTCTTTCATAACATTATTGTTGGATTTGACCTTCTGAAAAATATTAACATTTTAAGTTGTCTTGGGACCTCGGCTGGCATAATCGACTTAGAAGTTAACTGTCCTGTGTTTCTTCTCTAGTGTTTTTTTTTTTGACGCAATGTATTTATGCAGTGAAGTGAAGAAGTGTAGGCACCGTAGTGGTGGGAAGATAGGAACAGTGTCATTTTAGATATCCCATATTCAGGGTTGGACTGGGAGAGAAGGCCCAGGCACCAAAAAGTATTGACCCCACGAGTGAATTATATATCTAAAAAGGTGGCCTACGTTTACAAATCAGGGCAGTGTTGAACTTGTAAAAAACTGCTGTGTAAGTGTTTTGCAAGATATGGAAGACTACTTGGATTTGAGCTTCTTACAGGCAATGTTTGTGTTCATAGGAAATTAACAGTAAAAACCGACCCGGCAGACTATAAAACAGGCCCACAAACACCCAAAAACCATCCCACACACTGATCATTCAGACCAGCTCTCTAGGCCAGTCCAACCCTGCCATTATTTAGAAAGGTGTACTCAGCAAATGGTGTGTTTTGTGAGAAACATCTTTGCCCTCGGTTTTCAATTCCTCACTATTCAACAACAACCCAGACTTTTTGCTGTTTCTGATAACGCCGATTCTTATCTAATTATCTATAAGAACCTTCTGGCCGCCAAGATCTTTTTACCTGTTGAATAGTGTAAAGGAGAGAATCTCATTTGATTAGATATCAGCATTCATTTTGTCTGAAAGGACCACTGACTCCGAATTCAAGTTTGAGAATTTATTATCGCCAAAAATAACTGAACGTGCAAGCACCTCAACACGAGGTTAAAGAAATAGATGGGCACTAATACAAATAATAATCTACGCAGAAATCTCATCCGACTCAGGATAAGGAGAATAGAAAGTTCTAGAAGGATCAACCAGACTATGATTGCTCCAATTTCTAGGTTGCTCTTCATTGGACTAAACAAGCTTACAATCAATTGCTGTCCCTACTCTAACACTAAGTGACATCCCTGCATAACGATTTCCCAGGCAAGAAGGAATAAAAGGTGTCAGCTGTGAAGACTTCCTAAGAAGTGCAATCACATAGTACCTAAGCTCAGCTCTGTCCTTCTCTCAGGTCTCCCCTACCTCTTCTCTGGCCTCCTCCCTCAGGGCACTATCCCTAATACAAAACCACACTACAATTGTACACGCCTTTGTCACGCCTCCTTGGCCAGGTCTTCTTTCTTGTGCTTTTCCACTGAAACGGTGACTTCATCCTGGACGGTTGCGTTGACCTTGAGTCCCAGGCACCTTCTCCGCTGAAAGTATCATCCCTACATTCCATCTAACTCCCCGTACCATGCCTCCCCTCTCTCTAGCTTTTGAAAACAAAGAGTTAGTCTTACTAACGAGACATGTGTCCTTGCACCTGCAACAAAAGATACTTTCAACAGAAACCTTCTACTGTGCAAATTAAATCTACCGTTTGTGCCCAGAGAGCCTTACCAAGGGAAACTTTTCTCTGCCTACAAAATAAGCTAACATAAGAATAAACCAGGCCTTCCCTAAGCATATATGTAGTCAGGCCTTTACAATATGACTTTTAAACACACACACCTTACTTTTCCCTATAAGCATTTTCATTATGATTAATATGCAACCAATGAATTACATGTGCAACTTTACTATGGTGCACGTTTAAACTACTGCAATTACATTACACACACAAACTAATTCCTCTATGCATTACGTTCACATAATTCAATAAGCATTACATTATGGGCCATATGTAGGTAGCTAAATACCGGTCGGTAACGGCCGAAATTCGGTAAATCTCCCGTTACCGACCGGTATTTAGGCAATTGAGATGTAGGAGGCCGGTTTTAAGGAATCGGTAATTTACCGATTCGTTATTTTAAGGAATTGGTAAATTACCGATTCCTTAAATCCTATGTAGGGAGCACTCAAGTGAGTGCATTTTTGGTTTCAGGATTCGTTATTTACCACCAACTACAAGTTGGTGGTAAATACTGAATACCTTTTAAAAAGCAATTTTGTGCTTTTTGAAAAGTGCCATGTGGCAGACAAACATGCCCTTAGGGCATGTATGTGCGCCACATGTGCACACATGCACGATTCAGGGGTGCAACAGGGTGTCAATTTGACACCCTGTCACCCTTGAATATGCTCCCCCTATTACCGATTTGGTATTTACCGAATCGGTAATAGTGAATGGCTTCCCATTCATTCCTATGGGCCTCCAGGCCCATAGGAATGAATGGGAAGGTATTCCTTATTACCGATTCGGTAAATACCGAATCGGTAATACCGAATATTACCGAATCGGTAAAATTTACCGAATGTTTACCTACATTCTATTTACCGATTCTTAAATACCAAATCGGTAAAATTCGGTATTTAGGAATCGGTAAATAGAAATTACCTACATATGGCCCTATATCCTTATCCTAACACCATTATACTGCTGAGTTCACTTTGTCTCAGTGAACTATTCATTCTTTACTAAACATACATGAGTATACAATGGGATATAAACGAATATATGTCTGAATACACATGGGTGCGGCCTATCAGTGATTATGATGCACCCCTACAATTCACAAGAACATTTCGCTCTATCAGTTCCCCCCTTTGATGACTCCTGTCATCACATCTCATTCTACTCCCTCGGAGAAGGAACCGACCTAAACAGAACTTGTTCCCATCTTCCCTGATCTGAAGTTCTCCATGCTCTTGAGCCTTTGATACTGATTGTCCTGCAATCTTGCCAATCTCATATCATTTTCCCTCAAAGCTCTCTTGACTCTGCCTGCTCGATACCACTTGTAGGCCTTGATCATAATCCACAAACCAGCCACACAAACCACCAAAATAAGGAGTGGTCTCAGGAAGTACCAGAGGAATCCCTTTCCTAGGTTTGCAAACCAACCTCCCACTTGACCAAAACCCTTTCCGACCTTTTCCCAGGCCCCTTCTTCGGTCAAATCCGCTATCTTTGTGTGGACCATAGTGATGTTACTTATATATTTCTCCAGATCCTTGCTACGGTCTGGTATATAAGTGCAGCACTCTTGAACCTTCAGCATTTTACAGACTCCGCCCTCTTTTGCCAATAGGACATCCAAAGCAAGGCGATTCTGCAAAACCATTCCCCTTATCGACAACATCTCTCCTTCCACCAACACCAACGACTTTGCTGTGTTCATCGAAAATTCATCCACCACAGTCGCTAACCTCCGGATCTTCACATCATTCAAGACTACTCCTAGACTAGGTATCATAGCTCCAAAGATATCCCCCACAACGATTCCTGCACTTGCAGCTCTTCTCGTTCTTGAATGCTCTCCACCCTCCAGAAGATTTAAGTCTTCTGTATGGTAAATCTTTGGAAATATTATTGACAAATAACATGTTCCATACCAATTTGCAGGCAACCTCACATAAGCATTCTTCCCACATACATAATACACCGTTGGTATCACTTGTACAGGACCTTGGAGAAAATCTTTTGCCACATCTGCCATGGTGAAAACGTGATCACAGGTACTCTGTCCCACTGGAACCTTTTCGTAGTAAGTCTGATAACGCCTTATACACAACTTACCCCTCTGCTCCTTATCTAACGCTATAGGACCATAGCTTCCCCTGGTCTTATGCAACCGTTCTTCATCTGTCCAATCAGTCCTGTGATGCCCCATGTCTCGGGATTCAGTCAGCTTTCTATACCTATCTTCAACCTGATCTACAAACTTTCTCTCTACATCCGACATCAAACAAGTCAGATTGTTTCTGTGTGCGAATGCTGTATCTAATGCCAAACTCGGTATGAAGTACTTCCTCAGTCTGTCTTCGGTCTTATAATAGTCATACTTATTCAAATGCTTGTAAGCTGGGACTTCAGGAAGCACTGCATCGAAATTGGAAAAGAAATACTCGAACTGATCTCTCTCATAAAACAAACTAAGCAAAAGACTACATGAAATACCATAAGTCAGTGGAAGATGATGATACCTAATACCCTCATCCACCGAAGTAGGCAACTGCATACACACATAACAATCTTTCGCATCCATCACGTCAACATACTCATACAACAACTTAGCATATGCATTTAACTTAAAATCACCTTTAGATAAATCTACATGCAATCTACGACTTTCTTCTAATAGCATAGCTCTATCAGCTGCCCTGTCTACCCCCTTCTGGCTAGGGGTGATAGATGTCGGTGTCCCTGTCACTGCCTCTACTTCTGGCTCGTGCGAACCAGTATATGAGACTACAACTACTATGATTATAGAAATTATCACACTACTTATAAGAATGCCTATAATCCACTTTGATCTACGATTGGGATCTCCCGGCTCCATGATTTCGAAAGTTCTCAAAAAGTCTTGGTTATCGCAAAAACTCTGAAAAAGTCTCTGTCCTTTATTTGTGACTTGCTTAACCAGCTCAAGCAACCATGAAATCTCCGGGCTTTCCCTTTCCGATCACAATTTATTTACACAGTCCAGAAAAAGACTTCCCTAGTTTTCGTTCCTCTTCTTGTGGAAAGTCCCTAAGTTTATTCTTCTTCCACTCGGACCTAGGTTATCTTCTTCTTTTAGACTTTTATTTACAGTTCATAACTGATCCACAATGAGATCTTCATTGAGCGAGACCAGAACGTGATACAAAAGTTCAAGACGCAAAATCAACACTTCATGAGAAAACGGCTCAACTCCAAAGGCGGGAATTCGAGTCGATGCAAAAGCAAGTTTCGGACTTCACTCAGAAGCGGGGATTCGGAACCGTGAGTGTCAGTGTTCCTTCTATCTCGAGCCCTGGCATCCGCAGCACCACCTTCACCACCACATTCGGGCTCCGACAGACCACTTCCACTGACCTCAGCCTTCCCGTACTCACCACCCCCTGCATCAAACACAGTGTAAGTCCACTCAGGGGTAGAGTATCTGCGACAAGGCACTCTTGTTCTCTTTGACCTTCGCCGACTGTCTTGTGCTTGGTCTTCGTCACTTGCTTCCGTTTCAGATACTTCAGACACTGGAGCAAGGTCTCTCTCAGGTGCTAACCTCAAGTTCAGTCGCCTCTGTCTCTCAGGCCAACTTTCTGCACGTCTGTTCGGTTGTCTGCCTTCCCCTTCTATACCCAGTTCACTACTTCCTCTTTCTGCTGCATTTGACTCTTCTCCGCCCACTGCACCTTCTCCTTCTTCGGTGTCTGAGTCAGGGTTCGAATTGTGGAAACCCCCTTCTGCTTGCTCTAGTGCACCACCAGCTGTGTCAGCAACCCTTACAGCTTGACTTGTCCTCTCATGTGGCCCTGCCACATCAGCTGGGTTTTCATTTACGAGAGGAGCTGTTTCTTCCAAGGGTGCTGGAACTCTGCGGGTATGGGAAGCATGCACCCAGTTCGGCAATCCTCCACACTTTACTGCTGTGTTCGTGATAAGTATCACCTGATACGGGCCACGCCAACGGGCATCCAAGCAACTCTTCCTCACGTGCTTCCGGACGAGCACCCAGTCACCGGGACACAAGTCGTGGCACAGATCACTCGAGGCTGGAACCACAGCTGCTTGCACCTGCTGGGATACAGAACGGACCACATCAGAGAGTCCTTTACAATAATCGAGAATCAAATCATCAGTGATGCTTATCAAGGCTGTAGCTGGTACTGCTGGCAGTCTCATTGCCCTCCCCATTAATATTTCATGGGGGACAACCCGGTCTTTCTGTCTGGGACACTTCGCATGCTCATGAGCACCAGTGGCAAGGCGTCGGGCCATTTCAGGGATGTCGAAGAACACATTTTTGCCATCCGGGCTTTCAAAGTTCCGTTAACTTGTTCCACCATCCCAGAAGCCTCCGGTCTGTAGCTACAGTGGAGTCTCTGGTCAATGTTCAATGCTGCACAAAGTAACTTCATGATTTCGCTATGGAAGTGCCCTCCTCTATCTGATTCCAAAGAGGTCGGGATCCCGAATCTAGGGATAAGCTCCCTCAACAATAATTTAGCCACTGTCAGAGTGTCACACCTGCGTGTGGGGTAAGCCTCCACCCACCGTGAGAATACACATACTATCACTAGAATGTACCTCAAGCCATTGCACCTAGGCATCTCCACGAAATCCAACTGTAGTCTATTGAAGGGCCCTCCTGACCTTCCAATATGACTCAATGTAACTACAGTTTTCTTTCCGGCATTCATCTGTTGACATGTAACACACCTCTGACATACCGTCTCAGCCATTGCTCGGAACCGTGGGTTATACCACGTCTGTCTGAACACTCTCATCATTGCATCTCTACCCAGGTGTGCCTGTCCATGTATCAATCTAGCCATCGGACTCAGCAATTCTTCCGGCAACACAGCTCTCCCATCGTTGGACACCCACACATCCACGTCTCCTTTCTCACACCCAGCTTTGATCCATCCCTCTCTCTCCTGGTTAGAAACTTCATCCTGCAATCGCTTAAGCTCTTCCCAAGTGTCTGCCATGGTCAACATTATGCTGAGATCGGTTCCCTCTTGGCTCTCTTCTATCTCCCTTCCTGTGAATATGCATCCTTGTTCTGCACAGAAGCGGGCTACCTCGTCCGCGTAGTTATTACCCAAGGATACAAAGTCCTCCCCCTTCCCATGGGCTGAACACTTTACCACAGCAATTTCTTTCGGATGCTGTAATGCTTCTAACAATTGTCTTACATATTCTCCATTACGAATGGGTGAGCCAGATGATGTCAAAAATCCCCTCTGAGACCATAACTGCCCGAAGTCATGCACCACGCCAAAGCCGTATTGGCTGTCTGTGTAAATCGTGATTCGAATTCGATCAGCGGCCAAACAGGCACGGGTCAAGGCAATGATCTCAGCTACCTGCGCGGAGCGTACTCCTTCTAGGCAAGCAGCGTCGACCACTCCTGAAATGGTACATACAGCAAACGCTGCTCTCAATTGCCCCACACTGTCTCTTAAGCATGAACCATCGACAAAGAAAATTTCATCTGGGTCAGCCAATGGCTCATCGACAATGTCAGGTCTCGGTTTGGTGCAAAGTTCGGTCACATCGAGACAATCATGGTCCGCACAATCTTCATCATCTGTATTCGGTGTAGGCATCAATGTTGCAGGGTTCAAGACAGAGCACCTTTTCAGAGTCACATTCTCTGCGGCAAGTATGACTTGCTCGTACCTCGTTAACCTATTGTTCGTTAGGTGCTGGGTCTTGGTCCTGGTCATTAATAACTCAACCGAATGTGGCACATGTACAGTCAATGGATGTCCCATTACAATGCTTTCACATCTTTCAATGCTGACACCTGTTGCAGCAACGGATCTTAGACATCCGGGCAATGCAGAAGCTACTGGATCTAAAGTAGCTGAAAAGTAGGCAACTGGTCTACGGACACCTCCATGGTTCTGAGCTAACACTGCTAATGCACATCCTTCCCTCTCGTAACAAAACAATGAAAAGGCCTTGTTGTAATCAGTCATTCCCAATGCCGGAGCCCTGCACAAATCCTCTCTCAGTTTCAGGAATGATATCAAGCACTCCTCGTCCCATGGTACCGGATCACTCACGTCCTTGTGCGTAAGCCTCTGCAGAGGCTTTGCTCTCAAGGAGAAACTAGGAATCCACTGTCGACAATAGCCAACCATTCCCAGAAACATCCTAACTTCTCTCTGTGTCGTGGGTACTGCCATGCTCATTATTGCCTCAATTCGATCTGGTGACACCTTCCTCTTGCCTTTTTCCAATCTGTGTCCCAAGTACTGTACTTCTTTCAAACAGTACTGCAGCTTGTTCGGGGACACCTTATGTCCGTTCTCTGCTAAGTGGTTCAACAGTGCTACAGTGTCTATTCTGCAAGCATCTTCTGTTTCTGCGGCAATGAGCAAGTCATCTATGTATTGCACGAGAACTGAGTTCTGCGGCAACACAAGACTCTCAAGGTTCTTCTTCAGAATCTGGTTAAAGATCGATGGACTTTCCGTATACCCTTGAGGGATACGACACCATGTTAACACACGATTTTCTAGCCTGAACGCAAAAAGAAATTGGCTTTCCTCGTGGAGCGGTATCGAAAAGAAGGCTTGACACAAATCGATAACCGTAAACCACTCGGCTTCACATGGGATTTGGAACAGTATTACTGAAGGATTCGGTACCACTGGACAACAAGGGACAACTATCGTGTTGACCTTTCGCAGGTCTTGCACGATCCTGTACTTCCCGCTCGGTTTCTGTAGTCCCATTATGGGAGAATTACAGGGACTACCTCTGATCTCTTTTAGAATACCCTTCTCGATGAAAGTCTCGATCACAGGTTTTATTCCTGCAATCGTTTCTGTCGACAGGTTGTATTGAGGTGTTCTGGGGAAATCAACATTCTGTTTCACCTCAATCCGCACTGGTTCAACCCCTCTGATTAGACCTATTTCGTCTCCTGCGAAATCCCACACCACAGACGACACTGCGTCTCTCAAATCAGGTGGAAGTTCTTCCACCGTCACCATTGGGTACAGATCTATACACAGATGCTGATTGGCAATCTTAAAGTCAGCATCGTCATCTCTCGTCTGGACCTCCACTCCCCGTGGTGTACAATAAATCGTGCAGTTCAACTTGCACAACAGATCTCTTCCCAAAAGACAAACTGGACTCGTATCACACACTACAAACTGATGTCTAGTTTGGAAGGAACCTATCTTTACTAGGATCGGTTCTGTCAATGGGCTGCTTATTCTCTTGTTCGCTACTCCAACAACCTGGATTGATTGTCCCGAGAGGGGTAGGTTAGGGACTACTGCTGATCTTACAGTAGACCGGGTAGCTCCAGTATCAACCAAAAGTGTTGCAGGATTGCCCTCAATCTCTGCCTCCACAAAAGGTCCTCTCTGGTCTACCTCCAAGACCGCTCCAAGTGTGCAGTCTTCCTCCCCTCTCAGGCACCGTCAGGATAATGGGTCTAAGTCTCTTTCGTCATCGTCTTCGAACATAGGCATCTGTAGGTACGTTCGTGCACCTTGTGAAATCCTTGGAGCTTGGGGAATCTGAGCGTGAGAATTGTAAACCCCCCCTTTCATCGTCCTAGGTCTCGTTATTGTGTTAACTACCTCTTGCGCGGGTGCCTGAGCCCCTCTTCCTCTTCCTGTACCTGATTAGCCGGGTTCAAAGGACACTCGCGTTTCCAATGTCCGACCTGGCGACAAAGATGACACGCAGTGGTCTTCTTTAGTGTGGCCACGTCCACTCCTGTCTTGGGGTCTACTGGTTTTCCCTTACCCTGTCCCTGCCCATTCTGGTTTCCCTGGAAATTTCCTTGCTTTCTCCCTAAGGTCCCTCCACTAGGCTGACTCTGTGCTGTCTGCATCTGGGCAAGCATCAACTTGTCCTTTAGCTTTCGATGTTTCGAATCCACCTCATCACTACAGTACCTCGCATACCGCAGAATTTCATCTAGTGGCTTGTTCTGCCAGCAGATCAAATGGTGCTGTATCATGAGGCTGATTTCCACTCTCAGACCCAGTACAAACTTTGAGACGAACTGTCCTATGTCTTTAGGATCCAATATATCTAACCCACTATACTGTCTAAAAGCTTGCAGAAGTCTTTCGTAATATTCATGCACCGTCTCCTTGGGTTCTTGTACAGTCCGATCTATCTTAACCCAATCTATATCTTGAGGTGAGATCTTCAATTTCAACCATGTAATCACCTGTTCATACTTTTTCATGACTAGTGGTGATGGACCGTTTGTAATCGCCTCTCTCTCTGGTTCTGAAGTCGGCCACTCAATAGCGACTTTACAAGCTGTCCACAAATCTCCCGGTACCACTATGTCAAACAAAGTGTTCAAATCAATCCACAATACTTTTGAAATTTTCACAAACCGCTCAACCTGTTTGTACCACTCTACTGGTTTTTCCCTCAGCCGAGGAAAATCATTAGTAAATGCAGCCAAATCACCTCTATTCCACGGCACATGCACGTACCCTCCATTCTGTACTTCTCGTAAAGGAAAATTTCCAACACCCGTCGCCCCCCTCCTGGCGGCGGCGTTTCTCCTTCTGCTCTCTTTACTAGTTTCTTCTTGGACCACCTTTCTTCCCATTTGTCCAACAAAATCCATATTCTCATTCCTATAATCAGGTCTCTGGTGTGTGTCCTTAATCCTGTGATTCTTTTCTCCTCCAGCTCCTGGTCACTGTAATGCAATCTATGTGGTCCCTGCAACGCTTTAGTTTTGTTCAGGTCCACCTCATATCTTTTGGCCAATTCCTTCAATCTATCATGTGCCATTCTAGCTTTTCGAGTCACATCCTTTGCCACAAACAGCAGTTCATCTGATCCATAAATTTCTATCCTTTCCAAAGGCAGGCCCCCACTGATCATTTCGTCTACCTCTGCTTTCAACCTCACTACGTCTAGCATCCTTGCCTGTACTGCACTCCTCAGTACGTCTCGACAACCCGAGCCATCTCGCTCATCACAGTCACTATTCTGTCCTTGTGATCTATTCCCTTCCATATTCCTGGAACTTGGTCTGTCTTCTGAAACATTTTGTGGCCTATCTCTTTGCATCCTATCCTCTTGGTTCGTTACTGTTGGTGTCCACTCCCTCAAAGCTGACTTCGATTCCCGCAAAGACCTCGGTCTTTCCGGTCTCTCCTCTTCTCTCCTAAAGGAAGAGTCCGCAGTAGCCGGTAACGGCGTACTTGTCTCCATTGGTCTTGGGAAATGAACCACTCTTACTCCAAACCCATTCCCACTCTCACTGTTTCCTTCTTCCCTTCTCATCGGTACCGAACTCCCTTCTCTCACTCGGTCTGGGTCATATACCGGTACTATAGGGCCAATGGTAACCGGTACTGTCAAGGAGTCCGGTAATCTTGTGTTCCCCGCAGGAGGCTGTGTTATCATAGACGCCGTTGCCCCCTCCATTCCTGTGGAAATTCTTCCCACTACTCTCATGCTAGTCTGGTTCTGGCTCTCATCAACTATTGCCACTGCTGGGGTCGTCTTTCCCTCTTCTGAATCTGGATTAAATGGTGGTGGCCTCTCCGCCAACATCCTATCCAACAAACTGTCATCTAGATCACTGTCGTCCTCATCGATTCTTATTATTTTCCCATTTTGTACTAACAATGGGTACAACTTATCTCCTTCGATCGTGTCTGCTCTCCACCTTTTCTCCAACGCATCCCACCTTGCATCTTGGAATGCCCTGACCGATTTCTTCACCCTTTCTTGACACCTGTCCTTCTTCCTATCATACGCTGCTCTTATCCACGCATGTAGTGCCTCAAACTGTGTCGGTCTAGGTAGTGGCCGTAATGAAGCCATTACACTCTTTAGCTGGTACAGCACCTCTAACCTGAAAGTACCATATCGAGGGAACGACAATTCTCCTTCTGCTTCTGTCATTTTATGCCAATTCTCAAGCCAAATTATAGTATGCAATCCTACATTCTTTGCCATATAATGTGCTGGTGTATCCTCGGGAGGAGCTTCCTCTCCCTCCCGAACAACCACATGTCTATCACCTCTACAAAGTTCCCGTAAAGCTTTAAAACATTTCATGATGAATCAACTTTGTATTTGCACTCAAAATGTCCGCTTTTACTTCCTGATTTCAATCCACCAATACCAGCGCGGCTCACACCAACCGGCCTATCGCAGCGCGGCACTTGTCTGACGTCACGTTTCCTCCGCTCACAGCAGTTCCCCTCCTTTCTAATTCACTTGTTCTCACTCGCATCCGTCCCAATTATACTCTGAAATAATGTCCGTCCTACCGAACAATTACCTCTCTGACCGTCGGTCTTACCAATGACCGATCAGCCTCTTGAGCTTGTTGACCTCAATCTGGCAATCGTCTGTCCGCGAAACGACCGGACAATCGCCTTTAACACACTCGATAGGATTCAATCACTCAATGTTCTGCACACAATAACCTACGACCTGCGTTGGTTATTCACACACTCACTCATGTGTTCCCTATCTTCAGTGGGTCTGTCAATGACGTCTCGTGACCCCCACAACCTCTGGTCAACGTTCTCACTCTGGGTGTATTCTACACCACAATAAATCTCCCGGTCCCGCGCGCGCTCACGGTCCGTTTCTCAATCACACAACTTTCGTTCCAACTCCGCAAGACATCACACAACAATATAACACCGCAATCTACCAAACATCACTCTTTTCATACTCACTCTACTACGAACTGCTACTTCCGCCGCACCGTCACTCTCCGTCAGTTTTCCACGACCTCCGACATCCTTCTCCCGCGGTCCTCTGGATCTGCGTCACTCGAGCTCTATGGGGCAACTTAATCTCCTATCTTGCTCTAGATCTCCCCTTACCATCAAAGGTAACCATCCTACTCTGCTACCAACTGATAACGCCGATTCTTATCTAATTATCTATAAGAACCTTCTGGCCGCCAAGATCTTTTTACCTGTTGAATAGTGTAAAGGAGAGAATCTCATTTGATTAGATATCAGCATTCATTTTGTCTGAAAGGACCACTGACTCCGAATTCAAGTTTGAGAATTTATTATCGCCAAAAATAACTGAACGTGCAAGCACCTCAACACGAGGTTAAAGAAATAGATGGGCACTAATACAAATAATAATCTACGCAGAAATCTCATCCGACTCAGGATAAGGAGAATAGAAAGTTCTAGAAGGATCAACCAGACTATGATTGCTCCAATTTCTAGGTTGCTCTTCATTGGACTAAACAAGCTTACAATCAATTGCTGTCCCTACTCTAACACTAAGTGACATCCCTGCATAACGATTTCCCAGGCAAGAAGGAATAAAAGGTGTCAGCTGTGAAGACTTCCTAAGAAGTGCAATCACATAGTACCTAAGCTCAGCTCTGTCCTTCTCTCAGGTCTCCCCTACCTCTTCTCTGGCCTCCTCCCTCAGGGCACTATCCCTAATACAAAACCACACTACAATTGTACACGCCTTTGTCACGCCTCCTTGGCCAGGTCTTCTTTCTTGTGCTTTTCCACTGAAACGGTGACTTCATCCTGGACGGTTGCGTTGACCTTGAGTCCCAGGCACCTTCTCCGCTGAAAGTATCATCCCTACATTCCATCTAACTCCCCGTACCATGCCTCCCCTCTCTCTAGCTTTTGAAAACAAAGAGTTAGTCTTACTAACGAGACATGTGTCCTTGCACCTGCAACAAAAGATACTTTCAACAGAAACCTTCTACTGTGCAAATTAAATCTACCGTTTGTGCCCAGAGAGCCTTACCAAGGGAAACTTTTCTCTGCCTACAAAATAAGCTAACATAAGAATAAACCAGGCCTTCCCTAAGCATATATGTAGTCAGGCCTTTACAATATGACTTTTAAACACACACACCTTACTTTTCCCTATAAGCATTTTCATTATGATTAATATGCAACCAATGAATTACATGTGCAACTTTACTATGGTGCACGTTTAAACTACTGCAATTACATTACACACACGAACTAATTCCTCTATGCATTACGTTCACATAATTCAATAAGCATTACATTACATCCTTATCCTAACACCATTATACTGCTGAGTTCACTTTGTCTCAGTGAACTATTCATTCCTTACTAAACATACATGAGTATACAATGGGATATAAACGAATATATGTCTGAATACACATGGGTGCGGCCTATCAGTGATTATGATGCACCCCTACAATTCACAAGAACATTTCGCTCTATCATTTCCTCCACCTGTGGCACCAATCTCCCTGCCCCCTCCTCCACTGTCATTTCATGTCTCTGGTACCTTTAACTGCGCCCAATTAGTCCCCCCCGCACCCACCCCCCCTTTATGGCAATAGTGGGCAACACAACTGCTTTTGATTATCCTTGATAAACAAAAGGGAGTGAGAAAGAAATGGATCAAAACTGCATTCACAAGTGACCTGGCTGCAATAGGATTGCAACAAACGATATAGGATTGCCTGTTGGTCTTTCTGAGAGGCTCTGTCCACACAGTGCATTGAATTGATCCCAGAACATATACCCAGAGTAATAAAAGAAAACGCTGCAGAATTTTATACAAAGTCAATGACATGGATTGTGCATTTGTTTTCTGCGCATATCAAGGAATAGTGGTTTTATTTACTCTTTCTAGATTTGGGGATAATGTCTTTACCAATGGACATGTTGACAAAGATGGCGCTGCGCACTGCATCTCGCCAATGTTGTACGAGACCGTTCGGATCCCGTTTGCGATGTCTGTGGATGGAGGAGCTTCATATCCCTATTCCAGCGCCTGGATATCAGGTTAATGTTCATTCTCTTCCGCCTATAGGGTGCGCTGTTCGAATTTATTAAGTTCATGCATCTATTCTGTGCTGTCCCATTATTGGGGTGCACCATGCAAATAATTATGACAGGAATGTCTATGCGCTAGTGTTAAAAATTGGGTTTCTGGTTGGCTAGGGCATACGCCTAAGTCAGGCAGAAACCACCACTCTAGTCAGGGCAAGGGAGTTACACCCTGGAGATAATCCCTGTTCACCCCCTTGGTAGCTTGGCACGAGCAGTCAGGCCTCTCCCAGAGGCAATGTGTAAAGTGTTTGCACAACACACTCACACAGCAGCTACAAACTAGGCACACCACAAAAGAAACTCCACACAAGGTTAATTAAAAATAGCCTTTGTATTATCCATAAAAACACATTAGATCACAATCACATATATACACTGTGCCACCAGGAACTCGTCATGACTTCACAGGGATGACATAAATAACTAGGCCAATTGGGCCCTTGTCATAATCATTACAATTAGGCTGACCAGTAACCACTGGTAAGATTACACTGAGCACAATACATTATGCAAAACAAAATTATCCACAGTGCCCCCTAGTAATAGCCAGCCCCATCAGCAGTGGTGCACCACAAAACACTTGCAGTGGTGCGCACATCAGGGAAAAGCATTAGGTGTAACCATATCAACAGTGCACTATAATAACCCTTTATAAGGTGCACACATCACCTAATTGCATCATGCCCAACTTAGACCTAGGGGCGAACATCCGGTAGTCTAGCTTCATCCTATGGAGCCCTGTCGTGGGCTTTCCCTGCAATGCCCCTTTCAGAAGTAAGGGCTCTGGCCAATGCGTGTGTCCCTCAAGCAGCTGCCTGTGATCTGGCCGTGCAGCTGCGGACACCGATCTTGCTCCCAAACTCGGAGCAACAAAAAGCGGCTCAGGGCAGTCAGTCCCAACGTCAGGCAACCCCCACTTTGCGGGAGATCCTCCCCAGTCCCACTGACCTGGCGATTGCTGGCTGGGGCCTTCTGTCCTGACCTCGTGAACCGCGGCTGCCCGCAACCACGCAGTGCAGCCGCCCCAGCCCGGAGATGCAAAAAGCTGATGGCAGGGCACAGAGCGACGCCTCCATCGGCTCTGTAGTCGTCAGCCCCACCCACAACCAGGCTTCACCTCTGCCTGGCTTCCGGCAGTTCCCCGTTGCTACAGCAACTGGAAGGGGAGCGGAAAGGGAACTGCGTTTCACTGGAGCTTCCCCAGCATCTTTCCCTCCCCCACGGAGGAAAGTGACACGGCGCTCTTCCAGCGCGTCTTGTCAGATATTTACAGCACAGGGCCACCTCAGGAGAGCCCCCTGCTGTATTTCAATCGGCACACACCGCACAGTGCTGGGCAGGCAACCAGCACTGCCACTTCTTTGGTATCGCAACGGCAGCGCTCTCCACCCGCGCTGGTCAGGGAGCAGAGCAAAAAGTGCTCCTCCAAGGTTTCTGCAGTGAAGCGCTCACCATGCGCTTGATGTAAAAAGATAAAGCGCTCGCCCGGCGCTAAGTCCCAAAAAGTCACACAGGGCAGAGCTGGGCACAGGCAGGCCAGCACATAGGGTCACTCAGCAGAGTGGAAGTCCTTTCAGCCACCCAGCGGGCAGCAGGTCAGTCCCCAGTGGCGGTTCCTCCTGGCACACTGCAGTCCATGCAGTTTGTTCTCCTCAGTCCAGTTCTAGTACAACAGACATGGGGTCACAGCCCCAATACTTATAGTCCATATGTCTTCGTTCTTCCCCCTGGCACACGGCTCTGAGCCCAGTCCAAACCAGTTCTGGTGGGCACTTTAAAATATCTTTTCATGTGCACAACAACCTACATTGTTAGTGTAAGCCTTGGCCCCAGATGCACCACGGGGAGGCGGATCCATCATTGTGGAAGGCAGGCACAGCCCTATTCAGGTGCAGGTGCTACTCCTCCCACCACTCCAAATGCAGACCAGGCCTATTCAGGTTCCAGGGGAAACTCCTCCCGCTACTCTAAATTCAGCCAAGGTCTATTCAGCCTAGCGCCCGAGTCACCCAGGCAGGGCAGGACACACCTCAACCCCCCCAGGGACTGTCTGGAGTGAATGCACATCCCCTCTCCCCCTGTCAGTCAGAACCAGACGGTCAATACACAACAGGCAAGCACAAAGACACATAGCACACAGGAATGCCCACTTCTAAAAGTGGCATTTCAAAAATAGTAATAATAAATCTGCTTTCACCAATAAGCAGGATTTATCACTACAATTCCAAACATACCAAACTTGATCACGCTACCCCTCTCATGTCAGGAATTGCCACTGAAGCACATATCAGGGAATCCCCAATGCATCCCTATGAGAGGGCAGCCTCAAAGCAGCGAGAAACCAAATAGGTTGTTTGTCACTACCAGGACATGCCACACAGTTAAGGCACATGTCCTACCTTTTACGTACACCGCACCCTGCCCATACGGCTAGCTAGGGTCTACCTTAGGGGTGACTGATATGTAGTAAAAGGGGAGTTACAGACATGGCAATCACTTTATATGTCACGTCACGGCGGCAGTAAACTGCACGCACAGTCCCTGCAGTGGCAGAGGCCTGAGACAGGTTTGAAAGGCTACTTTGGTGGGTGGCCCAAGCAGCGCTGCAAGCCCACCAGTAGCATTTAATTTACTGGCCCTGGGTATATGGGATACCACTGTACAAGGGACTGACAGGTAAATTAAATATGCCAAACAGGTGTAGACCAGTCTTACCAAGTTTACCATAGAGAGCACATGCACTTTAGCACTGAACAGCAGTGATAAAGTGCCCAGAGTCATAAAACCACCAACAACAGGTCAGAAAAAATACAGGAGGAAGGCAAGACGTTCTGGGATGACCCTGCAAAAAGGGCCAAGTCCAACACATGTGCTGGTATGACACTTTTTTCAGAGTAAACTTTTTCCTCCTCCCACACCATTTTTTCACATGCATTGCTCAAGGCCAACTACAGAACACTACAGCTTTAAATGCTGACGGTGCGCTAAATGAATCGACCTCATAGGAGCTACCTGTCTGGTTTGTGTATAGAAATAAAGCTGTCTCTCTCTCTAGGTTGCTGTTAGAAATGCACAATAACAAAAGTTAAGTGTTCTCCGCTCTGGTGGCTGACTGTCTGCAATCTTTTCTAGGTTGCTTGGCCATTTTTGTAGGAGTGGAGGGCCCCAGCCTCACTGGCCAGAAATGATCCTACAGTTTGTGTCCAACCTTGCTCGTGGTGATGAGAAATAAGATACACATTGTCTGTCTACTTAAGACCCTTTTCTTTGTTAAGCAGTGCAGCACTGTGCATTGAAGTTCTGAAACTATGTACACTCTATCTACTAAGCAGTTTCATCGTAAAGATTTGTGAGGCCCCGGGAAGCAAATATTTTTTGGGGTCCGGGGAAGCAGATATTTTTGAGGCCCCTGTATGAAACAAATTTTAATTCGAATTTTTTTACCCATTTAAGCCCACATGATGGCAAACAGTGCAATAAAGTATATTATATTTTACAATTGTCACACAAAAACAGTTGAACTATGTCTTGCCAGGATTGCCAAAAATCCTTAAGATGACACTGGCATAGACTTGCACAGGTTTGCGCCATTACGATCATTAGAATGCTGTTATTGACTGTCCTCTGGCATAGAACCTAAGACTCTTCTAATTCAACATCCAATCGGGCCCCTGGGGCTGGTCCTTCCAGGTTCTACTGACTGCAGATTTATTTCTTGGAACATTGCTGGGCTGGCAAGTTTCATGACCCGGGTTGGAAGATCTTTATAATATGGTTTGGAGTGATATGCCTACAGGAAACTTGGGCCACTTTTAACAGCTTTTCCTGTAAAGGCTTTAATACCTTCTTTGTACCAGCTAGCCCCTCAAGTGTGGGTAAAGCTAAGGGGGGGTCTAGTTAGCTTTATCTCTCTGGCTGTTTGTAGTATCTTGCAGTGGTGCCTACAGAGCTCTCCACCCTGCAGGCCTTGTGGCTCTCCAGTGGGATGAATAAGTTGCTGGTCCTGAATTTTTATGACGCTGTATCCCTCTTTGCCGAAGTTTGTAACATCTCCCGGTTGGGTTCTTTTCCGAGAAATTTGTGCCTGAGTAAACAGAGTTATATTAACCTTCTGATTGCAGGGGATTTTAACGTTCATATGTGTGGGGATCCGAGACGTGATGGGATTAAAGACATGGGCTGTGCGCGATCGTCTGGCCTGCACATGGAACATACACCACAGGGTAACATACTCAGTGCCATTGTAAATTAGTTTGATCTAACCTCAGCCATGAACATGATGTCCCCAGACAAGAGGGATATCCATCACACCTCTACTGGGAGAGGACGTGAGTCATTCATTGACTTTATTTTTGTCTCTACTCCCTTTTTTGCACACATGGACTTTTGCATCCAGGTGAGCGCTCCTAGCGACCACAAGCCAATGTGTATGTCAACTTGCTGGCCCCGGGCCGTACAACATACCAATGTGGAAACCAGGGGGTCATTGACAACGGTGGACAGGGGGAGGAGACTGAAGTGGGTGAAAATTTCCCCGGATCGGTTCTGCGAGTCCTTGTTTTCTCATTGTCAGAAGGAGTTCGCAATCTGTATCAATCGGCTGGCCATACCTATAGAGATCTTAGAGGCCTTCAGTGTCATATCAGGCGCTATAGCAAGAGTATTGAAGGCCCCGGTGGCACAGCCACCCCTCCTTGGCACCGAGATGGTTCCACCCTCACGTGCCTCCAGGAATCTGAAGGTAGCCCTTGGTACCAAACCAAGCGATCCCTCTATTGTTAAGGCTTGTCGTAGACTATATAAGGCTGCCCTGTTTAACTGGAAGACTGCCTTGAAGGACAAGACCAGGCTAGATCTAATTGAAGCCAGTACTCTGACGAATAGCTCAAAGTTCTGGAGCATTATAAATAACCCTTTTTTTGGCATGTGACAGTGTCAACCTACTGGACGCCCACATAACTGAAGATGAATGATCAAGGCATTTTGAGGATATGTTTTTGTCCTCTCTCACCCCGAAGGAAGACCTGTGCTTAGGTGAGGGTATACCTAATGTGGTCTTAACAACGGAGGAAGTAAGAGAGGGCATAGTAGGGCTGACAAAAAACAAGGCTCCAGGCCCTGATGGAATACCCCCAGACCTTTACATCTCAAGCATGGACATCTGGGTACCGTCCCTGACCTCGATTATTAATCCTGCAGCCGTTTCAGGATGTCCGCCTACATAGGCCTTATCCACAATTGTACTGGTCTTCAAAAAGGGTGACCATGACAGTACTCACTGTTACAGGCCCATCTCCCTACTTGATTCAGTGGTAAAGATGTTGGGGCATATTGTACTCAATAGAGTCTCCAGTTGGGCAGACAACAACAATATTCTGTCTGATGCCCAATATGGCTTCCGCCCAGGACAATCAACGGTGGACCAGAGTCTGAATCTTTCTATGGTACACCATGGCGCATCCCGGTACCGTCCATCTAGCTATCATGAACCTCTCTTCAACGTGCGATCTTGTTAATAGATCGAAGCTCTGGCAGATCATGTTGCCCCTAGTTGTTAGCCCAGACCTCGTCCTCTTTTTGAGGGACCTTCACAGAGATACCAAGGCGGTGGTTCACCATTCCAAAGATCTTAGCGTTACTCACCAGTTTTCAATTCAGAGAGGGCTCAGACAGGGCTGTATCCTGGCACCTGGGACAGCCAGGGGATTGCAATCCCTGTTGAACTCATTTGTCCACTTTATGGAGGACCTGGATTTGCTGGTCAACAACAACAAATCCTTTGTAATGCAAGTAGGTTCTCGTCTTAGCAAATCATATACATTTGTGGTGGGATCCACGCTGGTCCCTAAGACCTATGCCATCTCATATCAGGGGGTAGTGTTTGACAATACCATGAACTGGCGCCCTCTTATTAGTAGAAAGAAAGGGGATTTTCTTAGGGCCAATGCCGCTGTATTTAACTTTGCGTCTAGACTGGGCAACAGGCCTATCGGGGCCCTCTTGCAGATTTATAAGGCCAAGTGTATCACCAAGGTGGTCTATGGCAACGAGATTTGGGGTTATACGGAGCACGAGGAACTCCAAATTGTTGAATTTTTTTTTTTAAAACAATTATTATATTTACCGCAGAGCATCCCCTCCTTTGTAGTCAAGATTTGGGAATGTTTTTTCTTTCTGACTTGTTGTCTTACCGTCCCCTATCACTTTGGATGAATCTGTGGCTCAGGAAGGGAATTGCCTTACGTAAGGACATTTTAAGTGACTCACTCTCTCTGGATCATTGTTATCGTATCCCCTGGCTCAAGTACTTCATGGATTGTCTCATGGGCTTGGGAAGGGCTGACCTATTTACTAACCCTGAGAAAATGTGTAGAAGAGACCAGTGTTGGGTGAAGGAGAACGTCTTTAAAAAGCGGCAGCTGGACAGGGAACAAGTAGAGTTGAGGAAGCCCAGCGTGCGTATGTATTCCCTACTGAAAACTGTGCCATCCATCAAGCCTTATCTCTTATGGCTTAAAAGTAGCCATTATCAATTTTTTACTGACCAGGTTTCGCCTGGACCTTTTTCGCTATCTCCTAGCCCGCCCATGTGAGGTGCACAGGGGCCAGAGTCTTTCATTCACAACCTTTGAAACCCTCTTAAAGGCCAGTGCTTTGTTACACCCACCGAGCCAAGAAGACCCGCCTATAGCTCTTGTACTTTCCACTCCTGCAAAGTAAAGACCGGCAACACTCCCCTTGAAGGCTATGCTCACCACATGGTCCTTTGGCTTTGCTTAATTCTTGTGACATTTACGTATAAGTCTTGAGGGACAGGTACGGATCATCAACATCCTGCCGGGTGACCAGCTGGACTGACTCAGGACAAAGGGTTCACTGACACAAATATCGATGTTAAATATATCGAATAAAAAATATAGACAACAAAAATATCAACTCCGATACTTAAACAGGTAAGTACATAAATATCGACAAAAAAATATCAAAGTAAAAAATATAGATGTATAAAATATCGACTTTTATATAAATATAAAATAATATATATTAAATATTAAATATAATTTTAACAAAATTAAATATATTTAATATACATTTTAATGAAATATAACAAATAAATGTAAGAAAAAAAGATAAACACACAAACATAATAATTTATACATATATATTTACTTTGAAACAATTAATAAACTATTATTTTTAATTTATATTAAAAGTTTAAAATAATATAAAAAATAAAAATATATATTAATGATTTAAAATATAAAAAAACAAAAATCTATTATAAATTAAAACATTAAACTATTAAAAAATATTTAAACTTAAATTTCAAAATACAATCAATGCAACAGTAGGGAAAATGTTGGATAGCAAAGGGGTAAAAATAACTATTCCCACTCCAGTGAGTGCAACAGTAGGGTAAGTGTTGGATAGCGGAGGGATAAAAATTGCTATTCCAACTCCAGTGAGTGCAAGTGGGGAAAGTGTTGGATAGGGGAGGGGTAAAAATTACTATTCCCACTCCAGTGAGTGCAACAGTAGGGAAAGTGCTGGAAAGCAGAGAGGTAAAAATTACTATCCCGCACCAGTGAGTGCAACATTTGGGAAAGTGTTGGATAGCGGACAGACAAAAATTACTATTCACACTCAAACAGTTAAAAAAAAGATTAAAAAACAATATTTAAAAAGTGAAAAATAAAATATATTATATATATAAAAAGAAACCATATTATAATATTATTTACATATAACAAAAAGCTACAAATATATGTAAAAAAAAAAAAAATTTTAAAAAAAAATTGTTTTCAACTAGAAAATATTTACAAACAAAGAATTAATCAATACATAAATGTTTTTATTTTATTTCCTACCCTATAACACCACACCAAAAACAAAACACTTCAAGATTTTGAATTAAATGTCCTTCCATAATTAACATAATTAATAATAAATTAAAAAATATTATTAATAAAAAAATAATAAACATTAATTGACTACACACACTTTAACACTATAATATCCATAACACACACCTAAATTAAACTTTAAAATAATAAAACACAATTAAAACTTATATTTAAATTATAAACTATTACTATTAACAACTAATAATAAAGTAATTAAAATGTATTTATTACCCACCCTTTACCCCTTTAAAAGTAAAAACAACATACAAAACAATTAACAATTATCCAAAATAAATATCAAATAATTAACATTAATTAACAGCTATATATTAATGAATTAAATACAAATTGCTTATTTTTGCAAACAATATTAAACACTTCGATATTTTTAAAATCGATATTGCTTACCTTAAGTCGATATTCATGACCACGATATTCTTGCTGTCGATATTTCTGAACCATGATATTTGTTACTCAATATTTGTGCAACTCGATATTTTTTATTCAATATTTTGTCACTGCACCAGGACAAAGCATATATGCTCCGGCGGTTTTCCACATGCCTTGGAATTCGTTCAGCCGCAATCATCCTCTTTGTGTTTCCCTTGTCCTCATGATGACCTCGAGCCATGAAGGTCGAAACTCTATCGACTTGCATCAGCTAACCTGAGATGGCTAATTATGGCATGATTTCCCGCTCTTGTATTATAAAGAAATAGTTCATGCATAATATTGTTTTCAAAACTTTGCCAAGAAGGCTCTGTTTTACCTTTCTCATGTGTTTTACTTGCGCCGTTTACATTTTTCACGAGAATGTGTTCACCTTGCACTTAGTACACAACATAAAAAGCATTGGCAATGCTGCATTATAACCCTTGTAAAGTCTAAGGGCCTGATTGTGATGCGGTTTGGAAAGCTTCCCAACCCAATGGGTTTGGGAATGGTTTCCAACCGAATCGGATCGGGAGAGTCCAACCGACCGAGTACAATGCATCCGGATGCTTCCAGATACAATTTGGTTTGACTCCCTTTGACTTCAATGGAAGCCTTTGTTCCCACCAAATGCATAGGCTCCTATTGAAGAAAGGGGTGTCTGGGGGAAATCAGGCACCCTGTGGCGGGCACCCCCTGGTGCCTGCCACACTGTGCATGGCTGGTAAGGGAAGACCCATGGTTACCCACACGGGCCCGATTGGGAAGGCTCCAGGTGCAGGGGGGCCCACTACGGGCCCCCAAAGTCTGATTCCGACTGCTGATTCGAGTCGGACGGCACGATTCGGAAAGGCTTTCCAAATCCAGCATCGCACTCGGTCGTTTGGAAACGCAGCCCGTAGAGACGTACAATTCTGCTCCGTATGGCTTGGTCATTCCAAATGCCGTCAGGTTTGGATTGGGATATTCCTAACGCCTAACTCGCATCATACTCGGTCGGTTGGAAACCTTTCTGAGTCGGTTGGAAAGACACATTCCCGATCCGATTTAGGGGCCGATTCCGATTCGGGCCGGAAATCTCTCCGACCGAGCCGGACCCGGAGAGATTTCCGACCGAATCGGACCCGTGCAGCCCGACCGAACGAGTACGATGCGCACGTATGCCATCGGACTCGATTCGGTCGGACTCCCATTGAAGTCAATGGGAGCCTGTCGTACAACGAGTACGCGGCTCCCATTGACTCAATGGGTGCGAGGCGGACAAGGGCGCCCCCTACAGCGTGTACGCGGTGAAGCGACTTGCGCCGTACACGCACAGGTAGGGGGGACCCATGGGTCCCCCCTGTGTGCGACTCGCGCGGCTACGTGTACAGGGGGGTCCGACACAGACCCCCAAAGTACAGATCAGACTGCTCTTTGGAGCCGGAGTGCGCGGCTCGGTCGGACTGCTCGCGGCGCGCATCGTACTCACCCGGCCGGGGAACGTCTCCATTGCGCGGTGCGTGTCGAGTCCGAGCGAGTCGGTCGGGTGCGGTTAGACCCGGGAGCAGAGTCGGTCGGAGCGGTCGGGACGCCCAGACGAGTCGGTCGGCGATTCGCATTGTAGTCGCCGCCCGGACGCGCGTACGAATCGGTCGGGAAATAGGGCTCCGAATCGGATCCGGTTAAGCCGAATCCGATTCGGAGCCCTACCGGCCGAGATCGGAATCGGCCCCTTAGACGGAGCAAATGCCGTTAGGAGGCCTTCCTAACTGCATCAGAATCAGGCCCTAAGTCTATGCTTTTTTTGTTAATATAACTAAGTGAAAACAAAATGTTGAGACTACGTGTTTGTTTGAAATTAATTTACTGTCTAAATTGTACCCCCTTGTTGCTCCCATTGAGACATTGTTGCATGATACTGTACCCATCCAGGTTTCTCCTGTGGTTTCAAATACAGCTTCCTTCTCAAGCACAGATATTGTCTACATTTTGGGGTTCAACCTGCCCAACAATGGACGAACGGAATCCTTCAGCTCCATCTATCTATTATCACTTACAGTTTTGGGGTCTACACATTTGCCATAATTTCCAGTAGATGCTTTCTTTCATTTCATGGTTCTTTTATTCATCTAGCACCTCGATAGTTACAAATTTGCATTCAATAACATTTGGTGGGTTCTACAACATCTTGGACACTGCATTGTTCCCCTCCTCTCCAATTCTTCATAATCTCCAGTAACCACTTCTGTATGGTTGAAGGCCTTCTGCTTTATGACGCAGAGAGTAAATCTTAATTGTTGACTCTATCTCTTTCCATCCTTCTAGTCCATACTGGAAAAGTGGCTGATTCAGAAAAGAGCCAACTGCTGAATGAAACAAAATGGCAGTACTATGGCACGCCAGGCACATCAGGGAGTCTGACCATCGACTGGGAAGCTGAGGTCATTCAAGCCTCACATGTCAACATTGAAGTTTGGGGCTATGAAGAACATGGTAATCTAGAGTCTGTTAACCTATAAGTAGTTAACTGTGTAGTGATTAAAAATGCTGTCATAAGGGTAACTTTCCATGTGCAACACCGCTCTCTCTGAATTGATGATCTAAGTGTAATGCTCTCATTCATGTATCTCTACTAATCCTTTGTTCCCTACCCCTTCCTGTCGTGTAGTTCCTATAAAACCTATACAGGATCTGGTGTTTAGACAACATACACTGGGGGCTTGGTGTCTGAACTGATTCCAGACACCCCACCGGGTATGTTGGCCTGGATGTCAACTAGCTCACAGTGCCACTAGAAACCCCTCTTATCAAGGAGAGAATAGTTCTTGGCAACTATCGAACATGACAACCCTGATCCCTCAGAATCGTGGAAATAGTGCAATACTTTTTGCTCAGTCACTCGTGCCCACTTAGTCTCAGAGATGTACACAGAATAAACGGTATGGACGTTTTCAATAAGCATTTATTGAACATTCGTCATTCTAGTGTAAAATAGATGTGCTGAAACAATCATCAGACAGTAACAGATATAAATGATTAGAAGCACTAGAAAAGTGAAAGGATGGTAAATCTCTACCATTTTGTTATAATCATGAATACAGGCAGTTATATGAAATACATGACAATAAACTGCATACTCCTACGATGCAATCCTAACTAGATGTACCTAAGTGTACCTAGCATGTGTGTAGGTGTTAAAGCCAAGAATCCCTCTAGGATAAAGTCCACCCCATTACCTGAACTGAGAGACTGTAGGACCCCGTCTTGGTTTCGAGTTGGACACCCCGCAAGGGATGTTCAGACCGATGCGAGCTGGAGTGTCTGCATGCCGGAATCTCAGCGTCTCACGTCAGTGTGTCGGCATGGAAGTCGTGATCTCCTCTGACTATCTCAGCAAGATGTGATGTTTATATACCCGAAGGTATCCCCAAGGGTTCTACCTTGCTGTGCCACTGTCGGACTAAGGATGACGTCGGTAATGAACCTTGTACGTAGTTATTATGAAGGAGATGATAGTCCTGCTGATTTTCCGAGAATCCTGAATCTTCATGCATAATGTATGAGCCTATTGTTCAGGGAAAACCCCACGTTCTGTAAGGAGTACACGTTCTGTAACTAGGTAAAAGGTCAGTCTTAGCTGCCGTTATGTATGTAATGTAGGGACGAATATAGGTGAAAGGTTGTGATGTTACCTGGGCCTATATTGGGGTACCTATATGGAATATAACACCCACTCCTCATCCGACCGGACGACATAATCTAATACCAATGTACTACCTGTCTAGGTACCGGTACGCTAACACACGTAAAAACCATTGTTCCATTAAAAATGTTTAAAAAAATGTTAAAAACTCTAAAAAGGTGCTAAAAACAGAAATTGTCACTCAAGCAACATCTCTAATATGTCCGTATATATAGTTCGAACTACTGCAAGCATTAGAAAGCCATGCACGTCATAAAAAGTGTCAATTTGTTTTGGAACTCCAATGTGAGTTTGTTTTAAAAAGGCCGAATTTTCCCCAGCACACGACGGGCCAAATGTTTATGTGTCCTGGCTGGTAGATGCAACATCGCTGTTGCCTGCCTTCGGGGACGACGATCCCTGTAACACCTCTCAGATTACGTCAATTGAGCACAGATGATCTACCGCGCTGCCTGCAGCCGATGCTGGGGCAGCTTGTGCACTGTCCAAAGCCTGGGTGTTCGTGGAGGAGCCGGTGTCGATACCAACAGGAGCAGAATACCAGAGTGATCACGGCTGCCGGGGCACCTTTCAAATGACAGGATAGATTTGCCACTGAACCATTACAAGCTCCGTGTAGCATAATATCCTGGCATATGAGAGATCCACTCAAAGCGTTTTCACAGTTAGTACCGCTTAGAACCACTCCCGCATCGAAATCTGTACGGTAATTCCCAAGATTCCCTGATGTATTCCTTACCCATCTTTTCATATCTGCCCGCCTGTTGTTGTTCTAGGCAATATTGAAACTGAAAAGTTGTGACCGGTAGAGTTATGTGGCCATGGATTAACCATTCTGTGGACGGTGACTCAGCCACAGTAAAAGTTAATCTGTCCAGTTTTTCAATACACAGCATTGTATATTTTGCTCCCCTCTGTGCCATTTTCGTCTGTTTTTCTGTTAGATTGTATGCAGAAAACAGGGACGTACTGTTTATAAACCGCCAAGGCACATAACCAGCGCGCAATGCCTTTTCTAGGTTAATCCTATCTATTTCTCGCAGTCTCTCAGCTGCTTCCTGTTGTGAGATATTCCAAATTTCATTATAGATAGCATATATGAAACGTTTCTGACGTGGTTTCCTGGGGCCTAATAAAAAATCCCTTAGGTCCACATCCTCTGATAGTAAGGATAAATATTGTTTCACTGGTGTTAGTGTTGAGGTTTTTAGCCAATCGAGGCACAACTTCCCAACACTGTATGATGTCACCACCCCCGGATGTTCTCTTTGCACATATTGTGGGTCTGGCCTATGGATACTGTACCCTTCGGTGGTATCCCTGAATCTTTCTTGACATCTATTAGTGTCTGTGGGCCAAACCAACAATCCCTTCCAATTGGGGTCTGATCTATTGTATTGTATGATGTCATCTATTGTAGCCCCTTCTTCTGATGTATTATTTTTCTCGGTTTGTGTTGGTGTAGGAATCTGATGAGGTGTGTTCAAGTCCTTGTTCTTGGCTATCCCAAGACAGGAAGTCTGCTGCACAGTTTCATTTAGAAAAATCATCTGCTGTGGAATGAGGCATGCTCTAAATAGCGCTTCAGTTCCCTGGACTTGCCAATCCATAGAACCCCAGACTTATTTTAAGTCTATAGTGTCTTTCCATAAGTCGAAACCCTGTTCAGACAGTTGGGTAATAAAGGACGCAGAGGAAATCTGTTTGGTGTTTGTTAACATATTTTTCTGTGTTGATGTCGGTGCAACCTTATAGTAATATGAGGTCGGATCTGAAATGTTAAACCTTGAAAAATATGAACATTTCTGTGCAAACGTTTTTGAACTGCTTTTTGGTTCCGATTGGTGATAAGTGAAAACATTCCTAGGGCTGCTTGTTTTGTGTAGAAAGTGCTGACCATAATGTTGATAACAATACATAGGGGCCCATTAGCATGTCGGGCGGATCCGCCCTACATTTGTGCCCGCCCGCATGCCAATTCCCCCCGCCATATTACTATGGCGGGGGGGACCCCGGCGGACGGAAAGACCGTCCGCCGGTTTTCCGCCGGTAGGCAATCCACCCGATTGCCTACCGGGCGGAAAAGCTGTTAATATGGTGGCGGTGTCTAGTAGACACTGCCATCCATATTATGATGCATGCGGGGTTTTGCCTTTCCGTGGCGGCAACGCCGCCACGGAAAGGCATGCAGTTCTCGCCATTGGGGGCCCGTAGCGGGCCCCCAGGTATTCTGGGGGGTGGGGGGTGCACATGGGGGGTACCTATGGTACCCCCCTGCATTTCAATGTACAACGTGGCAGGCACCGCGCGGTGCCTGTCACGTTGTGCACTGAAATGCACAACTTGCTTTTGTGGCATTGCGGCGCCAGCCGCAATGTTACAAATGCGGGATGCGCCCGCCAGTGTGGCGGGCGCATCCTAATCGTAGGTGCAGGACCGCCGCATGCAGTGCGGGCGGTCCCGTTTCCGGGGCTCGGGCAGACAAAGTCCGCCCGCCATACTAATAAGCCCCATAGTGTCAAAATCTGATGTGTCTTCCAACATTTTATTGCTAGAAAATGCGACAGATTGTTCTAAGTCAGACAAGATATTATTCAATGTTTCAAAATCCCAATCATCTGAGAATCTACTGGAGGTAATAATATAATTTAAGGAAATTTTAAACAAATGTGGTACTTTTAAAAGTTCTGTTGGACCAAATATATCATAATCAACCTTGTCCCATACTATACCATCAGGTATAGGAACTGCTGTAATGTTCACTGATGACAAGTCTCTTTGTTCACGATGTGAAGAAACATGAGGTTTCAGGACCAAGTTCACTTTTGACGCTGTAGAGCTTTGGCGAAGATAAGTTCCATTAATAATTAAGTGGAAAGTAGTCACTAAGCCTACCCAGAAAAGAATCCCGGTGATTATCCCCAAAGTTCTATCCAAGGTGACACCAGGTAAGTCTTTTTAAGAAAGATGAAGAATTCTTTGATTTACTGTTTATGAGTTTTCGGGGCTGGCGTCGTTTCAGGTTCACTTGGATCCAATCAAAAGGTATCAAAGTTGATGAAATAGCCGGATGCAGTTCGATCTATTTTTGGTAGCTCAGCAGGTTTTGTTGAACTTGTAGATTGCTCTTGTTGAGGCATGTTTATATAGACATCAGTGTTAGGTCGAATTGAAATTTGTCTTTCATTTTGATTTTGATTTTCTGTTGCAAGAGGAACGAGTTCCATCGCATTGTTGTTTATTCCAGTGCTTTGCAAAGGTGACTCTTCAAATGTGATGAGCCTTTCTGTCTGAACTTCCTGCATGGTAGTGAGAGGAGGACGTCGGCTACCCAGGAGCCCACGAGGCCTACTGTTCAGTATTGGCCACATAGTGTGGTTTTATCAGATCTATGGAGACAAACCTTTTCTCCTTTTTTCCGGCAAGAGGCGGCAGAAGTACAGTTCTTGTTCCTTCAACTGCCAGGACAGGTACAGGCTTTCTGTAGGATGGTCCAAATTCTCTTTTGTCTGTTATCTTTTCTCTGACCAGATCCCCGACTTTAGGAATCCAGACAGGTCTTGCCGTGACTGACTTGACTTCCCCAGTGGCAAACCGATTCACCTGGACATTGCTCTGTACAGCCCTTGTTTCATTTAGTTCCTGTAAAACAGCCAAACATTTATTGATGTCAAAAGGTTTTTCATCTGCCACTGTGCCTTCACAATCTAGCCATTAAGATATAATGGGGTAACCCACAAAAGTCAATGGACCTGGGTACTAATTGATATAGAAAAACAATGGTCCTAGACTTATGTTAAATCTTAGTTGTCTGAAGCAATCATAGACAGCATAGGGTACATATACAGTTTAATTCAATAATGTACCATTAACTTATTTAAAAACACATTCAAATATATCCTCAAAATCCAAAAGAAATCCAAAAGGCACACACAATTGTTTTTATGTGACTCGTATTTTATTCGGTCACTTTTCATACCATTTTATCATATTCAATGTTCAAAACAGAGGAGTGGTAGCTCCAAGGGAAAAAGTGAAGAAAGAAAGTGCTCGTGGAGTAAGATAGAATATATAAGAGGAGATCCAATCAAGAAAAACAATGATTCATCATTATTTATATTACAATCTTATTAGTAAAACTGGTCGTGATTCATGATTGCACCAGTTCTACATTGAGGCCTGTCCATTAGTTAGTTCATGGTTAATCATTTTGTTATTTCTCAAAAAATGCGCAAACAACGTTTGTCTGTAAGCAAGTAGGGCTGGGATAATAACAGGTACAGGCCCCGAGTAGGGGAGAGTGTCGACGTTTCGACCCTAGTGCAATGAGGGCAGTTTATATCCTCTGCAAGCGGGTCTTCCTCAAGACAGAAAGGAGGGATGGGGGATGCGGGAGCAACTGATCATGGGTGATGCACAGTTAAAGTGCCGCCCCTGGGTATAGATATAAAAGTCCGCAATAGAATTGCGGCTTAGTAACAGCAGTTTACCTTCAATTAATGGGTGAGAAAATCGCCCACAGCGTCTTAATACATCATCTTCGCATGGCCCGGGGGAATCCAGCTGGTCTGCTCGAATTGAAGGTAAACTGCTGTTACCAAGCCGCAATTCTATTGCGGACTTTTATATCTATACCCAGGGGCGGCACTTTAACTGTGCATCACCCATGATCAGTTGCTCCCCGCATCCTCCCAGCCCTACTTGCTTACAGACAAACGTTGTTTGCGCATTTTTTGAGAAATAACAAAATGATTAACCATGAACTAACTAATGGACAGGCCTCAATGTAGAACTGGTGCAATCATGAATCACGACCAGTTTTACTAATAAGATTGTAATATAAATAATGATGAATCATTGTTTTTCTTGATTGGATCTCCCTCTTATATATTCTATCTTACTCCACGAGCACTTTCTTTCTTCACTTTTTCCCTTGGAGCTACCACTCCTCTGTTTTGAACATTGAATATGATAAAATGGTATGAAAAGTGACCGAATAAAATACGAGTCACATAAAAACAATTGTGTGTGCCTTTTTTGGATTTCTTTTTGGATTTTGAGGATATATTCACAATCTAGGTCAGGTACCCACATTCTTGTCCCAAAAAGGACCTCATAAGGAGTGACCCCCCCCAAGAGAGCTTCTTGGCATATTGTTTAAGGCCCTCTGGACCCCATATAGGTGAATGACCCAACTACCATCCACGCCTAATACCCTAGCTGGTAATGATTGCTTTAAGTCCCGGTTCTTCCTTTCCACAACCGAATTTCCCTCAGCATGGTACGGAGAGGAGTACTGCAATGCTACACTCAAACTTCCCAGGGCCTCCTTGTAAGCCCTAGAGCTAAACGCGGGGCCGCGGTCAGAATGTAATGTGCCACTGCGTATGACCCTATAAAGACTTGCAAATCTTTGATAACAGTTCGAGCATCAGCCGAGCGCTGAAGCCAGACCCATAGGAATCTTGAGCAGGAATCCACTGCCACCATTATGTATTTGTAAGCCACATCAGATTGTAAGGGGCTGCAGTGGTCCAAATAGACACACACGAGAGGTCGGTCTGGTATTAACAATGGTGTCTGCGCTGGATGTGTTATGGTGGAGCCTTTCATCTGTTGACAGATTTCGCACTTTAAGACATAGTCTTTGGTCTGCTTCGTTAACCCTGGCCACCAATAGCATTGTTTCAATAAAGAAACAGTTGCTGTAACTCCTGCGTGTGCAGAACCCAGACCCTCATGTGCAGCTAAAATTAAGCCTAATCTGCGATCCATGTTTGGTATTACTCTATCCCCCACTCCTGGAATCTGAGCAAATGGAACGTTGTTTGCATCTAACTTGTAGGAGTACTTGAGTGGAAAACCTTTCAGAAGTGCTTTGTTGTCTTTGCGTGAAGCAATGACAGCTACCATTATCTGTCTGTCTATTCTTGTTTTTGAACGAGTGATTGCAGCTATGGACGCAGTTCGTACTGCCCCCTTCGCGGTTTCATCAGCCAATGAATTCCCTTCAACGTGAACGCCATCACGTTGGTGACTCAGCGTGTGTATCACGTGAGCTCTTCGTAGGTCGTTTTTCAACTCCGCTACCTGTTCCATTTTGTGCTTTATTGTGCCACCTTTTGAGTCTCTAAACCCATTTTGTCCCCAATAATGTAGATATTCATTATATGACTGGACACAGTAAAACGAATCGCACACAATCAGTGTGGGGAATTCTCGATCCGTGTTAAGCAGTGCCAGTAAAAGAGCTTTTAGTTCTTCTAACTGAGCCGTGCAGTCCCCTAAGGACTGAGTCTTTGTACAGTTCGGATGGAATTTACCATCTTTCATCCGACCCTTAACAATTGCACACGCGGCGCTGTATTGTTGTTTACTCCCTATGGCCGGTTGAGCAGATCCGTCAGTGTAAATTATAAATTCATACTGATCTAGAGGCATAATTTCATTCCGGAGAGGATATTCTTGTTCGTATTGCAGGAATGCCTGTGTTTTTAGACTTGGGTCGTACCTGTATTCTACATCTGATGCAGTGAGAGAATTAGCCCATTGTATCCATTGTGAATGTAAAGCTTTAGCATTTGGAACAGTTGATAGAGCGAAATGTTCTTGTGAATTGTAGGGGTGCATCATAATCACTGATAGGCCGCACCCACATGTATTCAGACATATATTCGTTTATATTCCATTGTATTCTCATGCATGTTTAGCAAAGAATGAATAGTTCACTGAGACGAAGTGAACTCAGCAGTAATGGTGTTAGGATAATGATGTAATGCAATGCTTATTGAATTGTGTGAACATAATGCATAGAGAAATTAGTTCGTGGATGTAATGTAATTGCAGTAGTTTAAACGTGCACCATATTAAAGTTGCACATGTAATCCATTGTTTGCATAAAGAATCGTAATGAATATGCTTATAGGGAAAAGTAAGATGTGTGTTTAAAAGTTATATGTAAGGGCCTGACTACATATATGCTTAAGGAAGGCCTGGTATATTCTTATGTTAGCTTATAATGTAGGCCGAAAAGGGTTTCTCTTGGTAAGGCTCTCTGGGCATAAACGGTAGATTTAATTTGCACAGTAGACAGTTTCTGTGAAAGTATCTTTTGTTGCAGGTGCAAGGACACATGTCTCGTTAGTAAGACTAACTCTTTGTTTTCACAAGCTAGAGAGAGGGAGGCATGGTACGGGGAGTTAGATGGAATGTAGGGATGATACTTTCAACGGAGAAGGTGCCTGGGACTCAAGGTCAACGAAACCGTCCAGGATGAAGTCACCGTTTCAATGGAAAAGCACAAGAAAGAAGACCTGGCCAAGAGGGCGTGAACAAGGCGTGTACTTTTGTAGTATGGTTTTGTATTAGGGATAGTGCCCTGAGGGAGGAGGCTAGAGAAGCGGTAGGGGAGACCTGAGAGAAGGACAGAGCTGAGCTTAGGTATATGGTGATTGCACTTCTTAGGAAGTCTTCACAGCTGACACCTTTTATTCTTTCTTGCCTGGGAAAGCGTTATGTAGGGATGTCACTTAGCATTAGTGTAGGGACAGGAATTGATTTTAAGCTTGCTTAGGCCAATGAAGAGCAACTTAGAAATTGGAGCAATCATAGTCTGGTTGATCCTGCTAGAACTTTCTATTCTCCTTGTCCTGAGTCGGATGAGATTTCTGCGTAGATTATTATTTGTATTAGTGCCCATCTATTTCTTTAACCTCGTGTTGAGGTGCTTGCACGTTCAGTTATTTTTGGCGATAATAAATTCTTAAACTTGAATTCGGAGTCAGTGGTCCTTTCAGACAAAATGAATGCTGATATCTAACCAGATGAGATTCTCTCCTTTACACTATTCAACAGGTAAAAAGATCTTGGCGGCCAGAAGGTTCTTATAGATAATTAGATAAGAATCGGCGTTATCAGTTGGTAGCAGAGTAGGATGGTTACCTTTGATGGTAAGGGGAGATCTAGAGCAAGATAGGAGATTAAGTTGCCCCATAGAGCCCGAGTGAAACAGATCCAGAGGACCGCGAGAGACGGATGTCGGAGGTCGTGGAAAACTGACGGAGAGTGCCGGTGCGGCGGAAGTAGCAGTTCGTAGTAGAGTGAGTATGAAAAGAGTGATGTTTGGTAGATTGCGGTGTTTTATTGTTGTGTGATGTCTTGCAGAGTTGGAACAAAAGTTGTGTGATTGAGAAACGGACCGTGAGCGCGCGCGGGACCGGGAGATTTATTGTGGTGTAGAATACACCCAGAGTTGAGAACGTTGACCAGAGTTGTGGGGGTCACGAGACGTCATTGACAGACCCACAGAAGATAGGGACACATGTGTGAGTGTGTGAATAACCAACGCAGGTCGTAGGTTATTGTGTGCAGAACATCGAGTGATTGAATCCTATCAAGTGTATTAGAGGCGATTGTCCGGTCGTTCGTGGACAGACGGTTGCCAGATTGAGGTCAACAAGCTCAAGAGACTGATCGGTCATTGGTAAGACTGACGGTCAGAGAGGTAATTGTTCGGTAGGACGGACATTATTTCAGAGTATAATTGGGACGGATGCGAGTGAGAACAAGTGAATTAGAAAGGAGGGGAACTGCTGCGAGCGGAGGAAACGTGACGTCAGACTAGTGCCGCGCTGCGATAGGCCGGTTGGTGTGAGTCGCGCTGGTATTGGTGGATTGAAATCAGGAAGTAAAAGCGGACATTTTGAGTACGAATAACAAAGTTGATTCATCATGAAATGTTTTAAAGCTTTACGAGAACTTTGTAGAGGTGATAGACGTGTGGTTGTTCGGGAGGGAGAGGAAGCTCCTCCTGAGGACACACCAGCACATTATATGGCAAAGAACGTAGGATTACATACTATAATTTGGCTCGAGAATTGGCATAAAATGACAGAAACAGAAGGAGATTTGTCGTTCCCTCGATATGGTACTTTCAGGTTAGAGGTGCTGTACCAGCTAAAGAGTGTAATGGCTTCATTACGACCACTACCTAGACCGACACAGTTTGAGGCACTACATGCGTGGATAAGAGCAGCGTATGATAGAAAGAAGGAAAGGTGTCAAGAAAGGGTGAAGAAATCGGTCAGGGCATTCCAAGATGCAAGGTGGGATGCATTGGAGAAAAAGTGGAGAGCGGATACGATCGACGGAGATAAGTTGTACCCATTGTTAATACAAAATGGGAAGATAACAAGAGTCGATGAGGACGACAGTGATTTAGATGACAGTCTGTTGGATAGGATGTTGGCGGAGAGGCCACCACCATTTAATCCAGATTCAGAAGAGGGAAAGACGACCCCAGCAGTGGCAATAGTTGACGAGAGCCAGAACCAGACTAGCATGAGAGTAGTGGGAAGGATTTCCACAGGAACGGAGGGGCAACGGCGTCTATGATAACACAGCCTCCTGTGGGGAACACAAGATTACCGGACTCCTTGACAGTACCGGTTACCATTGGCCCTATAGTATCGGTATATGACCCAGACCGAGTGAGAGAAGGGAGTTCCGTACCAATGAGAAGGGAAGAAGGAAACAGTGAGAGTGGGAATGGGTTTGGAGTAAGAGTGGTTCATTTCCCAAGACCAATGGAGACAAGTACGCCGTTACCGGCTACTGCGGACTCTTCCTTAAGGCGAGAAGAGGAGAGACCGGAAAGACCGAGGTCTTTGCGGGAATCTAAGTCCGCTTTGAGGGAGTGGACACCAACGGTAATGAACCAAGAGGATAGGATGCATAGAGATAGGCCACAAAATGTTTCAGAAGACAGATCAGGTTCCAGGAATATGGAAGGGAATAGGTCACAAGGACAGAATAGTGACTGTGATGAGCGAGATGGCTCGGGTTGTCGAGACGTACTGAGGAGTGCAGTACAGGCAAGAATGTTAGATGTAGTGAGGTTGAAAGCAGAGGTAGACGAAATGATCAGTGGGGGCCTGCCTTTGGAAAGGATAGAAATCTATGGATCAGATGAACTGTTGTTTGTGGCAAAGGATGTGACTCGAAAAGCTAGAATGGCACATGATAGATTGAAGGATTTGGCCAAAAGATATGAAGTGGACCTGAACAAAACTAAAGCGTTGCAGGGACCACATAGACTACAGTACAGTGACCAGGAGCTGGAGGAGAAAAGACTAACAGGATTAAGGACACATACCAGAGATCTGATCATAGGGATGAGGATATGGATATTTGTTGGACAAATGGGAAGAAAGGTGGTCCAAGAAGAAACTAACAAAGAGAGCAGAAGGGGAAACGCCGCCGCCAGGAGGGGGGCGACAGGTGTTGGAAATTTTCCTTTACGGGAAGTACAGAATGGAGGGTACGTGCATGTGCCGTGGAATAGAGGTGATTTGGCTGCATTTACAAATGATTTTCCTCGGCTGAGGGAAAACCAGTAGAGTGGTACAAACAGGTTGAGCGGTTTGTGAAAATTTCAAAAGTATTGTGGATTGATTTGAACACGTTGTTTGACATAGTGGTACCAGGAGATTTGTGGACAGCATGTAAAATCGCTATTGAATGGCCGACTTCGGAACCGAAAAGAGAGGCGGTTACAAATGGTCCATCACCTGATGTCATGAAGAAATACGAGCAAGTGATTACATGGTTAAAGTCAAAGATTTCACCTCAGGATATAGACTGGGTTAAGATAGATCGGACTGTACAGGAACCCAAGGAAACTGTGCATGAATATTATGAACGACTTCTGCAAGTTTTTAAACAGTATAGTGGGTTAGATGTTTTGGACCCTAAGGATATGGGACAGTTTGTCTCAAAGTTTGTAACGGGTCTGAGAGTGGAAATCAGCCTCATGATACAGCATCATTTGATCTGCTGGCAGAACAAGCCACTAGATGAAATTCTGCGGTACGCGAGATACTGTAGTGATGAGGTGGATTCGAAACACCGAAAGCTAAAAGACAAACTAATGCTTGTCCAGATGCAGACAGCACAGAGTCAGCCTAGTGGAGGGACCTTAGGGAGAAAGCAAGGAAATTTCCAGGGAAACCAGAATGGACAGGGACAGGGTAAGGGAAAACCAGTAGACCCCAAGACAGGAGTGGACGTGGCTACACTAAAGAAGACCACTGCGTGTCATCTTTGTCGCCAGGTCGGACATTGGAAACGCGAGTGTCCTTTGAACCCAGCAAATCAGGTACAGGAAGAGGAAGAGGGGGCTCAGGCACCCGCGCAGGAGGTAGTTAACACAATAACGAGACCTAGGACGATGAAAGGGGGTTTACAATTCTCACGCTCAGATTCCCCAAGCTCCAAGGATTTCACAAGGAACACGAACGTACCAACAGATGCCCCTGTTCGAAGGTTATGATGAGGATAGCTCAGACCCTTTATCCTGACGGTGCCTGAGAGGGGAGGAAGACTGCACACTTGGAGCGGTCTTGGAGGTAGACCAGAGAGGACCTTTTGTGGAGGCAGAGATTGAGGGTAATCCTGCGACACTTTTGGTTGATACTGGAGCTACCCGATCTACTGTAAGATCAGCAGTAGTCCCTAACCTACCCCTCTCGGGACAATCAATCCAGGTTGTTGGAGTAGCGAACAAGAGAATAAGTAGCCCATTGACAGAACCGATCCTAGTAAAGATAGGTACTTTCCAAACTAGACATCAGTTTGTAGTGTGTGATACGAGTCCAGTTTGTCTTTTGGGAAGAGATCTGTTGTGCAAGTTGAACTGCACGATTTACTGTACACCACGGGGAGTGGAGGTCCAGACGAGAGATGATGATGCTGACTTTAAGATTGCCAATCAGCATCTGTGTATAGATCTGTACCCAATGGTGACGGTGGAAGAACTTCCACCTGATCTGAGAGACGCAGTGTCGCCTGTGGTGTGGGATTTCGCAGGAGACGAAATAGGTTTAATCAGAGGGGTTGAACCAGTGCGGATTGAGGTGAAACAGAATGTTGATTTCCCAAGAACACCTCAATACAATTTATCGACAGAAACGATTGCAGGAATAAAACCTGTTATCGAGACTTTCATTGAGAAGGGTATTCTAAAAGAGATCAGAGGTAGTCCCTGTAATTCGCCCATAATGGGACTACAGAAACCGAGCGGAAAGTATAGGATTGTGCAAGATCTGCGAAAGGTCAACATGATAGTTGTCCCTTGTTGTCCAGTGGTACCGAATCCTTCAGTAATACTGTTCCAGATCCCATGTGAAGCCGAGTGGTTTACGGTTATCGATTTGTGTCAAGCCTTCTTTTCGATACCGCTCCACGAGGAAAGCCAATTTCTTTTTGCGTTTAGGCTAGAAAATCGCGTGTTAACATGGTGTCGTATCCCTCAAGGGTATACGGAAAGTCCATCGATCTTTAACCAGATCCTGAAGAAGAACCTTGAGAGTCTTGTGTTGCCGCAGAACTCAGTTCTCGTGCAATACATAGATGACTTGCTCATTGCCTCAGAAACAGAAGATGCTTGCAGAATTGATACTGTAGCACTGTTGAACCACTTAGGAGAGAACGGACATAAGGTGTCCCCGAACAAGCTGCAATACTGTTTGCAGGAAGTACAGTATTTGGGACACAGATTGGAAAAAGGCAAGAGGAAGGTGTCACCAGATCGAATTGAGGCAATAATGAGCATGGCAGTACCCACGACACAGAGGGAAGTTAGGATGTTTCTGGGAATGGTTGGCTATTGTCGACAGTGGATTCCTAGTTTCTCCTTGAGAGCAAAGCCTCTGCAAAGGCTTACGCACAAGGACGTGAGTGATCCGGTACCATGGGACGAGGAGTGCTTAATAGCATTCCTGAAACTGAGAGAGGATTTGTGCAGGGCTCCGGCATTGGGAATGCCTGATTACAACAAGGCTTTTTCATTGTTTTGTTACGAGAGGGAAGGATGTGCATTAGCAGTGTTAGCTCAGAACCATGGAGGTGTCCGTAGACCAGTTGCCTACTTTTCAGCTACTCTAGATCCAGTAGCTTCTGCGTTGCCCGGATGTCTAAGATCCGTTGCTGCAACAGGTGTCAGCATTGAAAGATGTGAAAGCATTGTAATGGGACATCCATTGACTGTACATGTGCCACATTCGGTTGAGTTATTGATGACCAGGACCAAGACCCAGCACCTAACGAACAATAGGTTAACAAGGTACGAGCAAGTCATACTTGCCGCAGAGAATGTGACTCTGAAAAGGTGCTCTGTCTTGAACCCTGCGACATTGATGCCTACACCGAATACAGATGATGAAGATTGTGCGGACCATGATTGTCTCGATGTGACCGAACTTTGCACCAAACCGAGACCTGACATTGTCGATGAACCACTGACTGACCCAGATGAAATTTTCTTTGTCGATGGTTCATGCTTAAGAGACAGTGTGGGGCAATTGAGAGCAGCGTTTGCTGTATGTACCATTTCAGGAGTGGTCGACGCTGCTTGCCTAGAAGGAGTACGCTCCGCGCAGGTAGCTGAGATCATTGCCTTGACCCGAGCCTGTTTGGCCGCTGATCGAATTCGAATCACGATTTACACAGACAGCCAATACGGCTTTGGCGTGGTGCATGACTTCGGGCAGTTATGGTCTCAGAGGGGATTTTTGACATCATCTGGCTCACCCATTCGTAATGGAGAATATGTAAGACAATTGTTAGAAGCATTACAGCATCCGAAAGAAATTGCTGTGGTAAAGTGTTCAGCCCATGGGAAGGGGGAGGACTTTGTATCCTTGGGTAATAACTACGCGGACGAGGTAGCCCGCTTCTGTGCAGAACAAGGATGCATATTCACAGGAAGGGAGATAGAAGAGAGCCAAGAGGGAACCGATCTCAGCATAATGTTGACCATGGCAGACACTTGGGAAGAGCTTAAGCGATTGCAGGATGAAGTTTCTAACCAGGAGAGAGAGGGATGGATCAAAGCTGGATGTGAGAAAGGAGACGTGGATGTGTGGGTATCCAACGATGGAAGAGCTGTGTTGCCGGAAGAATTGTTGAGTCCGATGGCTAGATTGATACATGGACAGGCACACCTGGGTAGAGACGCAATGATGAGAGTGTTCAGACAGACGTGGTATAACCCACGGTTCCGAGCAATGGCTGAGACGGTATGTCAGAGGTGTGTTACATGTCAACAGATGAATGCTGGAAAGAAAACTGTAGTTACACTGAGTCATATTGGAAGGTCAGGAGGGCCCTTCAATAGACTACAGCTGGATTTCGTGGAGATGCCTAGGTGCAATGGCTTGAGGTACATTCTAGTGATAGTATGTATATTCTCACGGTGGGTGGAGGCTTACCCCACACGCAGGTGTGACACTCTGACAGTGGCTAAATTACTGTTGAGGGAGCTCATCCCTAGATTCGGGATCCCGACCTCTTTGGAATCAGATAGAGGTGGGCACTTCCATAGCGAAATCATGAAGTTACTTTGTGCAGCATTGAACATTGACCAGAGACTCCACTGTAGCTACAGACCAGAGGCTTCTGGGATGGTGGAACAAGTTAATGGAACTTTGAAGGCCCGGATGGCAAAAATGTAATCTTCAACATCCCTGAAATGGCCCGACGCCTTGCCACTGGTGCTCATGAGCATGCAAAGTGTCCCAGACAGAAAGACTGGGTTGTCCCCCCATGAAATATTAATGGGGAGGGCAATGAGACTGCCAGCAGTACCAGCTACAGCCTTGATAAGCATCACTGATGATTTGATTCTCGATTATTGTAAAGGACTCTCTGATGTGGTCCGTTCTGTATCCCAGCAGGTGCAAGCAGCTGTGGTTCCAGCCTCGAGTGATCTGTGCCACGACTTGTGTCCCGGTGACTGGGTGCTCGTCCGGAAGCACGTGAGGAAGAGTTGCTTGGATGCCCGTTGGCGTGGCCCGTATCAGGTGATACTTATCACGAACACAGCAGTAAAGTGTGGAGGATTGCCGAACTGGGTGCATGCTTCCCATACCCGCAGAGTTCCAGCACCCTTGGAAGAAACAGCTCCTCTCGCAAATGAAAATCCAGCTGACGTGGCAGGGCCACATGAGAGGACAAGCCAAGCTGTAAGGGTCGCTGACACAGCTGGTGGTGCACTAGAGCAAGCAGAAGGGGGTTTCCACAATTCGAACCCTGACTCAGACACCGAAGAAAGAGAAGGTGCAGTGGGCGGAGAAGAGTCAAATGCAGCAGAAAGAGGAAGTAGTGCACTGGGTATAGAAGGGGAAGGCAGACGAACGAACAGAAGTGCTGAAAGTTGGCCTGAGAGACAGAGGCGACTGAACTTGAGGTTAGCACCTGAAAGGGATCTTGCTCCAGTGTCCGAAGTATCTGAAACCGAAGCAAGCGACGAAGACCAAGCACAAGACAGTCGGCGAAGGTCAAAGAGAACAAGAGTGCCTTGTCGCAGATACTCTACCCCTGAGTGGACTTACACTGTGTTTGATGCAGGGGGTGGTGAGTACAGGGAGACTGAGGTCAGTGGAAGTGTTCAGTCGGAGCCCGAGACTGGTGGTGAAGGTGGTGCTGCGGATGCCAGGGTTCGAGATAGACGGAACACTGACACTCACGATTCCGAATCCCCCGCTTCTGAGTGAAGTCCGAAATTTGCTTTTGCATCGGCTCGAATTCCCGCCTTTTGGAGCTGAGCCGTTTTCACACGAAGTGCTGGTTTTGCGTCTTGAACTTTTGTATCACGTTCTGGTCGTGCTCAATGAGGATCTCATTGTGGATCAGTGAAAAACTGTAAATAAAAGTCTAAAAGAAGAAGATAACCTAGGCCCGAGTGGAAGAAGAATAAACTTAGGGACTTTCCACAAGAAGAGGAACGAAAACTAGGGAAGTCTTTTTCTGGACTGTGTAAATAAGTTGTGATCGGAAAGGGAAAGCCCGAAGATTTCATGGTTGCTCGAGCTGCTTGAGCAGGTCACAAATAAAGAACAAAGACTTTTTCAGAGTTCTTTGCGATAACCAAGACTTTTGAGAACTTTCGAAATCATGGAGCCGGGAAATCCCAATCGCAGATCAAAGTGGATTGTAGGCATTCTTATAAGTAGTGTGATAATTTCTATAATCATAGTAGTTGTAGTCTCATATACTGGTTCGCATGAGCCAGAAGTAGAGGCAGTGACAGGGACACCGACACCTATCACACCTAGCCAGAAGGGGGTAGGCAGGGCAGCTGATAGAGCTATGATATTAGAAGAAAGCCGTAGATTACATGTAGATTTGTCGAAAGGTGATTTTAAGCTTAATGCGTATGCTAAGTTGTTGTATGAATATGTTGACGTGATGGATGCGAAAGATTGTTATGTGTGTATGCAGTTGCCTACTTCAGTGGATGAGGGCATTAGGTATCATCATCTTCCACTGACTTATGGTATTTCATGTAGTCTTTTGCTTAGTTTGTTTTATGAGAGAGAGCAGTTCGAGTATTTCTTTTCCAATTTCGATGCAGTGCTTCCTGAAGTCCCAGCTTACAAGCATTTGAATAAGTATGACTATTATAAGACCGAAGACAGACTGAGGAAGTACTTCATACCGAGTTTGGCATTGGATACAGCATTCGCACACAGAAACAATCTGACTTGTTTGATGTCGGATGTAGAGAGAAAGTTCGTAGATCAAGTTGAAGATAGGTATAGAAAGCTGACTGAATACCGAGATTACGGGCATCACAGGACTGATTGGACAGATGAAGAACGGTTGCATAAGACCAAGGGAAGCTATGGCCCTATAGCGTTAGATAAGGAGCAGAGGGGTAAGTTGTGTATAAGGCGTTATCAGACTTACTACGAAAAGGTTCCAGTGGGACAGAGTACCTGTGATCATGTTTTCACCATGGCAGATGTGGCAAAAGATTTTCTCCAAGGTCCTGTACAAGTGATACCAACGGTGTATTATGTATGTGGGAAGAATGCTTATGTGAGGTTACCTGCAAATTGGTATGGAACATGTTATTTGTCAATAATATTTCCAAAGATTTACCATACAGAAGACTTAAATCTTCTGGAGGGTGGAGAGCATTCAAGAACGAGAAGGGCTGCAAGTGCAGGGATCGTTGTGGGGGATATCTTTGGAGCTATGATACCTAGTCTAGGAGTAGTCTTGAATGATGTGAAGATCCGGAGGTTAGCGACTGTGGTGGATGAATTTTCGATGAATACCGCGAAGTCGTTGGTGTTGGTGGAAGGAGAGATGTTGTCGATAAGGGGAATGGTTTTGCAGAATCGCCTTGCTTTGGATGTCCTATTGGCAAAAGAGGGCGGAGTCTGTAAAATGCTGAAGGTTCAAGAGTGCTGCACTTATATACCAGACCGTAGCAAGGATCTGGAGAAATATATAAGTAACATCACTATGGTCCACACAAAGATAGCGGATTTGACCGAAGAAGGGGCCTGGGAAAAGGTCGGGAAGGGTTTTGGTCAAGTGGGAGGTTGGTTTGCAAACTTAGGAAAGGGATTCCTTGGGTACTTCCTGAGACCACTCCTTATCTTGGTGGTTTGTGTGGCTGGCTTGTGGATTCTGATCAAGGCCTACAAGTGGTATCGAGCAGGCAGAGTCAAGAGAGCTTTGAGGGAAAATGACATGAGATTGGCAAGATTGCAGGACAATCAGTATCAAAGGCTCAAGAGCATGGAGAAATTCAGATCAGGGAAGATGGGAACAAGTTCTGTTTAGGTCGGTTCCTTCTCCGAGGGAGTAGAATGAGATGTGATGACAGGAGTCATCAAAGGGGGAACTGATAGAGCGAAATGTTCTTGTGAATTGTAGGGGTGCATCATAATCACTGATAGGCCGCACCCACATGTATTCAGACATATATTCGTTTATATTTCATTGTATTCTCATGCATGTTTAGCAAAGAATGAATAGTTCACTGAGACGAAGTGAACTCAGCAGTAATGGTGTTAGGATAATGATGTAATGCAATGCTTATTGAATTGTGTGAACATAATGCATAGAGAAATTAGTTCGTGGATGTAATGTAATTGCAGTAGTTTAAACGTGCACCATATTAAAGTTGCACATGTAATCCATTGTTTGCATAAAGAATCGTAATGAATATGCTTATAGGGAAAAGTAAGATGTGTGTTTAAAAGTTATATGTAAGGGCCTGACTACATATATGCTTAAGGAAGGCCTGGTATATTCTTATGTTAGCTTATAATGTAGGCCGAAAAGGGTTTCCCTTGGTAAGGCTCTCTGGGCATAAACGGTAGATTTAATTTGCACAGTAGACAGTTTCTGTGAAAGTATCTTTTGTTGCAGGTGCAAGGACACATGTCTCGTTAGTAAGACTAACTCTTTGTTTTCACAAGCTAGAGAGAGGGGAGGCATGGTACGGGGAGTTAGATGGAATGTAGGGATGATACTTTCAACGGAGAAGGTGCCTGGGACTCAAGGTCAACGAAACCGTCCAGGATGAAGTCACCGTTTCAATGGAAAAGCACAAGAAAGAAGACCTGGCCAAGAGGGCGTGAACAAGGCGTGTACTTTTGTAGTATGGTTTTGTATTAGGGATAGTGCCCTGAGGGAGGAGGCTAGAGAAGCGGTAGGGGAGACCTGAGAGAAGGACAGAGCTGAGCTTAGGTATATGGTGATTGCACTTCTTAGGAAGTCTTCACAGCTGACACCTTTTATTCTTTCTTGCCTGGGAAAGCGTTATGTAGGGATGTCACTTAGCATTAGTGTAGGGACAGGAATTGATTTTAAGCTTGCTTAGGCCAATGAAGAGCAACTTAGAAATTGGAGCAATCATAGTCTGGTTGATCCTGCTAGAACTTTCTATTCTCCTTGTCCTGAGTCGGATGAGATTTCTGCGTAGATTATTATTTGTATTAGTGCCCATCTATTTCTTTAACCTCGTGTTGAGGTGCTTGCACGTTCAGTTATTTTTGGCGATAATAAATTCTTAAACTTGAATTCGGAGTCAGTGGTCCTTTCAGACAAAATGAATGCTGATATCTAACCAGATGAGATTCTCTCCTTTACACTATTCAACAGGTAAAAAGATCTTGGCGGCCAGAAGGTTCTTATAGATAATTAGATAAGAATCGGCGTTATCACAGTCGCCTTTGTAGCAGCCTCTAAGGCTGGTACTGGGCTCACAACAATAATTTGTTTTCCCTGAGCCAGTGCTCTTTCTCTCAATACAGCAGTCTGTACTGCTGTCAGAATTTTCTCTGTGGATGCAAAACACATCTCTACATCTGTGTACAATTGTGATTTGTATGCTATTGGTACTGTTTCACCTTCATTGTATGTCACATAGGTGTACCCAGATTGACCCGCAACTATACGGATCACCAGATTGCGGACATTTACGCGTGTCTGTAAGTGTTTGGATGCGATCATGTCAGCTTGTAAGGAACGTAGTATTTCTGTGTGTTCCTGTGTCCATTGCCTAACTGAAAAATCAGGTCTTATTAGGTCGTAGAAAGGTTTAACCCTTTCTGCGTAATCCAGAATGTATGTTCTACCAAAATTTAGAAATCCCAGTATTGATTGTAAATTTTTTAATGATTTTGGAGGTTGGAGCAGCGCACACTTTTCCAGAAAAATCGCCGCCAGACTTTTTCCTTCACTTGAAAGCTCAAATCCCAAAAGCAGGACATTGAGGTGGGCTATTTTTGATTTTTAAAGTTACATTTGTAGCCCTCAGAGGCAAATCCCAAAATTATGGTGCTTACCCTAGTCAAGTGTTCCTCCAGGTCATCATCCATCAGATAAATATCATCTACATAGGATAATGCCTTTCGTCTAGATTCTGAAATAATTCAGTTACCCTGGCGTAAAATAACCCCGGGCTGTTCTTATACCCTTGGGCTAGTCGACAAAATTGCCATTGGGACCCCAGCGCTGAGAATGCTGTCAAGTATCTGCTCTCAGGCGATATATTTTGGCAGAAAAATCCATTTGAGATATCTAATGTGGTTTTGTATTTTTCCGCACAATTTTATTCATTAATGCTGCACTATGTGCGTTTTGTACTTCAAATGTTTTTGTGCATGAGTTCAGATGTCTGTAATCTAAAACTAGACGATATGAATTATCGGGTTTCATTACGGGAAACAAAGGATTATTCATTGATGAGGTGCAAGTTTCAATCACACCCTGATATTCAAGTTGATCTAAGATCTCCCTGACCTGTTTTTTCGTTTCTTGTTTTATCGAATACTGCCTCTGTGGAATTGGAGTAGATTTTAGTGGTATCACATGGTGAGTTGATTGTTCATCCCACCCAACATGGTTGCGATATAGTGCAGGAGCTAGAGCCACTGCCCACTCCTGCGCGTATGTGTGTTTTATGTATTGGGGAAGGAGGTCGGAAAAGGCTGGCATAATTACCGTCTCTCCCTTTGGGCACTCCATAACAAAAGCTGGCGGCCAATCTTTCTCAGCTAAGAGAATGTCATATCCAAAGTCAGGTTCTCCCAAAAGAGACCTTTAATTTTCCTGGGCTTGTCCCCTTCCATTTTCAGTATTATTTCATATAACCTATGTGGGACACTTACCCTAGTATCAGGTGTTTCCACCGTGATATACTCACTCAACTCCGCTGTCCCCAGAAATTCCATCAGGTTCTGGCGAGCTATTGTTTCTTCTGCTGCGCTGTCTAGCATCGTCAGAGCCCATTCCCCGTTCAGTAGTTGAGTCCTCAGAATTCTGGACATGTCTAACTTTGAGGCCTGCTACTTTCTTGTTTTTGAATTGAGGTTTTGCTTTAGGCTTTTGTTCTTTTTTGGAAGCGTAGTCTGAAGTGCGTTGAGAGTCTCTGGACTTTGTACGCTCTTCTTGTCTGTGTTCTGACCATCCTTCCCTCTCTGAGTTTTTTTATGAACCCTGGAAGGAACGAGAGGAACGTGTATCAGTGTCCTGATACCTGTCAAGTTTTTTTAATGTTATCTCTATTCCTAAGGTTATACCTCCTTTCTGGGGGCTTCTGTTGAGGAGACCTTCCCCTGGATTGAGATCTGTTCTTTTGTTGTTTATTATCCCATTTCTTTTTTGAAGAAACAGGAGTTTGCTTCGCCTGTACTTTCTCTAGACCTGCCACTAGTTGAGGTTTTACTGGTCTAGCTCCCAGACTATCTCTACCTAATTCTGCATATGCAGTTTCAATTATTTTAGGTAGTTCTGTCTCCTGTTGTAAAGGAGTGAAATCTCTCAGGCGTTGGCGTATTGCCACTGATGCTGCTTCCCCTTTAATGTTTGCTAATATTATAGCTGATACCTGGGAATAGTTATTTAGTAACTTCATCCCTAAGTTTAGAGCAGGTTCTGCTCCATACTCATTCTGTATTTGTCTCAATACATCTGGTATTACTGTTAATGAAGGGATACCATGAGTCCTGGTATATATTGCAGCGAAGACTGTACCCCAAGAAGTACAATCCTCTATTGGGGGAGCTATCCCCATTGGCAAGCAAATTGTTAGTATTCTATGCTTTTCCTGCGGGCCAGTGTGTGGAAATACTGCCTCTATCTGTGTTATTTTTTGGGCTATCATTAAAAGCATTTGTTCACGTTTAGTGGGCATTTTACCCATTACTACGTGTAACGTTTGTGGTGTAATTTTGGTTGTAGGAGTTTGGACTGGTCCTGGTTGTGTAGCCGGTGTTGGCTGAAGTGTGAGTGTTCTCATCACAAATTGCGTCATGTTTCTGTAAAGTTTTATTAATTCTTTATGATGTATAAGTAAGTCTCCTCCTGGCATTGTGTCAATATCAGGGTGTGGTGTGTAGGCCGCTAGTACCGCCATGTTGCTCCGTCTCTACCGAGCGGACCGAGTCTTACTCTATTTCTTGTATGGGGGAGGGCGCCTTTAAACCAGTATAAATGTTCCTGGTAAGTTAGTGGAATTTCAATGTCCTCATATGGACTACATTCGTTTGGTATGTCATCTTTGACATAGTAATGAATTGTTTTAGTTCGTGCATTTGCCTGCAGGAATCTAATCCATGAATAGAATACCTCTGTTCTATATGATTCGTGTACCTCAATCACGAAAGTTACTTGCCCACCCCTGGATGTTAAACCGAATGCTGCTAGTTTTAGTGTTATGGTATTTCTGACATTTTCTGAAATGTGTATTGCATTTTCATCTTCTTCTTCTATTGAGAAGTTCAGTGCATTTACTTGATCTACGTCTCCCTGCTCAGTCATTATTTTTAGAAAGGAGAGCTTTTCAAGGGAACCGAGATAAGGTGTTATGCACAATAGGAACAATGTATCCTTCAGCCTTGATTAAACCAACAGCCAATACATAGGATTTCGCCTACTCAGCTGTGGCGGATTTTGTTCCCTCCCACTCCAGACGTCTCTGGGGAAATGTGAGTAGGGGTCTCTGAGAATTAGCACGACTGAACTACTCAGATTTGACCGTTAAATAAGTGCCCAACCAACATTGGCGGCGCCATGTTGTGTAGTTCATATAAAACCCTTTACAGGATCTGTGCATTTAGACAACATACACTGCGGGCTTGGTGTCTGAACTGATTCCAGACACCCCCACCGGGTATGTTGGCCTGGATGCCAACTAGCTCACAGTGCCACTAGAAACCCCTCTTATCAAGGAGAGAATAGCTCTTGGCAACTATCGAACATGACAACCCTGATCCTCAGAATCATGGAAACAGTGCAATACTTTTCGCTCAGTCACTCGTGCCCACTTAGTCTCAGAGATGTGCACAGAATAAACGGTATGGACGTTTTCAATAAGCATTTATTGAACATTCGCCATTCTAGTGTAAAATAGCTGTGCTGAAACAATCATCACACAGTAACAGATATAAATGATTAGAAGCACTAGAAAAGTGGAAGGATGGTAAATCTCTACCATTTTGTTATAATCATGAATACAGGCAGGTATATGAAATACATGGCAATAAAATGCGTACTCCTACGATTCAATCCTAACTAGATGTACCTAAGTGTACCTAGCATGTGTGTAGGTGTTAAAGCCAAGAATCCCTCTAGGATAAAGACCACCCCATTACCTGAACTGAGAGACTGTGGGATCCTGTCTTGGTCTCGAGTTGGACACCCCGCAAGGGATGTTATGTTATGTTAATGTATTTATAGAGCGCATGGCTGCCCCAGCAACGAGGCATCCCAGCGCTAAAGATGAACACAGAGTGAAGCGACAGAACAGAAGGGAGGTTAACATTGGGCGAAAAGGCAGGTCTTCACCAGCCTTCTGAAGGTTAGATGATCAGGGTTGCTACGGATGTGGGTAGGGAGGGAGTTCCAGAGGGCGGGAGCCAACAACTTAAAAGATCGACCGCCCGCTCTGGCCCTCCGTATCCGAGGAAATCTGGCCAGGAGCAGATCTGCCGAACGCAGCGCGCGTGTGGGAGCATAGTAGGAACATAGATCACTCAAAATTCTGGGACCAGTGCCCAGAAGGATTTTGTGGGTGATACAACAGAAGTGCACTCTCTGTTCTAGAGGGAGCCAGTGTAGGCGGCAGAGGAGTCTGGAGATATGTCAGTGTTTGGGGAGGCCAAAGATTGCGCGGGCAGCAGCATTCTGAACGTGCTGAAGCCTTTTAATTGCAGATTTGTTGGCTCCCAGAAGAAGCACATTGCAGTAATCTAGTCTGGCAAGGACAGATGATTGGATAATCAGTTGCCGAGTCTTAAAGTCAAAGAGACCTAGTATTGGATTGAGGCCACGCAACAGTCCAAAACATTTCCCTGCCACTGATTTGGCATGGGTCTCAAAGGTGAGATCACTGTCCATCATTATGCCTAGGTTCTTCACCACAGGTTTGGGAACAGGGGGTAGTCCAAGAGCAGGAGGCCACCACTCATTGCCCCAAAGATGGGAATCTCTACCTACCAGAAGGATCTCGGATTTGGCCGAGTTTAGCTGCAAATAATTGGTGGCCATCCACTCCGAGATAACTGTCAGATCCTGTCTACATTTCACCATATCCTGGCTAGGGTTGTTGGAGAAGGCAATCACCAGCTGGGTGTCATCTGCGTATGACACCAGGGAGATGCCCCGGGTTTTGGCCAGCAGAGCCAGCGGTCTCACATATACATTGAATAAGGTAGGGCTTAATGTTGACCCCTGGGGCACCCCGCAGCGCAGTGGGTGTGTGCAAGAGTGGAAGGGGGGGCCGTGACTTGGTAGGACCGACCATCTAGGAAGGATGAGAACCACGAGAGGGCTTGTTCCACGAGATGAGAACCACAAGGGATGTTCAGACCGCTGCGAGCTGGAGTGTCTGCATGCAGGAATCTCAGCGTCTCACGTCGGTGTGTCAGCTTGGAAGTTGTGATCTCCTCTGACTATCTCAGCAAGATGTGATGTTTATATACCCAAAAGTATCCCCAAGGGTTCTACCTTGCTGTGCCAATGTCGGACTAAGGATGACGTCGGGAATGAACCTTGTACATAATTATTATGCAGGAGGTGATAGTCCTGCTGATTTTCTGAGAATCCTGAATCCTCATGCATAATGTATGAGCCTATTGTTCAGGGAAAACCCCACGTTCTGGAAGGAGTACTGTAACTAGGTAAAAGGTCAGTCTTAGCAGCCGTTATGTATGTAATGTAGGGATGAATATAGGTGAAAGGTTGTGATGTTAGCTGGGCCTCTATTGGGGTACCTATATGGAACATAACATTCCCTCCTTCTTTACGTTTCTCCCTTTCTTGTCCGTTTATTACAAATTGGGGATGGGACAACTTGTTTGTACGAAGATAAATCTAAAAACCCTCTTTTTAGCCGAGATGATTTGACATACTTCAGAGCGAACTAACCACTTTCAGAACAAATTCGCTGATTGCACTCAATAGAAAGTTGGTGGTGGTCCCTATCGTTTAGGCACAGACCCAAATAAAGGCATGTACTGAAAACAGGCACAAGTCTTCAGTGACTAAAGATGACTATTTCTTGAGGTTGACGCCTGGGTTAAAAGTACAGTCAAGTTGTGAATAAAACAGACAACATCTTTGCATCACTCCTTGCTCGAAAGATCCTTCATGAAGGACAGCACAGATGATCTGGACTAGCTACCACCTAGATTTTCCACAAAGTTTTTGCTTATGTAATATTACATTTCCTTCCCTTGAAAGTTATCATTGTAATTTCCTGGTAGAACACTTAACCTGCACCAAGACTCTCCTCCTGTGTTCACTCCCTTTGCTGGAATATCAGCATGCAGCGTATTCGTGGGAGTTTAACACAAATGGTAACTAGATCAATAGCCGAACAAATCCAACCTAAACAGTTTTGTCAAATCCTGAGCTTATCTTTCCTCCTGATGAATTCTTTGTTGTTCCCGAAGTCATCCATGGGGTTGAGGGGTTTGACCATAGAGCAGCATATGTATGTCCCCCACTAACAATCTTCTAAAATATTAAGGGCCATATTTAACAAAAAGTAATGCAGCGCAGCAAGTCAACTTGCTGCGCTGCGCAGGGAAATAGCAGGAATGTGCCGTATTTATCACAACATGGCACATTCCTGCCTTTTCCCGTTGCTGGCACACCATGGGCTGCCCAGCGCCAACGCAGACACACTTGCATCTTGGTGCATGGGTGCCTGCGTTGTAAGGAGGATTGTTTTTGTGCAGGAAGGGGCACCTCTCTCCACAAAACAACCCCCTGAGCCATTTTCCTCTTTCTATGTGTGCTGCAGCACAAAAAAGAGCAAGTAACAAGGGGAAATGTAGATATTTCTCCACGTTCCGCCTTCCCTGGGAAGGCGGAGCATTTTGGCGCATTCCCAGGTCCACCATTGATGGTAAATCTGGGAAAGCATCACAATCCATGGTTATGTGGATACACCCATGCAGCTGCCATGGAACACTTCCCCGGGGCAGAGTAAAGCAACACAGCGATTTGTGCTGCCTTGCGTTACTCCAGATTTATCAAGCCACTAAGGGCCATGCAAGGATTGCATCGCTCTTGCACCATGCAACGTGTTGTAAAAGCGAGGCAACCCTTGATAAATATGGCCCTATGCCCTTAAAGGTGACAAGGAGCACCATCCACGTCCAGAGTAACATAGCCCACCGAAGTCCTTTGTGGCCAAACACCAACAACTTTATCCAGTAGACATTTGCTTGTCAAAGAGTCAAACCTTACTATCCCCACATTACTATTCCCCTTCATCGCGTATTTAGCAGAAGTCAAAAAGTCTACATCTCCGTGCACCCTCCATGAGCTGTCTCTCCTTCAGGTAAAGACTCGTCATTTCTGTGCAAATAGCTGTAGGGTCAGAATCACAATACAACCTGCCAGCGCTGGCATTCTTACAGGATAAAGGGTTGGCATTACTGGCCGTATCTGAAATAAATCTTCTAGGTAAAGGGCTTTACGACACTGCAGTTTAGCACTAGAAGGGAATAGCCATAAATCCAATAGGCTATTATGCAAGACTCCATATGTGCGCCCTATGTCCTTCCCAGGAGAGTCAAGCCTGTACACGGCCCGCTTACACTAGAGATAAAAGCATCCCCTCCATCTTCCTGCTCACCCAGTCATTCATCAATGGATATAGCATTAGTTGCCAAAGCAAACCCCTCGAGCTCAGCAGTTAGGGCATTGGGTACCAGTCCAGTAGCATTCAATTTCGAAAGATAGTGGGGCATATTATCAAGGGCTCTATCGCCGCTTTAGCGGGACTTTTTCCCGCTAAAGCGGCGATAATTCAAACGCCCTATTAGCAAGCTGTCGCTAACTGCTGTTAGCGACAGCTTCTAGGCGATAGCGACCGGGTTGGGTGCCGCTTTGCATGCCAGCGATATTTATCGCTAATGGCATGCGAAGTAGGCGTTCCCAACCTAAAAGCGACTGGAAACAGTCGCTAAGGTCGCTATCGCCTATTAGCGAGGCTGGGGAGGTGATTAACGAACCAGCGCTAAACACGTTTAGCGCTGGTTTGTTAATGCCTGATCTAAACCTGATTTAGCCATGTAATCCAATGGGAGGTGGATTACATGGCTAAATCCCCCTCGCCCTATCGCCAAGCTAACACTGGTCACAGTGTGAATATCGCTTGTTTTCAAGCGATATTCACACTGTTCTCCAGGGTTTCTATCGCTTTGGAGATAAGCGTTGCTGATAGCACGCTATCTCCGCGATGGAAACCTGCGATAGCCGGCGATAATTATCCTAGCGCCAACTGCGCTTAGCGATAATTATCGCCGGTTATTGCTAATAGGCCCCAGTATTCAGTATGTTTCTCTTCAAGTTTTGTGAAACCATTCTTTTTTTAAATTTTTTTTTTTATTGGCATTTGGCAATATAACAATATAATAATAACAAAATGTGGTAAAAACCATTCTATGTTAAATTTGAATATTATGTATCTTTCTGTAGTCTTCCAATCCTAAAATTAAAACGTGTTCCGCTCAAAACCCCCAAGAGTTTTGCCTCTGATAGGTGGGAATATCGTGGCACTATGTACCCATCCCTACATGATTCTAGTCTCATTATTCCATGTGTTGTGTCTGTAAAAATCCCACCCAGCTGCAAATATGAAAAGCTGTGCATTCAGGGTCTGTCTATACAGCCCTCTTTTTACTGCAAATTGAGGAATGATCATACATTTTCCCATGGTTTCCCAGGCTTGAATGTGAAGACATTTGCCACATGGGTTTAATTTTTATGCATCCACTCTTCAGTCTCCCATAACAGCATTTTCCTTTCCAACTTTGAGCATACTCAATAAAGAGGAGGGGGAAGCAAGCAGGGTGTGGTTGTCACACCATCCAATGTTATGTTATGTTATGTTATATAATGTTATGTTATGTTAATCAATCTTGTAGAGGGCACGAATGCCCAGAGGTGTCTTGGCACTGGCTGAGCTGCAGAGAAGGAACAGGAAAGCTAAATGGTAGAGAACAGCCAAGTTTTCAGAGATTTCCTAAATGGCAAGAGGTTTGGCAGAGCTTTGATAAAGAGAGGGAGGTCGTTCCATAGCTTAACGTCATTGTGCACAATGCCTCTGCCGCCCCAGGTGGCCCGCTGAAAACTGGGCACCACCACCTGTTTCCTGGATGCCGAACGTAGAGATTTGGCAGACGCATGCCAGGTATAGCTCTTTTTCAGAAAGTGGGAGCCTTGGTCATGCAAAGCTTTATATACAATACAGAGTGCCTTAAACCGCACCCTCTGCCTGACGGGAAGTCAGTGAAGCTTTCCGAGAGATTTGGAAACAGATTGATACTTAGGGATGTTTAAGAGCAACCATGCTGCGGCATTTTGAGGAGCCTGAAGTTTATTTAGAACATGTTGAGGGGTGTTCAGATAGAGCCCATTACAGTAGTTGACCTTCGAAAGTAGCAGCGAAGTCCCTACCATTTTCTGTAAGGTAGCAGGAATGAATGGTAAGATCTTCTTAATAAGCCTGAGGGTATAGAAAGTGGCAGATGTGACCGTATTTACCTGCTCATAATAGGACAGTTTGTCATTTATAAAGACTCCAAGATTTTTAACCACCCTCACAGGTGTGGTAAGGGACCTAGATCAGAATACACCAGGCAATAGACCAGAAAGGTGGCTGTGTACCAAAAATAAGAACCTCTGTCTTATTTGAATTTATTTTCAGACAATTCAAGGACATCTAAGAACTGGATGCCTGCATGCATTACTGGAAATTGGATGTAGTCCCCGACTCATCTAAGTCAAAGGTGATGACAATTTGGGTGTCGTCTGCATAGGATGTTAGGACAAACCCAAAAGATTTAAATAGCTTAGCAAGAGGAGTGACATAAATAGTTAATAGCGTGAGACTAAGCGAAGACCCCTGAGGGACCCCACAAGGTAAAGAGTAGGTGTCAGAAACGGATGTATGATTAAACAACTACCACTTTTACAACGAAAGCCTAAACCACGAATGCTAAACCACGACCAGACCCAAACCACTAAGTTCTGAACAACGACTTACTAAACCACGAAAAATAATCAATTGCCATATTACCCGAATCTACCACTATGTTCTAAAAAAAACGCATGTTTGAGACACGGAAAAAAAATGTGTTTAAATTAAACAGGTCTTTTATAATAAACAATTTTAAGTAAAGAAACTTTAAATTAACAATTAAAAAATCGTTTATTACAAATACCGGCTAACTTACAAAAAGACAGAAATGAACGCTAAAAAACAATAAAATATAAGTCCATCATCTGTTTTTACAATCTTGACTAAATTATTTACATCCACTTACTTCTGCTTTATGAAGTCGTGGGTAAGGGGCAAAGGTACATTCCCGACCGTCTTTGCCTAGTTTTGACCCAATATTTTAAAAGGCTGTAAATTGGTTGTTGCAGGGGCACATACTGGGCCAGCAGGGGGCTGAATGCCGAGGTCGACATCATAGCTGGTTTCCGGCTCTCTCCCCGCTTCTGCGCTTCAAGTGGAAACTCGAACGGCAGCTCTTGTGTTAGAATCACACGCATCACTTCTTAGCAGCAGCCCCATTAGTCCAGAGTCTCCCCTTTTCATCTCACGGGCAGCCGCCAGTCCCGATAGCGGGGATCTTTATGAAAGGCTAGATTAAAAAAAGGCAATGTGGAAGCCAGAGATAACAGGAATGTCAGCTTGAAGGTGAGGTGCGCCACTGAGCCTCCATGACAGTTAGCGGTGAATGATGTGTTCTGCAGTGTTGCACCAATATTTGAGATGTTGGTGCCACAGCCAGCCTTTCCAGGTGGCCACCAGCAGCGTTAAATGGCCCCCTTCGTGCCATTTGCGCAAAATGAATGTCTGTGACTGTTTACAAAGGATCAGGGAAAAGGTCTTTGAAAGGCAGCGGGGAGTTCCGGCTTTCTCTCTTGTCGGAATACGCTTTCAGCTAGCCATTTAGTGTGCCTGATAAAGTACATTTCTACGCGGCTTGTCATTGTTTAGTCATCAAGAAATTCAACAATAGTGCCATCTATTGGCCAGTAAGGAGGTCGTTATTCGTGGTTAAGGAAAGTCGTTGTTCGTGTAAGTCGTGGTTAATGATGTCGTGATTCATAGAAAGGTCGTTGTTTTGGATTCGTTGTTCAGTTCAGTCGTTGTAAAGGCTTCGTAATTAAGGCTGTTTCCCGTCAGAAACAAATTCGCCAAATTGAACTGACTGAAATAGGTGAAAAATTCTCCCCCTTTTGTGAGATCAGGATATCAAACCAATTCTTGCTTCTGCAAACCCTACACTGCCTTAACTACGGCATATGGATTTACATCCAACTCTTAGACCTGAGGGATAACCCACCCAGCAGTGACCACCAGCGAGCAGGATGAGATCTCCAAACCTCTTATGACCTCAAATCGCATAACAATGTTATATCTACCTGCAGCATTGGGAGATCTAAGGCTCTAGCAGTGTGAAATAGGGTCATAAAATAGGCCCGGACATAAAAAAAAAAATTGTGGCCCCATTGGCGAATGGTGGTAGCTCGGAACTTTCTGACGTATCTTTTTGAAGGACTTTGTGTAGTGCAGGAACACGTTTCTAGTTGCTGTTAGCATGGTTTTTAGATTTTAAAACTAATTGCTCATGATGACACAACCCATGTCGCAGCTTCACGTCGCCCAAAACTGATGTGGCTCAGATAGTTATCACTGTTGCATACAGTGGCAGTGATGCCTGCTGGCTGTGAAGTAACAGAGCAGGTTGGATGTTGGCAAAACAGGCACAAATGGCAAAAAAACTTTCTTTGGGACAAAAATAAAACAGTCTTGTACTTCAGGTCCTATAAACCTTCACTTTTTTTATGCTCAAACTGATGAGGACACCTAGGTTTGCAACCATGCAGAAGGGATGATTCAACACAGGGAAGTGCATTCAAGATGGATTTCTCTGGCTGAAGGAGATGTCACCTAACACATTGGTCTAAAATGCATGGAATTTAAAAGAAGGCTAAAAAGGGTTTTTAGGAGTCCTACCCTCCAGAGGCTCTTTCCAAAAATACAGCACAATAGTGCATTTGAAAGTCCCTTTGTAAGGGATCAAAGGTTTCCAAGTCTCCATGTATAATGCATTCCATAGGCAGATGTAAATGATTTGCCCTGGTCACTTACGGCTGTGTCACCAATCCATACAACTTTGACGTCAGTGCTTAGGTCACTGAGGAAGATTTTCACCAGGCTGCTGTAAAATGCGGACTGAAAACACATAGACAAGAATGGGAGAGATCATACTGAGGAGAACATTGCTACCCCCTGGTTACTAATGGGGCCTCAAGTCCTTGTCAACAGAAAGGAGTGCCACACTTTATTACTTTGAGACACCAAAGCAGCAGCCTTCTCCATATGCAGCCCTTCTCACAGACCCAAGCAACTCTGTACCTGCAGGTCCCTAACCTCTCCACCCAAGACCTTCCAGAAGCACCCTGACACTCTATTCCACCCAGGAACAATTGGCAAATACCTGCATTCTGGTCCTGACAGGACTGAAGTACCCAAACCCTGGATCTCTGCACCCCAAGCACTGTCAACAACATTTGAGGAACTGCATATGAGACCTGCTGCCATCCAACTCTACATCAATCCCACATAATCTGGTTGCATCACCCTAGCCTAGTCTCATGACCCCAGAATCTGCACCAACTACTATCACGGCCATGCGTGTGTGCACCAGTTGTTGAGTGGCATCTGAGGTCTCTGAAATCTTTCCGCAGTACCCTTTATACTCCACCTGTTAGAAATGGGGTCTCTAATTGGCAGAGGTATGCACCTTTGTCGAAGTCGGGACCTTTCACTCCAAAACCAGACAGTCAATACACAAACTGCAGAGGCACATAGAATGGTTGAACAAGAACATGCCTACTTTCTAAAAGCCACACAGATGATGGAGAGAGTGCAGAGCAAATCAAACATTCACCCCCAGTCAAGAGATCTGGGTTAAAGCCATCATTCTTTTGCTCACCATGCCACCCCAGTTTAGACTCCGCCATATGCAAATCAGTCTTGACTCTGTGCCTCATGGGAACAGTCCAGCCCGAACTGCCAAGCCAGGTCCTCCCTGGACTGGAAACAAGCATCCTGGGACCGGTTTCGGGGCATCACCCCTCATCATTCAGGCTAGCTTGAATTCAGTGGCACAGTGAGCCCAATACCCACGTCTGAGCATACCGGGCGCACTTAGGGCGAGAAAGCAAAAGACACACAGATGATGGACGGAATGCAGAGCAAATCAAACATTCACTACCAGTCAAGAGATCTGGGTTAAATCCATTGTTCTTTTGCTCACCATGCCACCCCAGTTTAGACCCAGCCATATGCAAATCAGTCTTGACCCTGTGCCTCATGGGAACAGTCCAGCCTGAACTGCCAAGCCAGGTCCTCCCTGGACCGGAAACAAGCATCCTGGGACCGGTTTCGGTGCATCACCCCTCATCAGCCAGGCTTGCTTGAATCCAGTGGCACAGAGAGCCCAGGACCCACGTCTGGGCATACCCGGCACACTTAGGTCGAGAAAGCAAAAGACACACAGATGATGGACGGGTGAAGACTGATTTGTATATGGCTGGGTCTGAACTAAAAGGCATGGGGAGCAATAAAGAGATGGATTTAGGCCCAGATCTCTGTACTGGGGTGAATGTTTGACATTGTGCAGCATTCTGTCCATCAATTGTTCTTTTTGCATTTAGCACCCCGAGTGGGACGGGTATGCCCAGACGCGGGTCCCGTGCTCTCCATGCCAATGGAGTCAAGCTAGCCTGGCTGATGAGGGGTGATGCCCCGAAACCGGTCCCAGGATGCTTGTTTCCAGTCCAGGGAGGACCTGGCCTGGCAGTTCAGGCTGGACTGTTCCCATGGGGAACAGGGTCAAGACTGATTTGCATATGGCTGGGTTTGAACTGGAAAGGCATGGGGGCAAAAAAGTGATGGAATTAGGCCCGGATCTCTATACTGGGGTGAATGTTTGACATTATGCAGCATTCTGTCCATCAATTGTTCTTTTTACTTTCTAAAAGGGGCATTTTCAAACACACAATTTAAAAACCATCTCCCTAAAAAGATGTGCTATTAAATTCTGAGTTCAGAGAGCCTAAACTCCATTTCTCTATCTTGTCTCAATGGAAAGTTATACTTGTGAGATGTTACAAAGTAACTCCCATGTTAGCCAATGGGACATATAGCCTTTCAATAGTGAAAAACTAAATTGCCAGTATTTCATTATCAGGACATGTAAAGTACACCAGCACATGTCCTACCTTTTACATGCACTGCACCCTGCCCATTGGGGTACCTTAGGCCTACCTGAGGGGTGCCTTACATGTAAGAAAAGGGAAGGGTAGGGGCCTGGCAAATGGGTGCCAGGTCGACTTGGCAGTTTAAAACTGCGCATGCAGACACTGTAGTGGCAGGTCTGAAATAAATTTACAGGGCTACTCATGTGGGTGGCACAACCAGTGCTGCAGGCCTACTGGTAGCATTTGATTTACAGGCCCTGGCCACACACAGTGCACTGTACTAGGGACTTACCAGTAAATCAAATATGCCAATCATCGATAAACAATCATAATAACAATTTATACATGGAGCACTTGCACTTTGACACTGATCACCAGTGGCAAAGTGCCCAAAGCATCTAAGCCAGCAAAAACTGAATCCATCATACAGTCAAAAATGCAGGAGGTAGAGGCAAAAAGTCAGGGAAACCACGCCGAGGATGCCAAGGATAACAGCATGCAAGGAGCTACTGCAAAACGCCATCCTTCATCCTGGAACGTGGCATCAGGAGATAGGACACTTCAACCCTTAACGTCAAAACCGTACCATTGCTAAACAGCACTGAGGTTCCTTGGAACATGAAGTCCGGTGCTGCCACCTAGGTAACTGCACCCCTGTAATGGTCATTCACTCTACACCAAGCGTCAGGCACCACCAAGGATTCTGTAATTCGGCAGCAGTTGACATGTCACTGCACTCGAACCCCCAATGATGCAGATGATACCAAGCAGCACTCATTTTAGGGCTTAGAGTATTGAGCCAAGTGTTCTCCCTTGCTCGTGTAATTTTCAGTGTTTAATTTGTAATAGAATAAGTGCCGGTGCCCAGAGCTCTGCTCAGAAGCCCGCGGCCGGTGCTATTATATGTCAGCACGCTAAATACCAAGTCTGCATTGCCGTGAAACCACCCCAGGCATCTTTAATCACAGCCAGACACTCCCTGCCCCTTTATCTCACTCTTACAGGTTCCTGCTTTCTCCTTTGTGTCATTTTTTCCGTCTTTCTCTTCCTCCTCCTATTTTTGTGCTTCCTTCTCTTGCTTTCAGGAAACCTCTGAAGAGAAAAAATTAGTGCTGGTCCCCAAAAATAAGTGTTGGTGACCAGTGGCGGCTGGTATTTAACGGCGGTAGGGGGCGGGCCAGGGGGTGGGGGGATGGAGGGAATGAAGAACAAAAAATAAACACTTACCTGTCTGCTGTCTGCCGCCGCCGCCTCCTCTCCCTCTTCAACCGCTTCCAGCGCAGGAAGCACCGGCCTCCCAGCCTCCCGATAGCCAATCACAATGCTGCAATGCAGCGTTGTGATTGGTCTGAGCACTGTCGATCGGCGCTCAGCCAGAGAATGGGAGGCTGGGCATGTTCTCCATACAGGCTGTAATGCAGCCTGTATGGAGAACATGCGAAGTGCGCTTTACGGTTTGACCGGCCAGAGACGGCCGGCCAAAGCGTCCTGCGTACTTGGAGTGGGCAAACCACACCTCCTCTGCCCTGCTCTGTGAGCAGAGCAGCCCCGCCCCTACCCAGTTGAGCAAGGAGAAAAATAAAATGATAATAACAATGAGTTATTATCATTTTATTTTTAACTCTTTGACCTGCTCAGTGGGGCGACACTCCTCCGCCTTAGCGGAGGAGCTGCCACTGTCGGTGACCCCACCGGCTCGAATTAAGCACTGGTTCCCTTCTTCCTTGCGCTTGAATTGACTGCAGAGTTTTCTATCTTATGAGACTTGGTTCAAGCAGAAATGTATTGCGGCGACTGTAAAACTGCATATGTGCTGCAGTGCATGTGCTGTGCTAGCAACATTCACTGGCCAGTTTACAGAAACTGAATGTACATAACCATGGAGCTGCAATCTCCCAATTCTTTTGCACGAAAGGACATACATACCTCACAGAAGTTTGCCTTGCAACTGTCTGGACAGTGGACAGGCGGGAGAGAGATTTTATTTACATTACATTTTATCGCCATTTTATTAAATGAAAAATTACACATTTCACATCACCGTAAACAGCAACAAATCACGTATCTGCCCTGAACAATCTATGGTATGTGACCCCACTGCTGTCAGAGCTCCACTTGTTTTTTTCCTTCTATGGACATATACTCATGCCGAGTCCACTGAGGACTTTTCATCGGCTCATAGTTCCCTCCCTAGTGCACGGTGATCCAACCAGTCACCCCAGATTCTGATGTGATATTGGGGACCAACCCCCGATGTGCTTATGGCGATCCTCAGTGATATGTAATAGCCTACGTATCATGCTTATCTCTCCAAACTAGGTGGATGCATTTCCTCCAATGTTTTGTAATATCGCTTTACGCAACCATTAATACCAAGCGTATCAGTGCCAGTTTGCATCCATTAATGTTCAAGTCGAAGGGTTTGTTTATGAGAGTGAGTTTGGGGTCTTATTCCAGTTATCACCTCGTCACTTCCTGGAGTGTGTATAGCACTGCAGCCCAAAAGGGTCTAATCCATGTAATTTGGATAAAGTCTATTGATTGTTTTCCACATCTCAGGCACTAGATGGTGACGTGTGAGATAAGCAGGTTGTAAATATTTGAGTTGGAATGTGTGAAATTTATTGGCAATGGCAACCTCTCTTGGGGCCACCCTGACTATTTGCCATCCCTCATCTGTGAGGGTCCCTGCATCCTACTCCCAATTTTGCTGGAGAGAGTCAAAAGTGTCCAGAGTGTAAAACCCTGAGATTCAATATCAAACGACTACTTACAGTTCCTAGGATCAAGCGGTCACGAACTGGAGGTCGGCGGTTTTCCCTTAATGCAGCTAAATTCTGGAACCAGCTTCCAGACGATCTACGACTGGAATCTAGCTACCTTAAATTTAGGAAGCGGTTAAAGACCTTCCTCTTTCCGTGATCAGTCCATGTCTGCAAAGTGTCACAATAAGCGCTGGGATGCCCATGGGTAGCCATGCGCTATATAAGTGTGTATTCAATTCAATCGGTACACAGCGGAAATCTTTCTGCAATCCTTGTCTCCCATCAATAGTTTTGCTTCAGGATGATTAAAGTCAGGAAGTTTGAGAATGTCTTTGATGTGAGGGTTTAATGCACGGTTAAGTTGTCAGTCTTTGAAAAATGGATGCTTGTGCATGTCAGGGTTGGCTTGGAGATCAACACATATTGATGTCCACCATAACGTCCACGAGTTTCGAGATGCAAATATTAGTCCATCTGCGAAAACCCTCTAATGCATTTTCTTGGGTTATTATTGCCTAGAAGGATTTCTTTACTAAGCCAATTATACCAGACAAAGTTGTATTACAGTTTGCATGCAGATGGAAGGCTGTGCCCACTTTCCCACTCTACAGGAAGTGCAATGGGTGTGTGCTACTAATTGCCCATTTCTCTGTCACAAATGTGGGTCTGTGCGGGGGTCAGTAGGACCTGAAGTCACTTGTATTAGACGTGAAGACCTGTAGTATGCAGCTACATCTGCTGCTTCGATGATGCTGCCATCTTGGGATTTATAATACTGAGTCATAGCAAATCACATCATAGCCCTTGCCCAGAGCAGGGTGTGAATTATTGTGGTAAGGCAGGTGAATAATTCGTGAGGGATATCCTACAGTGGAATTTGATACAATAAACATGACAAATAGACCATCTTGACAATGGCTGCTGCCCCTGCAATGATAGCAGGAAGGGGGACCAGGAGGCAAGTTTGCTTTGCACCCTATTAATTTGCGATGGGAGATTATGTCCTAATGCATGCTCCCTATCTATGGATGCGTGAAGTATTGGAACCCCTCCCAGGCAGTCATCATGCCAGCAACCCATTGGAAGTCTGCTTCCTTAGTTACATAGACCATTGGCTTGGAACGCTTTATATTTAAACCTGAGAATGTGCAGAATGTTTTGAAGGGCTCTAGGCTTGGACCACTTGGGAAGGTGTAGAGAGATAAATAGGTCATCCACATTAAGAGACACCCAGTTAGTCACCTCAGAGGCTCACTCAAAGCCTCTGAGGGGTGCACTAATTCTCAGAGAGAGAGATAATTGAGGTCAATTTATAGTTGTGAACTCATGGTGGAGATAAGGATCTCATGATGAAAAGCAACGCGAAGCCCCAATATTCACACAGATACCCACCCTTGCACACTGCACATACACCTCGCAGTTCTCACAAGAACCATGCATTCTATTCTGGGACCTCTATAAAAGGCCCTTCACTTGAAACACACTCTCAGTCAGTGATTGGTGCTTACAAAACCTTGTTCCTCTTTCATTCTGCATTGAGCAACCTTGCTATCCTGAGAGGTTTTCCTGATCCACTCCTTTCATGGAATTCTTGTAGTTAGAGTCTCTAAGGGAGAAGTGCAGGTAGAAATAAAAACCAGCGAGGAAGCGAGGTGATCGGGTGTAGGTGCAGTGGTGGGAGCCCTCTCCATTCACACGTTTGACCAAAGGGGTCTCCCCTCCTCACTCTCCTATGGGGCTAGTAGGTCCCAACAGTTAGGGCGTTACTTTTAGTCGCACATACGGTGGTGTGTGAAATTGTTCACCACACCCAGTGGAACCCTCACCAGCATAGCACGGTAAGGGCGGAGCCCGTTTATACAATATAGGTCCTGATGAATGCCACGGACCCCTCGGGGCCAGCAGGCAGAAACATGTTGACCACTCACAGTACGGTGGGGGACAATAGAATCCCCAGTACACCGACCATTTCTTCTTTTAAACACCATACAGATGCCAGTTATTAAAATGAGTATGACATCTGTAATGGCCTTTTAATTCTCACAAAAATTTTTTTGCAAGGGCCCCCACTTAGTTTTAGAAGTGCATCCCTGTCTTCAGGTGTATGCCCGCCCTCTATCAAACCAAGTTTTTAGAGGGCGAGGACTGGTCAATGATGAAGCATGACACCAGGTGGTGTGTGAGACCAGTCTTTTACTCTTTGTGAGATGCCTGTACTCACAAGGTAGCATTTAGGTCATCATACTAGGAGCGGCTCTTTTGTGTTAAACAGAAATAAAAACTCACCTAGTTTAGATGACTTGTGTATGAGACCATGTGGCGAAATGAATGAACAACCCTATTCGCACAACTCCCCAAAACAATGATCGCTTGTGCGCCCATAGTAAATGCACTATTGATTACGTATAGCAAGCAGATGCCCAATACACTGAAGTGAGTTTTAGTTCTTGGATTCTTTTAACGAAAAGTGCAGGTGGAGGTATTGAGGAATGGAAGCAAAGAAACCCCCACAAAACAGCACAACCACCATTCTCTCCAGTCTCACTCTGGCAAAATATCTCTGTTGTTTCACAGAAGTGATACTGCCTCCTTTCCTAAATGATTCTCCTGGAACTCCATAATTTTGTTCAACTTTGCAACATACTCTGCTTGAGCATCCTGGATTTCCCAGTAGCTTACATTTGAGGATTACAAAATACAGCAGCTTGTCTACTTACTAAAGCAACTAAACATGATCACATCTCCCTCAGCCTATGCTCCCTCTATTGGATTTTGTTGATAGAAAAATCCACTTCAAGTTCTTATGCATAACCACGATGACTTTCAAGTGTATTGATCCTCATTATGGAAAGAATGATGAATCTCTTAAGCAGGGTACATGTGTGACATGACAGGACATTGAGAAAAGTCTACAGTAGGTCGGGAATTGCCTTGGCTGTGAATGCCAGATTGGCCTCATAAGGGCACTGACGCAGCAAACTGCCTAGAGGGGATGAAATAGCGAAACAGATGTCCAGTAGCAGTAGTGAGAGGAATCTAGAGGCTGTCTGGGCTGCTGTGAATGCCAGTGTGCATGAAGAGTTAATGAGATTGAATAGGTGGATGAGAGAATGTGCCTTAGTGTTTCTGGTCTAAACATATTGAATGAATTAGAACAGATTTGGAGCTCGTGGAAGATATTGAACACTTCTGTGAGTTTTCGACTCGGAAGAGAGAAACTGGGAGGGCCCTTCATATGTAAGGTATAGTGTCCAGGGGCATTGAATGGGTAGAACAAAGAAGGATTAGGCTTCTCGGAGCCATTGTTGCTCAGTCACCAGGGACATATCTGCACTCATATGCCCCAGGCGGGCTAAGGTGGCACCAGAGCCCAATGGCTAATTGCAGGAGTGGATTTTGGTGGAGGGCATGATGTAGGCAGTCTGTCTGGTCTACCACAATAGGGCTCAGAAACCTGTGGATAGGTTAAGGTATCAAGGATTGCCTCTTGCTATCACCCATTGGGAGTGCAGGTCACTAAGGGCTTAACAGAATTCTAGTTTGACCTCTTAGGTAGCTTTGAGTATTGTTTCTGAAATTAGACATGCATTTCACCCCTAGTATGCACCGAGGGAGGGGAAACCTCACTTGCCAACATATACTTTAGGACCAGTAATTGCGTTCATGATATACCTTCACCTCCCTGCACGGTGTCTAAGGGCCTGATTTAGGCCCACATTACGAGTGGTCCATAATTGGTGTGATATTTATCGTACCTGATAAAATTCAACTCCACAGAGTCCGATTTTATCAGGCACGATAAATATTACCTGAGTACACGTTTTTGGAGAATAACATGCGGATTTTGGTGCTTACCACACCAAAATCCACATGTACTAGTCAAGACTTAGAATTTTTCTCCCGATCTATTTCGACAGTGTTGACCTGTCAGAATTCATCAGGGAAAAACAAAGAGGGTGTGATAATCATCACACAACTCATAATTTGGAATCCCTTTGCAAACAGGGGTTTGCACAGGGATCGTAATTTAACCCCAAATTCTTATTGAGAGACCAAGAGTTTGGAGGATGGTTTACTCTGTTATAAATGTGACGGATATCCCTTCTGCATATTACAAGTGACATACATATAATGCACTTGCAATTAGGTAGACGGGATATCCGTCACATTTGTGATGGAGCAACTGGACTACCAAACTCTAAATCAGGCCTTAATTTCTAGATGGTGTGGTTGCATTCTAAAGGACGCTGTGTCGTTAGTGTGTTTGAGGTATAAGAACAAACCATTCTCTATTGATGAAACACTGAGGATCCATTTTTCCCTCCTGCAGTTAATGGCCGGAAGGACTATTACCAGAGTTCGGGTGCTTGAAGGGTGCTCTATCCTCCCATGTATATGTGCAAGCTTGGATAATATTTATCATCTTGTGGAGAAAAGTAGGCCTTGACTGGATGGTCTAGATGAAACTCTCTGCCATATAGGCTCCCTTACTGGAGAGAGGGCACGGATCACATCCTTGAGCATTTATGCATTTAACTATCAAGAGTTCTTTGTTCTTAAAACAACGAAGCAGCTTTAACCATGATTTTTCCACCTACCCAGATATAGGAGAGTAAATTTTCCCTCCACAGAGCCCACCATGTAGGGTTCCCCAGCTCATCCAATAAAAAGACTTTTAACTTATGTGTAACACCACCCCAAGTCAGTAACTATTTGTGAAGGAAGCCTTGACTCCTGTATTGGGGCTTGCACATTAGTGGGACCAATGGCCACAGAAGATATCCACCCTTCCTTCCCAATCTCAATATTCATTATCATGAAACCCCAGCCATCTGCTCCAGCCCATCAACGTCAGACTCCTCCAGATTGCTGAAGTGCATAAGGTCTAAGGACCACCAAATTATGGAACGTTCTACTAGTTTTAACTACAGCAGCTGGTCACTATCCTAGATACAGAAAAGCCCTCAAAGCTTTTTTTAGCCTTATACACCGTTCACATTTTGCATCTCATAGCCTGTGGTCCTGTTTGATCATTGAATATGACACAAACACAAAATATTTACAGTCCTGTATAAATGCAAAAGCTTAGCATATCCATATCAATTTTTCATTTTTCATTTTTTTTCGGGAGACAAACGCGAATGTTAATACAGTGTCATATTAATGGCTACATGCTCCCCAATGCATGCAAGGAAATTGGATCCCATACCATCTAAAATGTAATGAAAGAACACAAATTGCCACTGCACCTGCAACTTATGATAGCCACAAACCTGTGTATATATGCTCCTTCCTTTTTTTTTTTAGTATATCTCTTTATTCAATTCTGCACAGAGAAACAAACAATGTAATGCACCCCCAACATTCGAGAACATATAGGCAAATGCACAAACAGCTGTACATTAAATCTGCAGTATATATGTTCCTTTCCAATGATCTGTGCACGTACCATAAAGTAACTCTGTATCTGAATGTTTCTTATCTTTATCCAACAGGGACTCCTTACTCTTCCTTGTGGTCTGCAGAGTGGAAGTACCTTTACTCCCTGAAGAAAAATCTCTCCAACACTGGATCTTTCACATTTATTCCAGAACCTGCTCCAGCCGAATACCGCAGGTTTGAAGTTGGGAGTGTAAGAATCAGTCCGGCCAGCTACACAGATGGACAGTGGTGAGTGACTGCAGCAGAGGCGGTGGTGTGATCTGATGTTGCGTAGGCTTTCAATATGGCTGTTATCATGTAAGAAGAAGGGCACCGTGATGGTGGTGCAAGAAGTTAATATAATTTAAGGAAGAGAGAATGAAGGGAAATATCTGAAAAACTACACAAAATCTCATATTGCCAGAAGAATTGATTCGCCCTTAGGAGGTGGTATGACATTTAACAGGTGTGAACTGTAAAAAAAAAATCTACTATGCTTTGAGAACATGTAGAACCTCATGAAAGTTAAAACCCAGTTGCCTGCGGGGTACAGGAGTCTTGGTACAGTTATCACAGTATCTGCTACTGACAGAGGAAGAGTTAAAGCTGGAGCACAGACTCCTTGATACTTTAAGCATCTATCTAATAATGTGTTTATAAAATGTGTGTATTCTCCTTGAAGTTTCTCTTAGATTGTTTCGAATTGTATTGTTTTGTAGTATTTGTATTACCCATATTTGGGGAGCTGAAGTGCTTATCCACATGGGTAGCATGCTACCCCAAGTGGATGGTGGTTGAAAGAGTGTTGTGTTTGCTCTGAGCCTATGTGGGAAGTGTTTCCATGTGATGTGTGATGACCGTCGAAGTGCAGGTATTGTGTTATGGGACACAGCATTTAGTGGTGTTATGGATTAGGAATCGTGCAAGATAGACGTAAATGTCTAAGTGGTATGTTGGTAGCTTTGATTAGCTTTTCAGGTCCCTTTGTTGTGTTACTAGTTATCTTTTATGTTCTCGATCCCGTTGCCTTTGAAACTGTTTGAACTCAGACCTGCACACAAGGACACAGATGAGAGGAGAGAATGCATTGTCCTGTTCAAATATGTGGTGTTGCAAAGAAAAGAAAACCACTAATCTCAGTAGTGATGTTTTAAAATTTTTACTTGCAAAACAACATTTTTTCATAGAAAAGGTAGGCATAACACATACTGGACCATCAATAATGCAACATTTGGGCAAGGTATCACTTTCATTTGTGAGAGGCTGGAATGGTTGGAGCAGAGTCAAGCACATTGCTGACTGTGGTTTTGTTGCCAGGAACATATTATTTCTTCTTTTTTCTGCTAAAGGCTGTGGTTAGTGAGTGAGCATGCAGTTACTCTGCAGACTTGCCGTTATACAGTGACTCTTCTACCCTAAGCAATAAAAACATACGAGATGGCACACAAACAGAAATGTCAACTACTATCAAGCAGCCTACATTTCAACACAGTTGGCCACTAATGGCAAGTCTCTTTTTCTATAGTCAGACTTCACCAGGTGCTATAGGAGAGCCAACCACCTACTAGTGATTATTCACCAAATTGTACATCCTTTTGACTAATCTCAAGGAAGGTCCCAAAAATCTGAGGGTGTCATTATGAGTATGGCAGATGGCCGGTCTACCCCGCATCCTGTGCAATATTCATAAATCCCCACGGCTTGGCGGGGATCTTTTCACCAAAAGTGCTTTTGCCGGCTTGGTGATGGCACGTTTGCCGAAAATGTAATGCCGGACTTCCATCATGTTTGGCAGCCGGATGAATTTATTTTCATTTGTAGAAACAAACCCACAAAGCAGGGGCTTATTTCTGGAAATTGAACAGAGCAACGATGACCCTCTACATAACACGGCGCCCAAGCTTTGCCTCATCTGCCACATGCAAACTCCACTCCTCCCTGTCGATATATAGGCGCCAAAAGTGATACCCTCCAGGAAGCAGAGATCCTGCCAGCTTGGAAAAGACTCTGCAACAGGTGCCTTCATGCAGATGTCAAGTAGACATTTGATGGCCAAATGATATAAAGCGTCTCGCATGGTTCGAGTGGCTGCTGCCCCCAACGACTCTGGGTCAAATTAGTACCCGAAAGTGACTGGAGTTTTTTGGAGAGACCTCAAATCCTGATTGATATTAATATCAGTAACACACTCAACTCTAAATGTATATGGATGCTCCAATACCACCTCTAATTCAGCCGCAAATAATCCAACGTGTTATATACCATCAGCAGTTCGGGGGGAGGACAGATACATCCTGGACAATAACATAAACTAACACACAGTTGTATTTTACTGATTTTAATGAAACGATTGAAAAAAGGAATGAAGTGGGTACATATTTGAAGGTAAAAATGAAAGTGATGTTTACGTACTTTATTGCAGACACACCTTTTTCCGGTAGCAGAGGGTACCATATTTTGGGTAAAGCCCTTCAAATGATCGGGTGAAGCATCAGATGAGAAGCAAAAAACATCAGTAGGCATGTTCCTGGGTAGTACGGGCATAACAGACATTAGGAGGAGGAGTCAGGTAAACTTGCTGGTACATCATGCTCATTCTGAAGTCACTATGGACCTGATTACGAGTTAGGCGGTGCAGGAGTGGGACCGCCACACCAGCATCCCGCTCCCACACCTCCAAACCTGTGTGCGCACTAGATTATGACTTTTTTGTCACTGGTGGGTGGTTCACTGGCATTCCCACAGGCGGTGCCTATGAAATAGACACCGCAATGGGAATGTCAAAGCATGAAATGGCATGGACAGGTGCCATCGATGCCGTGCAGGTCCTCGGGTGCATGCACACCGGGGGGCACAACATGTGCCCCCTGCATGCACCCCATGGCACAGAGGCAACAGGGGGCCCTCTAGGGGCCCCCTTTGCTTCCTCTCCGCCAAGGTTTTCATGGAGTAGGAACTGCCATAAAAACTGCGGTGAAGAGGAAACTCGTAGACTCAAGACCGCCGCACTACCGCCAGGGATCTCTGATCCCTGGTGGTTGAGGGGGTGCAATGGCGGTCCTATCATTCAAGCCGTTATAGGGCGGTCGGACTACTGGTGCGGCGGTGACTGGACCACCACCGCAAGTCTGGCAGGCTGAGGACCGCCAGACTCGTAATCAGGCCCTATGTGGAGTACTTTTCTGATAGTAATGCTTATTTGATAAAAACAAATGCATTAGTAAAGCCAATAGGTCTGGCCTTAGAAAAGCGGCAACGGTTTGCTTACTTTTGGTAAACCTAAGCAGTATGCATTCAAAGTTTAGATGTAATGAAACGTGGAAATGCTGCTGGCTAAAGTTGGTATGGTGGCAAAAAAAAAATTTAAATCTGTTCACTCCCTAAAAATAAATTTGAAAAAAGGAGGAGATGATAGAGCCCATCTGCTCTACCACCAAAAGGGCTACTTTTTAGGCAAATGTGCACATATCCACAAACAAAATACTGTCACTCACAGTAAAAGAGTGTGTGGCTGATGTGGGCTGCCCATTGTCCCATGATCTATTTTGTGAATGTGAATGACAGATGAACAGGGTAGTGAATGAAGAGGGAAGACTGATAAATTTAATTAGAATCTTTTTTTAGAAAACATGAGGCTGGTAAGATCGCAAAAACAGATCTAAAAATATGATAATATGTGACCATAAATCCTGTGCCAGGAAAAAGCAATCAGTAAGAATAGTGTGCCAACGTGGGAAACATTCCAATTAGATTACCAATGAGGAAAATATGCCCAAGGAAATGCTGCACTAGGATAATCATACCTTCAGAAATACTGTGCCTGGAGGAGATTTGTCTATCAAAAACACTGTACAAGGTCAGTAAAAAAAACGTCCTTCTGTATAGTGGTTTAGAAAGACATTAGAATGCCACAACAGACAGTCAAGGCACTATTGTGTAAGGTAACACTCATAGAGAGCTTTATAAAAAATGTCACCATAAAATGGTGGCATGAAAAATAATACTTTGGGAACCACTATGACAGGAAAAACAAATGCTCCCCAAAGTGGGTGGTGCAAATCATGATATAAACTATTGTCGAAGGGAGACTTGTACCCATTAAACAGCTTTCCCAGAGAAATAATGCCACTAAAATAGAGTCCCTGGGGAAATGATGCATTCAACAATGAGTTTCAGGTGGATAAAGCCTCCAAGGGCTTGGTCGGTGTAATAACGATGACTACTGCTGAATCCTACAAAAGTACCACTCGCATCCTCCGAATACAAGTGACACGAAAACAAACGATCGTGGGTTTCTATGCAGTTATGCTATGTCTAAAAGAATGCAGTCCTCAGCTCGCCATAGAAACTTCGCCACTCAGAGTAAAGGGTGGCCCATCTGGTAAGTTGATTGACTGCTGTGGTGACCCATGGCTAACTTTGGGGTGCCACAGCTTTGATTCCAGGCAGAGCTGACTCATCTTTTTAGCCTCACTCCGAACAATACAGTGAGTGTGATTCATTTGAGTACTAACAGCTCCCAGCCTGTAAGCACTGACTCACAATTCTAGAAGTGTATTTCTAAAATAGTCAACATAATTCTTGAAATGTGCAGTCTACCGCAAGTGTAGTAGGGTAACATCACCGGCTTAGAGATTTCAACACAGGGGGCAGAGCAGAAATTGATACTGTGCCAAGAAGGATACAAAGGCTTGGAGGTAGAATAAAGATAGAAGAGAAAATAGGGGAATGTGGAGGAGGAAAGCACTACTCAAAGATGAGGAAAAGGCAAGCGAGAGAAGGACAAAAGTTACCTAGACAAGATGGAGGTAGTAAAATAAGAGGAGCTGGGTTAAGTATGATGAAATAGTAATAACAAAGGAAGGAACACATGGAAAGTGGATACATGTTTCTAAAGAGACCAAGCAAAACGAAGTAGTCTGGAAGGAGACGTTTCACGGCGAAAAAAACAGTTCAAGAATCTGATCTGGAAATAATTCTACAGCTGATGCTATGCACTGAGAAAGCTACTTGCTGAGGCCTCACATCTGCTTTGATTTTGGGCCGGCCAAGCACAGGTCGCAAGTCTGCCATGACCCACATGTGGGGTATTCCCTATCATCTGCTGGCAGTTTCCCAAGGACATCGGGCGAATATAGCAGACTTCACTAGTAAAGACAAGTGCACCCGCAGTGAAGGAAAACCGAAATACAATCCCGGCAACACAGAGAGGGATAATGTCTTCTTATAAACTCCTCGATGTTCCTGTTGCAGTAACCCAACTCTAGAGACTCAGTCCTTGCAGGGAGAGTCAATCAGCAATCTGATCTCAGATCTGACCCAGCAAATGCCAATTTGTAATTGGATCACTTGTGGAAATGAATACCATCTCAGCATACATCGCTTGAGGTACAGAGCCGAATTGTGGAGATTCTGTGCGATGCCAGAGGCACTTCCATGTGGAAATAATTTTCAAAGCGTGCTTTTTTTTTTCAACCTGACCTACCCACTTCTCATTTCCAGCTTTCGCTGATTGGGACTTACAGACTCATGGACCACCATCAATTCCAAGCGGTAGTTTAAGGTTCAGTCAGCAGTAGCTTGAGAGCCAACCACTCTGGTTATCATCGGGAGGATTATTGGCTTTCTCTGTCCTATTTTACATTTGTCTACATCTGGCTTGAAGTAATCTCATTCGGCCATGCAAAGGGGTGATTGTTATTTCTAAGAAATGCATTCCCTCAGGATATATTCGACAGTTGCGTCTGTCGAGCAGTGCCGCGTCTTCTGGCAGGCGGGGGTAGGAATCGTCTTCCTCAAGAGATGGATGTTGCATGTCCATGTTTGCACACTGAGTGAATTGTGGTGGGTCCTGAACAGCTTAGAACCTCATAAGACACCTATGATTCATAATGTTCTAGAGAGATTGAGGCCCTCATTATTAGTGGTCTGCTGTTAGCTGCGATCATAATCACACCCAAAAAAACTAACAGCACTGTGTTCGAAATTTGTTGGGTGGGATAATCGATTTTTACAAGTTTCCCTCAAAATGGGGCATCACATGCAGATTTTGTTGCTTATTTCACCAAAATTCACGTCAAAGTATTCTCTCTCTTTTTAAATTCAACCACTTGTAACCTTCCGAAACGTAAAGAGGTGTGCGCAGGTGTTTGCGTAGGTATTACAGTTTTCTGGAACACTCATAATGGGTGCCTTATTGTGCAAGAAAGCTACATTTTAATACAGCCCTAAATTACACCAGGTGAGCAAACTGCTGCCTGATCATTTGTCTTCCAGGGCGCGCATAACACAAAGCACTCTGATGAATATTGATTTATTTTGACCATTTTAAAAAGGTTTCTTTCCATCACTCTTCAGTTTTACGAAGTGACATGTCAGTGTTGCACTTCCAATATTTTTCAAAATGTTTTCATGCATCAGAAAGGAAGATGTTTTTTGGTCAGTTTAAAGAAACATAGATTTCACCTTTAACACTTTACTGTGCCCTACCCAAAGTGTCATTCAGTTCAAGTTACAAAATTGACATAACCTATTAAAACCTATTACAGTGATTTGTGAAACAAAGTTGCTTCATTTTTACTGTTTAGACAATTGACTGGGAAGGGCAGGCCTTTGAACATACTTTGCAAAAAAAACACTTGAAACGTCATGTATGTCACATTCTTTTTTTGTCTTTTTCCACAATAACAGGGGGCGCTGCAGCACCCCCATACCGCTGCTTCCAGAACCACTGGCTCAGGCCCGTTACTATCGAACATCATCTCGTCACCTAGCTTACATCCAAAATCGCAGTGCGCCTTCATTTTGTTTGCCACCGCTGTAGACACACTTTTAGGAGAGATGTAGAGGGGCTTGGGTCTATACAGGATCTCAGTAGATTTAATTGCACTGTGATGGATGTTCCCTTAGCAACAAGCATCTTGTAGAAGAAATGATTGTTTACTTCCGACAGTTGTTTCCCAGAATAACAAACTGACACCTGTTTGGTGGGTGGTTAGAAGACCCAAAACCTCAATGCAATATGCCTGCAAAGACAACCAAAAACACTTCCAATCCAAACAAATTGGGGTGGTGGGTCTCAAGCCACATTTACTATTGTGAGCATGGTTGTTGTGAGCGGCATTTGAGGTGAACACAGGACACCACTGAGCTTTCCAATAGAAGCTTTATTGGACCACACAACCTGGTATTGATCCACTCTCAGGAGCCAGGGTTAACTGCACGCCTTACATTCTAGAAAAGGTTAACATCATAACACATCCCCCTCTCTCTCAGGAGATACACGAACAATATAAACATGGTGAACTAAGAAATACAATAGGATTAAACAAAATAATGGAAATAAACTAAACTGAGCCCCAAAGAAGCTGAAAATGACCACAAATAAGCAACCAGCTTAATGATGAGGAATGAACAGACAGTAAATGAGAAGAATAAACCACAAGGTATTTTTCACATCACATAATCCTCCAGGTAATATGGTGGTCTGCAAACTCTTGTCTCTCTTCCCTTTCTTGAACCACCCACCTCGCCTTCCACTGGGGTGTTATCACTCTCTACAACCTCTCTAGAAACTTCTTTTCCCAGAAACAACATGCCCAAACATCCATCATCATTCTCCTTTAAACACACGCCACCTCTTTGATACAAAGCCACATTCCTGGAACTCCACCTTTCTCCTCCTTCCAACACCACAAAAAAATGCCCCACCTTTTCCACTCAGAAAGGGTTTCTAAATTTAGTGAGTCCCCCTTTCACACTTCCAGACTTAATCTTGACCCACTCACCAACTTTAATTCTGGACTCTTCCGCAGGCCTTACTGCACTCTTCCCACCGACAACAGCCATTCTTTAAGCCACGCAGGAACCAACTTGAACCCCGTTGAGCGCCCTCTCATGAGCTGAAATGGGCACTTACATGTGACACTATAAGTGGTGGTGCGATAGGCCCACACCATATCAGCTATCATCCTTTTTACACTGCAACGACTAGTGACAGCAATCTGAATGGAACCTTTGACTAATCTGTTGGCCCTTTCTGCCATATCATTCCCTTTGAAATTATATAAAGTGGTATGCGATTGTTTTATTCCACACATCTGCAGAAATTTTACCATCTCACCAGGGGTTAACTGGGTCCCATTATCAGTAATGAGCACAGAAGGAACCCTCTCCTCCTTAAGAATATTCTCCAAAATCTCTATGGTGGACCTAGTGGTGATATCTCTCAAAGACTTCACAATAAGCCACTTGGAAAGTACATCCACCATCACTACAGCAAATCTCATCTCATAGGGCAACTCCGTCATGGGAATCATGAAGTCTAAGCACAACATATGCCACAGCTTACCCAGATCCTCAATGTGACCTCCCTCCCTATTGCTGCCCAGTCTCAATCTCTTTTCACTCTCCTTACAGATGCTGCAATTTTCAACCCACCCTTTGACTTGTTCGTCTAAACCTGGAAACCAAAACTCCCCCTTGAGTCTCTTAGTGGTCAAACCCTGACCCAAATGACCTTTGTGAGCCAAATGGACCAACTTCAATCTTAAACCTTCCGGAGGCACATTCCGATCTCCCGTCATCACCACATTATCACCACACACCGACAATCCATCCAACACTTTTAAATGTCGCCTAACAGACACAGATAAAGTGCTTCCTCTCATGGCACCATTACAGATCATCTTAACCACCTCCTTGAGGACAACATCAGATTCCATTTCCTTTTCTCACTCCAACCTTGTGAAAGCACCTAAACCACTACACGCAACATGTTGGATGCCACCGCTCCTTCCGCATCAAAGCTCCTCACAGCCGGTCCATCCACCACCTCCCACTCCAATGACAACCTATAGAGGCAATCTGCTTGTACATTCTTCCACCCCTGAATGAATTCCACTACATACAATTATTCTTGCTATCTCGCAGCTAATCTGACCAGTTTTGCCGATCCTTTACCTGCCCCACTAGATGACAAGATCTTGATCAAGGGCCTATGATCTTTCCACATGTCAAATGGCAACCCCCATAAATACACCCTAAAATACTCAGATCTCCAAGCAGCAGCCAAAGCTTAACGCTCTATTACAGAATAGTTCCTTTCTGCCTGTGTAAGGGTGCGTGATGCAAATGCCCTGGTCTTTACTTTTCCTTCATGAATTTGAGCCAACACAGCAACCAAACCAGTAGCACTGCCATCCACAGTGTGTATAGATTTCAATTTCACATCAAAAGCAGTAAGAGTCCCTGCTTCACAAATTTCATTCTTAACATTATTAAAGCACCTTTGTTGTTTCTCCTCCTACACAAATTTATTTCCTTTCTGGGGTAGTTTCCTCAAGCTTTCTGCTTTATCTGCAAATCTCTCCACAAATTTAGCATAATACGCCTAAAACCATCCTCAATTGTTCTTTGTCACTGGGAAATCTAGCAAACACATTTTAGTCTTGAAACCTCCCCTGGATATCGTGTATCCCAGATACTCCATCTGTTCCATTAAGAACGTACACTTTTATCAATTCAAAGACAATTCTGCCCCTCAATTTCCTCTGCACCATTCTTAAGATGACATTGTGCTGTTCCACCGTTTCTCCCACCACCAAAATGTCATCTTGAAAATAAACAACGTTTTCAATTCCTGCTAATATTTATCATGCGCTGAAACACACTCACAGCTGAGGATAAACCAAATGGCATACGAGTGAATTGGAACGTACTTTCCGATGTTATGAAAACTGTCAATGCTTTAGAATCTTCATGTAGTTTGATCTGGTGGTAAGCACGTCTCAAATCTAACTTTGAGAAATACTTACCAACCTTCACAGATGATAACAACTCATTAATGTTTGGGAGAGGGAATGTATCTGCAACAATGTCTTGATTCAAGGATCTTAAGTCCACACAGAATCGCAGACAGCCATCAGACTTCTTGGTAATCACCACCAGAGACACCCACGGGGATGCCTCAACAGGTTCAATTATACCTTCTCGAAGCATGTAATTCAATAACCCTTTGACCTCATATCTCACCCTTACATTCTAGAATAGGTTAACATCATAACAATGGTCTATCCTTAGACACGCCATGAGATGACCCTCCATTGGCAAAATCCTCATCTGTAGACATATGTGTCTACTTGCAAGAGCTAACGGGCCAAGTAATTGTTGGGCATGGGCTATATTAAAACTGCCTAGCATAACATTGGGGTAATAGATTCTTGAGGAATCATACACTGTGAAAGAAGGATCTTGACCGAGATTGTTTTATTTTTTGTAGTCTTTTAATGCAAAAAGGTTGCTGTCACACAAACTCTCTTGATTTTTTCAAGTCTATGAAACCTTCAACCACCCCTTGGTAACCTTAATTTATCTTCTACATATATGCCCATGCTGGGGAACTATTGTTGCAGGATTATAACCATTGCTTCTATAGTATGCAGACCTTGGTGGTCAAACGGAACAATGCACATTTAAAAACAAGTGTTGGCAAAGGTCTGGTTTAGGATCTTTGCCTTAGTGCTTTAACAATCTTATTGTTAGGAAAGCTAGACCTCACCAATGTTAAATTTTGGGGAAAATATTTTTTGGTCTCAAAAAATACACATTGCTATTGTAATTCCTGGCACTTAAAGGACTACTTTGTGTGTGGATGTGCTGCTTCTGCAGAATGCTGTTTCTTACAGCGAAGTTAGTCAGTGGCTGAAGTGGGCTAACCCACTGCCTTATGCTCCAGTGGGCAGAAGAAAAATGTGAATTACACAACAGACCAATGATTGAAGAGGGCTGTTAGTATATCATCTGTATACTTTAGTCAAATCAAAAGGTCTTGGCTAATGTCAGTCCTTCAAAATATTACTGAACTGAGTGTGATCCAGGGTAGGTTTCAACCTTTGAATCTAAACATAAATTAGTGTTTTTAAAGAAATGGGGGCTGCTTTTCATGTATCTGCACTACAAATTTCAACTAATGACATATTACTTGAGCAGCTCAGTGGCAGCTTTCCTTCCTGTGGGTTTTGCAGCGAATCTATCTGCAATGCATAAATAACTCTATCATGGCCAAATAAAATTTATAAAACCAAACCTCATCATATGCACTGTAGTTTACCAAGACTTGTTTTAGACTTGTTAGACATACTAATTGGGACTTAATCGTACAGCAGGTGATCAGCAGAAATGACGTTAAGCCACTATGAATAGGGAAGTTGGAATATAACAGGGTCAAGCAAATGCTAGATCTATAAGACATAATATGCGATGAGGATGCACAAATGGCACTTAAAACATGATTGCATGCAAAGACATTCTAAAATATGGGCAAATTGGGCTCTGCACTAGGGTGTTACCATTCAAGGGACACCCTCCTTAATTGAGCAGGACAGTCACGCTATAACAGATTTTAAAACATTTACTTCTTTCCTGTATCTTCTGTTTTATTTTTTGAGAGCCAACCGGGCCCAGTCTCAGTAAAACTTGCAAAGTTGAGCAATTATTAATGCCATCACGGAATTAGGGTCGGATTGGGCTTGAATAAGCATATGTTCAGTACATCTACTCAGTTGATCACATGTGCCTTTCATTCTGCCATCAAAGTCTGCTTCTGGAGAGGAGTGTGTGACATGTTTCCTGGTGTTGACAGTGCAAGTTCACTACTGAGCTGCTCTGTTCCATGTATTTGCAGCCTTGTGGGCAAAAAGTGCAAGGGTATGGCCGCAAAAGGTGAAGCAGCATATTTGAAGTAGGAAGACTAGTGCATCGTTGACTGCTGTTTGCTGTTCCTGTGATGCGCATTGGTTGTTTACTGACATAGGGTGAAGCTCGGATCTGGAGTCGAACCCATAGGAGAGCGCATAGCTGCATACATTATGTTGTAGACGGCAGTGTTAACTTGCATCCTTTTGTCAGTGGCTGGTAAGTATCTCTCTCTGCCGTGATCTGATCATACTGGGTGCCCCTAGTGGTGAGGCTTAGAGTTTTCACACTTATATTGCCATCTTCGGACTCCCCTTGGCACTCAAGAGTGCCAACTCAAACCTCATCTGCCCTGAAGTAATCCCTCAACCCTAACTTTTCAGAGATATCTCATCCGCCCCTTTTTCCTACTCCCTTTGTCTTACTATAAATTACCACTGTTGTTCTTACTTCTATATTTTTCCTTTCCCTCTGTTTACCCTTCTCCCTTCCCTTCTCCTTTTTCCAGTCTGTGCGCTGCAGTGCAGGACTAAGGTGAGGGGTGTAAAAAGTAATGGCCACTTTAGGCTGTGCTTGAAATGTAAACATAAAAGTGCATGGTACTCACTATCCCAGAGTATCGGTGATTAATGAGGTCTCAGTACGCTCCTATTAAAAACATTGAACACTTGCGAAGAAATTATGTTACTCAGTGGTGTAACAACGGCCCCCACAGCCCCTGCAGTGCTGGGTGGAGGGGCCTGAGCTTCAGGGGGCCCCCTCAGCACAGTGCACTGGCCCAAGAGCTCCTGAGTTTGTCCGAGGGGGGGCCCCTCCATGTGCTTTGCAGGGGGGCCCCCTCATGTTTCGTTACGCCACTGATGGTACTCCCCCTTTCAAATTGCAGAAGTGCAGCTAGTCACTACCTGACAATACCTGCCCATTTAAAGCACTTTCAGCAGCAGGCAAACGTTTGACTGCTCCACTCTTGTGCAGGAGTGCAAAGTCTGCGGAGGACTCCAGGGGCCTCTGGGTGGCTGGAGACCAAATGACGCCTAAAAATCTCACTAAACGAGAGGGAGAGGCATCAAGGCCGGTTCAGGAGCACCGTAGAGAAGCCAGTGCTACACTGACCTGGTCTCTCAGCAAGGACACCATGATCGTTTAGGTTGAGGAATAAGGATCAAATCGTGCTGACGGCCCAGCATGGAAAACCAATGACTGGCTGCCAAAAGCTGGGGACCACCTTTCCCAGCCACGAACCGTTGTCTAATCTAAGCGTCTATGCTAACAGTTTTATGATGTCTCTCATTGTAGGCAGTGACATCCCAGAAAGGTAGAAACAACATCCAGTGTGTATACCAGTCACATTATGGTTTTTAACCTCCTCCCAACCAAACTTTATTTAGTAAATTTCTAGTGAAAAGTGTTGAGTTACTTTAATAAGGGCATATAAAGTTGCAATAGAGACTTCATCTAAAGCTGGAAGTGGCTTAAATATATGTAAGGAAAGTTGTCCTTATTGTCAGTCTTCATTTTTTAAATCTGTGCTCTGATGTGATGAGAACAAGCAGATCAAATTGTGGTGCCAAGGATGCTTGTAAATAAGCTTGTGCTAACTTGGAGCATGTTGAAACCAAGCTCATTCCTCTCCATTTCCTTGCATCTCATATGTCTCTTCCTTCTATGCTAAGTATACCTCTCTTCGTGCCCTTTCTACTTTCTTGACTCCCTTTGCATACTCCTCTTTCCTTTCTTCACTCTGTCCTTCACATGGTTGGTGCATAAACAATGGTTAGCAAATGGTTAGAGGGAATAGTGCACAATAAACTGATTCTATGAGTGTGGCCTCACCTTTCCACTCCATAGTGATATCCTGAGACTCAAAGGCTACATAGTCTTTTCCTGCAGTTTATTAAAAGTGCGTCATCATTATGCAAATTAACATGTTAAGTATCTGAAGATCTAGCCATAGCATGTTTGCAAGTATGCCATGGCCTCATACTGGACTGCTCCATGGTCTACTTCCATTCCAGTCTGTGTGCTGCATGTGTCTCAAGGCAGTCCAAGGGCAGATTGAGAAAAGTAGGATGTGAAAAGATATGGGTAAGGCCATGCAGAGTGTTTGCCTATCATTTGTCTTCTTTGTTTTACCATTTCTGAATCTTCAATGTATAATTCAATGAGTGTGATGAAAATGGATCATAAATTCAAAGTTGTAGGGAACGAAGGCCCACAAAATATGTCTCACCTAGGGGCCCCCAATATGCTTAAGATGTCCCTGAACACATGCCCTAGAGGGAGATACTGGATGTAGTAGGGCAATCGAGTAGTCAAAACAGAACTTCTACCTCCATATCCCCCCCATTGCCAGTTAACAAACTGTTATTGTAAACCCATTAAGCCGTAGACTGTACTTACATGAACATAAGAATGGGGCCCAGGGCTCAGTGATACATCGAATACTAGTTAAGAGAATGAAGCAGAGTTTTTAGTGGTATGTCCCTACAATAACACAACGTTCCATCTCCACAAGAAATGTTATGGTACCCAAATTCAAAAAGGCAACCTGAGGGGGAAGAAGTTTTATCTTCTCCACTGTAAAACTGTGGAATTGCCTGCCACTGTATCTAAAATCTCAGAGCAGCCTAAATCTCTTTAAGAAATCGCTCAAAACTGGGCTGTTTTCAAAGCCCTAGCTCCAACATTAGGTTGGCACTTACTACAGGTCTATTCCAATGGATTGCAGTCTAGTTCATCGCTGTTTATTGAGCGCCAAGATGCCTACGAGCATTTGCGCGCTTTATAAGTATCATTCGTTCATTCATTCAATAAAATGATATCTCAAAAGTTTGTAGTATGATAGAATATAAGCGATGTTTGTAAGGAAAATTCACTTATACATCAAGATGTGCAAACATCACTATAATTCTTCGGTTTCTCAAAAACATTAAAAATATATTAAAAGAATAACAAAGAATTGTGTTAGGTCTGAATGCCTTAAAGTAAAATTTTCTACAGATTCTTACGGTTTACTGTTTCAAGAGTGGATCAGGGAGCAGCATCTTGAAGAAAGGAGAGTGAACAAGAAATAGTTTGTGTAGCATGTGGCATACAAATGTGCGCAAACATTGATTCCTATGAATTCTTGTGTGAAAAATAGAATGAATTAACTCACTTATAAGGAGGGCCGAATTATGTTGTTGGTGTACAAATACCATTAACTCTTCCTGCAGAACTTAACAAGCATTTGCAATGCAATAGGTCTCGCAGTTACACGAGTTTAAGGTATTGGCATTATAAATAACAATGCCTTTTATTTATGTTTTTAAAAAGAAAACAAAAATAAAAGGCATTGTTATTTGCAATGTCAATAGCTCAAACTCGCGTCAATGCGAGACCTATTGCATTGCAAATGCTTGTTTCTCTTCTAGGCGTCGAACCTGTGGCCCGTGGATTGCCCCAGGATCTCGGTTCTAACCGGGTCATTCTGACCTGGTCTGAATTATCCGTTGCTTTCTCCTAGGCGGGTCGAGCCCCAGATGCCTAGTTTCATAGATCAGAGCGAAGCATAACATGCAGGATTGGATACCGTCCATGGTAAATCACTTTCCCTAAAAAAAGATAGATAGATAGAATCTAATCTGAAACTGGGCGCTAACACCGTTTCCGTCCGATTTTGAAGTTGCCACTAATTTGAAATGAGGGGCTGAGTGTTTAACTGCTTGCGCTATCTCAACAGCTGAATAAAACACAATATTCATTTGTTGAGCGCTATAACCCGAAGGCAACAATGCGCTACAAACAGTCCATAGAGCGCGCACTTTGAAAGGAAGAATAAGAAAGGAAACACCATCCAAGAAAAGAGCGCGCGCCTCGGAGCCCAGGGCCGCAGATGCTGAAGGCCTGGGGGGCTGCGCCGCACACGGAGCTCGCTGTGGTCATGGAGACGCCCAGTTACCTTTCTGTGGGCTCCTCAGACCGGAACAGCGCCTGACTCGAGCACTCCAGGGCCGGCCGGTGTGTGCCAAGACGCCTGACTCACCGGGAGGGCGCGGCCCTGCCGCGCCTGGACTGGAGATGTGCACGCGTATGGTGCGAGCAGGAGTTGTGATAACGCCGCGAGCCGTACCCGTGCACATCTCCTGTCTGTTAAGCTTCGGCACAGACAGTTGATGTGCACGCGTACGGCTTGCGGCGTTATTACAACTCCTGCTCGCACCATACGCGTGCACTTCTCCTGTCCCGCTTCCGACCCAAGTCGGCAACAATAGATCTCGCATAGCGAGCAGCGCTTTGCGCTGCATCGCTAGGCGAGACCTAAAAAATGAAGACAATCCTTTTAGATCTTCAATGCAACAGCACCCTGCCCCAAATTAAAGCAGAGCTCTGATAAACTTTTAGGAAGGAGATTTAACAGGATGTCTAAAATTGGAACCAAGCTGGTATTGTATGCTAAGCAATAATCGCTCTAATGCTAGTCCTTACACATCAGTACTGGGCAAAACATGTATAGGATGCAGATGATCAACAACAAGGTCTTGACATCCGTCAACAAACGAGGATCACCATTCGTTATCCATCAACAACATAACCTTTTTCCTGTAAGACTATGTAAATTCTTGTTGCACATTTTCCTGATTATTATCCCCCTTCTTCACTCACATTGTTGAGGAAGGTTTTGCCCTTTCATGACTTCAGGAGTATTATGCGGAGCCCTCAAGTGATAGTATCTGATGCCCAGGTTCAGCCTCGTTGTCCATGAACATTCTTCACCATGGGGCACACAAGGATGCGCTCTAGTCATTGATGTTTTCCCCACGGTTGTTGCCCACTTTTATTTTGTTCAGACCCTGTCGATAGGCATTTTTCCACCTGCATCTTCTGCATTGTTTATTTATGCAATGTAGTGCAGGTGGCGAAATGCCCGTCAGCAAGAATGACACAGCACAAAGGTCGCATACCAACATTCTCATCAGACCCTAGAACATTATCTGTTGCCAATGTATAACAGTCATATGCAATGAAGATCTTTTGATGACCAGGGCCTGTCTTATAACCCATGCACAATCTCATTATACCCATGTACAGTCTCAGATGCCATGCACTGCCACCTAGTGCTTGAACAGTCTCTGTGATGAGTTTTTCTCACTTTTTCAGTTATACTTTATGTTCTCACCTGTACCGTCTTTCCTCTGTAGGAATGTCCTAGCTATATGGAGTACAGACCATGCACTAGCCTGGCATCTTGGGGATGACTTTCGGAAGGATTCTGCTTCTTGGGCGAAGAACAAGTGTTTAGAATGGTACCATGCAGACAGCAAGCTGCCAAATTTCCTGGAAAATATTATCGACTGCCCATGTACGCTGGCTCAGTCCCGGGCTGACACTGGAAGATTCCATGTAAGTTAGTGATGTAGTCTATAAAGGTACAGAGATTGGGCTGAATACCACTGGGGTACTCCCCTTGCATTTTATACAGATTTAAGTAAGCAATGGTAAAGGCAACCAGTATTGTTTTGATATTGCTTGTTTGCTGCCATTATTGCCTTTGACAGTACTTGTAGAATTGTGATGAAAGCAATGATGAAACCAAGAGCGGCGCTTGGCCGTCTAGGATTGTTATTTTGTATACTTTCAAGAAAGCTGTCAAGCTGCATGTATACTCAATGTGATAGCCTTCTAGGAATTTTACATATAATACTGTTTTAATATGGCAGTCATGTTGTCCTTATTGTCAACATGGCAGCATCCCTGAGTTATCAAAATAACATTCCAAGATGGCTGCCAGCCACTGTTGCACATACTAATGTTTGCACCACAATTCTACAAGACTTGGTAAGCGAATAGTAGCAGCGGTAGGTTTCAGGCAGAGGGTGAAGGAGGAGAGAAAGAGGCGCAGGAGAAAAGGAGGGTGACTTAGTGCCAGCAGTCCTTGGTGTCCCAAGAGTAGGAAGGAGGAGGCAGAGGGAGGAAGACAGTGTGATATGGAGGCTGAGAAGCATGCCTACTAATGATAGGAAAGGCCGGGTTGAGGAGAAGGAGGACTTAAAGATCACAAACAGAATAAATACATCATGCCCCCCAATCAGGGCAATCTTATTTTGTCACAGAAACATTCTCTTAATTTGGTGGTTTGCTTCTCTAAGATGAATTAAAATGCAGTGCGAGTCGCCATAGCGATTTCCTGAAAAATGCTGCTGTTTTTTTTTTTTTTTAAGTTTTATATATTGTGAAAACGACTTGAAGGTATCAGAGAGCTTTACATGAGCACCATTTACATTACAGACGGACACATTCATTTTTGGTAGGCATTTTTGTTTGCTGTTGTACCTGAAAAATCATTTTTGGTGACAACTCCCTACCAGAATGTTGGGGAACAATATATTTATCAGACTAGATGCCACAGGGCTGGCACAACAGAAACTGCTGCCACCCTTATGGTTCAGCTGTCCGTCTGCCAAATTCTAAACTATGCCCATACCAGTTGCCTGAGATGCAAGAAGCGGGATCAATTATTTCTTGTCTTATCTTTCTCAAAAAGAGTCTATGCCTTTCAGTCAAAAAATCTTGAGCTTCCTTTTAGTGTTCTGCAGGGTGCTGCTGTAAGCCCAGCACTTTTTAATATATACATGGCATCCCTCGCCAAACTGCTTCAGTCTTTTGGCATACAAATAGAGTCAAACACCGATGACACCCAACTGGTTGTTACGCAATCTAAATCTATCCCTCAAAACCAAGACAATTTGACGTCCGTCTTCTATCTGTGTGAATTTTAACAGAAATAAAACCGAGATCTTGCTATTTGATTTGTCATCTTCTGGGGTCTTTGGACTGGTGGCCAGAAGAGCTGGGCTTCCCTCACATTCCGCCAGTACTGCTCGAAATCTTGCCATAACAATTGTCTCTCACCTATCCTTCTACACCCCTATCAACACAGTCTTGTCAATGTTTTTTTCCTTCCTTTAAGCTCTGAGAAAAGTCTTTGACTTTATTCCAGCTGAGACACTTAAAATGGTCCCTACCTTCAGGTCTAGATTATGGCAATTCTTTATAACTTGATTCCCCAAAGTACTTGTTGAAACTTCTCCAAACTGTTTGAAATACAGCTGGGAGACTAGTCCTTATTATTCCTTATCAAACATTTATATCTGCTTCAATGAAACGTTTGCATTGGCTTCCTATCTTCAAAAGATTGTAATTTAAAACTCTTTCCCTGACACACAGGGCTCTAGCCGGCACTGGCCCTAAATATCTACAGCCTCAATTTACTCCTTACCTTCCAGTTTGAACTTTGGGATCACCAGGAAGTCTCTTTCCCTCCCACGGTTTCATAAACCATGGCTGGGAGGCCGCTCTTTTTGCTGTCTTATGCCTCAAGACTTTTAATGTCTGGACATTCCTTTTGAGTAACTGTGTGCACTTAATTAGCAATTTTTCATTCATTCATGTGAAGAAATTTCAGATGCACTGAACTCGTGATTTACACCTCAGATGTACTGAACTCGTGATTTCCTAGAGTGCCATCTCTCTGGAGCCACCTTTGTTTTTCCCCAATTGGTTACTTTTGCTGTGCCCTGGCGTATTTCCCACTGAGGCCTAAACCTTACTAAATTAAAATGAGGATATAGATTTGGGAATAGACACACATTTTTGCATAACTGATGTCACCTGAAAGTGGGTGGAGTCAGGAATAATGGTGATCTTAGCAAGACATCCTTCCAAAGCCTGCCTTACTTTAAGGAATTTGTGCAATTCTGAAAATCATAATGTTTTGGTCAAGAGGGTCCCATAGGTTTTAAATAACTATCAATTCAAAATTCCTGATTGCATCTAGCTCTTGGTTACTTTTCCCAGCTTTCTATATGCATAACAATGTCATGTTTGTGATCTTCCCTTTCCACCCCATCATAGTCATTGTGGCCATTCAAGTCATGATCCCTCTTCCAGTTGCCAATGGAAACAATCCTCACAACTTCCACCATACAGCAAGTGAACACAAGTTTTCCTCCATTATTTCTTACTATATGTGGGTCAAAGGCTTCTCCTGTGGCATGTGGATCCCTTCATTCTCTCCAGCTGTGAGATGCAATTGTAGATTCTGAGGTTAGGCAGTGAGATTCTGCCATTATATACACCTATTTTTAATGCTTGCAACAGTTTCCTGAGTGACACCACCCCTCTGGAGTAAACACTTCAGTTCACCATCCACCCGCTTTGAGGACCAAGGACGGTATGCTGGAGGATACACAAAGCCCCCGATTACGAGTGGGCTGGTCAATTCCAATCCGTATTTAAACCCCTGTTTACCCATGGGTCGGAATTATGAGTTTGGCTGTATTTAATGCATCTGATAATTATCATATGCGCTAAATACCTCAGCTGTCGTTAAATTTCATCAGGTTAAACCTGTTAAAATTTAACATGGCAAATTGTATTGTATATACCATAACATGCAGATTTTGGTTAGTTAAACACCAAAATCTGCATGTTATTCCCCACAAACTTGTGGTAGGTATTATATATCACACACAATAGATAAAGTACCCAATGGTATCATTATTTATCATGTGGGATAAATAACACCTAAACTCATAATCAGGTCCACAGAAGTTTAGTTAAGACAATCATCTTGAATAATGATGCTGTTTCCAACAGGGAGGGTGCCTAGTGTCTTCAATAAATGTATTCTTTCCCACCTCTAAATACTGCGTCTCAACACTAGTTAAATACTTTATTACACATGTATTCAAACCCCTCCTTCTACAGTGTTTGTTTCTCATACAGTCAGGTAATTTCCTCACAATCCTGGACCAGATATATAAGTTATTGTAACAGTTACTCTGGTAGCTGGAGTGGATACCATGCTCCTTTGCCATGCCTAGTAATGTGGAGATAATGAACTTGGTGTTTCCTGTACTGTGTCACCTGACTATAATGACACTCACTGCTCTATGCTGATATTCCATCTAAACCCAGCAACAATTTATACAACCTGATCCAGCAAGTCAGAAGCTCCAGTGCCAAACAAATAGATAGGAACTGAGTGCTCACCTCTGCCCTCCCTCTCTAGCTCAAAGATGTGATACCAATATTAATTTTCTCAAATACAGAAACTGCCACTTAATACTGTGGAGTAAGCAATCAGGCAGCTCTTAAGAACACTTCCATTATCTTTAAGTACCCCCCCCCATTGCAGGCAATAAGATGCCCTGTGAAACTTTGAGTTATTGATTAACTATCAATCTCCCTATACTAATTCACCATTAATCCTTTTTTTGTTCCGGCGTAGCTCACTACTCGTCGAAAACCGCTTCAACGCCTCATCAGGGGTAGTAAGCACTATATAAATGCAATTACAATTACCATCGTGCATTGTGCATCTCATATTTCCACAAGTGGGTATGCCTCCTCCTCTTGTTTACTCAACAGTACTGTCTTATCTGCACATCATAAATCCATCTCTTGGTCTCTATGCACTGAACCTTGTAGCCCCTGTCATCAAGTTATGAAACTCCTTATTTTTCTGTTTTGTTGTCACAAATGTCTACAGTTTATGATGACTAACATATTTGTGCTCTATGCCTATGAATAAGCATTCCACTTATCGGATTGTCCATTCCTTCTGTTTAACCCTTAAGAGGCCCATGGCATGCGTCTGTATTGAGGACCCGTATATGTCCTAAAAGGTCTCTTTGGAATAGCCTGATCCCTCTTTGGCTATTCTTGTGATAATAGCTGTAAATGTCCTTCACGTGCTCTGTTTTATGTCTCCACATAATGTTTCCTCTTCTCCTCATTCCTCCCTCTCTCGCAGCCAGCAGTGAATGATCAGGAACCCCACAGGCAAAAATACTCTGCCACATATTCCTCCCCTAGCAAAGAGACCATAAAATAGTCTATCCTTGAAATGGTTAGGTCTCCCTGTGAGACGGAATACTGCCCAAATGTCCTTTAACTCCAATGTATGCAGTACTGCCCCTTCTTGGCCTCTTTTGACTTCTTGGCCTCTTTTATCTAACCCAACTTCCATCCATGATAGCATAATCCATTTCCCCTTCTACCAACGGATCAATCTGGCCCATGGTATCAACCTGTACACTCTTTCAAGCTCAATTGTTCAGTGTTAGCGGCCATAAACATATAGAATTGAAAGCCTTTGTTCTTTTGCAAACTATTTCATAACCGGCCAAATGATCAATGTGTGATATTTCTTTTGAGAACACCATATTAGTTTTAATCATCTTCGTAGGCAGTACACCACTCAGCGTGGTCCCTCAATCCATAAACATCCTACATCATGACGCTCTTTTCTATCAACCGGCCACATTCATAAGTCTGAATAAATTTCGCGAGGACCGTCATTTCGGTTCATTTTCAGCCAACAATACCATCTGTTGTAATTGCAGTAACAACCTACATGATCTCTGAACCTCACACCAACAATCCCCAGTAGTAGACTTTCAGCCATCCCTCCATACCATATGAGTGCCCCAACCTCATTAACCTGTCAACTTTTCAAAACCCCTCCAGCTCTCCCACATTCCCCTTAACTTTTGTGAATTTATCACTAATGTTGGTGTGCATACCCCCTCCCAACTCTCTCGCTTCTTTTATATAATGTGTGATAGTTATTCTTCTGCTGCTGTATATTGGCTAACAAACTACCCCTACTAACAATTATTATACATTTGTATGTGCCCTTTCCTTAACTATCAATGACAGAAGCTCTCCAGAGCCCTAAAACCACCCTTACTCATTTGTCTGCTGTCCCATTCATAAACCGCGTGTTCATGGGGTTGTTTCTCATCATACCGTCTTCTTCTCTTAAATTGCTTGAGTGCCCCATCTCTTACTGTATCCCTTTGTGCTATGTCTATTTTCCTACTTTTGTAATATCTTAGCAGCTGATTTCCTTTGCTCCTTTGGGTTTTGTTCATCTCTCTTCTCCATTTCCATGCCTTTACATAGGAAACAAAATTAACAGGAGAATCTTTCATATATGAATTATTTTTAATCATGCTCGAGCAATGAGCATATAATAAATTTGTACCACCTCAGTTTTCTCTTCACTGCATCACAGGGCATCTCACTTTTTGTGCCTGTAGTAAATAGTCATTTAAAAGCAGTACAGTATTTTTGTCTGTCTTTCGAGAATGTGCTCTTCCTGCCTCCCTTAATGTTATATTATTTGTCACTATGGCATTTCAAGTCTTGACTCTATCAGCATGCTCAAGAAAAAGCAGTTGGATAGTTTTTTAGAGTTCTGTCAGCCTATGCCTCCAAGAAGTGCTCCATAGACTTTCTAGCTACTTAGGGATTCCAAAAACTCTTCTTTCTTTGGATTTGCTCTGTGTTAGACCTGGCTTTTTCAGCGAGTTTATCCCCAGAATTTTTGCTTTTTGTCCTCCTGTTTCTGACCTGTTTTCGTTGATTTTATGACTCTGGTCACTTTACCACTGCTGATCAGTGCTAAAGTGCAAAGGCTTTCCCTGTAAATTGTGTTTATGGATTGGCGTTTCCATGAGTGGCTTATTTGATTTACTACTAAGTCCCTAGTACAGTGCACTGTGTGTGCCCAGGGCCTGTAAATCAACTGCTGCTAGTAGTGGGCAAAAGAACAATGGATTTAACCCAGATCTTTTGACTGGGGGAGAATGTTTGCATTGTCAGCATTCCGTCCATCATTTGTTTGCTGTAACACTTTTCGCCTTAAGTGGGATGGGTATGCCCAGACGTGGGTCCCTTGCTCACTGTGCCACTGGATTCAAGCTAGCCTGGCTGAAGAAGGGTGACATACCCTGAAACCGGTCCCAGGATGCTTGTTTCCGGTCCAGGGAGGACCTGGCCTGTCAGTTCGGTCTGGACTGTTCCCATGGGGCACAGGGTCAAGACTGATTTGCATATGGCTGGGTCCAAACTGGGGTGGCGTAGTGGGCAAAAGAACGATGGATTTAACCCAGATCTTTTGACTGGGGGAGAATGTTTGCATTGTCAGCATTCCGTCCATCATTTGTTTGCTGTAACGCTAGTAGGCGTGCAGCACTGATTGTGCCACCCACACAAGCAGCCTTTCAAAGGGCTCTCAGACCTGCCACTGCAGTGTCTGCACGGTGCAGAGACATAATATTGAGTTTTTTATTTTGACCTACATTAATATCGAGTTTTAAATATCGTAGGGACAGAATATCGACATCAAGAATATCGGTGACCAGAATATCGACCTGAAGGTAAGAAATATCGTTTTTGTTAATATCGAAAATAGTAATATCGATAGCAAAAATATCGATGTTAATAATATCGATGTTTATGTTTGTGTTATGTATTTTAGTATGTATTTTATATGTATGTGTTCCACATGTTTTGTTATGTTTTGTATTTTTCTTTAAATATATATGTATTAATTGTTTAGAAGTTAGTAATTTTTTTTAAAGTCAATTTTGCGTTTTAGTACCGTAGCGGGTTGTGGGTTTATAGGGGAATAGGGTGGGAAGTAATTTAATTATAGTAAATTAAATCATAATTTTTAGAAATTATTAATTATTTTTAAATAACTTTTGCATCTTAGTTCTGTAGTGGGTAGTGGGTTTATAAGGGAATAGGGTGGGAAGTAATTTAATTGCAATTAAGTCATTATTAATTTTAATTTATTGGTATTGATAATTAATTTATTGTTAATTAATTATTAATTGGTAATTAATTTTTATTAATTGATTAATTGATAATTATATTAAATGTGTTAATTTTTTATTGGAGTGGGTTGTGGGTTTATAGGGGAATATGGTGGGAAGTAAATGAATTATAATAAATTAATTAATAATTTTTATTTTTGGTATTGATAATTAATTTATTGTTAATTAATTATTAATTGGTAATTCATTTTTATTAATTATTATTTTTTGGTATTGATAATTACTTTATTGTGTATTAATTATTAATTGGTAATTAATTTTTATTAATTGATTAATATATTAATTGTGTTAAATTTTATGCGGAGTGGGTTGTGTGTTTATTGGGGAATAGTGTGGGAAGTAATTTAATGTTATTAAAGTAATTATTAATTTTTATTTATTGGTATTTATAATTAATTTATTGTTAATTTATTAATAAATCATTATTTTATTTAAATAATTATTTAATTGATAAGTATGTTATTTTTAACCCATACGCTATCCAACACTTTCCCTACTGTTGCACTCTCTGAAGTGGGAATAGTAATTTTTACCCCTACGCTATCCAACACTTTCCCTACTGTTGCCCTCTCTGGAGTTGGAATAGCAATTATAACCCCTACGCTATCCAACACTTTCCCTACTGTTGCACTCTTTGGAGTTGGAATAGTAATTTTTACCCCTACGCTATGCAACACTTTCCCTACTGTTGCACTCTCTGGAGTTGGAATAGTAATTTTTACCCCTACTCTATCCAACACTTTCCCTACTGTTGCACTCACTGGAGTGGGAATAGTAATTTTAACCCTTTCGCTAGCCAACACTTTCCCTACTGTTGCACTCTTTGGGGTGGGAATAGTAATTTTTACCCCTACTCTATCCAACACTTTCCCTAATGTTGCACTCTCTGGAGTGGGAATAGCAATTTTTACCCCTACGCTATCCAACACGTTCCCTACTGTTGCACTCTCTGGAGTTGGAATAGTAATTTTAACCCTTTCGCTATCCAACACTTTCCCTACTGTTGCACTCTCTGGGGTGGGAATAGTAATTTTTACCCCTACGCTATCCAACACTTTCCCTACTGTTGCACTCTCTGGAGTGGGAATAGCAATTTTTACCCCTACGCTATCCAACACGTTCCCTACTGTTGCACTCTCTGGAGTTGGAATAGTAATTTTACCCCTACGCTATCCAACACTTTCCCTACTGTTGCACCCTCTGGAGTGGGAATAGTAATTTTTGCCCCTACGCTATCCAACACTTTCCCTACTGTTGCACTTTCTGGAGTTGGAATAGCAATTATAACCAACTATCCAACACCTTCCAACACCTTCCCTACTGTTGCACTCTCTGGAGTGGGAATAGTAATTTTTACCTCTACGCTATCCAACACTTTCCCTACTGTTGCACTCTTTGGAGTGGGAATAGTAATTTTTTTCCCTCCGCTATCCAATATTGTTCTGTATTGTTTTAGTTAATGTTGTGTATAATTTATTTTTAAAACATTAAAAATATTGTAGTTTTTTAATTTGTTATATATATTTTTTATAATTTTATTTATATTATTTTTGTATGTGTATATATGTATTTATAATATCTAAAATGTTTTTAACAATTTATAACTTATTAAAATTATTATTTATGAATATTATTAAGTAAGTATATATATTATATTTTATATGTATGTTTAATTTATTTTAACATTATATGTATTAGTTATTATTTTTAAACATTTTAAAATATTTTTAACTATGTTTCTTTTAATTATATGTATTATTTATTTTATTTTACATTATTTTTTTAACATTTAAATAAAACGATATTTTTTTACAACAATATTTTTGACATCGTTATTTTTTTCTCGATATTTTTGTACTTACCATGATGTAGATAGGATGCTGATATTCTTGACTTCGATATTTTTGTCACAATATTTTTGTACCTCGATACTGTTGTAGTCGATATTTTGTCAGTGATTCGTCTGCACACAGGTTTTACTGCCATGTCGACCTGGCAAGTGCACCCACTTGCCAGGCCCTAACCATCTCTTTTCTTACATGTAAAACACCCCTCAGGTAGGCCCAATGTACCCCTATGGGTTGGGTGCAGTGTATGTGAAAGGTAGAACATGTACTGGTGTTTTTGACAAGTCCTGATATACAGTGCATTTCGTTTTTCACTATTGAAAGGTTATCTGACCCATAGGATAGACTGGGAGTTTATTTATAACATCTTATAAGTAAAGCTTCCCATTGGGATAAGATAGAAAGGTGGAGTTTGGTATCTCTGAACTCAGAATCTATTAACATATATTTTAGTAAAGATGGTTTTTAAATTGTTTGTTTGAAAATACCACTTTGAGAAAGTGGGTATTTTCTTGCTTAGCCATCCTGTGTACCTCTGCTGGTTTGTGGGTTGACTGTCTGGTTTTGGAGTGACAGGAGCTGGAGATGTGCATTCTTTTCAGACAGCCACTTGGGGGGTTGAGGTGTGTCCTGCCTTTCCTGGATGAGTCAGGGCTGGGCTGAATGGACCTAGGCTGCATTTAGAGTAGTGGGAGGGGATTTCCCTGCACCTAAATAGGCCTGGTCTGCCTCGGATAATGCTGTCTCCACCTCCTGCCAGGACTCTGCGCCAGTGAGGACAGAACTGGTTTGGACTGGGCAAGAGCTTCTTGCCACAAAGAGAACAAAGACAAAATGGGGGTATACGTAGTGGACCTTAAACCCCAGAACTTTAGATTACTTCACGACTCAAGAGGAACCTCTGCCAAGGAGAAAAGCTGAAGGAGAAGTACTTCCCGTTTGCTGTGTGCTGTCTGGGGTTGGCCTGCAGTGGCTGTTTCTGCCAAGGAGAGGACCAAGACTTTGCTGTGTGTTGTGTATCCTGCTTGAAGAAGGTCTCCAAGGGCTTGGTGTAGAGCTTGCCTCCTGTTCTGAAGTCTCAGGGACACAAAGACTTCACTTCATGTGTCCTCTTGCACCTGAAACTGCTGTTTCAGCTGCCACAGAGGGAAATAGCAGCACAGATGCCGGCGAGCGGCACCGTGACCTGCAACAAAGCACCGCTCATGAAGTGCATGATGCACCGCCCTAGCACCACACCGCAGCCCGACGCCGCACCGTATCGACTTTGATGCTGTCACCGAGGCCTTTGCTTGCACCGGAGCCGAGTGCACCGCTTGTGACGCTCACGACCCACCGCTCTGACTCACATCGCAACCCCGACATCACCGACACCAGTGCTTCATCATCGCCGAGTCGATACCTGACGTGGGTGACCTCCTGAATCGATCGACCCCGCATCGTCGTAAGGAACCAACGCCTTGATGCCAACACAACGTCACCTTCCCGGCAACAGTAAAGAACCGATGCCTCACCTCCCCTGCATCGCAGTAAGGGACCGACGCCTCACCTCCCCTGTGGTCGTAAGGAACAAACGCTGCCCGGCGTCAACAAAGCATCACCTCCCCGACTCCGTGCACCGTCTTTGTTTTCTTCGTTTGCCAAGGTACAGTTCTTTGGGCTCCATGTGACTCCAGGCCCGACGCAACGCACCTCGCGTCCGGCACCGTACTTTGGGATTTTTATCTGTCGTCTCGACGTTGTAATAGCCCAAGGTGGAACTATTTGTTGCTAAGAGCTTTATTTTTGTGAATAACATATTTTTGGTGATATCTTGATGTATATATGGTGGATTATTGTCGTTTTGGTCTTGTTTGGTTTAGATAAAGATTTCCTATCGTTCTAAACTGGTGTGGTGTCCATTTGTAGTGTTTTCACTGTGTTACTGTATGTGTGCACAAATGTTTTACACACTGCCTCTGAGATAAGCCTGTCTGCTCGTGGCAAGCTACCAAGGGGGTGAGCAGGTGTTGTCTAAGGGCGTAACTCCCTTATCCTGACTAGAAGCAAAGGTCCCTACTTGGACAAAGGTGCAAACCATTGCCAACTAGAGACCCCCATTTCTAATACCCTCAGAGTCTATTGTACAATATTTTAGCTTCTTTGTTTTATGTTGTAGTAGTGTTATGATAGTTCTTTAGTTATCATGCCTCCTACACCTGCTGTATGAATTGTCCCGTACTCACGGACGTGAAAAAGTCCTTCAATGCTACAAAGTGCCTCATGAACACTCTGCTCATAAAATAGTCAAATGAATTCCATATTTTTCTCATACAAATGTCATTAAGTCTTACAATTCTTTATTATATTTCTTCAGGCTTGCATTTGATTTTAATTATAGTGTGACTTTAACCTTCATTTACTCAGAAATCAACTCTGTTTTTTTGCAAATCATCCACAATGTTTGTCAGATGTAGGTCCTTCCTCAGAAGGGTTTAATGTTCTACACCAGTGGTTCTTAACCTTTTGACTTCTGTGGACCCCCACTTAATCATTACTGAAACCTGGGGACCCCCACTGAATCATTACTGTTGTCTGGGGACCCTCACTAAGTCATTACTGGAAGCCCTGGACCTTGGCCTAAACATTTTCAATTATTTGAACCACAAAACAATACACAAAAAATACAGAAACATTCATTAAATAAATGCACTAATTTTTTTCATTTTCATTTCAATCTTTATTTCGATCGCACTGATCATAAAAGACAATCGTGTTGTTTGCAATATCTTTGTAAAAAGCTAAAAGAATAAAAACATGATTTTGAAATGGTAAACAATGATACAGCGACATCTCTTGACAAAAGACAGTAACATAAAAGATATTTACAGTGCTTGATCGAAGAGTCAATAAAAACCAACCAGTTAAAAAAATTGCTAAAAACAGTTAATAACATAAGACTGAGGGGCCGATTCCGATTCAGGCCGGAAATCACTCCGACTGAGCCGGACCCGGAGAGATTTCCGACCGAATCGGACTCTGGCAGTCCGACCGAACGAGTACGATGCGCACGCATGCAATCGGACTCGAGTCGGTCGGACTCCGGACGTACAACGCGTACGCGGGCTCCCATTGACTCAATGGGTGCGAGGCGAACAAGGGTGCCCCCTACAGCGGGTACGCCTTGATGCGACTCGCGGCGTACATGCACAGGTAGGGGGGACCCATGGGTCCCCCCTGTGTGCGACTCGCGCGGCTACGCGTACAGGGGGGTCCGACACGGACCCCCAAAGTCCGGCTCCGACTGCTCTTTTGAGCCGGACGGCGCGAGTCGGTCGGACTGCTCGCGGCGCGCATCGTACTTGCCCGGCCGGGGAACGTCTCCATTGCGCGGTGCGAGTCGTGTCCGTGCGAGTCGGTCGGAGCGGTTCGGACCCGCGTACGAGTCGGTCGGCGATTTCGCGTGCGCTCGCGTCGTACTTGCTCGGCCGGACGCACGTACGAATCGATCGGGTAAGAGGGCTCCGAATCGGATCCGGTTAAGCCGAATCCGATTCGGTGCCCTACCGGCCGAGATCGGAATCGGCCCCTGAGTGTTGTAACTAACATGCACCCAATTTACCTAATCTTTCACTTGATCACAATAGTAGCCAGATACTAAAGTTAATCTAGACATGGGTATATCTGTACATGAGATAAAAAAGGAGAACCCGTAATAACCATTGAGCTGCCGAGGCAGTGGCAAGTACATCATACTAAGGGGTCGATTCCGATTCGGGCCGGAAATTTCTCCGACCGAGCCGGACCCGGAGAGATTTCCGACCGAATCGGACCCGTGCAGTCCGACCGAACGAGTACGATGCGTCCGTATGTTATCGGACTCGAAGTCGGTCGGACTCCCATTGAAGTCAATGGGAGCCGGTCGTACAACGCGTACGTGGGCTCCCATTGACTCAATGGGTGCGAGTCGGACAAGGCGCCCCTACAGCGGGTGCGCGGCGAAGCGACTCGCGCCGTACACGCACAGGTAGGGGGACCCATGGGTCCCCCTGTGTGCGACTCACGCGGCTACGCGTACAGGGGGTCCGACACGGACCCCCAAAGTACGGCTCCGACTGCTCTTTCGAGCCGGAGTACGCGGCTCGGTCGGACTGCTCGCGGCGCGCATCGTACTTACCCGGCCGGGGAACGTCTCCATTGTGCGGTGCGAGTCGAGTCCGAGCGAGTCGGTCGGAGCGGTTCGAGCCGGGAGCGAGTCGGTCGGCGAATTCGCATCGTACTCGCTCGGCCGGACCCGCGTACGGTTCGGTCGGGAAACAGGGCTCCGAATCGGATCCGGTAAAGCCGAATCCGATTCGGAGCCCTACCGGCCGAGATCGGAATCGGCCCCTGAGTATTGCTACCTGACGTTGTCGCCCACTGCTTTGTAAAGTTGGTACGAATTCTCCACGTCCAGCTTAAAAATTTAGCAATAGCTATGACAATAGACTCAGGGGCCGATTCCGATCTCGGCCGGTAGTGCTCCGAATCGGATTCGGCTTTACCGGATCCGATTCGAGCCCTGTTTCCCGACCGAACCGTACGCGGGTCCGGCCGAGCGAGTACGATGCGAATCGCCGACCGACTCGTCCGGGCGTCCCGACCGCTCCGACCGACTCGCTCCCGGCTCGAACCACTCCGACCGACTCGCTCGGACTCGACTCGCACCGCGCAATGGAGACGTTTCCCGGCCGGGTAAGTACGATGCGCGCCGCGAGCAGTCCGACCGAGCCGCGCACTCCGGCTCGAAAGAGCTGTCGGAGTCGTACTTTGGGGGTCCGTGTCGGACTCCCTGTACGCGTAGCCGCGCGAGTCGCACACAGGGGGACCCATGGGTCCCCCTACCTGTGCGTGTACGGCGCGAATCGCTTCGCCGCGTACCCGCTGTAGGGGGCGCCCTTGTCCGACTCGCACCCATTGAGTCAATGGGAGCCCGCGTACGCGTTGTACGACCGGCTCCCATTGACTTCAATGGGAGTCCGACCGACTCGAGTCCGATAACATACGTCCGCATCGTACTCGTTCGGTCGGACTGCACGGGTCCGATTCAGTCGGAAATCTCTCCGGGTCCGGCTCGGTCGGAGAAATTTCCGGCCCGAATCGGAATCGACCCCTCATTGGTGTTTGTCTTCAATATTCGTAGAGCTATGGCACATGACCTGGTACCCATGTTAATACAGATTGGTCTTAACCATTTGTCCCGAGGAGCCTTATAGGCGGGAAATCCAAATAGGATGTGTGGTACTGTCTCATCCTGCTCGGTACAAAATAAGCATTTACTATCAGAGATGATATACCACTTTTGAGTGTAGGATTTGACCGTAAGTATGCCTACCCGAAATTGATAGAATAATCTCCTATCATTGGGCTTGGTTATAATATCCCAGAAATCTTCATACATAGGGTTTGGCTTGTGTTCTAAAACAATACCGGTTAGTGAGGTGCTCTTAATGGTATGTATACTATTTGCTTTAACCATAGACCAATAAGCTTCCTTGTAATCTTTTTTTTTTTTTTAGGGAAACTGATTGCCGGCTTGATCTTCCCACAGATGGTTCATGCCCATGTTCACCAAAGTGCACTTCACCTTTTGAAGCCAAGTAATCTTACAAGATGTATCGGCGGCTCTAACATCCTTTAGCGCATTGGCGTAGTGTGATAACTCCGGGGTAGACAATAATCTGCGCCAAAATGCAATTGGTCTAAATCTTGCTGCCTCATCCAGGGTACTACATCCCAGGTCAAAATATAGGGGCTTGAGTGGAGTATTTTGCGAGAGACCGGTGAGGCCTCTTACAAATTTATTCTGTGGTATAACTAACGATGACAAATTTTCAAAGCCCCAGAGTTCTGCTCCGTAGAGAGTGAAGGCCCTAACTTTGGTGTTATAGATCTTTAGTACTGGGCCTATCGGCTTAGTTTGCGAGAGCCTGTGTTCTTTTAATAGTGCTCCTTCCAATTGACAATGTTTAAGGGCCATAAGTTCGATCTGTGGCTTCCAATTTAGCTTTCTACCTAGTGTTATCCCAAGATAAGTAAAGACGTCAGTTTGTTCTAGTTGCTCCATGTTCATAGAAACCCTTCTCTTAACATCTTTGTGTTTGTGGAAGACCATGAATTTTGTTTTATTCACATTTATCACCATTTCGTGGTCTTTACAGAAATCCTCAAAACGCCTCAGCGCTCTCTGCAGCCCTGCTTGTGTTTTCGAGATAATGAGAGTATCATCGGCGAACATAAGTATCGGTACCTTTGTACCTGCGAGGGAGGGAGCATCTGTAGGGTGTGTAGAAAAATAATTGACAACCCCATTTAAAAATAACGAAAATAGGGTTGGGGCCATAACACACCCTTGGCGAACCCCTTTTGATACTGGGAACCGATTGGTGGTATTGCCCTGTGCTACCCAGCGAACTTGTGCGAAATTGGCCTCGTGCAGTCTCACAACAACTGATAATAGCTCTGGTGGCATCCCTAAATCTTCCAAGACTGCCCATAACTTATTGCGTGGGACCATGTCGAATGCCGACGAAGGCGGCATAAATGGTACCTCCTGCAATTGTTACGACACGCCAGTATATTAAGATAAAACGGAAGACCTGGTCAATGGTACTTACATGTACACGAAATCCTGCTTCTAGGGGGGTTAATATGTCATTTGCTGTAATCCAAGACTGGATTCTGCTCAGCACTAACCTTGCCATAATCTTTTGAATTGAGTCGATTAGGCTAATTGGCCTGTAGTTACTGGGGCAGGATCGATCCCCCTTTTTGTAGATAGGCAGGATTTCAGCGTCACACCAGGATTCAGGTATGGGGGCTCCACTGGCTATTGCATTTGCTAGCAGCTGAATATACTTTAACCAATTTTCTCTGTTGTATAAGAACAGATCTGCCGGTATGCAGTCTGGGCCCGGGGCTCTTCCTCTTGGTACTGCATTCAGAGCGGATTCGACTTCTGCTCTATCAAAAAACAACACTGAGTCAGACTTGGGTATTTGGAACTGATCGTCTGTGCCCCCCTTATCTTCAACTGCAAATTGCGCCTCGAAGAATGAAACCCACTGGTCTGGCGCTACATGATTTTGGGGAGTTTGCCCTTGCCCACTGTTAGACCTGGCATCCTTGGCGTGGGTCTCCCTTCCATTTTTTGATGATGCCTCCAATGTTATTGATCTGTTTTTGCTGGTTTAGATGCTTTGGGCACTGTGCCACTGCTATTCAGTGCCACAGTGCAAGTGCTCCCTATGATAAATTGATGTATGGATTAGTGACTCCATGATTGGATGATTGGTTTACTTGTCAGTCCCTAGTACAGTGCACTGAGTGTGCCCAGGGCTGGTAAATCCAATGCTGCTGGTGGGCTTGCAGCACTGGTTGTGCCACCCACAGAAGCAGCTTGTAAAGTGTGTCTCAGACCTGCCACTGCAGAGCCTGTGTGCAGCCTAGGGCTGCCATGTCGACTTGGTGAGTGCACCCACTTACCAGTCCCTAAACCTTCCCTTTTCTTCATATCAGACACCCCTATGGTAGGCCCAAGGGCAGGGTGCATTGTAAGTATAAGGTAGGACATGCCCTGGTGTGTGTGGCATGTCCTAATAGTGAATTACAGCCATTTTCGTTTTTCACTATTGCAAGGCTACCTGCTCCCCATAGGCCAGAATGGGCAGTTTGATTATTACAACTTATAATCCTAACTGACCCAGGGAACATGGTAGAAAAACGAATTTAGTATGCCTGAACTCAGGATGATAAAATACATCTTTTAGTGAAGTTGGTTTTAACATTCTGTGTTTGAAAATACAACTTTTAGAAAGTAGGTATTTTCTTGCCTAACTATCCAAGCCTGCCTCTGCTAGGTTGTGTATTCCTTGTCTGGGTTTGTGAGTGACAGGGGCTGGGGGACTCCAGGAGACAGGGTGAGTCAGCACAGGGCTGAATAGAGAGATCTGCATGGAGATAGGTGGGAGGAGTTGCACCTGGGACCTGAATAGGGCTGTGCCTTCCCTCCACAATGCTGGCTCCACCTCCTGTGGTGTGTCTGATGTCCCTGGCCTACTCTGTGAAAGGAAAGAAGGAGTCCTGTAAACAAAGTGCTCCAGGACTGACCAGAACTGGTTTTGGACTAGGCAAAGGCCTCTCTGCCTTCAGAGAACAAAGAGAAAAGGTGTATAAAAAGGGGACCCAGACCCCTAGGAAATTAGATCACTTTTGGGAAACAAGAAGAAACCTTTGCTGAGGAGCGGAACCAAGAAGAAACTGAGGAGAAGACTATCCCTAAGCTAGAGGGATCTGCCTGCAGTGGTTGCCTGACTGCCAAAGAAAGGAGAAGGGAACTTTGTGTGTACTTTCATCAACTTGTGAAGGATCTCCAAGGGCTTGATTTCAGAGCTTGCCTCCTGCTGAAGTCTCAGGAACAACAGACTTCACCCACCAGCTCCCCTGTATTCCCTTGCTGGGAATTTGGACCTGCTGACACACTTGCGTGTCGCTGGGAGCTGGAAGCGCGACTCAAGACGAAGAAGCGTGTCGCCACCGCAGCCGCTGCTTCTCGCATCGCCGGAGAAGAGTGTCGACGTCGCATCAGACGCCGGCGCACCCCAAAGAAGCGCGCCGCTGACACCCTCTCATCTTTCGAAGCACCTCGCAGCACCGTAGAAAAGTGTCGCCGTCGCATCAGACGCCGTCGCATCCCCGGGGCAGAGCATCGACCTCGCATCAGACGCCGACGCATCGCAACACGGGGCGCCCCGCATCCCAGGAGAAGATCGTCGACCTTGCATCGGATGCCGTCGCATCGCCAGGAAAGCGTGTCGCAGGGCCTGTCGCGGCTCCAAAGATTCATCGAAATCGCCGCACAGCCGTCGGGCGTGCACGCATCACCCCTTCGTTGTTGCAACATCAAGAAGACGCCATTTTGTTTCTTTGCACCAGATCTTCATCGCATCATGGCGCTGCTTGTCGCATCGCCACAGAAGCGCAGTAAGAAACCGACGCATCACCTCCCCACGCCGAGAAGAACCGACGCATCACTGTCCCCTGCGCATCAGTAGGGAACCGACGCATCACCGTTCTTGCGTGTAAGGAACCGACGCATCACCTTCCCTGCACCACGTTTGTTGTATCGCATTACGCATCTCAGGTACATTGAACGCAAAGTGTCGCATTTCCATTTTAAGAGACTCAAGCTAATTCTACTATCTTTAAAGTACAGTATTGTGGATTATTTTTGTCATTTATGGTCTTGTGGTAAATCTATATAAAAGATACTTATTTTTATAATACAACCTGCGTGGTGTCCATTTGTAGTGTTGTCACTGGATTACTGTATGTGTTCACAAATGCTTTACACACTGCTTCTGAACTAAGCCTGTCTGCTCGTGCCAAGCTACCAAGGGGGTGAGCAGGGGTTATTTCAGGAGTGTACCCCCTTACCCTGACTAGAAGCAAGGGTCCCTATTTGGTCAAAGGTACCTACCTCTGCCAACTAGAGACCCCCAGTTCTAACACCCACCCTTACCCCATTTGACTAATTGCCAAAATTTCTGCATATTTGTTTCCTTACTGGCCTGAAAGAGCTCTTGCCATCTTAGCTCATCCCATTCCTTATTAGCTGTAAGTTGGGTGGCTTTGTACAACTTTCGTGCATTTTTAATATTACACATTACTTTAGTTTTAATTGCTAGGGACAGCTGCTTATAGGCTTCTCTGCATGCCTTTTTGTACCAATTTGCATGCTTAGGGGTAGCCCTACTACTTTATTTCTGGGGTTTGACAAAAAAAGACTTTATTTTGCCAAACAGATCGTCATGAGCTTGTGTAATAATGACGTTAATTTCGCCCAGTGTGGTGGCATTTTGAAGGACTGCTGGAGTGCTAACAACGGCTGACCTCATTTGTGCAAGCGAGCCGTCATTATCTATGATCCTGTCCCATTTGACCTGCCTCATGTCATTACAAATGAGGGCGTCTGCTGTCACCCTCTCGGTTATCTGTGGCTGGGTCATTGCACAGCCAGGAGCCAGCATCTTTAACAGGAGCGGATTATGGTCACTTTCATTTCTCTCGCGTACCTCCATGTCAATGAGAAACGACCAGTGCTCGAGGTTAATAAGGATGTAGTCGATACGACTACTTCTCTGGCCGTTGCAATATGTGTGAGAGCCTAATCTATCTGAGGGAGTTCTCCCATTCACTGCTCTAATGACCCTCTCCAAACATAGTGCTTTTAGTTGAAGGGCTGCCTCTGTCTATTTCCTTATTGGGGGCAACTCTAATGAAGGGATGTTCCATTGAGCATCTTCCTCATCGCTAAGATTGTTGTCCTCTTGGTCAAGGGGCTCAAAAGTAGAATTAAAATCACCTACAATCACCAGATTATTTGGGCCTCTGTTATTATCTAAGAAGCTATCAAGATAGGAGATTGTATTAGATGACCTACCGCCCACTCGCTCTCGCGTACACATTGATCACCATTAAGTGTGGATGGTGTTTTGATCGTAAAAGGATTGCCATGATATCAGGACTATCAATCTGCACTTCCTCAATCTTATAACAGGAACATTGCCTAACCCAAATGGTAAGCCCTCCTGAGGGTCTACCTTTCAATCCACCAACTGCAGGTTTAAAAAAATTTAAATAACCAGGGCGCTAGATTGGATTGAGTGACCATGTTTCCTGGAAGGCACATATGTCCTGTGCTTCTATAAGTGCTGACCAGTCCATGGATGATATTTTAGATTGCACGCTATGTTCCAGGAGGCATATGCCAACTGGGTGGGGTCCTTCGTTTGGGGAGACTGTGGGGGTCGGCCTGGGTACATTTTTTCGGAGCATGTACCGACTGGGCGGGGTCTTGATGTTTAGGGGAACAGTGTAGGCCAGCCTGGGTACTTTCCTTTGGCCTGGTTAGCTTAACAGCAATTTCCAGACCACCTCTACTACTATGGGTGGGTGCTGTGAGGTGGCTTGTGGCTACACCACCTGGCTCTGCAGCTTCCTTCGATCGAGGTGAGGGAAGAGTGTTCCTTAAACTTCAATCTATGTTATGTAAAGTGGATCCTTCGCTACATGCTGGAACAGAATTACTGGAATTCCGGTTATTTTGTGAGGCTGGGGGGTTGTACTTCATCCTGATTTTGGTTGTATTCAGGTGTGAAGTCCTGATATCAAAATCCACTAGATTATCCACCAAATCAGCACTAGCCAATGTAAGACAAACATAATCAGGGTTGGAGCCTATAGATAAATACCTTTTGGCAGAGAGTATATCTTCCCTGATTACAGATCTACACTTTCTCACGTGTCTGAGCCATTGGGCGCTTTTGTTAATCAAAGATTGTTCATCTTCTTTTATTAAACTAGGAGTTTGTTTGGGAACATTGGTCAAAAAGATTTGGCATTTTGAAATGCGGGTCAATGGCTTGTCATAGCTGCGGTATTCCTCTTTTGATAATGATCCCAAACAGTAATTGGTTTTAAAAGACGTATAGTGATCGGCTCGGGGTCTCATGCTCTGTGGTCCTAGACCTATCTTAGGTGTAAAGAGTTAATGGCGGGGTGTTGGCCGAGCCTTTAAATGACGTAGATCGATTTTTACTGAGATTGTTGCAGTCTGCCGAGTTGGTGTTTAAAGCTCTATTTGTTCTGTCTGTACTAGCTATGGTTAGTTCTCTCTAGTCTTGGGTTGCTGTGACAGAAATGGACTTTCGACGGTACAAGATGTATTTTGAGTTAATAATTTCAGTGATTCGGTTAACGTGCCAATCATACCCTTAAGTGTGCTAACTTCCTCCGTAAGTTTTCTTGCTTGGGCCTTTAGGTCCACAATCTGACTAGTGAGCTGGTCCCAGCACAGGTTTTTGCACAGATGAGAGGTGGCTGGAGCGTGTGGGGTATCTCCTATCCCATCTATAGACTGACGGTCCAAAACATCCTCATTCAGGTTCAATAAAAGGGCGAATCTATTGGTGCACTCTACTGTAGATTCGAATTGGCTTATATTGTCTGAATTGGAACTTGGAGTTGGAGAATGAATTCTCACTATATGAGATGTACCTGCTTGTTTAGTCAATGGAGGCCCCTTAGTTAATGGTCTTTTAAACATTTCTGGGATGGGTAGAGGTCCACTTGGGGTAGTGGAGCTGGAGCTAAGTTCCACGTCTGTAGAGCCACACTCAGAGCCCGAGGGGGCTGCTAAAATCTCCTCACAATCACTGAATAAATTGTCAATGCGGCCCATAACACAATTACTGCTTTTATACATTAGCTGTTTGTTAATCTTTTTGGCCTTCTTTCCCTTCCCCACTGTTCCTCCTCCCAGAACTTCTGCGGCTTTCCTTTTTCCCATGTCACCCCAATACAATAGAAATACAGTAGAAATGCGGGCGCCTTGTGCTATACCCAAAGCCGTGGGTTTATAGATTACAACAGCAGACAAAAGATCGTGCACGCATAAGCAACAGAGCTATGTGAAATAATTGTGATATCGCGACTCCCCCTCAGGTATAACAATAAAAGGCTGAAAATACTGCTAGGGACACACTGAGGGTCAAGATCGCAATAACAACAAGTTCACAACAATGTAAATCTAATAATTAAAGTACAATAGTCCAAACTAACAAGGAGACAAATAACCTATAAGGGACTTGCGAGCTACTCGAGAATCATCCTTAGGCGGTAAGGCAGTCACTGTAAATAGAGTTACCATAAGATTGAATACATTTGGCTGCTAATGGCCGGAACAGGGAGAACAGTACCTTTCGGGTGCGGCCGCTTAGTCCACGAAAACCGGATGGCAGGGAGGTGGCCCTGCCCTGCCTCTTCCTGTCGATGACGGGCGAGGACGGGCCTGCCCTTGGTCCGGGCTTCACCCGGGTGCTGCCCGCGCGCGTCCCGCGCTATGGGAGCCCGCTTCGGATTTTAGACACGCGCCTCCTGGCGCTGACGATGACGCTGGGCGCGCGGTGCAGCCTGGGGCAGTGAGTCCTGGCCCCCTGGTCCCGTGTAGAGTGATGGCGTGCCGGTAAACAGATGGGCATCCCGCGCTGCAGGAGCTCGCTTCGGATTTTAAACACGCGCCTCCTGGTGCTGACGATGACGCTGGGCGCACGTAAGAGCGTGGTGCTGCCTGGGGCAGTGAGTCCTGGCCCCCTGGTCCCGTGTAGAGTGCTAGTGTGCCGGTAAACAGACGGGCGTCCTGTGCTGCGGGAGCCCGATTCGGAATTTAAACACGCGCCTCCTGGCGCTGACGATGACGCTGGGCGCGCGTAAGAGCGCGGTGCAGCCTGGGGCAGTGAGTCCTGGCCCCCTGGTCCCGTGTAGAGTGCTGGCATGCCGGTAAACAGACGGGCGTCCCACGCTGCGGGAGCCCGCTTCGGATTTTAAACACGCGCCTCCTGGCGCTGACGATGACGCTGGGCGCGCGTAAGAGCGCGGTGCAGCCTGGGGCAGTGAGTCCTGGCCCCCTGGTCCCATGTAGAGTGCTGGCGTGTCCGGTAAACAGACGGGCGTCCCCTGCACTAAATGTGAAATATTGTATTTAATTCACAAATAAATATAAACAAAAATCAAACTTTTAATTTTAATAGAAAGTTTGGAGCTTTTCAAAATTCAACTGAGGCCACTCATTATCCATAATATATTCTGTTTGATGCACTTGCACTGTTCCCACTAATCAATCTGATAATACTAGCTTAATTCTAAGCATCCAATTTCAAATTCCTCCACATTTACAAAATGTTGTAAAATGTTCAATTATACATTTATCTTTTTACTTATATAGCTTAATAATCTGTTAATAATAGTTAATTTTCTAAGCAGTCCTGGACCCCTATGTAGGCTTAGCGGACCCCTAGGGGTCTCAGGACCACAGGGTTAAGAACCACTGTTCTATACAAATTTATCTAAAATAAAACTACCAAATATCTATATTAGAAGCGTCTGCAACTGTACGTTAGCCATTGGTTCGTTGTGTGTGATTATGCAGTTTATCTTTGTACCAAAGTGTCCAATATGATGCAAAAAGTGCCCTTACATCAATTCCTCTAACTATAATGCAGTTCAGTGTTATTTAATTCATTTTCAGTCATGCACCATTTACTAAGAATTTTATGTTATGATCCTTCATGGTGATATGATGACATTTTTGCCTTTACGTATTTGTACTCGATTCATTGAAGTCCAAATATTATTCACGAGCAAGAAGATATTTGATCTTGATCATTAAGTTCTTTTGACTTACTACTGTTCAGTTTTTTTCATCTAGTATTTTTCTGTGTAAAAGAGTTTATTTGTTGCCTCACCCTGGTAATTGTGTGACGATCACCAGAATTTAATCTATAAACTGGCTTACATTATGCATTTTGCAGAATGAGCAGCACTGTTGAAGTCTTATTCTTAGTGAAATTATTGGGGCATATTAGCAAGACCGGCGATAATGGGCTTGCTAATATGCGTTATAGAATTCCAATAGAAGCCCAGGTTAGATGTCCTGCACATCTAACCTGGGCTTCTATTGGAATTCTATAACGCATATTAGCAAGCCCATTATCGCCGCTTTAGCGGCAGTTTCCTGCCGCTAAAACGGCGATAATTTTATCGCCGGTCTTGCTAATATGCCCCATTGTTTTTTGGTTCATTCAACTATTTTGACTGATCATTCCATTTTACCTCTGTACTCACATCGGCATTTAAACATACAACTACAATTAGTGTTGTTACATGATTAGTAATCCCGTACTTTAAGGGCTGTTTGTAGCACAGGCTATAAACTTCATGGTCTTCCATTTTTTCTGGCACTCAAAGATGGACAGGGTTAAAAGGTCAGTTATGCACAAGGAGCACTGCAAGGGAGGGAAGGCAGTCCCTGACATCTTGACAATCCTAAGGGGTGCAGGGCCTTCTTTGTGTGTAGCTGTGTCCGAATAACCCTGTCAAATGCAAACAAGGACTACTCAGCCTACAGGGTCTTCTGCTTTTTCCTCCTCCTGTTGTGGAGAAGACTGGGACCTCCCATGGTACTACAGGGAGGTAGAAATGTTTGTGTAGGAATTTGGGCAGAACTGTGTCACACCTAGCCCAAGACAAGCCTCAAACTCATCAGGACCAGAGACACCACAGAGCTGGTGGGCGACCTGACACCCGTAACGGCAACGCATGTGTGGGGGCATAATGTATCCTCCCCAACTTTGACAATTCGACACAAAGACATTGCGTGGCTGGTGGTGAATGGGGGACTGCCAGTACAGTCATTCATGCGCAGCAGGGGCCTATGCCCACACAGAGACTGCCCAAGGGGATGCCCAATAGAGGAAACTGCATACCATCTTTCCTGGGCCTGCCCCTTTGCCCAGAGACTGCTGGCTACATTTAGACAAGAGATGGAGGCCCACATCCCCTTCACGAACATAACGCATCAGGCCTTGCTATACAGGCTGTTTCCACAGAACACACAGAGCTATCCAGCGGTGCTGGAGAATACTCTGCTGTGTGAAGGACATTCTCCTGTACGCCAGGGCTCACCTGGTGACCAACGGAGAGGTGGTAAGCAGGGAAGTGTGCCATAGGATGGTGCACAACCTGCTGAGAAACTATGCTGCCATGGACAAAAAGGAAAATGAGGAGGAAGAACTGTAAAAAAAAAAAAAAACCCTTCCCACTGAACTTCTTCAAGTTCCCCCAGTAAATGGCCAAGGGTATGCCCAGACGTGGGCCCATTGCTCGCTGTGCCACTAGATTCAAGCTAGCCTGTCTGATAAGGGGTGATACCGTGAAACTGATCCCAGGAGGCTTGTTTCTGGCCCAGGGAGGACTTGGCCTGGCGGTTTGGGCTGGACTGGTCCCATGGGGAGCAAGGTCAAGACTGATTTGAATATAGCTGGGTCCAAACTGGGGTGGCATAGTGAGCAAAAGAATGATAGATTTAACCCAGATCTCTTGTCTGGGGGTGAGTGGTTGGAAAGTTTCAGCACTCCGTCCATCATCTTGTTGTGTTTGCTGTGTTCGCTGTAAGTGATCACGGGTATGCCCAGATGTGGGTCCATTGCTCCCTGAGCCACTGGATTCAATCTAGCCTGGTTGATCAGGGGTGATACCCCGAAACCGATCCCAGGATGCTTGTGTCCTGTCCAGGGAGGACCTGGCCTGGCTGTTTGGGCTGGACTGTTCCCAAGGGGGGCAGGGTCAAGACTGATTTGAATATAGCTGGGTCCAAACTGGGGTGGCATAGTGAGCAAAACAACGATGGATTTAACCCAGATCTCTTGACTGGGGGTGAGTGGTTGAAACATTTAGCACTCCTTCCATCATCTTGTTGTGTTTGCTGTGTTCGCCCTAAGTGGTCTTGGGTATGCCCAGACGTGGGTCCCTTGCTCACTGTGCCACTGGATTCAAACTAGCCTGTCTGATGAGGGGTGGTACCCAGAAAATGGCCACAGGATGCTTGTTTTCGGTTACAGGGAGGACCTGGCCTGGTGGTTCAGGCTGGACTGTTCCCATGGGGAGCAGGGTCAAGACTGATTTGCATATGGCTGGGTTTAAACTGGGGTGGCATGGTGAGCAAAAGAACGATGGATTTATCCCAGATCTCTTGACTGGGGGTGAACGGTAGAAAAGATTCAGCTCTCCGTCCATCATTTTGTTGTGTTTGCTTTTTAACATTTAAGACAAGAATTGCACTAGGTAGATGTGATTTGGCTGGATTGCATGCCACATGGCAGGTAAAATAGGTTGCGTGAGCTGCATTGCTTTTTGTTTTAGAGATGTATTCTGAGCTGTGCCTGTGATTTTTTTAGTGCAAAAAGAATTTTTCAAAGCAGTCTGTTACCTAAAATACTTATGTGAAGTTCAAAAAAACTGTTTATAAGGGACATAGCGTAAAAACTTTGACCCTAATGATAAAAAAAACCTATAAACAGGCATTGAAGGTGCACTATAAAAAAACTTTGGAAGAGAAAATACACTTTCTCTCTTCAAAAATCACACAGGCTGCTAACCAAAGTAAAGAGATTTTTAAAACTGTCAAGGAGTTTTCATCCCCAAACACGATTGCAAGTCCTTTCACGCCTACTGAGGCTTGGACGAGCCACTTAGCCTCCTTTTTCCACGAGAAAATTAAAACTATTCAAGATACTTTCTCTCTGTTGCCCCTGGCCGAAGGTGTAAATCTAGAGTTTTCCACCCAGTCTACCCAGCCAAGGGGTTCGCTGCTCACGCAGTTTCCCCCCATCTCCTTGGAGAAATCTCTGGAAATTATGAAGGCCCTTAAATCAGGCTCACCGTCCGACTCATGTCCAGCCAAAGTGTTGGCGTCAATAGCTGAGGTAATCAACCCTGCGTTAAATCGGATCCTCAATGCTTCCTTGGAGTCTGGGCTGGTCCCTGACAGGTGGAAGAAGGCCAAAATACTCCCCCTGTTGAAAAAACCCCGGTTAGATCAAAAATAGCCGCCAATTATAGGCCAATATCTCTGCTCCCTGCTTTCTCGAAAGTTCTAGAAAAATATGTTAACTGTGTCATCACTACATATGCTGAAACTAACCAAGTGTTCCATCAGAGCCAGTCCGGTTTCAGGTCAAATTTTAGTACGGAAACCGCGCTTCTAGAAGTCTCGGAGGCCATCAAGGAGACCTTAGATAAAGGCGGGAAGGCCGTGCTGATATTATTGGACCTATCAGCGGCTTTCAATACTGTGCCCCATGATCAGCTCCTTCGGAGACTTCAGGAGTGTGGCTGTGGGGGCACGGTACTACGGTGGTTTTCGTCCTTTTTGAAACACTGCCAACAAATGGTTTGGTCTCCTCCCTTTGCAGCTCCCATTCCCGCCTTAAATGTGGGGGTCCCGCAGGGCTCAATTCTCAGTCCTACACTTTTCAATCTTTATATGACCCCCTTGGCGTATTTGGCTGAAGCCCATGGAGCCAAAATTGTATCCTACGCTGACGATACACAACTGCTCTTCACCTGTGATAAGGAGGCAGATTTTAGAGGAGAAGTGATCAACTCCTGTCTTTCAGAGGTGTTCTCCTGGCTCCAATTGCACCAACTTAAGTGTAATTCCGACAAATCGGAGATTTGTCTTTTTGGCCTTCCCACAGACAATGTGTGGCGTAATTGGTGGCCCCAGGACATCTCTCCCCCCACCTCTTCGGTCAAGACAGTTAAAAACCTAGGAGTCAGGTTGGAAGATAACTTATCCATGAACTCCCAAATACAAGCTGTAGCGGGTTCCTGTTTTGGAATTCTCAAGATGCTCAAGCAGTTCTTACCCCTTCTGTCGGTAGCACACAGAAAAATTGTGGTCCAGGCGTTAATTACATCTAGGCTGGACTACGTTAACGTTCTTTATTTGGGAATCCCAGAATACCTGCTGGCACGCCTACAGGTAGTCCAGAACGCAGCGGCCAGGGCAATACTTATGCTTGGCCCTAGAACACGGATGTCCCCCCATCTTAAAGCCATGCACTGGCTCCCGATCCGCAAGAGGATAATTTTTAAAGCTATGGTTTTGGCCGTTAAATCACTCCATGGAACTGGGGCCCCGTACCTCAGGAAAAGAGTACAATTCTACCACCCGCGTAGTGCTCTGAGATCCGCTGCGCTCCAGCTAGCGTGTACCCCTAAATTTCTCCGCGCACGAATTGGCGGTCGCTCCTTTCAGGTGCAAGCAGCGCAACTTTGGAACAGTCTCCCTCTGGCTCTCAGACTGACACAGGACCTCCTCACCTTTAGGAAGTCACTGAAAACCTGGTTATTCCAGCAATAGCTCACTACTTAGCTAGTTAAGAGCCCGCAGTCAGTCACGCTCAGGTTTCTTAAGCGCCGGGACACTCAATTGAGTAGCCGTGCGCTCTTTAAATTCCTAGTAACATAACATAACATAAGCCTAAAGCCTTTAAACAGGTTATTATTTGTCTCTTTTATTTTGGACCTGCTAGGCCCTGATTACAACTGATACAGATACTCTATGAATTGGTATGCGGGAGTAATGGCCTGTTGCACGTTAAAACCTTAAAATGAGGAATAACATAGAGCGATCTTTAATCCAGTTCCCTTGAGTTTTCCTTCTCAACTAAGCTTGTATTTTCCGGGCCATTTCACCTGGTTTTAACAGGTAACATTTCACAGAGTAAACAAATGGAAGCTGTGGTTTTCTTGTATTTCTCATAATGGTCATTTCATCCAATAAACCATGTTACTGGACTAACAGGAATAATTGGCCCTTAGAAGGAACCCTTTGACATTCCACTAGTTATGCTGACTTATTTTATAAACCTTGCATTAAGTATTGTTTATAAGAAATATTTGAGCTGTGTTGGATTTCTTACCAATTCAATAGACATTTTTGTTTTGGAGTTTTATATAGAGCGAACTCGACCCGAAGGTATCAGAGCACTTTACATGAGCCCCAGTTGTTTTGACAGACGGACACATTCATTTTGTTTAAGTGATTTGCCCAGAATCACAGGATGTTGATCGTCCCAGCCAAGGCTCGAACGCGGTTCCCGAGCTTCGAGGTCGATCGCTCTAGCCATTAGGCCACATTCTCTCCCCAAATATGGAGTGCGAGATTTGTTGTTTTGCGTCAATGTATGTTCTATGGTTTGAGTTTAAAACATAAATTCTTAATACTTGCACATTTCTTGAGCATTTTTTCACCACCGTATTTCATTAGGGGAAATAAAGACAAGCTGAGATGTAGTAGTCCTCTTCTCTCTGCCTACGATTGCTGCAATATCTTCATGTCAATGTCTTGGTTTTGGAAATAATTTGATGTATTGGAGTGCTTATACTCTTTTTCACATTGTTTAATGATGTAGGCAGGCAGCTGTTTGGAGTTACAAAAAATGAAAAATAGCAGCTTAATGACTTGTATATCATATTTTTTGTGAAAAGTGATCATGATTTTTGTAAATGACTATTGGTAGTTCAAAGTTTTTATGACTGAGTATAACTTTCTGGGATGTGTAAGAGTGAGACATGTAAGGAAAAAGATAAAGGGAAATGACATTTCAAACCCATAAGAGCATCATCTGCATTTTCTTTTGTAGGTAGATTATGGCTGTGACATGGACAAGGGAAGTGTGTGTACCTACCATCCTGGGGCTATACACTGTGTGCGAGCAATCCAAGGCAGGTAAGGAGACTTGGCCGCTACACCGTGTACTCACCACTTTGGGGCATTATGCTGATTGTTGATGGTCCTAGGCAGGTGACGGGAGATATCCGCTCCTGTATGTTTTGATTCTCCTTCGAAGTCGCGCTGAATATTCACCATCATAATTGTGTATACTGTGCAGACGTCCAAGAGTGACAAAACACCTTTTGCCCATGTGCTCAACTTATTGAGCTTTGAAGGTGATCCAAGACAGGTATTATAAAGTACTTACTGGCATTTGTTCTTCCCACCTGGGGGTTGTACACTGTGCACACACCATTCTGAAGCTGTCCATTGTATGCGGAGACCAAAGGCGGAGAATGTGAGGTTAACAAAACATGTTGGATGACATTCTTGAGTTTGTCTCAGCTACTGACAATTGCTCTGGACCAGTCTCCAGTCTAGCTCTTTCTTCACACTGTGCCACCACACTGCTACAACACACTGTTGCAATGCACACAGGTACCAATCATATGCAAATCATTAGTCGTCAACCGCAAAAGAGGCCACACCATGCTCCCTCTGTACAGGAACAAAAGCTACCCATGACAAGTGTCAACCTTGTTGAGTCTTATCAATGAAGTACATCTTGATCGTATGACACAATGAGCTCAGGTCTGGGTATTTCTTTCCGAGGTTAGACACCTGCTGGCCCATGTTGTACAAATCTTCATTGGTACATTGCGTGAAAGATTCTATTCAATTGATTTTACTCATTAAATGCAGTTCTAAACTGGCAGCTTGTGTGCTCTAGGCGCTGGAGAGGCGCAGTTTCATGGTCTCTCATTGGGCCACTATCATCATTGTAGTCATCTTCTTAGACAAGTGAACTGCATACGTGGGTATCACGTTAGGTAATGAGAGAAACGTGCTGCCCTGTGTACTCGTCATTCTGGAACTGTAAAGAGTGTGCTCCTAATTGCGAGGCTTTACCTTGTGCAAGGCAGCTGAATGCAGGTAGGATGAGATATCCATTGCTCATCGTACTCCCCTACATGGGCCATAAACTGAAAGCAGGCAATGCAAGGCTATTAAGGACAAATACCTATCTGTGTAATCTCATTATCCTGCAGCTCTCAACCAGAGGGTGGGGCAAACTTTCATTAGATGTCCCTGCCAGGGCCAGCATGCGGACGCTGACAAGTAAACCAAACCATGAGCCTGACACGTGTGGAGCAAACTTCCTACATGTCGGGGTGTCTGATTTTATGTTTTTCAAAATATTTTTGGTTTATTTTAAATACAGATAGTTCTCTGAGCGGGACCAACAAAACATGGCACCGGACGGGCAAACTCATCTGCCTTCTGAAAACAGTGAGATCAGTGCCCGGAAAGCTGGGGTCTAATAATGGGGCAGGCGATCCTTTGCTGGTGGAGCAGAGACTATGGCTTCTCCTGAACTGGCAAGCTGGCAGGATACCTTGAGGTGTCTAAGAAGTCTCTACATCTGTAACACCATCTCCCTTGTGTCACATGAGCATCTGTGTTCATAAAATCAACAATGACGCCAGGACACTGTATGCATCTAGCCTTTCCCTGTGCAAGTCGTGCTCCAGGCCAGGACTCACACAGAAGAAAAATAGCAGAAAGGTGCAGAGTCTTTTGTATCTCTGTGAATCCGGTCTGTGTGACTATGCACTAGCACTTTCCCCAAGGGCAAATTTTGCACTTAGCCAAATTGTATGTGCACAATTAATTTTGAGGGAACAGAAATGGAACACACACAAACACATTGTGTGACATAGGCAACCCACAAAAAGTACTTTTGCTTTCAGCTTGGACATGGGCAGATTGGAAAAAGCATTTTAGAACCTAATGAGGAAGTAAAACATAAAAGTACTAGCTGAGGTTCTGCCTAAACATTCTTTCAGGTTTTTTTCTTATTCACCAATATTATCAGTATATACTGTGACATGTCTCCGTGTCTCCTATTCACCATATAGAGACTTCTACATAGCACACAATTCTGCAAAAATGGAAAGGAATATCCCTTGCCAACACACATTTTTTTCTATGTGGGGAAACATTTTTCTTTGTGTAGAACGCTTTCCCCTCCACTCCCACCGTGCAGCAAATCTGTGGATAGTCTTATCCACCCTTGTAGGACTTACTCAAGCCATTGATTGAAGCAAATCTCTAGAGATTTCTAATTACGAAGATGTTTGATCAAAGTCTGAGAACGCCCCCACAGGTACATATTGTGGGCATTCCCAGACTTTCAAGACAAACCACGCCTTAGAGTGCCCGCTTCCTACCCCTAGAGTGGCATTTGCTAATGTGGATTTCTCCGCACTCGTGACAGTAGTAAATGCATTGATGCCCACCATGAATAACTGTGAATTCTTGACAGGCATAAATATTGTTTTGTGTATTGTCGAAAATATCTTTGTGAATAGAGCGCATTGTGATTTAGGACCTTTACATTTACTAAGGCTGCATAAGAAGGCTAATTAATCAAGAATCAAGAAGCTTAACTGACACGGTGGTTGAGTATAAATCAATAAAGTAAATGCATTAAAAAAAACTCTGTATCTCTGAATTTAATGAAACTTCTGGAACTTACACAGTGCATATGGGAGATAAATTAGATGAGGGCGGTGGTTAGTTGTGAACCCCAGCACTGAATGCAAGGGCATCATATGACGAACTTAAAAGACAAATGTAACGAATAAAAAAAATCTCATCTAGATGCACTCAACTTCTCTTCAATTTTTATTTTATTATTTTTTGTTGCTCTCGAGGAAAGGATATTTACAATACCTTAGAACTCAACAGTGTCCTCATTCTGTGCACTGCCTTGCAGTCTCCTTTAGTACCATTCTACTAAAGAGCACAGGAGAACCCTTATTGGCACTTCTCAAAGTTGGCTGTCCCCCTTTCATTGTCTGCAAGGGGTACAAGGGTGTGGTCACTGATGATTATTACTCCTATTCGCCCATCACCACTGCTTCCTTGCTGCCTACTTAGGAAACTGTCTCCTCCTCGTACCCCATGTTCATTTTTGAAATAGGGCATGCAGGTCATGGATTGGTGGAAGAGATGGGACTCCTGTGGTGCTTCTCCTAGGCGAGAGTTACCCTTTCAGTGAGATTGCCTGTCCCTTTGCCACAACTTTATGGAGTGAGATCCTTTGGCATTCGCAGTCAGAGGTGGATACATTTTCCTGTTTTCTGTTTTACCTCAAATTCTCAATCTCTCACCGTATCAGAAAGTCTTCCCAAAATCTTTTTGCTGTGTCTCAATTTGATAAGTCTAGGAAAAGCAAGGTCAGTACTTGAAGCCTCCTTGTTAAACTTTGTGCCCCCTGTGATCCGTAGCTCTAAATATCATCTTTCAGTATAGAAAGAATTGGAATAGCCTGTTGTTTTGCTGTGCTAGGGGACTGTTGGATGGTTTACGACGTTAGCTACATTTATTCTAGTTCTCATCTGGGTCCGTATTACCGGAGTGCCCCGGGGGCGCAATGGGCGTTTGCACCCGCTTTGCGCACCCCCAGGGCACTTTGGTGTCTACGAAGGGGCCACAGACGTAATACTGATAGCACGAAAAACCGGAAGATAGTGGTGGAAACAGGGGTCGCACCTCAAGGTTGCTATGAGTGTGGGCTTATAAAGTTGATGTTAGGAAATAACCTTTATATAGAAAAGTAGAGTTGGTGCCACTCAGGGTGAAACACCCCACTACCTAAGGTGTATAGAACACAAGGAACAACATTAGCTTGTAGTACGTTTGCACAAGCACCCTGGCACTCACAATATTGCAGATTTCATTAAAGACGGTAATCTGTCAATCTGACCCAAAAAGAAAAGGATGAGGAGAGATTCCTCGTAACACAGGAAACATGGAAAGTACAATCAACTATTCCATCATTGGTTTATTTTTAAATAGTGACATCGTGTTATGCTTAATACAAACAAAGCAAGGGCTGGAACATATCAATCTTATTAACACAATCATAAAATCTTTTCCATGATGTGAGTAGCGATCCAGTCCTTGTTACAAAGAACACAAAGAACAGCCAACGCACGTTTCGTCACCACCGTGACTTTCTCAAGGCTTAAAATTGTCCAAATTTATACGGAGAAGTTTAGACGGCTCGAAGAACATAATCCGAGTAATTTTCTGAGATCAGCAATCAAAGTTCAATAGTAGCGGTGTCTTATTCATCTTCGGTCTCCGTTACCGCTGATGATAATATAGACCTATACCCAAAGGGTTCCTAGTCATTGGCTTTGTCAATGAGTAATATTCCTAATAGTGTAGCGGATAGTCAATACAGCAACCGAGGTACTATGAGAGGTCCCTCATTTCTGCCCCGAATTCCGTTCAGAAGAAACCGTCACTACCCGTCTCTGCCGTCCTAATGTGCAAAAGTAATACTGATAGCACTGGCACACATAAAGGGCCAGCGCTATCATCAGAGGGCGTTCCCTCATTGGCATGAGAGCATGGCCCCATGCAACTAAGGGAATATCTTTGCCTCTGCGCTGTATTACGGATGCAGACGAAGAGGCAAAGAAGCTGTCAGGAGGCACACTGACAGTGCGCCACCTAAAAGGGGAGGGAATTGGGGTCCCATGGACCACCCAGACATCCCCTTGCAGGCGGGTGCAGTCACGGACTGCACCCACCTGCAAGGGGATCTCTAATCCCCCTTCAAAGTGCAGGTGGGTTGCCACTTGCACAGTGAAACACAGAGCGGCTTTAAAACAGCCACTCCATTTTTCACCTGAATGTACTGCCCTGGGGCAGCGCAAGTTCACGGCTGCCCTGGGGCAGCGCATTCACTATATTGCGGTGCATTTTCCTTGTTAGTGCTGGGCCCACCTTTTGAAAGGTGCGCCCAGCGCTAGCCAGGAAAATGCGCCGCATATGTAATATGGCCCCTGGTATTTACCTGCTTTCTATACTTTTCACATAACTGACACATTGTTATCGATTTTTATAATCACATGACCTTTTGGTGACAAATGATAGTTTAAAACTATAGGGACTGAGGAAGTAACATCACATACTCATTGACCAACAACAGCATTGCAGGAAGCAATTTCACAGGACATTTGACCCTCGAACTGGTGAGCCACTGCCCATTTTTCAAGAACACTTATTTTTAATTGGCCTATTGTACGCTCCTCTAAGTAGGATCGCTGTTCAAAAGGCTTGAATGCAAGAAATAAAGATACAGTAATTGGAATGCCTATCTACTTCTAAATATGACTTAGGGTTGCAGAGACTCAGGTATTGTGTAAGTTAATATTTCAAGCACCCAGTTTTAAGTGGCCATCACATGCATCCAGAACCTCTGCTGGTTATATGAAACAATTTACAGTATCTCCAATAAATGGGAATAATCCCTTCAAACAGGTCTTCATTGAGCATCAGTCACCAAGCTTCATCTTTGGACCAATGATCGTGGTTCCTGCTGTACTTCTCTTACTGATCCGATCTTAGCCTATAGTAGACTCAAGTACAAATTTAACTTTTGATGTACTGGTTTCTCTACTCATTAACGGTGTTTGGCATCTTCCCAACCCTTCTTCAATTACAAAACAGTGTAAGATTACATGACGAACAATGTAATCATTGATCTATAATCAGATTTTGCCAGTACTCGCATACCTTCACGGTTTACTCAAATGTATCCTCACAGACAGACTTCCACACCTTTGTACCTCTTCATTAGCAGACATTGAGTCACAAGCCAATCTAAGCGTGGGAGACTGCAAACCAACATTACAAAGTCTTCTATTTATCATACAACAGATATTCATGATAACGACATCTGAGGCACAGGAGAATGGAGGTATCAGGGTTAAACAGTTCCCTTACTCAGGCAACAGAAAGAGACTCAGAGGAGTAACAGTGAAGGCACACCGTAGACAAAGACGAGCAGTAATACATGCCTGGTCATAAAATCAGGTAGGATATTCTACTACAATATCGAGTTTTAAATACTGTCCTTCTAAAATAGTGTAGCCAGATAATCAACTATCACAATATTGTGGAAGATAAATATATATGTATATATTTACTATTCTTAACTCCACATCTTCAAGGTATGCAGATGTGAAATTAACAATAGTAAATCTATACTTGCCCATATATACCTACCTTCATGATATATTAGAAGTCAACAATATTCTGGATACAATATTGTGACAAGATGATAATGTTTCACTCTATACTGTGACAGCCATTGCCATGGGAAATGGCTGGCTGGTTGAATTTGGCAATAGGTATCTGTAGGCACTTTTTAAATCACGTTCATTATAGGTTCCTTGGATTTGGCACTGGCCTCATGCAACACATGGAATGTAGTCCCTTTATAGTATGTGCTATTTCTCTTTATTTTGACAGGGTCTCTGTGATGTCCAAAACCAAAATATAGATTTTATTGCTGCCTTTATTCCAATGTGTAGAATGAAGACTTTTTTCTTGTGCTGTTATTGCTGTCACCTGATTTTAGGGATTTCAAAAATGTGTACTTATGTTTGAACTTATTTTTGGGCTTTTATCTGCAGCCCTGACTATGCTTCTGGGCAGCAGTGCTGTTACGACTCCTCAGGGTTCCAAGTCCTGACAAAAGACTCTACTGGAGGCAGCACCCCTGACCGTGGCCATGATTGGGGCTCCCCACCATACAAGAAGCCCCTGAGAGTTCCAGTCTTCTCACATTGGATCTACGATGTCATCACCTTCTACTATTGTTGCTTGTGGTCAGACAACTGTCAGTACTACCTAGACCTGAGACCATCCAGTGACTGCCGAACTTACACACCACCCAGAGCTGGTAAGGAAAAAATTATCTGTTGAGGGTGCTTGACAAACCACCACGTAAGAACAAAAGAAGCGTAACAAGGAGTCTCCAGACAAAGGCTCTCTCAATGTTTGCAGGCAGCTGTCCTTGTTTTGGTGTCTTATGCCATTCACAACTACATGTTGTACTGGGTAAAACTTGGTAAGTTCTAAAGATTGGAAAATAATGTCATAGTGAGGAGCAGCTTGGAAAAACGGGGTTTCCTCTCAGCATCCAGAAAAATTCAACAAGTGATCTAATGTGTTGTAGTGCCAATTATTTCCGTCTGAAGGCACAAGCTATTCCTACTTGTTGCGTGATTGCTTATTTGACTAACATGTTACTTCTTTGCATCCTTCTGTGGTGATGAATCCAACATTAAAATCACCTGCATGAATCAGATCCATGGAATTGTTTGTGTTGTTAAATAGATATCCCTGTTTTCTGAATTCACCCATTTTAACATGTAGATTCTGTTTCCAGAGGTCTTATTGTGGCAGGTACTACAGGGAAATTTACTTCCTGGTTGGTGAAGAAATGAGGATCCAATTGGTGGTCCATGCTGGATGTCTTGAAGTCCATGACAAATGGGTTAATAGGGAGATAGGAAAGTGGTGTCAGTCAAAGTGTAGCACAACTGGACACTTCTCATCACTATCTAAAGAGTAGATTTTTAAGAGTACAGATTTAATATATATTCTTCAACTGTAGTTATGGATATGTTTATTACATTTACTTTCATTGATACAAAATCCTGTTGCATTCATTATATAACAGTTTTCTTATTTCATGCCAATACCTTTTGAGATTAATACCTCTTCATGAGTGGATGCCTATTTGGGAAATGATTTTTAGATTCTGTTTCAACAAAATCATATCAGGCACTAATTAATTAAATGATTGTTCAATTTTAGCTAAGAAACTCTCAAATTAAGCAATGTCCATATATGCCAGACCTAAAACAGAAAGCGCCCTTTGAATCTTAGTATCATGCTTTCACACGTTTTAGAAAGTAAGCTCACCATCATCACCATACCGTGGTTTTAGTATCCCTATCAAGTACCTCTTAAGGGGCAACTAATTTAAGCTAATAATAAGTTGTGGTAGTCTCCACAAATTTGTCCCAAGTCTCTAACAGTAATGATGATCATTTGATAATTTCCATCTCTCTTCACATCTTCCATATAAGGATAAAATGGAAGAAAATTCCTTTCTCTTCTAAGCGCACGAAAGGAAGTCAGTGCTTATCTAGTTTAATCTCATTGTCTCTATGGTTCCACCAGATGTTTCCTTCTCTCTATTTCTAAAGTAGATTCTGTCTGTCTATCCCCATTGAAGAGCATATATAAAACATTGTTGATGGGCATACAAGATACTTATGTAATAACATATCACTTAGGCAGCCGGGATTACTCAATGCACAGCAAATAATTTCTTAAATATAAAAGTGAAATATATTTACAAACTGCAACTTACAAACTGTGCAGTTTGCAAACTAACAGGGTTTGCTACCTCGAATTGGCTTTTTGATGTACCAAAACCCTTTCAGAGATTGGAAAACCTTTTCACAATTTAGGCTTTGTGATTCATTCAGAATTGTAATGAGGAAGGGGCATGAAAAGGACGTCTCCTCCTATTTGCAAATTGCAATCAGCTATATAAATGGTTTGCAACTGCAATTGCAGTCACAAACCATTGAAAAGTTACCACCTACTCAAAGGAGGTGGTAACTCTTTCACAAAGGGGAAGCTGTTCTGACTCTTTTCTATTGGCTTAACTCTAAAGCATTTGTCATCATAAATAGGGTTATCTTTCAATTTGCAGCCCTACGCCGAATATAGCATTTTAGTAACGAAAATCGTGGAATTCTATCTTTCATTTTCCACCAGAAGCCCAGATTCATTACGTATCTCTAATTGATGTTTTTAGGTTTTTTGCTCTTTTTTTCATGGCTTTATTTTTTGTTGCGATTGTGTTTATCTTTTGCACACCTTTTTTTAGCTGATTCTCAGTATTATTATATCTCATGCCCATGTTGCTTTACTCAGTCCATGTAGCTGGTCATTTAATTTTGTCCTCTATGTCTGAGATGGGTTTCTCTGCTGTGTTAATAGGAGCCAAAATCATGTGAAGAGTAGGGAAGCCTACAACAGTAAGTGACTGGTTTCTGATTGTTTTTAGCTATTGTACTTCGTGGGCCAGAGATGTCTTCACCCCTCTCTCTTCTGTCATGTCTGGGCCAGGCATGGAACCCTACTTTTGATGATGTTTTCTAGTTCAACCTTTATTCAGATTGCCACAATGGCTATTTAGGTGCATTGCAGCTTCCCAGTCTGTTCACAACAGTCCTAGAAAGCCACCTGGAAAGTAAAGGGGCAGGTTATTATGGTTACCCTTGGTGTGTTTTTACCATTTATTATTTTTGTCTGTACATTTACTTTTATCTTTTCTTCATTTACTTATATTTATAGCTATTCAATGACTTTAATATTATCGATCTCTGTTAATTCCTTCATCCTTCTCTATACAGTTCATTTCAGCTCTGTCGCTGTGTTATTCACAGTAGGGTATTCCCTCATATCGATATCTGGTGAGGGAGACACCAAGTTACACTCCTTTAAATTTTAACAGAAGTCTTTTTTCAGTGGCTTCTAAGAAGAAAGACTGCCAGTGGTAATTTGCTGAATGACCGGCTGCACGTTCTAGGAGGTGTGAACTGATTATTGGAATATGCACGTAACGGAAGGCAGACAGAAGATGTATATATCTATTTTTAAAATTTTTATTTTAGCTGTTTATAATGCTCACCACCACTCATAGACTAGGCTATAGTCTCTAGGCGCACAACTGTAGATTCTGCCATTCAGCCCTAATTAGACCACGTACTGAAGGAACAGCTAAGTCTTCAATGTCTTCTTCAATTGTTTCCTGAATTTCAGGAGATTTGCTTCAGCTCTCAAGGCGAAAGGCATGAAATGAAAATGGATGAATGAAAAGTTCCTGCCTCCCCATGCTTTAATATTCTACTTAGAGATGACAAATTCGAGGTTAATCGCAGATCTAAGTAGACCTGTGGATTAGTAATGTGATGAGCAGACTTCTGTTTGAAAATCCTACCAATAGGGTTATGAAAGGAGGAATGGAGCACTGCAGGGGGCAGTAGACCTCAGTCCAGGGATTTGCTCTCGCAGAATGCTAACTATTTTATTGCAGCCCCACGTCCCTTGAAGGACCAAGGGCTGCAGTAAAAAAAATACAATTGGCATTATGCACAGTGCATTGGAAAAGCGTGCACCTGTGTTCTCCCCCAGTGCCCACATCCTCAATTCACAGAGTGGGACCTGTTTCTCGTGGACAGCTGCCACTTTTCAAATGCATACCACCCCTTTTCAGGTGTTGCATTCCAATCTATGGTTTGCAACTGCAGTTTAGGTTCCAAACCACTTATACATTTCATGGGATACCACAAGGAATAGGGATAACCCAGATCACGCACCTTTTCCTATTGATGTGTAAAGAGTCAAAAGGCGTGCGTTGTGAATAAAAATGCCACTTACGACTGGAGATAAATCTTTGATGCGTTGCTACTTTGGGGTTTGAGAATCTCAGTCTTTGTGGCTGCAGAACCCTTTCATATATGTAGTGTGTCAGTACTACATGTAGTGAAAGTACTCTTTAGGGTTAATAAACAGGATGAGTACAGAATTTGTTTAAAATGTTGAATAACAATACATCATGTTCTGTCAGAAAAACATTTTCTAGGGAAAGGGACAACTCTCCAGCTCACCTTCTTGCCCCTCTCCAGCTCTCACAACCAATCTTTGAACAAGAAATCCTTTTTAAAATCATGCCTTTTGCCGCTGCATAGAGCAGCGAAGATGAAGTTATATGACCTGTAAAGGAGGGCTAAAAAAGTGACCAAAAGCTGCTGCTTGTAGAGTGATTTCCCAGTGGACTGTAAAGCAGGAGACATGCACGTGTGCCTGTTAAACCCTACATTGGTTTCCATTACAAAAAATAATCTTTCCGTTGTCATTGGCAGGTGCTTGATTGCTGCTGTAAATATTTGGGATTCATAGGGTACAAATTGTCTAGCTCTGAAAGCAAACACAGAGCAAAGGGTTGATAAAAAATAAGGCAGCTCTAAACACACCTTTAAAACTCAGACTCAGGTTAACACAAAAAGTCAGTTTTAGTGAAAGGATCTCTTTGATCAAGAGCGGGACAGGAGGACACAGTGTTTAATGAACTTCAAAGCCAGGAAACAAAGACAGACGAATATACACAACAATTGTACTAACACAAATGGAATGGAGTAGTTTAGGTATTTATTTTCTTACTGTTTCAAAGAACCACCGTAAAAGCATCCTAAATGCAATTAATACCTTTCAATATATGCAGAGCATGTTTTTCTTGTCCTTCTGGCTGCTGTTTATTTCCACTGTCCTCATGCTTCTTCTTACAGACCGTGCCCATATTGTTAGTCTTTTCATAGAGGCCATCTCTTCAGCCAGTCTCTCTCTCTCGCGCGCTCTCTCTCTCTCTCTCTGTCTCAATCTATCTATTTTTCTTGTGCTGGGAGTTTCATGCTATCCAGGCAAAACAGCATGTTTGCCTCTTGGAGCACTTTCATTGCAAAAAAAGTAATAATTTTCGGCCATTTGGAGTTATGCAGTCATTGGCAATCCAATAAATATCTTTCACTCTATTTTTCTCTCTGTCTATCCTTTCTCTTGCGCTCGCTCTTTCTCTTGCCAGGAGTTTCAGACTGTGGTGTAAAATAAAATGATGCACCCCCCTTCAGAATGTGATGAGAGGCCCCTGATAGTCACACATCATATATATTCATAGGCCTTAAACTGAATGGTGGTCCCTTGAAGGATGACCACTTTGCACCACAGGGGCTGCAGGGCGCTGAGTTAAGCCCCTGGTTTGAGCATTCCAGGCAAAACAGAATGTTTGCCTCTTTGAGCACTCTCACTGCTTACGTGTAATTTTCAGCCATTTGCTGTCATTGGGGCCACCATTAAGTGGTGAATCTAAGATGTCTCTCGCTCTCTCTTTCTTTCTTTTTCTCTCCCTTTCTTTCTATCTTCCTCTCTCTCACAGTTTGGCTTTCACCCGCTCTCTCACTTTCACTCCTGCACAGGGCATTAAGTGGGCCGGGTCCTGCCGGTTCTCAGCAGGTGCTGAGACAGGTCCCTCTCGGGCACTCCATTTTTGACCTCACCATCAAACTGGAAAAAAAATCTTACCTCTGCAGCAGTACCACCCTTCACTGCCTTTGATGTAACTTCAAAGAGACTCTTTATAGTTCTTTCACTGTCTCATAATTTCAGAACTGAAGCATTTTCAATATTTTATATAACGAAGCCATAGTTGTTGCTTATTTATCTTATGCAACTAACAGCCATTGACAAAACCAATAGTCCTGGCTTGTTGAAGGTGTAATGCTACTTGTTATATTATATATCTGGATGCAATGACAGAAGCAGCAAAATACCAGTCGGGAGGCACACTATGCCAAGCACAGAAGTTTAGTTAATGTGTTTTTAAGCCATGCCCTTAATTAAATCGGCCACGCCCCATTGAGATGTCCTCCCCCCCCCCAGTTTTTTCATCCCACATAAACCCCTGCTCCTGCCTCTCTATTCTTTCTTTTTCGTCTTCACATTTTACCCAGGGGCATAAGCGGGTTTGCTGCTGTCAGGCTTTTACCCCGTCCTTGCAACTTATCAGTAACAGAGGTGAGAAGGGAGATGCATCCCAATAGTTAGGGCACTGGGTATTTAGTCTGTAACAGAAGGTTGGCCTCGCTAGCCTTCTTGACTCTCCAGGTATCTTTAGTTGAGCAGTCAAGTCCAAGCCCAAGAAGGTGACATGAGGGGGAGTCAGGTAGAAGGCAGCACAGTTATACCAGTGGTAATGAAGATTTCAATATGCAACCAGAGTGTTGTGAGCTTTTGAAAAATATACAACCCTTTAGTAAAACCTAAAAAAAAACATCAATAGATTGACATTAAAAATGGTATTCAAGCAGTGTAAAAGTTGCACAAATGAATTATACAATGAAAATATATCACCTTTGAAAATACAGTGGCAATATGGGGCTTGTTAATTGCACATATTACATACTGTCAAATAAGTGACCTATTTATTATACTGCTGTTAAAGTTTCGAAACATGTAGGTAGCTCCACACATTATATTGTTCTTCAAACATAGGTATTTCATTATCACTAGCTGACTGTGGACACCAAGCTGATCATAAAATAGAGGATACCAAAACAATACTGCAAAAACCTGATTAGTTCGTAACTTTTGATGACGCAAAATGATCTCAACCCCTGAAAAACTGGTAACTGGGAGGAGTTTTTACAATCCAGTTTGGGTTTAGTGTAGTAGCGGCTGCTACGGGGCAGTAGTGGTGGGGTTGGGGTGGCAGGGGGAGATGGGGAGAAAGAAAAAAGAAAAAAATCACCTACCTGCTCACCACTTCTCCCCCTGCTCTGTGGGCAGCCCCACCCCTCACCTCCAGAGCCTTCTGAAAAATAAAATGATAATAACATGGTGTCATTATCATTTTATTTAACCTGTGGAGCGGCGCTCCTCTGCCTTAGCGGAGGAGCCACCGCTGGTTTAGTGTTTGCTGGTCCCTTAAAATATGAATTGCTCATGAAGCCCAATCTTGCGACTCAGGGACAATAGATTAATAAGCATGGGGACAGTTGATTTGTGAGCTGACAAATACAGGGTCACTCACTTGGTTAGCTCTGGTCTATTCCTCGTACTTGCGTGGCCCTGCATGGCTTGATAAATCTGTAGTAACGCAAGGCAGTGCAAATCGCTGTCATGCATTACTCTGCCCAAGGGAGGCATTCCATGGGTTGAGCGTGGGCGTTACCACACATCTACCCATGGATTTTGGCTCATTCCCAGATTAATCATTAGTGGTAGACCTTGGAATGCATCAAAATGCTACGCCTCCCCAGGTGAGGCATAACGAGGAGAAATATCTTTATTTCTCCTCAATTTTCCTCTTTCTACGTGTGCTGCATTCTGCAGCACACATGAAAAGAGGAAAGTGCCTCTGAGGTTTGTTTTTTTGCAGGAAGGTGTCCTTTCCTGCACAAAAACAATCCGGCTTACAATGCAGGCACCCTTGCAGCATGACACAAGGGGGCCTGCGTTGGCGCTAGGCAGCCAGAAGTGCAGCAGCACTAGGAATGGACAGGAATGCGCCGTCTAATATTAAACATGGTCCATTCCTGCCCTTTCCTTTTCACTCAGTGCAGCAAGGTGGCTTGCTGCATTGTGCTGCTTGTAAAAAGGATAAATCTGCCCCTTAATTCTTAGTTCAGCCCTCTTTTTGTCTCTAGTAAGAGGCTTACTCTAGTGAAAACATACTTGTAGCTATTGTGTCTGTGGTTCTGAAGTTTTATGGAGTGACTGGAGGCTTCCAGACAGGCAAGCTCAGCAGTAGCTGATGAAAGGCTTGTAGACCTGTTTGGGCCCAGGGACCGGCTCCTAGCATTGAGGAGATAGGTAGCCCTCAGCTTCATATTCTAGAAGTAATACATCAAGGTCCATGCAGGTCTTTGTCAATGTTGGTAATCTGTAACCTGGAGACGCACACCAGGTTTTGTTTCCAAGGTAACAAGGTAGGTGCCTTTTTCTAATCATGCTCAGTGCATTCTTCCAGTTTGAGATTAAGTCAATTAGGCTGGGGCAAAGCAGTATTTCTGGGAGGAACATGCTTAACCATCCCTTAGAGGTCCATTACAAGTTCCCCTGTAAATACAATGGGGCAGATAACTTCGATAACGCAGTCCCATCAGAATGATAAGATTTGTTCCACACCTGAAATCCAGTGTCATTCAACTGGAGATTCAGCCGTGCCACAGCATCATGTTGGCTGTGGTGGAATAGACAAGCTGTGGGTCTCAAAGTCCAACTTTTCTCTCAGCTGAGCCTTTAAAAATGTTCAGAATGTCAGTGTGTCGTTAATAACACTACTAATCTTTAAATTCACTGCATTGAATGCTTGACTTTGAATCAACTATTCAACAAATTACTTCAGGCTGGTTCCTGTTCTTTGCCACCTATTGGTAAATAAGACTTTCTTTTCAGAGAAAATGTGTTGCCAGAAAGATCTGGACTCTCAACAGGGTTGAGATTTTTTTTCTTATTCCTTTTTTCTGTCACAGTGGATCCCATTGGCTTATTCTCTCCTTAAATATACAGAATGTTCCAGTTCCTGCCTCTTAGTAGTCCCCACGTCCCTCACTGGAAAAATTAGAGCTCTCTGCTTTTAAATACCTGCTCATGTGTGCCAGACCAGCACAGCCATGCAGAGGCGAGCACTAAATATCGTTCTGCCAGACACTCAAACATCACATAAAGTGGTCTTGAGTATCAGTTTTAAATATCTCTTTCTTGCACTTGCTCCAGTTCTCACACATACAAGGTTGTTTATTCACAATGAAGGAACATAGAACAAGAAAAAAACAAGAAAAAGCTAATAAAAAATGAAATTGCCTTACCATTGGAACTATTAGGTTGACGCCTGGGCATAAGAAAGGCAATTGAAGGGGTTCCAGTGAAGTGTCAGCATCCATATGCTCAGTGACATGCAACCACCTGGACAAAATCTGTTCAAATTAGCACAGTGAAAGAATGTGAACATGTTTAGCAGTACTATAATTTGTAGCTAGGATGTTTGGAAAGATGAATTTGCAGATGTGGCCATTAGATAGGCACAATCTGTTGGCAAATTGACAACAGCCAGGACCGGTTTGCAAGAAAAGACCTCAATAAAGAACTTGTCAAAAAAGGTGAGCACCTAAATGAAGCTGCAAGAATTGTCAAGAAGATCACAAAAATGTATTTGACACAAGTTTGTTGCTAACTACATTCAGTTCCTACAAAGTCATACATCATTTTAGGATCCTTTCTGCGACACACGGTTCTCTGTATAAAATTGCAGATGGCGACCTAAAATTGAATCCATCAACAAGACATCGAACTGTGCTCTCTAGTCAATCTCCACTTATTGGTCTCTAAGCTTAGACGGGTATGTGTCAAAGTTATTTGCACAGCCTCTTAGGAAATGGACTAGTTTGCAAGATAATCTTGTTTTAACTCATTTACAATCCTTTGCCTTCTTACTCAGTGCCTGGATGCCCTCACAGGCATATAGTATTCTGTATATACTTTTGAATTGGATTTGAATATTGAATTTTAGTTGAGTCACTTGTCAGCTTTGTTGTTCTTGGTACGAAGTCTTAGGAACGCCTTTATTGAAACTGATTTTAGGAAATGCTGCCATTTTAACAATGACCGCTTTGATGACATAAGTACAAAGTGATGAAAGAAGACCATTATCCAGGTTATGTAGTTAGCAATGAAGCAAAGGGGCCAGCTGTTAAACTAATTAAAATAGTTTTTATATATTTTTTATATGACCTTGACTACTACAGTTTTGATCTTCTATAGAATTGTGAATAACAGACGATTGATTCTTATTTACAAATCTCCGAATGACCGAAGAATAAGTCACCCCTTCCAGAATTTTGAAGCTTTTTGTTCTACTATAGATCCCACTACATTGGGATCCTTCATCAGCTGATGAGGGTTTTGAGCAATATGATATTATTGTGGTAAATAACCTTTATTTAGTCAACATGCCTGTGATGGAATAATAAATGATAAAATAATGTGTTGGCTCTTAGGGGCACATGCATCAAGGTAGGCTTTTGCGATTCCTTAATTGCGATTATTAAGGAATCGGAATTAAGGAATCGCAAAAGCCTATGCATGTAGAAATCGCTAAAAAAAATAGCGATTTCTAAACATTCCTTAATTGCGACTCGCAAATTAAGGAATGTCTTCCCATTCATTCCTATGGGCCTAGAGGCCCTTAGGAATGAATGGGAATTACATTCGCAATTTGCGAGTATCCAATAGGTACTCGCAAATTGCGCATGCAATTTCAAGGGTGCAAGGGTTCCAAAAGGATACCCTGTTGCACCCCTGAAATCGGCATATGAGTACATGTTGCACACACAAATGCCCCAAGGGCATGTGTGTGTGTAAAATGGAACTTTGAAAAATGCACTTTAGTGCAATTTTCAAAGTTTTTGCACATTACCATCAAGTACAAATTGATGGTAATTTACGACTCCTATTAGCGAAATCGCTAATTTTATTACTTTAATGCATTGCATTTAAGGAATCTCAATTTGCGATTCCTTAAATGCAATCGCAATTTAAGTAATCGCAATTTAGAGATTACTTAAATTGCGATTTTTGCATTTGGGATGATGCATCCCAAATGCAAAAATACCGGTCGCAAAGGGGCAGATTCTGAGAATCTGCCCGTTTGCGACCGGTTTTTCTTTTGATGCATGTGGCCCTTAAATTCCAAAGCTGCTTGTGCAATATTGTGACATTTGCTGGTGCAATAGTTGTTTTGACCAACATTATTAGAACATATAATGGCAACGAACAAGTCAATGCATGTCTCCTGAGTTCAAGCACTGAGATACAGCATTTAGCCTGACAAAGAGCATCTCTCAAAACACTGGCTCAGAAGCGTTTCCTGCTTCCACTCACAGATTGCAGTCTGGTATGTTGAGCTTTACCTGTTTATGGCAGCAGTAAAGTGAAGATTTGATGGATCTTGTTTACCAGTTGGGATGTAGATGATCAAGTGTAACTCAAAGAAAGATGGATGCCAGCTCCAGAGTTTGAGATGGACAATAGTTAAGCTCACTCTGGTGTTAGTGTACCTCCAAAATTTGTGCCCTCAATACATGTTTGGCACACTTGCGATGCTTGCTTGAGATGCACTGCCATTGATGAAGACGTAATAAGGTCTTCTACAGCACATAGCTAGTACCTGTTTTTTGGGACATCGGTGGATATTCCCTTTCTCTTTGTTCAGATGGCCTTTCTATTCAGTGACAGTTTCCTTTCTTTCCACAACAGCCTCTGCCTTCGGAGATCCTCATTTCCTTACTGCTGATGGGTCAAAGTACACCTTCAATGGGAGAGGAGAATATACTCTGGTGCATGCCCCCATCCAGAATCTGACCATCCAGGGGAGGACTCATCCTGCCATGTTCAAGAACGGTAAGTGATCAGGGAATACAGAGAACAATTATTGTGTTATACAGTATGTTATGTTGTTCTGTCTTGTGATGACTGCCTTCTGCCATGTTGAGTTATGTTAGTCGTTGTTATGCTAATGGGTGCGGATACTATACCACAAGCAGAACAAGCCTTCGTCCGTGTGATTGTTGGAAAAGAGCAAGGTCATGGTTGTACTAGGCAGAGGCTTAGGATGCCACCATCAAGGGACACTATTGCCCCAAACAATAAAATATGCCCCCATTGCCAAGGAAGAAAGAGGCAAAATGTGCAAAGTATCACTTTGACGTCAGCACTCAAATCCCTTACTCTGGTCTTAGCTGAAAATTTGAAGTGCTTAAAAAACAATAACTTTTAACATGCTCTGAAGTTCACTGTTTTACAATTTTCCACTGAAATAATATATTTGATAGTTCACAGCACTCAGCTGATTAAATGCATTTCCATTTCAGTGCCCCGATAGTGAATAAAATTAACTGGACAGACCAGAGTTAGCAACTCTTTCTCCAGCTTCAGTACAATGGATGGTCTAGAAGAGATTACAGCTTAAATTGTATCTCAATGAGCAGATAGCACCACAAGAATGCACGTTACGGGAGTAAGAAGTGGAAGGCGTCTGACCCTCCCCACATACGCGCTTGGCGTAACTCTATGCTTGCATGGGCCAAAGCGGAGAGTTTTGCAATTAAACGCGAGGAAACTCTGGGGTTACATAAGATCCCACGTGCTGGGATGCCATATACGCTGAGCTACAACATGCTGCAGACACGCCACCTGTAGACCTATCCGAGGCCCCAGCTACAGACCACTAGGCATGTATCGCTTGTCGCAGCATATGCACCACGCCATGTTCTCCAAGGCAAGCACACACTGGTTCACATAGCGCATGTATGTACAGCCTGGAAATGGGGAGGCAGCTTGTAGTTGTACATTGTCCAGATCACACGAAACACTGTCCACGCAGCTATGGGGGGATTACGGGTTATATAAATGTTTGATATGTTCTGTTGCACACGTTAACTACCTGATTATCTGTGAATCTTTTATCGACACCCAACGGTACATGAGCACCGGTGCGACCAAGGACTCTGCAGGGTGACACGTGCACACGCATGCTCAGGCCAGCAACCACCAAGATCCACGCTCCAATGGACACTTAAGACTGCGATACATGAATGGACTACTATGCCAATACGACCCCCTTCTCCCCTTCCCTCTCCCTACCCCTTACCTCTGCATTGGGCATGCGCTGGAAATGCACATATTGTCATTTGTCCTGTTAGGTTGCTTAAGCTGATCTGTGACATGTATTGCCATTATGTAAGAACCTGCATGCGGTGCGGATTGTAAAACTCTGAAATGCCCAACAATACGCAAATATGTAATCGTCGGGATGTATCTATGTGAAAACTTCATAAAAACAGATTCACAAAAAAAAAAAGAAAGAATGCACGTTACGGGGACTGAGTGAGGAGTGAAGTGTTCCTACTGTAGTTAGGGACTGGCACAACAGTCTGTTTCCCACTACTTCAAGCCTCCAAGTAGATCCTTCTCTTCATGAAAGTGTTATAGACAGTCTATCTCCTACATCCGCAGATTTTGGGTGGGCGGTCTTCATACACATCTATTTGCCCTGGGTTTCACTAGAGGTGAATTGAGCAGTTCTTCCGGTTTATGGCCCATACAGAGGATAGCTTAGTTATAATTTCTAGTGTTATAGTAACACAAGGGTCTTGGAAATCTGAATATTTAATTGATGCTTTACTTGCAAATAACAGATGCATTTCATACCAAAGAAAAGTGACATGTGTAAAATATGAGTCTAGTGGATGCTTTTATTCTCCATAATAAAAGAGAGTTCAGCTTCGCAAGTTGATAACTCTTACTCCATTCAGTACAATTTTGTTGTCTTCGTACCTTTAACACAATAGTCCATTTGGTTTTCTCAGATTATATTGCAAAATGTGTGTTCTTCCCTGACCAAGCCTTGATGGTGTTCATTTCCATATTTACTGAAAATGAGGAAATTGTTCTAGATAGCCTCCAATCACGAAACAATTAATGGTATGAGATTGTTAGTGAGTACCTCCCAAGCATTCCTGGGCTCTCTTGGGTGAATTGATTCCGAGGTGCACAATCTTGTAGCTGCTTGTGATTTCTCTGTTAGGAGCTACCTCGTCATTCTCAAGTACCAAATCTCCCAAAACTCCAAATACTGAGTTGTCATGCTGGACATGGGCAGAAAGAGATTTGGATATGGCACTTGGAAGCATTCTGCATATCAAGGATACTGGTCTTAGGTTGGTGGTTACACCATCTTAGCTAAAACTTAAGTGAGACCAGTTGCACAATTTCCAACCCATTTACATGGCCATGTCAGTTATGATCAGATGTGGGACAGAGGGTTGAAAATGGTCTATGTAGTGGCTTTTACTCCAGGGGGCTCCAACTGTAATGTTTGCATCTAGTTGCGTGGTCTCCCAGAGGATCGTCATTCCGCCTCTGCCTGCACCTTTCTTCTGGCCTCTACCTGGAAGAGATTAAGGATCTTTGAAAATTGGACTACTACTGTTTACCGTCACTGGATCGAGTCTGACACATGATCCTGCTAATGATTCCAGCGAGGCATGTATGATGTTACCACGTAATGTTACACTATGGGGCCGATTCCGATCTCGGTCGGAGGCGCACCCAATACCATTCGGTCGGGAAAAAAGCCATGCGAATGCCTGTTTCCCGACCGATCCGTACAGCACACCGAACGAGTAAGTACGATGCGCACAAAAGCACAGAATCCGGCCGAGTCGTACTCACCCAATCCAGGTCCTGTTCTCCGACCGAGGCGAATCCGGAAACGCAGAATCGAGTCGCACGGAAGGGAAAATGCAGCTCCGTCCGGCCGAACAAGTACGATGCGCTTTCCGTACGCGCCGAACCCATCGCTACGCACGGCACGTCAAAGCATCCGGGAGAGGCGCACATAAGCTCCGATTCGCGCCACAACACGATCCACGGCTACGAGGCGAACACGCCAGCGACGAGGACGACGCGAAGCGACGAGGACGACGCGAAGCAACGAGAAAGACGAACGACACGAACCAACCATGAATCCCTTCGTCCCGATCATACCAATATTCTACATTTACTACCGGAACAGGCACGGACGCGTACGGCGCAGAAGGTAAGTCAGACACCAACCATAAAACACATACAACACGTACACGACACATCACACACACACAGAGGGATGCAGAATTTACTTACACCAGCAACAGCAGCACCATAGGGGCGGGATGCCCATCACCAATGCCACATATGCACACAGGGGCCTGAATGCGCACCACCACCCCTACCCAGGGGGGCCGGATGCCAACCACCACTACCACCCTTAGCCAGGGGGTGCCAGATGCCTACCACCACTACCACCCTTACCCAGGGGGGCTGGATGCCTACCACTACTACCACCCTTAGCCAGGGGGTGCCAGATGCCTACCACCACTACCACCCTTACCCAGGGGTGCCAGATGCCTACCACTACTACCACCCTTACCCAGGAGGGTGCCAGATGCCCACCACCACTACCACCCTTACCCAGGGGGGCTGGATGCCTACCACTACTACCACCCTTAGCCAGGGGGGTGCCAGATGCCTACCACTACTACCACCCTAAGCCAGGGGGCTGGATGCCAACCACCACTACCACCCTTAGCCAGGGGGCTGGATGCCAACCACCACTACCACCCTTAGCCAGGGGGTGCCAGATGCCCACCACCACTACCACCCTTAGCCATGGGGGTGCCAGATGCCTACCACTACTACCACCCTTAGCCAGGGGGTGCCAGATGCCCACCACCACTACCACCCTTACCCAGGGGGCTGGATGCCTACCACTACTACCACCCTTAGCCAGGGGGTGCCAGATGCCTACCACTACTACCACCCTAAGCCAGGGGGCTGGATGCCAACCACCACTACCACCCTTACCCAGGGGGCTGGATGCCTACCACTACTACCACCCTTAGCCAGGGGGTGCCAGATGCCTACCACTACTACCACCCTAAGCCAGGGGGCTGGATGCCAACCACCACTACCACCCTTAGCCAGGGGGTGCCAGATGCCCACCACCACTACCACCCTTAGCCATGGGGGCTGGATGCCTACCACTACTACCACCCTTACCCAGGGGGGCTGGATGCCCACCACTACTACCACCCTTACCCAGGGGGTGCCAGATGCCTACCACTACTACCACCCTTAGCCAGGGGGTGCCAGATGCCCACCACCACTACCACCCTTACCCAGGGGGCTGGATGCCTACCACTACTACCACTCTTAGCCAGGGGGGTGCCAGATGCCCACCACCACTACCACCCTTAGCCAGGGGGGTGCCAGATGCCTACCACCACTACCACCCTTACCCAGGGGGGGCTGGATGCCTACCACTACTACCACCCTTACCCAGGGGGTGCCAGATGCCTACCACCACTACCACCCTCACCCAGGGGGGGCTGGATGCCTACCACTACTACCACCCTTAGCCAGGGGGGTGCCAGATGCCTACCACCACTACCACCCTTACCCAGGGGGGGCTGGATGCCTACCACTACTACCACCCTTACCCAGGGGGTGCCAGATGCCTACCACCACTACCACCCTCACCCAGGGGGCTGGATGCCTACCACTACTACCACCCTTACCCAGGGGGCTGGATGCCTGTCACTACTACCACCTCTACCCATGGGGGGCTGGATGCCTACCACTACTACCACCCTTACCCAGGGGGCTGGATGCTCACCACTACTACCACCCTTAGAAAGGGGGTGCCAGATGCCTACCACTACTACCACCCTAAGCCAGGGGGCTGGATGCCAACCACAACTACCACCCTTAGCCAGGGGGTGCCAGATGCCCACCACCACTACCACCCTTAGCCAGGGGGCTGGATGCCTACCACTACTACCACCCTTAGCCAGGGGGTGCCAGATGCCTACCACTACTACCACCCTTAGCCAGGGGGCTGGATGCCTACCACTACTACCACCCTTAGCCAGGGGGGTGCCAGATGCCTACCACTACTACCACCCTAAGCCAGGGGGACTGGATGCCAACCACCACTACCACCCTTACCCAGGGGGGGCTGGATGCCTACCACTACTACCACCCTTAGCCAGGGGGGTGCCAGATGCCTACCACTACTACCACCCTAAGCCAGGGGGGCTGGATGCCAACCACCACTACCACCCTTAGCCAGGGGGGTGCCAGATGCCCACCACCACTACCACCCTTAGCCATGGGGGCTGGATGCCTACCACTACTACCACCCTTACCCAGGGGGGGCTGGATGCCTACCACTACTACCACCCTTACCCAGGGGGGTGCCAGATGCCTACCACCACTACCACCCTCACCCAGGGGGCTGGATGCCTACCACTACTACCACCCTTGCCCAGCGGGGCTGGATGCCTGTCACTACTACCACCTCTACCCATGGGGGCTGGATGCCTACCACTACTACCACCCTTACCCAGGGGGCTGGATGCCTACCACTACTACCACCCTAAGCCAGGGGGCTGGATGCCAACCACAACTACCACCCTTAGCCAGGGGGTGCCAGATGCCCACCACCACTACCACCCTTAGCCATGGGGGTGCCAGATGCCTACCACTACTACCACCCTTAGCCAGGGGGCTGGATGCCTACCACTACTACCACCCTTAGCCAGGGGGCTGGATGCCTACCACTACTACCACCCTTAGCCAGGGGGTGCCAGATGCCCACCACCACTACCACCCTTAGCCAGGGGGTGCCAGATGCCCACCACCACTACCACCCTTAGCCAGGGGGTGCCAGATGCCCACCACTACTACCACCCTTAGCCAGGGGGCTGGATGCCTACCACTACTACCACCCTTAGCCAGGGGGCTGGATGCCTACCACTACTACCACCCTTAGCCAGGGGGTGCCAGATGCCCACCACCACTACCACCCTTAGCCAGGGGGGTGCCAGATGCCCACCACCACTACCACCCTTAGCCAGGGGGGTGCCAGATGCCCACCACCACTACCACCCTTAGCCAGGGGGGTGCCAGATGCCCACCACTACTACCACCCTTAGCCAGGGGGGGCTGGATGCCTACCACTACTACCACCCTTAGCCAGGGGGGCTGGATGCCTACCACTACTACCACCCTTAGCCAGGGGGTGCCAGATGCCCACCACCACTACCACCCTTAGCCAGGGGGTGCCAGATGCCCACCACCACTACCACCCTTAGCCAGGGGGTGCCAGATGCCCACCACTACTACCACCCTTAGCCAGGGGGGCTGGATGCCTACCACTACTACCACCCTTAGCCAGGGGGGCTGGATGCCTACCACTACTACCACCCTAAGCCAGGGGGGCTGGATGCCAACCACCACTACCACCCTTAGCCAGGGGGCTGGATGCCTGTCACTACTACCACCTCTACCCATGGGGGCTGGATGCCTACCACCAACACCACCCCCACTCATAGGATGGACAATGCATGACACAACCAGCACACCACAACCTAGGGAATGCAAGAAAAAGACATCCCCCAACACCATGACAAGCGTGTGTAGACTGTGTCAAATGCCTACAACACTGAACATGACTTTGAACATACACAATGTGACCCCCTATCACATGTGCCACACATATATGTGTGTGGCCCCCACAATGCAAGCAGGCCATGACCATTGTGGCAATGGGGTCCAAACTGCCATCATCACAGTGACCAAAAGGTAAGTGTGGGGTCCATAGCTGAAGCACATTTTGAACATTGTGGCAATGGAGTCTAACCCCCCATCACCACAGTGACCAAAATGTAAGTGTGGGGTCCATAGCTGAAGCACATTTTGAACAGTGTGGCAATGGGGTCCAAACCCCCATCATCACAGTGACCAAAATGTAAGTGTGGGGTCCATAGCTGAAGCACATTTTGAACATTGTGGCAATGGGGTCTAACCCCCCATCACCACAGTGACCAAAATGTAAGTGTGGGGTCCATAGCTGAAGCACATTTTGAACATTGTGGCAATGGGGTCTAACCCCCATCATCACAGTGACCAAAAGGTAAGTGTGGGTCCATAGCTGAAGCACATTTTGAACATTGTGGCAATGGGGTCTAACCCCCCATCACCACAGTGACCAAAATGTAAGTGTGGGGTCCATAGCTGAAGCACATTTTGAACAGTGTGGCAATGGGGTCCAAACCCCCATCATCACAGTGACCAAAATGTAAGTGTTGACAAAGAAAGAGCTGCAACTGCCAAACTGCATGGATGATTCCTGGTCACAGAACATAAAACACATCAGTGGCAAAGTAGTGCATGTGTCCCATTGCAACATAAATTGGGGGAGCCAAATACTGCAGTGCAAATAAGACATACCTTTGGCCATGTGCAGACAAACAACACCCATGGGGGCTGACACTGTCAACATTCATCAATGACACAATGACAGAAGTGACCATCAGAATGCAGACCCACATATTTGCACCAATGGGCACACAAATGCAGATACCCTGTGGAGACTGTAGATGTGAGGTGAACAGATACCATACATTGGCAGCAATGGGACACACAAACCATGATCATTGTGCTGACCGATGACCTAGGAGTCCCAGGGACAGCGGGGGAAAGCCACCAAACTACATACAGGCAATGGCACACCCAAGATATGCCAATGCAGTGGTACAGATGCACAAACACAAACAGGCAGACCCACACTGCACATCATACACAACAGGTGAGGGGGGGTGCCAGTGTCCCCAGGCAACCACACAACACATGAGGAGACCTGAATACCAATCATACAGATGTGCATACAGTGCCACACAAACGTAACTCATGGATCCAAATCCCCTATGTGGGCAAGCAGGCATTGTCAGATGAGAGGGAGCACAAATCACACATGTCACACAGGCACGTAGGAACAGCAACTGACACAGCAAGACACAGACACACCACAGCACTACCCCCAGGGCCCCCACAATGTGGTGACCCTGGGCTGCATTACAATCCCACTGTGATGACAAAGCTAAATGTCGTTCACACTGTGAACCACAGTCATGTGTCCTGAGCAACAAACTACCATCACACCTACACAAGCACAAATCAATCAGCATGGCCAGTAAGCCAAGGCCAACATGGAGGCAGGGGCCTAGCCGGGCAACAACTCTCATCTGCACACACTCAACACCACACCCCTCGACCTCCAACAATGTGCAGCAGTGAAGCACAAATGCACTGGTGACATTGCACATGCACCCATGACTATTCCAGGGTGGTGGGTGGGAACCAAGGTGCAGAAACACATCACACATGGCCACTCAACAAGACTCCTGAATGTCTGACACACTGCACACTACGCTGTACATGGACATGACGGCAATACCACACCAACCAATGGGATCCCAGCCACAGTCACACACCAATGAAGAAGCCAAGGTCACCCACAAAGAACTCACATAGACAACAACCAACATTGCAGCCCGGACCCTGAGGAGTGCCAGCAGTCACACACACAACGTGTCACAATCACTGAGAGATAACACAAACTGGAAATCACATGACAGGGGCAAACAACAAGTGCCAAGGGGAAACCTGACTGTGACCCATCTGCGTCTGCACACAAACTCAGCCCTGACAGCAAACACACCTATGGGTGACACCCTGATGACCAGTAATGTGCCATGCACCCACATCACAGAGAACCCAGGGAGAAGACTTTGGGGGAACATAGGTCAACTCAGCAAGCATCACAAACAGGTACAACACTAGGGATCACAGCATGCACAGCTAAACGGAAGTGAACACACAGACATGCACATACAACACACACCTTGGGCGCAGGCAATGTCACAGGAGTACACACTGCCATGAGGGGACTCCACTCCTGTGTGAGGAAAGCTGTGCCATATGTTGCCTCAGTAGGGCCCCATCATGTCAGCTGAGCACTTGGTCACACAATCAACAATTAGCACCAAATGAGGGCTCCCGTCACATCAGCCTGGTCATGGAAGTGCCAACGAAATCATCAGCACAGATCCAACACACTTGTATAGCAATGTTGCACTGACAACACAGATGAGTCCTTCCCCATTGATGCCCAAACCTGCATGTCCAGTGGAGATGGCCACACGGTCAGGGAAGTAGACGAATTGAACAATGGCAGGCACAACAGATGTGCAGGGTTGGAAGCCACAGATGTGAAATTGCTAATGTAAGTAGGAAATCCCATTACCAAATACTGAACACATGACACCCTCAGATGCTGCTATGGATGACATGGATACACCACAGGATAGGACACATTCCCCCTGGACCACATGGGTTCCTGCACAGTAACACTTCATTATCATGAGACCAAATATCACCATCACTGCAGCAAGGGCATGGTTAGCATCATCAACAACATGTACATCAGAAGCATAAGCACTAGAGAACAGAAAGTAGCTTTATTCAGCATATGTGTGCAATGAAAACTGAAAGTCCAGAAAAAACACAAAGGCCAATGGCCAGTCCATTGTCAAAGTCCAAACAGGGTGACAGTGGCGGATGTCACCCTACGCATGCCTGCACAAAACCAGGGACAATCCACTAGGAGGGGCAACCGGGGGGCAGGCCAGGCACCGCAGGGACAGGATCAGGGCTCACCAGGAGGAAGCAGGAAAGGGGTGGTGGGTGCTGGAGAGCCACTGACAACTGCAGTGGAGGTGTCTGACATGGTGTGTGCCGGCACAACTGGGGGCATGACTCAGATGTTGTGGGTGCCGGCACGACTGCAGTGGACCCCGCAGATGGAGTGGACAGGTCCGCCACTGCAGTGCCCAAGTCAGACAGGGTGGTAGTGGACTCCACTGCAGTGCCTACCACCAGGGGAGGAGAATGGGGAACAGGCAAGGTGGGCTGGACAGGGGAGCACCCTCACCACATCAGTGGCACAGACAAGCGCAGCGAGGGGTGTGGTGCCGGGAGAGCAAGTGGCAGGGGAGAAGGCCGGATCCTCTTGGGGATGGTATATCTGTGGGTGGGGGAACCTGGGGCAGGGTGTGGTGGGGGCACCTGTGGAGTGGGGGCCTGAGGGATGGAGGAAGGAGACCTGGTGCCTGAGCTGCAGGGCGGCGGCGGGGTCTTGCTCTTACGACTCCGGGGGACTTGCGGGTGGGGGCCTCAGTCTGTCTGCGCCTGGGGGAGGGTGTCCGGGGGCGAGGGGCACTCTGCTCCGTGTGGGTGGGCTTCCTCTTCCCCCTGAATGCTGTATCAGCTGGATCGGAGGGGAAGAGGCCGAGGTCACTGAGGAAGAGCCGCTGGGTCTTTGGGGTTGCAGGTGAGGCAAGGGAGGGTGCTTTGGAGGGAGAGGCAACTGAGGACTGCGCAGTGCTCGTGGATGCGTGTGTGTGTTCCAGGGCCCCATCCCCTGTGAGTCTGGTTTCAGTCCCCTGACTGTGCGTGCGTGTGCGTTTTGTTTGTGGCGTTTGTGTCTGTGTGCTGGATGTGTGTGTGCTGGTGTGTGCCTGTGCCAGTGTGTGTGTGCTTGGGACGGGTAAGGTGCTGGGGAGTGTGGATGGAGCAGAGGCAGGAGGGGTGAGGGACTGTCTGAGGAGGGACACTGCTGCCGTCAGGGAGGAGTCCATGGACCTATTGCCCCTCTGTAGGATCAGACATGCCCGATGAGATGCTCCTCCATGAACGACACCAGCTGAGTCAACAGAGCGGTGTGCGCATGGAGGACACTCAGCATGGCTGTCTGCCCTACATGGAGCTGGCGAAGGAGGTACACAGACTCCTCACTCAAGGCAGCAGGGGACACAGGGGCAGGGGGTGCGGTGCCTGGCCCAAAGGAGACACGCTCCCGAACATGGGAGCCTCCACGGACCTGGGGAATGGGAGCCGATGGGAGGGCGGTGGTGGTGCTGGTGGTGGCGGGGACAGCAACACTAGCTGGGGTGTGGTGGCTGCTGACACCCGCCTCCATAAGGGAGTCATCCTCCGAGTTGCTCTGGTCCTCAGCTGAGGTGGATGGTGCTGAGGACTCCTCGGTGTGGCTCCCCTCGCCCTCCGTGCCACTGGATCCCTTCGACCACTCCTCGGCTGCTGACCCAGTCTGGCTCTCCGGCTCCTCCTGGTCCGTGGAGCTGTCCCCTTCCGTGGCCGTGGATGTATCTGCAAACAATGGGGAAACAGACAGACATCAGTCACCTGCACCAAACGCACACACCACTGTGAGCACAGCACATTACAGAGCAAGCCCTGGCATCATTAGTTGTACATTGCTAAAAGTGCCCTAACTGAACAGGAGAAGCCAATTGTCAGTCTGATGCCAACCATGGCACTCACATCCCACATGGCCTTGCACCCATCTGTCTGGTGTCTGTTGGATAGCAACACCCCAGTGTGGACACATGCACCAACTACACAGTAGTTGGACAGTGCAGAGGACACGGTGTAGCATGTGGACATGCACACATCACAACTCTTGCCACTGAGTCAGTACAGGTTTCCGGATGAAAGGGACGCCCAGAGTCAAATAGGAAATGCATGTGATGCATACCAGCGACAGACACCATGATGCACCCATGTCCTGATAGCCATCGCCACAATGGTGTGCATGTAGCACATGTCACTCCCCTGCAGGATCACCAATAAGTAGACACATGCCATGGCGGAGGCATGACTGCTAAGTCATACATCACTGTCTCAGTGATGTATGACTTGGCAGCCAGACAACAACACTCTGCACTGTGTCACAATAGTAGGTCATGGGGAATGCAAGTCCTGGAGCTGCACAAGTGCACATGTACATCCCCCACACAACACATCATCTTAACCCTCATCTGTCCAGGTCATACCGATTGGACATATGGGAGACCTGTGACACTACCCTCTGAACCTGAGCCCCTCACAATCTGCTGTGAATGGGGAACAGCTGCCTGAACTTCACATTCGCATACCCCAGTCTGCACGGGCAGCTGATCAAACACCTATGTGACACACAAGTATCGTCTCCTATGGTCACATCTCCAGTGGCATGCTGAGCCCCTAACGAGAAACACCCCAGCAGGACTGGCAACAAATCCACAGCACACTGACACAGAGGCAGACACCTGAGGGGTCAAATCACTGCGCACAATGTGTCAGCTGATACACGGGAGTGGGAGTACAGAGTGCATTGCATGGCCTGGAGTAGGCATGACTGTCCTGCCCCACATGAATGAGGGATGAGCCCTGGACAGTGGATAGCTGGCTATGTATGTGTGACACACGTAATCTGCACACTCCTGGGGCCCAAACATTGTTCCCACCCGCTGCATGGGTGTGTGCCACATACCCCAGGCACATGTGGTGGCTCAGCTCAGCAAGTGGACCGCATATCAAAGCAACACGCAGATTACATGTCCGAACACAGGCGTTGTGTGAACAATGGACCCACCCATGATGCCCACAACAGAGTTAGGGAAACAGATGCTGTCCCCCACCTTTAGTGAAGCAAACTGCAAGGACACAGTCCCAAGTGACACAATTCCCTGAATGTAAGGGCCACACCTGGGTATCAGATGAGGAGTGGGCAGTGCACAATAGAGGGACATGGCTCCTGGACAACATGACTGCTGTACTGTGGCAGTTTAACCAGGCCAGAGGAGGGCACATAGCATGTAATACAGAGTTCACAGTGCAGTCTTTGACTCACCCCTCCTTGCTGCTGTCTGGCCTTCAGCTGCCCATCCAGGTCTGGAAACACCACCGCCAGGATCTGGAGCATGTGGGGGTCAGGGTCCGTGTTCCGCCCCTCCTGCGAGGGAGGCGACAGCTTCAGCTGGACCCGTGCAATCCTCCGGGTCCAGCCCCGAAGGTCCTGCCACCTCTTCTGGCAGTTGCGGATCCGGCGCTTGTAGACCCCCACGGACCGGACAGCCCGGACGATGTCCTTCCAGATCTCCTGCTTCCGATGGGCATTAACCTGTCAGGATGACAAAGTGAAAAGGCCATTACTACACATGCAACATATCCGTGCATGACACAGTTGTATATACATGTCTCATTCACAGGGGCACATGATGTACACAGGCAGTGCAACGCTGCCCATGGACAGTTTGCCAGACGTCACTACATGGTATCATTGCATGGGAAGTAAAACCTTGTTCAAATGCACTGTCACTGCACCATACCTGTCCAGTGCATGTCACTACACACTATGGGGTGTGACAACTACTCAGTGAGCCTGCTAGCCAGTGTCGTGCAGACTTTCAGCCTTGCTGGTCAGACAAAATGCACATTCAGAAAGGCAGTGCACAGAACACTCACCTGCTCCCCTGGTGTCCCATACAGCTTGCTGTACTGTGGAAGTAGGCTGTCCAGCAGGGCCTGGTTCTCCTCAAGGCTGAAGGCTGGGGCTCTCTCCACAGTACGTGCCATTGCAGGGTCCAGAGGGGCAGAGACAAGAGAAGTGCAGTGGCAGATGTCGTCCTGGAGCATGTAGTGCAGGCAAGTGAGCTCTCAGGGGAACAGCCAGCAATATATATGTGCTGGAGAGGCAGATACTGTCCCTTGTGTCCAAAGTGATAGGTCCAAGTCGTTTGCATCTTCTGAATCTGGCCAATCCACGGAATAGCAGCACCAATACACGACCACAGCATCCTTCAAATCTTCAACTTCATGACATACATGATTTTGCAACATTGTTGTGGGTGACCAACTGAATTTCCAGCAACCGACTCATTCGAATTTCGAAAACGCGTCCGTTGCCAGGCTAGGCCATTGTCAATGGGTGCGCACCGATCGGTCCATTGCGGTACAACGCGTACAGGGGTACAACGCGTACCCGCACACATTGAATGCAATGGGCCGGCCGGGGGCACCGATCGGTCCATTGCTGTTCAACGCATCCCTGTACAAGTGACTGGCATATGTCACCATGCCTGTCTCAGATGGACATATGCCAGCCACAGATAGCTCCCAGGGAGTGAGGGGCACACCTACAACACGACAGCCTGTCCAAACTGTATGATAAGGCATGTAAGGCTGCATTTCCTATTGTGTGTATGTTGGTGTACATGTTGTCCTGTGGGTGTCACCTGGGGGCAGCCACCCCCAGGCTGTGCACGTGTTCATGGGGACAGGATCCTGGGTGTTACGTGTACATGACCACTGTGATGTGCAACTGTTCATATCTGTGCATGTGCCATGGTCACATTTCACGGTGGTGTATGTGTATGTCATGTCACATACCCCGTGAGTCCCATGTGGGACGGTATGTTTGAGCCAGGGTGTCCCAGTGGCACAATAGTGATGGTCCTCCACAGTCTGTGTGCATGTAGTGTTTACAATGTCTCTGATTTCATGTGCACAATGGGAGACAGTCTCCACATCCACGTTGTGTGTGCATGGACTTTGATGTTGTGCGTGTGTGTGTCACAGACGTCCATGTCTGTCCTGCAGTGGCAAGTGGGACCACTACCTGTGGGGGTCATAGTTGTTTTGCTGTGGTGTATACATGATACTCCATGTAATGCCAGTGTCCATGTGGCAATACAGGGTCCCTGGGAATGTACCTGTCGTTGAGCTGTGATGCCTGGGGCACATCTGTCGTCACATGTCACTGTGGGGGGTGATTGTGACACGGCAGCAGGAGATGGGAACTGTGACACGGCCTCATGATATCCAATGGGCCAACCTGGGACTTATTGATGCCACTTGTTGAACCGTGATGACAGATGTTGGCCATGTATGTACCATACTTGTCCTTACGGAACTGCACACTTCATGTAGTTATGCCTCATAATGATGTATGTTGGGATATTGAGTGTGTTCAATGCCGCATATGTGGGCTGACTGACAATCTTGCTTTCTTCTCTCTGCACTGCAGGGCTCCTGCTGTCCATCGACCATTCCCAGACCTGGCAACGATGGTGGAACGGGACAGCATCCGACGGTACCGCTTCACCAGGCAGCTGATTGAGGATTTGGCAGTGCAGTTGGCCCCACATTTGCAGCCTGGCCGGCCGTATCCTACAGCGCTGACCCCCAAGGTGAAGGTGATGGCAGCCCTACACTTCTTTGCCACCGGTACCTTCCAACATACTGTGGCGACTGCTGGTGGGATGTCACAGACCATGTTGAGCCGTGTGCTCCGCGATGTTTTGGTGGCAATGTTGCTATTCCTGAACCGGTACATCTATTTCCCTAGACTGCAACGACTCACTGACGTGAAGAGTGACTTCTATGCCCTGGGGAGGATGCCGCATGTCATTGGCTCCATTGATGGGACACATGTGGCTTTGGTACCACCACAGGCCCAGGAGCAGGCCTACAGGAACCGCAAGCACTACCACTCGGTCAATGCACTGGTGGTGTGTCTTGCAGATATGACCATCACACACGTGTGTGCCCGTTTCCCTGGTTCAGCACACGATGCCTTTGTGATGAGGAGTAGTCGCATCCCCAGGATGATGGCACAGATGCAGAACCAGCGTGCCTGGCTTGTCGGTGTGTACTGACTTTGTGCCATTGTGTGTGATCTGATCTGTAGTATTCCGCCCACTTTTCCAAGTCAGCTAATGTGCACTTGTCTGTCCGTAGGTGACTCGGGATACCCCAACATGCCGTGGTTGCTGACACCCCTCAGGAACCCTGTGACACCAGCCCAGATGCGCTACAATGAGGCACATGGTCGGACCAGGAGAGTGATTGAGCGGACATTTGGTCTCCTGAAGAGCCGCTTCCGCTGCCTGGACAAGACCGGAGGGTCCCTCCCATATGCCCCTGCGAAAGTGTGCAAGATTATCATCGTCTGCTGCATGCTCCACAACCTGGCAGTGCGGAAGGAGTTGCCTCTCATCCAGGATGACAATGACCAACATCCGCCACCTGTGGAGGATCCTGGCCTGGACCACGATGCCAGTGATGATGATGATGATGAGGGTGATGTCCGCACACAGCTCATCACCAACTTCTTTAGCTGAATGTGAGTATCCTGAGGTGTCATGTCAATGATGTGAGTTGGCATGATATGTGTAGGTGGTGCTCTGGTGTTGTTGGAGTGTGTCCATGGGCTACTTGACTGGATGTGTGTAGCGATGTGTGCTTACAGGTGGTCTGTACTCCCCAACAGTGTTGACATGCTAACTTGGTTCTGGGTGGGTATCTTGTAACATGTATTGTGCATGAGTTTTGTTGTTCTGTCCTGTTCTCCATTGCTTTTGACTGTGTGTCATTTCTGTCCTTCACAGGGTACTTTCAGATTCGTTTGGTCAACTGTGTCCACCGACGACGTGATTGTACTTCCAGGGTGGTAGCTGTTGTGTCCCTACAGGTGATGTGCACCACACCCATGGACTTCCTTCCTTCTACAGTTGTTGACTGTGTGCCCGCTGCCAGGTGGGATTACCTTGCATCTGTAGTGGTTACGACATGTTGCAACTGTGTAATAAACCTGTGCTTCACTTTGTGATGTGCGTTGTCTGTGGTCACACATTTGACTGCCATTTGCTTACTGCACCTGTGGGCTACTTGACTACAACTGGGAATAGGTGTGGTGTCTGTGCATTGCACCGTCTTCCCTGGCAACATCAGTGTAGGCAATGAGTCAGATGGCCTAGGTGTGTATGTGTTGTGTAGCCCTGGTGGTGTGTCTCCCTCATATGTGTCACGTTGCCTTTACTCACATGCCTGTGTTGTACTTGCTGTTGCAGTTCGCATACACAGTGTAAGTTTGCAGTTCATCAGCCCCAACACAGCACCCACGTTGGAATTACAACAGAGGCAAGTATGGTGTATTAGTGTGTTTATTGTGATACATTTGTGTGAATAGTGCATAGGATGGGTAGTGCTGTACATATATCTTGCAATCAGAAGTTCCTAGGTGAATTGAAAGTCCTGGTAGACAAAATCCCCAGTATCGGGGCCACAGTTCTCTGAGACATTGGTCCAACTTGTACTCCCCATGCAATGTGTGGGAGTTGTGTTGCCGTCAACAGGGTGAACAGTCTGTGCACAAAGGTGAACATCCAGAACAGGTTCAGGCTTCCTGGGAGTTGTGCTTGGCCATCGGCCTCTCACTTGCCCCTCCTCGGACGACCCCTCTTCTTTGGGGGGGGCCCCTCAAGTACAGGCTGCTGCGGTGCAGGGGACTCTCCGCCAGAGTCATCCTACCTCCCTGTGGCAGTTGCAGTTTGTTCAGCACCAGATGTTGTTGGCACACAGGGAGGTGTGGACTGGTTGCTGTTCATCTGGCGGAGGCATTGTAAAATGTCCCTGTGCACCGCCGTCATCTCATGCAGTGCGTCCCACTTGGACTCCACGCGGGACATGTGTGAGTCCAAGCGGGCATGATGGGCAGCCTGCTGCTGTTTCATGTCTCTGAGGAGCCCCACTACCTGGCTGAGATCTCCGGTGCTGGACTGGTACGCATCAGCTATGCGTACCAGTTGTGGGTCATCATGCACACCAGCAACCTCTGCAAGCAGCGACCTCTGTCCCCCACCCCTCCCACCACCCCTGCCGACATGTGCAGTGCGTGCAGTGGCACGCACAGATGACCCTGGTCCACCTTGGGGGTTGGTGGTGGTGGTGTCCATGGCCCCACGTTGGTCCAGGGTCCCTGTGCTGGTGTTGCTCCTTGTTCTGTCCATGTCGGCAGGGATGGTATTTGTGGTGACAGTCGTTGGAGGGGTGGGTGCAGGGGTGCAGCTGGTGGTCCTGCTGGTGCTGCAGCTGGTGGTCCTGCTGGTGCTGCATGTAGACTTGCACCGGATGTGCCAGGTTGGTCTTCTTCGTCCGAGGAGGGCAGAGGCTGTACGACACCAGTGAGCTCCGCATCCTCTTGAGCCTGGGACTGGGACTCCTCAGCGTCTGCTGCTGTGTCCCCATCATCACCTGTTTTTGGGAGACACACACAATGTATGTTATGTTTCTGCAGGCATCAATGGTTGACACACCTGACAGTTGTGACTGTGCCTCTGGGTGCGGGCCTGTACATTGCATTGTCCTAAGTCGTCACAGTCAGGGGTTGATATTGGTGTGGCACATTGTCCTGCATTATTTGGGCATTTCTATGTATTTGTTGGGGTGTGAACATGGTCTGCATTGGTTGTATTTGGTTGACAGCCGGCCCTCCTTCCCACCCAGCCAGTCAGTTATCCCACCATGGACTGTGCTTGCATTGCAGGGAGTGGATGTTGTCTCTCAGGATGTCAGTCAGTGGTGTCCTGCTGTTTGTTGGTGCACAGTTCCCAGCAGGGCCTTGTGCTCCCCACAGCAGTAGCCAGTGTCAGCCATCTTGTGTGTCCTTATCCACTCCCTGTGATGTGAGCATGGTTCAGGGTGGTGTTGATGGGCCAGTTGTGGGGGTGAGCTATGTCTGTGACTGTGACTCCCATCATGCTATTGCCTCCACCCCACTTCCCAGCATTCCCATACGTACTTGCTTTTGTGGGGAGTTCAGTGTGTGTGGGTGTGAGGGCAATGGCAAGATGGCTGACAGTGGTGTCCTGCTGTTGGTTGGTGTGCAGTTCCCAGCATGCCCTTGTGCTCCCCACAGCAGTAGCCAGTGTCAGCTATCTTGTGTGTCCTTATCCACTCCCTGTGATGTGAGCATGGTTCAGGGTGGTGTTGATGGGCCAGTTGTGAGGCTGAGCAATATCTGTGACTACTACTCCCATCATGCTATTGCCTCCACCCCCTTCCCAGCATGCCCATGCTTCCTTCCTTTTGACTCTGCTTCCCTGTGGGGTGGGCTGCCTGTGCTGACAGGATGGCTGGGAGTGTTGTCCTGGCAGTTGTTTGGCTAAAAGTCCCAAGAGTGTCCCTGTGCTTCACACAACATAACCCAGGGTGGTGGTTCTTTGTGGGATCTTGAGTTAGGATGTGAGGCATTGCATTCTCCCAGGTGGGTTCTGTGGAGTTTGTGTTGAGGGGGTGTGTGAGGGGAGGTGCTTGTGACTATGGTCAGTGCTGCAAGTCCTCCTTCCCACCCAGCCAGCCAGATATCCCACCATGGAACGTGCTTCCATTGCAGGGAGTGGAAGTTGTCTCTCAGGATGTCAGTCAGTGGTGTCCTGCTGTTTGTTGGTGCACAGTTCCCAGCAGGGCCTTGTGCTCCCCACAGCAGTAGCCAGTGTCAGCCATCTTGTGAGTCCTTCTCCACTCCCTGTGATGTGAGCATGGTTCAGGGTGGTGTTGATGGGCCAGTTGTGGGGGTGAGCTATGTCTGTGACTGTGACTCCCATCATGCTATTGCCTCCACCCCACTTCCCAGCATTCCCATACTTACTTGCTTTTGTGGGGAGTTCAGTGTGTGTGGGTGTGAGGGCAATGGCAAGATGGCTGACAGTGGTGTCCTGCTGTTGGTTGGTGTGCAGTTCCCAGCATGCCCTTGTGCTCCCCACAGCAGTAGCCAGTGTCAGCCATCTTGTGTGTCCTTATCCACTCCCTGTGATGTGAGCATGGTTCAGGGTGGTGTTGATGGGCCAGATGTGAGGCTGAGCAATATCTGTGACTACTACTCCCATCATGCTATTGCCTCCACCCCCTTCCCAGCATGCCCATGCTTCCTTCCTTTTGACTCTGCTTCCCTGTGGGGTGGGCTGCCTGTGCTGACAGGATGGCTGGGAGTGTTGTCCTGGCAGTTGTTTGGCTAAAAGTCCCAAGAGTGTCCCTGTGCTTCACACAACATAACCCAGGGTGGTGGTTCTTTGTGGGATCTTGAGTTAGGATGTGAGGCATTGCATTTTCCCAGGTGGGTTCTGTGGAGTTTGTGTTGAGGGGTGTGTGAGGGGAGGTGCTTGTGACTATGGTCAGTGCTGCAAGTCCTCCTTCCCACCCAGCCAGCCAGATATCCCACCATGGAACGTGCTTCCATTGCAGGGAGTGGAAGTTGTCTCTCAGGATGTCAGTCAGTGGTGTTCTGCTGTTTGTTGGTGCACAGTTGCCAGCAGGGCCTTGTGCTCCCCACAGCAGTAGCCAGTGTCAGCCATCTTGTGAGTCCTTCTCCACTCCCTGTGATGTGAGCATGGTTCAGGGTGGTGTTGATGGGACAGTTGTGGGGGTGAGCTATGTCTGTGACTGTGACTCCCATCATGCTATTGCCTCCACCCCACTTCCCAGCATTCCCATACTTACTTGCTTTTGTGGGGAGTTCAGTGTGTGTGGGTGTGAGGGCAATGGCAAGATGGCTGACAGTGGTGTCCTGCTGTTGGTTGGTGTGCAGTTCCCAGCATGCCCTTGTGCTCCCCACAGCAGTAGCCAGTGTCAGCCATCTTGTGTGTCCTTATCCACTCCCTGTGATGTGAGCATGGTTCAGGGTGGTGTTGATGGGCCAGTTGTGAGGCTGAGCAATATCTGTGACTACTACTCCCATCATGCTATTGCCTCCACCCCCTTCCCAGCATGCCCATCCTTCCTTCCTTTTGACTCTGCTTCCCTGTGGGGTGGGCTGCCTGTGCTGACAGGATGGCTGGGAGTGTTGTCCTGGCAGTTGTTTGGCTGAAAGTCCCAAGAGTGTCCCTGTGCTTCACACGACATAACCCAGGGTGGAGGTTCTTTGTGGGATCTTGAGTTAGGATGTGTGGCATTGCATTCTCCCAGGTGGGTTATGTGGAGTATGTGTTGAGTATGTGTTGAGGGTGTGTGTGAGGGGAGGTGCTTGTGACTATGGTCAGTGGTGCGAGTCCTCCTTCCCACCCAGCCAGCCAGATATCCCACCAGGGAACGTGCTTCCATTGCAGGGAGTGGAAGTTGTCTCTTAGGATGTCAGTCAGTGGTGTCCTGCTGTTGGTTGTTGCACAGTTGCCAGCAGGGCCTTGTGCTCCCCACAGCAGTAGCCAGTGCCAGCCATCTTGTGAGTCCTTTTCCACTCCCTGTGATGTGCGCATGGTTCATGGTGGTGTTGATGGGACAGTTGTGGGGGGCAATATGTGTGACTACGACTCCCATGATGCTATTGGCTACACTGACTTGCCCAGCATACACAGAATTCCTTTCTTTCAGTGGTCTTCACTGTGTGTTGGTGTTGTAGTGGTGGCTACATGTCTGGATGTGTTTGTTAGTTCTATTTGTGCCACTGCCTAGCTGTAGTTGTAGTTGTGTTTGTACATGTGATGGCACGGTTAAATGTAACTTTGAGATGGCATGTGTTGTGTTTATCTGACTGACATACACATTTTGGGATGATTCTGTTCTGGTTGCTGTGTAATTGCTATGAGTGCATGGTTTGACTCTCCCCTTGACAGTGATGTGTGTGTGTATTGTGGCAGAATATTGTGTACATTTGTTGTGTACTCACCAGGCTCTGGGATGTTCTCTAGTCCATATACGCTCACTGGCGGAAGGATGGCCCGCACCTTCTCCTCCCAGGGCCTGAGGTATACTGGCTTGGCAGGAGGGCCACTGCAGGTGTATTGGCTCAGGGGGTAGTCTTTCTTGAGCAGCTCCTGGACCCTCCTGCGCACGTCATACCACCTGTTCTGGATGTCGGTCTTTGTGCGCAGACATGGTGATTGTGCGTTCACCCTGTTGATGATCCTCTCCCACATCTTGGTTTTCTGGGAGATGGGGGTCTGTTGGACCAGTGTGCCAAACAGCTGTGGCTCTACCCTGAGGATCTTGTCTACCATGACTTCCAATTCACAATCTAGGAACTTGTGATTCTTCTTGGGGGCATGGTGATGGGTGGTGATGGTGAGTGATGTGTGTGTTGGTGTGCAGGTGAGGGTGTGGGTGTGTGTTTTGCTGGGTGTATGTGAGGTAGGTATTTGTTGGTGTGCTGATGGTGTGTGGCTTGTGTGAGGGATGAGCTGTGGGTGTGTGGTTGCTGTCTGTTGGGTGCTGGCAGTAGAATGGCATTTGCAAAGGATCATGGTTGGGATTTGTGTCCTTTATATGGGTGGAGTTGTGGGTGTGTCTTTGTTCTCTGTCCCCACCCCCCAGTATTTATTGGCTTTGTAATTGCTTGTTTGGCCTTTTTTTGTGTAATTTTTCCTTTGTACTGTCTGTGCATGTTGGAAACGTACTTGTGACCGAGTCGGACCCTGCATTTGTCTCGTACGGTCTTCTCCGCTTCGTTCACGCTGTGTTTGTGCAGTTTTCTATGCTGCGTACGCGTCGGTTGCGGTGCTTTGTGTTACTTCGGCTCGGTTTTGTATGCGTGTCGGTCGTACGGCTTGTCCTCCGTACGACTCGGTCGTGGTATTCGCGCCTTGCATCGTACTTTGCGGTTTGGAGTTCGCGTGTACGTTTCGGTTGGATTTGTTCCGGGTGCGTGTCGGTCGATTCGATTCACGTGTTTTTCCGGCCGGATTGCTGTTTTCCGTGCGGCTCGGTCATTCGGCTTGGGTTTGGTACGTGTCGGTCGGATTTTTCACGCCTTGCATCGTACTTGGCGTGTCGGGCGACACAGGTACGTGTCGGTCGGAATAATTTCCGGCTCCGAGTCGGTCGGTGCTTTTTCCGGCCCGAATCGGAATCGACCCCTTAGTGTTGACCTTTACATACAACATGTGGCATTACATTGGGGTTTGTGTATGTGTGTATATATACATATATATATATATATATATATATATATATATTTATATATATATATATATATATATATATATATATATATATATATATATATATATATATATATATATATATATAAATGTAACAGGATTCGCCTCAAGCAGCTCCTCAGCTACTCCATTCCATGCAGAAAAGAGGAAGAGCGGACCCAAAGTTCTTGGTGCAATTTCAGATAGTGCTTTATTAAGTGCCCAGCATGTCCTCCATTACGAGTTTCGACCCCAACTCGGGCCTTGATCACATGTATATATATAGTAGGTAGTTATAGTTAGGACCTATTATCCATAGGAACTTCGTAACATTCTTTTCCCAATAACTTTGGCGCCGGTTGATGAATCTTCGCGAAATTTTCAAAACGTATGGCCCGCTCCGGTCAGCTCCTATCTTGAAAGTTTCGGGGTGATTCGGCAAGCGGGGGCCGAGAAAAAAGGGGGGTCCCTAAACGTGTTTTCTCCATGTTAATTCCCATAGGAAACTTTAGCCACGGCTACAGCCCGAACTGCTGAACGGAATTACACCAAATTTGGCAAAAAGGTAGTGCTTGGTTTAGAAAGCGCCTATTTTTTAAATGGTGTAAATCCGTTCAGTAATTCCAGAAAAATTCAAAAAATAAGAGTCAAAAAATCAATTTCCTATAGGAAACTTTATGCAAGGCTACAGCCGAAACTACTGAACGGATTTACCCCAAATTTGGCAAAAAGGTACTGCTTGGCTCAGAAAGCGACCTTTTTAAAAATGGTGTAAATCCGTTCAGTAGTTGCTGAGAAAATCAAAAATAAAAGTTTCGATATTTAGAGGCACGCAGGATCCGCGGACCCTCCCGACCACGAGCTTCATGCTAATTGGCTGTCAACACTACAAACCAGGAAGTGTTGGCAGCCATCTTGTGCCTCGGTAGAACCGAGGCACAAGAAAACAGAAAAACTAAGGTGCAAAACAAGAAAAGGGGGCAGGGTAGAAACACCCTGACCCCCTAGGCCTGCTCAGGGGGTCCCAAAAAAGCATTTTTTTAAAACAAAAACAGCGAAATTCGCGTAGGATCCGCGAATCCTGCCGTGTTAGGAAAAAAACAAAGCGGGCTCCCGCACTTCGTTAATATTTAGCCCCCGGGTGGGCCAAGTCCCGGGGGCATGCGAAAATTTAATAGTGGGGGTCCAGGGAGGCCCCCACAGCCCCGAGGACCGCCACCCCCCGGGGCTTTCCATAAATATTGCGGCTTTGTTTTGTTAATGTTGGGGGGCCTCCAAGGACCTCCCAAGCCCCGGGGACCGCCACCCCCGGGGCTTTTGTCAAATATTTGCGGGGCACACAGCCCCCGCAGCCCCGGGACCGCCACCCCCTGGGGCTTGTTTTTTAAAAACAATTACATGTGTGGGGGCTCGAGCCCCCACACGCCCGGGGACCGCCACCTCCCGGGGCACTAAATATTTAAATATGGGGGTCCGTTACGGACCCCAGAGCCCCGGGACCACCACCTCCCGGGGCTTTGAAAATGTTGGGAGGGGGGCCGCGCGCCCCCTCCTGGAGCCTGTGATGGCCCTGGGGACCGCCACCCCCAGGGCTGACTCCTGCAGTGTCCCGGGGTGCCCACCCCGGGACACTGCTGTTTGCTATGGATTTTGGAAGAGAGAGCAGGAAACCTGCTCTCTCTTCCAAAATCTAAGCAGATTGCTTTTCCACACGGGGAGCTGCATGTTAGCAGCTCCCCATGTGGAAAAGCAATGCCGGCTCCCGCAGGACGCGGGGAGCCGGCGGGACCGTGGGGGCATTGGGGCTCCCCCCACGGTCCCCAACGGATGGGGCCTGCACCGGAGGATGGGGTCCCCGGGGCTAGTAGTGGCCCAGGAGGGGGGCCACGTGGCCCCCCTCCCCAAAATTTTTAACAAAAAAAAAAAGGCCGGCCCCGGGGGATGGGGTCCCCGGGGCAATAGAGGCCTCAGGAGGGAGGCCATGCAGCCCCCCTGCTTACAAAATTTAAAAAATGTGGCCATGCCCCGGGAGATGGGGTTCCCGGGGCCGGAATTGGCCACAAGAGGGGGGCCCCCTTCCGGTTCAGTTTTTTTTTTAAAAATAAAAAAAGGGGTCAGGCCCTGGGGGATGGGGTCCCCAGGGCCCAAAAGGAAAAGAAGGGGGCCACACAGCCCCCTTCTAAAAAATAAAATTAAAAAAAAGACGCAATCGTGCCTCAGGCCCCGCCTCTCCCTTCACCACTCTGCAAACGCGCTCCTGTGGCGCGTTTTAAATTGGGGATTAATTCCCCTTGAATACTGGGGGTCCCTGAGGCCAACTAGCCCACCAGGTACCTCCAGTGCGCGCCACAGGCTGCGTTGCAGAGAGGTGGTGCAGGCCACGCCCTTTTACACCTCTCTGCAACGCAGCTCTGTGGCGCTTACTGGAGGTACCTGGTGGGCTAGTTGGACTCCAGGGACCCTCAGGATTCAAGGGGACTTTATCCCCCAACTTAAAACGCGCCACAGGGCGCGTTTGCACAGTGGTGAAGGGAGGGGGCGGGGCCTGAGGTGACATGTGTGCAAACACGCCCTGTGGCGTGTTTTAAGTTGGGGATTAGGACCCCTTGAATTCTGAGGGTCCCTGGGGTCCAACTAGCCCACCAGGTACCTCCAGTAAGCGCCACAGAGCTGCGTTGCAGAGAGGTGTAAAAGGGCGTGGCCTCGGACCACCTCTCTGCAACGCAGGCCTGTGGCGCTACTGGAAGTACCTGGTGGGCTAGATGGGCCCCAGGGACCCTCAGGATTCAAGGTGACCTAATGCCCCAGCTTAAAACGCGCCACAGGGCGCGTTTGCACAGTGGTGAAGGGAGGGCGGGCCTCAGGTGACCTGTGTGCAAACACGCCTTGTGGCGCTGTTTTAAGTTGGGGAATTAATTCCCTTGAATCCTGAGGGACCCTGGGGGCCAACTAGCCCACCAGGTACCTCCAGTGCGCGCCACAGGGCTGCGTTGCAGAGAGGTGGTCCAAGCCACGCCCTTTTACACCTCTGTGCAACGCAGCTGTGTGGCGCTTACTAGAGGTACCTAGTGGGCTAGTTGGACCCCAGGGACCCTCAGGATTCAAGGGACTTAATCTCCCAACTTAAAACGGCCACAGGGCTTGTTTGCACACATGTCACCTCAGGCCCCCCTCCCTTCACCACTGTGCAAACGCGCCCGGGCGCGTTTTACGAGGAAGTTTGAATCCCCCTGCCCTATTATGTACTAGGGCCTTACAGAGGAGGTCATGCTAATGACAGGGGTACCCCAACGCATAGTGTTCCCTAGTGTATGGAGGTGTTTTCACTGTATTCTAAGTGTCTTTTAGCATAGCACTGGCTCTAGGCCTGGTTAGTCCGAGTCAGTTACCACCAGTACCCGTCTGAAAAAGTTGTGGGCACAGGATGATTTTGCAACAAGGCCTCTTTCTGCTCCTCTGTTGGTTCTTTCTGCACATGTCTTGCTTCTTCCTGCTCTTTTCTTCGTCTTTGTGGACTTCTGTTGCTTCTTTCTGCATTTCTTTTGCTTCTTTCTGTGCGTTTTTTCTTCTTTCTTCACATGTCCTACCTCTGTAGGAATAGTTAGAAACTAGCATTTAAAAACCTTTGAAATTCACTGAAAAAACCATAGGTTTCAGACACGTTATAGTTAGAAATTAGCATTTAAAAACCTTAGAAATTCACTGAAAAAACCATAGGTTTTAGGGACAGTTATAGTTAGTTGGACATTTCACTCGTACAAAACCAGTGAAATTCCCCCGTTATAGTTAGTTCAGCTAACTATAACTCGCGCCCCCGCAATGCACTGCTGATGACGTCACATATTACATCACTCATGACATGGTCAGTGACATCACTGATGACATCACTGATGACATCTCAAATGACATCACTGATGACATCATCCATGTGATAATTTGATGCATCTTCTCACACCCTAATATAACCTTTGATACACCCACTCTAAATTACAGACTGCCGTTCTCAAAACCATAGACACTCCAACACCAATAACTACATACCCACTCACTGATTCTTAGGTCTACACACACATCCACTCACTCACCCGTACAGTCACTCATACTTACGGTCACTCAGTACAGGACTATCATATGCACTCATACACCTACATAGACACTCACACACCGCCACTCATCCATAGAGGTACTCACACACCTAGTCAGTCATGCAAATAATTAATCACACTGCCATTTACTCACCTATACAGTTATACACACACCAGCTCACTTACTCATACAAATACTAGCACATTCTTACGCTCTTATACAATCACTGATACAAGTACACACTCATCCATACAGCCACTCTCACAATCACACACTCTCACTTATAGCCATTTATATACTCCAACACACATATATACTGCCTTTCACATATGTAGTTACTCACACATGTACCACTGAGATATACATTCACTCACTAACACACCCATACACACACTCACCCACCCATACAGTCCATCACAGATGCACTCTTGAAACCATGCACCCAGTGAATCACCCACTCACACATCTATGCAGAGTCACACACACCCCACCCACACAAACACTCAGGCACCCATACAGATACTCAGACAACCAATCAATAACTCATATAGACACTCATGTAGCTATTCACAAACCCATGCAGCCGCTTACACAGCAACAGACAGACGGATACAGACATTCACACAGTTTAGTTACTAACCCATGCATTCAGTAAGATACGTTTAATCACTCACTTATAGAGTCAGTCACACACCTACTAAATCATCCATTCAGACACTTATACACCCACTCATTCTTCAATACGCCTTTACCTATATATATTAAACATATTTAAACTTTACAGAAACACACAGTCCCTGGATGATGTCATCAGTGATGTCATTTGAGATGCCATCAGTGATGTCATCAGTGATGTCATTTGAGATGTCATCAGTGATGTCACTGACCATGTCATGAGTGATGTAATATGTGACGTCATCAGCAGTGCATTGCGGGGCGCGAGTTATAGTTAGCTGAACTAACTATAACGGGGAATTTCACTGGTTTTGTACGAGTGAAATGTCCAACTAACTATAACTGTCCCTAAAACCTATGGTTTTTTCAGTGAATTTCTAAGGTTTTTTAAATGCTAATTTCTAACTATAACGTGCCTGAAACCTATGGTTTTTTCAGTGAATTTCAAAGGTTTTTTAAATGCTAATTTCTAACTATAACGTGTCTGAAACTTATGGTTTTTTCTGTGTATATATATATATATGTATATATATATGTATATATATATATATATATATATATCCAGCTCCAATGCACCCCACTTGCGGGTCACTCGAAGGGCGGGTGCTTCCCAAACCACGGCGGTGCCTCGTGGTTAAAAATCCCTGCTCCAAAATTTCTCGTTTAAAGAAATTTCTTTAAACGAGAAATTTTGGAGCAGGGATATATATATATATATATATATATATATATATATTGACTGAAAGAAACCAAAGGTTACAGGTACATTATAGATAGGCTCAGATTTCACTCATACAAAACCAGTGAAATTCAGCAGTTATAGTTACCTGAGCTAGCTATAACTTATGCCCCTGCACTGCACTGCTTATGACCTCACATATTACATCACTCATGACATGGTCAGTAACATCACTGATGATGTAACTGATGACATCTCAAATGACATCACTGATGACATCATCTAGTGAATGTAAGTATTTTCTAAGAGTTTACGATTGTTAAACATATATACTAACCTACTCTAAAAGTTAAATTAGTATACTAGTTGCACTACTACTGAGTGATACTGCTTCTAACATATATTATGTGAGTGGCTGTATGACTGTATATATCCTTGTGTGTATGGGTGTGTGAGTGGCTGTATGGGTGTGTAACTGGGTGTGTGACTAGCTGTGTGGGTGAGCGAGTTGCTGTGTGACTGACTGTATTGGTGAGTGAGTGGGTGTGTCAGTGGCTGTATTGGTGAATTAGTGGCTGTGCAAGAGGCTCTATGGGTGAGTAAGAAGGTGTGTAGCGACTGTGTGGGTGACTGAGTGGGTGCCTACATAGGTATATAAGTTTGTGACTGGGCGTATAAGTAGCTGTATGGGGGAGTGAATGACTGTTTAAGTTGGTGTTTAGTTAAGTGAGTTGGTTTGTGAGTGGTTGTATTGGGGTGAGCATCTGTGAGAATGTCTGGCTGAGTGAGTGGATGTGGGAGTGCTTGTATGGATGTGTGAATGGGTATGTAAGTGGTTGTGTGGGTGTGTGAGTGAGTGTGTGAGTATTTGTATGGGTGAGTGAGTTACCTGTGTTTTCAGAAGTTGTATGGGTGTGAGAGTAGGTGTGTGAGTAGCTGTGAAGGTCAATAAGTGTGTGTGTGACTAGCTGTATGGGTGGGTGTGTGGATGTGACAGTGGCTGGATACTTGAGTGACTGGTTGTATTAGTGGCAGCATGGGTGAGTGAATGGTTGTTGTAAGAGTGAGTGAATAGGTATTTGAGTGTCTGTATGGTGTATAAGTAGGTATGTTAATAGCAGTGTGAGTTAATAATTGAGTTTGTCAGTGATTTTGTGGGTGAGTGAGGGGTGTGCCATTGGATGTATGGGTAAGTTATTGGATGTGTGACTCAGTCTACGGGTGAGTGAGTGGATGTCTAAATGGGTGTACGATTGAGTGAATGTTTGTGTAAGTGGCCGTATCAGTGAGTGAGTGGTTGTTTGAGTGAGTGTTTAGTTAAGTGAGTTGGTGTATGATTGGTTGTATTGGAGTGTGAGTGTGTCTGTAAATGAATATGTAGGTGAGTGAGCAGATGTACGAGTTGTTATATGAATGTGTGAAGGGTACATAAGTAGTTGTGTGGATGTGGGATTAAGTGTGTAAGTGATTGTGTAGATGAGTAATTGGCTGTGTTGACAGGCACTATAAACAAGTGAGTGGGTGTATCAGTGGCTGTATAGGTTTACTAGTGAGTACACAATTAGCTGTATGGGTGAGTGTGTGGCTGTGTAAGTGGGTGAATGAGTGAGTGACTGGGTGTATGAGTAGCTGGTTTTGTAGTGCATGGTTGTGTAAGTGCCTGTATGTATGAGTGATTGGGACAGTTAGTGCCTGTATGCTTAAGTGACTGTGTGTGTGACTATCCATATGGGTGAGTGAGTGCAAGTGTGACTGATTGTAAGGGTCTATCGTTGGATGCATCAATAACTTTATGGGTGAGTGAGTTGGTTCAATAGAGTGAGTTAAGATGAATGAGTGGGAGTGTAAGAAACTGCATGGTGAATAAGTGATTGTGTGAGTAGCTATATGAGTAAGTGAGTTAGTGTGTGAGTAGCTCTATGGTTCAGTGAGTGCTTGTATGGGTACTAGTATGGGTGTGCAATGGGGTGTGTATGTGTGAATGTATGGTGTGTGTATGAGGTATTGTATATTGTGTGAGTGGTTCTGTGGATGATGTCATGAGTGATGTCATCAGTGATGTCATTTGAGATGTCATCGGTGATGTCATCAGTGATATCACTGACCATGTCATGAGTGATGTAATATATGAGGTAATAAGCAGTGCATTGCGGGGGCGTAAGTTATAGTTAGCTCAGGTAAATATAGCTGCAGAATTTCATTGGTTTTATATGAGTGAAATCTGAGCCTAACTATAATGTCCCTGTAATCTTGTTTTTTCCAGTGAATTTCTAAGGTTTGTTTAATTCTATTTTCTAACTATAACGTCCTTTTAACCTTTGGTTTTTTAAGTGAATTTATAAAGTTTTTCAAAATCTACTTCCTAACTATAATGTCCCTGTAACCTTTGGTGAATTTCTATGGTTTTTAGGTCGAGCCTCGAGTAGCGCGCATGCGTTGCTCTGGCGAGACTTTAAGTTAGGGGGTTTCGAAAGCTGACCAGACGCTCGTGCGTCATGGCCTTTTCCCTGCGGTTACGCGCGCGGCACACATCTGTTTCCCATTATCGTGCCCAGACGCGGGCACGATAATTGGAAACACATGCCGGCCGTGCGGGCAAAAGGCCATGACGCACGAGCGTCTGGTCAGCTTTCAAAAGCCCAGGCTGCCGCGCTCGCTCGTTTTAAGTCTGTTCTCATCACAATGCCTGTTGTTTGGCTTCTGTTGTTCTTCTGTTCATCTCAGTTTTTGCACATCCTCTGTGATTTTTCATTAAACAAAATGCAGTACATCACGTGTTTAACAATACCATTCCTTTCTAAAATACTTTGATTGTTGCTTCTATATCTAATTTTCGACAATGTGCTTCAGCAGCCGATGTCGTATTTTGTTTTTTCAGTTTCTAATTTCCAGTGTGCATAGCTTCGTTTCTTGCTCTTGATTCGTGGTTTTGTTTTTGCTTCCAGTGCCAAGTTACATGTCATATTAACTTATATATGCATACCATTTATTGTTTCCTTTATCTCTTTTGAGCCCAACCTTATCCCCAAGAGCTATAACTGTACTAATTTGCCCTCAGTTTCCAGTTCTATAATGTTATCAATGCCAATAGAATACGCAGCCTTAAAACATTTATTTTGTTGTAATTGCAATGGAAAACATGCATTCCATCCTCTTTCTAAAATAAAGGCAAATAAAATCTAAGTGTGTTTCCCAAAGTGACTTTTAAACAACACTAACAGGAAAGCATTTCATGGAAATGTTCAGGATTGTAATAAAGTAAATCCTATGAACAAAGCGCCCTCTTGTGGTATCAAATGTTTTCACAATGGCATGCAAATGGAAAGTTTGTCCTAAATATTGGTGCGTGAGAGTTTGCTGAGAATGCATTAATGAATCTGAGCCTGAGCTGTAACTTTTCTGTGTCCACTAGGAAAGTGCACACACGGTTGGTCGGACACAGTAGTAGTATACAACAAGATAGATTCACACTCAGACTAGCACACATTACATGCATTACATCCCACTGCAGAGAAAAAAATTACAAATCTCCCCAGCCTCTTCCTTGTGACTCATCCTATTCCTCTTTCAAAATATCCCCTACCTCCACTCACTGACTCATCCCAAACCTCTTTTACTGCAAAGAACTCCCAAATAACTCTTCCTAAACTCTTCCCTCCTCTATACGTCCTTTATCGTATTCATCCAACTAACGCGCACACATGTCCAAACTACCAATAACAATTTGTATTTCCCTACTCACCAAAAAGTGCTTCAAAGCCTCGTATGGGGTAGTAGGTGCTATATAAATACAATTACAATAACATGGACAGACAGCTGACCATTTCCGTTTGGAAATTATGGAAAAAATATCCTCCACGGTTGCACAGAATACAGAAGATTGGTTTAATTTCAAAGACCAGAAATGTATTTTCAGGTTATCAAGCCCAAATAGGACTTGAAAGAGGTTGTTAAATGGCCAAGAAGAAAATATGATTGCTTTTGATATCCTGCCTTCACTCATTTAAATATAGTAGTCACCTAATGAAGTCATCCAGACCCATACTTTGCATAATAGTCTCTGGAACTCTGCTTAGCCCAAAAAGGGCACTGTGGATAAGGTAGAACAGTTTATCCATTGTGATTGGCTCATACCTAGGGTACCATCTGAATCAATGCCCTGTTTTTGACAGCGCACAGAGATCAATGATGCGCTCTTGAATGTGTATTTCATAATCTCATCTGTCCATTAAAGTGCTCCATTCGTGCACTGATTTCATTTTGGTGCACACATCTAGCTGTAGAGATATTGACACTTTAGTGAGTCCTGGGAGAATGTATGATAATGTAAGTCATAGTAACTATAATGGGTATATGTCTTTGCAGGTCCAGTGCTTTAATGCCCTGTTCCTGCCATGAAGCATTTTAATTGAAATGTTATTGTGAGTGAAGAACTCTTTTAGCTGATTGAAAATGAGTAATGAATACTTTATAAGTAATGAGCTATTAGGATTTTCACTACCCTTAGGATTACTGAAGAGTGAGTGGTGCATGGACATGTTTCTGCTACATTATGAGGAACACAGAATCTGGTGAATGGTGGTTGCTCTTTCACGTTGGAGTTTGCCGCATGAGTGAATGTGGGCCCATGGCTTAACAGTTACTGAACCCCAAGTGATTTTGCTTTATTTTGTTTTTCATTAGTTTGCAAAGCATTATTGTACAAGGGACGCAGGTAGTCCACCGCTTTTTTTCTTTTGATGGCGAAGATGATATAAAATGTCACAATCTAGGAACAGTCTGTGACCTGAGTAATGCACATGACTATGTGTAGCAACCAATAAATGCTGAAGTTTTGAAACATAAAGGCTCTGAATGCACACTCTTGCTTGTTTTTGCTAGTTTTAATCATATCAGAAAGGAAACATCATGAAAGACCTGCTCAGTCGGCCAGACATTTATCCTGTTCTGCTCGCACACAAAGTTTTGAAAATGCCCTATTAATCTAGTGCCTGCAAAGTGCTCCAAGCGTCTCTATTCCTATAGTATCAAAGGAACCTTTTTTTCCAGCAGCATGGACTCTTGCTTGCCCCCAGCTTTTAACGAGTGAGCTTGACCATCTGGGTCTTTTGGAACTAGCCTTCAAATATTTAGGGTTGGGTTGGGGCAATGCTGACGGTTACAGGGATGTTGTTCCACATTCTCATTGCATAGATGGAGATGTCCTGTTGTCTTCTTTTTTGCACTTCTTCATTTCCATTCTTATAGTCTTATCTGTTTTGGCCCTCAGCACTCCCACAGCCAAGACACCATAAGACTGGAAACAAAGAAGTGCAAAAAAGAAGCATTGGCAAAGCCAGAAGGTTTCACCTATTTGAGATATTGGCTTTGTCAGTGTTTTTTAGCCGTATTCTACAACAGCGTGCCTCCTGTGCCACATGGCTGAAACCTTTTTAACAAGCATTGGCATAGCCAATAAATCTCGCTTTTGGGACCTTATAAGTATTTAGTTACGCAGCACAATATCCTTGGGGCAACAACATTAACTGTTGCATGGTTAAACACTTATAAGGTCCCAAAGGCGAGACCTATTGGCTATGCCAATGCTTGTTTAACTAGAAGTCAAGTTTGCAGAGTGCTGGAGAAAGGGGGCGGGGCCTATGACCAGCTCTCAGGAATCCTGCTGTTTCAGACTTACTTGAGGTAACAGGAGGGCTTCTGGGCCCCCAAGAACCCTCAACATCCAAAAGGACTTCATCTCCAAACCAGCAGTGCACAAGGAGGCAATTTTGCAGAATGGTGGAGAAAGGGGGTGTGGCCTCCAAAGCCCTCTCAGCACTTCCGCTGTGTGGGACTTACTGCAGGTAACAGGAGGGCTTGTTGGCCCCCAAGGACACTCTATAGCCAAGGAGACTTCATACCCCAAACAGCAGTGTGCCAGGAGGTGCGTTTGCACAGTGGTGGAGAAAGAGGGCTTGGCCTGCAAAGTCCTCTCAGCAATCACGCTCTTTGGGACTTACAGGAGGCAACAGGAGGGCTTGTTGGCCCCCAAGGATCTGCTGGAGCCAAGGGACTTCATCCCCCAACCAGAAGTGCACCAGGAGGTTCGTTTGCATAGTGATGGAGAAAGGAGGCGTGGCCTTCGAAATCCTCTCAGCAGTCGCACTCTGTGGGACTCACTGGAGATAACAGGAGGGCTTGTTGGCCCAGAAGGACCCTCTGGAGCCCAAGGGACTTCATCCCTCAACGAGCAGTGCTCCAGGAGGCGCGTTTACAGAGTGGTGGAGAGGGGAACGGGGCCTCCAGCCTCTTTCCGGTCTTTTAAAAAAATTCATTCAGGGAGGGGGGCTGCGTGGCCCCCCTTCACAGGGCCAATTTTGGCCCTGGGGACCCCATCCCCTAGTGCCAAACCTATATTGAATAGGGGGGGGGCCACGCGGCCACCCCTCCGTAGGCTGATTTCGGCCCCAGGAACCCAATCCCCCAGGGCCTGGACTTTTTTTCTTTTAATTTTTTTTTAACTAAAAGAGATGGGAGCCGAATGGAAGGAAGGATGGAGGGCAGAGTGGATGGATGGATGGCAGAGTGGAAGGGTGGAAGGATGGATGGATGGATGGATGGCAGAGTGGATGGATGGAATAGGAAAAGATTGATTGATGGATGAAAGAATGAATGGATGACAGAATATAATAGTAAAATAGTGGATGGAAAGGTGAAACGATGTAGCGGGTGGATGGAAGAGTGAAAGGATGAATGAATAGATGCTTGGATACAATAGAAAAGAGCTCTTGTAGGGAGGATAGGGCTCACTTGCTTTGTTTGCTTGGTGCCACCAGAGCTTTAGTTCAAAGTGGGGGTCATTTTAATTTTCTGGCTACCCATTGTCCTGTTACATGTGCCCATCCCACCCCTCACTTCACATTAGGGTTCTGGAATCAGGTCTGAACAGTTACCTACACACAACACTTTCTGTGTCCATCAACTGCTGTTTGAGAGGCTTCTGCTGCAATCCAAATGTTCTATGTGAATCTCCCAAGAGCTGAATCAGTACCATAAATAATAACCATATTTACAGCATGCAGGCTTTGCTCTACAAAAAGAAATATCTAAAAGTATTTAGTGTCATTCATGTGAAAAATTATAATGATGTTTGGCAAGCCCCTTACTGATAATTATTGCTAAACACGCTGGAACGAGTAAATGAACACTTATTTTTGGGTGTGATGTTTCGCTCTTCGCTTTACTGGCACCGTGATACTAAATGGCTTGTATGAAAGGGAAGCGCTTTCTCAATGGGATTTGCATTCGCTTACCCATTTAATTTAGATATATGACGCCGAATTGATACCTTTTTTTGACATGTCGGGCATGGGTTTATGTGTGGTCTGTGCCAAGTTAAGAGTTGTGGCTGAAAGCAAGTGTTACAGGTAGACCTTTTCTGTGTATAACGCTACTGCTTAGACTTCCCCTGCAGGACATTATGCTGGCTGTGCAGAAAATTCCTATTCCACAAATCATGTGTAACCTCCGTGCATTGGGTACATAGCTATATTAATTCTGCCATTCTGTAACCTGGGTTTGCAAGTCACTAGAATCCAATACCCTCCAAGAGGCATGGCAACAACTGTCTTTCTTTCCAGCCCCTTTCATTCATTCTCCCATTCCCTAGGCAGTTGACACCTGCATCCCCCATTTACAGTAGGGGCTGCTCTTGATAACAAGTGCTAGGGTGGGGGGTGGGGAGGTGTGCGGTTAAATAACAACATAAAGCACTTAGGTGCCGCTGCTGGCCGCCATCTCGGGTTTCGTCTGCTCCGGTCCTGACTTTGACTTCCCACGGGCTAGTGCACAGTGCGCAAGCTCCTAGGCGCCAATCAAGACGCTGCACTTATGCTGGTAATACTATTTACCAGCATGAGAGCAGCGCAGGGATTGGTCTGAGTGGGCTGGTTTGACGTTCACTCAGGTCCTAGGAGCCTGTGCCTCTTCTTCATCGGCTGTGCAGCACAGCTCGGGTGGAAAGAGATCAAAGTGCGCATGAAGGTTTGGCAGCCTTTGACAGCCAGCCAACCCGCCATGCACACTTAGTGTGCTCTATTCCGCCCCTGCTGTCATCATGGCCCACCCCATCTATACTTGGCTGGCTTTAGCGGGGAAATAAAAATAAAATGATAATAAAATGGTTTTATTATCATTTTACTTTTCCCGTTTCCCTCAGCTGGCTCTCAGCAGGGGGGCGATGCTCCTCCGCCATAGTGAAGGAGCCGCCGCGACCCCTTTATAGAAATTTGTCAATTCATCTTCAATCAATTAAACAGTGCCTTGTCAAGCACAGCATATTGATGGAGCCTGAGCCTTGCAGTTGTTTGCTTTACGCTATTTGCAATATTTTCAGGATCAAATCGGCACTGGTGTGAGCGTACATTTTCACTATATCTGTATCTGTATACTCAGCAGTGGCGGCTCCTCGAGGGAGTGCTGCGGGGCAGTCGGGGGAGGGGCTGGGTGGGGGTAGTAAACTCCGGCATACGGCTGAACGGAGTTAAGTACATAAATAAAGAAAACGAATTACATTGCGCGTACTTAACTCCGTTCTGCCGTATGCTGGAGTTTACTACACCCCGACCTGCCCCTCCCCCGCCTCACCGCCCCGCAGCACTCCCTCGAGAAGCCGCCACTGATACTCAGCTGTCTGTAATAACATTTGCAGATTCGTTTTTCTGCCTATTTACAGCACTGCCAGAGCCCTGGCATTATTGCACATAAAAATGAATTTTAAATGTACTCCCATTTTTTTAATCCCATATTGTACACTGTACATTTCGCTTGTCTGTTCCAGCAAGTGTAGCCTCGTTCTAAAGTTGGCATAACCAAGTGAGAACTGCAGTTTTAGTGAAGTCAGCGCTTTTACCATACCTTGTATCTTTTATTCAGGGCCTTCTCAGGAAAAGATCCAGGAACCTGCTCATTAGTATCAATCTAAAGTTTCTGTTTGGCCATGTGTTCCGGCCTCCCTTATTTTACTGAGAAAAATTCCATAAAGGGTGGATGGAAATGTATAGATTTTTGCATGGTCCATTGAAATTAATTAATCGAACTTACAATATTTTCGATGCTTGCCTGCTATTTTTCATTAACCATGTTAGACTTCAATGAGCTTTCCTAAGTGTCTGATTTGTTTCGCACTGACTTCTGGGTGGTGGAAACTGACCTCCAAGAATTCTTCCTCTCCAACAGCGGGCTGCTTGAGCTGTATTAGTCCTAAACTGAAGCTGCCCAGCCTCGGAATTTCGAGGGCTAAGTATTACTTAATTTCAAGGGGGTCAAAATGAGGAGCAGAGGGGAAATTATGCCACAGACATCACACTTTCCAGGACCCACTCTTCTTCAGCAACATTTATTTATGGATTTTTAATCGGCAAGCAAGTCTATCATCTTCATTAATATTTAGGCAGCCTGTGCGCATTGACTACTAGATGGCGCCAGATGCCAAGTTTTTTCTTTCTGCAAACTACATTTTTAGGTTGTGCTTACCAGACATCGTTTATTTTATTTTATTTTTATTTATAAAGTTTTGTATAGCGCGCACATGATCCAGCCGGGTATCAGAGTGCTTCACAATTAGGGTAGGTAGGATACAAAAGTGGGAAAAGAACATTCATTACAAATAAGTGCAAGGCACGAACATGACCCTGGCGGGTTTCAGAGCGCTTCACATTTAGGTTCGGATGGATCCAGTAATGGGAGAAGAACATTCAATGTATACAATACAAATATGTGCATAGCCTGCTAATACTGTTATTCACAGGAGTACAACCATGTAATAGACAAGGCATCAGAAATGAGGGCTGTAATGAAGCAGCGGAGCTAAGGCCTTTAGGGCAGAAACTTGAGCATTAGGATTTTTTTCACTTCCTATTTGAAAGAAGCGGTGGATGGAATTAGACGGACTTCCAGATCCAGTAATGGGAGAAGAACATTCAATATATACAATACAAATATGTGCATAGCCTGCTAACGCTGATATTCCCAGGTGTACAAGCATGTAATAGACAATCAAGACATCAGAAAAGAGGGCGGTAATGAAGTAGCGGAGCCAAGGCCTTTTGGGCAGAAACTTGAGCATTAGGATTTTTTTCACTTCCTTTTTGAAAGAAGCGGTGGATGGGATTCGACGGACTCCCGAAGGAAGAGAGTTCCAAATCTTCGGGGCAATGCCTGAGAAAGCTCTGTTACTCGTTCTCTTTTTGTGGAAAATCTGTGGTTTCAGGAGCGGTGAACTTGCACTTCAAGACGGTCTGCAACCCCCTTATAATTCTAGTTTGTGAGCTAGATAAATGGGGGTCTTGGAGTGCAGGGCTTTGTGAGTCATGCAAGCAATCTTTAGCTGTATTCTTTCTCCGTTTGGTTGCCAGTTTAGGGATTTTAAGGCTGGGTGTTAGAAATGGGGGTCTCTAGTTGGCCATGACTGGCGCCAATGCCCAAATAGGGACCCTTCTTCCTAAGTCAGGGCAAGTGGGCTACCCCCTTTGATAACCCCTGCTCAACCCTGTGGTAATGTAGCACGAGCAGTTAGGCCTATCTCAGAGGCAGTGTGTGAAGCATTTATGACCATGCACAATAAGGCAGTAACGACGCCACAAAAGGACACAACTCAAGGAGGTATAGAAAAATAGTATCTTTATCTAAGGTTTAGTACGAGACTCTCAAAAGCGTTTTAACCAGTCACAATGCACGTAAATCAGTAGGGACTTTAAAAAGGCAATAACGTATTCACCAGAACGTGGCACTGACTGAGTTCAAGGCCTGGGTCTACGCGACCCGTTGCACACCAGATAACTGCCGTTGGACGGGGACACAGCACGTAGCTTCTCGAAGAAGCGGAGACGGTGACAGGCAGACTCCCAGCGACCACAGTTCTCGACTGCAGTGGTCCGCAACGTGCACTCACAATGATTTGGGCACTCGGAGACAGGCGGGCTCCCAGCGGCAGCAGCATGCGGCTGCGGCGGCCCGGGCTGGTGGTGGAGATGACTCTCGTCGTGCAGCTCCGTGGTGGGCTCACAGCAGCAGCAGCTCTCTCCTAGCTGTGGCGGCCCACAGGGCGACTCAGGATGATGCAAAGTTGGCAAAGATGCAGGCACTCAATGGCAGCAGCTTTCTCTTAGCTGCGGCGGCCCACAGGACAAATCACAATGGTGCAAAGTTGGCAAAGGTGCGAGCACTCAGCGGCAGCAGCTCTCTCTTAGCTGCGGCGGCCCACAGGACAAATCACAATGATGCAGTGTTGGCAAAGGTGCGAGCTCTCCACGGCAGCAGCTCTCTCTTAGCTGCGGCGGCTCACAGGACAAATCCCGATGATGCAAAGTTAGCAAAGGTGCGAGTACTCCGCGGCAGCAGCTCTCTCTTAGCTGCGGCGGCTCACAGGACAAATCACGACGATGCACAGCTCACACAAGTGCGGGCACTCAGCGGCAACAGCTCTCTCACAGCTGCGGAGGCCCACAGGACAATTCACGATGATGCACAGCTGACACAAGTGCGGGCACTCAGCGGCAACAGTTCTCTCTTAGCTGTGGCGGCCCACAGGACAAATCACGATGATGCACAGCTGACACAAATGCGGGCACTCAGCGGCAACAGCTCTCTCTTAGCTGCGGCGGCCCACAGGACAAATCACGATGATGCACAGCTGACACAAGTGCGGGCACTCTGCGGCAACAGCTCTCTCTTAGCTGCGGCGGCCCCCACAGATTCAGCGAAGGTTCTGAAGATTCAAATTAAGGCGGGCGCTCAGCGGCGGCAGCTCTCTCTTAGCTGCGGCGGCTCACAGGACAAATCACGATGATGCACAGCTGACACAAGTGCGGACACTCAGCGGCAATAGCTCTCTCCCAGCTGCGGCGGCCCACAGGACAAATCACGATGATGCACAGCTGACACAAGTGCGGGCACTCAGGGGCAACAGCTCCCTCTTAGCTGCGGCGGCCCACAGGACAAATCACGATGATGCACAGCTGACACAAGTGCGGGCACTCAGCAGCAACAGCTCTCTCTTAGCTGCGGCGGCTGCCACATTAAGGCGGGCGCTCAGTGGCGGCAGCTCTCTCTTAGCTGCAGCGGCCCACACAGATTCAGCGAAGGTACTGAAGATTCAAATTAAGGCGGGCGCTAAGCGGCGGCAGCTCTCTCTTAGCTGCGGCGGCCCACACACAGAGTTAACAAGGGTTACCAGTCCGCGTTCCTCACAGTAGAACTAGAGGTTCCGGATTACTCGACGGAGGCCTCACCTGCAAGTAGAAACCCTAGCATAGGAATTCAGACGGCTGACGGGGTGAAGTCTAATGTCCCTGAGACTTCAGCAGGAGGCGCTCTCAATTCAGGCCCTCGGGTAGTTTCTTCAGCAAGCTTGGTGAAAGTTTCAAAGTCCTTTCCTCTGTCCGCTCGGTCAGAGTTTCGTCTTGACATTCAGAAGGAACACACTTGAAAAAGATTTCAGCGCAGCGTTTTATACCTAAAAAGTCTTTGTTCTCTGCAGTCACAAATCACTGCATCCAGCCAGAACCAGTTCGGTGGGGTCGGGGAGCACTTGGTTTACGAGGCGACATCCTGCCCTTTGAGAATCTGGGTGTCTGCTATCAGACGCCCAGTGGGAGGTGGAGCCATCATTCACCTTGCCAGGCACGGCCCTGCTCAGATCAAAGAGTCACCCCTCTCCATACTCTAAATGCCGATCTCTCTCTCCAGCCAGGTCTGACCCAGCTGCTCCAAAACCAGACGGCCAATACACACGCTAGCAAAGCCTACAGGATAGCTTAGGCCAGAAAATACCGCGTTTCTAGTAGAGGCATTTTCGAACACGGGCTACGCTAATAATCCTTACTAAAAGATGTATCTCAATGTTCTGAGCTTAAACATATCAAATTCGACATTCCTATCAGGTTCCTGGTGGCAGGTAGGATTAGGGCATGTAATACTCAGCCTGCCCATTCTGGCCTATGAGAACGGATAGCCTCACAATAGTAAACAGTGAAATGGAGGGTAACTCGCTATTAGAACATGCTACACAGACATACTTTAAAAGCTGCTTCGGTGGGTAGCGCAAATCAGCGCTGCAGGCCCACCAGCAGTATTTGGTCTACCAGCCCTGGGCACACACAGTGCACTGATACTAGGGGCTGACAGGTAAACCAAACGAGCCAATTATGGTTATCCCAATTCATACAAGTATCTTTACACAGGGAGCATTCGCGCTGTGTCACTGATTGGCAGTGGCACAGCGCCCAGAGCATCTAAATCCAGCCAACATAAAAGGTCAGAAGCGAAAAGAGGAAGGGAGATCCGCGCCAATGATGCCAGGTCTAACACGCGTCCCCTCCAGCTGAAATGTGGGGAGAACTAACCATTCCCTTGGGAGTTCTCATCACTAAGGCGGAAAAACCTGGACAGACCGTCAGCATTGGCGTGTTCTGTACCAGGGCGGTGTTCCACCATGAAATCCATACCCTGTAGGGAAATGGACCACCTCAACAACTTGGGATTCTCACCCCTCATATGCATCAACCATCTAAGGGGCCTGTGGTCTGTCTGAACCCGGAAGTGAGTCCCAAACAGATATGGTCTCAGCTTCTTCAGCGCCCAGACCACAGCAAATGCCTCATGCTCAATTGCACTCCACCTCTGCTCCCGGGGAAGTAACCTCCTGCTTAGGAAGGCTATCGGTTGGTCTAGTCCCTCCTCATTGATCTGTGACAGAACAGCCCCTATACCATGCTCTGAGGCATCTGTCTGGACAACGAATTCCTTTGAAAAGTCGGGCGCCTGAAGCATGGGTGCAGTGCACATGGCAGTCTTCAGGGCGTCAAAAGCGTTCTGACAGGTGTCAGTCCAGGTTACCTTCTTTGGCTGCTTCTTAGAAGTCAGCTCAGTCAAGGGTGCAACAATGTTGCCATATCCCTTGACAAACCTCCTGTCGTACCCCGTGAGTCCTAAGAAGGCTCTCACCTGCGTCTGAGTCTTGGGTGGTTCCCACGCCAGGATAGTTTCAATTTTGGGCTGAAGGGGTGCCACCTGGCCGCTCCCCACCTGGTGCCCCAAATACACTACAGAACCCTGCCCAATCTGGCACTTACTGGCTTTGATTGTGAGGCCTGCCTTCCGCAGTGCCATCAATACCTCCCAGAGGTGGCGCAGGTGGTCTTCCCAAGAGGAGCTAAACACTGCAATGTCATCCAGGTAGGCGGCACTGAAGTCTTCCAGCCCAACCAACACCCTGTTGACCAGCCTCTGAAAGGTGGTAGGGGCATTCTTCATTCCAAAGGGCATCACCCGGAACTGGTAGTGCCCATCGGGTGTGGAGAAGGCTGACCTCTCCTTTGCTCCCTCGGTCAAGGCGATCTGCCAATACCCAGACGTCAAATCAAATGTGCTGAGGTATTTTGCAGCCCCTAACCGATCTATGAGCTCATCAGCTCTGGGGATGGGGTGCGCGTCAGTCTTCGTGACTGAATTGAGGCCCCGATAGTCCACGCAGAACCGAAGTTCTGGGGTGGTACCAGGCGCTGCAGCTTTTGGTACCAGGACCACTGGGCTGGCCCAAGGGCTGCTAGAGGACTCAATCACCCGAAGGGCAAACATTTTGGTAACCTCATCCTTAATGTTGGCCCTTACCCGGTCAGTGACTCAGTAAGCCTTGTGCTTAACGGGAGGACTGTCCCCGGTGTCCACGTCATGGACACACCAATCAGTGACACTAGGTACCAGGGAGAACAGATCACTGAATTGCCCCAACAGTTGGCGACAATCACCCTGCTGCTCAGGGGTCAGTGTGGTGGAGAGGACCACACCCTCCACTGACCCATCTCGCTCCCCTGCACACAGGAGGTCAGGAAGGGGCTCGTTCTCCTCCTCCATCCCAGCATCTGTGGCCAGAAGCATGCCCACTTCAGACCTCTCAAAGTGGGGCTTCAGGCGGTTAACATGCAGGACCCTCAAGGGGTTCCTGGGAGACTGCAAGTCCACCACGTAGGTAACAGGACTCTTGCGCTCCACCACCTCAAAGGGGCCGGTCCACCTATCCTGGAGCGCACAGGGCTCCACCGGGGCCATGACCCAAACCTTTTGTCCAGGCTGAAACTCGATCAGAGTGGCATTCTGATCGTGCCAGCGTTTCATCTCTTCCTGGCTGGCTTCCAGGTTTGCCTCAGCAAGTTTCCTGAAACGCCGAGTCTGGTTCCTGAAGGCCAGCATGTAACTAAACACATCCTGGGGAGGTTTCCTGAGAGATTGCTCCCAGCCTTCCTTGACCAGACTCAGAGGCCCTCTTACCGGGTGACCATAGAGTAGTTCAAAGGGGCTGAACCCTAGGGACTTCTGTGGTACCTCACGGTAAGCAAACAACAGGCATGGCAAGAGGACATCCCACTTACGCCTCATGTGCTCACCTAGGCCCATAATCATGCCCTTGGGGGACCGGTTGAATCTCTCAACCAGCCCATTACCCTGGGGGTGGTAAGGAGTGGTGAACTTATACGTTACCCCACACTCCTCCCACAGAGATTTCATGTACTTGGAGATGAAGTTAGTTCCCCTATCGGACACCACCTCTCTGGGGAATCCCACACGGGAGAAACTACCCATCAGTGCCCGTCTCACCACGGGGGCCCTCACTGTCCTGAGCGGGATGGCCTCAGGGTACCGGGTAGCATGGTCCACCAAGACCAGGATGAACCTGTTGCCCATGGCTGTCTTGGGATCCAGAGGCCCCACAATATCAATGCCCACTCTCTCGAATGGGGTGCTCACAACGGGAAAGGGCTGTAGTGGGGCCTTAATCTTCCCCCCACTCTTCCCACTTGCCTGGCAAGTCTCACACGTCCTGCAGTGAGCATCTGAGCTCCTGTGCATCTGGGGCCAATAGAAGTGGGTGACCAGCCTCTCAAAGGTCTTGGTCTGCCCCAGATGTCCGGCCAGTGGCACATCATGGGCCAACCCCAGTAGGAAGGTCCCGAAGCGCTGGGGTACCACCAGCACACGGGCTGACCCAGGCTCAGCAACCTTAGGCTCGCTGTAAAGGAGGTCGTTCTCCCAATAGATCCAATGTGACCCTGTCTGGTCACTTGCTGCCTGGGCGGCGGCCTGCCGCCGCACCCCCTCAAGAGAAGGGCAGGTTCTCTGTTGCTCGCAAAATTCCTCCCTGGAGGGCCCCCCTTCCTGCTGCCAATGGGTCAGCTCCGGTAGGTCCCCCAGTTCGGCCACTTGTTCCCCTGTAGGTTCCAGGGCATCCCCCTCAAGGTCTGCTCCCTCCGGGACCGTGGGAACTGCGGGGGCCGGTTTCCCACGCCCCCTACCCCTTATCTTTGAGGCACAGGCCTGGGCCATACTTTCAGGCTCCAGACCCTCCTGAACATCCTTCTGAGCTGTCATGGACCGAGTGGTCGCACACGCCCACTCAGGCAGACCCAACATTTCCAAATGAGACTTTCTCTCCACCGTAGCCCACGGGGAGTTCTCTAGATCATTGCCCAACAGACAGTCTACAGGCATGGCGGGCCTCACATCCACTTGAAGAGTTCCTGAGACCCCCACTCGAAGGGAACCTGAGCCACTTCACACTGGCTCTCTGAGTTGTCCGCTGACACTACGGGGCAGAATGCATGGGGGACAACCTGCTCTTTGGACACCAACCGAGAGCTAACAGCAGTCACACTAGCTCCGGTGTCCCTGAGAGCCTCCACCCTATGGCCATTGATGGTCACCCACTGCCGGTACTTCTGAGTGTTATTCGGCAGTGTGGGGTTATGGACCTTCTCAAAGTCTCCTAGCGAGACAAGGGTTAACTCTACGGGATCCCACCCACCTTGGACCTCTACCTCCTCCCCCCCAGGGCTACACTGGCAATCTGGCAGGATGGTGCATGGGTGGTGCACGAGGGGATGCATTGGGGTCCTCCTGGGGACACTGGGGATCATAATACCGGTGGCCCACTTGCCCACACTTGAAACAAGTGAGTGGCCCCCTCTGAACAGGCCTACCTGTCGGGGACACTGGCTTCTTCTCAGGGGGAGGCTGGGACACCACTGCTTGGTTCCCTTGCGAATTACTTTGGGGCCCTCTCTGGAACTCCCTCGGCTTACTCTTGTCCCCCCCCACTTCTCTGCTGGGGACCCTGCCCACCTCTGGCGAAGTCTCCCACAAAACATTTGCAGACCCAGGTGTTCACCCAGCGGTCCGCCTCCTCAGCAAGCTTCCTAGGGTTAGTCAGCTTGCTATCAATCAGGTGCTGGCGTAGCTCTGGAAAACAGTTACTAGAAAAATGCTCCCATGCAAACAAATCATACAATTGCTCAAAAGTTTCTACTTTGCTACCCTTTACCCAGCAATCCATTGCTCTGCAGAAAAAAGACACATATTCAACCCACGTGGTACCCTCTAACTTCTTACAGGTCCTAAACCTCTGCCTGTACATTTCTGGGGTCAAACCATAACGGGTCATCAAAGCTTCTTTCATATGGGCATACACCATCCTGCTCTCCTCAGGCAGGTCCAACAGGGTATCCCTACCATCACTCACAAAGCGCCCCCACAATCCCGCTCCCCAATCCTGCTCAGGGACCCGGTGGGACACCATTGCTATCTCATATGCGGCAAACCATTGCCCAATATCCTCACTCTTGTGAAAATCCTTAATGACATCCTTAGGAATATAAACTCTACTCTCAGGAGTTACTAAAGGTATGCTGCCACCAGAGGGGAGACCGGGACACTGCTCGCCCTGATCTCTATCTCCCTCAACATTCTCTCATGTTCCATTCTCATTTTCTCAAGTTCAATTGGCAATCGATTCTTCTCAATGTCTAACTTCTTACTCTCAAGGTCCTTCTGACCTTCCAATTTAGCCATCTCCAAACTATGCCTCCTATCTCTCTCCCTGTCCTCCAGCTCTTCTGGGGTCAGGCTCCTTTGGGATACACTAGTACCTGGATTGGACGGTGTTCTATCTCCCCCCCTCTACTGCATCATCCTGCTGCCCTCCAGCATTCTCTTCCTCATCCCCAGCGGACTCTCTTGCGTCCCACCAGGCCTTCAGCGCCTTCTGGTACTCCTCCTTCCTAGAGAGACCTATCACGGGGACTGCGAATTGCTTACAAAATGACTTCAGCTGTTTGGCAGTATAGGTATCTAATCTTTCCTCCTCAAAGGCGAGATCCTCCGAAGCATTGGGTGGTGGCCTTCCCATATTAGCAGTACTCATGGCTGCGATCAACAATTCAATACTAAAACAACCAACCAAAAAAAAAAACAATTCGAAGAGGGAAAAAAATCAGCGCGTGTCTGCGCTTTGGTCTGTACTCACTAGTGGTGTCTACCAGTTATTGTACGTGGATCATAAATGCAAGTCCTGATCCTCACCGCTGACCGCCAATGTTAGAAATGGGGGTCTCTAGTTGGCCATGACTGGCGCCAATGCCCAAATAGGGACCCTTCTTCCTAAGTCAGGGCAAGTGGGCTACCCCCTTTGATACCCCCTGCTCAACCCTGTGGTAACGTAGCATGAACAGTTAGGCCTATCTCAGAGGCAGTGTGTGAAGCATTTATGACCATGCACAATAAGGCAGTAACGAGTCCTAGGGGTGGGCGGAATTTGCGCAGTCGCGCTACACAAAGCTCCGCGAAACGGTAAAAAATCTCCGCGAACACGTGGAATTACTTGTTCCGCCCGTTCGCGATGCTTTTTTCCTGTTCGTGAACGCTGTTTGCGTGCTCGGGGAGAAATATCTCGTGAACACGCATTTTGAAAGCGCGAACAAGCAAAAAATTCTGCGAAGCCGCGGAATTTTTGGTAATTCCGCGTTCTCCGCGGAACGCGAAATTACGCAAATTCCGCGAGCGGAACGTAATTTACCGCCCAGGCCTAGTAACGACACCACAAAAGGACACAACTCAAGGAGGTATAGAAAAATAGTATCTTTATCTAAGGTTTAGTACGAGACTCTCAAAAGCGTTTTAACCAGTCACAATGCACGTAAATCAGTAGGGACTTTAAAAAGGCAATAACGTATTCACCAGAGACGTGGCACTGACTGAGTTCAAGGCCTGGGTCTACGCGACCCGTTGCGCACCAGATACCTGCCGTTGGACGGGGACACAGCACGTAGCTTCTCGAAGAAGCGGAGACGGTGACAGGCGGACTCCCAGCGACCACAGTTCTCGACTGCAGTGGTCCGCAACGTGCACTCACAATGATTCGGGCACTCCGGGACAGGCGGGCTCCCAGCAGCAGCAGCACGCGGCTGCGGCGGCCCGGGCTGGTGGTGGCGATGACTCTCGTCGTGCAGCTCCGTGGTGGGCTCACAGCAGCAGCAGCTCTCTCCTAGCTGCGGCGGCCCACAGGGCGACTCACGATGATGCAACGTTGGCAAAGATGCGGGCACTCAGCTGCAGCAGCTTTCTATTAGCTGCAGCGGCCCACAGGACAAATCACAATGGTGCAAAGTTGGCAAAGGTGCGAGCACTCAGCGGCAGCAGCTCCCTTTTAGCTGCGGCAGCCCACAGGACAAATCACAATGATGCAGAGTTGGCAAAGGTGCGAGCACTCCGCGGCAGCAGCTCTCTCTTAGCTGCGGCGGCTCACAGGACAAATCCCGATGATGCAAAGTTAGCCAAGGTGCGAACCCTCAGCGGCAGCAGCTCTCTCTTAGCTGCGGCGGCTCACAGGACAAATCACGATGATGCACAGTTAGCAAAGGTGCGAGTACTCCGCGGCAACAGCTCTCTCTTAGCTGCGGCAGCTCACAGGACAAATCACGACGATGCACAGCTGACACAAGTGCGGGCACTCAGCGGCAACAGCTCTCTCTTAGCTGCGACGGCCCACAGGACAAATCACGATGATGCACAGCTGACACAAGTGCGGGCACTCAGCGGCAACAGCTCTCTCTTAGCTGCGATGGCCCACAGGACAAATCACGATGATGCACAGCTGACACAAGTGCGGGCACTCAGCGGCAACAGCTCTCTCTTAGCTGCGGCGGCCCTCAGGACAAATCACGATGATGCACAGCTGACACAAGTGCGGGCACTCAGCGGCAACAGCTCTCTCTTAGCTGCGGCGGCCCCCACAGATTCAGCGAAGGTTCTGAAGATTCAAATTAAGGCAGGCGCTCAGCGGCGGCAGCTCTCTCTTAGCTGCGGCGGCCCACACAGATTCAGCGAAGGTTCTGAAGATTCAAATTAAGGCGGGCGCTCAGCGGCGGCAGCTCTCTCTTAGCTGCGGCGGCCCACACACAGAGTTAACAAGGGTTACCAGTCCGCGTTCCTCACAGTAGAACTAGAGGTTCCGGATTACTCGACGGAGGCCTCACCTGCAAGTAGAATCCCTAGCACAGGAATTCAGACAGCTGACGGGGTGAAGTCTAATGTCCCTGAGACTTCAGCAGGAGGCGCTCTCAATTCAGGCCCTCGGGTAGTTTCTTCAGCAAGCTTGGTGAAAGTTTCAAAGTCCTTTCCTCTGTCCGCTCAGACAGAGTTTCGTCTTGACATCCAGAAGGAACACACTTGAAAAAGGTTTCAGCGCAGCGTTTTATACCTAAAAAGTCTTTGTTCTCTGCAGTCACAAATCACTGCATCCACCCAGAACCAGTTCGGTGGGGTCGGGGAGCACTTGGTTTACGAGGCGACATCCTGCCGTTTAAGAATCTGGGGGTCTGCTATCAGACGCCCAGTGGGAGATGGAGCCATCATTCACCTTGCCAGGCACGGCCCTGCTCAGATCAAAGAGTCACCCCTCTCCATACTCTAAATGCCGATCTCTCTCTCCAGCCAGGTCTGACCCAGCTGGCCCTGCTGCTCCAAAACCAGACGGCCAATACACACGCTAGCAAAGCCTACAGGACAGCTTAGGCCAGAAAATACCGCGTTTCTAGTAGAGGCATTTTCGAACACGGGCTACGCTAATAATCCTTACTAAAAGATGTATCTCAATGTTCTGAGCTTAAACATATCAAATTCAACGTTCCTATCAGGTTCCTGGTAGCAGGTAGGATTAGGGCATGTAATACTCAGCCTGCCCATGCTGGCCTATGAGAACGGATAGCCTCACAATAGTAAACAGTGAAATGGAGGGTAACTCGCTATTAGAACATGCTACACAGACATACTTTAAAAGCTGCTTCGGTGGGTAGCGCAAATCAGCGCTGCAGGCTCACCAGCAGTATTTGGTCTACCAGCCCTGGGCACACACAGTGCACTGATACTAGGGGCTGACAGGTAAACCAAACGAGCCAATTATGGTTATCCCAATTCATACAGGTATCTTTACACAGGGAGCATTCGCGCTGTGTCACTGATTGGCAGTGGCACAGCGCCCAGAGCATCTAAATCCAGCCAACATAAAAGGTCAGAAGCGAAAAGAGGAAGGGAGACCCGCGCCAATGATGCCAGGTCTAACACTGGGGATATGTGATTATTTCTTTTTGTACCAGTAATCAATCTGGCTGTGGCATTAATGGAAGCTCTAAGTGGGGCCAAGTTTTTTCTGTGAACACCACAGAGCATGGCACTACCGTAGCCTAGCCTTGGCAATACTAGAGCCTGAACCGCCAATTTGAATTCATCCTGTGGAAGGAAGGGTTTGAGATTCCTCAGTATCATCATCTGGTGTTTAGCTCCCTTGGTTGCATTGCTGATATGATTCTGCATGTTCAGGTGCCTGTCTAGTGTGATTCCAAGAGATTTAGCTGACTCAATAATGTGAGGAGAGAAGTTGAAGGCTGTAAGATGTTTCATCCAGAGGTCCATCTTGGGAGCGTGGTTAGGGGGAGCGATCAATCAATCAATCAATCAATCAGGGAATTGTAAGCGCGCTACTCACCCGTGAGGTTCTCAAGGCGCTGAGGGGGGGGGGTCCGCAGATCTGTTTAGCCGAAGAGCCAGGTCTTGAGGGTCTTCCTGACGGTGTTCAGGGAGGGGGCGCGTCTGATGTCTGCCGGTAGCTCGTTCCAGGTCTTGGCTGCAATGTGAGAGAAGGATCTTCCTCCTACTCTGGCTCTGTGGATGTGCGGGGTTTCGGCCAGTGCGAGGTTGGAAGATCGGAGGTTTCTTTTGGGTACGTGGAAGTTGATTCTGTCGTTGAGGTATTTGGGTCCGTTGTTGTGTAGGCATTTGTAGGCGTGAGTGAGGATTTTGAAAGTGACTCTTTTCTCCACGGGGAGCCAGTGGAGACTTCGTAGGTGTTGGCTGATGTGTTCGTGTCGGGGGATGCCGAGGACGAGTCTGGCGGCGGTGTTTTGTACTGTCTGGAGTTTGCGGAGTAGGGACTTGTTGATGCCGGCATAGAGTGCGTTTCCATAGTCCAGTCTGCTGGTGATGAGTGCGTGGGTGACTGTCTTCCTTGACTCAGGGGGGATCCACTTGAAGGTCTTGCAGAGAATGCGGAGGGTGTTGAAGCAGCTGGAGGTGACGGCGTTGACCTGTTGGTTCATGGAGAGTGATGAGTCGAGTACAATGCTGAGGTTCTTGGCGTAGTCTGAGGGGGTAGGTGGGCTTCCGAGGGCGGTTGGCCACCAGGTGCTGTCCCATGCAGAAGGGGTGGTACCGAGGACGAGGACTTCTGTCTTCTCGGCGTTGATCTTCAGGCAGCTGTTGGTCATCCAGACTGCGACGTCTTGCATTCCTTTCTGGAAGTTGAGTTTGGCAGTGGTGGGGTCTTTGGTGAGGGAGAGGATGAGCTGGGTGTCGTCGGCATAGGATACGATGTTGAGGCCGTGTTGTCGGACGATGGCTGCGAGGGGGACCATGTAAATGTTGAAGAGGGTGGGGCTTAATGATGAACCCTGTGGGACTCCGCAGGTGATTTTCGTGGGGTCGGAGAGTAAGGGTGGGAGTCTGATCCTTTGGCTTCTTCCGGTGAGGAATGATCGGATCCAGTCCAGGGCTGTTCCTTGTATGCCTGCGTCGTTTAGTCTGACGACTAGTGTGCGATGGGAGACGGTGTCGAAGGCCACTGATAGGTCGAGTAGGATGAGGGCTGCGGAGTGGCCTTGGTCCAGGAGGGTGCGGATGTCATCTGTGGCGGCGAGTAGGGCGGTCTCTGTGCTGTGGTTGCTTCGGAATCCGGATTGGGACGGGTCAGGGACGGCGTTCTCTTCAATGAATCGTGTCAGTTTCCTGTTGACTGTTTTCTCTGCAACTTTGGCTGCGAAGGGAGGAGCGAGATGGGCCGATAGTTCTTGAGGTCGGTGGGGTCAGCTGTGGGCTTCTTGAGCAGGGGTCTGACTTCTGCGCGCTTCCAGTCATCTGGGAAGGTGCCTGTTTTGAAGGTGGTGTTGATGGTGCGCTGTGGTTTGGGTGCGATGACGGCCACGGCTCTGTGGTAGATGTGAGGGGGCAGGGGTCAGTGGGGGCCCCCGAGTGGATGCTTTTCATGGTCGAGGCGGTGTCTTCGGCCGTGATCGGTGTCCAGTTGGAGATGGTGGGCTGGCTGGTGTTTCTGGGGGCGGGGGCCGTCTGTGGCGCCTGGTGGATGGTCGATGAAGTTGTCGTAGAGGTTTTTGATCTTGAGGTGGAAATAGGTTCCAAGCTTGTCGCAGAGGTCTTGGGATGGGGTGATGTCTGTGGCTTTGCTGCGTGGGTTGGTGAATTCTTGAATGACACTGAAAAGTTCCTTGGTGTTGGTGGAGTTGGCCAGGATTTTGTTGTGGATGAAGTTCCGTTTGGTGGCTCTGATCTGGTTGTGGTAGTCCGTCATGGCGTCCTTGTAGGTGGTGTGGTTTTCGGTTGTCTTGGTGTGTCTCCAGTTCTTCTCCAGGCATCTGCAGGTGCGTCTGGCTTCTTGGAGAGCGGTTGTGAACCTGTCGGCTTTCCTGGGGCGTTGTCTGTCGGGGTTGCGTAGCGGGGCAAGCTCATCTGCGCAGTTGGAGATCCAGGTGTGGAGTTCTCTGGCTGCGTCGTTTGCGCTGTTTGTGTCGGGTGCCCAGGTGTGGTTGTCTCGGGCGAGGGTGGAGTTAAGTTGCTCGTCGATAACCTTGCTCCAGTTCCTTCATGGTGGGCGTGGGGCTGGTTTGGGTGCCTTGGGTTTGTTGATGGCGAAGTGTACGCAATGGTGGTCGGTCCATGGCGGCTGCGTTGTGTGGCTGAAATGGACGCTGTTTCCTGCCGCGAAGATGGGGTCGAGGATGTGTCCTGCTCTGTGGGTCGGTGTGTTGACGAGTTGTTTAAGTCCGATGCTGACGAGGTTGTCACGAAGGATAGTGGTGTTGGGGTCGCTGGGGTTGTCGAGGTGGAAGTTCAGGTCTCCAATGAGTATGTAGTTTGTTGAGGCGATCGCGTGGGGTGCGATGAAGTCGGTGATGGTGGTGGCGAAGGGTGTTCGGGGGCCGGGGGGTCTGTAGATGAGGGTTCCTCGGAGTGTGGCTTTGGGGGTGGTCTGGATCTTGAAGTGCAGGTGTTCAGCGGAGGGGAAGGTTTCGCTGGAGGTGGTGAGGCGGAGGGTGATCTTGTGGGCGATGGCGAGGCCCCCTCCTGGGTGGTTGGGGCGGTCTTTCCTCTGGATCTCGTATCCGTCTGGGATGGCGGTGCTGATGTCGGGGGCGGAGGATGCGTTGGTCCAGGTCTCTGTGAAGAAGGCGATGTCGGGCGAAAGAGAGTCGAGTAGGTTCCAGATTTCCATGGCGTGTTTGTGTACGGAGCGTACGTTGAGGAGGATGCATTTTAGGGTGTCGCCGGTGCTGGCGTCGGCGGTGTTGGAGGCCAGGTTGATGGTGAGGGTCTGGCGGCAGTGGAGAAGGAATTCTGTTTTGGAGGTGTTGAGCATGAGGTAGTTATCAGTGAGCCAGTTTTGAGTGTTCATCAGGATGGAGTTGAGTGAGATGAAGTCTTCCGGGAGGTGACTTTCAGATAAAGTTGAGTGTCATCCGCATACATATAAAAAAGAATGTTCCCAGAGTTCAAAGCATTTGCTAATGGTTCCAAGAATAAATTGAAGAGTATGGGTGAAAGGGCGGACCCTTGTGGAACCCCCATAGTTACTGTAGAGGGCTGAGATAGGGATTGATTCACCTTGACTCTTTGAGATCTGTTGTGGAGGAAGGAAGTAAACCATTGCAATACCAACCCTGATAGACCCATCCTGTGTTCTAGGGTGGCTAGTAGTTTGATGTGGTTAACAGTGTCGAAGGCAGAAGATAGGTCAAGGAGAAGCAGGACGCAGGATTCATTTTGGTCTATCAACTTTAAAATGTCATCCATGATGTGAGTGAGTGCAGATTCTCTGCTGTGACCTCTCCGAATGCCAGATTGATGTTGATCCAACAGTTGGAATTTCTCAATGTGTGAGCAGAGTTGAGATTGCTCTCACTTTTCTAGAAGTTTCGCCAGCGTGGGGATGTTGGAGATAGGATGGAAGTTATTCCGATCAGAACTGTCTGCATTCGGTTTTTTTAGAATGAGGGATACCTGTGCTGCTTTTAGGCAGACGGGGATCGTGCCTTGCAATAGTGATGCATTGACAATCTTTGCCCAAATGGGGAGGATGGCAGCCTTTATTTCTTTGAATATGGGAGGTGGTAAAGGGTCACTGAAGTGGTTAGATGGGTTGATCACAAGAAGAGTGTTGTAGATGTCGCTTTCACTGAGGGGAGTAAAGGTGTCCCAAGAGGCATTGTTCTTGAGGTTAACGCTAGGGGGGATGAGCCGCTCCTGGTGGGCAGGTGGAGCTGTGAACTAGAAATTGGAAGAAGAACCCTCTTTGATTCTAGATCGATTTTGATGATTGTTGTTTTCTTGGCAACGAAGGCGGCCAATTCGTCGCAAGTAGGAGAGCCATCACCAGGCTCAGAGCGGTTGGGTGCCTTGACCGATTGTTGATTAACAATTTCGAAAAGTTTCTTGGGGCAGTTTATGGCTTGATTAAGTTGGGATCTGAAGAAGTTGGCTTTTGCAATCTTGATTTTTTTTTGTAGTAAGAGCTCCTGACAGCTCTAAGGTAGCTTAGATGTTCGGTGGATGGTATGGATCTCTAGGATATTTCTGCTTCCCTTAGGTTACGGCGTTACGAGTTCAGAGTGTCGTTGAACCAAGGTTTGGAGATTTTGGAGGAGATTTTTTTTGTTGTAAAGGAGCTATAGCATCCATGATACCAGAGATAGAGGAATTTTAGAAATCTGTGAGGACACGAACATCATTCATGTCTGCTTGGGAAGTCCAGCCATTTTTACCACAGATTGCTAGGTCTTCAGTGTTGATATTTCTGAGGTTCCGTTTCCATTGTTTTTTTTTCCTGAATTGATCTTCCTTCGCGGACACCTCCCTGTTAATAAAGAATATTCAATAGTGGTCGGACCAGTCGCATGGGATAATGGAGTACAGTGTGATGGTGTTACCTTTGGATATGATGAGGTCCAGAGTTTCACCCTTGTTGTGAGTTGGGCTGTCACAGAATTGTGTCAGCTCATGATCCTATAGGAAGGATTTAAGACAGTTCACTGTGTGATCGTTTGGGTTAGACCAGTGGAGGTTGAAGTCTTCCAGGAAGATTTGGGACACTAGAGGGTCATCATTGGATGAGATGATTTCTATTAAATGCTCAATGAAGGAAAGATTGTCTCCAGGGGGGTGGTAGAATGTGTGAAGTGGTTGTGAAAGATCTGTTATGAACCTACAGTTAGCTTACGACCTGCCAATTGCTTCCTATTGGTCAGCCTTATTGTCACTCTCATTTGCTTGCTTCTTATTTCATGGATTGCCTTCCTCTTCTTGTGTTTGCCCCTCCCATTGATCATAGCCTCTCTAGCACCCTTTTGATCGTTGGACTTGTATCTTTCCACTGTTTAGTTTTAGGGAACCACTTTTTCTTTTTGGTTAAACCCTCCCCTCTTGCTTCTCCGCCCGCCAACTTTCAGCTCCTACCCCCCATGTTGCTCTCCCTCATGTGCTGCTTGCTTTCTCTTGTGCACTTCACCCCCTAAAATCCCTGACCTCTTGTGCTGTGTTGCTGTCCCTCATGCACTTCTCCTCCAGCCCCCATGCTGCTCTCTCCAGTGTTGCTGCTCTCTCATGTGCTTTCTTTTCCCTATGCTTTGTATTCTCTGTCGATCAAGTGCGTCTCTCTTGTGTTGCTGTTTGCCTTATGTGCTGTTTTCCCCTTCTTTCCCACCCGCTCCCCCTCCTGCTCTTTCATGCCCCTCCTTTTTATTTTGCACTTTCAGTCTAAAAACATTCATTTATTTATTTACTGGTCCAAGTGGCTTCTGCATTCGTTGATCAGTAAACATAAAAAAAGGAAAATGGTGCTCATGGTGATGCATGCATACAGAATGATGTGGCCGGCAACAGCCGTTGTGTCACACACCTTTCTTTTGTTTGTGGTGTCTTTTGCTTTCTGTCGATGCTGCACAGCAGTGGCAAACTGCATTGGCAAAGCCAATAGGTCCTAAAGACGTAACCTATTGGCTTTCCCAATGCTTGTTTTAATACTTAAGCACACATTTTGCTTTTAGGACATCATTAACATAGATAAAAGCATACAGGGGGCCCTACATTAAGTGTTGTCCTGCGGCTTCGTACTAACTTCTGACAAACCTGCAGTATGTTAGCTTGCCCTAGCCCAAAGAGGATGAGTGTTACTATTCCCAGACGTTGGCATTGGAATGTCCCCAGCTTCGGATATGGGCCTGAATCCCTACCCTGAGTAACCCAATCGCATGTCAAACTGGCATCCTGTCATTTTACTAGCCCAGCGAACAAGCTAATCTAGGATGCACCTCAACAACATGTTCCCTGAGACTTAGGACACTCCATGTGTAATGCCAAGATCCAGAAATGGTCTGTGACCTTGAGGGGTGCCTCAAGCATGCCTTCTTTTGTTGATATCAGACTACTGACCATGTCGTGGGTTGTTGATATAAAACGGTGGTGGCAGTGTACCAATTGTTGTCAATTAATGTCCTGAACTCACCTTTTTTGTGTGTCAGAGAAGAGTGTGGCCTACCAGCCCCATGCGGGTAAAAGTGTCACTTTTATGTGGCACTCAGACCTTTGCACTAACCCACAGTGTGCATGTATTGTGGGTCTGTATGCTGTGCATTTGTGGCCTGTACAAAAAAGCGAGACACTATGTGCAATATGAGAATGTTTGCTGTGACCATTGCGATCCATTTTAGATGGCCCCAAGATGGAGGATGGATACAGCTTCCCCTGACAGTGGAAGAGTATGCTTGCATTCCTGTGGCAAGACTCTAGAGTGTGGTGACCCAGACACTGAAGTGAGGGAGGATAAAGACAATTCTAGACTTAGAAAGTTTGTCTGGACCATTTAGCAAGGGATTGCCAGTTAGATTTTACTAGACACTGGCATTTGGGCGGATGGTGCAGGGAGGGGATGAGCCACCAGATTCTGTTTTAAATGTGGGGAAGTTCCCAGGCAGACCTTGTCCTTTTGTGTTACCCTGCTTGCTACTTTAGGATGGCTGATTGTAGCCAGGTGTAGCATCTTTGCACTCCATTGGGCCCATGTTTTAGATACTCCTGCTTTGAGCCAACATCATCACTGTGAGAGCTGTCATTTTGCACAAAGTTGGTTTCTGCACTACAGAGAGAAATTGGCATTTGAAAGGGAGCCATCCCAAACTGGTTCCAGACCCATAGACAGTGGATCTACATACCCTGTCTGGAAAATTAGTATAAAGCTTGGACACAACAACTCCACTTTTTTTTCCAGTTTCAAGTTCTACTTGACCAAAGGAAGAAGAGGTCCCCAGCGTACTCAAAGAATGCTGTGAGACCAAGGCTGGTGCCTGCATCACAGCCTGTGGTGAGGGGGCATCACCTAAAGTCTGCACAACTTGCTAGAAAGCTTTAGGTCTGCCTCACACCTTAAACCTTGCCTGCATGGTGAGAGAGGGAAGGAGAGTGCCTAGCCCTGCAGCAGGAGACATTCCAGAAGGAGACATCCCTCCATATTCCCAGTGTTAGGAGCACCCAGAAGAGACAATCTGATAAGAGGGAGTATCACTGGGGTTGGCCAGAGTCATGAGGGACCATCTGTTCTCCCAGATGTGGACCTAGTGGTCAGCTGCATAAAGAAACATTGAATACAATAACAATGTGCTATCTAGCTACCCTGCAGCATGCCTGAAGGACTGGTGTGGCTGCTGCTGACAGATGGTGTAATTCCTGAGCTACCCCTCAACAGTGGGAGATTTGTCGCGGCCCGAAGGCCACAACTATCAAAGGTGAGCACCAATCAGTCCAGCCTGCCATCCTGAAACATGCAGTGATCTGAGAAAGAAACGTTCAAGACCTTTTTGATGGTTTAGGGATGCCAAAGAAGATGCCAGTGGTGTAAGCCAACATACACACCATCCAGTGTCAGCTAAGCATGTTTCTGTTGATCAGGTAATGCAAGGCTCTGACTTCAGAGACTGAATGACCCTACTCATTGTGCACGACATAGGTGGCTTACAATTTACTAAAAAAGTAGAAGGCCCCACCCATGACAAAGGGCATCTTTTAGACGCCAACGTAAAAATTGAAAAGGTACGTTCCATGTCAAGGACAGACGACTCTTTGATCTCGTTCACACTGGCGGGCACCGCACCTGCACCTGACAGTAAGTCCACACCTAGCCTAGGCCGAAGATGGTCTAAATTGAACAAGGAAACATGGATTTCCTCTCCAGCATGAACCAAAACGGCTCTAGGAGAGGACCCTGCGGGTGCCAACAACATAGTAGAGGAGTGGATCTGAAAATCATTAGATGAAACAATCCCTATCAACACTATAAAAAAGGGAAATAAAGAAAAATCAGCACACTAGTTCACTGCCCACCCTAAAAAAGGGTATGAAAGTCTAGAAAGGGCAATGGAGAAATAATTATGAGGCACAACAAAAACACCAATACCGGCAGGCTACCAGACATTACCACCAGGAAATCAAAAAAGCACCAGCTTCATATTACGAAGCTTCAATGGTTAAAGCAACCAATGCCGCTAGGGAACTATTCTGAATAGTTAATCACTTACCACACAGAAAGCAGGAAATGCACTGCCCACCCCTACAGTAGCCCGCTGCAATGAACTCGCATCCTACTCTCAAGATAAATTCTCTGTCATTTACAGCAACCTACAGCAGACAAGAAAAGCCTTGTCCCCCACACACCTGAGATACCTGTCCCGTATGAGCAGATGATATGCCTCTCAAACTCCCCCTCCCCATCACCAGAGTGGGCACTCCCTATATTACTTAATAAAGTCAAACTGGGCTCCTCCCTGTACTCGGAACCACCTCATATTCTCCTACAAGGAGCACGAGAGGTATCCCCCAGAGTAAGCCTATCACTGACCACTGGTGTTGTCCCAGGAGCCTGGAAAGATGCAGTGGTCAAAACCTTGTTAAAAAAGCTAATCTCGACCCCTCGTGTCCCAGGAATTACAGACCTATCTCCCTGCTGCCTGTCAAGGGGAAGTTATTACAAAAACATGTTAACTAAAACCTCTCCCTCTTCTTGGAGAAAAGCAACCTTCTCAACACCTCTCAGACCGGAAACTATTGCTGGATAGAGAAGGCACCACAGCCATCATCCTCCTTGATCTGAGTGCGGCGTTCGATACAGTCAACCACAATACCCTGGCACTCAGGATGACGGAAATAGGAATAAAAATAGTGCATTGAACTGGCTTATCTCATTCCTAAAAGAGATTTCTTCAAATGTGCAAACCCCCACGGTACTCAAATGCCATCGTCTTAAAGTGTGGGGTCCCACAGGGATCTGCACTTAGCCCCACACCTTTCAACATTTATATGCGCACTCTAGCAGGCATAGTCGAGGAATTTGGAGTATTGATTGTCTCCTTTGCCGACAATACTCGACTGTCCGTCTCCCTCTCCTCAGAGACAGGTGCGCATCTACTGGCCCTTCCTCTAGAGAAAGTGGCCTGTTGGATGGCCAACTGCTTGCTTATACTGAATGGAAACAAAACTCACAAACAAATCGCAGTCAAAGGTTCCCTGGCTGCCCTGCACTGGCTTCCAGTGGAGGAAAGAATAAAATTCAAGGTACTCTTTCTGGCACATAGAGGAACCAACCACAAAGGACCCCTCCTGATTAGATCTCTGTTGTCACCTTACACCCACTTCATGGCCCTGAGATCCTCCAACACTCGACTCATGAATGTTCCTTGAATTCAAGGGACCAGATGGGGTGGAAGATCTTTCTCATATAAGGTCCCTAAGATGTGGAACTCTATGCCCGTTGAGATAAGACAAGAAGTGAATGAGACCCAATTCAGAAAACAGTGGAAAACATGGCTTTTCCCCCACCAGCCCCTTTCTCATTGACCAATAGAAGCACTCGTTGGTTTACACCATGACTCATGCAGTGCTGGGAAGCCTTCGGGTAGCTACGCGCCATACAAGCTTGCATAACATAACATAACCACACAAGCACAAAGGTAATCCTGAGGTAAAAATGTGTCCTTCCCGGTGAGACTCTTTGGGCTTAACAACTGTTCACACTGACCTATAAGTTGCTTATTCAGAGACTGGTTATTTAGTTTGCATGTGTGCCTAATCTTACCTATTATAGGCTCAGATTTGGGGAAGTTGCCACAGACATTGAGTGATGTCCAGATTAGGGCGGAGGGCACCATAGATGATGTAGTGCTTCATTAAGAGAATGTGGGTGAGATCATTTAACCTTTTAGTCATACCTCTATCTAATTATGCAGTGTTGCCTGTAGTATTCCATACAGTGGTGAAATTAAAGTCCTTTCTTTTTACTAAAAGACAAGCCAGTGATTTATTGAGTCTGTTGTTTGATTGTTTGAGTTCTGGGACGCAACCTCCCACACTACCTCCCTGAGAAACCTTTGCCTGGTCAGCCTTGCTATCCAGAGAGTCAAGTGCAGAAAGGGTTTGCTTGGGCCAGTTTACAGAGCTATATATGTACGGACCCAAAGACACCAGTGTCAAGTGTTCCCAACCACCACGGTTGTGGATCAGTATCCCCTGTCTGCCCTGTAACTAGGGGTGGGCGCAACTGGCATAATTCTTTCTAGCGTATTTACTCATAATTACCACAAAATTACTCCTGATTATGCGTAAGTGTGTGAGAAGTGTAATCCAGCATTTAGCACTATTTTCTTAGAGCAAAATGCACCCTTGCCTCCAAAATGAGCCACAGGTTGCATTTTGCACAACGAAAATAGCACTGAATGCTACAGGACACAAACAGCAGTAGCCAGCAGCAGCTCGCTCTCTCTTACATCATTGTTCCTGTACCCCTACGGTAGGATTTTGACCCCAAATTACTCATGCTGGCATAATTGCATAATTCTGTAATTTCGCATTACAATAGTAATATATAACTACTGAAATTACTCCGATTACTTCGACATGATTAAAATTTTGCCCAGGCCTACCTCTGACCCCACCGAACAGGGCCTGACACGGGGTAAATTTACAAAACCTGGGCTGTAATGTTATAGTTGCACAAACTGACTGTAACCACAGTGTTTTGCTATTCCCCAAAGAAACCTTTTTACAGTTGTACCACTTCTCCTGTTCTCTTTTTACAGAGGATCAACACTTGGATGGCAGTAAATGAGAAAATCGTTTACCACTTTTTCTCCACAAGCCATGTCTTTGACTTTGAAAAGTGGCTGTGAGCTGCAAATTAGGTTGTACTGAAGGATGGCCCATGGAGAAAAGAAGTAGTAGTGGCCACATCTTCAGAGACTATGGTAGAGAGCTGAGAAAGCTAGGGAAATATAGAGGTGCATGCTGGTCCACAAGAAAGGGGCAAGCAGTGACTCCAAGTGGCAGTGCAAAAGCACTATAAAGAGGGAGCCATAGTAAAGGAAAGAATCATTGTACCCCCGGTTTGGCAAAATTCCGGTCTCCTTTAGTGTGATGTAAAACATATATGTTTAAAGGCTTGGCAAAGTGGATACCTGCCGGGGTTCCCGCCTTCCAAGGAGCCCCTTAGTAAAATAATCTCTGTCTCTCGCTCTCATTAACCTCTTTCTCATTCTCTGTCTCAACTTTTCTTCAATTCTCTACCTATCTCTACCTCGCTTTACTTATCTCCACCTCTAATTTTCTATTTATCTTTCTTGTCTCCTTACCTACCCACTGATCTGCCATCTCTCACTCACTCCCTACCTGACCTCAACACTCTTTACCTCGCTCTCCTATTCGTTGTCTCCCTCTCTATACCTTTCTCTCGACAATACTTTCCTCTTATATCATGCCTTTCTCTACATCTCCTCTCACCACCTCACCCTTCCTTACTTCACCTCTTTTTCTGTGCATCTATCTTCCTGCCTGTCTGGTATCTCAGTTGGTCCTATCTTATCTATCACTGCCATTCTCACTATCTCATTTGTCTGTCTACCCTTCTATTTGACTACCTCTGTAATGTCTCACTACCACCTTTTACATTTTTTTACTGTGTCACCTATCTTTCATTTCATTTTTATCTTAGTTATCAGATCGAATATGAAATTCATTGACACACAGACGTAGATAATAAAACTAAAATACAGTATAAGATCAAGAAAACATGCAGTACACTATATTGCAGTCAGAAGGGACAGTATTCCATAAATACATAGATAATCGATGTGTACAAAATATAATATCAAAATAAAACTAATAACAACTAAAAATCAAGTTTAAAACAATTGCCCTTGGGGCCACAGAGAGGGTACTAGAAGGAGAATGAGCCCAGTGGGCGCAATCGAGTCAGCCATGCGAAGTACAACAATTTTGAAACAGCAGGTACCACAAGCATGCTAGAGTCGATGTTGCAGATTTGTAGCACATTTACCCAATTTGTGAGCCCCAGCAGTCGACACATAGGTATTATCCAGCTCGATCTAGGTTTAGAACACACTGGGCAAAAAAACAATAAATGCTCAACAGTCTCCACAGGGTAGTTACACAGAGGACACAACTTGGAATTGTTCATAGGTTATTGTTCAAGATGAAGTAAAGACAATCTTTACTTCATCTCAACTATCTTTATATCTCATGTCTCCCCTTACTCCACCTCATCCCTGTCACTCTCTTACCTTGTCGTGCCACACCAATTTCTACATCTTTATGTTCTTACATCCTCTCTGTCGGGACTCTCACTTCAATACTATCTACATGACCTCTCACTGAAATTAGCTTCTTTCTACCCCACTTCTCTCTCTCACCTTGTCCTTTCTCTGTAGCATTCTCTGCGCCTGCATCTACCTCTATCCCCCTTCTGTCTTCCTCACTACTCTCTCTACCTTACCCTTCTCTCTGCATCCTATACTCTGTTTCCATCTCATCTTCCTACATCTCTCCCCATCTTCTTTACCTTTCTTTCTACCTCTTCTATCTCTCTACCTTACTTTTCTGTCACTCTATCCAAGTCTTTGTACCTCACCTCACTCTAGCAGTCTCTCACCCATATCTCTGCCTCACAGCTCTCTTCCTGATCTCTTTCTCTGTACATCATTTTGTTCTCTACCTCAGATATCACACAATACTCTGTCACTACCCAAGCTCTCTCCCACACTAACTAGCTTCTCATTTTTTCTCAACTATCACATCTGTTTCTACCTCTGCTCCTCTACCTCACATCTCTCACTACCTCTAACTTTTCTCACTACCTCTTTCGCTACCTCTACATTGACTATTTCAATAACTCCCTTTTCCCCATTTCAACTTTTTATCTCTCTCAGTACTTCTATATTTCAACTGATCTTCTCAACTTCAGTGTTCTCTCTATCACTGTCTCTCTACATGTATATAACCCTCTGCTTTACCTGTATTTTCCTCACCAGTCTATCTCATGCTCCCTTTCAACCTCTATGTCATCCTCACTTCTTTATCAACCTCACCTCTGTCACTCTACTTCTCCTTTGTTTTCTCTACAGCTCATATGTTTTTCTACTCTACACCCCTTTCCCTCAACCTTTGTCTCAATCTCACTACACATTTGATCTGACAAGCCTTACAATACTTCTATTCCCATTTTGCACCTTTCTGTAACTGACCACTCTGTCTCTCTGTATTTTATATCTCTCAAGGATTCTGTCATTACCCCAACTTTCTACCAATCTTCCTCTACCCTTTTCTCTCTGTCTCATCTCCACCTTACCTGTTGCTCTACCTCACACATTTTCGTACCTTACCCCTCTCTCTACATTTACTACTCCTGGTCTCTATACCTCTCTCTCTCTATCTACCTCTACATATTTCGCTACCACTCTTCTTCACCTACCTACTTCTCTACTACTCTGTAGCTTTCTGGCTGCAACACTTTTTTCTCTTTACAGTACATTCTTCCCTTCCCTTCCTCTTCTCTGTCTCTACCTCCCTTCTACCCCTACTTCACCTCCATCATTATGCTATTCTCATTACCTCCCTCATTGCCTTTCTCTCCTTTTCCTGTCTCCAACCCTATGCCATTAGTCCTACTCAGCATAGCTGGAGCAAACTGTCTAGCCAGGGAAACAAAAAAAAAAGAATAGAGTAGAGCCATAGGAGTACAACAGAATTTAAAAAGAAATTGATCAGATTTCACTCAATTAAATGATGAAAATCCTCTGAGCAGTGTATTAATACAGGTTGAAATGATGGCATGGGCCTTTTGTTCATTCTTCAGGCATTGTTCTCAGATCGGTCCTGATCCAATAGTATCATATTATGGTACAGCGTCTGAGTATTCAACTTAACTAATGGATTTTGCTTTACAGTTGTGATTCTTTCCCATCAGATGTAATCTTGGATGCATATTTAATGTTGTCTTAATGATAAAGTATTAGGTCCCTCAATGAAGCATTAGAAGATGTTAAAAATGAAGGAATACACTTCATTCACTAAAATGTAAGCCAGTAGATGCAGAATTGATTTATTTTAATATCAGACCATTGCCGTTAACTTATTCTATATCAGTGGATTAAAGATAAGAATTAACCACCAAGTTGACTTTGACACATGAATAAGTCTCTGCTTTTGTTTTACAATTTTAATACATATATAATTCAGTAGTTGATAAAATATGTTCCTACAACTTTAAACTGTGCACGTATGTTGATAATTTGCAAGTGATCCAACACAATGATTATTGAGGTCAAATGTGTGCATGTTGCCCAGATAAAAATGAAAATGCACATATGAAGAATCTGGAGATCAATCTCATTGCTATGTGAGGTAATACAATGGAAAAATCTCAAAAGAAACCTAGGCTACACATTATCAAAAAGTATATTCTTCCACAGACATAAAGAACAACCTTAATGAGTAGTGAAAACACTACATTTTCTTAGGTTGACAAATTAAGGTCTGTGAATTGAGAAGTAAGAAGCATTAATTATGGTATGAAGAAATAGGTGATTTGTCAATGAAAAATAGCTGAGATTTTTACTAATTTTACCATAAGATTTAGAAGCAAGACTCAAGGGTCTGTCTCGACAGGATTCATAGCTAAATGAAAGTAGCTGAAACACAGTCACTTTCAGCACCAATAACAGATGAGGAAATTAAAAAGTGGTTGCAGATGTACCTAAGGGCAAAATGGAGGGTCAAAATCAATTCACTATTGAGAGCACAAAGGTATTATTGATATCCTTGTCTCCATCCTAAATCAATCAATTCAATCCAATATAACTTTATTCGGTCTAAATATAAATAGACCATAAAAGTACAAAGAAATATTACACATAACTATAATAACACATACAAATGTAAAAATGGTCATACATTAAAAACAGTTAAAAACGATATGTGTGGGGGCGTGGCTTGGCCAGCAATCATGGCGGATGCAGCTTGAATAAGCTCCGTGCGCCCGCCACCTAAATCCGCCATTTATCCTACCCCATTCGACCCGTTTCCAGGTCATCCTCGGTGCGCAGGATGGAGGAGACATCGGGCGAGTTGTTGGAGCCAAAACATAATCTCTGCGGCTCGATTGAGGGCGAGAGCGTGGATCGTGAGAAGGGTGCCGTGGCTGGAGCTCCGCTTCCCCCTTGCCTGTTGGTCGATCCTGCAAGGCCGTGGTCGAGTCCGGAGCCTGGGCTGGTCCTGTCCCGGCTCGAGGTAAGAGGGAGTGCTGGGGGGCTAGGTGGGGGTGGCCAGCGGTTGTGTGTCCTCACCCTTTCGGGGCCTCCCCGGGTGGTGGTTTCGGTTGCCGGCTGGGGCCTGGGTTCTCTGCCGTGGTTGTGGGGCCCGTTCCGGCCCGGGCGCTGGTTGGCACGGGGGACCGTCTGCTCTGGGGCCTTGGGGCTGAGGGTGGCGGTGCCGTGGGCCGCGTCCACGGGGGCCCCCGGGTGCTGCTGTGCGAAGCCTCTCCCGGGGGGGACGCCTAGGTGCCGGCCGCTGAGGCGCGTTCACTCGCTTGCGGCGGGGCCGCATTGGAAGCTCTGCTGTGCGGGTGTGGGTCGTAGAGCCCTCCCGTAAACTTGGACCAAATGGCTGCTCTGGGTAATAAGCCTGCCGCCAATTTCATTCCCTGCTAGTCACATTGGGAGGCTGGCTGTGTGGACCCGCGGTGGGGGCCCACCCGCGCACTGGACATCAACGGCTGCTTGGGGCCCAGGCTTGGGTCCCGGGGGATGGGGGATGGGGACACACACCTGCCGCAATCTTGATTCTCCCGAAGGCCTTCAGATAGAGGGTGCTGGTGCTACCGTACCTCGTGTTTCTCTGGTATTGCTGGTTCGTGCCCTATGGCGGAAGCCCAGGAAGAGGGCTACTCCTGTGTGGAGCCACCAGGATATTGGTGATAAATTGCGCCTGGCACCCCCTGCTGCTGAAGGAGACGCAGTTTATGGATGCTGGTATACCAGGGGTGCCCCGTGCGCTGGTGGTCCGGCGAGCTAGGTCCCATTAGAGGGGTGTGCTTGGCTGCCTGTGGCTAGTTGCGGAAGTGGCTGGATTAGATCCAGTGCGGCTTGCAACTTGGAAGTGGACGGAGTCCGTGAGGACTGGCCGCGGGGCGCCCCCTATAGAGGTTCCCAAGGTGGCAGATTGGTGCCCTTGTGATCCTGCGTACTCCGGCGGATCAAGTCTTCTCACCAGAGGTGACAGGAACTGTTAACTCGTAGGTTACTCAATGGGGAAGGATAAGCCGGGTGCCACAGGCCTGAAACAGAGCACTCTGGACCAGTTTGCGATGTCAGCAAGTGGGGGGCCATCTACTGGCTCCCTTCCGGATAACGCAGCCTTACTTGCGGCCATTACGGATTCAAGGGACACGCTGGAGGCCAAGATTGGTGCAGTGGGCACCGAGGTCTCATTTCTGCAGCAGGATCTACGCAAGGCTGTCGACCGAATCACTGAGGCCAAGACGCGGGTGTCGTCTGTGGAGGATACCGTGCAGACCCTCCAACGCCAAGTCAATAAATTGACGGTGAGCTCCCAAGAGCTGGCGACCCGGGTCGAAGACGCAGAAGGCCGTGCCAGGCGCAATAACCTCTGCTTCGTTGACTTTCCAGAGGGTTGCGAGGGCGGTTCCATAAATCATTTCCTCACTTCATGGCTCAAGGACCTGCTGCCGGCTGACAAGATTTCAGCGTGCTTTGTGGTCGAGAGGGCTCATCGGGTGCTTACAAAGAAGCCACCCCCCGGGGGGAGTCCGCGGCTGGTCATCGCCAAGTTGCTAAACTATGCGGACAGAGATGCAGTGTTGCAGTACGCCCGCATGAACAAAGGTAAGCTCGTCTTCGACTCCAGGCCCATTATGATTTTTCTGGACTACACCCGCCTGATGCAGCAACAAAGACAGTCTTTTACCGCAGCAAAACGTAGGCTACGTGAAGTCAACATCTCTTATATGTTACTTTATCCGGCTAGGCTCCGAGTGATTTATAACTCTAAAACACTCTTTTTCGACTCACATGAAGCGGCTTTCATGTGGACTGATGAATGGCAACACCTGAAGCCGCACTCCCCGCCCCCGCTGGAGTCTGACTCCTCGGTGGGCTCGCAGCGGAATCGATCGCGCAGGATGAAGTCCAAGAGACGGCATCGCTCTGGCTCGGATCATCGTTCCTCTAGTCCTGTGCAAGCTTCTGGACTGACCCTTGGCCGGTGATATTCCTGCTAACACATAACTGATTCTCCAAGGATTGATCTTACTCCGATCAGTATATACTACGTGGGGTTGGATGTTCTGCGTGGTGGCTGGCCTGCACTTCCACTAGCTCCCCAAGGTTCATGTTCTATGGGGTGGTTGGGATCCATTGGAGGGGGGCCTCGGGGTCTCTGGTTTGGGTCCTGAGGTTCCCCTCACCGCGACAGATGCTCCTTGTTCCTGGCAGTATTGGGTTGGGGGAGGGAGGACATTGGGAGGGGGGGTTTCAGATTTGTACATTTATGTTTTTTGTTGTTTACACACGCGGACACACATCCTACTCTTCACCTGGTAGATCATTGTTATTAGACCCAGACTAGACATATGGCTTCTTTGACTACGGCTTCCCACATTGGTGAACTGACGGTAGTGATGTGGAATGTCCGGGGGCTGCTCAACAAGGTAAAATGGGGGGCTATCCTCAGGCAGGCAAAACGATATGGGGCTGGCATTCTCTTCCTGCAGGAGACTCACCTCCTGGGTAATAAGGCCCCCTGTCTAGGTAGGTTCGGATTCCGACAAGTTTTTCATGCCGGTTTCACCAGGGGTTCCCGTGGGACAGCCATTCTTATTCATGCCCGTGTCCCCTTCATCCATAATACAGTTTGGACAGATCCCGGGGGTAGATACATTTTCCTGACAGGGACGCTCTACGGTGAACAACTCACACTGGGCAGTGTCTATGCTCCTCCACCTCTCCGTACTACGTTTGTGGAGGGTCTGACTCGGTTGTGGGGTGGGCTCCCAGAGGGCCTGTCTGTACTGGGCGGCAACTGGAATTACACTATGACACCAATCGATAGGAGACGGGGATTCGGGGTGGCTTCCCCCGTGGGCACCTCCAAATTGTCATCGCTTGCAGGGGCACTGGGTTGGGCGGACCTATGGCGGGAATACCATCCAGCAGTGATAGGCTACACATACATGTCGGGGGTCCATGGCTCCTTGTCTCGTTTAGACTACTTGTTCACACCACAGAGTTACGTTCACAGGTTTTCCCAGGTCTCACATCTCCCGAGAGGGTTGTCGGATTATTCGCCTGTCAGGGTGACACTCCTCCTAAATTTTCAGCAGCCCCCGTTTCGTTGGCGGATGTCCCCGTGGCTTCTACGTAACCCTGAGTACCAAGAGTGCATCCACACAGGGATCCACAACTATCTCTCCCTGAACATTGACTCCACCCCCTCCAGAGTTACCATGTGGGAGGCCCTGAAACCTACCATTAGAGGGGTGGACATTAGTTATAGGACCAACGATAAGGGTAAGCGTGCCGCTCAGAGGCACAAACTTGAGGCCCGGTGCATCTCCCTGGAAACGGAATACTCGTTGGCGCCCACCTCGACCCTTCGGAGGAACCTGTCCCTGGCGCAACAGCAGCTGCATCACCATCTGACTGGGGAGGCCAAGGAAATCTGGTTGGCGTCCCAATATCGGATATACCAGTGGGGGGACAAGTCTAGCAAAATGTTGCATAGATTATGCCAAGCCAGGCAGGGCCCTGCTTTGGTCCCGGCCATTAGGGGAGAGGACGGTGCCTTATGTACAACCCCCGCGGAGGTACTGGAGGAATTTGTGCGTCATTTCTCCGCGCTGTACACTTGGAGGGAACAGGTCTCGGGAGATATCATCGCAGAGTTCCTACTAGATATTCCCCCTCAGCAGTTGTCTGCCCAGATGAGAGATCAATTGGACGCCCCCATTACATTGGACGAATTGACTGCCGCAGTCAAAGCGTTGCATCCGGGTCGAGCCCCAGGCCCCAATGGGTTCCCTATGGAATTCCTTCGCTCCCATATGGCCGCGCTGGGCCCGCACCTATTGGGCGCGATCCACAAGGCCCTGGAACAGTGACTACTGCCTCGGGACTGGCGTCAGGCCGAAATTGTCCTCTTCTTAAAGCCCGGCCGCCCACCAGAGGATCCATCCTCGTACCGCCCTATCTCCCTAATCAACTTCGAATCCAAATTGTTGGGGAAGGTCCTGGCGGACCGCCTGCGGTCGTGCATTCAGGACTTGGTCCACCTTGACCAATCCGGATTTATGCCGCACCGGGCCACCCGACATAACATTCGTCGGGTCTACAACGCTATGGCCTTTGTGCCTGAGTTGGGGCACCCTGCGGCCCTGTTCCTGGCCGATATTGACAAGGCCTTCGACTCCCTTAGCTGGGATTACCTCTTCCGACTCCTGGAAGCGATTAACTTTGGTCCACGTTTCCTAGCCTATGTGCGCCTACTATATACTGATCCTATGGCCTCTGTGCGAATAGCCGGCCATCGTTCCCCCTTCTTCCCGATTGGTCAAGGCACGTGTCAGGGCTGCCCTTTATCCCCTCTCCTCTTTGCCTTGGCGGTGGAGCCCCTGACGGTGTGGGTCCGAGGGGACCCTGTGCTCAGAGGCTTTGACTGGCTGCGATCCCAGTCGGACTGCATTGCACTCTATGCTGATGACGTCCTGTTTTTTATGACCGACCCCTGGATCTCGGGTCCACGCATTCTGCAGATCCTACGTGTCTTTGGCCAGAACTCTGGGCTCCTCACTAACCCTGCTAAATCGGTGCTGTTCCCGGTCTGCAGCCATCAGGGCAGGGGCGCTTGGGCGCCCCAGATAAGGCATGCTACGGACGGATTTCAATACCTGGGAGTATATATGTCCCCCTGTCCGCAGACTTCATGGACGCGCAATATAACTCCGCTCCTTGCCGGCCCCCGCGACGACACAGCAGTTTGGTCTTCTTTACCTCTTTTGTTATATGGGCGGTCTGCCATCTTTAAAATGGTCTCTCTCCCCAGGGTTCTTTATCGTCTCCAGAACTACCCGTACTATATACCGCGGGCGTGGTTTGCACAGATTAATGCCTTACTCAATAAATTCTTATGGGGGGGAAGAGCGATTCGTGTCGCACTCCAGACATGCACCCAATCCACATACTGTGGGGGCATTGCTGCCGCAGATGTTTACTCCTATTATGTGGCGGCGCATTTGTTAATTATCAATGACTGGTGGTACAACTCACCCTCGGATCCGGCGTTCGCTCTTGAGCATATGGCCATGGGAAAGACTCCCCTTCTGCATTTACTTTACAGTGCGCAGAGTCTTGATTCTTTACCACACGCCAGCTGGACATCGATCAGGTTGTGGCGGTATACGGTTCAGCGAATGGGATGGCATAGGCGGTTGACACAGGCAATGCCCGTATGGCACAGCACCTATCTGCGTCAGGTGGTCGCTCTGAAGGGGTTCCGCCAATGGGACCTGATTGGAATCTCCACTTTGGGGGACGATATGCGGGGTACTGCTCTTAAATCGTTTCAGCGACTCCAGGATAAGTTCCAGTTACACAAAACTCAGTTCTATAGATACCTCCAACTGCGGCATGCCTTACTCCCTTGCTGGCGAACATACCTGATCTCCCTGAATTTCATCTGTTAGAAGGTCGACTTCTTATGGGGGACCTGGGAGCACACAAAATAAGACAAATATATCAGACACTGACAACACACTCCCATACGACCTTGCACAAGATGAGGAGGGCATGGCAGGATGACATTCCAGACCTGACGGACGGTGATTGGGCGGAGGCGATAGCTAGCCCCTGTGGTGCTGCGGTAGCTTCCAGATACTGACTTAGACAGTTTAAGTACGTGTACCGTGTGTACTACACCCGGTCGCGCCTTTGGAGGATGGGGGTTGTGGTCTCCCCCCAGTGCTTACGTTGCGACAGGGAGGAGGGGACATTTTTCCATACGGTGTGGAGCTGTACGGCTCTACAGCCCTTCTGGCGTAGGGTTCTGACCTGTCTTATAGAGGTGTTATCCTGGGACCTCCCTCAAGATCCCCGCTTGGTCCTACTCCATAGTACAGAAGATATAGGAGGTAACCGGTATAAGCAGCATTTACTCTTTCTTGCCCTTACCATCGCCAAACGGGATATTGCTCAATTATGGAAGGGCACCTCTCCTCCGACAATGGGAAAGTGGCGAGGAGAACTGGATAAGTGCATGGGTGCTGAAATGGCTGTATTTCAGGTGCGGGGTTGCCCCCAAAAGCATAGAAAAATTTGGTCTCGATGGGCCGCATACAGGGGTATTGATCTTCCTCCCCTTCCATCACAATCCCCCTAATGGTGACCCAATGGGTGGTCCGCAGATTGCTATATACAATGTGTTATCTTGTCTTTCTGGGTGTATAAAGGTGTTGATATCCGCTTGCCAATGTGGGTGGGTTGGGGAAGTCTGCGTACAGTTTTTAGTGTGTCTTCTTTTGTTATGTATACAAAGTGTACTCACGGATAATTCCACGTTTGGTAATCCTTTAATAATTTGTCTGTATGTGGATTTTGTCGGGCCTTCGCCCATGTGGTACTCTCAAAACTCAATAAAATATGTTTTAAAAAAAAAAAAAACGATATGTGTGCATAAACAACTTTAAAATTCCTCAATACATCAAATAACCATGTATAAGATGAGCAAATAAGTGCAGGTCATAATCAGATGTCAAAGCACCATCACACTCGTATAGGGAGTGGCTGGGGTTTAAAAAGAACAAAATCAATTGTTTAATTCAAATTCTGTTAATTGGTAGAATAACCCACAAAATCTTTTCTATGGGGATCCTAATATTTTTTCTGAACCAAGTGTAGGAGAAGACATTGCTCAATTAAATGATGATCACATCAAGCAATACATTTCCGAAAGCAAATATTTATGACAGTTCTGGCCTATCAATTACATCAGATGTTTTTATCAGCAATACACCGCTACCTCGTTGGGGCCGCAAGTGTCAATAAAAAATATCTTCTGTCAACATCCTTGAAGATGTAGAAGTCCAGAAACTTCCTTCAATGAATATGTTCTGGTGATTTGGGGATAGATGTGGGAGACATTAGCTACAGTGGAAACACTCTCCACATTCATGAGTTCTTTTCAAAATACATGCAAGAGACCCATATCAGAAGTGGTGATCAGTGGTTCAAATGTCAGGACTATTAATATTCAACAAGTTCTTCTTTAATTCTATTAGCAGAAGGATAACCCCAAACAGTTTAGAACTTGGATCTTAATATTTTTCCGACATACATTTTGAAATACCTATCTGGGTTCTCCTTAGAAAATACTGTTTATAGCAATTATATAGTGTTGTACTTGGGTGTGGGGATGCCAGATATCACTAATGAACTTGAAGTGGGCGAGGAATTCGTATATATTTTATAATAGAGGATACAACAACTTTACTTTATTAGAGCTCCTCCTTTTGGTGTTTGTGCCAAGCACAGTGCTCTTCTACCATGGTACCTCTACATTGTTGGAGGCAATTCTGACCAGACAGAGATTTCTGCACTAGTATTGATAAGTTAAAACAGGTGAGCACTCAATAGACTACTCCTGGGTACACTATATTAACATCTTATACCTAGATTGAGTGAAAAATGAATAAGAGAGCTACAGTTTGCTCATAGCACAGGGTTGCAGATAGTAGTTGGGCACCTACATTTGGTGTTTCTTTTATCCAGCGGGTCTCATTCTACAGCAGAGGTAGCACAATTACTAGCTACTAGCTGGTCAAAAGAATTGTCAACACACCAAGAATAACTAGGTATGCTTCTCCCTCTTCTATCCTTTACTGTATTGACCGGAGCCTGATTGGACCCCGTATGAATAGAATCGCAATAGGCTCACCAATCTTTGTGTACATTTCACTGTGGGGCAAACACTGATGCACTCTCAGTGCTAGTGTTTGCCTTACAGCAATAGTTGTTTTTGTGTTTTTTTTTATGTGGGTGCTCCCCGCAGCCCTGCACCTCTCCCTAATGTACCCACAAGCATTTTGCCACCTCTTACTGAAGCACTATATAATTAGGCACTGCAATGCATGAGGCAAAATGTCAGCTGGCAAAAAAATGCAGAACAAAGGCCACATACCACTCAACAACAAATTGTGCTTTCAGTTCAATTGAGCTAAGAAAAAACTCCTAAAATTTAATAAGAAATCTCTTTCACTTCGTCAGTGGATACACCAAAACCTGCTACCACCAGCCCCCCTCCACCCAGAGATCCCAAGGGGGTCCACTACGCACCAATATGATGGTCCTAGTGAGGAGGTACCCACTGATGAAGTATTCTACTGGAAGTGGTTGAGGTCAACTGTCCTTTTTAGACAAATGCCTTTCATCGAGGTAAGGAGAATTCAACCAGAGCTATTTTGTCACTGGCTACCCTTCATGTTAGAGTGGCATTTAACTTCTCCGTCCATGGGTTAATGTGGAGTTCTCTGCATGTCATGGAACTCTCAGCATGTTGCTAGGTTAGAATGTTATGCTTTGTTAGTTACTGGATTTTCTTATGAGCTGTGAAGCTGAGCTGGAGGTACCTGCTGTTGCTCTTCAATAAAGATACCCTGTCTTCACCAATTTGCGTGGAAAGTGGCTCTTTACATTGGCGACGAGTTGGTCTGCGCAGGGGGCAGATGACCTGTACCTCCACCCCTGAATGAATACTATTAAGGACCCATTACTATTACTTCAATGTGAGTACTGAAATTTCCTACTTGTTATCAACTCTGAAATTTTAATTGAAAGGGAATCGGAATAACTCCATCTGGACAAGATTTATATTTTGAACTCTGTGCCACTTCCTGCACTCTGTGTGGAAATTGCGGATTGGGAGTTCCTGGAAACTTTAGAGATGCAGCAATTCTGTTTACAAGACTATATCTGAGATATGACAGTGTTACTGTTTTTTTTAGTGTGTGAACTGTGCTGACTTGTCTTAAGTGAACAGTTCTTTACCAATGTTAAGGCCTTTGAATTATCTTGCGTGTGCCTTCCTGGTTGCTTTAAGGATTATAAGGATGCTGCGAGAAACAGAGTTAAAAGTCTATCAAAGGTCTAATTGAAGTAAACAGCTTCAACTGTGGAGTCAATTGCTGTGAGGGACGGAGTTAAGAGTCTGTCAACGGTCTAATTGGAAGTAAACAGCTTCAACTGTGGGGTCCAATGCTGCGAGAGACACAGTTGAAAGCCTGTCAACTAATTGAAAGTAAACAATTCAAAAAACGCATACTGCCATTCTTGACTTGCGGTGCTTTCACGTCCTTCAGCTGCGCTCCCGCTGCTGTTGTTTGATCATCACGTCTGTGTGGAAGTTCTTTCGTGGGCAATTTCCCTTAGAAAATAGACGTAAACATCACGTTCTAGCGGCCATTTTGAAACTTTGGGAAGAATTCCCTTATTTTACATTGACGTACGCCGTTCTCCTTTCATTCAACGGAGATCATCGTTTCATTCAACGAAAAAAAAAAAATAGGATTCAACACATTGGATAGACAACACTTGATTGTACCAATAAAGCAACATATTGAATTAACAACGATTTTAATAAGAACTGGATAATACATCTCTTCAAGCAATCGTCAAAAAACAACTTGGTTTGGTATTTTATAGTTCTTATTTTGATTTGTTATCTTAGTTTGTTATTTCATTTAACGTTTGATTTTCTTACAGGAGGGACTATTCAGTTGCATTTTAATTGTACTATATTTTCCTCTATCTGTGTTTGACATGGCAGATCAAGGGTTATCTGCACCACCTACTTTCCTTCCTACTCCAGGAGAACCTGCTGTTCTCTGGAAAGATTAGAAGAAGTTATTTTTAACTTACATCCTTGCCACAGGCGCAGATAAGTATGGTCCTGTGCGTAAGCAAGCGATTCTACTTCACCATTTAGGGGTTGAAGGGCGGCGCTTATACGAGGATCTTCCTGAAATATCTTTAGGAATGGGGGATGGTCAACCTAACAATGTGTATGAAATGACTATGCAAATGCTGGATTTGAGATTCACTACTAAAGTCAATGTTGTATTAGAAAGACATAAGTTCTTTTGTCGTAAACAAAAAATTGATGAGGATATTGCAACTTATGTCGCTGCATTACGTGGTCTTTCACTGACTTGTCGCTTTGAGGGTTTAGCGGATTCCCTCATACGTGACCAAATTGTGAGGTGTACAAATAATAAAAGAGTGCGAGAGAAATTGCTCATTAAAGACCCAACTTTAGAGGAGGCAATTCAAATAGCTACGGGTCTGTAGCATACTGATTTATGGATAAAGGAGATGGAAAGTTGTAGCAATCCCACGATGTCTAAGGAACAAGTTGTCAAAAGTACAGAAACACAAGCAGGATGTGTGGATGAAACCAAAGTAACAAATTCATCTACAGAATGTACCAATAAGGTCCCTAACAAATTTAGCGATACTGCTTGTGCAAATATTGCTGCTTCCAATAAACTTCCTAGCAAGTTTAATGATACTGCTCATGCAAACATTGCTGTTTCAGGAACTGGTTGGAGAAATATTAAATGTTATCGTTGTGGTGCTCCTCGGCACATAGCTTCTAGTCCTAGATGTATGGACAGGAATGCGTTGTGTAGAGCTTGTGGGAAGAGGGGACACCTAGCTAAAGTGTGTAGGACAAAAACTCAAATAAGAGATGTAGATGATATATGTGAGAATGTTCAGGAGTTTATGTTATGTGGTGATGGATTGGATCTCGAATTAGATCATGATCATACCATTTTAGAATGTGATATTGTTAAAGAAAGTACATCGTTGTTGAGTAAGCCTCATTGTGTTATAAATTTGGATGGACATAACGTTACTATGTTAGTAGATGCAGGTAGTTTATACACACTGTTGTCTATGGATATGTCGAAAATCTGGGAACATGAGGCAGATGTCAAATCCTGGGACAAGCCTGATATTAAGGCTGTGGGATATGGTGGAAAAACGATTGATATTTTGGGGTTGAAATGGATGGTGATTTCGTTTAGTTGAAAAAGGGTGTATGGTCGAGTGTATTTGACTTAGCAAGAATCCATCTTACTAGGGTGGCGACACCAAAAAGATCTAAATATAATTCTGAATCCCAATGCAAGAGAGCCTGTTATTTCCGCTGTAATACATGAGATTGATGGAACATATCAGTCGAGTTTGATAAAAAAATACCCACAAGTATTTTCTGAAGAGCTAGGGAAACTTAAGGATTTTTCTAACAAGATTATTTTTTTTAAAAATGCTATTCCGGTTGTGCATAAGGTGAGGAGTTTGCCATATTTGATGAGAGATCCCTTAAAAAATGAACTTGAGAAATTGCTTGCACAAAACATCATAGAACCTATTGAGGCCTCGGAGTGGTTGGCCCCCATTGTGGTCGCACCCAAGGATGGGGGTAAGAAAATTTGTTTGTGTGTGGACTTACGCGACTTAAATAAAAACATTTGGGTGGACAGGCAATCTTTGCCCAACATCTCGGAGATGTTGATAGCAATGGGCGGGGGTGCTGTCTTTAGTGTAATGGATATGTCTGCAGCATATCATCAGATTGATTTAGATGTAGCTTCAAGACACCTCACCTCCTTTGTCACGCCGCTGGGTGCATTTCGTTATTGCAGAATGCCTTTCGGTTTGGCATCTGCCTCAGCGGTGTTTCAAAGGGTGATGCAGAGAATTTTTGGGGACATGAAAAACGTCTTGTGTTTTCAAGATGATGTCTTAATTGTGGGGAAAGACAATGAACATCATGATTTGGTAATGGATGAAGTTCTCAAAAGATTGCAGACTAACGGGCTTACAATAAAAATGAAAAGTGTCAACTAAAAAAAAGTTGTGTAACGTATCTAGGACACGAGATATGTAAAGATGGCATCAAACCCAAGAAAAGTATTATTTCAGCTATCAAGGATGCCCCAGTCCCCCAGAATAAAGACCAATTAAAGTCATTTTTAGGTCTGGCAGAGTACTGCTCGAAATTTGTAAAAGGATTCACTGAAATAGTGGAACCCTTAAGAGTGCAAATGAAAAAAGGGATCATATTTGAATGGAATGCTAATTGCGATCATGCATTTAAGGTGATAAAAAAAAGTATTATGAATGCTCCTACTCTTGGACATTTTAATATCAAGGCTAAAACTATTGTTACAACTGATGCAAGTGCAATTGGGATTGGTGCAGTTTTGACGCAGATGAATGATGGTGTGGAGAAAGTTATTGGGTTTGCATCGAGGAGGTTACGGGATGCTGAGCTGACATATTCAGTAATAGAGAAGGAGGCCTTAGCGTGTTGTTGGGGCGTAAAGCACTTTAAATATTTTGTGTGGGGATTACCATTTAAGGTTCGTACAGATCACAAACCCTTAGTTCACTTATTCAAAGGGGGAAGAGGGCTTGAAAGTAGTGTCACTCCAAGAATCTCCAGGTGGATGTTGTCGGTACTCGAATACAACTTTGTTGTTGAATATGTTAAAGGATTAAAAAATGTAGTGGCAGATTATTTATCAAGGATGCCAATTGATGAGGTTACCTCAGATGTAGATGATGTAATTGAGGAAGTGTTTAACACTAACTGCAATGGTGAGGAAGCTGCTTTCTCCAAGCAAGAATGGATGGATGCCATGTCTAACGATGAGATTTTGCAGTGTGTAGTTAGGTGTGTCTCCATGGGATGGAGTGAAAGTGTCATGCAGGATATTCGTTTTAGAAGTTACCATCATGTAGGGAGTGAGTTGAGTGTATGTGAGGGAAAATTAATGAGAAGGTGTCAGTTTGTGCCACCGGTTGGATTGAGAGGGAAAATTGTGAACATCGCCCATGAGGGACACTTAGGAAGGAACATGACCAAAAGAAGAGTCCGACAAGCGTATTGGTGGTCTGGCATGGATAGTGATATTGAGGATGTTGTGAAAGATTGTCATGCATGTGCCCAAGCCGACAAATCTAAAGTTGTTAGACAACCTCCTTTAGCGTGTGTATCATTTCCCAAGCGCCCGTGGGAAAGAGTTGCAATTGATTTTTTAGGACGTGATTTTTAGGACGTGATAAATTTATGATGGTTTTGGTTGACTACCATTCCAAATGGTTTGTAGTTGAGACCACAGATTGCGTGAACACGCAGAGGGTAATTGCGTTTATGGAAAGAGTTTTCTTGAATGAAGGGATTCCGAAAGTTTTGGTGTTGGACAAAGGGGTCCAACTAGTATCTAAAGAAATGCAAAGTTTTTTATGCAAGTTGTGAGTCAGTCATGAGAGAGTTGCTATGTTCAGGCCCCAAGCAAACGGTTTAGTTGAGAGGATCAACTGTTTGATTATGGAAAATATACAGTTGTCACTTTCGAATGGTTTACCATTGCGTGAGGAACTCAAAAAACTTGTGTGGTCATACAGAGTGACACCGCATTCTATGACTGGTGTTTCACCGTTTATTTCTCTCAAAGGGCGTGAACCTGGCGTTAAGGAGGTACCTGGGTGGTTGAAAGACAAGGATTGTGTGTGGGTTGATCGGAATGCTGTAGGAAGGGGGGTAGCTCAACGCCAATTAGCCACAGCAAAGTATTACAATGCCAGGAAGGGTGTGAAAAGTCATGATGTGGAAATTGGAGATTGGGTGGTTGTGAAACGTGGTGGCATTGTTATTAAGGGAGATAGTAAATTCTCTAAGCCAATGCAAGTGAAATCTGTAAAGAAGAACATTGTCATCCTGGATGATGGGTCTGCTTGGAGCACTGGTAATGTCTGTAAGGGTCGTGCTCCATTACCTGTTCTTGACAAGTAAATGTTTTAAATGTATCATATTTATTATATTAATATAATATGTGAAGGGGAAGATGTGTGGAGTTCTCTGCATGTCATGGAACTCTCAGCATGTTGCTAGGTTAGAATGTTATGCTTTGTAAGTTACTGGATTTTCTTATGAGCTGTGAAGCTGAGCTGGAGGTACCTGCTGTTGCTCTTCAATAAAGATACCCTGTCTTCACCAATTTGTGTGGAAAGTGGATCTTTACAGATGCCCTCTTACTTTGGTCGATTATGTGTTGAGCTCAGACATCAGGAGTTAATAGACGTAATCCTTGTTTGCCACAGGGAGGCAAAATGAAATGTAAAGATGTCTGCTTGTCACAATTGTCGGACAAATTTGCCCTTTTGCATAAGGGGCAAAATTCACCCATATAGACGTTCTGGGCATTAAGCACCCGTGGCAATAACTTCAGAATCTAGTATCTTTACATCTTTTTAGTGCATAATTTTGCCACTCCTGTCTCAAAACTCCAAAATAGTCATCCACTCCCTGTGCCTTTGCAGTCTAAATTCAGGTCCCTATTACAACCTTTCTATTCCAGGCTTAGCCAATCCCTTTATTGTTGATTTTGCCTTTCCATTTAGGCAGCTTGCAGTATAGTGCCGGACACCATTTTGCACTAAACGTACTAGACAAGGTATTACACTAACTCAGTCATAACTGCAGTGGTGTCTAACATAGGCTCAGGAGGAACAGATGCATGCTACGTTTTCAGGATGGCAGAACTCAACATGTCAGACTCCCCCTTACACCTCCGAACACAAGAAGCTCATCTTTGGAGTCCCCCAGGGCTCTTCCCTCAGCCAGCCTGTTCAACGAGTAAATGGCACCCCTCGCCCACATCATAAGAGCCCATAGCATCAACATTGTCTCCTATGCCGATGACACTCAGCTCATCCTCTCCCTCACCAACACAAATAACACCACCAGGACCAGCTTCACCTCCTGCATGTCCAACTGGATGAGAGAGAACTGCCTTAAACTCAACAGGGACAAAACGGAGATCCTTATCTTTGGAAACAAGAGTTCCCCTTGGGGGTCCTCCTGGTGACTATTCAAGCTATGTCCTATGACTACCTCCACAGACCATGGCAGAAACCTCAGCATCATCCTAGACAACAAACTCACGATGAATAAACAGGTCAATGCTGCAAACACATCCTGCTGCCTCATCTTCAGAATGCTTTGCAAAATGTTAAAATGGCTCCCCATGGCACACAACACACACTGTCACCCAAGCCCTCATAACCATTAGACTCCACTATGGCAACACGCTCTACGTTGGCACCTCCAACAAGCTCACACAAAGACTGCAGACCATTCAAAACACTGCCAGTAGACTCATCCTAGACGTCACCAGAAGCACTCACATCACTCCCTCCCTCACTGAATTACATTGACTACCCATCCAGAAACGTTGACAATTCAATCTTCTCATCCACTCCTACAAAGCCCTCCACAACACCAGATTAGCATACCTCAATGACAGACTGCAACTTTACCTCTCTCACCCTCGCACCTGTCACCCACATTCGCAAATTCAGGAGGGCTTGCCTTCTCCTTCATTGCTGCCATAAACTGTATTGAACTTCCTCAACACATCTGGACAACCCCTTCACTTCTCAACTTCTGCAAGAAACTGAAGACCTAGCTGTTCAACTAGGAGGGCCGCCCTGCCTACATTTCTGCTCCAACGCCTGGATACCCTTACGGGTGATAAGCAGCACCATACTAATTAACATGACATGACATATTTTCAGGATAAAAAAAACAAAATTAGTTTCCTTAAGATTTATGGCATATGCATTTTTCTCTTGTATGTATCCTGAGAACCTTGCATAAATACAACTCTTCTGGACTATTCTTGGACGACATTGTTCAATAGCAAGCAATCCACTTAGATTTGAAAGTTGTGGTTCCTTTTTACTTGATTTAATATTACATACCCATATTTTTCTATTTCCTTAAACCAGTCAATTCTGTTTTTCGCTCATTTTAATTAATGAAGAAATTTCTAAATAACCTCTGCCATGCGTCTCCTCTTGCAAGTTATGTAAGACTAAGATGCAAACGCTTACCACAGTGGACTGTGAAGCAAGCTGTGAGTTTGAGGGGGTTTGAAAGTTAGCGGTAGTAGTTATGAATGAACATTCCAACAGAGATGTCTGACGAAACCAGCTTTCACTCGTAAAGAATATGCTTCGATTGCAGTCCTCACGGTTGAAGTAAATACCAAAATAATCAAGACTTTGGTGATGTTGCAGGATGAATCAGGAAACATGTCGCCACTTACTTGAATTGCTTGTAGGCGTATATAATGACAGAGTCCAATAGTAATAAAGGCACAGTTCAATAATAATGAACATATTGAAGCTGCTCAATGTTTTGGTAGTTTTTACATATTTTTCTAATGATATGTTGTGTAACAAACTTATTATCATGGTCCGGTTGTGGTGAGCTGACATGATTTTCGGATCTTATGTTGTCAATTCTGCATTCCTTTTCTATCACGTTGAAATATGGTATGCAAACTGTTATCTGAAAACATAATAAACTGTAGCACCGTAAAGTGGCAGGACAGAGGGAATGCAGTTGGGATCTGTGGATTTAATTAGATGCAAGATTGTGGTGAGTGGTTAAGAGACAAATCGCAATGTACTACTTTAAAGCAACCAATAAAAGTAAATAAGTAGTAATCCACAATCACAAATCTAGCAATGACTTGTACTTATTTATCACCATTGAGGCGTGAATGAAAAGAATATTCTGTACTGAAGTAGCATTTGCCTTTTTGAGTCATTAAAATTGTAAAGTTAACTTGCTCCATTCTTTGCACTTGGGGTTTGAATTTGACTCTTCTTTCTTACTACGTAGGTTCCTATGCACAGGTAACTGGGTTCTCCTCTGTTGTCATGCGGGAAGGGTCCTCTGACAACATAGAGGTCCGTTGCTCTAATTCCTCGGATGAACTGGAGATTTTGCTGAATGAGGAGAGGATCACCTTCAATGAAATCAACTGGATGGACCTCAAAGGTAAGGGAAACAACTAGAGAACCAACAATCCATGCATGCCCTTTGGAGTTTCTACCTTTGGGGCACATTTGAGAAGAGTGTAAACCTCATCCGCTCTTTTAATTGTATGGGAAAAGTTGAACTGTGAGTCCTTCTCAATGACTCAAGGACTCTGGTAATGACCATGAGTAACTTTACTAGACCTCAGCATTTAGAGTTAACTGGAAGGAGTTGTATTGTCTGAGCCTCCTGTTACTTAGTTTTAAATAGGGCATTATAATGGAGACAATAACATGGCTGAAATTGCAACCTTGTGTTTTTTTGTTTTTTGTATAAACTAGCAGGAGGACATTCATAACAGAAATGTCATACATCAGAGCAAATGCTGCACATAGCTTGGTAGGCAGTTTGTATAACATAAATTAAAGCAGATGTTTAGGGCATTGTACAATAATGCTGTTTGTGATGGATAGACAAGAAAAAAATACACTATTACTTCAGGTTGGATGGTAGAGTTAATGGAACACGTATCCATAATTTGATGTAGTACAAATGTTTAGATGGGTTTGGAGTCTGACTCCACAAGTAGCAGCACTTCATGGTACTTTATTACTCACTGATTGAGGAGTAGTCTCAGATATCACAAGGCAGTGAATTCCAGCGATGGTGCCTAAAAATATTTAGAAATCGCAACTTCACAGCGCATGGTGGTTGAGACGTGACTAACAAGTTCTGATGGACAGATCTAGATTCCAAATTGATGTGTAGCTGGTTTCTATCAAGAAAGTTAAATAGAGGCAGTTGCCAGAAAACTAAAAAAAGAAAGTCCCTCAGCAGAAAGCAATTCTGGTATTTTACTGACCTTTGCTGGTAGTTTTCTATCAAAACAGTTAAATAGAGGCAGTTGAACTGAAAAAAAGTCCCTAAGCGGAAGCAGACAAGTCCTAGGGCTGATCTCCAGAGCCCACAAAGTACATACACATATAAGTATATACTAAAGTATATACTAAAGTATATATACTAAAGTATATATAAGAGGTCTCGAATGCTCGACCTAAAAAGGAGCTGGAAAACTGAACACTAGTTAGTGGGAGAAAACAGGTCAGCAGTGTTTTTTAAAGTAATGCTAGCACAATAGCAGATTTGAAACGCTGTGGGTAAGTCATAGATAGGAGGAGGTGACTGAAAAGAAAGGTTAGGCAAAGAAGCACCTTGGAAGAAAGATCCATGGATTTAATAGTTTGTGGGATGAGAAGGCCATGTGGTGCACATGATAGTTGGTGGATTCTAGAATTGGGATACGCTCATAGGTGAAGTAATAGGTAACCCAAAGAGATTAGGAGAGTGAGACTAAGGCATGACAGAGGTAAAGGCAGGATGTTATGTAGAGTGGTGTGGTTTAAAATCCTTATCTGGGAGTGAACGGTACTTTTATGAGTTTGTGGTGGAGAGATTATGGAAATGATGTTTTGAAAGGTAGCATTGGTTAAGGCTATAGAAAGTGTCTTCAAGGCTTGTGAAGAACCGGAATAACCCACTCACTGGGTCTCGGCGGCGGGGGAATTCCCCAAGTCTTCCATACCCTTCATACGTAGTAAAAGGAGACACAGGAGCCTTCGTTTGCAGGAGGAACCCAGATTTATTCAAATAGCCCGGGCTATGGAACAGAGTCCCAAGCTCGTTAGAAACAAGACAGAGGAGGCTGCTGCTTTACTCCGCAGCTTACAAGCCTTTTATACTTTTTCATTCCAGTCTTTTGGCTGTTAGTCCATTGTTCAATCAGGGCAGTGTTTGCAGTTGATAACCAGATCCAGACGGTGTTTGTAGTTGGTGACCTGATCAAGGCTTGGTACTCAAATTATTGTTCACTCAGCTTGATCAAAGCACGGTCATTCAGGTCATTGTTCGATCAGCTTGATCAAAGCTCGGTCATTCAAACCATTGTCCAATCACCCTGATCAAGGCCCAGCAGTCAGACCATTGTCCAGATAACCTGATCACGGTGTCAAGGATGTTTACCAGGCAGGGAGCAGGAGATGGGAAACAAATCATTTACACAGGGCGTGAGTGTCTCATGGTTTTCTGTCGAACTGCAAAGAACGGGGGGGTTGGGTGTGCGACAGTTCCTGGGCAGAAATGCAGGCTGCAAGATGTTTTTTTTGTTGTGTTAGTTAGAATTTCCTCAGGCATCAGCAGAAACGACCAGGTGGGTCGTGTGGAAGTGTTTGACACGAAATGGCAATGAAAAAACAATGGAGTCCTGGTACAAATGATACCGATCAGAAGAACACTTTTCCTCACTTGCTTGTGTGATTTTTGATTTTCTGGTGTCTTGTGTTATGCCACTTGCGATGGAGCATCCTCAATGTAGTTTTCAGTTTATGAATGTCAGGCGTGATCCACGGTTGAGGATATGGAGTGCAGGAGAGAAAGTGTGAAGGAGATAAGTGTATCAAAAGTACGTTGAAGGGTTTCCGTAAGTTGATTGGCGTGGTGGAGGTCATTGCCAATTTGGTGGAGAAAAGCAGTTAAGGAAGGTGGAGTATGTTCTCTTTTTTGAGATAGTAAAGATAGGGTCAGGTGATTCTGTTGAGTAATACATTCCCAGCAGGACCCTGTGTTTGACCATAATGGTCATAGGTTCAAATCCTTGTGGGTCCCCTTAGCCTTTCACCCTTCCAAGGTTGTGAAAAGGAATTCAGTTGAATTGGGTCATAATAAAAATCTGTTAATTCAGTGTCACAATGCCCTTTTTGGTGAACATGTTCTTTACAAATGTATGTTATGTGTATGTATATAAAGAGTGTTTGGCTTCAGGGGCAAAGGAATATTGATGACCATATAGGTCATGGGTAGGCTGTCCGGTTTTAGGTTTAAACCTATAATAACTGATAAAACCCCACCGGAAGGGACATAGACCTCACCAGTGTAAACATATAAACACTGAAAAGAAACCCTGCACAAGCACAAACTAAATGCCATTCAAAGAAAGGGAAAGGAGAGTGAAAGCGTCATTTTTATTTCTTCCTGAAGGGGCCAACACAATGTAACTTTGGTATATAAGGTAACAGTAAGAAAGACTGGGCTAACATTATTTTGCTTGAGTTTTGTTGTTTAGGGATGTCACTAAAATACTGTTTCTTATTCCTTTTTTCAGTTTTGTGGTCTTTGGTCTAAAGATACAGGGATTAGAAGCATGTTTTAGGTATTCTTTATTTATTTTATAAACTGTAGAGAATCAAAAAACATCAAAATCATATTTGATTTTTTTGGCTACGTTTGAGTCTTTCATTGATAGGAAAAATGTAGGTTTCATAAGAATCTTTCCCAATATGTACCATCACATTTACCCACAGAGAATGGGTAAAAACCCTTGATACATCAGCCCCCTTTTCTAGTGAGTCAGTATTGATAGTAGGTGAATTGCCAAACACCCCAGGCTTTAAACATTCAATGCAAGGTATAGTGAAAGGTATATGTGAAAAGAGTGCAGTCACAAAGCATCTGGGATACTGGTGAAAACATGACACCAGACGTTTGGAAAACATGGAACGCAGTGTCACTTGGAATGCTGCTGCAAAAAGTTCTTACCAAGTTCACAAAGATTGGAGTGATTTTGTTTTTGCAGTGATTCAGCTATGTATATGAAAAAGTTGTGTGATGACCTCTTCCCTGTAAGAGATCCTTGCCACTTGTTAGATAGTATCTTTACAATCTTCAGAGTTAATGAAGAATGCTATTGACTTTTTAGTCCATTCTGGTGCACTGTTTTGTTATGCACGGAAACTAAAACGCAAATATTTCTCATTTTGTTCTTTGTGTGGCATCAAAGAAAGATTCATCCCAACTGTGTCACTTAGCTGGTGGTTCTCAGTCCTAGAGGCCAAGAATGCTATATTATCCATGTGGCAACCGTTTACAGAACCTTTACTGAGTGATGATGCCAATGGCAAGAAATGTGAGGATCTTTGATCCTATATTGATAGTGATTTGAAAAAAGTACACTCTACTGCATTCTTAGATTTTTACAGGAAAGCATGACTGCTGTAGTGGACATAATAAAAAAACTAGAGTCTGAAAACACCCTTGTCTACCAAGTGATCAGCATAATTGGTGTAGATGTGAAACATCCCCTTGAGAGTAGGCTGGGAGAACCTTTTAGTGACTTTGGCACTGCAACATATTCCATGTTAGAGTGCTTACCACTTGGTAAGCAAAGAAATGTTGAGGAGCAATTCAGCAACTTTTATTTTACAATGTTTGAGAAATAGCCCTTCACCAACCATGGCATTTGAAGTCAATGAAGCCTCACTGTGGTACTCTGCACAAGTTATAGATCCCTTCTGTAAAGGGAAATTTTCTCCGGAGTTTCAAAAATGATGCCTCATTTTAGACCGCTTCAATAACTCTGAGGGCATATGCGCCCAATTCAACGCATATGTTGCAGAACCTGTCGCAGAGAATCACAATCTTCAGGTGCACCTGTATTGGCATGGAAAGCTATGTCAGTGGCCAGAGTTAGCAAATTGTATACTGGCTATTTTGGCGTTGCCTGTCTCAAGTGCCAATGTTGAGAGGGCCTTTTCACAGATAAAAGTTTTCATGGGTAGCAAAGAGCGAGCGTGCATGACCAAAGATGCACTGAAGAAGTATTGTGTGGTGTACTACGATAAGTTTGATTTGTAAAAATGTATTTGGACCTCATTTACATTGTACGTACACTGTCTATATACAATGCACTATCAGTGCAGAAAGCAAGCAATAATAAAAGCAAAAAGTTCCATAAGCACCGGAAAAACACTGTTTCTGTTGTTTTTAATGGTGCGAAAATATGTAACCACTGATAACCACTGTTTTTTGAAGGTATTGAAATCACTTGAAAACACTGAAAAAACCCCACCAGAATTTACCAAAAATAGAAACTGAAAACAGGAAAGCCTAGTCATGGGTAATAGGATGAGAGAAATTTAGCTTCCTAGAAATAATTATACGCTCCAAAGGCTTTGCCTGCTAATGTGTTTTATATAGTGTGGAGTAAGTGTTTCCTTGCCACTCTCCCTGCTGCTCAAGCCACCTGCTGTCTACCTGCTGCTGAGACAGTTCTCATCTCGACTTGTGTTCAACTTTCTACCTGGAAAGAACTAAGAGGTCAAGGGGTATGGGTTGATGACTCACTAGTGGCGCAAGTGTCCTCTGTCACGAGGATGAGGTGAGGCTTGATATCTGCTTGTTTTCAATTGGTGAAAGATTGAGAGGGGCTCAGAGATAAACCTATACTTCAGATAGGGTCTGTCAACATAGGCCTCATCTGACCCTGTTTGGGGTGGCAACTGAGCCCCAACTATGGTAGCTGAAGTTGTTTTTCACTGTTGTCTTGGAGTCTGTCCCACAATGGCTCTGCAAACTGGGCCAGGTACAAACCTTTCCACACTTGGCTCTCAGGGTAGCAAGGGCAAGCAGTCACAGGCTTCTCAGGTCGGTAGTGGGGGCGCAAACTCAGACCTAAAAATCAACAAACAGCCACAATATCTTCAATGTCCATCCCAGTGCTTGTGTTTTAAGAAAACAAGTACTATTTAATCTCGCAGTTTTATTAAATACTACACTATTCAATCCAGTTAACAGGACAGTGAGCCTGGTCATTTTACCCTTGTGCCTCTACACCCACTCATCCCCCCTTGTGCTGTCTCCCACTTAGGTAACCCCAGCAATTATAGTGCACCACAAGTCGATTGTGTGATCTTGTCAATGTATATGTTCTTAATCTGGTGGTGTAGAGAGTAGGAAGTTAGTATTTGACACTCTCACGATCGACTAGCATAATTCCAGGGGCTTAGTCTTCCACTGACAGGCAAAGGCCCATGTTAGTTGGGGGCAGTTCTCGGAAGTCAACAAAGGGGCTTTCTCACAAGGCTGCTTGTGTTTCGTCCATCATTAAACAGCGTTCCTTGTGCTTCCACACATGTGTAGACCTGACTGCTGTGGTCTCATCCAGCCAGGAAGATGAATGCAGCCACGCTTGGGCTGTTGGTTGAAGCAGTATTAGTCTTGACCGGGCCATTACGATCACCAATGCAGTTTCAGCCATGATGGGGCTGATGCCTTTCACAGTGACAGTTGTTTTCCAAACTAGGCTGTTACAGTCATCAAGGCAATCGCAGCCACATTGGGACCATTGTGTTCATGTAGGCTTTTCACAGTTCGTGAGAAACTTGTGAGATACTGGAAGACCCTCTACATAATAGGTTATGCTTAGCTTCGTTTTCAGGCAGTCAACTTTCGCGGGGGCCCTCCATCCATGGCCATGGTGGGTTTTTCCTCCTGAGCAGTTTCTCCTCCTGCAGAGCCAGAGAGTTCCTTCCCTCTAATACACAAAAGGTGGTGGGAAGAATACAAGCAAGTAGTCTAACCACTGACAATCGTTTGGGGTAGCATTCCATCCCATAATTCTTTTTCTGCCCACCATGCCACCGCAGATTAGACCTTAGACCCAACCATATGCAAATCAGCTTTGGGTCTGCTCAAATTGCAACAGTCCAGCCCGAACTCCAAAACAAGGTCCTCTCTAAAACAGAGCACAAGTAACTCAATAATGGTTTTGACCTAGTTGAGCCTCACTTAGGACATTACATCAAACATACAAGAGGTGATAGAAGGAATACTTGCAAAAAGCCTAACCACTGGCAATCACTCATAGTAGCATTCCAGCCCATGTTTTTTTGCCTACCATACCACCTCACATTAAACCCAGATATATGTAAATCAACCATGGCCATGCTTCAATGGAAACAGTCCAGCCCACACTGCAAGTGAAGTCATCTGTGAACTGGAATACAAGCAAGCCACGACCAACTTGGGCCTAGTTGGGCCTCTTCAGTCGGGTGTAGCTTGGTTACAGTGGCATAGTGGGCCCAATACCCTTCCTTCTCTCAGCAGGCAGCCACATTTTTGGCACTTGGCAGACCCTCAGCTCCTCCAGTAGAAAGTGCAGACTTCATTTCTTACCTCTGGGAGACTGGCTGTCAGGCAGACACCTGCCCTGATCACACAGCAGTCACTAGAGTACTCTATTGAGCACTCCTTCTTTTGGTCATAAAGGACTTGGAACCAGAACAAAGTGGGGTGGCTTGGGTCTCACTTTTATACAGATTAGACCTGGCATGTGAATTCACTCCGTCCACTGTCTTCACCTTCAGAACCAGTTTGCGATGGCTCTGTTTTCAAGTTTCCTTCTCTAACTGATTTCCAGACACAGCCTATGCCTTTTAGTGATGTATCTCACAACAGGTAGCACTGGGGCTACTTCCAAATGGGAGCACCCACAGCATGGCCAAAATGAAACGTGAGGTTGCTGCATCTGGCTGTCATTAGTCTCTCTGGAGAAGTAATTGGGGACAGACAAAAGGGCAGGCCTAACCTAGAAGCTTCCTCATCTTGCATCATATAAACTGAAGTCCCACCAGAATGAATCACTAGCCCCTCGATAATACACACGCTTTTGACATGCAGGCAGGATGTTAGTGCAGGATTCTGGGCATTCACTTATCTGCAGAACTTTACACAGAGGAGCGGGTAGGCTACACTTTCAGTGACAAAGATAAAAAAGTCTGGTCACACAATTATCTCAAAACAGGGTATACTGTCACTACAACTTTATGTGTTGTACACAGAACAGGGACAGTTCTCCCTCCATTATGAGGGCACACTCGGTGCACCCCTTCAGGTCTCAATACAGGACCTTACATATGCATCTAGGCTATTGCGCTCAAGCTTACATTAGCATGATGCTAGGGTCAAAATAGAAGGCAGGATACCAGATACACATGCATATGGACACTTGGGCATTGGAACATGCCATATACCATGCAGGGGGCATTTCTGTCTAAAAAGGCCTTGGTCTGAGAAAGGCTGGAATGCAGGGTAGGAGATTACTTGGTGAGACACTGACAAAGTAATGAGATAGCACAGAGTTTTACTTAGATTCCAAACTGAGGTAAACCAGAAAAACTACAGAAAGCTCCAGAGTCCTCCATCCAGGGTACACTGCTCTCTAGGATGAGGTTGGGTTATTGGCTGAGCAGCCCACCATTCCCAGGTATTGGCTTCCACTGTTGCCAGTCAACCTGGTGAATGGAGATGACATAGTACACTGCAGATAGGGGTTTATGTCCGAATTCAGGATGTCTTCAGGGAGACTTTGTGTTCTTGTTCTGCTTTTTTGTAGGCCTGGAGTGTGACCTTAGGTATCCAGACACTAAGCCGAAAGTTACCTGGGCATGACAGGACTACCAGGAGATGGCAATTGGGTGGTCATCATTGTACCTCTTTCAGCTGAAAGCCTACTATTCATTGGCTTTCCAATACTACATGTACTGCTGTACATGCTTCCATGCAGACCATGTCTAACACTTGCTGAATGTCATCACAAAAAAAATCCAATAAATCCTGGAAGGGATCTCTGGATTCCATATTGTCAAAATGCTGTGTCTGGCCTGTGCATTATATGAAGAGTCGCTGCATTACAGACATGTTTGCTTCTTTCTGCTTTCCCTTCCCTTATTCTTATCTGCTGCAGTGGGCCAGTGGGCAGTCTGATACTTCCATATTGCAATTGCCAAAATGTCCATCTTCCCATCTCTGGCCCAGCTTCTCTCCAGAGTGTCTTCTTGCACAGAGCTAAAGCCCAGGTGTCATCACCAGCCACCACACACTCTTTCGATCCTGACATTCACCTGAGAATTCCAGAACACCTTTACCTTTTCCCACGATCCTGCCTTTACCCTTATCACAAACCCCACTGGCCCTTACTATTTGGTTTGGCATGCACTCCACTATGGTTAGTGGGATGTTTGTGTTACTCTGCTAGCAGGTGTGTACACACACCCACACACAGACTCAAGCTCACACTCACACCCTGGCTCTTCCAGTATTCATCATTATACAACTACACAACACTTGGTGTTTGGGGAAAAAGGGTTTGATTTATAGGAGGCTTACTAGGTAGACAATGCTCCTCGCAGTATGAATATGCTGCTTTGCCAAAAGGTATAATACATTGTCCTCTTGAACATAAATGTAAAAGGAGGGCTTTTGGGACCTGTCTTTTTTAGGGGCACCTATGAGCATTGTTTGGAAGAACTGGAGATGACGTCTGGCTAATCCTTGAATTAGGAGCCAATGTAGATGGAAACATTGATGGAGAAAATGAAACAGTGACATGATATAGCTGATACTAACAGCACCCCTGCATCTTGTTTCTCTATTCATTCAAGGGCACTTTCCAAAACTGAGAGTTGGTGTGGGCCTTTGAGAATCAACTTCTTTTCATCCAGGTGTTTATGTTGTTTGAGGGAAGGGTACGGCAAAGGTTATTGCAAACATGTTGCTGTTGCTTCACTTTCTGTATTAGGGACTGCAGTACAACCATTTGGCTATTTGAATGTTTCCTTAGGTACAGCAGTTGCAATGATGTCTGGGTTTTTTGTTGGTTCTAGCAATCTTCTTTCAAGACTTTCTTCTCGCCAGCGCTTTTCCCATTGATATTTTTTTTATTTGTGGTACCCAAGCTCTATTTTGATTCCTGCAATGATTCTCTGTGTTTTTGACAGGCTGAGTCTAATGGGTCTTTTTGTTAGCTTCAACAACAAGTATTTGTCAGAATAAAGACATGCTCATGGCTCGTTGTTTGCACTTGGTGTGTCATGGACGGCATCTTTAATGTTCCTAGCCCTTCATCATCCATAAGATGATTTCTTCTTTTACCTACTTTATGCTTTTTTTGGTTCTTCTCCTTTCTCTGAAGGGGGAGTCCTGCCATTTCCTTGAGGCCAGATCACGTATTCTGCATTTATTGTGCAGTTATAGTTACGTCTGGGTTTATAGGAAATTGATTTTTTGGCTTGCTGATAGCTTTGGTGCCATTTGCCAAATCTTCACAAAACATTCCCAAAATATAGTTTGCCCACTTCAGCACCTTCCTGAAAAGTTTTGGGGTGATCTGTCAAGCTGTTACCAAGAAAATGGGTGGGATCCCAAAACACATTTTCTTCATGCATTTTCCCATAGGAATTTAGAACAGCACTGCAGCCAAAAGGGCTGAATGGAATTACAAAGAGTGCTTTTTGTGAATTGATGTAAATCTTTTCTATAGTTTTTGCAAAATGAAAGTTAAAAAGTTATAAATATTTGAGGCCGCTATACTGCAGCTGAGTACAGCTGCGCTGCAAGGTCAAAACACGTGGTCTGATTGGCTGGCCACAACTTAAAGAGAACTTTTCTGGTCACCAGTTTAGTACTCAGGGACTCGGTCCCCATGTCATAAAGAAAAAGCATAAGGGGTAGGGAAGGAGTGTCCTCACACTGTGCCCCTTTTGAGGGTGAAGCGGTCCCTGAGGGACCCTTCCTGGTGACAAAGTGCCATTTTTTTCATGTCAGCACAGACCTGCAGCACTCAGTGCAGCCCCAAGTGAAAATTCACAGACGCACCATGAAAAAACTGTGGGGCCCCAAAAACGTTGGGTGGGTGTCTGTGGAGTGTTGCGAAACTGTGTGGGGGGGGGGGGGGTGGCCAGCAGTTAGCGGGGTTGGGTGCCTGTGGGTATTGGGCACAGGCAGCCTAGCCCTTGTGCTCAACCCCATGCAGCAAATGGTTGAAGGCCATGCTCAGCGAGGGTTGGTCAACCGGGGGGGTTGGGTGCCCAAGAGAGGTAGGTTGCAGGGTTTGGCCATAGGCGAGGCCTTGTGCCCAACCCCGTTGTGTATGGACAATGGCTGTACAATGCGAGGGCTTGGGATAGTTAAATATGGAAATAAAATCTTAATTCACGTTAAAAAAAGAACTTGAAATTCACTGAAAAACTGTAGGTCAAAGTGATGATATAGTTGGGTATGATACTTTATATTAAAAACAACCTTGGAAATTCACTGTAAAAAGCAAAGATTAAAGTGAAGTTACAGTCAGGTGAAAATGTAAGTAAAAATATGGCATTTTAAAGTTAAAAAGCAACTGAAATTCACTAGTTATAGTTAACTTGAGTAACTATAACTCACGCCCTAGCCATGTACTGCTAATGACCTTACATATTACCTTATTCATGACTTGTTCTATGGCATCATTGATCATTGATTACATCACTGATGACATTTGAAATGACGTCATTGATAACAACACTGCATGGCGAGGCAATGAGTTAAACATACTTTTTATAGGTCTTAACATTTGGACATTTTATTTAAAAAAACACACACATGTCTGCTTGTGTGCTGTAATAGACTAGCTTAGTGGATCTCCCTAATGTACTGAGGCATTTCTTGTAAGGACTGGGTAAGGAAGACTGAGCCTTGGAATAAGAAATGGTGACCAATAAATAAAGATGGCATTCCAACATTTTCCCTTGAACTATCTTGATTTTCACATACATTCCAACATCATGGATGAATATCCATGCAAATGAAATATGAAATAGCTTCTGCTCAAACCCTTCAATGGCACCACTTACGATCCTAGTCAATTATTAGTCCTACTATTTAAGGAACTTGTTATTTGATAATAAGATTTGATTAGACAGATGGAGGGTTGTACTTAACTTTCCCCTCTCTTTCTGCTGTTTTGATATAACTCCAATGTTTTTGTGATCATTTTAATGGTTTCCCTGTATTTGAACTAAACCTGTAAAGCTTGAAATGGTACATTGTTCACTCTAATTGAACGCATATATGGGGGACCTAAAGGACCCAGCAAGAAGGATGCTAATATCTTGTGGGTCTGGGATTTGTGCACATTGTTGCTGAATACATTGAAAATAGGGTAATAGCTCCTTTAGACTGAATTAACGCATTCATTTCCTTGTGTCTAATCATATTATAATATTTTCAAACAGTATTTTATTTCAGTGAGTCTCATTTGTTCTGCTTTGTTTCATACAAGATAACACACTGACAAAGGCACTTTCTGCTGAGATGTTTGTGCAACGTGCAGTTTCAGTTCCTAAACATTGCAGGGCAGACTTGGAAATATATCCTGCAATTTCTCATTCTTACAATCTCTTGACTATTTTCAATTTCTGTCTTGCTTGTCTTCTGGTTTCTATATTTTCTCTAGCTTACTCATGCCTTATCCTAATAATTTACTTCCTATTTAACACCTTTCTTTCTCTATTTTCTCAAGTATTGCTTTAGGTATTTCTTTTACCATTACACTTTTTGTTTTCCACTCCTTGATTCACTTTGCCTTCTGCTTGCTCTGTGACTTTTATATGCTTTGCACTCCTAAACCTTTTTTTCTACTAATTTCTTCTAGAAATCTACTAAGGTTTTTCCATTTTTCAAATTGTTTTCTTTTCATTCCATTTTTACATTGTCCTTCCTTTCTTTCATCATATTTATTTTCTTGCTCCTTTTGTTCATTATTTTTTCTTTTTCTATTCCATACTATTCCCGCCTTCATGTTTTGTTCCCCAATTTTCTTCACTTTTATTTCTTTTAGTTTTGTAGACCTGCTTTTCCCTTTTCTCATATTTTTCTCTGTATACATTTTCATGATTGGTTTCCCACTTTCACACTTTCTTTAAGTATTTTATATTTTTATGGTCCATAAGCAATTCACCTTCTCTTTTATTTCTTTCACCATTTGTTTGTTTGTTTCTTCATCCTTTTTTCTTTCTTTTCTTTTCATTTTATTCTTTCGTTATCTACATTTTCACTTTTTCCTTTCTTTTTCTTCTCTTTATTTAATAAGTTTCTTGTTTATTGCTTGTATTTATAGCTTTATTTTTAACATGTTACTCTTTTGATTACATGTTCTCTTTGTTTCTCTCATGCTGCCTTTCATTGACTTTAACATCATTCCAACTTTCCTTTTTTATGCTTTAGCACAATTTAATGGCTTATCTCGAACAATTGCTCTTTCCTTTTGAGTCTCACACTTTATTCTTTTTCATTTATACACATACTCCTCCTTTGTTTCTGGCTTTTTTCCTTTGTCCTTTCATTGTTTTTCTCAGCTTTTCATGTACTATCTTTTTCTTTTTTTCTATCTTTTTCCCTCTTCCTTGCCTTTTTAATTCCTTGCTTATTATTTGTCTTATTTTCTTTCTTTTGTTTTCTGTTCTTAATTTCTTTTTGCATATTCTTCTTGCTTCAACACTCTCTACTCACCTCTCTTTCAATATTTTTTAATATTTTGCAGGAGTCTTTCTGTACTCACCCATCACGCAGAATGTGACAGCCATGTTCACCTCTGGAGCTGGTGTTGAAGTGCGGAGAACAGGAGAGTTCCTCAGCATTTCAGTTTTGCTTCCTGAGAATTTCAAGAATGGTACGCAAGGACTGCTGGGGGTTATGAATGACATCCCTGACGATGATTACACCTTCCGGAATGGCACGATCCTGGATAGTAGTGCCACCCCTGAGCAGCTCTTCGAATTTGGAGCAGATTGTAAGTAAAATTGGAATTGTACTACAGTGCAGTTTGTTGTCTGTACACATGGCTGCCTGAGTATGCTGATACAAAAAGATGGATGAGAATGGTAGCGTCTGTTGCCTTCAATCCCAGCTAGAAAGAGATGCATGGTAGATAATCTTTCCATTCAGTGTACAAACACGATCCTTGAATATATGCTAATATGCAGCCAAATATGCATAGCGATGAGTGAAGTATGGCCACTTGTGATCTGTGTACCTCAGAAGTCAGTGAGCATACTCATAATTTTCTATGTTGGTGACTAACTTTGGAAAGTGACGTTTCATGTTCTCTTAATTATTTTTCAATCCAAGCTGAAAATATACTGAAACCATTGCCAAATGATTTTAATTCTTCATTGTACTGATTACACTTTCTATCTCATCCTGTCAGCAGTATAGACACACATTTCAAAGAATATTTCTAATGGTTCACTTCAAAAGGTGATGAAATTCGTATTTATTGATGCTTAGGAATGAATTGAAAGCACTGCTGTTTTTGTTGAAACAATTTGCAGTTGATTTGCATTTTTTTGTTTTCTCACCATATCGATACATGTTTTGTAATACAAATGTTGAGGCAATCTCTGAATGCCTTGTGGTTTTGAGGCTTTATTAAGGATGCCCAGTGAGTGATAATATAGGATTCATAGTTTTTAAAATATTTATCAGTGTCGTTTCCAGGCAATTGACTGATTTTCTGCAATCTTAATTAGACTCTGATTCACTGCTGGGCAGAGGATGCTTCCCACTGTTGTAAGGCATGACTTTTCCTTATAAGGAAGTGTGGCTTAGAAACAACTGTCATGTCTGTATCAGTCAGACCCCTCTCCCAAAGGCAAGTCTCAACTGAACTGGCCTCAGCAGAGTAACAGTAAATGAATAAAGCATCAATTTTTCTTTTTTTCTGGTGCCCGGTTCCAGAGCAGTGCCTTTTTTCAGAAGAATCAGAAAAAGAAACATGTATGCATTTAATAATAATACCATAATAAGTGACTAATACCAATGAAACTAAAAAGATATCTTTCACAGCACATCACATGCATTCCCTGAGATAAGCCCTCCTAACAGGTGTTTGGAGCCGAATAATAAAAAGAATCTCTTAGAAGATGGTCAGGATGCAATGTGAAGGACACTCTCAGAAGATGAACTGAATGTTGTGTGATAGAATAACTGTAATATTTGAAAAAAAAATCTGCATATATTTTTCATTAGATTACAAAACATCTTTATGACGTCTCATACTCGCGAACTTAAATTAAATTATGCAATACGTGCCTGTATTCCAACATCGTACACCATCCAGAAGACTAGCCAATACCTGCAGTGTTAAAAAAAGGAATATCAAATGCAATTCAAGGCAACCCTTTCCACTGAATAAACTTCTGTTGGAAGGGTTGCGGTGGGGGGTGGAAAGCGAAACGTAGTTTGAAACTTATTATTTTAGTTGCAACATACGCATATTATATTGTATACCTTATCATGCATGCACAAAGAGAAACCAAGGTAGGATAATGAAAGAGGGCAAAATTACCCCCCCCCATGCATTATTGAGCACATTTCCTTTTTTTAAGTTTAAACAGAGAGCTTTATTTCAAAAAGAGAAATGCAACTAATTATACAAAGTCAAGGAAATAACAGGATATGAATGAACAATAATCGGAAGAACAAAACCTAATAAAGAAGAGAGAAAGGGATTTTCCGAGTAGTTGCATTAAGAAAGAGAAGAAGGATATAGTAACTAAAGAGAGAAAAGAGAAAGGAAGAAGAAGAGAAAAGAAGAAGAGAAGAAAAAGGAGAATGCAATACAATATGAATGGATATCAACATTGCAGAAAAAACTGGCTGTAATGAAGTTACTAGTAGGGAAGAGGGGAAGGGAGATCAATAAAAGAGTAAATACTTGAATACATTAACAGAACAAGTAAACAAAATCATGGTGGTTTGGGAACTTCTTCCAGAGGGGGTTGGTGTTGAGTAGCTGCTTGTGCAGATATGTCAAGAAAAATAGTTACAGGGGACCAAAGATGTTCTCTTTTCAGAAGCAGGGACATAGGGGAAACGTAAGCACGGTCCAGGCGATGGTTGTAACAAACACTGTACCACCAAGCTTGAAAAGAAAGTTGTGTAGACTGTTTCCAATTTTTGTGATTTGTTGGAGGGCGATTACAATCAATAAATCAACCACATTTGTATTACAGGAAAGGGAGAGCTATTGATCAGATAGTGAGCCTAGAAAAAGGGCGATAGGTGAGAAGGGGAAGTGAGTATTAAAGATCTTGTTGATCTGAGACCATACCTTCAACCAGAACTGATGAGTAAAAGGACAGGAAAAAAGCAAATGAAATAAATCAGCATGTGTAGCGCTGCAAGACCAACAATTTGGAGGGGAGGTAGGATTACATTTATGTAAGGTCATTGGTGTAAATAGAAGTCTATTATAGACAAAGAAAAGCATCTGTGTCGTACTAGCTGATCGGGAAGTTTTACGGATTTTAGTCCACAATTAATCCCAAAAAGCAGTAGGCCAATCCGTGTGAAAATCATTCTCCCATTGAAGCTCAATACGAGATTTAGGTCTATCCACAGAAGATGCATGTAGAGTTTTATATATAGATGACGCAGGAGGATGAGTACTTAAAAGAGGAAGAAGATTACGACAGGGTAGCATAGTAGGAGGTGCAGAAGATAAGGAGGAGAGGGCAGAAGAAAGAAGATGAATCAAAATCTTAAATTTAGAAGAAAAAAGAAGGAGGCAACTTATATAAAGTTTGTGCCTCAGAAAAAGTAAGGAAAGTATCATGGGAATAGAGTTGATGAATCCATAGTAGGCCTTTATCTCGCCACGCCTTCCAAAAAATGTGTTTATTATTAATTTTAAGAAGTCGATTATGCCAAAGAGAAGAATTAAGAAATTGATCTTTACATGAGAGGTGTGAGGTCAGAAAAGATTGAAATAGTCTATGAGAAGTTTTAAAAATGGGTAAAGATGAATAACGAGTTTTGTGAGTGAAAGTAAGGATTTCTTGAAGAGAGAAAGGAGAGATGAAAGATAGTTCAATATCAGTCCACATAGGAGATGGGGTTGATGAAGAACGATGTAGAGATTTAGAAAGTTGCTTAAGGAGAAAAGCATCATGATAAAGTTGGAAATCAGGGAAATTGACCCCACCTTGTGATTTAGAGCGTTTGAGGGAAACTAGAGATAAGCGTGCTTTCTTGCGGTTCCATAGAAAGAAGGAAAGAATAGAGTTAATTTTTTTGAAGAAATGAGAAGGAAAAGTGAGGGGGTAGCGGAGAGCAAATAAAAAATAATAGGGGCCAGCATCATTTTAATTGTATCTAATCTACCCCACCAGGATAAATATAGAGGATGCCATTTAGAGATAGAAGAAGAGATGTTAGAAAGGGTGTGAAGTATATTAAGAGATAAAGGGGCCGATTCCGATCTCGGCCGGTAGGGCTCCGAATCGGACTCGGCATTACCGGATCCGATTCGGAGCCCTGTTTCCCGACCGAGTCGGACGTGCGTCCGGGCGAGCGAGTACGATGCGAACGTACGCGAAATCGCTGACCGACTCGTTCGCGGGACCCAACCGCTCCGACCGACTCGCACGGACACGACTCGCACCGCGCACTGGAGACGTTCCCCGGCCAGGTAAGTACGATGCGCGCCGCAAGCAGTCCGACCGACTCGCGCCGTCCGGCTCGAAAGAGCAGTCGGAGCCGCACTTTGGGGGTCCGTGTCGGACCCCCCTGTATGCCTAGCCGCGCGAGTCGCACACAGGGGGGACCCATGGGTCCCCCCTACCTGTGCATGTACGGCGCGACCCGCTTCGACGCGTACCCGCTGTAGGGGGCGCCCTTGTTCGCCTCACACCCATTGAGTCAATGGGAGCCCGCGTACGCGTTGTACGACCGGCTCCCATTGACTTCAATGGGAGTCCGACCGAATCGAGTCCGATAGCCTGCGAATGCATCGTACTCGTTCGGTCGGACTGCTAGGGTCCGATTCGGTCGGAAATCTCTCCGGGTCCGGCTCGGTCGGAGAGATTTCCAGCCTGAATCGGAATCGGCCCCAGAGTCTGTTTAATAGAAGGGGCAAACCATAGGCTTAGATATTTAATCTTTTGGGGGTTCCAAGAAAAATTAGTGGAAATAAAATCCTGTTTAAAACATAAAATATTGAGTGGGAGGATTTTGCATTTATCACGGTTCAGTTTGTATCCACAAAGTGAAGAAAACGCTCTGACCTCAGCATTGAATGCTGGAATAGATTGTTCTGGATTAGACAAATAAAGTAAAATATCGTCAGCATATACACTAAGTTTAATATGATGCTGATCCTGTTGAAAGCCGCATATGTCAGAGTTCTGTTTAATTCTGGCAAGAAAAGGTTCCAATGCAAGGATAAATAAGAGAGAGGAGAAAACGAAGAAGAAATGGAACCATTAGTAAAAATAGAAGCTTTAGGAGAGGAATATAGCAGGGAGATATAAGAAATAAATTTAGGGCCAAAGCCGAACCAAGATAAGGTGTGAAAAAGAAAAGACCAATCCATGCGGTCGAAAGCTTTTTCCGCGTCAAGAGAGACAGCCGCAAGAGAGTGAGAATATTTATGAGATTTATGTAAAATATTAAAGAAAACCCTAGTATTGTTGGCAATATTATGTCCCTTGATAAAACCAGATTGTTCTTTGCAGATAAGGGATGGAAGAAGGGGCTCGAGACGGAGAGCAAGAATTTTGGCAAAAATTTTGTAATCAGTGTTTACGAGGGAGATATGTCGGTAACTTTTGCATAAATGGGGATCTTTTCCTTCTTTAGGGATTAGGCAGATAAGGGCGTCTTGGAAGGTACGACTAGAAATGTTAGAAGTGATAAAAAATGAGAAAAGAGAGAGAAGATGAGGAAGTAGAGATTTAGAAAAATAAGAGTCAAATTCCACTGGAAATCCATCTGGGCCAGGAGCCTTCCCTGTTTTAAGAAGTTTGAGTGCATGAGAGATGTCGTTTGCAGAAATAGCGTGTTCTAAGGAGGAGAAATCAGTATCTGTAGGGAACTGTTTATCTATTGAAGAGAGGTAATGTTGTATAGATGCAGAGTCTGGAGTGAGTTCCGGAGTATAAAGAGAAGAATAATATTTTTTAAATTCATCCAAAATCTCAAAAGGTTTGGTCACTGGAGTAGAAGAAGTAGAGTCGAGAATATACTCAATACTAGCCCGTTCTTTTCAAATTTTTAGATAAGAGGCCAGTAGTTTAACTGATTTATTCTGTCCACCATAATAACGGGCACTACCTCGTAATAAATAGGCAGAAGCATTTTCGTGGATAGTTTATTATACTGGAATTTTTCTTGAATTAAATTGCTAAGATCAGTTGGAGAGTTAGTGATGGTATAGAGTGATTCAAGGAGTTTAATACGTTTAAGAAGTTTTTTTGTTTTTTGGGAGTTCTGATGTTTTTTATGGGCAACGTAAGAAATAATAAAATCTCTGGCTGAGGCTTTAAAGGCGTCCTATGTGATGGAAAAGGATGTTACAGAGGGTATATTACGTGTGAAAAGTCAGTGATAAAGGAGTTAAAGGAGGAGGTGAAAGTTTGGTCAGCTAGCAAGGAAGTGTTGAAACGCCATCGTTTATTAGTAGTAGTAATTGGAAGTAATTCTAAATCTAAAATTACAGGTGCATGGTCTGAGATCAAAATAGAACCAATATCTGCGTGCAAAAGGGATTGGGTGAGTGATTTAGAGACAAATAAATAATCAATACGGGAGTGTGAAACATGAGTGGGGGAAAAGAAGGTGTATTCACGAAGTTGAGGGTTACAGAAGCGCCAAGAGTCAACAAGGGATCTGTGGGAAATCAAAGAAGTAAAATGTTGATGCATTGGAGAAGGGATGAAGGGAGTTTTGGAAGTACGATTAATGTAAGGGTCCATGATTAAATTGCAATCACCACCAAAAACCACATAAGGAGTAGAGATGGACATCAAAAGGGTGGAAATATGGGGCCATAAATCATTATCAGGTCTAGTGGGAGCGTATACATTGAATAAAGTAATAGGAATGGTGTTAATTTTAAGATTAAGAATTAACCAGCGCCCTTCATCATCTGTGGATTGTGAGAGAAAAGATACATTAAGGGGCCGATTCTGATGCGGGTTGAAAAAGCTTCCCGACCGAATCGGTTGGGAAATGGTGTCCGACCCACTCGGATCGGGAAAGTCCGACCGGCGGAGTAGGATGCATCCGGATGCTTCCAGAAACGATTTGGTTGAACTCCCATTGACTTCAATGGGAACATTTGTTCCTAACCGCATCAGAATTGGGCCCTCAGTCGGGAAGACACATTCCCGATCCGATTTGGAAGGAGCAAATGCCGTTAGGAGGCCTTCCTAACCGCATCAGAATCAGGCCCTCGGTCGGGAAGCTTTTCCAACCCACATCAGAATCGGGCCCTAAGTCTCTTATGACATAGGATGACAGTCCCATTGCGTTTACTGGTACCTGGAGAGGAAAAGACATGTCCAACCCATTGTCTTTTGAGTTTAAGAATTTCAGAAGCAATCAAATGACTTTCTTGTAAAAATATAATGTCGGATTTGAGATGGGATAAGTGGGAGAGAATTCTTTGTCGTTTAATAGGGGTACCCAAACCTTTAACGTTCCAGGAGATAAAACGTAACGTCATTAATCAACTATAGAACAATAGAAGAAAATATTGTAGCATAATACAGCATAACAAAGTTATAACGAGGGAATTGCAATAATTAGAAAGAGGAAGAACAAACGATCTTACAATGACGATATAAAAAGGAGAGGAGAGAGAGAAGAAGTGAAGGTGGAAACAGAGAAGGAGAGACAAAAGGGAACAGAAGAGAGGAGAGAAAAGGAGATAAAAGAAAGAAAGAAAACACAAAAAGACAAAAAAAATACCAAAGACTCAAACATGGGTGGAGGGTGTTGAGGCCGAATGGGAAGACGAACAGCCAGCCACGAAACTCCGAAGAGGGTCACGAGGAAGACATCAATACATAATGGACGGTATAACAGGAATGGAATTGGGGAGACATCACCTGGTGAAGGGAAAACATAAAGATATTAATTTCGCAAAATAGGTAACAGAAACAATGCAAAATTACAATAGACCATCGTAATGAATCAGAAAAGAATCAAGTGGACGAAGGTCCAGCAAAGTCCATGGAGTCGTCTCTACAGTGGGTGATAAATTCTTGAAGCAAGGCAGGTTCTTCATAAGTTGTCGTTTTATTTTTATAAGTCACTTTAAAGAGTCATGGATGGATGAGGCCATATCTAGCGTTCAAAGTACGTAAAGCAGGGTGCATATATAGAAAAGATTTCCTTTTGTCTGCTGTAGTTTTCGCATAGTCTTGTGAGAAGAATAGTTGGGATCCTTGCCATGTGATGCGGCGTTTGGTTCTGGCCGCTTGCAAAACCTTTAGTAGATCAGTATATTCTAGAAAGTAAAGTATGACACCTCTGGGTTTTCGATGTAATGAAGCATTTTGAGGAAGGCGCTCAAGTCTGTGAGCTCGTTGTATATTTACTGAAGGAGTGTCTGGAAATTCAAGAAGCTGCAGTAAAAGGATTGAAAAAATGAGATGGAGTTGGATCCTTCTAAACCTTCGGTGAGACCATAAATACGGAGGTTGTTTCGCCTACTTCTGTTTTCTACATTCTCTACTTGCTTTTGTAACTGTAAAATTTGCGATTGCATTGGAGGTATTTGTTGAGAGGAAATTTGTAAGGTTTCCAGTTGGTGTTCCATCGTATTAATTTTACTATCTAAGGAGGGCCATTTATCTTCTAAGGCTTGTAAGCGAATGTTTGTTTGTTCCATAATGGGCTTAAGGGCTCTAATCTCTTCCAGCAAAAGGTCCAAAGATACTGGTGGTGGAGATACGGTTGGAGAGGGAGGGTCTTTTTTAATCCGCTTGGAAGAAGATAAAGCAGAGGGTGTAGGTACCTTAGAAGCAGGTTTAGTTGCAGTGTCTATACCTTGAAGCATTGTGTTTGGACCCAGTTCATCCATATTATCTTGTAGAATTGAAAAAGGGTTTGAGGTAAGTAAAGTGGTCGTTTTAGAGCAAGGAGATTGGGTGGACGTGGATGTCGCACCCCTGCCTGGTTTAAGTTTCCCCATAGACATGGGTAATTCCAGAAGAAGGAGGTATAAATTGAAGAAGAAATGAAAAGGTGAGTGGTAAAAAAGTAGTCTCAAGAAATTGCGCGTGCAATAATGGTCACAGAAGGTCTGCAGGGGAAAAAAAAAAGCAGTAGCACTGATAACGCTTCAAAAGTGTAAAAGATAGTAGAAATACGTGAAGACAGTCACGAGGACACGTCACACACGGAGAGAGAAGGAAGCGTCATTCAGGGAGACCATTGTAGTGAAAAAATAGGCATTAAATGCAGAGGCACCAAGAAGGAGGCATAGTGCAGAGTCAATGGAGAGTGGTAAAATGGCAGTTCATTTCGTTGTAATGGAAAGAATTTACCACAAAAGCATAGGTGCACAGTAGAGCACGCATAACTGTGAAAAGAAAAACAAAAAAAACAAAAACAAAATGGCGGTCGCGAATCTTGTCACGGAGACGCGCCGCCCAAATTGAGGAAAAAGAAACGTTGCACGGAAATACCGTGTTTAAAGAGAAAACACCGTTGGTCTCCTGTAGTGAAGAAACATGGAGACGTTGAGTTTGGGTAATTTGAGGCGTAAGGCAAGTCCGAGGCGCCGGCCATGCGAGGAGGAGACAAGATGGCGGGCGTGAATCCTATCACGGAGACGCGCTGCGCACCTTGAACAAAATACAGCGTTGCACGGGCTTACCGTGTTTTAAATGCGGCGTCGGAGTATGCCCGCCATGTTCATCGAGGCATTCCTGGCAGCAAAGAAGAGGGCAGGACGGGGAAAACGCCCGCCAAGAGGGAATCCTCGTGTCCTCAGGTGGAGCTGTTCTAGGAAGCTGCCATCTCTCCCGGCGTCAAGCCATGCCCCCCGCACATTTCCTTTTTAAACAGCTGATATGGCAGCAACAAATGTCAGAAATTACAAGGATAATATAATACATCATATCATATATCATATAACCACCCGTTCAAATGTCCTTGTGAGTTCCTCATTACCAGCTCAACTATAGCATTATCAATTCAATCACATAGAAACGTTGCACATAAGAGAGGGTAAGAGAAATTCCCCTCTATGTGCATAAAAGAGCACACTTCCTTTTTAAACAGCCTATGTGGTAGCAGTAAGTGTCAGAAAGTACAGTATGATATAATATAATATATAACCATGCGTCCAAAGGTCCTTGTAAGTCCCTCATTACTAGCTCAGCTATAGCAGTATCAATTCAATCAAGGAGAAAAGTTGCACTCAAGGAAGGTGTGTTTCCTATATATCCATAGAGGCTGGGGTGTGTTGAAACCTTCGCTTTACCAGTTGCAGCCGGGGGGGGTTCTTTAAGGGGGGTGAAAAGATGGGTGAGTGAGAGTTTGGATGGATGAGTGGTTGAAAGGATGGGTGGGTGAAAGTATGGAAGGGTGGATGGATGGATGAGGGGGTGACAGGTTGGGTAGGTGGGTGGATGAGTGGGTGAGATGATAGCTAGATGGGTGGATGAAAAGATGACAGAGTGAATAGAAATCTTAGAGGGGTGAATGGATGAAAGGAGAGCAGAGTATATTGAAATCTGAGAGGGTATATGGATGGTGGATGGATGAATGGATGGGTGAATGGATGGCAGAGTAAATGGAAATCTGAGGGTGGATGGGTGGATTGAAAGGATGGCAGAATAAATGGGGATCTGAGAGGATGGATGGATGGACAGCAAAGTAAATGGAAATCTAAGAGGATGGATGGGTTGGTGAAATGATGGTAGAGAAAATGGAAAACTGAGAGGATTGATGGATGGGTGGGTGAAAGAATGGCAGAGTAGATGGCAATTTGAGAGGATGGATGGATGGCTTAGTAAATGGAAATCTGAGAGGATGGATGGAAAAGTATGAATGGCGAATGGATGATTGAATGGATGGGCAAAGGATCAACTGATGGATGAAGCAGGGGATGTCCATAAGTTCCTGGGCATAACCTCACATTGGAGAAGGTGGTTTATTACATCCTTAGCAGTGACAAAGACACGTATATTATGGAGATGACCATAATACCACCCTTCAGAGTAGAATGCATAAAATAAATATAAATAGTGGTGGACCACAAAAGCTGCTACACAAACTTAATGACCAATTGGCAATCTTCACTAAAATCTTGGATCATTTTCATAACCGAGAAGTGCTGCAGACCACTTGTGTCACAAAAGGGCCCCCTGGGATGTATTTATCTGTAACCTCCCCCACCCCCCGGGTTGATGACTCTCACACATGTCTGAATGGGACTTCCTATTTACATTCATGAGACAGGCCACTGTGTAGGAATTGTCTTTTTCAGCAGAAGAGACCCCCCCCCCCTATGCAGGGGAGTAGCTAGAAAATGTAAATACCCTCCACTCTGAACTCAAGCTCTGATGGCACCAAGCAAGCAACACATGAGAGCCTGGACCTGCCTAGAAGAGCTCTCTTGTCTCTTCCAGCCAAGAACCAATCTATTCATCATTTCACCTGCCAATATCCACCCTTTCACCTTTGCATTTGCTCATCCATTCCTTCTTTCGCCCATCATTATATTTCACCATTTCATCCCTCAATTGGTCATTCCATCCATCCATCAAGACATCCATCATCTATGCTTTGCATCCATCTGTACATCCATCCACTTATATATCCCTAATTTGAGTTACCTATCCAAAAAGATGACAATGGTCCGATTATAGTCCCATAAAGTACAGACACCACTCCACTAAATCAACCCCAAAGGTACAAAAAGGCCTAGAGAGAATGAGATGGTGGGCCATATAGTGGGGCCCCAGTGCCAATCACAGGCAGTGTGATAATTGGACATATTGCCATCTCTGAGAGAGGTTAGCCACATTCGAATTGCAGATCGTCCAAGGATTTAAGGGGGGCCCAAGAAATTAAGTCTTGATTGATATATAGATTTTAGATTTGTTTAGCTAGCGATAACCCAGGAAAGGGTGTCCTTGTGGTGGCACAAGGCAGCCACATTGAGAGGAGAGAATTAAGTTATTTGGTGAAGAGTTACGTTTTCAGTAGTGGGAATGGTAGATCATTCCAAGCTTTTGCAACCAGCACAAAGATATGAACGGCCACCAAATCAAGTCTTGTGGTATCTGTGGATTGTAAATGGGCTAGCTGAAAGGAGCGAGATGCAGAGAAACAATGGAAAAGGGAAGAGAAGTGATAAGAAAAGATTTTGAATATAGCTATGTGACACAGCCAAAGAGCTTTGTAAATGCATCATTTGTGAGAGGGCACAAAATAGAGGAATTTCAGGTGTTTGAACATTCAGGTATGTCTGTTAATCCCAAGGATTAGCGTTATACAATAATGGGGTAACCCGATAGACCACTGGACCCGGGTAAATTACGGTACGGAAAAAAGTGGTCACAGCAGTACCCACTTTAAAATATAGAACATACCATCACCATGTAGTCAAATCTTACAATGGATTTAGTTAAAAACATATTGGTTTATTCAATGAAAAACAGCATGGGTAGTCAGTACATCATTAGTATATAATACAGGTGCTCCAGGTGGAGGTGAAAAAGTGCTCAAAAAGGAAGGTGTGTACTCGTGAGGGTAGGAAAGGTTATGTGCAAGTGATACACATCAGAACAATGTTGGAAACCAATCCAGCCACATTGAGGCGAAAATCAATACATGGACATAGTAACATCCAGACACAGATATTTAATCTCTCTTATGTCAGTACTTGTCCGTTCTGAAAAGACTGTCGACGTTTCGACCCCCTAGAACTTGTAGGTATATTAATCCTTACATGAGGTCTTCATCAGGACAAGGGGTGAGAGGAGACACCTACAATGAATTAACGGTGTGTCATTAATCTGGGGGCATATGTCTCAAGCCCTTTTCCCGTTCGCAAACGGGCCGATTCTCAGAATTGGCCCGTTTGCGAACGGGAAAAGGCCTTTTGGAATGTATCATCCCAAAAGGGCATCGCAAATTAGAGAATCGCAAAATTTGCGATTCCCTATTTTGCGATTGCATTTAAGGAATCGCAAATTGCGATTCCTTAAATGCGATGTAGAAAGCACCTAAGTTGTGCGAATAGGACATAAGGAATCGTAAATTACCACCAACTTGCAGTTGGTGGTAATTTGCGAATTCTTTGAAAAAAGCACATTTTTGCTTTTTTCAAAGTGCCATGTGCCACACATACATGCCCTTAGGGCATGTATGTGCGCCACGTGTGCACACATGCACATTTCAGGGGTGAAACAGGGTGTCTTTTGGAACCCTTGCACCCTTGAAATTGCGTGCGCAATTTGCAAGTACCTATTGGGTACTCGCAATTTGCGCACGCAATTTCCATTCATTCCTATGGGCCTCTTGGCCCATAGGAATGAATTGGAAGGGATTCCTTAGTTGCGATTCGCAATTTGCGAGTCGCAATTAAGGAATATGAGGGAATCGCAAAAAAATTGCGATTTTTTGATTACATCTCGTTTTGCGATTCTCAAATAGTGATTCTCTAAAAATCGCTATTTGGAAATCGCAAAACCTTACTTTGATACATATGCCCCTTAGTGATGGTATTTATATATAATACATACTCAGTCGTTGTAATGGACAAAAATGTTACCGTGTGAGACCGTCTTGTAACTCCAGGCGGTCAAGATTAAAATGATAGGGCTCAAAGGCTCCCGCGTTAGAGAGGTGAAAAATAAATTTACTGTGGATGAAGGAAAAATGTATCAGTACCAGGGTATCCCTTACGAGTGAAATATGTCATTCTAAATAGGCGAGCAGGGTGACCACTCACCGATTTGATGTGTGGATAGGGCAGGTAAGTTAAACAAGGCCCATGGTGTAGTTGAATACAAATTGGTAGAAAAACGTCAATCCAGTCAGATCTGGGAGACGGTTTGATGTGACCTGAGAGTGTCCGCGATCCGTATTTAGTCAAAATGCTGGAATTACATAATATACGGGACCAATGAAGATAAGACTGCAGTAATTAGGTAAAAGTAAAAATTCTAATCGTGATGAACCCAGACCGGGGCATACCTTATGACATCATCACGATAGAAGGAATGAATCAAAACCTGTGGGGCAAGTAACGAGAGAAAGCCTATTAATGGACAAAGGGGACTACCACCTTACAGCTAACAAAAGTACTTTAGCCCATAAAATCTAAAGTATATGCGGGCATGATCGCTTACCTGGCCGTGTTATTACTACGAGCGCCTCCATACACTGATGAGCACGCTCAGCAGGAGAAGTAGTTTTAAGCGTACCGCAATAGCATGCACGTTGAGGACGTATCGTGATCTGTAGCTAGATGCAGGCACGCTATGATGTAGAAGCCTGCGTGGGACGAAACCGAAAACGAAAAGGTCATCAAGGAATCTCAGCTGTAGCGCAGAGGCTACTGAGTTGGAAAAAATACATTAATCGGTAATGTCTACCTAGGCAAAAAGTTGCTCCCGCAAATCGAGTGTGGAGGATGCCGACAGGTCAATAATAGTTGTCTCGTTAAGTCTTGTAAAAACAGTCATCTCAACAGATGGTCAATGATTGCTCCTAAGTACGCTGATGATACATTCATGACATTGTTGTAGTTGTTGATGACATCGTAAACAGTAAAACACATTTAGTAGTAAAACAATAAGTGAAATGGATTACAAGGTGGAAATATACGGGCACATTAGGAAAAACGGAAAAATGCATGTCTAAACGCCGATCATTTAAAGGCACATCCCTGTGTACTGTTGAGCGCAGTTCAACTAGGTGTACCATAGTGAGGCCTGGTACCTAGTGCAGTACATCGTATACCCACATAAATAATTGGCACATTGGTAGGTCAATCGCCATAGTTAAGGCTCAGTGCATAGTTCATCATTATCATAGAATGTTTTCCAGCCATCAGGGATTGTACGAATCGGTAATGAACTCAGACAAAAACAGTGTTAATGAATGGCATAAAGGCAATTATTAGAGGGGCATGACAGTTGTGCAGTACATCATATACCCACGTAAATAATGGCACATTTGTAAGTCAAACGAGAGGGGCACACTCCGTTGAACAGTGGGACATGGTTTGACTCATTGTACCATAGTTAAGGCCTAGTGCACAGTGCAACATCTCATGGAATGTCTTACAGCCATCAGGGATTGTAACAATAATAGTGAACTCAGACAAAAACAGTCTTAATGAATGGCATAAAGACAGTTATTCACTAGATAGACATGCCAGTTGTGCACTGGTGGCGTCCATCTCATTAAGGCCATCCCGCACTGTGTTTATGGAATGCATCCATTTGCATTTGCGGATGTTAAGCACTGTATGAATGTCACCGCCCCTAATGCCCAGTGTAACTTTTTTCAGTACCACCCATTTCAGGCTCTCTGCTTGATGGTTGAAGTTCTGGAAGTGTTCAACTAAGGGAGCACCCACAACACCACATCTAATCCTGCTGTAATGCTGTAGGATGCGAGCTTTAACCTTTTGACGTGTCTGCCCTGCATACATAAGATCACAGGGACATATGAATGCATAGATTACATAATTCGCGTTGCAGTAGGTGTGTGTTTTCAGTTCTATGGTAAGTTGTTTATAACTGAGTTGTTTGGTTTGTAAAGTCAGTTTGCATGCCTTGCAGTGGCCGCATCTGAAATGCCCAACGACCTCAGGTAAATGCCATAGTCTTTGAATGGATGGTTGTGGGGGAGTTGGAAGTAGTGAGCGACCACATGATCCCTGATGTTCTTGCCTTTCTTAAAAGAGTACATCGGGGGTCGGGCAGTTCCAGATCGTCTGAGATCAACTTCCAATGTTTGTTAATCACCCGTTTGATTTCATTACTGCGAATGCAGTACGTGGTGACACAGATCAACCTGTTCATGGGGTCGTTCGGATGTTGTTTAGGTGTCAAAAGGCAGTCTCGGGGATTGACCCACGCCCTCTTCCTGGCTCATTTTATCAATCTCTTGGGATATCCACGTTCTATCAGGCGATCTATGAGTTTTTCTGACTCGGTGAAAAAGTCCTCTTTCATTGAGCAGTTCCTGCGGATCCGGAGGAACTGTCCAAAAGGGAGATTATCTCGGAGGCCACTAGGGTGTTGACTGCTGTATCTCAAGAGGTTGTTTCTCTCTGAAGGTTTTCTGAACAAGGTGATATACAGGGACCCATTGCCAGATTTTATTGTGATGTCCAGGAAATCAATGCTTTTTGAATCATAGTGCATTGTAAATTTGATGTCACTGGATCTCCCATTCAGCCATTCAGTGAAAGCCTGTATCTCTGTGGAGTCGCCCGTCCATATGAGTAGGACATCATCAATATAGCGCTTCCACATGGTGACATGTTCCTGAAAGGGATTATCCTGTGAGTAAATGAATGGGTCCTCAAAGTGATCCATGCACAGGATTGCAAGATCTGGGGCGAAGCTTGCACCCATGGCGACGCCTTTTGTTTGTAGAAAGTACTCTCCCTGGAAGAAGAAAAAATTCTTCCTCATTGCTATATCCAGGAGTTGGATGATGAAATTTGTGGGGATTAAAGCTGGTAGTGGTCGTTTGTCCAGGACAGTACCCATCACTTCAAGGGCAGGTCGTTGTGGAATACTCGTGTACAGTGACACGATGTCCAATGTGACTAATAGTTGGCATGAAGGATCGAAAGGCATATTGTCAATCAAATTTATGCCTCTATAGTGTCCCTTAGGTACAACCTGGTGGTTTCAGCTAGCGGTTTCAGAAAAAAATCCACGAATTTGCATACTGGTTCTAAAAGGGATCCGCAGCCCGAGACGATAGGACGCCCCGGGGGGTGCTCCATACTCTTATGAACCTTGGGTAGTGTATAAATAGTGGGTAGATGAGGTTGTTTTTCATTTAAATAATTAAATTCCAAATCAGACAAAAAACCCACATTTTTGCCTTCCTCTGTAACCTTCCAAATCAGCTTGCTTATTTCCTTAGTTGGATCCGTGGTTAGCCGTATATAGCTGACACCGTCTCTCAGTTGAGAATAGATTTCAGTTTTGTAATCGGGAGTGTTTTGCACAACAATGGCCCCACCTTTGTCCACCGGCTTAATCGCAATAAAAGTATTCTCCTTCAATGTTTTAAGGGCCTGACGTTCTCCTTTGGAGATGTTGTGTTTCACATATTGTTTCGTGGAGCACACCTGTAGAACATCCCTCAGCACAACACTCTCATACATCAGTATTTTAGGTGACATCATATGTGTGGGTGGCCCAAAAGTTGAGGGTACCCTTAAACCCATGTGAGATACAGGAGTAGACGGCTCTGAATGTCTGAAGAAGTACCTCAGTCGTATCTTGCGAAAGAATCGATGTAGTTCAGTCTTTAAGTTGAATTGGATGGGGTGCGTGGTTGGAACAAATGAAAGGCCTTTACTCAGCACCTTCTTTTCATCCTCCGTGAGTGCGTGAGAAGACAGGTTGATGATTGGACTGTTCACCAACGGTATGTCCGTCGCCGGGTCTGGATCTCCCTGTGGTTCTCTGGTGGGAAACGCACCTGTTTCTGGTTATGGCCTTGTGGTCTGCCTCCTTCCCAATTCTGGGTCTGTTGTTGCTGCCCTCGTTGTGGGCCTTGGTTCCAGCCAAATCCCCTCCCTCTGGGTGGTCTCCATTGGGCGTCCTCTAAAAAAGCAGGTCCCTGTGGTGGTTGGTACCAATTATCCTGGTGTTGATATCCAGAGCTAGTGCCCGGTTGCTCGCTCTCGCTTCCCGTACTGTTGGATCCCGAGGATTCTGAAAAAGTCGTGAAGCATATGTAGCCTCTATAGCCTCCTCTACCTCGGTTGGCGAAGCGTCCTTGTGAATCCTGTTTATAGTAATCTTCTTAGAGGTAAGGGTAGGATACCTTCTTGTCATAGAAGCGAATATCTTTGGATAGTTTGTCCAATTTTGTTCACCTGGGTGTTAGTATCAAAGTCTTTTATCGTTTTTTCCAGTCGTTCTAAGGCCTCTTTAGCATTGGTCAATGCATTGTCCTCAGAGATCTCCTTTTTGAGGTCTGATACCTCCTTCAAGAGTTTCTCGTCTTGTTCCAAAGCAGTCTCGATCCCCAACACCATCCAATGGCCTGAGCAGTTTTTGGCCACGTAGCTGAAACCCTCCTTGAACTTGGGGATATCTACTAATATGGCGGGTCCGTTCTTAACCTGGAGCCCTACAGGGATGATATTTGCCTGCAGGTACTTAGTAAGAAGGTGCCCATGTAGACGTGTCCTTATTAACTTCTTTTCTAGTCTCTCTAACTTATTGATTTTATCATTGAGTGTGAAATCAATGTTTGGAGTGTTGGATGAAAGGAAACTAGTGCTAGGCTGTCCCTGGATCAGCCTATTGATATAATCTTCAGTGTATGCAAGAGTTTCGTTCTCTGACATAATGGAATATAAATCCACAAACAATACCCTCGCAGGCAACCTGCCTGCTCGTAGAGAGTTGTACAATAATGGGGAAACCCGATAGACAACTGGACCCGGGTAAATTACGGTACAGAAAAAAGTGGTCACAGCAGTACGCACTTTAAAATATAGAACATACCATCACCATGTAGTCAAATCTTACAATGGATTTAGTTCAAAACATATTGATTTATTCAATGAAAAACAGCATGGGTAGTCAGTAAATCATTAGTATATAATACAGGTGCTCCAGGTGGAGGGGAAAAAGTGCTCAAAAAGGAAGGTGTGTACTCGTGAGGGTAGGAAAGGTTATGTGCAGGTGATACACATCAGAACAATGTTGGAAACCAATCCAGCCACATTGAGGCGAAATTAATACATGAACGTAGTAACATCCAGACACTGATATTTAATCTCTCTTATGTCAGGACTTGTCCGTTCTGAAACGACCTTTGACGTTTCGACCCCCTAGAACTTGTAGGTATATTAATCCTTACATGGGGTCTTCATCAGGGCAAGGGGTGAGAGGAGACACCTACAATGAATTAACGGTGTGTCATTAATCTGGTGATGGTATATATATATATAATACTCAATCGTTGTAATGGACAAAAATGTTACAGTGTGAGACTGTCTTGTAACTCCAGGGGGTCAAGATTAAAATGATAGGGCTCAAAGGCTCCCGCGACAGAGAGGTGAAAAATAAATTTACTGCGGATGAAGGAAAAATGTATCAGTACCAGGGTATCACCTACGAGTGAAATATGTCATCCTAAATAGGCGAGCGGGGTGACCACTCACCGATTTGATGTGTGGATGGGGCAGGTAAGTTAAACAAGGCCCATGGTGTAGTTGAATACAAATTGGTAGAAAAACGTCAATCTCGTCAGATCTGGGAGACCGTTTGAAGTGACCTGAGAGTGTCCGCGATCCGTATTTAGTCAAAATGCTGGAATGACATAATATAAGGGACCAATGAAGATAAGACTGCAGTAATTAAGTAAAAGTAAAAATTCTAATCGTGGTGAACCCAGACCGGAACATACCTTAGGACATCATCACGATAGAAGGAGTGAATCAAAACCTGTGTGGCAAGTAAGGAGAGAAAGCCTATTAATGGACAAAGGGGACTACCACCTTACAGCTAACAAAAGTTCTTTAGCCCATAAAATCTAAAGTATACGCAGGCATGATCGCTTACCTGGCCGTGTTATTACTACGTGCGCCTCCATACAGTGACGAGCGCACTCAGCAGGAGAAGGAGTTTTAAGGGTGCTGCAATGGCATGCACGTTGGGGACGTATCGTGATCTGTAGCTAGATGCAGGCACGCTATGATGTAGAAGCCTGCGTGGGACAAAACCGAAAAAGAAAAGGTCGTCAAGGAATCTCAGCTGTAGCGCAGAGGCTACTGAGTTGGAAAAAATACTTTAATCGGTAATGTCTATCTAGGCAATAAGATGCTCCTGCAAATCGAGTGTGGTGGATGCCGACAGGTCAATAATAGTTGTCTCGTTGAGCCTTGTAAAAACAGTCATCTCAACAGATGGTCAATGATTGCTCCTAAGTATGCTGATGATACATTCATGACATTGTTGTAGTCGTCGATGACATCGTAAACAGTAAAACACATTTAGTAGTAAAACAATCAGTGAAATGGATTACAAGGTGGAAATATACGAGCACATTAGGAAAAACGGCAAAATGCATGTCTAAACGCCGATCATTTAAAGGCACATCCCTGTGTACTGTTGAGCGCAGTTCAACTAGGTGTACCATAGTGAGGCCTGGTACCTAGTGCAGTACATCGTATACCCACATAAATAATTGGCACATTGGTAGGTCAAACGCCATAGTTAAGGCTCAGTGCATAGTTCATCATCATCATAGAATGTTTTCCAGCCATCGGGCCCTTGAAACATTGAAGGAGAATACTTCGATTGTGATTAAGCCGGCGGACAAAGGTGAGGCCATTGTCGTGCAAAACACTCCCGATTACAAAACTGAAATCTATTCTCAACTGAGGGACGGTGTCAGCTATACACGGCTAACCACGGATCCAACTAAGGAAATAAGCAAGCTGATTTGGAAGGTTACAGAGGAAGGCAAAAACGTGGGTTTTGTGTCTGATTTGGAATTTAATTGTTTAAATGAAAAACAACCTCATCTACCCACTATTTATACACTACCCAAGGCTCATAAGAGTATGGAGCACCCCCCAGGGCGTCCTATCGTCTCGGGCTGCGGATCCCTTTTAGAACCAGTATGCAAATTCGTGGATTTCTTTCTGAAACCGCTAGCTGAAACCACCAGGTCGTACCTAAGGGACACTATGGAGGCCATAAATTTGATTGACAATATTTCTTTCGATCCTTCATGCCAACTATTAGTCACATTGGACATCGTGTCACTGTACACGAGTATTCCACAACGACCTGCCCTTGAAGTGATGGGTACTGTCCTGGACAAACGACCACTACCAGCTTTAATCCCCACAAATTTCATCATCCAACTCCTGGATATAGCAATGAGGAAGAATTTTTTCTTCTTCCAGGGAGAGTTCTTTCTCCAAACAAAAGGCGTCGCCATGGGTGCAAGCTTCGCCCCAGATCTTGTGATCCTGTACATGGATCACTTTGAGGACACATTCATTTACTCACAGGATAATCCCTTTCAGGAACATATCACCATGTGGAAGCGCTATATTGATGATGTCCTACTCATATGGACGGGCGACTCCACAGAGATACAGGCTTTCACTGAATGGCTGAATGGGAGATCCAGTGACATCAAATTTACAATGCACAATGATTCAAAAAGCATTGATTTCCTGGACATCACAATAAAATCTGGCAATGGGTCCCTGTATACCACCTTGTTCAGAAAACCTTCAGAGAGAAACACCCTCTTGAAATACAGCAGCCAACACCCTCGTGGCCTCCGCGATAATCTCCCTTTTGGACAGTTGTTCCGGATCCGCAGGAACTGCTCAATGAAAGAGGACTTTTTCACTGAGTCAGAAAAACTCATAGATCGCCTGATAGAACGTGGATATCCCAAGAGATTGGTAAAACGAGCCAGGAAGAGGGCGTGGTTCAATCCCCGAGACTGCCTTTTGACACCTAAACAACCTTCGAATGACCCCATGAACAGGTTGATCTGTGTCACCACGTACTGCACTCGCAGTAATGAAATCAAACGGGTGATTAACAAACATTGGAAGTTGATCTCAGACGATCTGGAACTGCCCAACCCCCCGATGCACTCTTTTAAAAAAGGCAAGAAGATCAGAGATCATGTGGCCCGCTCACTACTTCCAACTCCCCCACAACCATCCATTCAAAGACTATGGCATTTACCTGAGGTCGTTGGGCATTTCAGATGCGGCCACTGCATGGCATGCAAACTGACTTTACAAACCAAACAACTCAGTTATAAACAACTTACCATAGAACTGAAAACACACACCAGCTGCAACACGAACGATGTAATCTATGCAATCATATGTCCCTGTGATCTTATGTATGTAGGGCAGACACGTCAAAAGGTTAAAGCTCGCATCCTACAGCATTTCAGCAGGATTAGATGTGGTGTTGTGGGTGCCCCCTTAGTTGAACACTTCCAGAATTTCAACCATCAAGCAGAGAGCCTGAAATGGGTGGTACTGGAAAAAGTTACACTGGGCATTAGGGGCGGCGACATTCATACAGTGCTTAACATCCGCGAATGCAAATGGATGCATTCCATGAACACAGTGCGGGATGGTCTTAATGAGATGGACGCCACCAATGCACAACTGGTATGTCTATCTAGTGAAAAACTGTCTTTATGCCATTCATTAACACTGTTTTTGTCTGAGTTCACTATTATTGTTACAATCCCTGATGGCTGTAAGACATTCCATGAGATGTTGCACTATGCACTGGGGCTTAACTATGGTACAATGAGTCAAACCATGTCCCACTGTTCAACGGAGTGTGCCCCTGTCATTTGACTTACAAATGTGTCATTATTTATGTGGGTATATGATGTACTGCACAACTGTCATGCCCCTCTAATAATTGCCTTTATGCCATTCATTAACACTGTTTTTGTCTGAGTTCATTACCGATTCTTACAATCCCTGATGGCTCGAAAACATTCTATGAGGATGATGAACTATGCACTGAGCCTTAACTATGGCGATTGACCTACCAATGTGCCAATTATTTATGTGTGTATACGATGTACTGCACTAGGTATCAAGCCTCACTATGGTACACCTAGTTGAACTGCGCTCAACAGTACACAGGGATGTGCCTTTAAATGACCGGCATTTAGACATGCTTTTTGCCATTTTTCCTAATGTGCCCGTATATTTCCACCTTGTAATCTATTTCACTGATTGTTTTACTACTAAATGTGTTTTACTGTTTACGATGTCAAAAACGACTACAACAATGTCATGAATGTATCATCAGCGTACTTAGGAGCAATCGTTGACCATCTGTTGAGATGACTGTTTTTACAAGACTCAACGAGACAACTATTATTGACCTGTCGGCATCCACCACACTCGATTTGCGGGAGCATCTTTTTGCCTAGGTAGACATTACTGCTTACAGTATTTTTTCCAACGCAGTAGCCTCTGCGCTACAGCTGAGTTTCCTTGACGACCTTTTCATTTTCGGTTTCGTCCCACGCTGGCTTCTACATCAAAGCGTGCCTGCGTCCAGCTACAGATCACGATACGTCCCCAACGTGCATTCCATTGCGGCACGCTTAAAACTCCTTCTCCTGCTGAGCGCGCTCGTCAGTGTATGGAGGCGCTCGTAGTAATAACACGGCCAGGTAAGCGATCATGCCCGCGTGTACTTTAGGTTTTATGGGCTAAAATACTTTTGTTAGCTGTAAGGTGGCAGTCCCCTTTGTCCTTTAATAGGCTTTCTCTCCTTACTTGCCCCACAGGTTTTGATTAATTCCTTCTATCGTGATGATGTCATAAGGTATGTCCCGGTCTGGGTTCACCACAATTAGAATTTTTACTTTTACTTAATTACTGCAGTCTTATCTTCATTTGTCCCTTATATTATGTCATTCCAGCATTTTGACTAAATACGGATCGCGGACACTCTCAGGTCACCTCAAACGGTCTCCCAGATCTTGTCGGGATTGACGTTTTTCTACCAATTTGTATTCAACTACACCATGGGCCTTGTTTAACTTACCTGCCCCATCCACACATCAAATCGGTGAGTGGTCACCCTGCTCGCCTATTTAGGATGACATATTTCACTCGCAAGTGATACCTTGGTACTGATACATTTTTCCTTTATCCGCAGTTAATTTATTTTTCACCTCTCTGACGCGGGAGCCTTTGAGCCCTATCATTTTAATCTTGACCGCCTGGAGTTACAAGACGGTCTCACACGGTAACATTTTTGTCCATTACAACGATTGAGTATATATATATAATAAATACTCAATCGTTGTAATGGATAAAAAATTCATTGTAGGTGTCTCCTCTCACCCCTTGTCCTGATGAAGACCCCATGTAAGAATTAATATACCTACAAGTTCTAGATGGTCGAAACGTCAACAGTCTTTTCAGAACGGACAAGTACTGACATAAGAGAGATTAAATATCCGTGTCTGGATGTTACTATGTCCATGTATTATTTTCGCCTCAATGTGGCTGGATTGGTTTCCAACATTGTTCTGATGTGTATCACTTGCACATAACCTTACCTACCCTCACGAGTACACACCTTCCTTTTTGAGCACTTTTTCACCTCCACCTGGAGCACCTGTATTATATGCTAATGATGTACTGACTACCCATGCTGTTTTTCATTGAATAAATCAATATGTTTTTAACTAAATCCATTGTAAGATTTGACTACATGGTGATGGTATGTTCTATATTTTAAAGTGGGTAATCCCAAGGATTAGGCATGCTGCTGCATTTTGAATCCATTGTAGTCCGGTAAGGGAAAAGGCTAGGATTCCAAGTTGCACTGCAATGATCCAGGCATGATGGGATTGGAGTTTTGACAATGGATTTGTCGTAGTTTCCAGGGAGGACTTGTAGGAGTTTGTAATGGTCTCTCAAAAGAACGAAACAGGTGTATGTCTGTCCATTATGGACAGAGAAATGCTGGGTGTAAAAAATAACTATGGTTTTGGGATAGCATTGGTTGGCGTGGGAGAAGGACCAATATCTTCTGGCCGACAAGTGGAAGACCAGAACAAGCTGTTGCTAAAGAAGAAAACGTACATTTTGTCGATATTGAGGTTTTGGCATTGGCTGCCACGCATTCCTTGAACTGGGATTGGTAACATTGGAAATTGTCATCAAAGCTAGAATCCTTTGGGTGCCCACCACTGACCAGTTTTAAAAAGTGTAGTGTTCCTCTATAAAAGTGCTTCAATTAATAATTGTGAGCGTATTTTGAAAAACACTGTTCTACATACTTGTAAAGTAGAGTGTATGATGGGATTGAGGACAACCACTGTTAGAATTGGGGGTCTCTAGTTGGCAAAGGTAGGTACCTTTGTCCAAGTAGGGACGCTTCTTCCTAGTCAGGGTTAGGGAGTTACACTCCGAAAATAACCCCTGCTCACCCCCTTTGTAGCTTGGCATCAGTAGTTAGGCTTATCTCAGAGGCAGTGTGTAAAGCATTTTGCACATAACCAACAGTAATACAGTGAAAACACTACAAAAGGACACCACAACAGTTTAGAAAAATATCCAATATTTTTATATACCCAAAACAAGACCAAAATGACAAAAATCCAAAATACAGTACTTTAAAAATAGGCACTTTGCAAGAATACTTGAAAAACATAGTTCCTTGAAGTCGGTAGCTCTGTCCGGTGCTACCGTAGAGCTGTAAACAACAGAATCCAACAGTTCCGTCTGACCGCGTCGGTCAGGGGTGTCAACAGACTCGTAAACAGTACATATTGTGTTGCGGTGTGAAGTGGAGCGGTGCGGCGTACGGTGCCCTCAAGTCGCGGGGCAGGCAGCGGCTCGGTGACAGTCCTCCAGTGGCACCGGTGAGACCTGGGCTGCAGTGCGGAGTGAACGCGGTGCTCGTTGCGGTGCTGATAGATCACAGTGCAGGCGACAGGGCCGGTTGCGGGAAGCTGGCGTTCGTTGGTCCGGACTGCAGTGTGGGACAGGGTGGTGCATTGTGTGACTTACGAGCAGTGCCCCCAAGCCACGATGCAGTCAAGGCAGTCAGGGTCAGCGTGCAGCAACAGCGTCGGTGAGACCAGGGCGGAGAAGTGAAGCGAGGCGGTGCCGAGTGAGGTGCTCACACGTGCAAGCAGCGGCTCGGTGGCTGCGGCGGCGGTCGTCATCGTCAGTGAGACCACAGTTGCGGTGCGAGATGCGGCAGTGCCCTCTGCGGTGCCTTCAGGACACAGAGCCAGCGACGGAGTCGGTGACAGAGTCGGTTGCTTTTCCCTTCTCTGTGTCAACTGAAACAGCGGTTCCAGAAGCGGTACCCAGAGGTTGGTGAAGTCTCTACAGTCCCAGAGACTTCAAAACAGGAGGCAAGCTCTACCTCAAGTCCTTGGAGATACTCAGTACAAGTAAAGAAAGTTCAGCCCAGTTTTTTCACTGCCCAAGGCAGAAGCAGCAACTGCAGGCCAACCCAACAAAGCAACAACATAGCAAAGGTGCAGTAATCCCCCTGGCAGCTCTTCCAGCTCTTCTTCCTGGCAGGTTCCTTGATTCCAGCGAGTTCTAAAGTTCCGCGGTTTGGGCCCCAATATTTATACTCAAAATTCCTTTGTTTTCTCAGGCAGAGTGTGTCTGTGCTTAGTCCAAACCAGTTTGGCCCTCTCTGGCCCAGCTTCCTGGCAGGAGGTGGAGACAGCCTTGTCCACCACAGACCAGGCCCATTCAGGTGCAAGGGAATCTCCTCCCACTACTCTAAATGCAGCCCAGGTCTATTCAGCCCAGCACTGACTCATTCAGGAAAGGCAGGACACACCTTGACCCCCCCAGTGGCTGTCTGAAGAGAATGCACACCCCAAGTCCCTGTCACTCCAAAGCCAGACAGTCAATTCACAAACTTTCTAAAAGTGGTATTTTCAAACACAGAACATAAAAATAATTTTTACTAAGAGATGCATTTTTACATTCTGAATCCAGGCATACTAAACTCCACTTCCCTATCTTGTCCCAACGGGAAGTTATGCTTATAAGATGTTATAATTAAAGCTCCCATTCTACCCTATGGGGCAGATAGCCTTTCCATAGTGAAAAACGATGTGCACTGTAATACACTACCAGGACATGTTACACACACACCAGTACATGTCCTACCTTTAATATACACAGCACCCTGCCCACAGAAGTACCTTGGGCCTACCTTAGGGGTGACTTATATGTAAAAAAGGGAAGATTAGGGACTGGCAAGTCGGTGCACTTGCCAGGTCGACATGGCAGTTACAAAATGCGCTTAGACTCTATAGTGGTAGGTCTGAGTTACCTTTTCAGGGCTACTTCTGTGGGTGGCACAATCAGTGCTGCAGGCCCACTAGTAGCATTTGATTTACAGGCCCTGGCACTGTCAGTGCACTGTACTAGGGACTAAATAGTAAATCAAACATGCCAATCATGGAAACACCAATCCATAACACAATTTACAACAGGAGCACTTGCACTTTAACACTGAACAGCAGTGAGAAAGTGCGCAGAGACACTAAACCAGCAAAAACAGAGTCAAAACCAGGAGGTCAGAAAGCAGAAAGACAGGGGAAACATGCCAAAAGATGCCAAGTCTAACACATGTCCCCTCCAGCTGAAAGTAGGGAGAACTACCCAACCTCCTGGGAGTTCTCTTCACTAAGGCAGAAGAACCTGGACAGACCATTAGCGTTGGCGTTTTCTGTGCCAGAGCGGTGTTCCACCATAAAGTCCATTCCCTGTAGGGAGATGGACCACCTCAACAGTTTTGGGTTTTCACCCCTCATCTGCATTAACCATCTGAGGGGCCTGTAGTCTGTCTGAACCCAGAAGTGAGTCCCAAACAGGTAGGGTCTTAGCTTCTTCAGTGCCCAGACCACAGCAAAAGCTTCTCTTTCTATTGCACTCCACCTCTGTCCCCTGGGGAGTAGTCTCCTGCTAAGGAAGACTACAGGCTGGTCTAAGCCCTCTTCATTCAGTTGTAAGAGCACCTCCCCCACACCATGCTCTGAAACATCAATCTGCACTACGAATTCCTTGGAGAAGTCGGGTGCCTTGAGCACGGGCGCCGTGCACATGGCTGCCTTCAAAAGGTTTCTGGCAGGCATCAGTCCAGATCATCTTCTTGGGCTGCTTCCTGGAAGTCAGCTCTGTTAAGGGGGCAACAATGGTGCTAAAGCCCTTAACAAATCTCCTGTAGTAATCGGTGAGACCTAAATAGGCTCTTACCTCTGTCTGGGTCTTAGGGGAGGCCCCCAAGCCAGAATGGTGTCAATCTTGGTCTGTAGGGGCGCCACCTGGGCACTTCCTACCTGGTGTCCCAAGTACACCACAGAGCCCCACTTCAACTGAAGCTTTTAACTGCTGAATCTATCTCCCAAATGAGAGACCAGGGTATCACCAATGCCAGCATGCCAAAGTTGCAATTAATATGCAAAATGTATCCTTTTCATTTGTATTCTCCCCCCACAGTTACAGACCCAGTAGGGTCGACCTAAAACAATCTGCCAATGTTTTTGCAGTAGCAGCATTATGTTATCTCGAACCATGTCCTTCAGACCTTGATTAAATATTATGCCAAAATATTTCAAATTATTGGGAACCCACTGAAATAGATACGGTTCAGTCAATTCCTCCTTTTGCATAATTTTTCAGAAATTATGTCAAAGCATAATACTCAAATTTCACACACTCCTTCAATTAACCTGATATCCTAAAATGGAGGAATGGCAGATGAGGATTCTCTTTAGTGGAGCTGGATTGCCAGTAAGCAACCAGTTTTCTCACTGTGTTCATAGTGCGTCCATTCAATTCAAGTGACTGCGTGCTCTAATTGTATTTTGGAAAACACATTAAGATCATATTTAACCATGGACTGCTCTCTCAACAGAGGAGCAAATGGAGTAGAATAGTACCTCGATATAAGGTCCATCACTTTTATCACCAATAAAACATATTTATCTCTGCTCTCTTTTCAGTGTTGTGCAGAGTCACACATCAATTCCTCTTTCATTGAGGCCTTCTCTTCCACCCATAAGACTTGTGCTAATATAACCGAACCCTCATTGACCGAAAAAAAATCTGCCAAATGGAATGCAATTTGTGCTGCTCTTCGGGCTTTTTGCAAGTACAGTTTGCTCGATTTGTCCTCCACAACTTTATGCCTGGAGATACCAGGCTCAAGGAAGCCAAAGAACAACATGGGCATGGTCAGACACACCACACTAAGATCTCAAAATAGATAACATCTAAAAATACTACATAGAATGTCAGGAAGTAATCAATGTGTGTACAGGTAACATACTGAGAGGAGAGGAAGGTACATTACCTGTCCCTAGGGTGCAGTAATCTCCAGATGTCTACTAGTGCACTAGAGAATACCTCTAGACCTACTGTTAATATCCAAGATGGGACCCACTGTTATGTTCCAGTTCCCACCAACCACTAATTTAATTTGACCCTGTTGAATTCCGTTCAATCTCTGAATAGGTGAGCCAAAAAACAATCAGCCTGGCAGCTATGTGTGGCATGGATTACACCCACCATCTCTGTCTTCCCTTTGTCAAAATTTTAACAAAAACAGAACATTCTCCTGGGTCTTTCCAAAAAAGAAAGGGAGTGTCCTTTGGAAACAAAAATAGATGCACTACCTCTCCAGTATGCCGATGCATCTGTCAAGAGAATGCCCTTTATATTACAAAAACACGCTTTTTTACCACTTAGTTTGTGAGACTCAGTAGGGAACAAGATGTGTGTCTCTTACAGCATTGCTATGACTGGGTGTTTCATTGTCATGTACATCAGGGTACTTTTGCATTTGATTTAAAGTGTGAGGAAGTTCATATTAATCGACTTTACTATAAGATCTTTTGGATGTGTGCCATGCCCCATTACTCACCTTCCACGCTTCAAAAGCAAACTATCACAATCACAACATCAATGTATATGAACATCAAAGAGCAGAGAAAAGTGTCAGCAGGGTACTATGAAATTGGCAGATTGGTCTGTATACACGACACAAGGCATAAAAGGGGGAATATGAGAAGGAAAAAGGCGTACTTGGAAATTGATATGTCTGTAGGATTGGGGAAATAGAATGGCTTTGACAGTTATCTAGATATCCACGACTAATATGTGTCTATTTAAGCCAAATCTTAGAAAGCATGATTAGAACCTATAGCAACCTTTATGAAGGCAAGCTTAAATCCCAGAAACCCCCCACCCGACACCGGCTACCCGCAAGAAAACCGGGTTGAAAAAAGACCCAAAGTTCTTGTAATCACTATAAGACACTCAATAGATTGCGCAAGGACTATATTCTCATATTGAATAATTATCTGATATAAATATGTCTCCAAAAGAGTTTCAGACAACCTGTAAAGTACTGCATAGCCAACCATCTTCAAAGTGTCACTCCCAACCCATCGTAGACAGGTCAGTCTTCATGACAACATGTAGAACAGATGTTAATGGGCCATGCCCACTATAACTAGTCATTCTATGAATCGAATCAAGCGTGTAGAGTATGTCTGCATGGGAGATTTCGACTGAAACCGGTCCTAGGATGCTTGTTTCCAGTCCAGGGAGGACCTGGCCTGGCAGTTCGGGCTGGGCTGTTCCCATTGGGCGCAGGGTCAAGACTGATTTGCATATGGCTGGGTCCAAACTGGAATGGCATGGTGAGCAAAAAAACGATGGATTTAGGCCCAGATCTCTGTACTGGGGTGAATGTACGACATTGTTCTGCATTCTGTCCATCAATTGTGGTTTTTACATTTGTCACTCCGAGTGGGACGGGTATGCCCAGACGTGGGTCCCGTGCTCTCCATGCCACTGGAGTCAAGCTATCCTGGCTGATGAGGGCTGAAAGCCCGAAACCGGTCCTAGGATGCTTGTTTCCAGTCCAGGGAGGACCTGGCCTGGCAATTCGGGCTGGACTGTTCCCATTGGGCGCAGGGTCAAGACTGATTTGCATATGGCTGGGTCCAAACTGGAATGGCATGGTGAGCAAAAAAACGATGGATTTAGGCCCAGATCTCTGTACTGGGGTGAATGTACGACATTGTTCTGCATTCTGTCCATCAATTGTTGTTTTTGCATTTGTCACCCCGAGTGGGACGGGTATGCCCAGACGTGGGTCCCGTGCTCTCCATGCCACTGGAGTCAAGCTATCCTGGCTGATGAGGGCTGAAAGCCCGAAACCGGTCCTAGGATGCTTGTTTCCAGTCCAGGGAGGACCTGGCCTGGCAGTTCGGGCTGGACTGTTCCCATTGGGCGCAGGGTCAAGACTGATTTGCATATGGCTGGGTCCAAACTGGAATGGCATGGTGAGCAAAAAACGATGGATTTAGGCCCAGATCTCTGTACTGGGGTGAATGTACGACATTGTTCTGCATTCTGTCCATCAATTGTTGTTTTTGCATCTGTCTTTATGCATCTGAGTCTCCAATGGTTGCTTTGTCCGCCTAGCATATTGTGATGGATTCTAAGTGCATTCTCCCATCACTCAGGTCTTCTCCTATCACCACAGAGAGTTTTGCGGCAGAATGGAGCATTGGTTCTATTCCAAATCAATCATCAGGAAATGATGTATCCATTGCAGAGTTAACAGGAGATCTAAGAAATTTCTATGTCTTCCAAGTCATAGTTATTCTTCATTCTGCCCTTCTATTAAAATCAACATCATAGCTAGTTCCAATAGTCCTAATCTAATGTCCCATTTTTGAGCAGCAAACACAGCAGTAGGAATCTCCTACATTTAGGTTAAGTCAAATATGCTTAGGTAACAATTTTGTGTTTTTTTCTATGAGTGATTCATTGTCTTTCTTCACCAGTGAGAATGCCAAACTCACCTGTTGGTGCTGAAACAAGGAGGCTATGATGAGTCCCAAGGACATTTTTGAGGACATTGAGAAGGCTTTCTGTGGGCCATTTGGAATGTCAGTGGCAGACACAACTTAAAACTGCAACAGTTCCAGAAGGACTGCTGCAATAAACTGCAGCATATCTGACTGCTCCAGTCTTTCAGACACTTTATCAAGCTCTTGCGTCTCCATGTTGTTGGTGCATCCGAGTGGGACTCAGATTAGTCTCAGCGGCCAAACGGCAATCTTGCTTGCCTCTGTCTACACCATTTCTCTCACATTCCTTAGCCATCTGCCACCTCATAACGGCTATCAGGTAGTCCTTCACCAAGCAAAGAAACTCCAACTATGGAAGAGATCTACTCACAGGTACCAGGGCAGTTTCCACGCAGGGCAGCAGGAGCTCCTTCAGCACTCGTTTAGGGTGCAGTTATCACAGGATAAGCAAAGCCCCCCCATCTAGAATAATTGTCGTATGATGCGTGCTTAAATAAATCTCCCAGGAGACTATAGGCTGCATCAAGAAAAATACAAAGGTCTCTTAGTTAATGACAAGATGTAGTACAAGGTTAATATATGATCAGGAGATTCTCAATCCTAGGGTGCAGTGTTTACGATGGAATAAAGGAGCCAAGTACATAATGAGGACCGAGTTGGAGCTCAATGAGCATTTTGATGCATCTGATGGAAAGGGCCTTCATGGGTGGTCATTGGTTCTGACCCGATGGAGATTTTTAATTTGGGTACAATGAGATACCTCATTTTATGTTCTGGAGTAGATACGTTCGTTTTTGGTGATCAAGGAGATCCCAGAGACGTGCTTAGAATGTGATGTGATGTGAGTGAAGGGTTCTCTCAATAATGCATCCATTTTAGCCTGGGGGATATTGTAAGTGTATTTGGTAATTTGGGCACTGCAGATGACCAGACCATTTCTTCATATTCTGTGTCATTACCTGACCCAACTGTGGTTTTTAATACAAGCCCACAATTAAAATACTGTTTTGCCTCCTCTTTCAGGGTCGGTCACCAATGAAAGTTCCCTCTTTACTTATGACTCTCAGCACCTGATTGAACTCTACCAAGCCAAGCATGACACTGACTTCCTACCAGTATTTACTGTTGATGAGGATCCCAATGACTCGCTTACACCATCCATGCATGCGCTCTGCAAGAATGATGATTTCTGTAAGTTTGATGTCCTCGCCACCAGGAGCCTTGAAGTGGGAAATGCCACAAAGATCTACCACCAACGTCATCAGAAGCTGGTTGGAAGCCTGGAACCAGGTAAGGCTGTGACGGTGATATTCCCCAATGACATCATACATTTCCACCACTCCCCTTCTTGGTTTCAAATAAGGCACAACCTGAGTTGGTGTCTATTTGTCAACCACAGGTTCCTTGAAAATTACGGCTTGAACCCAGTTTTTGCCAGAGCACTTTTCCCAAGGTAACCAGAGGAGGCATATGTGGAGTCAAAACATGCACAAAGGTGATTGACCTAGTGTAATTCAATCTCAAAGTCTATTACCCACCTGTTTCTTCCTTGACACCTAGATTGAGGGCACTGGTGCTAAACCACTTAAGTTCTGTCTATATCTAAACTGGATGACTACTTTCACATCACCACTATCTCTGCACAGCCCCCTTCTTTGACTCTCTCTCTAACTTTTTAGAACAGTATACTGGTCCACTGTTTACATACTCTCCCTATTGTAATGCAAATGAGATGCAACTACAGCCAATCAATTCCTTACAGCAGCTGGGGTGTACTGTGAGAGACCTTTTCCTTTTTGTTGAAACTAAACGAATGTGCAGCCTTTTATTTTATACTTTTGCTGCTGTATAACTTTTGAACGCTGTGCATCCTGGATTAATTTTACGCCATTTCCTGTTTTAAAGGTTGAAAACTATTTTTAAAATAAAAGACATCCAACCAAAGAAAATCCCTCACAAAAAAACATTCTGTCAGAGTTAATTTACTAAACAGTGTCATATTTAAAGTTTGATAAGAGTACATGCCTTCATTAACATTAATGCTCTGTAAACCTTAAGCTATGGTGACTGGAACCTATTCAATTAATTAAATCGAGGTCATGCAGTACACCTTTCTGTACAGTTATAAAAATTAAGAATATTTTGAAGATCTTGTTTGAAAAAAAAATAAGATGAAATGTAAAAAAGAATTAAACAAAAAGAATATTTTAAAGTTGTAATATAATATATGGCTAATGCCTGCAGCTGGCAGTAATATTCCCCATTTGCAGCACTGCTTCCCTGCAGGACTTTCAGACAGTGAAGTGAAGGAGATGGTAGGAAAGAAGTGCAGGGTACCACATGTTTTTTTCTCATACACCAGACAGCATCCTGTGCTGTTGCCAACACGGCTCTCTTGTGTCCCGTTCCAGTGAAATCATGTGGCTGGCTGGCTGCGCCCAAAAACGGAATTAAGCGAGGGACGACCTATCTGGAAGGCAAGAGCGTTCAATTCTCCTGCAACAAAGGCTACATCCTTGTGGGGTCTTTAGAGAGGACATGCCAGGCCAGTGGCATCTGGACAGGGAAAGAGGCTCAGTGTGTGTCAGGTAAGGGCATGCTCACCTTTCTCACAATGTGGATGTCGTGCCGCTGCTTCGCACACTATGTTGACGTTTCTCTGCTTAGCTGCATGGCATAGATCCTTCACTCCTGCTAAATAATGCATGGTTAGACCAAAGGCTCAGGCAGATCCTGGTGTGTGCCTGACTGAAACTGTCAGATTTCCATAAATGCCAGTTTTCAGATCGCCATTTCTGTGCTATTCAGATAGGGCAGTTTGGTAATCCCAGCTTTCCATGCAGTTTACGCTCAGCTTTCTGAGGTTTATGGCAAAGACATACACTATCTAAAATGCTACAGTTCTCTGGGCTCCACCTGAATGTACTTTTGCCTTTTTTTTTAAATTCACAAGCATTCCCAGAAGCTCAACTGCAAAGCAGCACCAGCCACAGGTTTCCAGGCATTCCACATAGGTTGTCATGTGACACATCCCAGGGCCCTTGTACCACTTACAGAAATGGGTATAATGTAGATTTCCGAACGGAAAATGGAGCCACTTTGCAAATGCACATTTTTTCCTTTTTTGTCAGTGTGAAAATGTTTTTCTTCTTTAAGAAAGTCATTTCTTTGTTAGGGAGGGTGGAGGTAATGCAGCTTTTGGCAGTAGGCTAGAGTTCCTTTCTGACCATTTCTAGGGTGGAAAGACGTCTGATCATAATTTGCGAATGTACACAAATGTACATATGTTTTTTTTTTTGTTTTTTTTATTTGAACAAGAAAGTAGTTGGACAACAATTGCACATTCATAATACATGGCATCATCAAAATTGCACATAATGAGCAAATATTTATCTCATTACTAACATGACCACTACTATATTGTACCCATAATACAAACAGAGAAAGTGAATATTAAGAGTGTGTACAAAGCTTGCTCAGTATCTAAATTATATCCAAATTACATTTAGTACTAGCATCAATCCTAACTTCTACCCTAAAAGATATAAAATAGCATTCCGTGCTTGAATAGAGAAAGACAGAAACTATTTAAAGTGCGTAGTGCAAATAGCAGCAGTTCGTAATTAAAGTGCCACACAGAGCTAACGTTAAAGCTTTATATACATCATCTAGACCTTCGAACGATTAGCAGCAGTTCTTGAATAAAGTGCTTAATATTTAGGCTTTACATAAATCAGCCTGGGAGTGTCATGACTCTAGCATTTCGTGAATAAAGAAGCAGAGAACTATTTAAAGTGCATAGTGCAAATAGCAGCAGTTCTTGAATAAAGTGCCGTACAAAGGCTATTTAAAGTGCCTAGTGCAGAATAGCAGCATTTCTTAAATAAAGTGCATGATATTTAAACTCTACTTTAATCGACTTGCTCCTCTCCTATATCAAGCATAATACCAATATACATAATCTGTCTCACCTTTTTAGAATATAGGAGGGTAGGCGACTCTGGAGCACCTTGCCTTTATGATCCTTCTCCTTCCCTCTCGTCCTGATCGAAATACTCCTGCCAAATAGCTCTAAATCTTTTGGTTGCTCCTACCCGTCTCGCATAGGCCTCCTCAAACCTAAAAGTTCTGTACATTTTGTTGAGCCAGTGGTCCATCCTAGGTTGCTTATTTGTTTTCCAATTTTGTAGGACGAGTGATCTTGCAACAGCTATAGAGATTAATATAAAATACTGCTGATGTTTAGTTAACCCTTTCACCTCCCCCGAAGTGCCAAATAAAACCAACATAACCGATGGTTGAATTCTCAAAGACAGAAATGATGAAATCTTGGCAAAAACCTCATCCCAAAAAAGTCGTAACTTATTGCATTCATAGAAAATATGCACCCATCCTCCCTCATCCTGAATATCACATCTAAAACATCGGTTTGGGTTTATTGGAAACATCTTATGCAATTTCAGGGGGGTATAATAGGCAAGCCATCTAGATAAAAAATTCATTCTCTTGTAATTAGCCCCTCTAAGTGCTTTTTTGCTAACTCATTGAGTTGTTGCCATTCCCTTATATTGAACTTACAACCGGTCTCTAAATACATTTTTTGAAGTTCTATTGTCAGAATCTCTTCTGAATGGGCCTTTTGATGCAATAGCCGGTACCAGCATCCTACCCTCACCATTTTATTCGCCATTTGCCTGGCGATTTGCTCTGCCACCTTATTCATTGTTAAATAGTTGATTTTAAGAAAGTTAACTAACTGATAGAAACTCAGAGGGAGGGCTGTTGTTAAAGAATTAGCTTGTAGTTGAACTGTTTCCCAAGTTATTAAGGTCTCATGATTAAAAAAATCCCCAAGCCGACTAAAGCCTAATTCTTGCCACTGTTGATAAAGGCCTCTAGATAATATAAGACCACCTACTGCACAATCCTCAATAGGGGTAAAAGCATGGAATGCTGAAATATCTCGTAATTTAAAAAAAGCTGCATTCTTTCTACTAATGTTCATATCACTTTGTATCTGGTCCTCTTGGGTAATTTTGCCAGCCGTAAAAAATTTGGGAGCCTTATTGCACTCTCTTTCAACATCTGCATACAAAAAAAATTATCAAATACTGAATTTTCCGCACCCAATTGTGAAAACAAATTTACTAACGATGCCTGGTAATATGTTGGAAAATGTGGTAAAGCTAAACCTCCTGAAGCTACATCCAATTGTAATGTGGCAAATTTCACTCGGGATGTTTGTTATTCCAGACAAACTTCCGAATTATTTGATCTAATTCCTTAAAATAAGAGCTCGGAATTTTCAAAGGAAGATTGCTAAAAAGGAACATTTGTTTGGGTGTTCAGAATCTTACGAGGCCAATCCTGCTTTGTAATGCTCACTTTCCACCCCTTGTGTTGGATTTACTAATGCAGATTTCTCTGTGCTCCTGGCAGCGAAATCTGCCATAATACATTCATTTAGGGCTGCAAGGAATCCCTTTGTGAATAGGGCACTTCATAATACATTCAACTGGGTATGGATTGTCATCTTGAGAACCGGGATGCTGTAAATACTCGTGGCAACTATATCTTGCATAGGAATATACTTTTGCACTAAAATGGCGATTTTCTTAACTTATGTAAAGAAAAACAGATATTTTTAAAGACAAGGAGGCAAATACTCTACTTATGTCCTCCTTTTGCCCTAAAATCAAAATGTAGCGTTAAAGGGCCTGATCATGATGTCGGTCGGACTTCCACCGACAGGTCGCTATTCTAATCGGGCCCAAAGATAGAACCGGTACTGGCACTATTTTATCAGACCTGCATCAAAGCTATTTATGTCAGCATTTGTGAACGCAAAAAATGCTTTTCAGATGCAGCAAACCCTATTTTGCGATTTGGTAACCTGTTGGGTTTGCGATTCACTATTAGGAAGGGGCATGTATAGGGCGTCCCTTCCTAATACCAAATCGCATCGGTATGTAGGAATGTTTTGTGACCGAAATGCGGCCGTAAAACATTCGCATTTTACCACCTACTTTGAGTAGGTGGTAACACATTCGCAAATGGGAAGGGATCCCTTCCCCTTTGTGAATGTTTGTTACAATGATTTTTAAGAGCAGGCAGTGGTCCCAATGACCACTGCCTACTCTCAAAAAATGAAAAGAATACTTTTCATTTTTGTTTTTGAAATGCATCCCGTTTTCCTTTAAGGAAAACGGGCAGAATTTCTAAAAAAAAATCGCTTTATTTAAAAGCAATCACAGATATGGTTGTCTGCTGACCCCAGCAGGCCACCATCCATGTGATTTTTGCGATTCCTAGGGGGTCGCAAATTGCAACCTACCTCATTAATATCCATGAGGTAGGTCATTTGCGATCCCCTAGAAATCGCAAAAAGTGTTCCACACTTTCATGCATGCCGTTTTGCGATTTCCTAATTGCGAATCACAAGGATTCGCAATTAGGAAATCACAAAACGGTTTCTTCATGCAACTGGCCCTAAAACCCTTCGTGATTTCTGCACAGGGGTCATGATGGAGAGGAAGCAGCACAAACACCCCTGGGATTCTATGCAAAGCCACATCAATCAAAGTCAAGAAAATCGGTGCAACATGGCATTTGGGCAATGTCAAAATCTGTTTAGTATTGCGTTACACAGCATATGAGATGACATCCTTGGCAAGTGCCATATCGAAAATACAGCACTATACTATTTTTAACCAATTGTGTTAGGCAAAGCTGCTGAAAGTTGCCTGGCACTGCATTGTGTGGTTCATAGTAAATCCAAACCCAAGTGCCTGTAAACTAAAAAAAAAACATGTTAGAACCCTCTGTGGGACACATTGGATCCAAGACCTTCCTCGACAACCTGCTGCTGCTGCCGCCTTTCCTGCCCAGAGGAATTATTCCCTATGTCAAGGAGGGTACCGCAGTACAACAGTTTCAGGTTGGTATGGATTACCAATGAGACCTTCACAATAGGATCATATTAAAATCTTTGGTGCCACTAGGCAAAGATGTCTGAGGCACTCTCCATTCAGGGTACAGATGGGAAAACAGGTAGGAGGACTAAACTGGCACCTGGGCAACTCCATTCAATGGGGGGCTGCTACCTGATTACGGTGTCTGATCACTAGCATACTTTGACGGTATGTTTGAGAGATGCTGAGTCATAGCGCCTGGTGTACGCTGTAAGTGGTGTGAAGCGAAAACCAACATGAAATTGCACACAGCATGTGTTATGAGCACACATTTATTTCTCTGGGGGAGCTCAAAGAGGTTCATACTCTAGCAAAAATAAAAATAAATAGGGTGAAATTTTAATTCCACACACTTTTCACATAGATTGTCTATAAAGGTGTAGGTTCTGAATGGATACCATTTTAATGCTTTCATGGTGTGCCAAGAGCAATAAATCTTCAGAAGTGTTTGTAGTTCACCCATTATTCAAATAATAGTAGCAAAATGGTGTCAGTCGCAGCATTATTTCAATAAATTGGATAAAAGTCTAGGCTTTACAGTAAGCGAAAAAACATCTGGGTATCCAATTTACCATAGCCCAAAGTGTTTCACAATGTTATTTTCCCATCCTGCCTGCTCTATTTATATTCTCTTCTATAATAAGGGACTGGGACTCTATTGAGGAGGTGTAGTTGGGAAAATTAAATGACACACAGATCTCTGAATTTCAGACTAGTAACCATCAAGGTATCCTTCAAATAATGCAGATTCGGAAGGCTTCTACAGCAGAGTAAAGAGACTGCGGTACTGGTAATGTCATAAAAAATGTAAAAATACAAATGATGAAATCCCTCAAAGTGAGTCATCAAATAACCTCTTTAGCAGCGAACGCTCACTAGCACCAAGGGAATAATGCAAGCAGTAGGTTTTCTCTAGCTTAGCATGATTCATCACTGAGATATTAACTTTAAATATATTTTGGAATTGTGGAAATGGTCCCCTATGGTCACAAACAACACACACACACTTACCTGTCCACAATCGCTGAGTTGGCCTTTAAACTGTGCGACTGTTGGTCAGGAAATGGAGATTAATTTTTTCAAGGCCCCATACCTGACATCATGATGTGACCCAAGGCTTCCCCTGCATGGTCTTCAGTGAGTATTCACTCTAGCAGCCAAAACAGCCATCTCCACTCCTCTCCTCTACTACCTCACTCACCCTAGGATGGCCCCACACCTGCACGCAAACAGTGGTTGAGAGTACCGGGCCTGCAAATGGTAGCCAAGTACCATGTTGTTAGTCGCATTGTGAATGGCCATATTGTTAGCCCTTGTGTCATCAGTCACACTGTTTGTGTGAACAGGGGCCTCTGAGTCTGCCCATCATATGCCGCAGAGGCTGGGTCTACAGAACTCTTTTAGACCATTTAGTGCTGCAGTTCCCCCTTCAGCTATGCGATTCCTCCACTAGTGTTTATGCCCTCCCAAAAATGAACCTGCTCATCTCTGAAATGGCACCCAACTATCACATATGCACAGTTTCGTTTTGCTCCTGTTGTCAGTGAGAGGCGTTGAAACAACGATTTCAGGGCGTAGTAATCAGCACTGCACAGTTTCAAAGTCTCAGAGTGATAGATGGACTTGGACTTCTGATGGAGCGCGGCGCTGCTCTACCTGCGAGTGAACAAGCACTGAGCGCAGATGGTGTATTTCTAAATGTCATGTTCCTAGGACACTGCCTAACAATTGCTTAATTAGATGCATACAGTTTTGGTGAACAGGGTTCATTGAATGACACTATCAATAATTCTCTATTTGACCATGAAAGAAGTATATTGCTTCAGATGCTGTCAGAAACAACGGTGAGAGTAATTAAAAGAAAACAAGAGCATTAAAGCAGCTTTTGGTTAAATAATCCAATCTAAGAGAGACTGTCTTCAGGGAGAGATGATCACTTCTATTAAATGTCATTCAAGTGTGATGGGCAGCCCAGTTCCACCCTAAACGACAACAGCCACATCACCCGAGCCAGACCAATCTCTGCTCATGACCACATCTATTCTGAAGCAATTCTTACCCACAGAGAGTACCCCCGCCCATGTAGGCCCAAGCAGGAAGTCCATCTTATGACTGACTGCGTGGCTTAGAACAACAGTCAACGAGCCCAATATCTTAAATACCGTCAAGTAGCTTTAATGTTGCTTTACTTTTCACCCAATGTCATTCTTTATAGAAACATTCGAACTTGTGTTGAAAGCCCACTGCTTAATTTGAGCCAGTGGTTGCCTGTGGGCTACTCATTTTTAGGGACTAGCACTTATTTTTCCTTATCAGATACTGACTGAAAGCAAGAGAGGGAAAAACACCCAAACGGGAAAGAAGGAGGAAGAGAAAGATGGAAAAACCATCACAAAGAAAGAAAGAATGGACCGGCAAGAGTGAAATAAAGGGGCAGACACTGTCTGGTAGTGGATTTAAGAGGCCTGGGGTCAATTTAGACTATGCAGGATTTGTATTAGGTGCACCTACATTTAATAGTGCCTGACGCAGGCTTCTGATTAGAGCTTTGTGCCAAGGCACTCATTCTTTTAAACAAATTAAGCACTATGAAATCCGTCTCAGGACAGAAATTTTTCAGGGATGTCCCAGACAGGCCCTCGCCAATGTGACATTACACTATTCCACCTGGCCTACTCAGGACCATCATAGTGACAGTGACGCAACGTTTGATCTATGGATTCGGCATATTGTGCTGGAAGGGCCATCTTCAACCCATGTTTCACATCGTCCATATTATCAAGCAAGAATCATACTTCTCAGTACAACATGTTGTAACACTTCCCTTCTCTTCACTCAGCCACCAACATGCATTAAGAACCCCAGGCACATACATTACTTCAATATTAAACTACAGAACACATCTTGATAGTAAAGTGTTTACAGGTTCAAGAACTGTAGATGACAAGGTAAGATTGCTTGCCTTTGGGACCGTAGGAAGATATCGATTCAAGAGAAATGAAACATGATTAAACTATTATTGGGTGGCTATAGAAAATGGAGTTTATTGGAATAAACTCGGTAAAAATGTGCTAATTGATCCTGCACAATCTGAAAGTAAGACTGTTGCTGCACTTGCACCATGAAAGTAGACTGCTTTACTCTAGGCTGCCATTTGTTGACTACAACCGAAACTGCAGCTTCCCAATCAGATTAATTAACGTATGGGTGGATATATTGTTATGTTTCTATAAAACGATTGAATTGCTTCTGTAGATGGAGAAAAGTAAATCTTTTTCAAGTTTTTGGTGTACTGCTTTGCCATCTGCTATGACATTTTATAATCAACTGCATTATGTTTAACCTTGCACCAAAACAAAACCAAGACCAAACCCGCAAATAATTGGAATGAACAGCAAACACATTATAATGTCTGTACTAGAAGTATGAGATCATTATTTTGATTTAATTGATGTCTGGTCAAACTCGGTAAAGGGGGAAAGCCCATACGAAAAGGGAAATTAAATAAATAAATAGAAGTGGTGGTAGAGTAGATATCTGACTTATTGATTCCATTTGGCAGGGAATAAAGGGCCACAACCAATTTATTTGAGGTCATTTGCCTTTGGAGACCTGGGGTCCATCTTACTATGGCTTTGCAGACTGGGCCAAGTGCACACTGTCTGCACTTGAGCCTCAGGGAAGTGAGGGCGAGTAGTCACAGGCTTCTCACATAGGTAGTTTGGGGGCAGAGACGCAGAACAGTTAATCAACAGACGTAATAATTCCCTCTTCAATCAGTGCTTGTTTTATGAAAAAGAAGAGTACTTGTCACAGCAAAATAAAATGCTACACACGTTAATGGGGTTCTGATACAAGGCTCATTGGTGCCCCACACTGTCTATAGTGGACTAACCAATTCCTCTGGTGCTGCCAATATCTACAGTGTAGTGACACAGATAAAAGGTCCCAGGCAATATTAAGGCTTGTACAAACTCACTATCATACAGGGTACTACATAGGTCCGTTTGTTCAGATTTTGAGCAAATGAGCAAAAGAGTTCACACTGGAAATCATTATTTTCCTAATGACAGTCTTATCTTACAAGTTCAAGATACAATTTCACAGAATTTTGATCTCAGGCCCTGTGTAACCTGTTCACTGGGATGCAGCTCAGTGCAAATGCTGGTGGTGCACTCTTCACAGTCACACTTTGCACTCTCAGTGTCTTCGTCAGTGGGAGTTGGACCATGGACCACATTCCCGCTTCTCACTGGGCCTCTGGGAACAAGCAGCATCGCTGGCCTAGTCAGGGGATTCTCATCTTCGGTACCGTGTCGCCAATCACGTCCTCCATTATGGTGCCATCATTGATTCTTGATAGATTGACCAAATGTGCCAGCACACGTCCCTCCAGTCACATTGCAGATGCTGAGGACAGCATAGTGTTGCTCGGGTTTGCAGATACTTCCCGCAGTTCTCCAGATGAACCAAGTAGAGAGGTCAGGTGGTCCTTCACATCCTGAGTAAGTGATATTGGCTCCTTGAGCAAGTTAGCTTCTTCTGAGTGCTCCACTCACTGGGAACATGGCTGGGCTTCTCCTACTGGACAATCTGTCCGCCTACAGGTAAGTGTCATCTCTTTTTACTTATAGTGATTTAGAGGATGTCATTAAAACCATCACTCTATAATTATTTATTAAATGAGCATTTTTATATGGTATTGTCATGAAGTAAATATTAAAAGGGCTAAATACTGCTCGTAATCTGCCTTTCTGCAGTGTGCAGCACACTTCCTAACATCCTGAACATTTTCTAACTTGAATAGAATTACAGGAGCAAAGAGAAATCCCGAAAATGTATCTTCATGTTCCAGCAGTTCTCAGAAGAGTTTGGGAATATATCCATCTCAAAAAATGTTGACACGTATATTGATTTGATCAGGAGGAACCTCTACAAATGTGTCTCATTATCCGTCTATGTAGCCTTATCCCCAGGCTGTAAATTAGCCTACAACCTTAACTTTGTATGTAACAAGAGTCCTCGTTCTTCCAGCCAGCATGTCCAGGATTCCTTGTATTTCATTAATCCATGCTCAGCTTCGTGACAGATCTGGTCAGACTTCCGTAGATACGGGGTCGTTCATGTTCTTAGGAATGAAGGAATACAATGCGAAATCTTGCCTTGAATTTATGTGCAACCACTCTGTAGAAAGTCACCCGGTGTTCATAAAAAACACCTGTGTCATGGGCTGTGCATGTTAGGAGCAACTTCTGATGTAATATATGAAGTTTGCCCTTGGATGCTGGAAGGCCTTGGGATCTGGGCCCTTAAGTTGATGCCTCTTCCTGCTCATTAGCCAGCCAGTGTTCACAGACAAATGTGAACTCTCTCAAGCACGGTAGATGAGAAGGAAATATTTCTGTTTACAAACTCTAGAGCGTGGTGCTTTTTCTACTATGATATGTGTAAGCAGTCACTAAACAGACATGGAATTACTTTTCTGAATTCTTTTTCTAAATCTGACTAATAGATAAATTGACAATTATTTATGATATGTTCGATTTGCACCGATCCCATGGGGCCTGCCCTACTGTGAGACTGAAATCCCTGAAAGAGGGATATTTCATGTATTCACCTATGCCAGCTGCCATGCTCCAGGTCATTGGATGGCCGTTCTTCTACAGCGCCTGCCACAAACCTTTTCTGCTGCTACTGGGCTAAAGTTCTCCAGTGCTATTGTGGTGGTGGTGGTTACTGGTGGTGGTGTTAGGTGTGTTCCAGTCGGGAGAGGGATGAATAGGGAAAGTAAATCAATTCAACTTGACTAAAACTTTGTGTTTTCTATAGTCACTCGTGTTAAAGGTGGTTTCCCCAAGGGAAGGTTCTTGGACCAAATCTCAGTCAAGCATCACCCACGCATAGGTGATCATCCAAAATGGCAGCGGCACCGTAAAAGGAGGCATGTTCGTAGTAGAGTATGAAATGGAATGAGAATGATGACTATAAGACAAGTTTGCTATTGACATGGATTACCATTGACCGCCAAGATTAGGTGATAGAGAAAATGTTAACTGAAAATGTTAATACATTTGATTAGTTCTATGGTATTGTAACTTAGTTGTCTTTACTGTGCATTGCTTCTGGCTCTGTAGCACTTGCGCCTATTTTGCATAGTTTGGGACGGTGTCACTCTTTTGTTGGGTACTTTTTATATTTCCTGCCTGGTGAATGTGCCTGTATTTTATACGTGTTATGTTGTCTTTTGCTTTTAGCCTGGATATTAAATATGTTACCAGAGTTTGGTGATGATTTGTGTGCAAATTATGCATGCAATCGATCTTACCTCACATCAGTTTGACGCTTTCTAATGTACTTAGGATTTTGACATATTTTCTTTTGCATGGACTGGGACCTTCATCTTTCACATTTTCCTCTTCTATTTGATATAAATAATGCTTGTAGTATTGCGCCTTGCATATTTCTTGTATGGAGAAAAAGGTATCATGTACATTTGTGTCAAGACAAATCATCCACATGTTTGGTTTTAATGTCATCCGTTCTTGCCTGCTTTTCCCTTCTGTTGAAAGCCTTAACTTTCTTATGTCCCTTGTCAATGCAAAGGTGTTTTTTTCATGTGGGGCCAACTCAAATATATCTTATTCCTTTTCTCCATCTCCAAAACTTCCAACAATCAGTGTGCTTTAAGTAAATGTACCTAAAATATCCCAAAAACGGTCTTGTTGCATATCGTTTGGTCACGGTTGAGCATGAAACCGAATACGTTTATCCCTCATATGGTGTTGATGGGAATTTGGTTGGCTTCATTCATATACTTGTGTATATCGTCTGCTCTTTCGTCATTCATTGTATACGTATAATGTCTTGTTCAAACATTTGTATATGTATGTTATCTCAATTATCAGAATCTTTATCTGTGTCCAAACTGTACCTTACAAAAAATATGTGTATCACTTTTAACATATGTGTTTGTAAATGTGCTTTATTGTGTCCCCTGTGTGTATCTTTTATGTGTTAGTAGAAATTAGATATGTATTCTAGATGTATGTTTGCTATGTTTTATAAACGTTGGCTAATGCACATTTTCTATATTTAATTGCTGTTAATTGTGTCCTTTCTTTTTTAAGCCTTATGTGTGTTTTCTGTTTGTATCATATAACCTGATTTATGTATCCAATTTACTACATGAGGAGTTTCATTAGTGCATTGATGGTATATTTAATCTTTGTGTATGTGTCACAGGTTTATTCAAAACCAGTTTTATGTTCTTTCTTACTTTGAGTTGAACAGCAGGATGTCATTTCAGTATCAAAAGATTAAGGGTCTGATTTAGATGTTGACATTGGTGGAGAGGGAATCCCTTTGAAACAGAGATGGAGTTCCCTCCCTGCCAACATTATGGTCCACCCAACCAGTTTAGAATCAGCCGGACCATAGGTTTGACGACGGCAGAGACTACTCCATCTTCCCCGTGGTCATACCTTTCTAATGACCTGATGGAGTAAGGGCTGTTGGAGGTTTGCCTGTATGCCTACCCACCTAATTTAGGTGGAAGACATACTGCCAATTGTCAAAGCCCGTAACAACCAGGAGAAACCTGGTAGTAAAGGGCATTGAAAAGTGCTCAATGCCCCCCTTACCTTGGGTGGAAACTCCCATGGCAAAGGGGGCATTGTTTGGGTTTTTTTCTTCATAAAGTAAATTCCAATTTAGGATTTTCTTTTTGAAAATGCAATAAACATTGTAAGTTTGCCGGACTGTTTAGTCATGTTAACGGAGACATCTGTCAAACTCATAATGCATTGACAGGAACTGCCCTGACGACGGTTCTTGCAAATGCTAGAAATGGCCACAGGCCCAGCGAACATTTCTAAATTTGGCAGGGGCACCTCCGTCATGGTTACTGAATAATTTACTCTGTTGCCCAGGCAGAGAAATGGGCCACCCGTCAACATTTAAATCAGGCCCTAACTATGGTTGCCCTTCTGTGATTGAAATTATAGATGCATGCCTTTATCTTCCTAAGAACTGTTACACCAAGAACTATTTGTATGAAAATGTTCTCCCTGTGTTAATGACACAAAATATAATTTGGGAAGCCTTATTGGTTCTTGAATTTATTACATTTTGCTCAACTGCTCAAACTCAAAGAGGCCAAACAAACTCCAATTCAAACTCAGACAGGCAAAGAAACTGGGGAACTTAAGTAGATGTTTTGCCGAGTAGTGCCAGATATCCAAGCAGACTAACATGGCACCACTAATCTCTTTTTCTTCAGGCAATGCCAAGATGCCACTGAGATTGATCTCTTCCTCAGAAAGTACGTCATAGCTAAAGAAACTGAAACCACCAACTTTATTGTCTTTCTCAGGCAGTATAAAATGACTAAAGATGCTAGGTATGCTGTGAATCTCTTCCCACCCCCACACATGGTGAAGTTACTAGAGAGTCGTCTGTATTTTCATCAGGCAGAAAAAAGGCCAGGAGAGGCAGGAAGGGGTCAAAATTGATCTCTGGTGAACAGTGAGACTGGGTTACTAAGCCTAATCTCTCCCTTAGACAGAATGGCATTGAGGTATCTGCGCCTGGCTTCAAAGCATCTACAACATCAAAACTGACCTCTTCCACACACCATGGCATAGCCAGAGAGATGTAGGGGGCCAATTATTCATCCTTCAGTATACAAATGTCCTGTGGTCAGAAAACTGATTGGACAGTAATTTGAGGCAAATATGGTCATACCATAATCCACACTGGCGGGATAGAATTTGAGTGCAGCATGAGGGGAGAGAGATGACCACACCAGCACTTAGATTCATGAAAATGCTTTCTTCCTGCACAGTCTTCAGATAGTTTAGAAAAGTGTGTGTCTCTGCCAAAGACCTGGAAAAAAGAAGAACATTGTGGACTCCTAAGAAAGTGAAGTTAAACCGCTGCCAGGGAGACTGTGTTAAAGGTGCCAAGAAACGTCAGGTGATTGTGCCTGGAAATCAGCAAAAATACATGGATCATTGTCATAAAAGTACTGAGAACGGTCAGATTCCAAGAACTGCATGTTTGAAGTAACCTATCCATGTAGCTTTTAGCATGCATGCATCACAGACAAGGCTCAGGATTAGGGGGTCAATTATGTTATCTAGAGCTGGGCGGCTGGCAAAAATTGGGTGTTCGTCATCTGCCCAGCTTTTGGTTTCACTGTTTCACTTAATTATGTGTCAAGTGCCTGGTTTTCTACAGCAAAACCACAGCTGTTTTGGCCGTCAGAAAGGTCCGAACCGGCACCAGTCCATGAGATAACATTAGAAGGTCTGTCCTATTTACAGTGTGCCTTCAAATGTCCTACCCACCCTGTTTTTCCTGTCTAGGATCACCATGTAAAATATGTAATGGCCAGCCCGGAAAAAAACAAAAAATGCCCCCCCATCTGGTGGGAGATGACTACCAGCACCTTACGGTCATATACACTACATTTTCCAAAATAAAAATATGACATGTTAATTATTCATATCATTTTCCTCTGTCTTTTTGTGCTCCCTCCTACTTTGTTTCTTTTTGGGCCCGAATTCGGATTAGCAAAAATGTTCAAGTCAGCCCCTCACTGCAGCGAGTCATGACTAGAATGAGGCATTTCATGGTTGGGTCATAGCAGCTCATCCACCTAGGCAACCCGCCTAGTCTACAATCACTCAGAAAATACCAGATTGGTAGAATGGCCGGCCCTGAACTGCCAGGTCCTAAGCGTATTAATCCACTTGGATTTGTCCTTCATACCAATTCCTCCTGCTCCCCAACCCTGAAGGAATGTATTGATCCATCCTGCCTCTTCAGGCTAGAGCAGCGGTGGTGAGGACAGTACACCATATGTAAATTGTAAACACACTTTCATTGTGGTTTGCCTTTTTTAGGTCTGGTGTTAGCCAAGACCTTTTGATTTTACCAGCATTATGTTTATAATATACTTACCTAAGAGGGCCTTCAGCTACCTTTCTTCACCTATTGGTTTTTTTTTATTCACATTTTCTTCTGCCTACTACAACATAAAGCATGGGGCAGTGGGTCAGCCTACTTCAGTCACTGGCTAACTTCATTTTGAGTGACTGCATTTAGCCCTTTCACAAGGACCACATCAACTCGCGTGGTAGTTCTCTTCAGTGCCATTTTTTAGGTCGAGCATTCAAGGCCTCTTGTATATACTTTAGTATATACTTATATGTGTAAATACTTTGTGGGCTCTGGAGATCATCCCTAGGACTTGTGTGCTTTCGCTTAGGGACTTTTTTTTCTGTTCTACTGCCTCTATTTAACTGTCTTGATAGGAAACGACCAGCAGAGGTCAGTAAAATACCAGAATCACTTTAGCATTCTCTAGATTCCAGTTCATAGAAATTGTCTTCCATGAGCACCCGTAGACAATAATATTTTTCAAATCTTGTATTTTCAGTGATATGACCACCAAAGGCCCTGATTTTATATTAAAAACAGAGTTTTGGACTGTACCATTTTCCGCTGAAAGGCAATATTTCTCTCCATGTGTTCCCATACCTGGGGTGTCACACAGTTTGGTGCTTACTTTCCCTCCATGTTAAAGAACAGTAGATGTTTCAGCACCCAGGCTAATGTGCTGCATAGCTAAATACATGTAAGGTTCCAAAGGCAAGACTGTTTGCATTGCAAGTGCTTGTTAGTCTTTATTATTACTTTGGTGTTGGCTTTGTAGAGCCTGATGTGATAGCAGAGTGCTTTCTACCTGATGTGAGCACAGGACACATTCCAGCTTAATCATTTCCTTTCTCCTGCCAGGGCTGTTGTAAATTCCTTTTGAAGTGGCCTTTGTTTATCTGACTGCTCCTTTTTCACACCATACCAGCAGCTCACATGAACTCCCAATATAAGCTTCAGAGGTTGCTCCTTCTATAACAACCCTGCCCATCTTTCTTTCTTTCCTTTTTCTTTCTTTCGTTCTTTTTCCCTTTCTTTCTTTCTTTCTTTTTCCCTTTCTTTCTTTCTTGCTTTCTTTCTGTCTTTCTTTTTTCCACTCTTTATTGCTTTTCTTTTTTCTTTCTTCGTTCTTTCTCATTTTCCTTTCTCTTTCTTTCTTCCTTTTTCTTTCTTTCTTTTGTTCATTTTTCTCTTATATGTTTCTGCTTTCTTTTTCTTTTTCTTGCCTTCCTCTTTCCTTCTTTACTTTCTCTTTCCTGCCTAATTCTTTCTTTCTTTCTTTCTTTCTTTCTTTCTTTCCTTCCTGTCCTTTCCTTTCCCATAAGGGAAAGGCTGACATCCAATTGGTCGACTGATTGGTTTTTGTAACTGTGTGTTAGCCAAGACCTTTTGGTTTTACTAAAACGTGTGTGTATAACCTAGTTACTTATAGGGGTTTTGAGCCACATTTCACCCATTAGTCTGTGGTTCTGTCATTCACATTTTTCTTCCCCCCACACCAGCATGCTTTAAGAGTTAATGTGTCAACCCACTTCAGCCATTGGCTGGCTTCACTATGAGTTACGGGATGCTACCCTTTCATAAGAACCACATCCACACACAAAGTAGTTCCCTTCAGTGCCAGGGAGTACTATAGCAATATGTGCTTTTTTAAGGCCAAAACAAAATTTTTGTCTTTAGACAATGTATTTCTTAGATTGATGAGGGTATACAAAAATCATGACAAAACAAAAAAAGAATTGTCAAAAGGCTGGCGGACAATACAAGGTCTATTAGCTTTGTCAATGCTTGTTACTGCTTTATTGTGGTTGTTATCACATGCCTCTCAGTAAGGTGAAACATGGGGGTGCGTGGGATACAGTGCTTGACACTGCTCTGCAGCACCATGCAGCAAAGGCTTCCTACTGTCACTCCTACCGACACATAATTCACACCACTGAAATCACTGCAGAGAGAGAGAAGAAAGCATTCACTTTGAAACCAGTCAAACTGAATATAATTTATTTTTTTACGTATTTTAAGACAAAAGCTTAGTAAAGAGCACAGTCAGTTTCACGGAGAGCATGCACACCACACCTATGATGTGGTATCATGTCTCTACCTGGCAGAACAACAGCCACTGGCACTTCTGAGATGATGGTGCCCCTATAGAGAGCATTGTGGACTCCAAGGAAAGAGGGCCTTCCAGGTGAGATGGTGCAAGTACAGCAACCAGTCAAGCCGCTCCTTACTTTCCTTATGCTATCTGCCCTCTCACACCAAACAGCCTACACAGCAAACAATGCACCAAATGCCCCAACAATAAATTGTGCAACAAAACCCCCATAAAGTGGGATACTAGGGTAAAATTACCATAGAATTATGCGTGAATGAATAGATAACACAAATGGATAAGAGAAAATGACAGTCTGTTGGATGTTGCTGTTCATATGTAGATGTGTATGTATGTGTTTTTGGATAGCGCAAACCTAGTCAAAAGGTACCAGAGGACTGTACATGTTCGAAGGCGGGGATACAGTCCTTTGATATCTCTAGGTGGGATTGTAGACTATTTAGCATATCTCAATGTAGTAATCTTTAAAGTGGTGTATCTTCAGCACTTTCTTAAAATGAAAGTGGTTTTAAGGCCAGTCCTGATGGATTTGGGAGTGTAGTTCCAAACTCTGGGTGACTTTATGGAAATGGCTTGCTGTCTTTTTTTTTCTTTTTAAAATGTTTTTGTTGCCAGTCTGCCGGTGGCCCAGAGCCACTAGAGATGGTGAACCAGATAGTCTGGATGCCAGTCATGATGGCTTTGTAGATGAGGCAGCCAGCTGTGGAGGTGGTCGGCGATCAATGCATTTCATCCCATATGAGAGAGGGTGGATGCCCTCAAGTGAATCTAAGCAGAGAGTTGAGATATCACATTTGTTTCAGTGGGAGGTTGGGGGCAGTGCAAGCTGTACAGCCTACAAAGACCATTATTGTCTGGTCATGGATGATATGCCCATGCTACAAGAAGCTACAGCCGCGTCTTCGGATGAGGGTTTGAGGCTGTCTAGACGGTAAGACATTGAAAAGTGACATGATGGTCAGGCCAAATGTTCAGCTGTGTGCAAGTCTGGCCTTGTTTGAAAACCCCTAATTGGGCATTGTGTATCTTGATGTGCAGGGTCGCATGCTCGGTGTCGAGAAAGGAGGGCTTAGCTTTGCTGATATGTGGAAGTAATGTAAAGTTTCCTTAGTTTTATTAGAGCGAATAAAATTAGAAGTCAGCCAGCTGGTGCTCTGTCATGGCAGGCGCATCCTTATGCCCCATAACAAGCTCGTAATAGGCGGGAAAATGGTCCGTCTCTCCCTCAAGCCTCTTGTTTCTTTCCTCAGGTTCCAGTAAATGGATGGAACAGATGGCCATTACTGCTGCTAATGTGTCTGGGCAGATGGGTGCTGTAAATCATGCACAAAGGGCTGGGTCCTGCAAGTAATGGATAAACACGTCAAGCAAAATTTGAAAACAGCACGAGTGGCAGTGGGTTCGCAAAACCCCTGAAAACCTCAAAAATTGGTCACTAAAGGAGCATGTGAGGAAGAGGTTGAAGCCTAGAAGCCCCGTTACATTGCATATTCATATCCCACTGCCTACGTGTGCATGTTCCAGGGCTTACCTCATTACCACAGAGCAGAATGTCAATTTAAATTAAAAGACCCTTAATCCTTCCTGTGCCGACAGTGCTAAGTGCTAAACTGCATTACCAGTTTAACGTGTTGTAACATTTGTGAGTAGCTTTACACCCCTGTTCGATGCTTATCACATAAAAGTCTTGATTTACTCAGTTGTAGATATCTGTTTATTATTATATTTTGTACAAAAATACGTTTTGGCACACTTTCTATCTTTTTATTTACTGCTCCAAGATGGGCTTACGTGGTCTTGGGACGGTGAATAAAAATAAAAACAAAATGACCTGTGCATCTTGAATGAATGGTTTACTGTTCAGCTAATTAAAAATTACAATTTGGAATAGAAGCATAAAGTTAAAACCATAGTAAAATCCATTAATCCTTGTGATTTTTACATCAAGCCCAATGACCATATCCGCATCTATGGCAATCAACATGAGCTGTTTCAGCCTGGTACTGCTTCCAGTGTGGATAATTGCCCCCCCTCCCCACACTCCTAGTATAGTATTGTTGGCGGTAAAAAAGGCGCTCCAGGTTAAAATGCCTGAGCATCGTAATGTAAACATGAAAGGCACAGATAAGCCAAAAAAAACGTAAACTTGAGGCTCACTAATGTAAAGTGCTTAGTGCATTAACCAGTTGCAAAGTGCAAAAGAGGCTATGCCCGTTTTACTGTCCTACCTTAGTTTTGTTGGAGGCAAAATAATGTACCGGGTTAAAATGCAGGAGCATCGAAATATCAACATGAACTATGCAAATTAGCCAAATAAATATAAACTTTGAGGCTTGCTAAGTTAAAGTGCTTAGTGCGTTAAGAGAATACAAAGTGCTAAAGCAGCTATACCCCTCTCATCAGTTATGTACACCGTAGAGAGCAACTTAACATCGTTCTTGTAAACCAATTCCCCAATAGACCACTCAAGCTGGCTCAGTTGTGATGTTACCTCGGAACTGTTGGGTACCACCCCTGTCTAACTCAAGGGGCAAAGACATAAACTGTGCTGAATAGCCACTTAAACTGTAGACTGTATAGCACAAAGAGTTAGGGTACTTGAGGGGGGGGGGTCAAAGTGCGTAGTGCAGTGGAGTTTGTATCCTGTTACTGCAGGTTTTGCATATCCAGTTTCTTACTGCCAATGACATGTATTTCAAGAATTTCCCACTAAGTACAAGGTCTTCTCCTTGAAGGCAGGTTATTACTGCCTGTTGACCCGTGCGTAATCCTTTCCTTCTGAAATGGAGCTTCATTCGTCTTTTCCTCTCTTCCATCAAGGCAGGGCATATGCAAACGATATGGTTAATGTTCTCCTTTGCATATTGGCATAGCCGGCATGAAGTCACAGTGGTTTGTCTCAACCAGGCAGAGGAGTTACATAAGGTGTTAAAACTGCGGAGTCAATAACTCAGCAGCCTGAGCTTTGCCCTCAGCCCAAACAGTTCTCCTAGGTATGGTTGTGGCCTCAGTAAACCGTATGTGCCATTATCATCCAAGCATGAGATCTTCTAGCTGATAGAACTTTGTCTGTCAGAGAGGAAGACTTCTTGACTCCTGAATGAATTGCTTTGTGAAAAGCAGCGTGACTGAGAGTTAGAGCCCAGAGTGGCTCAGTCTGCAATATTTTTATTGCCAGATTCATACAATCATGTGCCTTGGAATTGCCTGGGTCAGATATTGCCCTCCATAAAAACGTTGTCTAGTGTCACTCCCTGTTTTTTTTTGGTTTGTAACAGGATTGGTAGGGACCAAAACGAGACAGGTTCTGCCTCCGTAACCCAAAACTCTAATCTTATTTGAGATGGAGAAGTAGTTCGTGGGAGGCAGAACCCCCGCCGATAAATACCAGAAATTGTACTGTCGATTACTCTATCCGCTCTTCTCCTGAGAGCTTCTGCTCCATACGCTACGGCGGAGGCAAGCTTTGTGGCCATAACTTGCAGCAATGGTTGTAGAGACAGACTTTTTAATGTAGGCCTTAGGGAGCAAAAGGCAGCCATTAGAGTGTTACTCTTTCTTCTTCTTATTGAGAGTCTGTGTGTTGTGAAAGAGCCTCTTGAATCAAAAGTGACCCCCAAGTACTTGTACTCTAGAACCGGTTCCAGGGCTGAGCCTTCCAGATGTAATGTTGGTGTTGGGCTTCTTCTTGTGCTGACTAGCATTGATTTTGTTTTTTTCAGGTTGACTGAAAGCCTATGCTCTGTCGCATACATTGCTGTGGCATTTATTAGTCTCTGCAAACCATCCTTCTTATGGCTGAACAATACTAGTTCATTGGCGTACAACATATGACAAGTGCTAAAGCCTGACAATCTAGGGGAATGCGAATAAACTATATTGAGAATTGTAGTAATTTCTTCTAGGTACAGATTAAAAAGGAACGGGGCAAGGACACAACCTTGATTCAAGCTGTTGCTGGTATATATTTTCCTTGAAACAGTTGTTCCAGATCCCAGTCTAACCCTTGTCCAGCTGTTGGTATATAATAGTTGGATGGCTTTAAGGAGCGCCGGAGAAATTCCCCAATTGAGAAGTATACACCAGAGAGTGTTTCGCTGTACAGCATTGAAAGCAGAGTGATAGTCCACGAAACAAAGGTATAGGTTTTGGGAGTAGAATTTTGCTTTGTTGATTAATAAACTAAGCATTAGGATGTTTGTGATTGTTCCTGTGTCTTTAATAAACCCAGTTTGATTCACCAGGACTAGTGCATATTCCTCTGCCCACTCGTTTAACTCAGTCACCAAGATTTAGCATTGTGATATGTGCGCCCAAGCGTGGTGATACATGCCTGCACATGCCTGGTAGCACTAGGGTCACCGAGCGTCATGATGCCTATGCCCATATGCGTAATGATGCATGCGCATATGCATTACTGTGCCTTTTTAAACTTTTTTCTGCCAGTGTTATTCATCATTAATCATTTGTTTTTGATAATTCTGAATGGCATCAGCAAAAAAAAAAAAGAAAACGGCAAAGCAAATAGGTCTGCAAAGGAAAGACCTGTTGACTTTGAAAATGCTTGTTGCATAAGAGGCCATTTTGGTGAGTTTGTGAGGCTTTTAAGGCTGAATGGGTGTTGGGCAGCAGGGGGTTGTTTCTGTGAAAGATATGCTGGTTTCCCGAAAGAAGAGCAGTTTGGTCAATACATAATGTTTGAAATGGGTGCAGGAGCTGGGAGAGTTTAGGGAGAGTCGCAGGACATGGTTTGACTGCTCAGGCGGGTGATTATTCAGGTTGCGCCATTTTAGGTAAGTCAACATGTGGAGTTCAAAACTTCCAAGGTATAGGCTGAGGGATTATCTAGAAGTCCGATATGAACAGGACGTGGACCACTGGGCTGGTCTCAAAGGCTCAGGGTGACGAGTTTACAGGTTTTTGTAATTTACTTAGAGTTTTATAGTGCTGAAACAGGTTCTAATTGTCGTGTTTTATCTGGGATGAGTGGAGCATGAGATTGAAAAGGAGAACTACAGAACTAGCTTGATGGAGATAATGGAGGTGTTGAAGTGTGTGTAGTGAGTGAGGAGAGCTTTTGCTGGTGGTATCTTCATTTCTAGACCAGTAATTAGGAATGTTTCACCAGGAAACATCTATTTGGAGGTCACCCATCTCTGAATGGTGATTGGACTTAACACTTCCTGTCTTTGGTGCTTGCCATGTGCAGCCAGACAGAGCTTAAAATAATTTGCAGAACAGAGCTTAATTTAATTTGCAGGCTAGGTGATTTAGAGGACGTGAACCTGTACAAGGACCAAGAGAAGGTAATTATAGGTTGTAGCTATGAAAGAAAGTATGAAAGAGATTGGGGAACCCTGCAGGAAAGGGCAGGGCTTTGAAACAAGGAGGCCATGTGACAGACATATATTGTCATGAACGATCTGAGTTGTGATAAATGTAGTAAAAACGTCCAAGAGCACAGGGGCTTCTCTTCTTTGTTTGTCAGTGCTGAGTAATTCATGAGGGCCATGGGTTGCATCGCCAAATTAGTGTTTAGGGGGTAGAATCCAGATTGTTAATTGTTGAGCACGTTGCAAAGAATGAAGTGGTGTATGCTATTCCTTGATGCTTGCTAGTTCTCAGGACAGAATGTTCGATGCTATGAAGACATTGTTAGGGTACAAAGGGACAAGGGTAGATTTGTTTTAAGGCTGTGATTTAGGGTGGCTTTTATAAACTGAGATGGGAGGGTACCTTGCAGGTTCACGGTCATTGAATTCCCCCACTTTTTAGCACCAGGATGCTCTTTTGAGTAGCCGTGCACTGTAGAAGAACCCCCTCATTCATTCATCCATTCATTCATTCAAAGAGGTCTGAGGGAGGTATTGGTGCCTCCAAGGCCTCCACTCTTCACTTCGTGTCCTAGATCTTCAATTCCAGCTGTATGAGCTGTGGTAACTTCTGTAGTTCTGGGATAGTGACTCCCCAAAGTGCAGTTGTTGATTGCTGGCTCTCGTGCACACTTTGTGCTTCTGATAAACAGCTTACCAGGCAGTCATCTGTCATCTGTCATCTTAATTCCCAAGACACAGATTATCCTGGTTGTCCATCTCAAACTGCCATTCACTCCATAATAGTCAAGAGTCCCTCCGGAGGTCCTAAAAATTGTCTTTACTCACTTTCCTGATCTCGCCTTATCCCTTCTCAACAAATCCTTGAGCGGTGGTTGGGTCCCTACCTCCTTCAAGGAGGTGAAAGTGGTCCCTCTACTGAAGAAAGTTGGCGATGACCCATCCAATAAAAAAAATTACCATTTTATTTCTCTGCTTCCCTACTTGGCAAAGGTGCTTGAGGCTCATGTGGCCGACTGCATCTCCTCTTTTGTGGAGTAAACTAACTTCCTTGATCCCCACCAAGCGGGCTTTCGGCCAGCCCATTCCACTGACATGGTTATTCTCTCAGTTGTGGACGATCTAAGCGAGGCAATTGACAGGACACCACCCAGGCTGTGGTGCTTGTTCATGTGGCGGCGCTTGACACTGTCAACCACAACATCTTGGTGGACCGTGTCGAGGCCCCAGGCCTTCATGGCTCTGCGCGGGAATGGATCATCTCTTTTTTGATAGATCAGTCCCAGGTGGGTAGGCTTTCCGCCTTCCAATCCCCTACGGTTAGGTTGACCTGTGGCCTCCCTCAGGATTCTTCTCTATCTCACTACATTTTTAACCTTTACATTTATCCCCTGGTGCATTCCCTGAACCAAATGAAGGTCAAAGTGTATAATTATGCAGATGATTTGCAATTGATCTTCACTATAGACAACTCCCTGGAATGCAAACTCTCTTTTCAAAATACAATGTTATTCATCCGCGATTGGATGAATGACAACCAACTTAAATTGAATTTTGACAAGATGGAGATTGTCATTACCAGAAATAAACATGACCCATGGAGGTCTACACTCTGGCCTGTCACCATAGGTTCCCCCCCTATGCCCAAGAACTCAGTTAAGAAACCTTGGAGTACTAATCGATGCCAAATTGTCTATGAAACCTAAATTAGGGACTGTAATCTCCTCCTGCTTTTTACAGCTCCAAAAAATAAGAAAGGTCAGTAAATTCCTTTCCTTCGAGGCCTTTACTCAGTCTATCTTTGCTTTGGTCACATTGACCTATGCTAATTCCCTCTACTTGGGCCTTCCTAAGTGTCTGACCCGAATCCTCCAACTGGTTCAAAATCAGGCAGCCAGATTACTGTACCAACAACCTCGGAACTGACACATCATCCCCCCTTCTGAGGAAATTGCACTGGCTGCCCGTAAAACAACACTGCATTTTTAAGGCTAACTGACTTATTTTTAAGTCTCTTCAGACTGGTAGTCCTGGTTTTATCTCTGCTCGCATACAGAAATACATCCCCTCTCATAACTTGAGGTCGATGAACTCGAATCTTCTCACCTTTCCTACTTTTAGGAAAAAGACTCTTGGCGGCTCCAGATTCTCTGTACTTGCCCCCCTCATCTGGAACACCCTCCCACCTGAAATCAAGCCTCCCCCTGCTACTCTGTGTTCAGAAAGCTTTTGAAGACCCAGCTGTTCAGGCAAGCATATGTGTAATGGTCAGTCGTGTGCTATGTTTCAGTTACCTTACCGCCATGAAACCGTTTGGTGAACGTGCACTCTAGAAATGCATATACCATAACATAACTGGCTGGTTAGTGCCTTTCACCTTCCTTGGGAACCACTGAATTCATCTGAGTCTGCTGCTTCCCATCACTGCACCATGCAATGCTGCAAAGCAGTGCAGCTCTATAACCCTGGAAGCAGAATCTAGGTTCCAAAACTCCCTTAGCAGCATCAACTTACCATCACCGTGTTAATACAGTCAGCTATGGAGAGAGTGGTGTGTTGGGTGATAGGCAGCCTCTCACATGGGGATTAATAGCACATCACATAGAGAATAATATGTCCTGATGGATTATCTCTCAATGGCTATCTGTAACCACTTGTAGTCACCATTTGACTGCCTTCCATTGTTATGTCCAGATACTCAACAAGTGGTTAATCTGAAGGGGGGTGGAGCAGGCAATCATTATGGTCTGTGTTGCATCTAGAAATGGGTAAACTACAAATGGTTGGTCTTAAATGGGACAATAACCGAGTTTCCGGGAGTAGACACATCTGAACTTAACCACCTTCTTCACATTCAATAAATTCCTAATATTCAATGCCAACCTTCTAAAGAGTAGAGTGGGTGCATTTATAATTTCATTCATATCCCTGTGTTTGTAACCATTTATTATTTAATTATATGTATGTATCTAGATATGTATATTTCTTTGTACAAATAAGTATAATAACTATGGTTTCAAATGTTTATAGGTCACTGCATAGTTTTCATATTTTATTGGATTAAAGGCTTATGGGTTCCTGTTTTATTCATCTCACAATATGTAAATGCTATCATAACTATCATAACTATTTTATCTATAAGTGTCTCACTATTGAAATATTGAGGAAAAGATAAAAATAGAAATAGTTATTTAAAAAAATTAGCTTAAAGGACAGCAACACCTGAAAGTCTGAGTTTCTACAATTCAACTTTAAATCTTTACATATTATCTTCCATATACATGAAAACCCTTTCTATGTAGTTATGTATCTATATATTTATTAATTTACTCCTATTGTAGAAGAAGAAAAACAAATATACATGTATACCCTTTCTATGCAGTTATGTATCTATATATTTATTACTTTACTCCTACTGTACCAGAAGAAAAAAAAGAAAAAACACTTTTGACTCTCTCCAATGTACTCAGCCGCCCGTGCAGGTAAGATCGGTGGGGCGGTGGGGCCGGGTGGGGGATTTCAACAGATGCGGACGAGGGAAAATTAATTATTTATTATTTATTTAATTTTCCCTCGTGGTTATCTGTCCAATCTCCCCCCAACCCGGCCCCACCGCTCTTACCTACACGGGCTGCGGCTGAATGCACTACTCTGTCTCATCCTATACCTCTCTCAATATATCCTCTACCTCCACTCTCTGGCTCATCCCAAACCACATTCTACTTCTATGATCTCCAAAATAAACCTCTCTATCCCTCCCTGGCTCACCGAAATTGATCTCCCAAGCAACCCTTTCTATATTCTTCTCTCAGGTATCCCTCCTTTGACTCATCCCAAACCTAATTTTACAACTATGATTTCCCTAATCCCTTTCTAGAGACTCTTCCCTCTTCCATCTCTCCTTTTACTCATCCCAAGCCTCATCTTACTACTATGATCTCCCAAATAACACTTTCCAGTCTCTTCCCTCTTTTATCTCTCCATTATCCTATTCAGTCCAACTAGCAGACTCGCATGTCCACCGCTCAAATTAACACATATTTCCCTATACTAATCCACTACTAATTCTTTTTGGGTTCCAGAGAAGCGTGCTACGTTCCCAAAAGCACTTCAACACCTCATCAAGCTATATAAATACAATTGCAATTCCACATGCATATTTAGCAAAAATGGGCACATTTTCTCATTTCCTCTGACTATATGTGCACTGTCAGTCCTGACCATTTACTGCTCCAGAGTATCGATGAAGAAGACATCAAGGAGCAGGAAATACCAAGGAGAAGGCAGCATTCTCCCATGGGAACACCAGTAATGACCAGGGAGGGCAGCCAGATCAATGCCTATGGTGATGGTGGATGGGAGGGTTGCATGGAGAATGCTAGAGTGTTGAACTGGGTTGCAGGAGGTAGTGGGCCCTGGGAAAACTGTGGAGGTTCAGGAAACTTTGCCTGGAAACTTGTTGGGCACACAGTTAAAAAACTACATTCAAATTTATTTGTTTTATGATGTGTAGGTAATTAAAATCATTACATTTATAAAAGCACAAAATAATCACATTACTCAGTGAGATCCCTTGTTACGAGGGTGAATAGTACAGATGACCTCCAACAATTGATATGCGTCCAAGAAAAGGCATTGGTTGTCTCTACTGAAGCATTTTGAAAAATATGTGCAGGTCAGAAATGTGTTAATTTAAATAAAACGCATTTAAAGAGACCTTAGAGATTGTGCAATGGGATTAACCTTTAATAAATAGTGAGTTACACTTCATGAGGTTTGTTTAAAATGCAGTTGTTTCCTAGGAACTTTCTATTAAACTCACTTAAAGTGTTATAGAGCTGACCTCCAACAAAAAGTGAGTTACATTTCATGAGTTTTGTTTAACTTGCATTTAGGTCCTAGAAACATTGGATGGTTGACCGTTGGTTGACTCAGCAGAGCCATTAAAAAGTCAGCAACACTCAGTATAGTGCAAAGTTAATTGAAAATGCTGATCCTATAGCTTCTAGTTAAAGTAAGGGAAGATTGGCTGACCATGACTATGGGCTCATGTTAGGTCCGTTAGAGTGTTGTGTGGTTTGGTGAACTAGCCCTTGCTGGTTTCTGTTGGGTGAATGAATGTCAACCAGCGGTCCCTGGATAGATGCTGTTCTATTTTCTGTAACAGCACATATACTCTTATTTGTTTTGCATAGCTCTTTATTAGTTTTCCAATAATTGACATATCCACATACATACAACAGGAGTTATCAGCGTTACAGGCATTGGCAATATACATACACATACATGCTGGTGTCTCTCATCCTGCTGGAGCTAGTATATCACAAAAAACAGATGTACATAAAAGTATTTTCAACATAACCCATTTACACCCATTCTCTAACCCTCAGTTCCCTCTCCGTATAGACCATTGTCATCTTTACCAGCTTTTGCGGTTCACCTGTTAGTACATTGTACTACGTATGTGTATCAACACCTTCCCTGCATCCCCTTTGACGTTTTATGGTTATGTACTGTTCCCTCTAGTCTAGAATGGCTGGGTGCCTGCAAATGTCCCATCTTCTAGTGGGTCCATGCTCATGTATGTCGGCTGTGTTTGGTGTATCATGATCACAGGTGCACATCATCAGACTGGGCTTGTACAGCAAGGAATAGTGTGTCCTATTCATTGGTGGCAGATCCCCTCCTCCTCTGCTTATAAATGGTTGTCAGTACATTTATATCTGCTGTGCTCCATTTAATTAGCTCTCATATCCAGTGTGCCCTCGACGGGCGCTCCGATGCCTTCCAGTGCATAGCTATCACTTGCTTCCCTAGAAGCAGAGCCAAATCTATGAACCTGGATGTGTTTCTGGTCGATTTCAGCATTGGGAAATGACCCAGTAAGCATACAGCCGCAGTATTAGGCAGCGGTCTGTTTTGGTCAGTTATGTCAACAGTGTGAGAATAGTAGTCCAGTAGGGAGCACTGCGTGGGCAGCCCCATACCATGTGGAAAAAATCTGCTGACTCAGTTCGGCATCTAGGACATTCTGATAGGAGCCCTGGGTATATGTTAGCCAGATGTCCCAGGGATAGGTAAGTACAGTGTAAATTATTGAGTTGCGTATATTTAAATTGTGAGTTCTTATTCAACATTTTAGTATACTCCATCATTTTCCCCATTCCTTGTCTGCTATGTCATGACCAAGTGTTTGTTCCCATTTGAGTTTCAGGGGATCCAGTGAAATTGATAAGGTGGGGTCTAGGGTGGGATGCGTGCACGTCACTGCCCTGCTTTGTGTCCCGTGTGTCAGTAATAATGTTGGAACCGCTGAGTGTGGTGCCCTATCACTTCTGTGCACCATAGACCTTGGAGTGTGCCACATATTGCTTCGAAGATTAGTAACTGTCCATTGTGCATTCCAAGTTCTTCTACTAGCACTTCAAATGTGAGTAGTTTGCCATCAACGTAAATGTCACCCAGTGTATTAGTGCCTCTCTGTGTCAGTTGGAGAAAGGGGAGTATGGGGAGTCCACCCCCAATTTCTTATTGCATTTGTCCCAGCAGTCCTTAATGACCCTTACTGCCCTAGGGTAATTGTGTTTCAGTTTAGTTCTATCATAGAGTGGTTTCAGGATGGCCTCTCCCTGTAGTAGATGCTGTAGGTCCTGTCATTCCGGGTCGGTCCCTATCGCTAGGCATCACATCATCAACACTAGCTGAACAGCTATGTAATAAACTTCTGGATTTGGTACTTCCATACTGCCAGCATCTAGGGGTTGCATGTCCTTATCAAGTGCTACAGGTTTACAATGTGTCCCTGATATCAGTTCTAAGAATAAGGACCTCAGCCCCTGAAAGAATGCCTTCAGTAAGGGTAGGGGTGGGGCAATAAAGAAATATAATAGGTGGGGCAGAACTACCTTTTTTATGATAGCCACCCAGCCAAAAGGAGACAGCAGTATTCGGAGCCAGAACGGAAGGGTGACACGTACCCCGCATCACATTTTTCAATGTTACTACCCTTTAGGTCCGATTCGGTATGATATATCTGGATACCCATGTATTTGAAATGGGTTCCCAATGTAGTCAACGTCAATGGCTTTTTCCGTGGGTACATGAAGCACTTCTCCCAATTAACTTTATGTTCCAATGCCTTTCTGAATTTGGTCAGCATCGGTACTAGAATGGATATCAATGGTTTCGGGTCTCTCAGAAATATTAATGCATCATCTGCATAACACGCAGCCGCATAGTGTTTGTCTCTCAAAGGAATTCCCCATTCAGGGCCCCTGGCTCGCAATAAGCAGCCAGTGTCTCCAGATCAAGAAGAAACAAAATTGGGAACAAAGGGCATCCCTGTCGGGTGTCTCATTGCTAAGGCCACCTGTCCGAATAAACTTTACTGACCTTAGCCAGGGGTTGGACGTAGAGTAAGTGTACCCACGTCAAGAAGCCATCTCCGACCCACTATCGCGGACAACGCAGTGAGCAAGTATGACCACAATAGAGTATTAAAGGCCTTTCCAATGTCTAGAGACAGCACAGATGGATTCCCAGGTCCCCAGTCACCCGTTTCATTATGTGAAACAGATGGTGGACATTGATGTGTGTGTTACGCCCTGGGATAAACCCACCTTCATCTGGATGCATTAACGGTGTTAAATAAGGTAGGAGCCTATTTGCAATGATCTTCCCGAATATTTTATATTCTGTGGTCTGCAACGATAGAGGAATGTAGGACCGAACATCTAAAGGGTCTTGACAAGGTTTAGGGGTACTACAATAATAGTTTCTCTTGTGGACTCAGGGAGCAAACCCACTCGCAATGCCTCTGTGTATATTTGGGTGCTAGTTTGGACCGGTATTTGGTGTAGAACTCAGGGGAGGCAGACCATCCACTCTCAGTGCCTTCCCTCTTGCTAATTGGGTTATGGCTGCCTTCACTTCCTGTAATTCTAGGTCTGTCTCCAAAGCCCTAGTCTGTGCAGCAGTGAGTCTCGGTAGCTGGACCCTAGTAAGAAATCAGGAGATGTGAGCACTCTGTGGGATCGCTGCAGTTGAGTAGAGAGTTTTATAGTATTCTGCAAATGCAGTGTTAATGACTTTCTGTGTCGTGACTATGTGAGCCATGTGTAGTCGGATGGCTCCTATGGGTTTCAGTGGAGTCACCGAATGCAATAGCCATGCTCAAGTGGTCTCCTTCCCCATACTATCATATGAGGTATTTTTTATAGTGCAGGCATCGCAAGCGTTCTATCAAGGATTGGTGTGTTTTCGTCAGTTCATGCAACCGTGGTCTGTCGCGCACGTTTTCCACCACTGTCTTTTCTAGATCCCCATGTTTTTGTCTACATCCAATATTTCCGTCACAAGTGTTGTCTTGAACCCATAGGAGGGTTCAAAGCACATCCCCTGTATGACTACTTTGAAGATGTCCCATTCTATGCTAAACTGAGAGGCCGTTCCATCAGTCTCTCTAAAATAGTTGTCAATTGCCTCCCTGATCCTGTCTCTAAATGTGGGTGTCTAATAGTGTGTCTGGCTGTAAACGCCATGTGGGTATTACAGTTGGCGTCCTTCCTAACATTAGTGTCACCAGGAGAGGGCTGTGATCTGAGTCAGCGAGGCATAGATATTCAGAATTATACATACATGGTATCAAAATAGTGGAACACAGTATCCTATCCAGGCGTGTATGAAGGTCATGTACACTTGAGTAGTAGGAGCATTCACTGTTTACGGTGTGAGTTTCACACTATAAATCTGACAACCCCCATCTCGTTCCACCGTCCGAAGTCACAGGCCAGAGGTGTGGTTGGGGCGGATGGTAGATGTGGTAAACAGCAGTCTAAGGGGCAATGTAAGACAAGATTATAGTCACCTCCCATTATGCTATTCATAACAATGGTTCTGGCATGATGAGGGGATAGGGCATCCAGAAACTGCAGCTGGACAGTGTTAGGCACATAAACACTAGCTATCGAGATGTCTGTCCCATCCAGCGTCCCCTCCAGTATTTGCCCTCTGCATCTATCCCAGTCCGGTATGTTAGGAGTAGTACCCCTGGGGTCACCCATATCAGTGGACCTCTCAAATACGCTGAGTACGTAGTCCCATGGATTCATCCTCTCCAGCCCTTCTGCATTTGCACATCTCCTATAATAGGGCTATATGATATGTCAGCGCTACAGGAAAGTGTGTACCTTATGGTGTTTCGCTGGTTGAGCCACACCCTCTCAAATTCTATGTGATTAAGTTATTTTTACATGCCATTGTTGTGTGTCAACATGGGGAGGTTAATGTTGTGCTGATGTCTCTATCCCTCGGGATAAGGGAAGGGGGAATGACTGCCATGGTACACACTTCAGGTCAGAGTTTAGGTTAAGTAGTCGAACATGATTGGACCAACATGCTTGGACCAATTGACAGTAAAAACAAACTTAACGTCAACAATATTAACAGCAACTCAACCATAACTTGCGTACTCTTGCCCGTTGGCATCTCGTGGGGGAGGGGAGGTCTTGTGAACATGCACTATTAAGCTCCTAACCACCATCACAATGTCAGTGCCTGTACACCAGTGCCTTAGTAAAGAACAGCGTGTGTCCAGCAGGACCATCAGTGCAGTCAACATAAGCACTCAACAGGGTTAGATTAAATCAACTGCCACCCGAAGGGTGATCAGGAGGCTGCCCGTCAGTGAGTCCTGGCCATCCAAGAGTGTTGTCTATGTGACTCCTTCCGAGAGCATTGTCTCTGTGACTCCTTGCACATTGCTAGATCTCGATGGAGTAGCCCTCTCCCTCATCATGTGGATGTCCACGATTAAGGATCTTTTGTGGGAGCTGTGAGGGCAAACTCCGTTGGCGTGGCCTAGGCCGGCATACCCATGGCAGTAGAGCAGAGCCGAGAGATGTTGTGGCCCTCTGCCTCTAGCCAGGTTCACACCTCGTCTGGTGTGGAAAAGAAATGTCTAGTTGTTCATTGTGAGTCTCCGCTTTGTAGGGTACAGTAAACCAAAAGGTATATTCAATACTCTCAGCACCTGTTTGGCTGCCTGAAATCCATAACTTCACCTCTCCACCGTGGTTGTGTAATCCAGGAAAATATGTACTTTCTGGCCGTTCAAGTCCTATGAGCTGTGGGCTCGTGCCTGTTACAGAACATCATCTGGATCTCTATAGTTCAGCAACCACAACACCATTGGCATTGGAAGGGCGCCCGGCGGGGGGCCTTGCAGACACTTGATGTGCTCTCTCTGGTGAAAAACGTGGACTGAGTGTTTGTAAGCACCGTTGATAGTAGCCAGTCCTCCATGAACAGTTCAGCTGAGTGGCCCTCCGTTCGTTCCGGTAGGCCTACCACCCTAATCTTATTGCGGCAGTATAGTCCTTCCACGTTGCCTGCCCTTTCATGCAGAGTCTGTATGTATTTTCACAGTTTATTGACCTGGAGCTGTAGTGTGATCACCGTAGGTCTCAGAGTGGCTAGGGTGGATTCTGTTTCCTCCACCATATCTGTAAGTTTCATATGATCTGTGTGCAGCAGTCCTACATCTAGGGCCATTGCGTCTATTTTCTGCTTCAAAGTGGTTCAGGAATCGCGCACAGCCTGCAGAATTGTGTCGAAGCAGTCCACAGTTGCATGTTCCCACTCCGGCCGCTATGCAGATGTCGCAGTCCAGGCACTGCTGTTTCCAGCTCCCACTCCTCGTGAGTAATGTGCTGCAATGATGCCGGTCCCCAGGCGCAGAAACAATGGCAGGCGGGGGTGGGCACAATCCCACACTAGCTCTCCTCTCTGGTTTGTCACCGGGAGCTCTTTGTCCCCAGGGCCTGGGCCAGGGGGGCTAGATGTACCACTTTCTCTGGGAGGCAAAGGTGCCACACGCAGGGCAGTCGCTCATATGCCTCTCAGACTTTTCATGTGGGCCAGCCTCCGCCCGCAAGGTGTAGTCGGAAAGCCAGGCCCCAAAGGGTCATATCAAGTGCTGGCCGGGATGGTCTCGGCCCCCACAGCTTAGGAACAGAAGGTCTCCTTTCTGCTCAGCTCCCTCAGAGCCGAATGACCATGCAGGTGGAGGTGTCCGAGTCTGCATGGCCCGGTGTGCTTTCTGCTCTCTACACTGCCCAGACTGCCGAGAATTTTGAGAGATAGAAGGATGTTTGAAACGCTGCTGCTATTAGACAATCTAAAATCTCTGGGGCAGATTTACAAGTCCCTTGCGCCACTTTTGCGTCACTTTTAACATGGGAAAAATGACGCAAAAGTGGCGCAAGGGGCTTGTAAATAAGCCCCTCTGAGTCTCTCCCCCTCATTATCTCACTTCCATAAGTTAAAGTGGGGATCAATTTTGCACCGATGACCTTTTGTAGGGTCCAAAATGTAGGGCTCTTCAGTGATCTTGACAGCATTACGAAAGAGGTGGTTACGGCACCTCCTTTTGCCTTTATTTGGAGCCCTTGGTGTCTTTAATAACAAATATTTTTACTAATTTTCATTTGAGATGGTTTTATTATTTAAGCTCCAGGTGTTTTATCTTCTTTCCTATCCTAAGCAACGTTATCCTAAGCAACTTTATTTTATATAGGTTGATGTCTACTTTGTTTGCGATGGAGAAAGTGCGTAGTTCATCCAGAAGTCTCTGATGACCTATTCTCGCCTTGTTAAACAATAAGAGATCATCGGAATAGATTAGATTTGAAATCTGTTTACCTCCTAGCTCTGGTGGGTGACCATTCACAGGTCCAGATTTTTTGAAAGGTCTGAGATAAACAAGTTAAAAAGGAGAAGATGCCAAGACACACCTCTACTTTAAGTCAGAGAATGTGCAAACATTTCTGGACAGCTTATTTCATTTACCTAACTTAACGCAAGCCATGTTTTCGGGTACATGGATTGTATTGCTCTGAGTTATTTGGGGGAGGGATGCGCCATTTGGCCAGTTTCTGCCATAAGATGTCTGTTGCCACACTATCGAAGGCAGCCTTAAAATCAACAAAAATGAATTAGTACTGATTTAGTCACAAAGGTGTTTTCCATACAAATGCATAAAGCCTCTAGGTTTGAAAAGGTGCCTGATGCCGAACGGAACCCGGTCTGATTCCATTAGACAATTTTTTGGTCAGTGGCCCAGTTATTAAGATCTTGACTCAGCAAACTGATAAAATACTTGGCCTTGTTGTCCAAGAGGGCTATCAGGCGGTAGTTCCCTGGATTACTTTTTTTTGCCTCTCTTGAAGATGGGGTGTATTATTGAACCCCTGCACATGGCAAAGACATCACCTGTGGTTAGGGCAGCCTTATACAAGGTGCATAATTCTTTTGCCCAGAAATCAGGGCTAGTTTTCAAAAATGCCTGTGGCAGTCCGTTTGGCCCTAGAGCCCATCAGCCTTTGACTTCCTGATCACCTTCAGCGGTTGTTCTTTGGTAAGAGAGAGTGGGATAAATAAGTCTGCGTTACTATTGTGCTCATTCCTTGTTACTCTATGATTGGGTATGTGTAGTGGTCTAGCCCACGTGTACAGCAGACAAAGTAGACATAGCCGAGTTGTAGTAGATGTAGTTTATTCAGTAGTTGCAATATGCTGGAACAGGCCCCACCAGGAGCAGCCTCCTAGCTGCTCAGCCCATCTTCCCTACTGACTCACCCACACACACAGGCACTCAAGCATTCCACTCACACTAACATTCTACGCGGAACACTCACACTGGCTGAGCAGCTAGGTGCAGGATGAAAGGGAACATATTAACATGAACAGAGGATACTACACATCCTCTCCCTTTTACACTGAAAATTAAATATACACAAACTAAAATGAAAACAACTATACACAGTAATGTACAAAAGGTGAAAGCAGTCCATAGACCCAGGGATGCATAATAGAACACAACGCGCGAGGGAAAACAGACAAGCAAAAAGGAGGGAAGAAGGATGAAAGGATAAAAACACACACTAACACCATCCTCCTCCTTTAACAGTGAACAAAGAAAAATGTAAGAAGACCAAGAAGAGCTCACATACAACAAGTGAGCAAAACACACATGACAGAAGAAAAGGGTAAACTTAACCCAGACTAGAATACAATGGGTGGAACAACACCCAGGGAAGTACACCTCACGTGAGGAGACTGTGGCGAAAACACCATACGCCACCCCTCATATGAGGGACACTGTGGGACTAAAACCCCAGTGAAAAAACGATAATTGGGACTGACACCCCAAATGTACAGATTACATCACATGGGACTAACCCCCAAGGACTTGTGCAGCATGGGAATACAGATACAGCACAGTGTGGCATCACAAGAGGACTACTGACATAGGTGGGACAATAACCCCCTATAACTGCGTAAATGGGAAAACACCCCATAACCCCACCACAAGCGGGTTAACCACAAAGGTGTGGAGACTAATGACCAGGAAGTGGGGCTGAAACCCCTCCCAAATGTAAGTAACTGTGAACGTGGGGTCATGGGACTAGAACCCACTCCCATCCCTAGGCAGGGATAAAATATCTGAAAAAGGGGACATGGGGCTGAGAACCCACTCCCATCCCAAGGCAGAAGTGGTCAGCAGGATTACCAATATAACATAAATAAACCCATGTGTATAGGAGCATAAATGTAATGAAGTGCCTAATATTCAAAACCATCCCTCCTGTAAGGGACATGGAACCACCCAAAAGTAAAAAGAAAAACTCCTTTAAACAGTTACCATAAACGTGGTAAAGAGATGTGGGACTAAGACCCACTCCCATCCCCTTGGTCGGGATTCTACATCTGTAAACAAACCTGCGTGAAAGAGAGATGTGGGACTAGGACCCACTCCCATCCCTTAAACAGGGATACATGAACTGTAATGAAAACATGCATGAAACACATCACTGTAAATAAATAAATGTCAGTTGCCTGTTCAAAGAAGACTTTAAGTCCTTACATCCTGTAGAGAAAGACAACAAACTTGTAATTAAAATGGCACTGGAAAGTAATGGCACATGAAGCTTGTGCAAGTATGGTACAATGCTGCAGAGGAGTCTCCCAACGATATGGCAGCAAAGTTCACTGTCCAGAGTCTGAAGAGCAAAACATATTTTAAGAATACCAACTTTCCACAGGATATGGCAGCAAAGTTCAGTGTCCAGAGTCTGAACCAGAGTATTCAAACTCACCACAGTGCGTCGAATCTCACCTTCGTTGCGCTTACTTGTAAAGCGTTGCAGCGAAAACCATGGTCTTGAACTAAAATAACCTTTATTTTTCAAACCTCCATGCGTAGCGAACCAATCCTTAATCTGGGGCTTGAAAATCCAAGTGGAACCGAACCATGAGGGAGAATAGCTGTGAGTACGCCGCGACGCTCGTGATCTTCTCCATAAAAAAAACTTTATTGTAAAGCAATGCGTGGTTGGCAAATCGCAATAAGCGTGGATAGCAATATGGCTTGTGAAGCAAAGCAATACTGTAAGGATGGTGCCAACTGCAAGATGGCGGCACGTACAGGAGACGCAATGCCGAGTGGTTCACGGCGCGCTCCTGCTTCAAAACGTCTTGGTCAAAGTTGAAGACACGCAGAGAAGCAAACGTCACAAGAGTTTCCAGAGCTGTTCCGCGCGACATCACGGACAGGTAAGGTGCTCGTGCACTATTTTAAATTGGAAATCCAGCTCAACTGCCATATTTTAGAGGCCTCAATGTGCGAACAGTAACCATGAATTTCAATAGAGATAAAACTTTTCTATCCTTGCAATGACGTTCTCTCTCTTCGGCAGCAGTAAGGGAGACTTGTAATTAACCACTTAATCCAGCCGCAATCAGTAAAAGATGTCGCACACCAAGTCCACATAAAAGAACACCTCTACGCTCACACACCCCATTTCTCACCAGGGGTATCGCTTTCCTCACAACGCAGTACGCTGTAGCCAAAAGCCCAAAAACATGACGCTGGCTCATGTATTGATCACACAGATGCAGCGCTAGTACAGAGGAGCGCTAATGAATATAAAAAAAATTGTCATTCATCCAAACCCAAAGCAAGGAAGACTTGAACTGTATAGAGTGATGAATGATGAATTTGAAGAAGTCTTATGTAAAACAGAAGCAGCTTACTTCGTACTTGAGACAGAAACACTGGCAGCCACAGATTACCTTATTCCATGTGGTACGGTAGGCGTTTTTGATGTACTGCAGACATTTGTAGTGGCATAGTTTCTTCTCCAAGGTGTAAGCATGCTTGTGACCGTTTTACTGGAGTTGTAGATGACTTGATGAAGGTACAGCACACCTTGACTGGGCTGTCCGGTGTGTTGGACACTGGTGGGGCTGCGAGCGTGCTTGACATGTTTCTTGCTTGACTGGTTTCTTTTCCTTGAGTTTCTTTAAACTTGTTGCTCTTCATCTGTAAACGCGATGGGTTCTTAGCTCCAGATCGTCGCCATAAATATGTAGTGGTCTAGCCCACGTGTACAGCAGACAAAGTAGACGTAGCCGAGTTGTAGTAGATGTAGTTTTATTCAGTAGTTGCAATATGCTGGAACATGCCCCACCAGGAGCAGCCTCCTAGCTGCTCAGCCCATCTTCCCAACTGACTCACCCACACACACAGGCACTCAAGCATTCCACTCACACTAACATTCTACGCGGAACACTCACACTGGCTGAGCAGCTAGGTGCAGGATGAAAGGGAACATATTAACATGAACAGAGGATACTACAGTATGCCATTGGCAGGTGTTGCATCCTCAGTATTTCGCTCCTTTGAACTTAAAGTTTGAGAAGGTGTCTGATGCACGGTAGGGTGTACTGTTGACCAATAAAATTGCAGATAGTTTACCACTGCAGATTTGCTTATATTGGCGTTGCATGCCCTTGCATCACCTTTTTCAAATGAATGAATTATGTTCCAGAATAGTTGTGGTTTTTTGGTGCTAAGGGACCACAACTTTGCTCAAAAGTCATCTTGATAATGTTTCCGTGCCGACCAGACTTCTCTTTTATAAAGTCACAGGAGAAGTCTTTCTGGATCATTTGAGGCCTCAAAAGTGCTAGGGGCTAAAAAGCGCAGGTAGCCAACGCCCAGTCTGAAACAACGCTAATGTTATTTATATACCTGGTCAAAATGTTGGCCATGTTGGCTATGTGTAGGTGGCAGGAGGCAGTGAGTCCTGGGAAAAACAGTGGGAGAGCAGGAAAACTGGCTTGGAAACTTGTTGGGAGGGTTGGGCCCAGTTTGCGCTGCTTCGAGGAGTTAACAAATTACATATAGTTGTGAGTAGTGTGCCTTTCCAATTTTGCACGCACCAAGTACACAGTAGAAACTTTGAAGTAAAGATTGGTTAGGAGTTTGTTTTAAAAAAGCAAGCATAACAGATCATTGAAACATTCAATAGAATATATGATGATGCATCGCATGTGATTACATCGCATGCAATTGCAACGCAGTTGTTTCAACGCAAGTGTTGTTACAACGCGTTGCTATTACATCTCAAACTTTTACCACGCATATGCCTTTACCATGCATGCCATTACAACGCCAAGGCATGCGTGGTAAAGGCATACACTTGGTAAAAGTGCTTACGGTAAGTAAATATATCTATCTATCTATATATATATATATTCACTGAAAAAACCATAGGTTTCAGGCACGTTATAGTTAGAAATTAGCATTTAAAAAACCTTAGAAATTCACTGAAAAAACCATAGGTTTTAGGGACAGTTATAGTTAGTTGGACATTGCACTCGTACAAAACCCGTAGAAATTCCCCGTTATAGTTAGTTCAGCTAACTATAACTCGCGCCTTACCAATGCACTGCTGATGATGTCACATATTACATCACTCATGACATGGTCAGTGACATCACTGATGACATCACTGATGACATCATCCAGTGACTGTGTGTTTCTGTAAAGTTTAAATATTTTTAATATATATAGGGAAAGGCGTATTGAAGAATGAGTGGGTGTATAAGTGTCTGTATGGATGATTTAGTAGGTGCGTGACTAACTCTATAAGTGAGTGATTAGAGCGTATCTTACTGAATGCATGGGTTAAGTGACTAAACTGGGTGAATGTCTGTATCACGTCTGTTGCTGTGTAAGTGGCTGCATGGGTTTGTGAATAGCTACATGAGTGTCTATATGAGTTATTGATTGGTTGTCTGAGTATCTGTATGGGTGCCTGAGTGTTTGTGTGGGTGGGGTGTGTGCGACTCTGTGCATAGATGTGTGAGTGGGTGATTCACTGGGTGGATGGTTTCAAGAGTGCATCTGTGATAGACTGTATGGGTAGATAAGTGTGTGTAAGAGTGTGTTAGTGAGTGAATGTATGTGAATGTATGTCCCAGTGGTACATGTGTGAGTATCTACATATGTGAAAGGCAGTATATATGTGTGTTGGAGTATATAAATAGCTATAAGCGAGAGTGTGTGATTGTGAGAGTGACTGTATGGATGAGTGTGTGCTTGTATCAGTGATTGTATAAGAGCGTAAGAATGTGCTAGTATTTGTATGAGTAAGTGAGCTGGTGTGTGTATAACTGTATAGGTGAGTAAATGGCAGTGTGATTAATTATTTGCATGACTGACTAGGTGTGTGAGTACCTCTATGGATGAGTGGCGGTGTGTGAGTGCCTATGTAGGTGTATGAGTGCATATGATAGTCCTGTACTCGAGTGACCGTAAGTATGAGTGACTGTACAGGTGAGTGAGTGGATGTGTGTGTAGGCCTAAGAATCAGTGAGTGGGTATGTAGTTATTGGTGTTGGAGTGTCTATGGTTTTGAGAATTGCAGTCTGTAATTTAGAGTGGGTCTATCAAAAGTTATATTAGGGTGTGAGAAGATGCATGAGAATTATCACATGGATGATGTCATCAGTGATGTCATCAGTGATGTCATTTGAGCTGTCATCAGTGATGTCATCAGTGATGTCACTGACCATGTCATGAGTGATGTAATATGTGACGTCATCAGCAGTGCATTGCGGGGGCGCGAGTTATAGTTAGCTGAACTAACTATAACAGAGGAATTTCACGGGTTTTGTACGAGTGCAATGTCCAACTAACTATAACTGTCCCTAAAACCTATGGTTTTCAGTGAATTTCTAAGGTTTTTAAATGCTAATTTCTAACTATAACGTGCCTGAAACCTATGGTTTTTTCAGTGAATTTCAAAGGTTTTTAAATGCTAATTTCTAACTATAACGTGCCTGAAACCTATGGTTTTTTTCAATGAATTTCAAAGGTTTTGTAAATGACAATTTTTAAATGTGTTAATTGTTATATTTATTTTTTGATACTGATTTACTACATTTTTTAAACTATTTATTTTTAGATATTTTATTTTTAAATTACATTATAATTACATTATACATTACATTACAAAATATACTTTCTCAGAATGAATTACTTTAGTTTAAATACTTTGCAAATAGGCAATAGACTTTTAAGTACAGTAGTTACAGTTGTTGCAATGGGCAACACAATTTCAAACACAATGCAACATTGAGCTCTATGTGAATTTCTAGTTAAATGCAATTAGTTACTTTATGGATTACTTTTCTAACCACAGGACTGGATCCTAGATTCAGTCCTGGGACATCTCCTGTAAACAGTTGAGTAAAAGCGTTTTGGTTACAGTAGTGATTTTTAAGGAATATTATTGTATTTTAAAAGTTGAGACAGAAACTTTTTCAAATAGAATCACCAATGTTATCCTATGGGATGAAATTCACTTAGCAGGTAAGTAGTGTTATCGTTACTTTTCTTACTCAGTGGTGGATCCTGGATCCAGCACTGGTGCATCTCCTGTAAACAGTTGAAAGAATGCGTTTAAGTCATACAGGCGATTTTTAAGGAATATTTGTAGTTTTTGAAAATCGACACTGAAACTTTTCTGCTGAAAACCAGACAATGGATTCCTATGGAAGGAAAATCAAGTTACTGGTAAGTACGGTTAGAATTACTTTTCAGGATCTCTAATGGGCTCAAAGATGCAGCACTGAGGTCTCTCCTGATAACAGGTGAGTAAATTGGAATTCGTAGTTCGGCTGATTTTAGAGGAATATTATAAAGTTCCAAAACTCCACACTTAGAAGAATTTCCAAGTGAAACCAGTCAATGTTAGCCTATGGAAGGAAATTCAAGTTACTGGTAAGTACGGTTAGAATTACTTTTGAGGATCTGTACTGGGCTGAAAGATGCAGCACTGAGGTCTCTCCTGATAACAGGTGAGTAAATTGGAATTCGTAGTTCAGCTGATTTTAGAGGAATATTATAAAGTTCCAAAACTCCACACTTAGAAGAATTTCCAAGTGAAACCAGTCAATGTTAGCCTATGGAAGGAAATTCAAGTTACTGGTAAGTACGGTTAGAATTACTTTTCAGGATCAGTACTGGGTTCAAAGATGCAGCACTGAGGTCTCTCCTGATAACAGGTGAGTAAATCGGAATTCGTAGTTCGGCTGATTTTAGAGGAATATTTGCACAATGGTGAAGGAAGGGGGTGGGGCCTGAGGTGACATGTCTGCAAACACGCCCTGTGGCGCGTTTTAATTTGGAGAATTAATTCCTCCTCAATCCCGAGGGTCCCTAGGGGCCAACTAGCCCACCAGGTACCTCCAGTATGTGCCAGAGAGCTGCGTTGCAGAGAGGTGTTCAGAGGCCACGCCCCTTTTTACAACACTCTGCAACGCAGCTCCGTGGCGCTTACTGGAGGTACCTGGTGGGCTAGTTAGCCCTCAGGACCCTCAGGATTGAAGGGGATTTAAATCCCCATCTTAAAACCGCGCCACGGGGCTGTTTGCACACATGTCACCTGAAGCCCGCCCCTCCCTTCACCACTGTGCAAACGCGCCCCGTGGCGCGTTTTAAGTTGGGGGATTAAGTCCCCTTGAATCCTGAGGTCTCTAGGGACCAACTAGCCCACCAAGTACATCCAGTAAGCGCCACAGAGCTGCGTTGCAGAGAGGTGTAAAAGGGCGTGGCCTGGACCACCTCTCTGCAACCCAGCCCTGTGGCGCTTACTGGAGGTACCTGGTGGGCTAGTTAGCCCCAGAGACCCCAGTATTGAATGGGAATTATTTCCCCAATTTAACAGCGCCACAGCCTGCAGCGTTTGCAAGTGGTTAAGGGAGGGGCGGGGCCTGACACTCGATCGCGTCTTTTTCTTTTCTTTTTGTTTTTTTGAAGGGGGCTGTGTGGCCCCCTTCTTTTTAGATTTTGGGGCCCTGGGGACCCCATCCCCCAGGGCCTGATGCCTTTTCCCTTTTTAAAAAAAAAAATACTGTAGGGGAAGGGGGCCGCGTGGCCCCGTCCCGAGGCCTATTCCGGCCCCGGGGACCCCATCTCCCGGGGCATGGCCACTTTTTAAAAAATATTTTGGAGGAGGGCTGCGTGGCCCCCCTCCTAAAGCTCTATTGGCCCCGGGGACCCCATCCCCGGGGCCGGCCTTCCCTTTAAAATTATTATTATTTTTTTTATTTTTTGCGGAGGGGCCGCGTGGCCCCCTCCCGGGCCACTACTTGCCCCGGGGACCCCATCCCCGGGGCTGGCCCTATCGCTTTGGGGTTCGTGGGGGACCCCAACTCCATCACGGACCCTGCCGGCTCCCCGCCTCCTGCGGAGGGCAGTTGCTTTCCACATGGGGAGCTCTAACATGCAGCTCCCCGTGTGGAAAAAGCAATGTGTTTGGATATTGGAAGAGAGAGCAGGTTTCCTGCTCTCTGCTTCCAATATCCAAAGCAGTTTGCTATGACAGGACGGGAGCCACGAGGCTCCGTCCTGTCATAGCAAGCTGCAGTGTCCCGAGGGTGGCACCCGGGACACAGCAAGAGCGGCCCTGGGGTGTGGTGGTCCCCAGGGCCATCAAGGGCTCCAGGAGGGGGCGCGCGGCCCCCGTCCCAGCTTATTCAAAGCCCGGGAGGTGGTGGTCCCTGGGGCTCTGGGAGATCCGTAACGGACCCCCATATTTAAAACTTTAGTGCCCCGGGGAGGTGGCGGTCCCCGGGGCGTGTGGGGGGCTGGAGCCCCCCCACACAGGTATTTAATTTTTTTTTTTTTAAAGCCCCGGGTGGTGGCGGTCCCCGGGGCTTGGGGGGCCTTAGAGGCCCCCCATTAACTATAAACCCACCCCCCGCATGCCCCCGTGACTTGGCCCACCCGGGGGCAAAATAGCATCGTAGCGCGGGAGACCGCACTTCGATTTTTTTTTTTTACGGCGGGATTCGCATCTTGCCGATTTAAAAAAAAATGCTTTTTCTGCCCAGGGGGTCCTTGTGGGACCCCTGAACAGGCCCTAGGGGTCAGGGTGTTTCTACCCTGCCCCTTTGTGTGTTTGTGCACTTGCGATTTTTATTTTTATCGGCGGGATCCGCGCACCCTAAGCGCATCCCGCCGATTTAAAAAATGCTTTTCTGCCAGGGGGTCCTTGTGGGACCCCCTGAGCAGACCTAGGGGTCAGGGTGTTTCTACCCTGCCCCCTTTGTGCGTTTTGCGCACTTGTTTCTCTGCCTCGGTTCTACCGAGGGACAAAATAGCTGCCAACACTTCCTGATTTGGAGTGTTGACAGCCAAGTGTGCATGCAGCTCGTGATCGGGAGGGTACGCGGACCCTACGCGGCCATAGATATATATGTGATTTTACTTTTGATTTTCTCAGCAACTACTGAGCGGATTTACACCATTTAACAAAAGGGTTCTTTCTGAACCAAGAACTACCTCTTTGCCAAATTTGGTGTAATTCCGTTCAACAGTTCGAAGCTGCTTAGCCGTGGCTAAAGTTTCCTATGGGAAAATGAATGGGGAAAACACGTTTTAGGACCCCCTTTTTACTCGGCCCCGCTTGACGAATCACCCCGAAACTTTCAGTGTAGGAGCGGACCGGAGCGGGCCATAAAGTTTGAAAATTTCGCGAAGATTCGTCAGCCGGCGCTAGAGTTATTTCAAATAAAATGTTGCGGATTTCCTATGGAAAATAGGTCCTAACTATAACTATCTACTGGCGACCGCCAGTAGATAATAGATATATATATATATATATATATATATAGATAGATAGATAGATAGATAGATATAGATATGTATATATAGACATATATATATTATATATATGTATATATATATATTTACCCCCTAAAACTCTAACATTACCCTTACTACCCCAACACCCGTACCCCCTGCAACCCTAAAATTACCCCTACTACCCCAGTACCCATACCCCCCTAAAATCCTAAATTTACCCTTACCACCCCAATACCCATACCCCCTAAAATCCTAAAATTACCCTTCCCACCCCAAAACCCAAGCCCACCATGAACCCTAAAATTACCCCTGGCACCCCAAAACCCATACCCACCTGAACCCCAAAATTAACCCTTGCACCCAAAAACCCAAACACACCCTGAACCCTAAAATTAACCCTTGCACCCCAAATCCCAAACACACCCTGAACCCTAAAATTACCCCTGGCACCCGAAAACCCAAACCCACCCTGAACCCTAAAATGAACTTTTGCTCCCCAAAACCCAAACACACCCTGAGCCCTAAAATTACCCCTGGCACCCCAACACCCAAACCCACCCTGAACCCTAGAATTACCCCTGACACCCCAAAACCCAAATCCACCCTGAACCCCAAAATCAACCCTGACACCCCAAAACCCATACCCACCCTGAACCCCAAAATTAACCCTTGCACCCCAAAACCCAAACACACCCTGAACCCTAAAATTACCCCAGGCACCCCAAACCCACCCTGAACCCTAAAATTATCCCTGGCACCCCAAAACCCATACCCACCCTGAACCTTAAAACTACTCTTAGCACCCCAAAACCCAAACCCACCCTGAACCCTAAAATTACCCTTGCTACTCCAAAATCTATACCCCTACATCCCAAAACCCAAGCCCACCCTAAACCCTATTCTTACCTTATACTTAACTGTAAAACACATATGCCTTTACCATTCATGCCTTTACAACGAAATTCGTTGTAAAGGCATGCATGGTAAAAGCATATGCATTGTAATGGCATTGCGATGTAATGGTAGTTGCGTTGTTAAAACCGCGTTGTAATGGCAATGCGTTGTAACATCCACGTTGTAAAGGATGTTTCCCCATTCAATATGTTCGAAATTCTTCCAGGAACAAGATTGATGCATCTGACTTTCTATGTTCCTGATCTGAGCTGCCCACGTGATCCAAATATTTTGCCTCATTGTGGTAACTGTAGGACATCAAGCTTTCTTTGAAAAGTGGCCAATGGTGACTGGCTCCAAAAATGACCAAGCTCAAGATGTTCATCTGTCATTCCAAGCTCACTGGCTTTTGATATGCTTTGTCTTATGAAAATTTCATGAGATATCGCCACAAAAATAGTTTCATCTTTGCATCTACGCTGCCAAATTCTCTAATCAGTTTTTCCTCTGCTGCAACTGATGGGATGCAACAGGGTGAAACTATTAACATGAGAAATAAATATCACAAATGTCTCCAAAATTGCCATCTGTGCACTAAAAAAATCTATATGTCATAGGACAGTGGCAGATTTACAGCAAAGAAGTATACTGATCTTATGTGTTTTCCTCAGTATGACATCCTAAGTGTGACAGGTATTCCTAGGCGTGGGTTCCATGCTCACTGTGCCACAGGACTCAAGCTGTGCCTCACTGATGAGGAACCATTAGGTGGAAACTAGTCTGATGTTGCTTATTTTTCCAGCCAGCACGTGGACCTGGATTGGCAGTTCGCACTGTTCCTGTTGGAGCAGGAACAAGGCTGATTTGCATATAGCCGGTCTCTGTCTGCAGTTGCATAGTGGGTGAAAAATGATGGACTCTAACGCAGCCCAACAGCTGCCAGTGGCTAAGACCATCACCATAGTGTTTTGCTCAGTCTGATAACCGAAGTACAAAGGCTGTGCCCAGATGTGCGTCCTTTGCTCACTGTGCCTCAGGACTCAAGCTGTACTTCACTGTCAAGGGAAAAGTAGCCCAAAACCGATCTGGAATTGCTTGTGTTCCTGTTCCGAAGGGAGTTGGTCTGGCAGGGTTGTTCCCATTAGAGCACAGCCAATACTGATTTACATATGGCTAGTTTCTGTCTCGTGTGGCATAGTGGCTTAAAAATGATAGACTGGAATGCAGCTCCAAGTGATTGTCAGTGGCTGAGATTATTTGCACCATCCATCACCTTTGTGTTTTCCTAAGTGCAATGCCCTGTATGTGAAAGGTATGCCCAGATGTAGGGTGAGGTGCTTACTGTGCCACATGACTCAAGCTAAAACTCACTGACGAGGATGAAACAGGTATGAGAATCTGATCCAAAAAGAACCTGACTTTGAAGTTTGGATCAGACTCTATCTATTAGAGCAAGATCAAGGCTGATTTGCTTATAGCTGGTCTCTGTCTGGAATAGCATAGTGGGTGAAAAATGATGGACTGGAATTCAGACCTTAGCAGTAGTAATTGCTAGTGACTGACTTTATTTGCAGGCATTCTAGCCATCGCCTTTGTGCCTTCCTCAATTTGCAGCATAATTAATAAAATTAAACATATCTACCCCCCCCCCCCATAGATAACTGCAAAGCTGCCAATTGTCTTTCACACCAAACTTTCACCATGTACTACAGTATGGATTCTGATACTAGGATTAATGGCAGATTTGAAGCAAAGTAGTTGAAAATATTTTGTCAATGGGTCTTTTCTGTAAGATCCATGATCAGCGTCATGCTTGTGTGATGCTCTTGTGGCTTTCAAAAGGTGTGCATCAATAGTAATATGTAGGCAAAGTCAGATAAGTAAATATTATTTTATCAGCTTTTCTGTACTGGAACTCATTTTGATGATCCGTCAATGCTCTATTGTGTACAACTCCAAAACTAATACTTAGGCTTTAGGTCAACCCATTGCTTACCATTAGTTGGCTTTCATGTCAATCTCATTTGCAAGTTTCTTAGGCAATTAGGAAATTATGCCATCACGCCACGTGGTGCAGGTGTACAAGAACATAGCAAACAACCAGAAAGCAATTGTATTTTTTATGCTTTTTTTTAGCGTGAAATGCATGCTCGCATCAAACATGGATGGGAGGATGCATTTCATGCTAAAATATAGTGTAGAATGCTGGATTTGCATATTGCAGAATTTTTGCAGAATGTATACATAACTACGCAAAAGCAATTATCCAAATTTTGCACACCTCTACCAAACTGCTTTTTGCACAGGAATCAGAATCAAGAGTTTAGCAGTAATTACCAGATATGCAACAATTTTCCTCAGGTAAATTTTGGCCGGTCCAAAACTTTCCAGTGGAAAATGCAAGGTAAGTACTGAAAGATGGAGATTTTAGTGCAGAAAGCACAAGAATTTGCTTGTTTATTCCCATCTGGAGGGTAAATACTAGAGATAGCAGTTCTTTATTAGACCAAATAAATATAGATCCCCAGGGTATCGTTTTTAAACAGGTCTGATAATAAGTCCTCCACCATTATTGGCCTTCCCTATTTACCTTGCGTTTGTCCCTCTTCTGAAGCATAGCTTCTTTACCATCTTTTTGATTGGATGTCTTGTATCCTTCCACGACTTCATATAAGGGAATCAAGGAACTGCCTTCTTAAATTTTCTTTCAGCACTCCATGGAGTGCATGTTTTTTTTTACTCTTTCTCCGTATACATCTTCCCCAGCCAAATCACTGCCCCCCACCACCTTGTGTTTTGCCCCCGTTCAAACTCGTCCAGTGCTTCCCCCTACCCGCAGAACTTTTTTGTTCTCTCTCTTCTTTTTTTTTAACCCAAACTGTCTCAGCTTATCGTTGCGGTTGCACCACCACCTCATTCCTCCTGCAGTTCGGTGGCATTTACTTCATTGCCCATAGAAACCCTCTTGTTTTGTTCTTTTTTCCATGTTCTTTTTTTGTTTTTTGGATTGCCCAGCAGCAGCAATTTTCTTTCAGGCTGCTCTTTCCAAACTATTGCACTTTTGTACACTTTTATATATGTTTTAATGTACCACTTCAAGATAGGTGCCAGGATAATGTCATATATATGAGTGATGATGAATACATAGACGTGCGTGATGACAGCAATATCTATTTTTTTGGCTTGATGTCGATGGTGAACAGTATTGGCAGAATACATTGGCAATACCAAAGGCAAGACCTCTTGGCATTGCCAATGCTTGTTAGTTGGACGTTCAGATGCATTTGTTCTATCAATAGCAGATTTGACTGCTACCATTCACAAGGAAAGAAGAGATCCACGAATGAAAAGAAAGGTCACAACAACACTCAAAACAGCCAAAAACAACATTGTGTTTTAACTTTTCTGGTTTCTTCTTTCCTGCTTTCAAAGCAGGGAATGCAATAAATATGGTGTGTGTGCAGATTTTATCTTCCTTATTGGAAACCACATAATGTTTGTATTTTAATCAGCCTGGATTTGACCTCCTGTGAGGCCTGTGGTTTGTGTTTTCTTGGCCAGAGTTCCATGCTTGGCCCACCCTTCTGATGCTTAACACTTCCCTGGTGCTCATCGCACAGCTAGAAACAGGAGACCTGGACTTTGCTTTCATTAAAATATGCATATTTAACATAATTGATGCTTGTGAATCTATCGACAGCACTTCAGAAAGGTGCTGTACTGAATCCTGTTGTGACCTTACCACCCTGTCTCTGACAGTCTGTGGTGAACTTACCTCACAGAGGTACCTGTGTCAACGTGAGTTGCCCATGGGATTTTTTCCTACAGTTGCGGAAGTGTGTCCCTGAAATTGCGGACTCATCCTAAGAATCATTTCTCATAAGGCCGTCCATTTGGAGAAGCCGAGCCAGGGGCGCAGTTAGACCCGAACTTCAGGGGTGGGGAGGCTAACGAGTTAAGCAGTGGACACGGGTCTAACACTTCAAACAAGGGGGGGAGCTGTCCTTAGAGCCGATATGAGAATGATAAATTGTGCATTTTAAACATACTAGTCAAGCCTCAGAGATGAGTTAAGGCATGGGCAAAGTGAGCAATTGCCCAGGGCTTCCACCTTCCAAGGGGCCCCCTAGGAAAGTGAACTTTCTGCCTGGTTGTTCTCTGTCTATTCTATTCTCTAGCATATCTCTCTCCCTCTCTTACTACTTCTGTATCTGACTCTCTCTACCCAGTGTCAGCTGAAAGATTTTTGGGATCCCAAGCGTGAAAAGATTTCAGCTATTTTTGTGTGACCCTGTTAAAGTTTAACATATAATCTAGTATTGTTTGGCATTGTGTGAGCTTGAACTCGCAGGAAATGGGTAATAACATTTAACATTTTCTTTACATGAGCCCCCAAAATATGTCTTGCCTGGGGGCCCCAAATCCTTAAGATGACACTGTCAAGTCTCATACCATTACAACAATTACTGTTTTCATGGATTTGACAATATTTTTAGGCTACTGACAGAGATGTTTAAAAAGGAGGGATACTTAGTTTGACAACTAAAAAGAGCTCCTATAGATTTCAACACAAAGCACTTTAGAACTAGTTTTTGGAAAGTTATTTAAAGAAATAACTCTGTTCGCCAATTCTCAGAAAATTCCTTCTGTGATATACCAATGAGCTCATTAAATATTTGTAATTCCTTCATTAAAAAGATGCTCTTGTCTGTTGACCAAAGGTATGTTTTCAGTCTCCTCATTGAGATGTTGCAACATGTGCCTGTTTGAGGCCCCACGTATGTACAGTTCTCAGAATATTGAGCATAATGAGCACACACACCTGATTTCAGATTGTGCGACTGGCAAGTTTCGTTTCTGAATCCTAATGCATCTTTCATTCCTTCTGAGACTGAATAATTGAGTGGCAATCAGTTGACTCTATATTACAGCCTGTTGATTACTGTGCTAGGAATACCTGCTATTCTAAATCAAATTAAAATAGGTGTTAGCACCCCCATTTAGGAGTTCTCATTTGAGATGACTGAGCTATATCCATGCTGGAAACCACCAGGCTTAAAGAAATGGCAAGGCAAAAAAGGTAGTTAACTTTGCAACAAATGGTGTTCTGACTGGCACATGATACAGGTATTCCTTCAAGCTCCAGAACACGTAAAATGTGGGGCCAAAAGGCAATGTCCTGTAAAGTCATCACTTCAACAGCAGCAGAAATAGTGCCTCTTAATAGCATATGTTATAACAACAGCAGCCATGCTTTCAATTCTGTTCTGAAGCCACCAGCACATGTGTCAAATCCACTAAACTATCAATTTAGTTTTAAAATCCCACAGGGACAATGTGCGTTATAAAATGCAACATTTGTCACAAACTTCTCCAAAACACCTTTGGGAAGATTAACTATATTCTCTATAATGGTTGTTCCTAAATGTCTACATTAATTATAGCATTTAGCCTGTCCTAAGTAGAGAGGGCAACAATCTTGAATGGGGCATAAGAGAAACACCAAGCAGACAACATGGCTACAGGTTTGTCAATGTAACAGTGAAAAAACGTAGTGCACAAAGTAATTTTTAATTGAGAATAGCTTTGCATTGGTAACCTTTTAGGCACTGTTTCAGACTTATGCTACTTCTGACAGACCCGGCTTAGTTTGACAGCAGAATCAGGTTTCACAAGCATTTTGCTGACAGTCTACACTAGTGTGAAGAGGAAGAGACTGTGATGCAATGCAAGGGAAGTGTGGGTTTTCCGTCTTTGAATAGACACCACCTCATAGAAATACCACACATAGCATATGTTAAAGCAAATTCTACATTTGTCTTACAATGCACTATGAGTAACTGGTCATAAAGGTGTTTGATTTAGGCTGCAGAGGTATGCCTCTGGCAAGACACAAATTATGTTCAGGCTTCATATAGCTGAGCTGTCTCTCAGTCTACCCATAGGTCAGGTGTCAGACTCCGAAGCTACCCCTCAGATGACAATGCTGCATCACCAAAGGGCAAGAGCAACAACACACAGCACAGGTTTCTTCGAAAATTGCCTCCACGAGGGCATGGCCAAGATGGCGCCTTGAGCGGACATACTTGCCTGTCGCTCCGTCTTCGCCGCTTCTATAGCATTGTTTATGGGCCCCATCCACCGCAATCGTATTCCCTGGAGCAGACCAGGACTGCAGACGTCCTGCCAGGGAAATGGAGGAGGCTCGTGGGCCTTGGCGGGGGAAGACTAGAGGGGCCGAACACCCGCTCGGAGACCGAGGCCGGCGGACTGCTGCCTACGCAGCACACACTGCCCTCTGCTGCGGCCTTTATTGGGAGATCGGGCCACCTGGGCCCTTATTTGAAGGACGACCAGATCCTGGGAACGCCCTGCCCAGTGCTGGAGGTCTGTGAACCGCAGTGGGGGCCTGGCTGGAGACCTGGGCACCCGCACTGAGGACGAACGGTGAGTGGTGAATGTGGGGCAGGCTGCGGCACCCGGCAAAGCCTTTGGGACCTGCAGCTCTTGGCTCCTGTGACCGGAGGGCCCCCTGATGGACAATTGCTCCCTTCGGGGTCTGTGTCACTGGGGCCCGGGTCCAGAGTCTGGCAGTGCTGTGGAGGAGGCTCTTCCTGGTGTGGGGCCGTGATACTCCCGATCCTTGCGGGAAATACGTCCGGACCCCCTGCCCTCTGGTTGTGGCCTGGGGCCCTTCTTGCTCATGGGGGCCTGCCATGCTGGGTCCTTCTTGTGGTGCCCGTGACTGGTGCTTAGCCACCCACCCTTTGCCTGGGCACAGGAGGCGGCAGACTGCGCCTAGAGACAGGGCACTAGACGGCCCTCAAGTGAGACTGCGGCGAGCCTGGCCCTCTTGTGGGGCCTGGCCCTCTTGTGGGGCCTGATTGAAGTGACTTGGTCCTGCTAGCCCCGTGACGCTGGTGGGGCAGTGTCTCTCCCTCAGGGAGCTGGACCTTTTGCTGTGAGGGCCCGTAGGTCTGAGTGGGGGGCTGCCGGGCCCTTGTAGTGGGTGAGTCGGGGGCTGCCATGCCACCCTGTGGAGCTGTGAGTTATGCGGCATGGTGGGGTTATCCAGCCCTTCCGGCAGCGAATCGAGAGCCTGAAGGATGGCGGCTGCCTGCTAGTCCAGCCCCCCAACCGAGGAGCAGGGGGATAACGGCGACCGGCTGACAAGCTGGGCCTCACAGTTGGGCCCGTGGAGGTGAGTGGCCAGACGGAGCTTGGCGACCGAGCACAGTGTTCAGCAGAACTGGGCCCCTGCGCCTGCTATGGAGAACTGTCTGACAAGGGGGATTCCGGGTGGCATTTAATTGTTGGCAGAGGCACTTGCATTGATTTTCTTCCAGGAGCTAGTGTTTGGGGCTTTGTGGTACTCTTGTGTGTCCTGGCTCGGCCTTTCCCGGGCATAGAGCGCCTCCCTCGGGGTGGATTGTGACGATATGGCCTCTACTAAGTCCAGAAAAGACCGCACCCTGCAGGAAATGCTCCTTAAGGCTCCTGGAGAGACCACCAGTGAGAAATCGGGGGTGGAAGATAACGGCGGGCAGAAAACTCCGCTCCGCCAGCGGAGTGTGCGGAGATTTCCCTACTCCGCGCCCTGCTGAGAACGCGGAGTAAAGGGCAAAACTCTGACTCCGCAGCGGAGCGGAGTTAGCCAGCCCCTCCGCTAAATTGGCTCCCCGCCTCCACCCCCCCATATAAAATAATACTTACAAAGTCATTTAAAATAAATAAATTCACTTACCTGTATTGTGGCGTCCCCGGGCTGCCCTCCTCCTCCTCGCCGTACATTCTGTGAGAACTGCGTATGCGCGCGCATGCGCATTTCCATGAGAACTGCGCATGCTCGCGCACGCATGTGCAGTTCTCGCAAGATGTACGGCGAGGAGGAGGAGGGCAGCCCGGGGACGCCGCAATGCAGGTAAGTGAATTTATTTCTTTTAAATTACTTTGTAAGTATTATTTTATTGGGGGGTGGAGGCGGGTGGCGGAGCGGAGTTCCACTGAGTTTTTCCCCAACTCCATGGACCTCCGGGTAGTTGCACTCCGCCAGCTCCGCACTGGGTTATGGAAGAGCCGAGACCCAGGGATGGTGGTGAAGCTTCTGAAAGTCCTGTTACCCGCAAGTTTTTAGAGTCCCTATTTGCTTCTCTGCGCGAGGGCCTCCAGGTGGTGAAGGACCTCTCCTCGGATCTGAGAGAGGTGCGCAGAGACATGGATGAAGTGGGAGAGTGGGTGGCTGTCTTAGAGAACGGTGCTGCTGCCAGAGACAAAGAGATCGAGAGTCTTCAGCAGGAATAAATCCACCTCCAAGAGCAGCAGATCGACCTGCAAGCGCATGCAGAGGACCTTGAGGACAGGTCCAGGAGGAACAATAAACAATATTCGTATACGGGGGTGCCGACTGCCTCAGAAGGCTCTGATCTGAAGGAGAGTGTCCAGGCACTGTTTCACTTGGTTTTGGGCTCCCGAGCGGAAGATGAGATCAAATTCGATAGGTGCCACCGAGTAGGGCAACCAAGAGCGGTGAAGCAGCCTACAGCTGACATCCTGGTTTGCGTCCTCGGTTTCAAAACTAAAGAAGCTATATTGCATAAAGCACGTGATGTCCAGCCGTTGCAGTTTCGGGGTCACACCCCCCAGTTATATCAAGACTTGGCAGCAATCACTCTGCAGAAAAGAAGGGACTTTCGCCCAGTCACAGCTCATTTGAGGAAGACTGGCATTCCCTACTCTTGGGGCCATCCCTTCCGCCTAATTTTTCATCTGGAGGGCAAGACTTACCAACTTCGATCGTTGGCATAGGCTTGAAAGGTCTTAAGCATTGATCCCACGCAGCAAGGGTCACAAACCGCTCCTCCTCGAGACCGTACGGCTGGGCGTGGCCGGCGCAGGGCATGCCATAAGTCTACCCTGGAGGGTCTTTGCCCTGATTCAGATATCATTGCACAGGAGCGTGCGGCTGTTCTTCGCTCCCTGTCTGGAGACGGAGTGGATAATACTGGGTCTTGACTCTAGAAGGAAAATAGGATGGCCTGGATGCGGTGGGTGGGCTGCAGATGGCGGGGCGGGCGGCAGGGCCTATTTGGTTTTTGCTGATAGATGCTCCTAATGGTGCCATCCCCACTTCTATGCTTCCATGTTTGATGGACTGCCAATCTACACTCTTTGGTTATTTTTTATTGTTGGGGATTTTGGGTTTATTTGGGTCTCTTCCTTCCTGTTCACATGTACACATCCACGGGTGATACCTGGTTTGGTGGGCCCTGACCTTCATTAAAGGACTGCACACCGATCCCCAGCCCCTGATCTGGCTAGGGGGGTGGCCTGATCATAGCAAATATCTTATATGCACTCCTCATAGAGATTAAATTGCTAAGCCTCAATGTTCGAGGCTTAAACAACCCCACAAAGCAATCAGCCATTCTTTCACTACTTGAAAATGTGGGGGGGGACATTTGCCTCCTGCAGGAGACTCACTTGCTGTCTAAAGATGTCCACAGGATGCAAACCTGGCGGCTCCCGCAGCAATATTGGTCCTCAAGTCCCACTAAGAAGAGTGGGGTAGCCATTCTCTTTTCTAAACACTTCCCTGGGATTGAGCACAGTTGTAAAGATAAAGGGAAGCCTCTTGGCCCTTCGGGTGCGGGTGTGTACTTATCACTTCACACTTGCCACTGTTTACGCGTATGCACGTTCTGAAAGCGCAATTCGCTTTCAAATGGGTGACCAAGGACCTTCCTTATCTGGGCCTCTCCCTGACACGAACGCTACCTAAGACTGGGGCGGCAAATTACTTGTCTCTAGCTGCACAGATTCTCAAAGATCTAGCGACATGGCACCGGTTACCTTTGTCATGGCTCGGTTTTGGTTGCAGTGGTTAAAATGTCCATCCTCCCTCGCGTCCTTTATATTTTCCAAACACTGCTGCTGACCCTACCTGTTGGCGCAATTCGATCTCTCCAACTCAACATCATTAATTTCATATGGGGGGGGCAAGAAACCTAGGCTTCAGAAACACCTATTGTGTCGGGCAAAACAGGAGGGGGGGCTGGCGGTGCCTTTGCTGTTTCACTATCACCAAGCCGCCCAGCTCTGCTACCTCATTGAGTGGAACACGCCCCTTTCTGAGAGACACTGGGTATTTATGGACCAAGCGGTGGCAAGCACTCAAATATAGAAGGAGATGTGGCTTCCTTGCTGGCATAGGGCTTGGGGACTCTACTTGTCACATGTGACAAGTTTGGCCCTGAAAGTATGGGACATAGTGGCAGGCAAAGCTGGCCTAACCACTTTTCCTTCCACCATGACACCACGTTTTGCTTATCCAGACTTCCATCCCGAGATGGAGCAGGGCAGCTTTTGTAAATAGGTAGAAGGGGGCTGTAAAAGCCTCAGCTGCTTATTTGATCTGGATGGTCTCATTTCATTTGACCAACTCAAGCTTAGCTACTCCCTGACAGAGGTGGACCGGTTCTTGTTTTTACAAGTCTGCCACTGGGTATTAGATTCCGACACACACCCGGGGGGGTCGCCTAATGACTCCATTTAAAAAATGGTTGTTTCTTAAAGCAGACGATAAATGGTTGGTCTTGGAGATATATGCCCATTTAGGCAGGACAGGGCCCGTCCGCGGACTCCGGGCCAAAGGCGGTGGGAGGCCGAGATGGGTAGATCCTTCTTGGACAAGGAGTGAGAGGACATATTTTATAGAGTCCATCATACAGCACACACAATGAAAAACACCGAAACGGCATACAAAATAGTCTTCAATTGGTATTACACTCCAAGTCGCATCCAGAAGTAGAATCTGGACCACTCGGGAGACTGCTGCAGAGGTTTCGGGAGTGTCTGAACCTTACTTCACCTACTATGGCACTGTCCAAAACTCACTAGATACTGGGAGCAAGTCTTGGATGATATCGACCTTGCTTTCAAAACCAACGTTCCACGATTCCCAGCATACGCTATCCTGGGGCTCCCAAACACATTAACGTTTCCTCTGCGTTCTCTCCGGGGGAGGCAGATGGCCCTGGCACTGAACGCAGCTCACCGGGTAATACTCTCACTCTGGAGCTCGGACAGGGCACCGGACCATACTGCTTGGTTTCATCAACTGTGGTTCCTTTTGGGAATGGAAAAGCTATCCTTGGCAGTCACTCCTGGGGGTTCCTCCTACTCAGAACTGTGGGCTCCTTTTATTTCTATTCTTTGTAGGGAATTTAGAGAATTGTCCTGCCCATCCTATCTCCGCATCTTATGACTCATTCCCGATACTCCCCCCCCTCTGAGCGTTGACGGGCGCTGTTGAAGGTAGCATAGACGGGGCCCCTGGTTGAGGGCTATCTGAACATCACTTGTATCCCAGTGCAGTAGCAGGTTGGATGGAAGGAGGGTAGGAGAGTCTTGTTTTATTTACTGTACTTGAAACTCAGTCTTGTTTCGCAACAAATACTCAAAGAGATGACAACGATCCAGAACATTGAGTAAATGTGGCAGGCCCTATTGGGTTGTAGGCGGCATGCTCTTTCCTTCTATATGTGGACTGTGTTAATAAACAGAATAGATCCTAAAATTGCCTCCAGACTTGTCTGTTGTGGTGGAGGAAACCCACTAAAACAAGAAATGAGTTGAGTTGTGACTTATAAAGTGCAACAAGCGCCCTAAGGCATTTTACTGCTAAGCTGACTAACAAATTCAGAAAAGGGGTCCAAGTTTGACTTCTTTAAAAGGTGTTTGATGACACGGTTCTTCCGTCCACTAAGGCCAGCGCCAAATGAAAACAGGCAATAAAGATGAAATGAAAAGCATGAGTAATAACTGCAGATAAAGATTTTAGAGTCCTGACCGAACATTCAGTATCTGGGGAGCCCAACTTTATGGATGTAACTAAGGTGGAAACGTCTTTTTTTTTCCTTAACCATTGGGAGCAGCTGTTAGATGAGTGACAAAAAGGCTGAAGGCTTGTAATCATGCTGCTTCACTCAAGGTGAAACCTGAAGCTGGGCAATACAATCTGCTGGCTGCCCACCAAGTCCTAAATGAGCCTTATAAATAACACCATAAGCATGGTCCAGAAGGTTATAATCAGCAGGGCATGTGACATATCTATGCATGATCTTGATTATCTCTTTAGCTGTTTTCTTTTTATGATGCAATTGTAGTGCAAGAGCAAAGACAGTGCTGATGACTACAGGAAAATTGACTGAATATATGGTGGGCCTCTTACTCCCCTGCACCTCTCCAACACTCATATCCACCCCTACTTGCTGCCTCTGTTTATAATGTGTAATTATATCATCAGAGCAAAGACCGAAGTGGAGATCTAGTTGAAACTATGGGGTTACAAAAGGTAGAAAAATTGGCAAATTAGGTGGGCTTGGCACCCCCTAAATAGAGACTAATATATTGTAAGTGGTGCACCTGTATGGATATCATCATGACAGAAATACAAAGACAGATTTGGAAACTAAGGACATGGTTCCAAGTTATGTAGAATATTTGTTCTGTTATAATTAGTGTGGGGTATTGAGTGGGTGGCATGATTAACTTTTACCCACCCCAGAATGAAGCCTAACATGTGGAATCAGTGATTACCACACCAATTACTGCATATTTTACATCTATGTCTTAGCATTTTATCCTGATAGATTTCCTCAGGCTTTTTTCTGTCAGAAGAAAAATTTGGAATGTGGTAATTGATGCACAACTCAGAATTTCAATCTGTGTGCAACTTCGAATCTGGTATAAGTAATTCTGTAGGTTTATAAAAGGTAAGGAAATGTTAAGTCAATTGAGATTTGCCTAGCTCTTTATTGTGAATATTATAGCTTTGCAGTGCTGTAATGCTCCAGTATAGTATATTGTATTGTAGTTGTATTCATACTCCTAACAAGCCATCAAAATGCATTTGCGGAGGAATAGCATGCCATTCCGTGGAGTGCCATAGATGGAACAGTGTGTGTTTGTTGTATGGTCTATATAGGAAGTTTGTTATTGTCATGCTTAAGGGCCAGAGTTATGCTCATAGGTTTTGTTGCTATGCCTCTTCCTGAATTTGAAGATAAAATAAGTGAGAGATAGTTTGCTTAAGCATTTGATTCTAATTGACGAATAGACGTGTGTGTGCAGTCTGGCCTATGTCTGAATTTCTTTTGGTGTGTAAATGTGAATGAAACTGCTTTAATTGAATCATAAATAAGTATGTAGGTGTGCTTTCTCATGTGTGAAGGAGAGAAGTGTGAGACTAGAGGCACTGCACCAGCTAATATGTGCCATCTATGGAGTGATATGTGCTATGTATATCGAACTACAAAGAATATGTGGCTAAAAATGTGGACATAGATTTTTTATTTATTTTTTATTTATTGAGTTTTATATAGCGCGAACATGACCCATGGGTATCAGAGCGCTTCACACTTACATGTCGTAAATCGTTTCTAATACAGCAGGTATAGCAGTAGTAATATACATATGGTTCCAGTGCGTACCTTTCGAATCCGTTTCAACAATAACAAGATTAGGATTAGTTTGGGGTACAATAGGTATAACCGTAGTATTGTACATATGGTTCCGGTGTGTACCTTTGTATCTGTTACAGCAATAACACGAGTAGGATCCATTAATTTTAGTAGTGTACAGCCTAAGGTGCCATCGTAGCTAACTGTTGAGTTTATCCTTACATACGTCATTGTCCTGTTAAGGTAAACACCTATATCAGATCTAATTGGCATAACTCTTCGATCATTGGTGCGGGCTGTTTTGGTGTCTATGTGATCTTTCTTGTGTAGGATGCATCCATATCTGACAGGACTATGCAGTGCCTAGCAGTTAACCACATTGCAGATGATGATCAATCGTTGTTTAGGGTAGGAATTTGCTCATTCGGAAGTTCTTTGCTTCCCTCTTGAAGGTTGACGTGTTTGGAATTTTTCGAATGTTTGGAGAGAGTGAGTTCCAGATTCTGGGGGCAGCTCCAGAGAATGCTCTGTCATACGTTTTCTTCTTCTGAAAGATGGGAGGTTTCAGCAAAAGGTCTCTGGCATTCCGGGATGGTCTGCCTCCACCGGATAATTCAATTTTCTGAGCTAAGTACATTGGCGTTTTGTAGTGGAGCACTTTGTGGGTAATACATGCCAGTTTAAGTTGAATTCTGGCTTCATATGGTAGCCAGTTTAATGCCTTCAAATGTGGGGAAATGTGGTCGTATTTTCTTGAACCTGTAATGAGTCTTGCGGCCGCATTGAGACAGGCTTTTAGTGGTGCTGTGGAGATTTTAGGTAGACCTGTTAATGTTGTACAGCCATATTCAATCCTTGATATGACTAAGGACTGAACTGCCAATTTGAGGTCTGACGTGGTAATGAGTGTTTTCACTTTTCTAAGGTAGTTCAGGTGAAAAAGGGCACTTTTTGCCATTGATTTGATGTGAGCTTTCATGTCTAGGTTCTTATCAAGCATTATTCCTAGTGATTTGGTCGAGTCAACTAGGATAGGGGTGCAGTTTGGTGCCGTGATCAGTTTGGTCCATTCCTTCACATCTGCGGAGCTTTTTGGAGGGGATATTAATAGGAATTCCGTTTTTTGCGCATTTAATTTCAGATGATTGCTAGTTAACCAATGTAATGTCACTTTTAAGGCCTCATTCATTGTCTTGATGTCTTCCAGTGACGAGATCTTGATGTAGATCTGAGTGTCATCTGCATACATGTGATAGGAGATGTTTGCCTGTCGGAGAATTTGTGTAAGAGGTTCGACATATAGATTGAATAGTGATGGAGATAATGTTGATCCTTGTGGAACTCCAATCGAATTTGGGCATGGCGGGGATAGCGCATGGTTGATCAGGAATCTTTGTGTTCTATTCTGTAGGAAGGATTTAAACCATTTCAGAACATTTCCAGATAATCCCATCCTGTCTTCAGGCCGGGCTAGTAAGTTTTCATGATTTACTGTGTCAAATGCAGAAGACAGGTCAAGAAGAACTAGTAGACATGTTTCATTGTGATCCAGAGCCTGGAGCGCATCATCCACTATATGTAAGATTGCTGTTTCCGTACTGTGGCCTGGTCTGAATCCAGATTGGCAGTCGTCCAACAGACTGAAATTAGTGATGTGGCGGCTCAGTTGTTTTTGCACGCATTTTTCAATTAGTTTGGCTAGTAATGGAATATTGGTCACTGGGCGAAAGTTGTTTGGGTCTGCCGGGTCCCCTGTAGGTTTTTTGATGATGGGGAGGACTTGACCTGTTTTTAGGCACTCTGGTAAGGTCCCTTGAGATAGTGAGGCATTGATTATTTTTGTCCATATGGGGACGACGATGTGGTTGATTCTTTTCAGGCATTTTGAGGGGAGGGGGTCATTGTAGTGGTTATTTGGTTTGATATCTGAGAGAGTTTCGGCAATGGTATTCTGGTCATATAACTTGAAGGTCGTCCATTATTTTTCGTCATATCTTGAGCGGTGTGCATGGTAACATCATTCTGTGACGATAATGGGCTAGAGAGGTTGTCAGCTGCCATCCTGAGTTCTCTTTCTAGCGAGCTGGCCTTGTCTGTGAAGAATGCTGCGAATTCCTCGCAGCTCAGTTGAGTTTTTGTTGATTCTTGAGCAGATATGGCCAATTTATTGGATTGTTGTTTTAACTTCTCGAAGAGTTTCCGTGGTCTGTTTTTGGCATTATCCAATTCAGATCTAAAAAATTCCTTTTTGGATTTGAGAATGCTTTTGTTGTAGTCGTTTCTAGTTTTCCTGAGAGTTTTTAGCTGGGGGGATGATGGGTGCTGTCTCCATTTTCTTTCTGCTAGTCTCAGCCTCCGCCTTTCTTCATTTAGTGACCCATTAAACCATGGATTTTTATCTTTCTCTGAGATTCTTTTCAGTCTTAGCGGCATGGTGGAGTTGATTATATTCGTCATAGATGATGGGAGCTACCCTTAGTTATTTAGACAGTTACGAGGCATAATAGTGCATCTAGTCGATCTCATGGTTCAACAAGGCCTACAGCACCCACAATACACTTTGCTTAAGGCAACCATTACCTGGGATAAGGAAAGCGGCCAGGCTCTGGAGGGCCCATGCATTAATTAGAATTATTGCTAAAACCTGATGACAGAATATTTCATTGTTTCCTTCACTTTCTGTTTAAATAGTGCCTGATGTTATGCATGAGTCCAAGGCATTACAAAAATAATACAAAGTAACATTTCTGCTAGTTCTATGCTTTGGGCCTCTCAAGGCTTAGGAAAGTGCTATACAAATTACAACACAATACCTGCCTCTCTCTATTCCATTCTAATAGAATCTTGCATCGTTCTCTGTCTTTTGTTGAAGTTAAAGTGTGAGGCACTTTGCTGGTATGGTGGAATGGGATAATTAGGTCTTTCTTTCTATTGATCTATCCCCAGGCACTTAAGTAGGCCCCCGCGGCCCCGATTATAATTTGCACAGTACTGCCCGAGGACAAACTATGCACCAGTAATTATCAGTATTGTATGGTAACAGTCTACCGGCACCATGCATTTACGAGTTAAACCCCATGGAATGGGGTAATCACAGTGTTGACTAGGCGGTACTCTGTTATTGCGTACTCTGCTATTGCCTTTGCATTAAGTTTAATACACATTTACCGCCTGCTCTGACCAGGTGGTAAAAGTGTGCAGGGGACTGTGGTAAAGTAAGCAGGGGACTTTTGTAAGGCAGGGGTGGAGGGAGCGGGGTTTGGAGAGTAAAGGAAGGATTGGGAAATTTGGCTGGCAGAGGGAAACATGTGATGCTTCCCCCCCTGTACATTGTCTGAGGTTTGGGCAGGGGTCATGGAAAGGGCCAATGCAGGCCTTGCCCTCAGTGGTTTTACCTGCTAGATTTTCCAGCCAGTAAAATCAGATTTCTTGTCCCCGCACCCAGTAAATAGGGTTCAGGAACACATTTTATAGTTGTGCGGAACAGAATTCCACACAGGAATTCTACTCCATACAGTTCCCAGTTGGCCCATGTCTTTTATGGACACCTGACAAGAGCCTCTGTTCTGGATGAAAGAGAAGGGAGGGGGTCTCCGGTTCTGTAAAGCGAATGTAGAGGCAGACAGCCAAACAAGAAAAAAAAATCCTTCTTGCTAAGGTGCATACTACCTGAAAACAAATGAATTGAGTGCAAGGGTTAATAAGCAAAGCTAAAGACTGCTTGGGTACCAGTAGACGGCTTTAATTAATGGGGTAATTTGAAGCTTCATGGTGACAAAAATTTATTCTTTTTGAGAGGTAAAAAGAAGGGTGTTATCAGCTGTGTTCTGGAGTGTATCCTTCTAATGGAAGCTTATAAAAAAAATATTTGCACTAGGAACAATCTGATGGTATCTTACTAAAACATTTAATTCTAACACCCATTTATCTTAAACACAGTGGAGGAAATTTACTAACACTTTGTGCCAGCTTTACATCACAAAAGTAACACAAACCCAAAGCAAAGTGTTGTGTTGGCATTTACTTTCCAAACCAAATCCTTATTTGTGTTTGAAAGTTTACTAAAGTAGCACAAAGTAGCATCATGCACTACTTTGCATCAAGGGAGTGGTCCGTGGATGGTACATAGATGTTCCCTTGCAACATACGGTTGGGCGTAACGTGAGTAATTTGTGCAGCGTAAACATGCATAATTACCAAGACTATGCTTGAATTACGGGAGGAGAGTACTTCTGTGTTTAGGGCTATTTCTTACGGCAAAAATGCCCCCTTGCTTCCAAAGTAAATGTGAGGATACATTTTGCACTAAGAAATAACAATAAATGCAACAGAACATGAATCGCAAGCGCGAGCAGCTGTTCCACTCACTAAATATGCTCTTGTGGTAGGATTTCCCCCCAATTCACTACCGGCATTTAGTTATATGTATATATATGTAAGTATATATGTATGTGTATATATATATATATATATATATATGTATGTATATATATATATATATATTTTTTTTTATAAATTGCTTTTGCTTTAGCCATAAGGTGGAAAGAATCACTGATTTTTAGCTTGGATGCAAGTCACGAGATTAGAACATGTAAAACTGTTCTTGTGGTGTTTTTTGGGGGGAAACCACTTTGATCTCGATGCCGAAGCTTCTGCATTCTGGCGCCTGTCATGGCCCAGTTTGGACTACAGGAGCTTAATCGCACCCAGCTAGGAGCAGCATAATGTGAGAGCATTAGCGTGATCAGAGGCAGCGCACATGTGAAAGGCTGTAGTTACCAGTCTTCCATAGGACGTACATAGTGCCTTATTACAGATGTCTGAGTGCTACATAACCCTTTCGTGCTGGAGAATTATATGCATCTTTTCCAGTACTATTGGTAGAACATGTGGAAATAGTGCTGATTGAGTAAATCACAAGCAAATTATATATCTCATCAGAAGAAGGGCAGAGGGTGGGGTTTGGGTGAAACAACAGTGAGGGGTACTAACATCACAGAGGGTGGGTGGCGGGTGATGACACCATGGAGAGCGGGAGGAGAAGAAGGGAGAAGGAGAGGGACAGCATGCCAAAAAGTAAATAAAATAGGATTACCTGCAGGAGCTTGCGACCTTTTGGAAATACACTGGCCATAGGAAGCTGTACTTGGTCCATGCTCTATGGTAAGGACACAGACTTGAGGCCGAGCAGGAAGTTGGAGGCAGGAGGAGGCACTGACCTATAGGAGGCAAGGAAACAAGAGTGACATCGGAGCCAGCCAATGGTAAGTAAAGGTAAGTAATGTGCGGGCTATATGCCTCTTTTAAGATTCTATTTCTTTACAAGAGATTTTGCAAGCGGTGTGCAGGTGAAACCTAAAAAAGGATGCTCTTGAGACACCAAGGGTCAAACTTTTGATGTTACCAGGGGATCAAGGGTGCTGCCACTCTCACTATTCCTTGCATTTGGGAGAATTTGTTGTTCTTGATTTCCGCATCCTGCAGACAGAAAAAAATGAGCACCCCTGGCTGACTGTGATCCTCCAACTCCTACTGTGGCTGTAAACATTTTCAGTGCAGGGGGTGGTGAAATTATGATTTAAGCCCACAAAATCATATAAAGAAAAAATCGCAGTGCTTGAAAGGCCACAACGGGCACTCCGAGGACCCATGGCTCAGCTGCCTTTATGAGCTTCTTTTCAGGCACAGCGGAGGACTGCTCTCTGTCTCCGTTTTAGTCCACATCCGCGGTTGTTGACATTTCTTATGTTCACCCAGAGGAGTCTGTTTTCCCATCAGGTCGTAAATCTGCCCTTGCAGACATGGATACTCGCACAGGCTGCAGGGTGCACTGGAGTCTGCCAGCGCCCAGCAGGGCACAGGCAGATAGTATTGCCAGCTCTCCTCCTCTGGCCCTTTCGCTCCCCACTGTCAGAAAGGGAAAAGCTCCTCGGATGACACTTGAAATATGCTTATGGTCGCTGTCGAGATGAAGCTGAGAGAAGGATGGCGCGGCGGCCATTCCAAGCCTACTCAGCCATCCGGGCACCGTGGGCGGCCTGCTGCTGTTCTTGTGCTCCCTGCTTAGACAGTGAAGCTTGGAAAGTGAGGCGAAAGATGCACAATTGTAAAAATATGGCCCTCCATTCTAGTGGCTCTGTAAAAAGGAATGGTTTTCCTGCACTTATACTGTTGCAAAAGTCAGCCGGTGCGGTATGTTCGGCGACAATTATAATAGCCCGATCTTTCCACACCTGTGATTACCAGGTGTGGGAATGGGAATACCTGGCCTGCTTTTAACAGATGCTGAAAGGCACCAGGTAAATCCACTGGAGCTCGAGGGCAAGCACATGGAAGATGCTGTGACTGCAACAGCATGGAGGGAGCAACCATCACCTCAGCCACAGCAGAGCCGGCCTTGCCCGTGTTCGCTCTCCTGACCCCATGACCCCCACCCCGCCAAATCCCCGTCTTCCTATTTGCCATATGCTCAGAGGAGGTGGGGAATCTGAAGGGAACAATCCCTGGATTCAGGGATAATCTGCAAAGAAGGACCTGGTAATCCGGGGTATGCATGGTTATTCCACATTCTGTGGACTAAAACTTGAAATTCAGAGTTTTTGGGGGGATAGCTGCCCAAATCTGTAAATCCAACCTCAGTATCTCCCACTCTAAACTCGTAATGAGCCCCCCAGTATTAAGGATACTATCTGGTATGCCGCTTGTTTTTAGAACCATTAAATGTCATCCAGAGTGGACAATAACCTGCGGCCGGATTCGGTGGTACTGCAGCAATTTTTGCATTAAACTTTCGAATTACGTCCCTTTTTCTGGTAACATGTTACATTAGTTTTGACCTGGTGGATTTGTCATCAGTATCGCATGCAGTATCACGGCATGTGATATTATCACAGGGGGTAATATCAGATGACTTTTAATTTCTCCTGTTTCCATCCTAGTTGGTATTAAGAACAACTGCTAATCAGGGCCTAATTGGATTGACAACGATCGCCAGAAATAGTAAGATTGTGTTGCCTGTCATGGAAGATGTTAATTTGTGTTCCTCTTCTACACACCTGTAAAACAGTTACTTGAGTTGTGATAAAAACCCCTGGTTCTCACACTTTTTTGTTGTGGAGAACATGATGCCCTTTATTTCACTCCCCATGCCAGAGTATCACCTCAGTGTGCGGTAACCCACATGAGGAAGGCTCGGGGTACTTGTGATGGCAGTGTGAGAAGCTTGTTTTACTATTAAGGGCTTCGGTCAACAGTGGTTACCATCCATGGCCATATTATGGTGTGCGGCGCATTTTCCTGGTTAGCGCTAGGTGCACCTTTCGAAAGGTGTGCCCATCACTAACCAGGAAAATGCGCTGCATTATAGTGAATGCGCTGCCCCCAGGGCAGCCGTGAACTCGCGCTGCCCTGAGGGCAGCGCATTCAGGTGAAAAGCAGAGCGACTGCTTTGAAGCCGCTCTGTGTTTCACAGTGTAGGCGGGTCGACAGCCCACCTGTACTCTGCTGGCTGGGGGATTAGAGATCCCCTTGCATGTGGGTACAGTGAGTGACTGCACACACCTGCAAGAGGATGTCTGGAGGGTCCATAGGACCCCCGTTCCTACCTCTGGAGGGCTGCTATCAGGTGGCGCACTGTCAGTGCGTCTCCTGACAGCTTCTTTGCCTTTGCATCCAGATCTGTAATATGGCGAGGGCGCAGAGGCAAAGAGATTCCCTCATTTGCATGGGGCCATGCCCCCATGCAAATGAGGGAACGCCTTCTGATGATAGCGCTGGCGCTTTCTGTGCAACAACGCTATCGGTATTACAGAAGGGGACGCACATGCGTCTGCAGCCCCTTCTGTAATACCCAAGTGCCAGGGGGGCACGCAATGTGGGCGCAAACTCCTGTTGTGCCCCCGGGGCACTCCGGTAATACGGCCCCAGATCTGCTAAAGCCAGAAAGCTTTGCAGCAAATCAGCTCACCGTCGGCACTATGTAAAAAGCATGTACTCTTCTTTGTCGTTGTTACAGCTGCACTCTTCCATGCTAAATGGCAAACGCACTAATAATCCTATGGAGCAGAGTATCTGGGACAAATCCTCATGTAAGCAATTTTTAAGAAGCACTGGCAAAGTCAAAAAGTCTGGGTTTAATTCACTAATGCATGCAGTATTAGCACATTGGAGCGTAACACACAGGTGGGAGCCAACAGGAACGAACAAATAGGTCTATAGTTGTAAAGTAGTCCCTCCTGCAGTTCAATGCAAGCACTGAATGGAGGAAGAAGCAACCAAAAGCTTAAGGTGAGACATGAATACCTCCCCTGGGCTGAAACAAGAAGTGATTGACAGAGTGTGAGCCTATGGCTAAAAGGAGCTGGATGAAGAATGGTCATGTTAGGGTGACCAGGCGTCCCGGATTTGCCCGGACGGTCCGGGTTGTAGTTTAGTCTATGTGGACCCTATATAAAAGCCAAGCTTAATAGCTTTGACATAGCTTGTTTTATGATGCAATTACATTAGCATTCCCTTACAGCCACTCCTACCGCCCTGCTTCCAAACAATGCACTGTCTTGTTAGAACCCCAAGCTCACTCCAACAGGCACAGCGTCGTCTGCATTTCTGGGGTTTGGCCATGGCTGTCTGCGCCTCGGAGGGGGGTGGGGGCGCGGGGCACAGCCTGAGATTCCTTTTGCTTTATTTCATCTGTCAGACACCTGTTTCGGCGGGCCTTCTGCCAGACAGTTAGCCCCGAAAGCCCCTTGGTTTACAGCTTGGCAGCTCGGGTAAGCCCTTTCAGTGTTGGGTTTCACCCTTCTTCCACGCAGGCAGCAAAAACTGCCAACTCGGGTCTGCCTCTAAGAAAATGTTTCTCTTCAAATTTCACAAGTGTCTGTGCACAGGCCCCGGGTGTCAAGTGTGGACTGTGAACGCACCCAAGTGCAAGAGCTCCTTTGGAGAATTAATTTCAATACCAGAGCTAGAGGGGGAGATCGGTACTTGAGAATTGATAACACGCCGATGCCTTTGAATTCCTGAAAGTAGTGGTCTAACAAGGGTACCATAGACCCTAACGCCAACAAAGATAATCCGCCCTTTCCACGGATGGGCAATAGATTGACGTTTTAAAGCATGGGCAAAGCAGGCAATTGTCCGGGGCCCTCACCTTCGAGGAGCCCCTTGGGAAAGTGAACTTTCTCTCTAGCTCACTTCTGTGTTTTTCTGCATCTCAACCTTCAGCATATAATTCAATATTGTTAGGCAACATAAGGCCTGAATTAGCAGAAATGGTAATAAAATTCAAAGTTGTTCTAAACAGGGGCCCCAAAATATTTCTTGCTGGGGCCCCTAAAATCCTCAGGATTACACTGGGGCAATAAAGCCATGTTTGGGCGCGGTCTGCCCCTCAAATTCCTGTACCTGCCTCTGCTCCTGTTGCACCAATGATAACAACACCCCTAATGGAAGGCCTGACTCGAGCAGACCAACTGGAACCTCCCCGGGCTGTGCGCAGACTGATTAATTGAGATGCAGTGGGCGATTGATTGATTCCTTCAACACTGCAAAGTTCTTTCCTGAATTAACCCTTAACACACCGCACTCTCATTGCGGACCAGCACTTCAAAACTAAGGGGCTGTACCTTGACTGTATCTCACCCAAGACCAGTTGCTCCCCTCACCCTGCCGCCCCCTCCGTCCTGAGGAAGAACCGCCTGTGGAGGATACAAACTGCCCTCACTGCAACAGGGTCGAAACGTCGACATCTTCCCCCATTAGGGCCTGTACCCGATATCACCCTAGCCCTGCCCTCTTACAGATGAACTTTGTCTGTACATCATCAAAAATAATTAAATGAATAACAATTGTGAATTTCACTAGGGACAGGCCTTTCTGTAGAACTGGTGCCACTATGAACTACTACCAGTTTCCAAGTACTGAAATGTTTAAAATGACTGATTATTGAATTTACCTCTTGGATTCCCTTCCTGTATTGTCTATCCTACCTCACGAGCACTTTCCTTCTTCACACTCCCTTCTTCACGCTCCCTCTCTATTTAGAGTATTGAATATGATAAATGTGTTATGAAAAGTGACTAAATAAAATAACAGTCACCATCTGAGAAATAGTGTGTGCCCTTCTATTGATCTTTTGGAGGATATATTTGTTTGCATTTTGAAGAAAAGAGTGGTACATTACTGTTACAACATTATATATGAATGTTCTGCGCAACTGAACTTTAGCGTAAAACCAGTCTAGGACCATTGTTTCCTATACTAATCTTTACCCAGGTCCATAGACTGCTGTGGGTTACCCCATTATATCTTAATGATCATAAAAGATTCACAGCACAAACATACATACAAAACAAGTTAAAATGAATTGTACAAGTATTTAAAAGACTCCTGTCGAGCGCAAATAAATGTCGCATATCTTTCCTGATCTTGATGGAGGCACAGATATAACTGATGACGCCATGGCAGACAAATTCAGAAGATAAACACTGTAAAAGTTTGAGACTCTGTTTAACAGAAGGACAATCAAGCGAAAGTAAAATTGGCAATAAAAGTTTTTTTTTCCTGGGGGCAGAATAAAAACGACACAAAAACATTGGGGCTTATTTACAAGGCCCTTGCGGCACTTTTGCGTCATTTGTAACATGGGAAAAGTGACGCAAAAGTGGCGCAAGGGGCTCGTAAATCTGCCCCATAGAATTTAGACACGATTGCTGGCTTGTACTATTACAGGGACAACACAGTAGGGATGAGAACTAACTTCCCTGTGAAGGATAAGCTACCAAAAAATGAACGACATTTAACCTAAAACGTGTTAAATAAAAACAGCGCTCATGGTTAGGTATCCATTCCACATAAGATGCAGATCCAACCGGAAAGGCGATCTCCAATTGGTAACTCACCATTGCCATATCTGGAAATTTTTTAGAGTGATTTAAATCACTGTTTCCAAAAAAAGGAGATCAAATCAAGGCTTTTGAATTACTGTTGATTTCATTTGGCGAATAAAATAGCTGAGGCACACCCAAATCTATAAAAGATTTTCTAATATAGGCCAACCAGGGGATATTTTGCCTGTTATCTAAGGTAGTACAATCAGAAAGGACAAGACGGGAAAGTGTGAGGTGAGCTCCAGATTTTAACCCAGAGTAGAAGTGGGGTTAGTTTAATTGTATCCTCGATGTACGGCAAATTTTCCTTGGCATGAGTTGTATGTTTAGATGTACACACAGTAACTGGTAATAATTTGGAAAGAATTTTTTTCTACCATTTGTAAACGAGTAGAATTGGTACACACCCACACACCCACCCATAAGTGCCCAAGGAGAGACACTTAGCTGTATAACAAGTAATTAAGTCCCTTATTGGTTAGTGCTTGAGTTTTCTGGCAAACAAAAAAATTGGTCATAAAAGCATTCAAGACTGTCAGAGGTACAATATGGTTTTCACCAAGGGGTGGGCATGGTCGCACAGTCACTCAACCTGTTCATGATCATGGGGAAGTACATAAGGGCCAGGGGTGGTGTTTTGCACATAGCCTTTATGAACTTGTCTAATGCCTTTGACCTTGTGGACAGAAGTAGGTTCTAGATTTTGATGACTAATGCCTGGGTTGATACAGGCATAATTGAACTTTTAAAATGCTTGCATTAGGACACTTCGGCACAGGTTTGGTATAGCCCATCCCGGGACTGCACTTCTACTTTTAGGGTTACCAAGTGGGTGAGACAGGGGTGCATTTGGCCCCTTTTTTATTTCTTTTTTACATTCATTCCCTGGAGGGGTTTTTACAATCAAATGTTAAAAATTTGCCTAAAATAGGAGATAGGTCTGCATTGAGTACCATATGTATGCGGATGATACCCACCCCATCTTGAAGCCTGAAGACAATCCCAGAAATTCCTTCCTGCTCTCTCAAGGTCTATGTTAATGTTAATGTTAGGTAAACTTGTATAGCGCACAGCTGCCCCAGCAAAGGGGCGTCCCGGCGCTGATAGCAGTGTCGGTAGAGAACAGGGGCTAGACTGTAGGAAACAAGTAAGTTTTGATGGCACTACGGAAGGGTAACAGGCAGTCTAAGCGGCGAATCTGAACAGGAAGTGAGTTCCACAATTTAGCGGCAAGACAGCGAAAGGACCGGCCCCCCGCTCTGATGCGCTTCACCCGGGGGACCGTGACCAGAAATTGTCCAGCGGAGCGCAGCTGGCGTGCGGGAACATAGGGGACCAACAAATTAGATAGAATCTCAGGGGATGAGACTTTTAGTATTTTGAAGGCCAGACAAAGTGCCTTGAATTCGATCCTCTTGGGAACGGGTAGCCAGTGAAGGCGCCGCAAAGCACCCGACGTAGAGCAGGATCTTGGGAGCCTGAGCAGGACTCGAGCGGCTGCATTCTGGACTCGTTGAAGGCGATTCAATTCCGCCTTATTGGCGCCTAACATCAATGAGTTGGCATAGTCCAATCTGGACAAAATAGTCGCCTGTACTATCAGCTGGCGTGTGGCTGGGTCAAAGAAACCCAATATAGGCCTCAGACCCCGTAAGAGTCCAAAGCAGGTACCAGCGATCTTTTTGGTGTGCTCCTGAAACCCAAGAGTAGAGTCGAACCAGATCCCTAGGTTCTTTACCGCCGGCTTAGGAGTGGGGGCTCTGCCCAAGGACGCCGGCCACCACTGCGTACTCCAGAGCCCCTTGTCGTTCCCCACCAACAGCACTTCTGACTTGTTGGCGTTAAGTTGAAGGCAGTTGGTGGTCATCCAGCGTGCAACCGCTTCTAGCCTGTTCCGGAACTGCATGGCGCCCCGAGAATGGTCATCAGAGAGGGCCACCACCAGCTGCGTGTCATCAGCATAGGAAACCATGGTCAAGCCATGGTCCTGCGCCACTCCCACCAGGGGTTGGACGTAGAGGTTAAACAAAACAGGGCTAAGCGCCGAGCCCTGAGGAACCCCCTGCTTGATGGAATGGGCGTGAGAGAGGAAGGGAGGGGCAGAGACCTGAAAAGCTCTGTCAGACAGAAAGGACCGGAACCAATCCAGTGCCAGACCCACTACCCCCGCCTCCTCTAGGCGACGCAGGAGGATCTGATGGGAGACCGTGTCAAACGCAGCGCTGAGATCGAGCAGTATCAGAGCCGCAGTTTGTCCCTCATCCAGAATGGTCCGCAGGTGTTCACTCACTGCTAAAAGCGCCGTCTCGGTACTGTGACCGGGACGGAAACCATTCTGGGAGCGGTCTAAGGTACCGCTGTTGTTCAAAAACCCCGAAAGGACTTTATTAGTGTGGGCCTCAGCAATTTTAGCGACCCAAGGCAGGAGAGAAATAGGTCGAAAATGTTCCGGCTTAGTGGGGTCCAATGAGGGTTTTTTCAGCAAGGGGATCACCCTTGCTTGCTTCCATGGCGAAGGCACCACCGCTGTGGTGAAAGAAAGGTTCATCATTTGACACAAGGGCGTGAGAAGTATCGGTAAACAGTCTCTAAATTGGGCAGGCCTCATAGGATCCAGAGGGGAACCTGATTTGACCTTAGTGCTCAATGTAAGAAGCTCATCCTGAGAGATAGAGGGTATTACTGCCAAAGTAGCAGTAGAAGGAGAAGCTAGTGGAGCCACGAGGTCCATGGGACATATGGGGAAGGATTTATAGATGGCTTCTACCTTCTGAACAAAGAAGGTGGCCAGATCCTCGCATTGCTGCCCAGACGTGATCGTCGAGGTGGGGGGATCTTTCCTGTTTTTAAAGTCATTGAGTATTTTAAAAATGCTTTTCACAGGATTTTTGCTGGACTTGATCTCGTTAGTGAGGTAGGCTGCTTGAGCCAGATGTATGGCCTTGTGGTATCATTTAATCTCATCCTGGTACAACTTTTTAGCCGCAAGGTCGTATTCCTTTCTCCAGGCCCGTTCTAGCTTTTTGCATGTGCTACGCAAAGCGGCTAGAGAGTCATTGTACCAGGGATTGGAACTCGAACAGCGACCTTTGGACCATTTAGCAGGGATAAGAGTGTCTAGTGCCTGTAGTATCCAGTCGCAGAGTGCTTTATAAGATTGCTCTGGGTCAGTGTCCAGGATAAGGGGACAGGATGCCAGGCGGGCAAGTAGGTCCTCTAGTTTAAGTTTATGCCAGCAACGTCTGAAGGTGGCCTGGAGGTCAGTTCTGGGCACTGGCTCGGAGAGCGGGAGGGAGATGGAGACTAGGAGGTGATCGGACCAGCATACCGGGCTAGGTGTTTTGAATGTAAGAGAAGAGATGTTAGAAAAAACCGGGTCAAGTAAATGCCCAGCAGTGTGGGTAGGGCCCACCACTAGCTGTCTTAATCTATCACACATTCACCGATGGATAAAACATGATAGTTTGTTGCTCAACAGGGATAAATCTGAAATTTTGCTCTTTGGATCTGTCAGCCACCTCTCTCCTCTGACCGGCCAGCTGAAATATGCCTCCCCCACTATGGTGAAGCAAGCACACAACCTGGGAGTTATGTTTGATAGGGATCTCTCTTTTGCTCCACAGATAAATGCGGTATGCAGAAATGCTTTTTTCACCTCCGTCACCTGAAGGGGATCTCCTTGCTACGCTGCATGCTGAAAATTGCCTTGATCCCAGTTGCGGTCATGTCCAACCAGGACTATTGCAATGGCCATTACAATTGCCTCCCTACCACCTGCCTCAAGAATCTCTAGCGAGTTCAGAAATTTGTAGCTCAACTAATTTACAACCTCAAAGACACAACCATGTTACCCTGCTCTCAAATCTCTCCATTAGCTTCCAGTTTAGGAAAGGACCAACCTCAAATCTCTTTGTTTCGTCCACAAGGCCATAAATAACCATACTCTAAATCATAGCCTTTTTTCGCTACCAGACTTCCTAGTCTCCCAAATCCTCCAAAAAGGCTGTTGACACCACATCACTTCAGATATAAAACTATGGCAGTCAAACTGTCCTTCATCAAGATACCTCCCTATGGAATGCCCTGCCTATTCACCTCAGATTGGAACATGATCACTGCAAATTCAGGAAATCCTTAAAGACCTTCCTCTTCTCCAAGATATTTGGATAACCGCATTGTCTAGAAACTTTATTCTCAATCTTCTGCAAGTTTCCTGAAACTGTTTTCCCCATTTCTGGGGTATAATAAGTACATCCAAGGCTTAATCATCTTTGCCACTGTGAAAGTTCACCCCTATAGCCAACACATCCAGAGAGTTAAATGGTAAGTCTCTTATTGAGCACTGCAGTTCTGTCCTGACCCATATTGCCAGGCCTCCTGATGGTCTTCCTCTAGGTGATTGTGTAGCATGGGCACAGAATGAGGTATATCTGTTCCTAATGACGGGTAAAGTAGTATTTATTTATTTATTTAAAGGTTTTATATACCGCTGGCGGGGGTATCAGAGCGCTTTACAGGAGTTTGTAGAAGGAACATAGGTAAAACATTAGTTAAATAATAAAGCATTCAGAATGGTTACACTAGAAGAACAAATTGATTAATACAGATTGGGGTAACAGAAATGCACAAAAAAGATCTATCTACCTAAATAATAAGGCTAATAGGTAATCAAAAACTTTAGCGAGTAATTGGTAATTAGGCTTGGGTAGGGGGTTGAGAAATAGAAAGGGGAAGTGGAAGAAGTAAAGATGGAGAGAGAATGTGGCAGGGGATGGATACGAGTAGGCCAAGGTAAGGAGGGGGGAAGGGAGAGAGTAGCACAAGTGAAATATATAGGAGGAAGGGAAGGGAGAGGAGAGAGATAAGAGGACAGTGGAGGGGAGCCTGACAGGGGGAAGCAGAGTGAGGGGTCAGAGGCGAGGATTATGGACCCCAATATTTGTTGAGAAGGTGCAGTTTGAGCTCTTTTTTGAAGCTGAAGTAGGAGGGGTTACATCGCAGTTCTTTAGGGAGGGCATTCCAGATGTTTGGGCATTTCCGGAGAAGGAGCGAGATTGTGTGGAATTCTTTTTTAACAGAGGAGGAACCAGGAGGAGAGCGTTGGTGCTTCTCATCGGTCGGGAGCGGCCCACTTTCTTGAGTTTATTTGAGAGGTACAGTGGGGTGTTTTGATGAATGGCTTTGTGAGTAATGCATGCAATCTTGTAGGAGGCTCTGCCTTCTACGGGGAGCCATTTGAGGGTTTTAAGGGCAGGGGAGATGTGGTCAAAATGTTTGCAGTCGGTGATAAGCCTGGCCGCTAGGTTGAGCACAGCTTTGAGTGGGGCTAGGTGAACTTTGGGTGTTCCGGAGAGGATAGCATTACCATAGTCGATTCTCGAGAGGACCAGTGATTGGACAACCGATTTGAAGTCGTCAGCAGGAATGAAGGGTTTAATTTTCTTGAGATGACGGAGAGTGAAGAGTGCTCCTTTAGCCGAGGTTTTTATGTGGGCATTAAGAGTTAGGCTGTTGTCAATGGTGATTCCGAGAGATTTTACTGAGTTTGATAGAGAGAGCGGACAGTTTAGGGCATTAAGGTCGGAGATCCAGGTTTGGATAGGGAGCGGGTTGTTTTTAGGGGAGAAGAGAATGATTTCGGGTTTTTTAGGGTTGAGTTTAAGATGATTGAAGGGGAACTAGGATTGGATCTTAGTCAGGGTGTCGTTGAGGTGCAGAACATCAGAGTGGGATTTAATCTTATAGTAAAGTTGGGTGTCGTCGGCATAGAGGTGGTAGTTGATTCCAGCTTGTTTTAGAATGAGGATAAGGGGTTCCATAAAGAGGTTGAAGAGAGAGGGAGAGAGAATAGATCCCTGGGGGACACTTAGTGAGACAGGTGTAGGGTTTGAGAGGCAGTCGTAAATTCTGATTTGTTGGGTTCTGTGTTGGAGAAAGGAGGCAAACCATTTGAGGACAGGACATTGAGGCCAAAGCGAACTTTGAGTGCGTTAATTAAGGCAGCGTGGTTAACTGTATCAAACGCAGCTGAGAGGTCGAGGAGAATAAGTAGGCAGGTCTTGCCCTTGTCGAGGGAGTGATGAATGTCATCGACAATATTTAGCATGGCAGATTCTGTACTGCAGCCTTTTCTGAAGCCGGATTGCAAGGAGTCCAGTAGCCTGAAAGTGTCAATGTGTTTTTCCAATTGGAGCAGGGCACATTTTTCAAGGGCTTTGGAGAGAAGGGGGAGGTTAGAGATAGGGCGGAGATTGTTTAGGTCGTTGGGGTCAGCATTGTAGTTTTTTGAGAATGGGGGTGATTTGTCCAAGTTGGAGGGATACAGGGACACACCCCGTGGCCAGGGAGGAGTTGATGATAGTAGTCCAGTAAGGGGCAATGATATGCTTTAGATCTTGGACAAGGTTAGAAGGGAGAGGGTCTTTAGTGTGAGAAGACGGTTTTAGTTTAGCGATGATGTTAAAGACTTCGGGTTCTGTTACGGGGAGGAAGTTATGCCAGGAGGCATTGTTTTTTAGCTGGGAGTTGAGGAGGTTAGGTTTAGGAGGGGATGCGACGAGAGGAAGATGGGAGGAATCAGGGGGTAGGGTTGTTAAGGAGGGAGACTTTGAAGTAATGTCAAAGGAAAATTGGGGGTACGGTGGGATCTGAGTTAAAAGGAAGGATTGATCAATTTTGGCGATTTTTTCAGAGAAGAAGTTAGCGATTTCTTTGCATCTTTCAGTTGAGGCCGTCAGCTTTGGGGGGGCAGAGGAAGTTTGGTTTCTAACAATGTTGAACAGTTCTCTGGGTCCATTTTTGGCCCGATCAAGTTGTGTACGGAAGAAAGATGCCTTTTCATTGAAAATGTGTTTCTTGTAAGTGCATCTGGCGTATCTGAGGAGGGCGAGATGGGAGGGGGAGGGTGTTGCCTCCAAGTTCTTTCAATTAGTCTAAAAGAGCGTCTTTCATTGTTGAGCTCTGAGCTGAACCATGATTTGGATGGAGTATTTCTATGAGTGTTTAGTTGAGGTGGGGCAATTAGGTCTAAGACCTTGATGACAGATTTATTAAAATGCTCGGTGAGTTCGTTTACATTTTGGGAGAGAGGGGTGAGAAGAAGTTGAGCTTGGAGTTTAGACTCCAGTTCGCCAGGGGGGATAAGATTAAGGTTTCTGGTCAATTTCCTGGGTTTGATGTTTTTTGTGGGGGGAGGTGGGGCCGTATGTGCGATCGTGAACAGAATGAGGTGATGGTCAGACCAGTCGATGTGGATGATGCTGGCAAGGGAGGCCAAGTCATTGTTGGCAATGATGGCGTCAAGAATGGCCCCTTTGTTGTGGGTTGGAGAATGGCAAAGCTGTTTGAGGTCATTAATCTCTAGAAGATTAGTGAGGAGGTTAACTGAGGAGTCCTCGGTGTCAATCCAGTGGAGGTTAAAGTCTCCTCGGAAGAGATTTTTTGCGCTCGAAAGTGAGGATTGTGTGAGAAGGTCGGATAGTTCCTTGGCGAAGGGAAGAGGGTCACCAGGAGGATGGTAGATATTATGTAGTCGGATTGGTGGAGAACCCTGAGTCTTTAGTTCGGCTCCAAGGTATTCAAAGGTTGCGTGGTCGGAGTTCTTAACAAGCGAGAGTTGTAGTTCATTTTTCAAGATTATAGCTAGTCCACCCCCTATTCTGTTAGGCCTGTCTTTTCTGAGGATAGAGTAACCGGGGGGGAGAGTAAGTCGAGGATGGACGTAGAGTGGTCATTGAGCCAAGTTTCCGTGAGGAAGGCGATGTCTATTGCTTCGCTAAGGATGGTTTCAGATATTTCAGTCGCATGTCGGACAGCCGATTGGCAGTTTACAAGCATGCAGGCGAGGGGTTTAGGGATGTCTTTGGGGGGAGAGCACGAATGGATGGTGGTAAGAAGCGGTGGGGGTCTAGGGGAGAGGGGGGAGGAGGGGAGGAGGGGATACTGCTAGTACCCATAATAACGGGAATGAAGGAGTGAGGGATGGGAGGATTGTTAATAGGGATTTCTTTGGGGGGAGAGCAGGAATGGATGGTGGTAAGATGGGGCGGGGGTCTAGGAGAGGAGGGGGAGGAGGGGATTCTGCTAGTCCTCATAATAACGGGAATGAAGGAGTGAGGGACGGGAGGATTGTTGATAGGGGAGTTTGGAAGGTAAGAGTTGCATAGGTCAAAAAGGTCGGAGGAAGAGAGATAGCTCGGGGCACGGCGGGGCCTATGTGTACGGTTGCAGAGGGGAGTAGTTCTCCAATGTTTGGGTTTATAGGAGTTTTGTAAGCCAGAACCGGGGGAATTAGAATGATTGAGGAGGGACCTGGAGTAGAGGAAGTTGAAATCTTTTCTAAGTCGTGTGAGTTCGGACGTCAAAGTTAGGAGATTGCGTTCTATGTTGGATAGTGTATGGGTTATATGAGAGATGGGGAAGGCAGTTGGGAAGGAGGAGGGGAAGAGGGTGTGTTCCGTGTTGGTCGGGGGGGGAAGTATGAAGTGTGGAGGGGGTGAGAGGCCAGGAGGGGGGTAAGAGGAGTGCTCAGGCTGATGGCCGAAGGGAGGGCCGTGGAGTGGGACAGGACATTCATAGAATCAGGAAATGTGTTTTGAGATGATAAAAGGGCGTGAGGGGTGTGGGGAGAAACAACATCGTGTGTAGGGTGTGGAAAGCAGTTTAGAGAGGGTGATATTGGGGCCAGTGGGGGTACAGTAGGGAACTCCAGGTGTGCGGGTCGGGAGGTAGTAGCGAGGTTAGGAGTGGCGTTAGTGGTCGGCGAGAATAGGTCATTTGAGGGCGTGTGAGTTTGGGTGACTGTGTGTGCGGTTGGGATGTCAGGAAGAGGGAGGGTCGCTCAAGAGGGAGGGAAATTGGATGTCGGGTTTGGAAGACAGCATTAGTAGTAGAGATGTCAAGGGGAAGGAGGGTTAGAGTCGGGGAGGGGGGGCAAGAGGGCGTCTTGTGGTTGGGAAGATGAGGGGTTAGGAGGAGGTTTGGATAATAGGTAGGACAAGGTGCTGAAATGATGCTCAAAGATGGTGAGGTGGTATTCAGATGCTTGTATGAGGATATTACCAGTTTTGAATATGGAGATGTCAATTTCACTGAGGAAAGCAGGGGAAGGGGTGGTAGACAATTTAAATCCATATGGAATTTTGCTTGATTTAGTGATAGGGAGGTGGCGAAGGAAGATGCTTTTCCATTTGGAGGGGCGTTTGGAGTAGAAGATGTAGTTGTTTTTTATAAGGGAGGAGAGGCTGTGGTAGTTATCGACAAATACATTTTCCTGGTGACGAATCAGTAATTTATGTTTAAAGTTTTTCTTAGCGGTTTTGGAGAGATTAGAAGGGTAAAGAATGGTCCATGAGTTGGGGCCATGTCTGGTGAGGGGGGAGTCCTGTAGAGTGAGGGAGTGATCGAGAGGGGGCATGTTAGGACGATTAGTTGAGGAGAGGGGATAAAGGGAAAGAGGCGGGCGGGATGTAGAGAAATAGGGCGAGGAGAGGTGGGAGAGTCAGAGTAAGGACGGAGAGAAAGTTATGAAAGATAGAGTAAGCACAGGAGGGGAGAGATGAACAGTTGAAGGAGGAAGAGAGGAGAGGTCAACGTTAGAGGGAAGAGAGGTGGGAATATCAGCGTAAACACAGAAAGACAGTTAACAATCAGAATAAACACGGGAAGATAAGTTACAATGAGAGAGAATTGCACACATTGTAAAATCTAGACAAGCTTAGACACAAGTCTGTAGTGGGGGAAGAGAGAGAGAGGTCAGTGCAAGGGGGAAGAGAGGAGGGAGTATCAGAGTAATCACAGAGAGAAAGTTAACAGTCAGCGTAAACACAGGAAGGTAGATTACAATGAGGGAACTTTACAGAAATTGTCAAACCTCGACCAGCTCAGAAGTAAGTTGGGGCAAGGGGAAAAAGTAGTAGGGGAAATTGAGGATCAATGAATAAAAGTGATAAAAAGGAATAAAATAAAGCTAATAATAAGAAAACAAACAGAAATTACAATCCAAGATTGGTTTGGGAGTTCACTTGGGTCCAATTGAACTATAAGGGACAACAGAAGATTACAATACAATAGTGAGTTGAGAGTTCGTTTGAGCGCTGTGGTAGATCACTTGAGCTTCCGTGGAGGGTTGTCTGGCATCAGCCAGGGAAATATTGTCTGGAAGTAGTGGAGCCCGATATCAAGGACTGGGAGGTGGGTGAGTTCACTTGAGCGCTATGATCGATCACTTGGGCCTCCATGGAGGATTGTCTGGCAGCAACCAGGGAGAGATTGGCTGGGTTTATCGTGCTCAGGGTTGGCCGTAAATGGATCGGAGAAGCAGAGGGCTACTCGGCGGCAGGGCGTCGATGAGGCCTTAATGTTCCCGCATCTGTTTGAGTGGAGACTAGAAAAGGGCAGCAACCAGGGAAAGATTGACTGGGTTTATCGTGTTCAGGGTTGGCCATATATGGATCGGAGAAGCAGAGGGCTACTCGGCGGCAGGGCGTCGATGAGGCCTTAATGTTCCCGCATCTGTTTGAGTGGAGACTAGAAAAGGGCAACAATGACGGCAAGAAAACAGACGTTCAGCTGTGGCTTCTCACGGGAGACCAGTCGGGGGAGTTGCCACTTGGGAGACACCGTTAGCTGGTCGTCGGGCATGAAGGAAAGGCAACAACTCATCTAGTCCACGAGTGGGGGGCTATTAGAAAAGACATAATGGCCAGATCCAGAGGATTAAAATGATAAGATCCGGTTTATAGAATGAGGTCAGTGAATGTGGACGCAGGTCGTAGATTAGGCCCTGAGAGTCCTGCGGCTGCTCGGAGGTGAAAAGCGAGAGCGGTCTCTCAGCACAGGAAGAAACAATGTACATGTCTCCTGGAGGACATAAATATCATAGTTATCTATGAACTGCCCCCAGTCTGTATACCCCAATTTAGCACCTATCCCAGCCACATTCCATGACAGAATTTTTATTAGCTTATTGGCATACTCCAGAGATGCTACCTGGCTACACAGGATATTACTCCTCCCCAGGGCACAAGATCTATCCAGAATGTCAGGGATCACCAGTAGTCCGTCCACCCGCTGCCCATCATGGAGTTAAGTGCTCTTCGGCTGGTGATATTAAGCCTGTATCCTGCCGTCATGGAGCTTGTTCTTCCCATGAACTCTTGTTCAGTGTATCCATGCCTGTCTGGGTATCTATCTGTGGGATCTACCAGAGTAAGGGTGGTACTCAGTCATTCGATGTCTCCCAACCTGCTATACCCATATGAATCCTGAGCAATGCATCTGGGGCATACTGTACTTCAGGGTCAAACCTATATCTAATCTGAATTTGGCTGGTAACCCCAAAGTACTCTGAATTGTTCTTCTTCATACCGCTCTATACCACGTGGTAGCTTTAAACACTCACCACTATAATTACAAACCTGTGTGTCTATATTATAACCAATTGCTCTCAATTTCCGTTCACCCTCGCAGTGACGTAGCATTGCAGAGTAATGACCGCGGCTGTGTTGAATCAGTCCCTTAGCACATAACATCACCTACCTAGCATGTGCTTTTCCCCTCCACTCAATCCTGAACAAGACCGACACTGCATTGATCTTTGTGCTCAGGTGTGGCTGTGTTCCAATGCTGAAAGGTGCCAGATATGCTCTTCATAGATCATGTGCTCCAAGCTAGCAAAATAAGCGCCATATTGGAATAGTGAACTTTTCCATCTACCTAATGTTTGTTTCCTCTACTGCTCATTTAAAATACAAACGTAGTGGTGCATTCATCCCCATGCTTTCGTACTAGTGCATTCCAATCCTGATGGCTCCCTGATAAATTTGCTATTTAATAATTTTTTTTATTAAATACATTTTTATCCCAATGAAAGCCAAAAGGCAGTAATGCAGAATCCTATATGCATATGTTTCGATCCAAACACTAACTTTAAATTGTCTGTATAGACTCACCTACTTCTCAAATGATTGCATACTACATACTGCATACAAATCAGAGTGGTTATCTCACTTTTCTCCCTCAATAAATGAATCTTATATAAACGCCATGTTGGAGTGACATGTTAGTATAGGAATAACAGGATTGACTACTTCTATGCTGTACCTTCTCAATTTTCCAACCTCCTATTCATACCTAACGGTTTAACTACAGAATTTCAACCTGTGACAAAATAAAAACTTGATCATCCTGTCTAATGTGCCTATTAAAGTCAATCGGTTTGACTCAAACTAACCACAATGTTATGAACAATTTGATGAAATGTTCTCATTGGAATAGCTATAGACCTCTGGTTAGGTCGCCACTCCCCCTGAGCCCCATAGCGCAGAGGCACTGCTCTTGCCTCCCTCGCAGACCAGCACCTGTTCAAGCCCGGCTGCCCCTCTTATTTCTCTTTTCTTCTTTTTTTTTGTTTTGACTTTGGCCCTTGACCAGCCTAGCCCAGCCTCGCGCCCCCCCCACACCTGACCAACGAGCCTGCGTTGGTTCCTCGCACTGCTCTCCCTCCCCTCCGCCCTCCCCAGGACTACTTAATGAAGGCTGCTACACGGCTCCTTTGAGTAGCCTTAGACATCTGGTTAGGTTGCCACTCCCCCTGAGCCCCGTAGCAGAGAGGCAATGCTCCTGCCTTCCATCCATACCAGCACCATTTCAAGCCCAGCCGCCCCTCTTATTTCTCTTTTTTTTTTACATTGGCCATTGGCCAGCCTTGCCAAGCCTCGGGCTGCCCCCATACCCGACCAACCAGCCTGCACCAGTTCGTCGCTTGGCTCTCCCGCCCCTCCCACCTCCCCAGGGCTACTTAATGGAGGCCACCGAGCAAAAGGCGAGCCGGTCTGCGCCCATCCATGCCAGGACCCCTCGTCTCACAGACCGCCTTCACTACTCCGACAGCGAAATCTGGAACCTCCAAACCAAGCTACAAGGCAACAACTACTGTTCCACCTCCCCGCACTCCACCAAAGGACCCTTCACCTGCCACCACTGCCGCTTCTCTTGCAATGTCAGAACCCCCACAACCACAAACCTCCATTGCACACCCCACCAAAAACTCCAGCTATGCTGCACCCTACTCAACGTCAGATCCCTCTGTAAGCACGCCACGGAGATCTGGGACACCATAACCACCCTCGCTCCTGATGTGATGTTCATTACTGAAACCTGGCTCACCCCTGCATCCACACGCGACGTTGCCACCGCTTCGCCCCCTGGATACAAGATGATTCAGCACGACCGCCCCAACAGACCAGCGGAGGCGTCACCATCATCCACAAAGACTCATTGGGCTGCATCGCCCTGGACGACGACACCACACCGATCATGGAACACCTCAACTTCCAGATCAAACCCAACGGCAAAACTACCATCAGAGGAACCCTCGCTTACCGACCTCCAGGCCCCGTGCCAACTTCTGCAATGCTATTCCGGACTTCATCGCCCCACAAGCAATAGACTCCGACCACTACATATTCTTGGGAGACCTCAACTTCCACCTCGAAGACCCCGGCAACTCTAACACTACCTCTCTTCTTGAAAACCTGAGCATTATCGCCTTGCTCAACTGGTCACCACCCCCACGCACACTGCAGAACACACCCTGGACCCCATTTTCTCCACCAACGACTGCATCAAGTTCTCCTACCCCAGCATCGTTCACTTCTCCATTGACGGCCCACGAGAAGCCCCCATGAGACACCCCATTCCTCCTTGATGCAACTGGAACAAGGTCGCCAAACCCATATGGACCGCCGCCCTGAACAAAACCAGACCACCCCCCCGGACTCTCTTAAACTCGACATCCTGAACTTCTCAAACTGGATCACCTCTACAGCCGACAACATCGCCCTGCGAAAGAACACTCCCAGTGGAAGAACCGCCAAGTAAGCCAGATGGTTCATCCCCAAACGAATGACCCTCAAACACCACTGCAAGAAGCTGGAAAGACTCTGGCGCTCCAACAAGACCCCCACAAATTGCGACACCTTCAAGACCACCCTAAACAGTTACCACCACCGGCTCAAGGAAACCAAGAAAGAAGCCCTCACCACCCGCCTAGAAGCTAGCACCAACCACACCAAAGAGCTCTTCAACATTGTTCGAGAGTACGCCTGTCCCTCTGCCATGGAGAACACCATCCACCCCTCCAAAGCCCTCTGAGACACACTACCAGACTTCTTTCACCGCAAGATCGCTAACATCTACAGTAACATCGACCCACAGCCCACCAACTTCTCCCATCCCCGTGGCTCTAGCATTGACACCCTCCACCTAATCACTGAATGGAAGCAACTCTCATTGGAAGACACCATCTCCATCATGAACTCCATCCACTCCGGATCCCTCTCAGACCCCTACCCACACCAGATCTACAACCTAGGAAGTGAAGCCATTGGACACACCCTCGCTGGACTCCTCAACTCTTCCATCACCACAGCCACCGTACCCAACGCCTGGAAGCACGCCGTGGTAAAATCCCTCCTCAAGAAACCCTCAGCCAACCCCAATAAATTAAAAAATTACCGACCCATTTCGCTCCTCCCCTTCCCCGCCAAAGTCTTGGAGAAGGCTGTCAACCGCCATCTCACAAACTTTCTCAAGGAGAAAAACCTGCTCGACCCCTTCCAGTCAGGATTTCAACCAAACAACAGCACCGAGACCGTCCTGATCGCAGCCACCGACGCCATCACACGCCTCCTTGACCAGGGCAGCTCGGCCGCCCTCATCATCTCTGCAGCCTTCGACACTATACCCTCATCACCAGACTCCACCACATCTGCATCCAGGGCAAGGCTCTCGACTGGATCACCTCCTTCCTCTCCAGATGAACTCAAAGCATCCACCTTTCGCCTCTGCATCCAAAAACATCCTCTTTTGCGTATCCCAGGGATCCTACCTCAGCCTCACCCTCTTCAACACATACATGACTCCTCTGGTCAACATCACCCGTACCCACTGACTCAACATTGTTTCCTACGCCGACAACACCCAGCTCATCCTATCCTTCTCAGAAGACCCAGACACCACAAGACTCAACTTCCAAACCACCATGACCAGCATCGCCACCTGGATAAAAACCAACTGCCTTAAACTCTACTCAAACAAGACGGAGGTCATCATGTTCATAAACAAGCCCTCCCCCTGGGACGACAAACCGTATAATCACGCCAGCAACCTTGGAATAATCCTGGACATCAACCTCACCATGAAACAACAGATCAACTCTGTCTCCGCCGCCTGCTTCCACTGGATCCCCATGTCAACCTGAAAGACAGTAACCCAGTCCCTGATCTCCAGCTGACTCGACTGTGGCAACGCTCTCTACGGCAGAACCAGCAAACAACTCCTCAACTGCTTCCAAACCATCCGGAATTCGGCAGCATCCTCGACCTTATCAAAAGATCCAGCATCACCCCTCACCTCAGGGCCCTCCACTGGCTCCCTGTTCAGGAAAGATGCCTCTTCAAGCTACTCACTCATGCCTACAAAGCCCTTCATGAAACTGGACCCACCTACATCAACAACCGGCTGACTTTCCACCGTCTGACCAAAGAGCTCTGCTCCTCCTCCCTCGCCTTAGCCCAGGTCTCATGCATCCATCGGAGCCAAAGCGAGGGCTGCTTCTTCTCCTTCTTCGACGCCAAGTCCTGGAACGACCTTCACTGATGCACATCCCCCTCCCTGAGGGAATTCAGGAAGCAGCTGAAGCCTTGGCTCTTCAACCTCCACCTCTCTCCGACCGAGGATCGCTCAAAACCCACAGCACCTGGAGACCTCCTGGGGTGACAAGCTGCACTATACAAGCCTCGATGATTGACTGATTGATTGATTTCCATCCGATCATTCATTCCATTGGGCTGTAAAGTGTCCAAAGTCTTAATCCAAAAGATTTTCCTTTGAAGAGGTTTCTTGGTAGTATCTATATCTGTTTTCTCTGATACAATTTCTAAAATTTCAAACCTCAATTGTCGTTGTTGTCCGAATACGTTCTGACATTTCCTTATTCTTTTTAAATTCTGTTCAGACTTTTGAAAAATAAAACATGCCATTTATAAAGATTGGAAACATTAAATTCAATGCACAGTTTTGAGATACCATAAGATACATGTTTGCTTTTACTCCATTATTGTGAAACTTTGTTTCCCTTACTTATTTTAAACAATACTTTACAGACAAACATTGCCAATGCCAACAGGTCAGTGCTTGCATTATAACGGTGAGACTTATTGGCTTTCAAAGTGGTAGCTTAGGTTTGGGGTTAGCCGAGGCCTTTTGGTTTTACTAAAATTCTATGCATAATATACTAAGTTACAGGGGCTTTCAGCCAGCAATCTTCATCCATTGGTCACTTATTGGGTAATTCAAGTTTTTCTTCCAACACTACAGCATACAGCCTTGGGCAGTGTGTCAGTCCACTTTAGCCATTATCTAATTTCACTATGAGTGACTGACATTCTGCACTTTAACAAAAAGTGCATCCACACAAAATGTAATTTCCTTACATGAACACTAAGGCAATGTGGGCTTTTTGAGGATCAAAAAGTATGTTTGCTTTTAGCCTATTATTATTTTTTAGATGGGTGAGTGCCCAGCAGCGTCCCCAAAATAATGTTTGCAAAAACCATGATAAAACAAAGCAAACATTGAGAAAGCCAAAAGGCTCACAGCCAATGCCAGTACGAATGGCTTTGTGAATGCTTGTTTTTTTCTTAGCTCTAGTGTTTATTCCCTTAAAGTCTGCACTTTTCTTGTATGGGTCCAGTATTTCATACAACCATGTGTGAACTATCTTGCCTGCCTCACCTTTAATTCCCAATGTGTCCACTAGGGTAGCCAACATTTCATTATCAATTCGCAGACACTTTATGTGCGTGAAGCACTTTGCACATGCTGACCATCCGAAACACAAAAAAACACTCATTGATTCATAACTCTTCCACAAAAATAAAGATTTTCTGGTTTGCATTATTATGGTTTAAAAAACAAAACTCTGCCATGGCGGTACCACACAAAAGTGAGCGTCCAGCTGGTTAGAAAAACTAACAGAAAAGTTTGAAAACTCTTACACATCTTAAACCAGGCTGAAACAAAACCATTTGATGTTCCCTGGTTCCAACTAGCAGGATAATAATCGACCATGAATAAATCTTGCCAATACCTGCCTCTTCAAAGATGTATTAATGTTAACATAAATTGTGTGGTGCCTCAAGCCCTCTAAGAGCCTTCTCTAAAGACTTTGGGGTCAATTTAGGGTCAGTCTCCAGAGAGACAGAGAAAGATTGCCTACAGTCAGAAGAAAGGTCTTGTGGAATGTTCTCCCACAAATGTATGGTAAAGCCTCTGTGCCTACACAAACTATAAAAACAAATTTATTTCATAAAGAATTCAACCTCAGGTTTCATCTGATATTAAGCAACAGGAACTCTTAAGTGGATCTGGCGATTTAGGAAAAATATAAATCTTATAAACAATAATGCAAAGGTAGAACCATTGACCATAAATAAGTACTTTCCCTCGTAAGATAAGCTATTTTTAACAAATGGGTCAGTCTCGTAGTGTTTGAAGCCTTGGTTATGCACCAGTACTGCGAGTTATAGTTTTCCTGCAAACAGCACAGGGCTACTGTATGACAGTCAGTGCTTAATTTGAACTGGTGGTTTCCAGTACTCGGCACTGGCACTTAATTGTCAACACCGGCACTTATGACATTCTGCCACATGGTGCGCTGTTTGAGTAATTTAGAAATGAGCACAACAATAGTAATTTATTAATTCATTATACATTAAAAGGGACTAACACCTGTCACCCAAGCCATTCTTCTAGTGTTGGGCGCCAGGTGTAGTCTGAATCATCACACTTGTAGGAGTGTGATGATTAGTAGTGGTGTTGGTACTGTCATTGGCAGCGTTGACAGGGGCAATGGGTGGTGCAAGCGGCAGTGGTCTCTTGACAAGGGTCCGCCACTTTTTTTTTCAAAATTAAGCACTGATGACAGTGGGATTAATGATCAATGAAAGAGAGTTTCATGATTACCCACTTCAACAGTAAGGGGATTCTCATCATGTATTTAACGCTAATTAAAGAAAAGTTCCTCCCTTGGTTGTACCGGCCTCATTGCTCCCATCACACACACAAAGCTTAAGCCTAAACCTGCCATTTACTGGGTTCCAGAACGCCGCCACGAGGTAACACACAGACGATTGGAGAGTCTGATACTCTTCACAAGAGTGGACAGAAAGCGGGTTTTTGCGGCACGCTAATACCCCCATAAAATAGTTGGCCTGCATTTCTACTCAGAATACTACCCAAGGAAGCCAGCAGGTGACATAACGTGCAATGCACACAATCAGTACGCTGAAACTACAGGCAACATCTTGTAATGCATCATCAGGTGGCGTGGTGCTCCGCATCTTGTTGCCATCTTGCCTGTATAAAATAGGCGCTGGCAAAGCCAATGGGTCTCGCCCAAGAGACCTATTGGTTATGGAAATGATTTTTGGTATGGCTGCTGTGCAGTATGGCTGAAAATAACAAAAAAAGCTCTATGGCGCAGCCATCACATCAATTTCTAGGCACGCATTAACACAAATGTGCCCGACTACAAAATAAGGCAAGCATTTTTTTTTATTTCCTAATCTGAGATGGATTCGTAAATAAAAAGTTGAATGATAGGTACTTTTTTGGTATAGTGCTAATGTGTTTAAAAACAAACAAATAACCCCAAAAAACAAGGGAACAGAGTTAGTAGTGGAAAGTGGGCTGGGACAAGGCAACACAGAGGGAGGTAGGGCTATAGAGCAGGATCAGGCTGGGGAGAGAAGGATAAGAAAGATACAACAATGGGGAAGCACATGCTCGACTGAGGGCAGGGGATGGGGAAGCAAATGGACAATGGAGAGTAGGCAATGATGTGGAAGCACAGGGACAATTGAGGGTGTGCGGGTATGGGGAAGCATACAGACAACGGAAGGCAGGCAGAGATGGAGGAACCGCATGGACAATGGCGCGTTGGCGAGCTAGGATGCACACGGACAAGGAAGAGGGGTGGGGAAGCGAGAATGGTTCAAAGGTGGGTGGATGGGGAGGAAGCAAGAATTTCAACTGGGGGAGGGAGGATGAGAAGAGAAACACACAGAAGAGAAAGAGGAACACAAAGATCACAAGGGAGATAGCTGGAAAACACATGCACTCTTGTAGAGTGCTTATCCAAAAAGAAAAATGTTGCACCTTAAAAGGAAGCAGTGGAAGCACACAAGTAATAGGCCCATGCTGCAGGGGAGGGACAATCACCAAAAGAGGAAGGAAAGCCCACAGAAGCTGACAAATAAGAAGCAAGCAAAAGAGAGTGAAAATAAAGCCAACCAATAATAAGCAATGGGCAGTCTCTAAGCCCACTGCAAGGTAACACTATGGTGCCGATTCCGATTCGGGCCGGAAATCTCTCCGACCGAGCCGGACCCGGAGAGATTTCCGACCGAATCGGACCCGTGCAGCCCGACCGAACGAGTACGATGCGTCCGTATGCTATCGTACTCGAGTCGGTCGGATTCCCATTGAAGTCAATGGGAGCCGGTCGTACAACGCGTACGCGGGCTCCCATTGCCTCAATGGGTGCGAGGCAAACAAGGGCGCCCCTACAGCGGGTACGCGGCGAAGCGACTCGCGCCGTACACGCACAGGTAGGGGGACCCATGGGTCCCCCTGTGGGCGACTCGCGCGGCTATGCATACAGGGGGGTCCAACACGGACCCCCAAAGTACGGCTCCGACTGCTCTTTCGAGCCGGACGGCGCGTGTCGGTCGGACTGCTCGCGGCGCGCATTGTACTTACCCGGCCGGGGAACGTCTCCATTGCGCGGTGCGAGTAGTGTCCGAGCGAGTTGGTCGGTGCGGTTAGACCCGGGAACGAGTCGGTCGGAGCGGTTGGGACGCCCGAACGAGTCGGTCAGCGAATTTGCATCGTACTCGCTCGTCCGGACGCGCGTACGAATCGGTCGGGAAATAGGGCTCCGAATCGGATCCGGTTATGCCGAATCCGATTCGGAGCCCTACCGGCCGAGATCGGAATCGGCCCCTATGTCTTGCAATAGACATGCGCTATCTTAGGCGAGAACTAATGACCCCCAGAACTTTATCCTGATCTACTAGGGGCATCCTTCTGTTTACGTTAGCCCACTTGTGTGCACAATTTTTCAACAGACCAGTGCCTCTGAAAGGCAAGTAGAGCCTGAGGCACAGTAAGACAGATATCTGGAGCCCCACTTCTCTGAAATGACTTTTATAATGTACAGACCAGCTCATGTCTGAGGACAAATCTATGTGGCACCCGTCTTGTCATCAACCTTTTTCACAGCTGGCTCCATTTAGGCAGCAGTCAGTGCCTGTCTCTCACTCAGCCGGTTCTTAACACGCTTTGCTCACATCCAGTGGGTGCTCAGCTTGTTTGCAAGTCTTCTTTGTGGAATGATATTGAAGGCTTTCCTGCTGTCTAAGTTGATTCCATTCATATCTCTGCCTTGATCGATTGCTCTAGTCCTCAACTGAAAATACAGTTTTTCAGTTTTCGGTTTGACTGTAGTGTGAAACTGTGCTGCATTGGACCATGTAACAAAATCTTTTTTAAGTTTTCTTTCTTTACTGATATCAACCTGACTGGCTTGTAAACTTTCCAAGTCCATATAGGCAATTTGAGAGGTCTGTGCTCTGAGCTTCAGATAATTTAGAGTGTTTCTGCTCTCCCGTTAAAGGACATCCGAATATTCACCCAACTGGCTTCCAGGGTTCTGCACAGGTTTTGCTTAAGCCCATGTGTATAGTGCACCATTCTGTCAAGGGTAACAACCAGGGTCGGGTTTGCCTATAGGGCAATCAGACAATGCCCAAGGGAATGGTCAGACAGGTGAGTGTGTGGGCCATTTTTGGGTCACTTGTGGGCCTGTTTTATGATCTGCTGAGCCTATTTTTACTGTTCATTTCCCTGATATTTAAACGGACATTGCCTGCTGCAAGCTCAGATCCATGTAGTCCCCCATACCTTGCACAACAAGTATACAGCTTATCTTTAGAATTCCAAAACTGTCCAAATTTGCAAACATGGGCCTTTTCTTAGCTGTCCAATTTACTAAGGGGGATCATTAGGTCTCGCCTAGCGATGCAGCGCCATGCGCTGCTCGCTAAGCGAGATCTATTGTTGTCGACTTTCTTAGCGATGCGGGACAGGACATGTGCACGCGTATGGCAAGACAGGAGATGTGCACGCCTACGGCTCACGGCATTATTACAACTCCTGCTCGCACCATACGCGTGCACATCTCCGGTCTGTGCGCGCCGCGCTTACGTGAACACGTGTGGACAGCTTGTTATTTATTGTCAGCAGCAGAAGAGCACACGCGCCGGCAGACGGTGCAAAGAGAGCAGCGGCCCCGGTAGCACACAGTGTACTCGCCGTGAGTAGTACTTGCCTGGGCGAGCGCTCGATCCTCAGCTTGTTGTGGCTTTGGTGCGGAAGGGAGGCAAAACATGTGCGCGCCCGGACAGCCGATGTACACGCTCACGGCGTGTGCATCAGTTTGGGCCCGGACAGCACATGGGCACGCGCACGGCGTGTCTTTCAGCTTGCGGCGTATTGTAAGGTTTTCAGTAAGCAGCGCAGCATGTTGCCTTCAACTTTAACAATGGCAGCCCTCCTTTCTTTCCCCGCCATTGTTAAGATAAAGGTGGCATACTGCGCTGCTTAAGAAAAAAATACAATATTGAAAAAATATATTTTTACGAGCCGCGCCTTTCTTTTTCTTCGGCGCCGTTGGTTCGCCCCCTAGGTGGCTGGAATGAATGTATGTAGCGCCTCTGGGCCTGCTGCCTTTCAGCAGTAGCTCTGGCTGCTGTCCTGTGCCGGATGGTGTTCCTCAGTGCTGCGCCTCTAGATGGTCCTGGACGCGCCTGTCACCATCTCTCATTCGTGCCCCTGGGCGGGGCTCCTGTGTACTGCCCCCGGGGTAGACATTGCTCTTCACGCTCATCCCCTGCCCGCGCCTCCCCCAGGGCCCGTGGTCGGCAGGCACCAGGGACGCTGGCAGTGTGGAATGTCGGGGGAGCCGCGGAGCAGTGTGGCGGTGCCAAGGGAAGGAATGCGGTAGCACTCGATGTACCGTGGCCTCTGAACCATGGAAGAGGGAGGAAGCAGAGCCACATACCTGACAACACTGGGCAGGGCCCGACCACCACAGGCTGAGTGACCCCCCCTCCCAGCCTCGCACACACGAGCACCCACAATGCTGTCACGGTCTGCAGTTACAATCCGATGCCATCATACCCGCACACTGACACCCACACTGTCTCCAAAGCCATGCCACCCTTCACACAGACACTCCTACACAACTGTCAACGATAACCTCGACATACACTGACACCGAAGCACCTTTCCCCCTTCCACTCAGGCACCGCAACCTGCCAACTCCCACAATGACACCCGCACGCTGGCGCCCCCCTGACTACTTCCTACACACAGACACCCCACTCTGGTACACCAAGCCATTGCTCACACGAAAACACAAATAGCACTGACAGACTCTCATACACTGACTGCCCACACTTCTACACCATTGCCATAGTATCCCTCACCCAACCAGCACTAACAGCCCAGGCAACACCCTTCCCCTCACACTCCCCACACACTGAGCCACCCGACCCTGTCACTGCACACCGACAAACCCCACCTTCACACCTCCCTATCACTGACGCACCCACACTGACAGGCTCCCCAGACTACCACCCTGTCACCTGTGATCCTGCCACCCGTCAGTACTTCGCTCGCCGTATGACACCCTCACCATGCCTCCCTACTCTATGAAACACCGATGCTTCTCTCACCGACCCCCCTACAAACACTGATGCCCTGACGCTCCACGCGCCATACTGTGTATTATCTCATCGAAATGTGTAAAACACCTGGGCACCGAGCACATTGTTTTCACTTTGCCCGTTTTGAATTAAATCGGTTTATCTTCATAGTATATTCGCATCATGCAAAAGCGTGTTATGAGAGCAGAAGAACGCAAGCAGCAGTGAGGGATCACTTTCCGGACTCCATATACAAGGCAGTATGACTTGCGTTCCAGGCGGGTCTGATCAGGGGCGTCGCTCGGTCACTACGATTGGGGGTGGGGGGATGTGAGCTTCAGGTTTTCCAACAATCACTTCGGATGGAATGTTAAAATACATAATACAAACAAGCAGGGCTTATGAGAGGGGCTTTAGGAGCAGTGTTAAGGGAGAATAATACAGATTGGTGGGGGTGCTAGATGAGAAAAAACACAATATTTTTTTTAATTGCCAATATTTTCGAAGACTTTCAAACCAGAGAGGGTGTGTGCATTTTTGTCTGTGTGTATGCAAAAATTCCTTGTGAAATCATTGCAAATAACAATGCCTTTTATTTTTGTTTTCGTTTTAAAAACATAAATAAAAGGCATTGTCATTTACAATGCCATTAGCTTAAACTCGGGTAACTGCGAGACCTATTGCATTGCAAATGCTTGTTTTTATTTAGGTGCTGAGGCCTATTTTCTGTCCCTGTTTGCAACTGCTACTCCTGGCTTGCTGTTTAGTTCACCTGGCACTGGCCTGACACACGCCTCAGTTGTAATGAACATAGCAAAAGAAAGAGAAAGTAAACAGGGCTCTAACAGCATTTTCATTAGCTTTAGTTTTCATTCATAGCCATCTTCTTGCTTCCCAGCAGCCAATGTGACACTGTGGAGAGGCAAAGCGTGGAGCAAAGAGTCCTGTCTGTGGTAAGATTGGCGTCAAAGGGTGCATGGTTTCACTTTCACTTGCAAAATTAATGGTAGTGTGAGTAAAGATGATGTGAGTTGCCTGGATGAGCTGAGCTAGTCTGTGTGCTATGGCGGTCAGGAGTTACTCAAAGTTCCACAGTAGTGGGGAAGCACTAGAAGAGAGGGCATGTTTTACTGATGTTGGCTCCTACTGCCCTAGACAAGCTGCCGGATCATTGAACATTTGAAAATCACAAAACAAATCAAGACCTGACTATTTGCCACCGCTATCCATGCTTAACTCTATTTCTCCCTTGCTGGGGCCATCATTTCACTTTTCTTCCATTCAGTGGCACCAGCACCATGAAACCCTGTGTGTACGCTTAGCCAAATGATACATTACCTCCTCGTCTGTCTTCCCCAAGACAGTCCTTAGACGTCCTTACACGTTGAGGTTGTCTCTATCCCATAAACATTATTCCATAGCAACACCAACATAGTTCCTCCAACATGACAGATCTTTCCCATAAGCCACTAAAAGGGAGGAACATACTACAGGGTATCCTGTTGTATCTGTAGCAATAAAAAAGTATGTAATAGGGTAGAAAAATAATCCATGTTCAGGTCGCGGGAGGGTGAGGGAGGGTTTCAGGACTGTATTGAGGAAGACCTGGACTTGGAGTGACGAAGATTACCAGTAAGTCACCGAGCCAGTACATTACACCTACCTTTCCTCATTCCTTGGAGCCTCTGCCTTCTTCATTACACCATTGGAATAGGGTATATATTAGTTTTGTCTGCACCCCTTAAGCTCCTACAGTTTATTTGCCCACCTTTCTGTTCACACTGATTCCACCATTACCGTTCATTTTTAAAGTTCATAAATTCTTTTTCTGCTGCACACTACACATTCCAGCTTACCTTTGCGAGCTACAGCGGTAGATGTGGCAGCATGCACCTCCCTTCCGGTCGTTGTCTTGTGCCACGTCTGTGACCATCTCATCATTCCATTCTGCAGTGAATACTGAAAATGCATTAGCTCAACTCTTAGGGCCTGATTTAGATGCTGGCAGTCCTGGGACTCCTGTACCGGTGGATGGCGATCCCATCACCGGCATCGCGTCGGGCCTCCCGTCTGATCTCGAGGGTAGCGGTGGGACCGACACAAGACTGCCACCGCCTCCAGGATCCAGGATTCAGCTTCGGCGGTGGGGAAAGCAGGCTGGAATCGCGGCAGAGTCAATGCTGGTACTGCCGAACAGATTCCGACCTGCGTTTCCTCCAAGCATTTCATGGCGGGAACCTCACCATGAAATGCTTGGTGGAAAGGCATGTAAAGGGGCCCCCAACAGGGCCCTCGGGCACATCTGTCCATGGGGAGCATGCGGGGCCACATGATGTGCCCCCCCCAAAAGTACACATCGTCATGTGTGCACTGTGTGGCATGCACGATATGGTACATGCCACAATGTGCACAGATGTGTTTGAGGCACTGTCACGGTGGCAGGATGCTCTTTAGGCTCTCCTATGAGTCAAACATTCCCGCCACCATGACACCGCCGCTGCTGCACTGCCCGCCCTGGATTACTGTTGAAATCCGGTGGGCAGGACTGCAGATGGCTTGGCAGTCTTCCTCGGACCGCCACGGCGGTGGTCCAGTGGGAAGACCGCCAACATTAAAATTAGGTCCTTATTTTTTTTTTTCCAGACTTTGTCTTTCATGTACCACTTCTCTCTTTAGGCTCACATGTTCAGCCTATGTTTCATTTATTTAAGGACATGTCTTAAAAAGGTTTTACTGCACCCATGCTTATCCAGTTCTCCATTTTTTTGCTTATCCAGGTCCCCATTTTTTTCTCCTCTGCGTTTTTGCCATTACCAATTCTGCCCCTTTTAAGAACCATAACTATTTTTTTTCACTTGCTTTTTTTTATATATGCAGATTTTAGGTTTCTACAATATCCCACTTTATTTTCACTCATGACTTCCTTACTATCTACTCTCTGACATGGGGTTTCCTTGAAAAATGTCCAGTTTTTCTAAGATATGTTCTTCTGAAGCTAAGAACTTTTGCCCCATGTAGGTGCTACCAGTTGTAAACACACACACAGCTGGTATTACTTTTATTGGCAGAATGTAACTGGTTTTTTTGTTGTGAATTCATTAATTGTTCTGGAAAATGAAAATTAGCCTGGAGCAGGTAGAGTAATTTTACTTTTATTAATAACAGATCTTGTGAAATGGGTTTTTCCTCATGTACAAAACTCACAGCAGATGCAATCTCCGTGTATTTTCCATACAGTTTCTATTGTGAAGCAGTGAATGTTGCTGGCACAGCGCGTGCGATACACATACAGTTTCAATATTCCTGCAAGATATTTTCTGTTTGAAACCAATTGGAGCCAAAAGCAACAATTATGGAAAAAATGTAAGAGTAAACTAAGACATTTTTTTTATCCGAGATACGTAAAACCCAGCAACTGGGATTTCTGCAAGATTACACTTGTTCAATAACATTTTATAAAGCCCTATTCGTGACTTGTGAACTCTGAATTTGTACTTGTAACGGAAGGTATTTTAGCCAAAATACTTTTGAATCAAACCTAAAGTGGTCTTCCTGAGTTGATTTATTCAGAGCATGCAACTAATTTACGCAGAATGAGAAGCCACATGCGTTTAGAGTTCAATGAAGTTCAATTCAGATTAGGTTTCGGCTTCATAACTCAGAAAAGATTCAAATATATGTTATTTGTTTCCAAGTGCAGGCTTTTGCTGACTTTCCAGGATCCCTCAGCTGAAGACAGATCCCTGAATCTGTGGTACCAGGTTGTTGAAGACCTTATTGATAATGCTGTTGCACACGGTCAGATCCAAAATCAAATCATTTTATTTCAAAGAGCATTCCATGATTGCCACAGCCTGCCAGGAGTCCATCACAGTGTCCATTCCCATAGTGCCAATATCGGCAACACTCAGTTCTCATACAGCAACATACATAAATAAACCACACAACACCTTTTTAGTGGAGAAATTTGCTGCAGGTTTATTTGCATAACCAATATGCCAACATGGTGGGTTATCTTACGGGCGATCCCAGGGCAGGCCAGCCCCTATGCCGCCTGCCCGTCTGATGAGCCAACTTGCACCGTGGCCGTCGCCAACCGGTGGTTACCAATTATTGGGAGAGGCCACCTCTCCCATCAGTGGACCGCCAGTCCACTCCCTTACTCACGCCCCGACCGGTGGGCGGAGCGTTCCAGGCAGCCCCCGGTTGCTCAGACCCACAACCGCCCGTAGGGCCTAACAGGGCGCCGTAGTTCTTCCAGGGGACCCGCTAAACATCCCTGGGTATCCTTGGCTTAGCACCCTTGTTGTGCTGCTGCAATATAGTACCCTTCTGTACCTTGCAGACTCTGGATCGCCCTGTAACTCCTCCTGCAACACAAGACAATAAGTTAGATTCTTCCCCTCCCCGTACTACCCTTTGGCCGTCCGCAGGGTAAGCGGTGGGGTGGGAAACAGCGAGACGGGTAGCGGTCAAGAGACCGTACAGTGGGCGGGGGAAGGCTTTTATACCCCTGTCCCCCTCCCACGGCCGGAAGTGACGCGGCCAGCAGACCCCCTGGTCCCTAGCCCAGGGAGCCTAGTGAGCGGACTTCTGTGCCTTCATGTGGCACTAAGGCGGCCGCCCTTTTGGAGGGTCCCCTACGTGGCCCCCCTGGGCAGCCTTGGCATAGTGCCAATATCGGCAACACTCAGTTCTCATACAGCAACATACATAAATAAACCACACAACACCTTTTTAGTGGAGAAATTTGCTGCAGGTTTATTTGCATAACCAATATGCCAACATGGTGGGTTATCTTACGGGCGATCCCAGGGCAGGCCAGCCCCTATGCCGCCTGCCCGTCTGATGAGCCAACTTGCACCGTGGCCGTCGCCAACCGGTGGTTACCAATTATTGGGAGAGGCCACCTCTCCCATCAGTGGACCGCCAGTCCACTCCCTTACTCACGCCCCCGACCGGTGGGCGGAGCGTTCCAGGCAGCCCCCGGTTGCTCAGACCCACAACCGCCCGTAGGGCTAACGGAGCGCCGTAGTTCTTCCAGGGGACCCGCTAAACATCCCTGGGTATCCTTGGCTTAGCACCCTTGTTGTGCTGCTGCAATATAGTACCCTTCTGTACCTTGCAGACTCTGGATCGCCCTGTAACTCCTCCACAGCTCTGGGGGTGGCCACCGTCACCACCAGGGCCCCCCACCAAAGCAGATATCCTACCTACATCCTGTTGCTTCCAAGGCCTCCCCAAGGTCCAGCAAATTAAGTCCATGCCTACCCTTGAGAAGTGAACCTCATCCACTTCCCAGCATCCAGTAGACTTGGCCTGAAGTAAACCATGCCAGATGAAGCCAAATCCCCTTTGTTCCGTGCATTTACGCATGGCGCTATTCACTCTCCTACGTGATATCTCAATGGCGTCTCCAGATCGGGCTCCTTGCCAAACTGGGCGTGGTAAAGTTTAAGACCACCACAGTTCACATGCCCCAAGCTGAATGCTCAACTGACACATGATGTCCCTCATGTCTTGGAGCATTACTCTCCTCCCCAGGGTCGTCAGGTCATTCCTTCCCAAATGTATGACCAGAATGTGAGGTAGACCGATCCCTCCCCCAAGTCTCTGCTACAGCTTCCTCATCAGCTCGTTCCTGCGCATACCCGGGTAACCCCGCCACGTTAACTCTGTGGCGGAGGAGCCATGACGCCACTTTCCTATCTCGGCCCACCGTGCCACTCTAACGATGCATGGATGGCCAATTACCCAGACCTTGGTTCCTGGTAAATATGGAGATGTTGTGTTTGAAAACCATATATATAGTAACGTATATATTCTAATAGTCTACACTTGCACAACAAAACCACATCACTGCAACATCAGTTGGCAAACCGGGCCAAAACCGTACACCTATTAACACCTTGCTTTCGGTTGCAAGATAGGACATACGAGTCCTGTCGCCATATCGTCCCGCACAAGGCCTTATATATCGTTTGTAGCATTGCGAGTCCCAGCGCCCTACCTGCTTAATACGCTCTGGCGCATCCCTGATAGAAAGGCTGTGATTGCCACCCCCAACCCAGAAGGAGTGGCTACTGAATCTCTCAACTCCCACTGTCTGTCCTGACTATTGCAAGCATGCCTGCATGATGTGGTCTACTTGATACTTTGTAACCGGAGACCCGTCCTCATGCACCAGGAGGTACACCGTAATCACCTGGCGGAGGGCCAATAAGCCTTGCCCAAGAGTAAAGGGCAGTACCTAGTGTCCCCAAGCCCCTGTAACAGGACTACTCTCCCTTCGCCTGCCTGATCAGTTTTAGACTGTCTCACCACTATCCTGAGACATGATGTGCTAATGGTAACGTCCTTGATATTCAATGCCACCCCGAGGTGTCCTGCTTGGATCGCCACTAGCTCCATCAAAATCAGCCAACCACCCCCCCAGGTGGAGTCTACACCCCCACACTTCTGACAGTGTAACACGCGATCATGCCTCCTGTTCAGTTGAAGATAGTAATTCTTGGTGCTGACAACCCCAGGGGCCTAATACTGGGCTGTCTATATGCGCCCCAGGATGACCTAAATCAAACGGTTTGGTGTGGATGGGTGTCAACATTGCCTGGCTGAAGTGCAATACCTTTGACAAGCAACTCAGGGCAATAGGTGCCCATACAGGTAGAAGTTAGAGTAACAAGCCCGCCTTGCTTCCTCTCCTCCAGTTATCCGTGTATGGCGTTTATGGCGCCTGCCCCTCAGAATATGCCAGTCACCACCCCAGGTGACGTCTTGCCCTCCCAAACTTCTGCTAGTATACCAGGGAGCCGACAAAACAGTGGGACAGGCGGGGACTATATGTGTGATTATCTGCCCCTTACTTGAATACTGGGAAGGCAAATGTTCATTAATACTTTGTAGCCCATGTGTGCCTTACCCAGGGTTTCACCAAATTTTTTGAACCGTAGCACACATGTTGGATGACAACTTCTACAATGTGCCTGGCTGCCAAGGCTATAGGGCGGGTGACATTTACCGCCAAGTCTCTCGCTTTCTACACTGTTGTGTGAGCCCGGTACCTACACAAAACCTATACCATTTCCGTTTCTGACTGTAATTAGGAGTACGTTCACCCCATGGTATCTTTGTCGCTGCAAAAACTGTTTATAGTTACTCAACTCAAAAGGCACTCGTTCTAACGACCTCAGGAGGATGAATTGCTAGGAGAACCTACCAGGATCTGACCTTCTGACCAAGCGGTCGAACGCAAGCCCCTTTCAGTTCTGCCGCTCCCCAGGCCTGTGCAATTGTATCCCAGGGCCAACTTCTGGTACCTGTACCATTACTAGGACATGCCCGAGCTCGAAACCCCATCTAGAAGGCCTGCCCACAGGCTGACCACCTCCAACACTGGAGTGTCACGCAGCCACTCCGTAGCCAGGATAGTAAACCAGGTATAGATGTATCCAAAGACCCATCTCTTAGCGCCTACCTGCCGCGCTGACCCCCGCTGAAGGAGTTTGCGCGGGATGTCCTGGTAGACCACATGGTGGGGACTGGCCTGAGTCTCCCTGCCCAGAACAACCACTGACACCATACACAGCTAATGCTCACTGACCTGAACGCGGGGAGATGCACTGGCCAATCCTTGGACCAACATACCTCAAACCCCAAACCAGGTAACCTGCCACAAACACTCTGACATTGCCCTTATGGTCACCCCGCCTTCCCCGAACCGGACTGCTGGGAGCACAGGCCCCAACTTCGCTGACCACCGGCGACAGGACAGCCGTGCTCATGCCAAAACCGAGCGACACAAGCTACCCCACACGTGGCACAGGTCCCTTGACAGGTTACTCCCCTTAATGCGCACCTACTACAGGAGCCTGAAAAAGTTCCTGTGATCTGCATTGAAATTAGTCAAAGATGCCCCTTTGATCTGGCAGCTGATAAAGTTAATTAAGCCTGCCAATACTCCGCTCAGAGCACCCCGCTAGATAATGGCTTCCCTTGAAAAGGCGGAGCCAACAGACCTCCAAGCACCAAAGGCTGTACATCGGAGTACAGCTCTAGTCTAACAGATGCCCCTTGCATCAGATATCAACCATACCACACCTGGCTGAGAGCTGCTCAGTGCTTCTGATGCATCGGCGCTCCCTGACCCCCGCAAGCTTCACCCTGATAAAATCCGCTCGTGACTGGGGCATACTAGTGTGATTAAAGCACAAGACATGCTTGCCCGACGTTAGCTCTTCAACCATGCTCCCCCGCAAGAGCCCTTCACAAACCATGTGGCCTAAAACATTCGTCCTGTGGGGCGGTTGCAAAAGGACTGCAATCAACCCTTATCCCTTCTCTACCAATGTTATAAATGGCGTTAACGGTTTGGAACGGTGTGCACCTACGCGTGGCTGAGCCCACCATTAGTCATGAGAAGGGGGTACACACTAGGCAACGCCTGCTCGTCCCCCAAGTAGCTAGACAGAGCCTTAGGGCATATTCCAGAGGCAGTGTACAATTTTATGTGCCAGACGCACACCCACAGTAGCCAACTAGGCACACCACAGCAGAGACTGCATACAATGTTATTAAAATATCCTTCGTATACTCCATAAAAGAACCGCACTGTCCACATCCGGGCCCTTCAAGTAGAAACCAGCCAACCAATCACCGGCCCTCATGCTAAGACAGAAACGCTACATGGCCATAGACGTGCCACCAAGTGTCCTATGAGATAAAACAAGTAAAAGGCTTTATTGCATCATCCGGCCAAAAGTGGAGTCAGAGCAGCTGGTCTTAGTGTGGGCCAGAATGGGGGAGGTATATGTGTGGCTAATGCAGGCCCAAAAGGTCTGTGCAGGTAGGTGTCTTTAAGAAAAGAAAACAGAAATGGCCATGCAATGAACCCAGCACCGACCCATGTCGGTCTCTGCGTTGAGGAGTTGGGTAATATGCAAGAGACTAGGATGCCGGTAAGCATCAAATTAGAGGGACAGTGACTTGTGTTGTCCACATGGGATCACAGCAGCAGCTCCCTAACATTACTGAAAATAATATCTGTGACACCCACCAATTCTCATTTTTGAAGTCCTGTTTAGTTCTAAGAGATACTATATATGAATGTTGCGTGGAACCAACACAAACATTTCTGCAAATTAACTAATATCTTCTCACACATTGCCCGCGTAAAATTGCACTCGAGGCAAACGGTAATTAACACAATCCGCTAGAGAAGTATATAAGCTATCAAGGGGCCCCTTCGGAGGCTGGGGCCCTGGTCCACCTAGCCCGTGCCTAAATGTCTCTCTCTGACCCAACGCTCCCTCTGCTCGCCGTGGCACCGGCACAAAGACCCCATCCGATGAGGGCACCACCCGGATGGGAACGCTATTTGGGACATCGCGCACAATTAGAAAGGCATCCCATGCTCAAAATATCCTTGAAGCACCCTGTGCAAGTCTACACCAGCAGACGTGCTGCTCAAGTTGCTCCCCCCCCACTGCGCCGAGGGGTGCTAGCCCTGTTTGTGCCTATCATCACTGCCCCTAGATGGAGAGGCAAATACCACTGCCTGCGATGCAGGTGGTCACCCTTGGCACTGATGCCTTGGAAGGCGCCAGCGAGGCTAGGACAGGTTTAGACATGCGCAAGTGCGACACTTCTCTAAACCAGGCCCCCAAAGCTGTAAGAATGGCTTGGGCAGCAGGCACTGCTCGCCAAAGTGAACCGATGGTGGACAAAACAACCCCTGAGCGGTGAAGCCATGTGAAAGATTCCCGCCTGACACCAACCCCAGAGCTGCTCGAGAACAGCCCACCACACCTTCGGGGCTGTGCCCCCAAAATCCCTACAGCCCAATACACTGAGGGTCAATGCACGATGCCCACTACCACCACCATAATGCAAACTTGCAGTGTACTGTTAATGACAAACCGAACTAGATAGGCGGCAATCTGCCATACTTGGAGCCGAGGACAAAGTGGGAAATTTTAGGTGTGTTGTATCCCACACAATGCTTATAAGCACCAGAGGATGCACTGCCACCCTATCCACGGTGAGCTCAGTCGTGATGCCCATTGAAACTAGGCGCCCCATGGCCAAAGGGGGGCAACCACGACGAGACCACTCCCCCGGCCCCACACTGGCAGCAGCAACAAGCCAATCAACTTCACCTCCAGCGTCACCGCACCCAAGCCGGAAAAGACTCCCAAGCCGTGGGCGGAACCATGTAGGGAACAACAGAAGACGCCTGGACTGCCAACGAATCATGCGTGGCCATACTGCAATGAAGTGTCCCTCATAGTGGCTGGAACGCCACGCCCCATCACAGAAATTAGAACATGCCACACCTAACAATCTGAAAATCTCGTCAGCTGTGTTAAATTTCTGCTAATCACAACTCGCTGTATTCTGCTACTGCTGTACAGCCCTCTGATGCCTTCTGGCCAAGTCCGTGCCCATGAACTTGCAGATAAAACCAACAACACCGACGCACTCCATAGCAAGGCCAGAGCCCGATGAGAACACCCACTCAAGGCTCACCACTCAGGCAGCTGCTACCCAACCACAAACTGCGCCTGCAGAGCACACGTGCATCCAAAATTCCACTGAGCCCATTCATGCGGAGTGCCCGTGACAGCCCTACCAGTAAAATTGTTCTAAAGAACTGCAAGGGGTTACGGAAAGGCTAAATTCAACTCAATTGTTTCCTAAGGGGCTCGAAGGTTGTAGAGCAAAGGTCACCGACCGAATCCCACACCACTTCCCCTTGTCCGCATCGCAAAGGCAAGAGGGGGGGCAATAGGGGAGGGGGCGTGCACCGTGCTGCGGGCCGCCCGGCATGCTGCAACTCCGCCCCTCTTGGGAACATGCAGCGCTTCATGGAGAGCGTTCCCCACTGTGGGATTGCTTCGCGAGCGCTCGTGGAAAACTTCCTAGCCTAGCTGATGCGTGTCAGCGCCCTGCCCAGACAACCAAAGGAAATATCCATACAAATTCCGAGACAGTGCCCTTGCCTGTAATAGTCCCTCTGAGACGCCAACCCGTAACCGCCAGGAAGTGAACACATAACCTACGGAGTAATCGTCAGAGACCCTAAACACTAGGCCTCTAAAACACTGGGCCTCACTGCCGCCTAATGAAACAAATATTTACTGCTAAACGTAGCACCACCAGGCCTGTTTAGGAAACAGCTGGACATAAGACAATTGAGATAGCTCCTGCACATACTAAATTTGCCTGTTTTTAAGCAGCCACAGTACCCAGGTCTTACCGCAGGCGCTAACCAGTACTTCGCACCGGTCCCGTGAACCACCACTCCCCCTTGTCAGCCGCCGCCCTTGACACATAGGGCCCAGCAAGTTCGCTCCCTCATCCGCCCACCAGCAGCCCGGATGGGCATGCAGCCGGCCAACTGACCTGGTCGAAACCCACGCCGTGTGAGCAGCGCGCGCCGGCCGATCCAACCCGCAACCGGAAGTCCCGGTCCCATGCACAGCTGTCGGCCGAGGCAGGGGCGGCGTGTCTGCGCTCGCGGCCCCACCAAAACCACCCCCCAACAATGGGGCGGAAACAGCGGTCCGCGGGATAGCGAACTGCGAAACCCCTAAGGCATTGGGGTACGACTCCTGCCCCTGCTCCCCAGAGCACGTGCAGCCTGAAGTAAACGAAGGAGAGTGGCCTCCGGACCTGCCATACTCCCGCCCACAACTGTCCCAGTGTAAGGTGAGCCCGGGACCCCCGCCACACCGGTAGGGGCGAGGCGTAATTGGCGGGAAAGGATGGGGTAGCGCCGCGGGGGCTCATGCACTCGGCGCAGTCCACCCAGAAAATCGGAGGCCGTAAAACGAAAGATCACCCGGTCACAAGCTGCCAGCCACTGAAAACGTCAGCGCTTGTCGTCCACCACCCCCGACACAGCGGAGGCGCCCTCGTGCACCCGCTAAAGCATATCGCCCCGTGAAACATGTGCCATCGGGCGGATCTAATGTGCCCGAAACCGAACGTACCTTTACTTAGAGAGGGATAGGGCGGGAACCCACACGCACGCAATTCCACGCCTGCGACCACTCCGACCCGGGACCAACGGACAATATATTAATCCAGATACGAGGTTCTACCCAAATGTCTCCCATGCTCCGCTCACCGCCGCGAGCCCTCGATACCGCTGCACCCTAGCCGACAAAGATGGTCGCCCCAACTACGGTGTCGGCGAATGCCTCCTACCACCGGTTCGGCACAGTGGACTTAGACCTCAAGGTATCCCTACCGGCGGTCTACACCCTACACGTAGAAGAAGAGCAGAGGCCTAAATACTAATAAGAGCGGGCGAACATAAAACCCCAAGCCTGCTCACCTCAAACAACAAACGAAACTGCCTGCCTCTGCTCATCTCGACACGACCAAAACAGCGAGACGGGTAGCGGTCAAGAGACCGTACAGTGGGCGGGGGAAGGCTTTTATACCCCTGTCCCCCTCCCACGGCCGGAAGTGACGCGGCCAGCAGACCCCCTGGTCCCTAGCCCAGGGAGCCTAGTGAGCGGACTTCTGTGCCTTCATGTGGCACTAAGGCGGCCGCCCTTTTGGAGGGTCCCCTACGTGGCCCCCCTGGGCAGCCTTGGCATTCCTACTGCAGACTGTTGCCATGGAATCAGCTCTTTCTTGGCATGAGTCAAAGGATTCTTCTTAATCAATCGGTATACTTGGTTTTAACTTGAGAGTGGACTCATAGTTCCCAAGAAACAACTCTACACGTTCCTATTTGAAGAGTGTTTCCTGTCACTACAGCCTCCCTGTGATATGTTCTACCTTCTTCATTATAGAGAAGGCGATTCTTCATAGTTTCCGGAAAAGCCTTGACACTTTGTTTGATCCTTATTAAATCTTTATAGACTATTATATCTGAGTTTCAAGACTCACTATAAATGTAGTTTGAACAGTGCCTTGAAGACGAAAAGGTGATTGTCCGCAGTTTATAGATCTACTATTGCAAATACAAATTTTTAATGCATTTTCTTTCCCAGGCCTTTTGTTATGGGACCATCTCTCTTTTAGCAGAATTCGAGCTTGGTGAGATCATCTCTACGTAGGTGGGCATGAAGTTCAGTACTTCAGTACTCAAACTCTTTTACTCCTTGGCTAGTTCTTATCCGTGGTTGTACTGAAACTCAGTCGTAATCCCAATCACGGTGCTTAATTTTTAAAAACATAAAGTGCACTGACCCTTCTCAGGAGGCCACTGCAGCCTACACCACCCATTGCACCTGTCAGCGCTGCCATGACAGTACCAACAAAATTAACAAACATTGTACACCTAAAAGTGTGAACATGCATACTATTCCAGGCCACACAAAGCTATAATAATGGTGTGAGCAGCAGATATTATTAATTTTTAACATATATCGACTTATTAAAAACTGTTGTTGTGCTCATCTGCAAATTAGACAGACAGCACCACCATGTGGTGGACTGCCATAAGAGCCGGTGCTGGCAATTAAGTGTCGGTCTCCAGAAACCAGCGGCTCAAATTAAGCACTGGAATTACCCAGTTCTAGAATGATACTGCATCCTGCTGTGTAGCATTGATGCCCAGTGTTCATTCCCTGTCAACCTTTGGCCCATTTCTATGCAATCAACTCTTGGAGCAAGCATGTCCATAGCTTTTGTCTGTTGGCCTCATTCGGAATGGACAAGGGAGTGTCATGTAGTTCTCACTAATCCGTAGGACCTGTGCGTTTGTTTGGACAACATAAACTTTGGGTGAGGTGTCTAGACTGATTCCCGTCACCCCTGCAGTATACGTTTGCCTATAGACCAGCTAGCTCACAGTGCCACCATAAGCCCCCCTAACCTAACCAGGGAGCGAATGGTTTCTGGCAACCACTAAACATGACAACCCTGACACCTCAGGGATCGTGGAAACAGATAAGAACCTTTTGCTCAGTCACTACTGATCACTAGTGCTCAGAGAAATATACAGAATACACAGTGGGACGTTTTCAATATATATATTGAACCAACGTTATTCTTGTATAGAATACATGTTCATGAGATAATCAGTAGACAGAAGCAGATAAAAGTGATTTACGAGCACCAGAAGATTAAATAGTAGGTACAACCCTACCATGGTGCTAAAACAGTGTATACATGCAGGCATATAAGCAAGGCAGTAATCAGGCGGACTCCTACTATGCAAAACCCGACTCTAAGTGCACCTAGAGTGTGTGTAGGTGTAGAGCCAAGAATCTCCCCAAGGGACGATCCAACCCCATTACCTGAAGGGAGAGAATGAAGGACCCCGTCTTGGTCATGCACTGGACACCCCTCACGAGATGTCAGACTGCTGTGTGGTGAATTTTGAGCATGCAGGGACCCTCGGTGTCAGCTATAGTGCCTCCACTGCTAATCTATCGGGATGCTCTTTATTTATAATAGAAAGCAGCCTTGCGAAGTAAGTTGTAGATTAGGGATGTTATGGATATGTAGATAGCTCTGTCGCCCCGTGGACGAAGATAGAACAATATTTGTACATAGTGCATAAAGCGGCCTTGTACATGACGTTCGAGGCATCGTGATAATGATGTGCGAAGCTAGATGTGTAAACAAAGTAGTTTCAGAGAAACTAATCCAACATTGTCGTGCATACAAAAATGTGCAAATGTTCATGGCAGAAATGTTATTGTGAAATGAGCAGTTTCGCTACATGGGCCTAACGCAGGAACATAACAGGAGTCCATGCTCATTCAATATTGTGAAATCACATCAGGGAGTAGGCGTAACATTGGGTGTCAATGCCTGATCAATTCCTGGCCTCTTCTTGAGGAATCACCTGTGGTAGTAGAGGTTTAAATAGAGGTCAGTCTTCATGCCCATTCAATCAGTGGCCTCTTAAGAGATCACCCATGGGAATTGCACTGTGCTGAATTAGCCATGCCCATTCACTCTTGGCCTTTTCTTTGGCGAGCATACCTCTTGCAGTTGAAGTGTAGCACATTGTCACTACTATCCTCTTGGGATGTGACTGAAGGTTGGTCAGAAGGTCAAGTGACCATGCCACACCGTTCTGGTCCTTTGTCTCTACTTAAGAGAATGCCATTGGGGTAGGAGTGCACAGTGCAGTACTTAATTTTGCACAAAAAAAAGAAAGATTGGAAGAACGAAAAAGAGAAAATGCAGAGGCCCAGTGTCTTTCTCAGGAGCCTGCACCTGGTGCTGCTGAATGCTGAGGTTGCCGAATACCTAGGCTGGTAGTCTTTATTCCAGCACCTTACACTTTCTGTGTCTGTATCTCACTTTTGCAGATTCTTTTTCGCCCATGATTTCTCCTTTTGTCTCCGTTTTTCCGGCTTTCGTCTCTTTCTTTCTCCCCTTTCTAATTTGCTCTCTATTACTTTGGGTCAAAATCTAATGATGAAAAATGAGACCCATTCTTCAAAAATGAGCGCTGGAGCCCACCCCTTGCAACCAACGGCACAAATTAAGCACGGAAGGTGAAGCTTATTAGCAGTGCCATACCATGCCTGGTTGTCTCTCGGAAGCTTCGCCTTTAGATGGCATTATCGTCAGCCTGTGGCACGCCTCCTGAAGCTGGACTCGCTGCGAGGCCGGTCAGACCAGCAAGAATGCCTCCCACTCTCAGCTTCAGAGCGCCGGAGCCAGGGCCGGATGTATTTTTAGCTGCGTACTTTGCCGCCCAGTTCCGAGCCCGTGTTGGGGGCCATTACTTTCATCCCTTTGAAGCATGCCATGGAACAATGCGGCCTGGGATGTTTGTGGGCGCAGCTGCTCTGTGTCTCTCAGCGCCGAACCGTGCAACGGTGCCAGGGAGCTGCCCATGCGGCTGCTGGCGGGCACTGCATTGTTGTAATGCCCCGGCGGACAGCTGCCCTGACACTGGGAGTGTGTTTGATGTTCAGTGAGGCAAATTTCGACCAGAACATCACCTAGTATATATATCTCCCTCTTCCTGTGCCCTCTTTAGGTGGGGTGTTTATTAGGTTTCAGACTATACATTGAGCTGGATGCAGGTCCTCTGGTCCTCGACCGGAACCAAAGGTAGAACTGCCACAGAGATGTTAAATAAGCAAGACTGCCCCTCCTAGAGATGCTTGTTACAGAACACTAGACAGTGGGGCTATCTGTATCACCGTGATGTCAGAAAATAACAATGGAGCTGTCGCTGTGAGAGCAGATGATGTTAGAGTATGATACAGTGAAGCCATCTCTGTGTGAGACTGTGATGTCCTATGAGTGTACAGTGTAACTATCCCTGTGAGAGGTGCTGATGCTACAGGTAACAGACAAGGAAGTTGACTGTGTGGGTGGTGTGACGGGATGATTGACACTGAAGCCATCGTGTTAGAGATGATGTTGTTATAGGATGATAGACAGCAGAACTATCCTGGTGAGAGGGTAATGTCCCAGTATGATACAGGAAAGACATCCATGTGAGAGACTGTGAGGCTGACAGGATGGTAGTGAAGTTATCTCTTTGTGATATGGCGATGTCACAAGATGATAGATACTAATGCCACCACCTGTGAGGCGATGATGTTACAAGATGATAGACACGAATGCTACCCCTACGAGGTGATGAAGCTACAAGATGATAGACACTAATGCTACCCCTGTGAGATGATGATGCTACAAGATGATAGACACTAATGCTGGCCGTGTGAGGCGATGATGTTACAAGATGATAGACACTAATGCTATCCCTGTGAGGTGATGAAGCACCAAAATGATAGACACTAATGCTACCCCTGTGAGGTGATGATGCTACAAGATGATAGACACTAATGCTACCCATGTGAGGCGAAGTTGTTACAAGATGATAGGCACTAATGCTACCCCTGTGAGGCGATGATGGTTCAAGATGATAGACACTAACGATATCCCTATGAGGCGAGGAGCCTACAAGATGATAGACACTAATGCTACCCCTGTGAGGCAATGATGCTACAAGATGATAGACACAAATGCTATCCCTGTGAGGCAATGATGCTACAAGATGATAGACACTAATGCTACCCCTGTGAGGCGAAGATGTTACAAGATGATAGACACTAATGCTACCTCTGTGAGGCGATGATGGTTCAAGATGATAGACACTAACGATATCCCTATGAGGCGAGGATCCTACAAGATGATAGACACTAATGCTACCCCTGTGAGGCAATGATGCTACAAGATGATAGATCCTAATGCTACCACAGTGAGGCGATGATGCTACAATATGATAGACACTAATGCTATCCCTGTGAGGCGATGATGCTACATGATGATAGACACGAATGCTATACTTATGAGGCGATGATGCTACAAGATGCTAGACATTAATGCTATCCTTATGAGGCGATGATGCTACAAGATGATAGACACTAATGCTACCCCTGAGAGGCGAAGATGTTACAAGATGATAGGCACTAATGCTACCCCTGTGAGGCGATGATGGTTCAAGATGATAGACACTAACGATATCCCTATGAGGCGAGGAGCCTACAAGATGATAGACACTAATGCTACCCCTGTGAGGCAATGATGCTACAAGATGATAGACACAAATGCTATCCCTGTGAGGCAATGATGCTACAAGATGATAGACACTAATGCTACCCCTGTGAGGCGAAGATGTTACAAGATGATAGACACTAATGCTACCTCTGTGAGGCGATGATGGTTCAAGATGATAGACACTAATGATATCCCTATGAGGCGAGGATCCTACAAGATGATAGACACTAATGCTACCCCTGTGAGGCAATGATGCTACAAGATGATAGATCCTAATGCTACCGCAGTGAGGTGATGATGCTACAAGATGATAGACACGAATGCTATACTTATGAGGCGATGATGCTACAAGATGATAGACATTAATGCTATCCTTATGAGGCGATGATGCTACAAGATGATAGACACTAATGCTACCCCTGTGAGGCGAAGATGTTACAAGATGATAGACACTAATGCTACCCCTGTGAGGCGATGATGGTTCAAGATGATAGACACTAACGATATCCCTATGAGGCGAGGATCCTACAAGATGATAGACACTAATGCTACCCCTGTGAGGCAATGATGCTACAAGATGATAGATCCTAATGCTACCGCAGTGAGGCGATGATGCTACAAGATGATAGACACTAATGCTATCCCTGTGAGGCGATGATGCTACATGATGATAGACACGAATGCTATACTTATGAGGCGATGATGCTACAAGATGATAGACATTAATGCTATCCTTATGAGGCGATGATGCTACAAGATGATAGACACTAATGCTACCCCTGTGAGGCAAAGATGTTACAAGATGATAGGCACTAATGCTACCCATGTGAGGCGATGATGGTTCAAGATGATAGACACTAACGATATCCCTATGAGGCGAGGAGCCTACAAGATGATAGACACTAATGCTACCCCTGTGAGGCAATGATGCTACAAGATGATAGACACAAATGCTATCCCTGTGAGGCAATGATGCTACAAGATGATAGACACTAATGCTACCCCTGTGAGGCGAAGATGTTATAAGATGATAGACACTAATGCTATCCCTGTGAGTCGATGATGCTACAAGATGATAGACACGAATGCTACCTCTGTGAGGCGATGATGGTTCAAGATGATAGACACTAATGATATCCCTATGAGGCGAGGATCCTACAAGATGATAGACACTAATGCTACCGCAGTGAGGCGATGATGCTACAAGATGATAGACACTAATGCTATCCCTGTGAGGCGATGATGCTACATGATGATAGACACGAATGCTATACTTATGAGGCGATGATGCTACAAGATGATAGACATTAATGCTACCCCTGTGAGGCGAAGATGTTACAAGATGATAGACACTAATGCTACCCCTGTGAGGCGATGATGGTTCAAGATGATAGACACTAATGAAATCCCTATGAGGCGAGGATCCTACAAGATGATAGACACTAATGCTACCCCTGTGAGGCGATGATGCTACATGATGATAGACACGAATGCTATACTTATGAGGCGATGATGCTACAAGATGATAGACACTAATGCTATCCCTCTGAGGCGATGACGCTACAAGACGATAGACACTAATGCTACCCCTCTGAGGCGATGACGCTACAAGACGATAGACACTAATGCTATCCCTGTAAGGTGATGACACTAATGCTATCCCTATGAGATGATGATGCTACAAGATGATAGACCGGGACGTTATCCCTGTGAAAGTTGAACATGCTACAGGATAATAACAGGGCTACCACTGTGACCGTCATGTTACTAGATGATACACGGGAGCAATCAATCGCCTGTGGCAGAGGATTATGCTATATTATGTTAATTTATTTGTACAGCACACTGCTACTCACAGGGTGTCCTTGCACTAAATGAGTTAATATCAGCGGTGTTTAGGCCTTCCACTTCCAGAATTAATATGGTATAAATTATAGCATTGAGGGATTTCCTCAAGGCAAGGTGTTCTGATGTATGTCTCAATGTACCTAGGAGCGCAATCCAATTATTGTCTCCTTGCACTGAAAAAGCTCGACTGCCTGATCGTCCTTCCTCCCTATATGGGGCAATTACTAGCCTTGCTCCCAAGGTCGAATGCACAGTTCTGTTGGGCTTGTACTGCTGAACCATTTCCTGTAAGTATAATTGTTAGCTTTGATAAAAAGCTCAATCTGTACTGTAGTACAAAGGCTTTTTAATAATATTCTCTTATCTACCATTAGCTCATGGAGTTTGACCCGATAAGGCGAGATAGGAGTACTTCACTGGAACCGAAATTTGACCGGGGCTGATAGGTTCTATATCAGTCGTAGCTTAAGAGTAAGACTGTTTGCGGATCCCAACAAAAGTGTGTTGTAATTGTCTAATCTAGCTGGTACCATTGCATTTAGAGGCAACTCTCTGCAATATTGTGGAAGAAGTGGACATATTTTACTCAGTTTCGTCATGAGGAAAACACAGATGGAAACCACTATGCTCACATGTGGCTCAAAACTCAGGGCCTTGTCTTTTATCCTGTAACATCACTATGTGTCACACCAATGGTTCTGTTGTCCTGCAACCTCCCTTCATCTCACAGGGGTTCCTCTGCTGTCTTTCTGTCTGCATGTAACATCAGCGTCTGTCAAACAGCGCATCTGCGGTCTACCATTCGTTGTCATCACTTTTCCTCACAGAGACAGCTTTATAATCTGTCTCTCTGTGAACATTGCAGTCCCAACTAGCATGATGTAAAATCAACCTCCCTCGTAGGAATATCTGCACACTCTTTATTCTCTCACATCACCACCTCACGCAAAAATAGCCCACTGTCTGGCTTCGTGTAAAATCACCACTCTAAAAGAAACACTCTTAGCCCTTTTTGGAAGTCTCAAGTATTGAATTTTCAACATCTCCTTAAGTGTACGCAGCTGTTGCCAGTGTGATGTTCTTTGGAAGTTTATTCCACCGTGTTGCTGCCTGATCCGGGAAGGGTTTGCTTTTTGCACGGGTCTACCCATTTTTGCAAGGGCCAGACGGTCCTGCCTGTTGATATTAAAAGGACGATTTGAAGAGACGATTCATGTTGCCCTCCGCATGTGAAGGGGCGTGACCATTCAAGCATGTCTGAAACCGCGTTAATGCAAGGGTGTGCGCGTCTTTACCCGCACCCAGACATTTTCTCTCGACTGGTTTGATGTGGGCTCTTCAGTTCAAAGAGCAGTTACAATGACAGCTGATCAGTTTATCAACACTTGAAAACCACACACGGGATCGATGCTTACAGCCTATTTTACTAACAGCCGTAATTTATTTTCACGCTTATAATAGATCAAAGTTCTTCAGAAAGTATCCTTTAAGTCTTTGTTAGTTGGAAAATCAGACTGTTTGATTGAGCATTGAGCATTGAGTATAAGATATGTCCAGTGTTTTTACTCTTTTTTTCTTTTTTGTCTGTATATATATGTGCACATATGTTAGTACTTATCTAAAATTCCCACCATTTGTGTTCACTGTGTCTGATTGAAAAAACATTTTTCGATTTATTTATTCACATTGAATTGAATTTCATACACGTTTTGTTTGCTTTAGTACAGCTTGCATAGACTTGGGCCCTTATTACAAGTGTGCTGGTGATGGGTTAGGTTTTCAGCGCACCGGTAACTACTGAGATCACGAATGCAGTATTTTCCAGGTGCGGTAAACACCTCCTATCCACAGTAACCACATTACATTCAGAATTTGTGCTTTCTGTGTGGAATTCTGCATGCATTGCAATTTACTGCACATTTTAACCTTAAGTAAATGTACTAGGAGAAAACTGCGGGGACAAGCAGTTTATCGCATAGCTCAGAATTCCAATGTTTGCTCTATGGGTTTGCCCAGCAATCTGAAATTACTAGCTCACTTGTAGTCAGGGCCTTGATGTAATAATGGAACACTCAAAAAGAGTATACATCTATTACATGTATAGGGGAGAGACCATAAAATGGATCACAGTGCTATGTTTTGTTTGCTGGATAGCATTTGGGCTGCTCCAAAGTGCAGGGTGGGAATAGAAGGGAGAAGGTGATACATAAGATGTAAATGAGTGAGAAAGAAGTGTGTGATGTCCTTCAGGTACTCGATCTGAATTGAGTGAAAATGTTTCCAGGCATTCTGAATTACTTTTAAAGTGTCCACTTTGTGGGCACTTTACAAGTGCTGTAGTCTAACAGAAGCCATATCAGGCTACTGGAGCCTCGCGTCTGCTTGTAGTTTTTGAGCTCAGATTACACATTAAACAAATTGGAAATCTATTTATAGAACTTTACACCTCTAATGAAACACTGAGGCACATTGGTGGATGGGCAGCATGCTACACTGTTGGGTAGTGCATGGTTGGAAAACTGTGCGATTACAATCTGGTCTATGTGTGAAGGGATTTGTGGGTCATGATTGACCAATGCGGTGCTCTTATCTTGACTTAGGTTGCTGTGTCTAAGCTGCTAATCGTGCAGTTGATGCAAGAGAAATGCGGGATAGAAAACAAGCACTTTTTTATGTAGTGGCATCTAGCTAAAATGGTGTGAGCTATTACTAAGCCTACATGAGAATAGTTTTGGCATCATACGTCATGAGTAGTGGCATCCACTCTCCTTGCACCGGCGGACTGGCGTAACAAAAGCGGGAGCGGTGCACTCCCCACCCCCAGGGCCGGTCGAGCAGCAATCTGCCATGGCTGGTTGCTGTTCCCAGTCCGGCCCTGTCTCCTTGTCTTGCTGTGATCATCTAGCCGCACTAATGGCTCGAGGCGTATCTGGCGCGGGCTAGCAAGCTGATCAATATGAAAGACCACACCTGTGAGAGTAATTGAAGCATTGCAAGGGGGTTGGTTCCTTTACAAGTCCAGTCAGTACTGCACTTTCAGTATAATTTCATCAAGCACTTTTCAAAACAGTAGGCATAAGTAGCGTCAATGCAACTCTGGTGCTCCATAGAGAACACTGTTGACTATGAGGCAGGGGCCCACATCCCGATGCAAGGACCGGCAGGAGGGCCCAATGAAAACGGAATCAGGCTCTGACCATTCCTTTACCCTTTCGCTGTCTAATCACAACTTAATGCTAGCAAGGGGAGGTGGGGCGGGGGGCGGGTGCTGGATTGGTTTTGGAGGGTGGGGAGGTTGGTATAAGAATTTACTGTGACTGCATCAGTGTACCATTTGATGAGCCTCACATCTGCTCTGATGGGTGGCAGGGCGGTGCTCTGTGCTGCCACAAAATGTAAGCCCCTCAAATTATAAATGCCCATGTATTCCCCCGATTCTGTGGACTGATTCACTATGTAGCGCTAGAAACGGTTTAAGATGAAGGTAGGTAACATCCTGTGGGTACTCTAAGCTCACTACTATGTCCAGGGTCTAGATAAATGCTTTATGCGTATGGCTGTGGTGCTCTGGAGATTGTGCCCCTCTCAGGTGAATGCTTGTCTTCTTTGGGAATTAGCTTCAGAGCTATGCATTATTCGCTTAAAGAAAGTGACTCATTCTTTGAGGTCAACCCACATCAGTAGCAGTTTGAATGGCCATGGCACATCTGAGCTGCAGCACCGTCACACTGAGCAGGCTAGACATATTTGAGCATTATAATCAGCCCATTGAATTTAGGCCTGAGAGACATTTTATTTTCGCAGGCGAAATGTGCAGAATTCAGGAATTCTACATTTATCGAATTTTCCCAAAATTACGCATTTTAGATATTTTCTACTTGGGTGCACATCTCACTTTAAAAATCTCTCCAGACTTATATTTACCTGAGGTGCAGACAAGATACGGACAAATCATATTTTGGTATAAAAGTTTACTTTGGCAAAATGTTCTATGAACGTCCTGAAATTTCGTGAGAAAAATGTAGCCTTTCACCCAGCCCAGACGGCAAATGCTTGGTAAGCGATTCCTCCTATTAATGAAAGGTGGTGTATTGCCAAGCAAATGCCAGATTGTGCACTGTACCCAGTGGCAATCAATAAGAAAAATAACAACTTGGCATTATAAGTAGCATTCATGACAGGCCTGAACATTGAGCCAAATTCTAGCAATTAGAGCGGCACCCTGGCATATATGATCAGTGCCCTGGCGTATCTAGGTGGCACCCCATGCTGGCTGGAACTCTGTGAATCGTCATAATATCAGCAGCAGCCAGGAATACAAGACCACCACTCAGATATACATTGGCATTCCCTGCATAAAATAGAATAATTTCTGTTGCAATAATTGTTTCTAGAAACAATTATTTCAAAGGGCTGTTAAGTGCCACTGATTCTATGACTGTTCATTATATCTTCTGGCAGGGAACTACAAACTGGTGTAATTTCTCCTGGCATAGAACTCGCGAGGGACTCTAGTGGAGTAAACTGCTTCAGCTAGGCACTGCTACTCATGCAGCACAAACACAGTGTTTGCCTACAATGCTTCCGGTGTTTTAATATGGTACACTTTTTATGGTGAACTTTCATTGAAGCAGAGCAGAAATAAAGCTTCTCAGAACTTTGGAAAATCATAAAGCACTGGAATATTTCATTAGTTACACTTCAGATCAGTAACTAACAGTTAATTGGCAGCAGAGTTAGCCCTCACATTAAAGATGTTGGAACGGTGGCAGTTCTCACATCATCACAACATAGCTGTCATTTCGTTGGCAGCTTCTACACACTGCCACATTTAAGCAGATATTGTCATACTAGTATCTACGTTGCCCCAGTAATGTTTGCTATAAAACGTACTAATTTTCTTGTGGGTGGAGAGACTCTAAACTAGGGGTGGGCGGAAATTGGCAAAATTTTGGCCACTCCGCTTTACTATTTAGGCCAAATTCTGTCAATCATAGCGTGGTGGAGTTTTTCTCCTGCGAGACACCAGCAGTGGCGGCTCGCCGAGGGAGTGCTGGGGGGGGGTGGGGGTGGGGCTGGGTGGAGGGTAGTAAACTCCGGCACACGGCGGTACGGAGTTATGTAAATAAATAAAACAATCTAAATTGCGCGCGCTGCATCGCCGAGTTGGCGTTGCAGCGCGCGCAATGTAAATTGTTTTATTTATTTATTTATTTACATAACTCCGTACTGGCGTATGCCGGAGTTTACTACCCCCCACCCTGCCCCTCCCCTGCCCCGCCCGCCACACCGCCCCGCAGCACTCCCTCGGCGAGCCGCCACTGGACACCAGAATATGTGAGCTGGCGAGCGCGAGCAAGATTTGGTGTCCTCTAGCGCGATTTCATAATGCGGGCATTCGTGAGCTGTTGCGGTCTACTCGAGTGGCAGGAATATCAACTCGAATGGTTGCGCGCTCTAATGAACTGCATGTTACTGTTTGTGCTGATTTGCAGCGCTGCTCGCGCTACCTGTGCTAAATTGCCATTGGTGTTTTTCTGTAACTCCGCAAGTTCCACTCACCCGTACTCCAAACCGCCCTGTAGCGGGTCTGGCTCACTTTGCAAATTCCTAATTATTGAAATTTTATTATAACACGTGCTCTCTCAAACCTGCCTCTAAAATGTATGTCCTATTGCCAGTTTCTTTAGAAAATGTAGCTGTAAAATATGCCAATTGGCATTCTTTTTCTCTAAATTTCATTGGGAGACATGGTATTTTTCCCAGGCAGATTTATCTAGCGATAATGCTGAACAGGATGGAATGAAGCTGAGAGTGTTGTGTTGAGAAGATAAGGCTTATCGGAGGAGAGAAAACACACCTGCTCCATGATCACAAATTCCAGATTCCACAATGTCTGTTTTTCACTGCCGGCTGCTGAGTGATTGGATGTGTTGAGATTTGGAATGTTCAAAGAGGACACATGGAACATATTTAAAGACACCCAACATAGCCTCTCTCGGATTTTGCGCTTATGAGAGAGGCAACCAATTTGTGCAGATATCGCATCATTGTGTTAATTGATCCCACCCCAACAGCCTGGCCCTTTCTGTGGTAAACCTATAGTTGCCCCTAATTTAACTAAAGTCAGGAGGCAACCCTCCTGACACCACACTTGCTAACTCCTTGGGCGTAAGGTCAGTCTTCGAAATTGCTTTGCTCCATGCAGGCTTGTGAATTCACACAGTTTGGCCCCAGTAGCAACAGTAACTTTAGAAGTGCAGTTTGGGAATAGCAATGAAATCAATCTTTTGTGGGTGAGTGCATGTCACTCTGTAAAACCCTCACTGAGGTCTCTCTAAACCCATCCTTACTCTTCCCTAAACCCCTCCCAATTAGCTGTAAGTATGCCCCTTTTTCCATCCACATCCTCTACCACATTTACTATTAAGTCGTAAACTTACATATGCGAACATCTCCCCATAGAAAAGACAGGAGAGGTGGAGATTAACACTTGTAGGTTTGTGACAGCATTTTGTAGTACTTTGGTAGTACTACTGTAGTTCTTTTAAATGTCTATAAAATGCAGTTTGTGAATAGGCACCTAAATTTACTATTCCCTAATATCAGAGTACAGGAATTCTCTGGAGGAAAATTAGAAACTTAGATCCATTTCTCTATGGGAGCTTGTGCGGCAGTCGGAAACTGGCTGCAGCACAAGCTCCCATAGAGAAATGGTAGTTTCTGTAAATCCCTGCACAGTGTGGCAAGGTACCTGCCACACATTTACAGGGGGGCACCATAGGTGCCCCACAGGCCCACAATCGGAGGGCCGGGGGAGAAAGGGGCCCTGGTAGGGGCCAACAAAGGTGCTCTCCGACAGCCTTTCCATGTCGGGAAGGCTGACATGGAAAGGCTGTCTGAGACCAACATCATAATCCCGATGGCGGAAACGCGGTCCATAAGGGATTTTGTGGAGGTTTCCGACTGGCCGACGGGCTCCTTGAGCCCGTCAGAAGCCAGTTGGATTGACCAGCCGGTCTACACTCCGACCGCTGACATTGTAATTTGGCAGTCGGATTGTACACCTACCAAGTCAGTCAGTAAGCCTCCGACGAGGGGTCAAAAGCTTACCAACTGACATCGTAATATGCCCCTAAAAGTTTACCTGTGCTCACCCTCTGGTAACTTGACACCGAGCAGTCAGGCTAAAGAGGCAATGTGTAAGGTATTTGTGCACACACACACACACACACACACACACACAGTAACACAGGGAAAACACCACAAAAGCACCCCACGCCGTTGAGAAAAATTGCCAATATTTATCTGAGTAAAACAAGAACAAAGTGATAAAAATCCAACATACACAAGTCAAGATATGAATTTCGCAAGATTAAATCAAAATGCAGTGCTTAGGATTCAATAGCTCCAAATTGGGCTACCTGGTCGTGCTTGACCAGGGAAAATCCAAAAGTTCAGTCTGACCACGATGGAGTGCGAGCTGGATACAGGAGTCACGCAGACCAGCTGACAGTACCTTGGATGTGTCCAAGCTCGGGGAAAAAGCTTTAAAAAATGGAAGGGATGCATCGCTGTCAAAGGCAATGCGTCAGTTCTGAAGTCCGGCAACATCGTTGATGCAACAATGTCAAGAGCGCTGCGTGTCCGGTCGAAGAGTGGATGTCGAACCACTGAGCAGCAGGCGATGCATTGGCTCAAAGCCGCGCAGGGCCAGGAATGCATTGGAGTCGGGGAAAGTGCATCACAGATTATCTGCGATGCAGTGTCCAAGACTCACGCAGCAGCGGTGATTCGGAGGCGCTGCGTTGGCAAAATCAATGCTGCTTTGTAATTCGAGGTCATGACGTCGCGCAGTCAGTAAATGGTGTCCACGGCTTCGGTGCAGGCAGCGGCAATGCATCAATATCGAAGAGAAATGTGCCAGTTCTGATGGAAGCTTTAGTGTCGATGCATTGTTTTCTTGGGTTGCAGCACCAACCACTGGTAGTAAGAAACAGGTGAAGTCTTTGATATCCCTGAGACTTCAGAAAGAGGAGGCAACCAGCAAACCCTTGGAGAACCTTTGGTGATGTAGGATGTAGAGAGTCAAGTCCAGTCCTCTCACTCCCAGGAAAGAAGCAGCAGGCAGCAGGCCAACACAGCACATCAAGCAACAAAGTGGCAGTCCCTCCTGCATCACAACAGCTATTCTTCCTGGTAGAATTTCCTCAGTTCCAGAAGTGTTCTGAGTATATAGTGTCAGAGGTCCAGTACAGCCTTTGAAGTAGGGAGACTTGAAAGAAAGGTCTTTGTAGTGCACAAGATCGTGCCCTTCCTTCCCCTGGCTCCAGACACACTATAGGGGGGTATGCAACTCTTTGTGTGGGGACAGGTATAGCCCTATTCAAGTGCAAGTGCCAGCTCCTCCCACGCACTCTAGCTCAGGAAGACCCATCAGCCTGGTGATGGGCCATGCGGATTTGCAGGGCAAACCTGAGCTCCCTTTGTGTGCCACTGTCTAGAGGGAATGCAAAAAACCCAGCTGTCCCCCAACCCAGACATGTGTTCCAGAGACAGTCAGAGGCACAGAATGTTTAAAGTAAGAAAATGCCAACTTTCTAAAAGTGGCATTTTTAGACGTGAAATTTAAAAACCGACTTCACTGAAAGATGTGTTTTTAAATTGTGAGTCCAGAGACACCAAACTGGTTCTTCCTATCTTTTCCTAATTCGAAGTTACACTTGTAAAGTGTTACAAGGCAGCTCCAATGCTAACCTGTGGGAGAGACAGGCCTTGCTGTAATGAAAAACGAATTAAGCAGTTTTTCACTACCAGGACATGTAAATCTCCAAAGTACATGCTCTAGCTTTTAAATACACTGCACCCTGCCCATGGGGCTACCTAGGGCCTACCATAGGGGTGACATACATGAAATAAAGGGAAGGGTTTGGGCCTGGCAAATAGGTGAACTGCACACAGAGGCTCTGTAGTGGCAGGCCTGAGACAAAGGGCTACTCATGTGGGTGGCACAATCAGTGCTGCAAGCCCACTAGTAGCATTTAATTTACAGGCCCTGGGCATTTATAGTGCACTGTAGTAGGGACTTATCAGTAAATCATACATGCCAATCATGGAGAAACCAAATGCCATTTCATTTTAGACACAGAGCACATGCACTTTAACACTGGTCAACAGGGAAAAAGTGCACAGAGTCCCAAAGCCAGCAAAAACGAGGTTCAGCACACAGTCAAAACAAAAGGGCAGATGGCAAAATGTCAGGGGAAACCACAACAAAAGATGCCAGGTCTAACACACAGGCAGGGGCACATGTGGAGCAAGAAATGGAACAGAAACTAAAGCGCATGAATCTGAAGGGGAAAAAAACATGCAGAACTGGAAAATGTCACTAGGGATTCACCAAATATCATCAATCAATCAGGGATTTATAAAGCATGGCAAATCACCCGTGAGGGTCTCAAGGCGCTGGAGTTGCTAGCTTCTTTGTGGTGATTTGTTCATTTGAACAGCCAGGTCTTCAGTCTTTCCTGAATTTCTGGAGCAATGGGGTGGTCCTGAGGTGCAGGAGAAGGTCGTCACAAGCTTTGGCCACCAGGTGAGAGATGGATCATCCTCCACTGCTGCTTCTGAGGATCAGGTGGGTGTTTACAAGGAAGAGGCAGGCGGATCGTAGGTGTCTGATTGGTTGGTGGAAGGTCATGCGTTTGTTGATGTATGCTGGTTCTAAAAGGAAAACTAAGGGCCTCACTGTGGATGATAAAGGGAGGCCTACCAAAAAATGACAAATGTTACATCTCGCAATTTCTCTGAAATGCTGCTCAATTTATAGGGCAGCAGTTTGCAGTGTTTCCAATCGTGGCTAAGCTCTTCTTGGCTCTCCCTTCTTGAACACCCTTTTTGGATCTGGTGCCAACAGTAATTGCGTTGGAGGCACTGCCCAAATAAGAGTGGCCTTCCTGACATCATTCCTGCCAACGTTCTCCCTGTGGAGGACCACCATCGAAACCATACGGATCCCAGACAAAACAACTATTTTAGACATCCCCACAAGCAGGGGGGAAACTCTCAGCACATTGGGGAACTTTTTTTATGTGAATTCTGGAAACTGACCTGCACTTTTGGAGTCTATCTCCAAAAACCAAATAAAAAATAACAGTTCCACTATGCCACAATAGAACAGCACACCTGCTACCAAGCATTTTTGTCCTAAATAGCACTTCTCGCTAGACAACTAAGAGGAAATTTGGGGCAAAATTCCCTCCATAATGGTGGGCATTTTAAAATTTAGGAGCCAGGATCCTGCCAGTATAGTTAAGGTACTGCCTACAAAAAAACTGCGGATTGGCAGCCAGGCTTCCAATCTAAAATGACCCCCTAACTGCGCTGATGTGACTCTTTCATTGTAGGTCCACGGGTATACATATATGACACAGATTATTCACCAAGAAGAATACCTTAGATACTACCCCTTGGACCACCCTCTTCCTCCAGACTATTGGAAATGCATTCTTCGTACTGGAGGAGAATGGAATTCGTTGACGAAAACAGATATATGTTTGTTTAAAAAATAGGAAGATGTCTGCATGCACAGTCCCTTCGGCGCCCAAGTCTTGCTCTATAATATGCTTCACTGCCCTGACTCAGTTCTTCTTCTCCGCATAGGGAGTGCTTTTTACAGTCTGTGTGTTCTCTGGCATATGGGGGGAGGATGTGGCGTTACAGCTAGAGCTGCCCACTTTGGCACTGGGGAACCACTTGAGTCCCAGTGTTAGATCATGTCTAAAAAAAAATGTATCTTACCTTAAATAATGTAACTGGTGCACATATAGAGGCGCTCCAGTGCTCTTGGGCCGAATTCGTGTTATATATAAAACTTAAAAAATAACTAACAATATGCAGAGAGTCAAAGGCTGTAAGGAATGGATATTCTTTTCTAACACGCTGATCCTGAAATACCGTTTTGAGCGCCTGGGGGTTAATGGAATTATGTTACATGTATGATATTTGTTCCAGCCAGATTGTCCTATACTGGCTATCCAGGCGTCTTAGAGAAATTTTCAATAGAGAATTTTCATGGATTTCTTAAAGAAGAAAAACGTGAGTCTACTTTATTTAAAGTGGTGTTCTCTCCTGGTGGTTCTTTCTAGACTAACCATCCTGCTTGTGGAATTGAACAACCATTCATTAGGGTCAAATGCAGCTCGAGGACCATCAAAAGCATCACGGGCACTCATTGGCTCCTTTGAGTATTGGGCAGTTGTGGGATAGCCTGAACCCAAGCATGAGTACAAATCAGGAACACCACTGCAGCAATAAAGGGCAGAACTTATTTGTGCTTTAAGATCGCCTGCTGGAGCAAGAATAGCATTGGGATGACTGAAACGTATCTCCTGCGCTTCCTTCATTACAGACCCCAGGATGTAAGATACTACATGGCTTCACAGAGGTGCATTGATGTTGCAAATCATGACTTCAATAATGAAATCATTAAACAAAACAAGTAACAGACCACTATTGAGTAATTTGATTTTGCTACCAGTTCGTTTGTGGGACAATTAATATCCGCTTTCAAGAGTGTATTGTGCCTTTCTCTGCATGTCCCCCTATTTCAGCGTGTCTCAGGACTTTGAGGGAACAATGTGATTAGTGAAGTCGGACTCTTTGGTCAACCAGGTTCCTTTTATGCAAATTATTGCAAAGTTGTTAACAAACGACAAATGATCAGACGGTATATGGTCAAGCCCAGAAATTTTCCAGCTAAGGACACTCATTGATCTGTTGGGAATCCCTGTCCTCCATGTTCGAATTTCAAATGTTTGTAATCCACGACCAATTATTTAGATTGTAAATATCTTTGATTCGATGATTCATTTCAGTTTCTATAATATTCTGGAATCCCACGGGTCTGCTTAACACTAATGAAGGTCCATGGCCCTGTATATTTTTCAGAACCACGTACATAGGAATAGGTCAAGGCATAGGTCCAAGAACACTAAACAATATATAACATTTGCAAATCACTCTAGTCATCAAGAAGCTCTTTTGTATGCAACGTTCTGACATAACTAAAACGTAGAATACACAGAACCAATGCAAGCGGTAGAACTCAAATATTACAAGGTTTGCAAACAGATAACTAAATCGAGAATCATAATCTTTTCTTAATACCCAGGAGCACATGGTGATCAGGACAGACCATCCAGCTCCCTGGATTCAGCTAGCTGCCCAGCCAATTGGGTGATGGACCAACACGCAAAGCAGGCCAGAGAGTGTAACAAAAAAATAAGAAATGTGGTGCAAAGATGTATATGTTTGCTCAGTAGGCCCAGCCATCACTATTTCAAATACACTTGGATGGGTCAATGTCTGAGGCAATCTGGCTCCATTTGTGGAGTGGCGTATGAGGGACTCAACATATTTTCATGATCATAGGTGTCTCATGAGTTTGAATGTCTGGCTGACTGCCTATGTCTTGTGGTGAGCGGAACAGGAGCCTTAGACTCTCTGTTGTGGACCAGGGATTCAAGCAAAGCTTCAGATGGACCATGGCTTAATCCTAGCTAAGTCAAAGTGGGCAACATGTCAGCGCTACACTTTGGATACAATTCAGCAACACTAAGTCCACAAGAATAAGTCCTCACAGGTCCTGTCCAGAAAGGTTCAGTGAGCGTTCTGGTTATGTTCACAAAAATGAGTAGTGATCAAATGCCCAATCATATGTATTGCATGATTACAATTTCAAACTGCCAGCCAATCAGAGTGGAGTCAAGTTCCCATCCTGAGACAGCACTTAGAAATGCCATTTGCAAAGTACAATAATTTTTTGCAAACAGTTACTCGCTACCGTATAAGCAGGTGTAGCGATAATGTTTGCAAAGCCCCTCATCATAATTCAATAATGCACATCTCCACGAACGATTTTACTGGCAACGACCACATGAAATGGTTATGAACAATATTTTTTTGATAATCAAATTTGTATTAGATTTTTCAAAGAACGAAAATACATTGGTAGCAAATCAGACACATTATTCAAATACAGTACGTTTAAAAACGACACAGACTCATAATGCATTTGTGGACTGAGCACCGCCCCCACTTAAAATTCGCCATATACATAACCCATTTGAACCCTTTAATCAGGCAGCAAGTTAAACCATTTGCCCCATATTTTGCCGAAGAGTTCGGGGCAGCCCCAGGCCTCGAAGAGGGGTTCCTCTTGGGCACCACACCAGTCCACACCCCGCCTCCATTTCCGCATGGTGGGTGGCTTGGCTTGAGACCAGAGCGCAGCAATATCGCGCTTCACCACTGCCACTGCAGTTCCCAAGAAGCGCTTATCGGCCCGGGATCCATCGAGGCCGTCGAACACCCCCAGGATCAGGCGTAGCGGATCGTGGGGGACATCCCACCCTAGGGCTTGTGTAAGCTCAAGTTCCACCCCCGCCCAGAACTGCGCTAGAGCGGGACATTGCCACACCATGTGATAAAAATCAGCTGGAGCGTGGTTGCAGCATGGGCAGGATGGGGAGGGCCGCAGGCGGGCGCTGTACAGGCGTGCTGGGGTGAGGTATGCCACGTGGAGATAATAAAGTTGGACTAGACGCAACTTGGAGGAGGTAGTCAGGGTCTTAGGTGCCATAAGGGCGTCCCTCCAATCCGCGTCTTCCAGGGGGCCCAACCAACCCTCCCAGCGGGCACGAAGCAGGTCTAGGGATGCGGGGCCGTTGTTCACCAAGGAGCAATAAATCCGCGACACCCCCCCCCTCCGCCCAGGTTCCCCATCATCACCTGGGCTTCCAGGGGGCTAAATTCGGGGAACGAGGTGGGTGACGGAATGTGGGCTTGGAGGGCATGCCTTAGCTGTAAGTACTTGTAAAATTGGGAGGAGTGAAGGGAATGACGGTGTTGTAGGTCTGCAAATGATCTGATATGGTCCCCCACCCAGACGTCTCCCAATAGCGAAATCCCGACGTGGTCCCATTTACGGAAGTTCTGGAGGGACGAGACCTCGTCCAGCCAGGCCCCACTCCACAGAGGTGTCTGCCCAGTGAGTTTCTGGTCCCACTTTACGTGGCGTAGGGCGGTTCGCCAGGCCATGAGCACCGTTCTGGTGATGGGGGGGAAGGGCCTGTGGTACGGGGCTCCCATACAGGTAGGCCTGGATCTGAGCAAAGTCCATCGACCGGAGCTCCGCCCGGTACGCCGGTCGGACCAGCCGCCCGCGAACCAGTCGTGGATCACAATGAGCCTCGTAGCCAGGTAGTAGAGGTGCAAATTGGCCACCCCCATTCCCCCATCGTAGGGGGGTATGTGGCAATGTGCTAGGGACATGCGCGGCCTCCCTCCTCCCCACAAAAATCGGGTGAGGACACCATCCAATTCCCGAAACCAGCTGCCTGGGAGATGAGTGGTCACATTTTGTAAGATGTACAGGAAGCGGGGGAGGACCATCATTTTGAAAAGGGCACTCCTACCAAGGGGGTTGAGAGGAAGGGTTTGCCATCTTCTGAGATGAACAATATTTTTTATTGAGAAAATATACACACATCATGGCTTCCATTGACCCAGAACCACTGGACTTCATTTTAAACGGGAAGGACAGTGCACACCCCAAAAAAACAAAACTTGATTCTTCCAGCCAGAGCTTTCTCTGAAGGGACCATCTGGGGATGGTAAGAACTAACTCCATAGGACTTTTGGGCTCCCTCAAGGGGTGACCCTCAGCTATCAACCATCAGTCTGCAGGTCCCTAGGGATTAGGGGCCCTCAAATTGTTAAAAATTATTTTAAATTACATGGATTATCCCAGGGGAAAGTCGAATAATGGCAGGAACGGAATCTGTAGATGGTCTTGGGGACTCTAATCCTTACATGCACTGTAACCTCAGTGCAATTGTACGCAAACATTGTAAAATATACATTTGAGGAAAACAATGTGGCCTGAGAAAACCGAAAATTCTGAAGAGAGTGCTTTCTGTGGTGTTGCACAGGCTCCCTGTACACCACATAAACTGAATCTCTGTAGTTCCTAGAGAATAAGCAGAGACTACATTACGCAAACAGTTTAACAGATCGTTCCATTAAAATAGAGAGGGAGCATAAAACATAAGCATTAATGTGAGCTCTTTGCAGGGCTTAATCACATCCTGAGGAAAATAGCTTGACAATGTGCAGAGAGAATACATTGCAAGATAAGCTTGAGATAATAAATTAAATGGGAGAACCAGGCAGAAGTGGGGAGCATTTGGCTAGTACATTTAACAGGCAGACATAGGCAATATAAGGCTGGCACAGGTAATAGACAGAAGTAGGAAGTCCACAACTGTCACAGGCAATAAACAAAAACAGGAATCGTCAACACGCAAGGAAAACATAAATAGAGCCCGGACCCCCCAGGACGTCCCCCGCCCCGACATCATGCAGTCCCACAATCAAAACTTGCCAGTCCAAGCGTGTGGGTAAAAACGGCCATGTTTAATAACCATCAAACGTTCATAAACATGACAAACATTTATAAAATTCACATTTATAAAGTCAATATTTACATTTTTAATATTTACAAGTATTATCACTGCTCATATGCACTATCTACTTACTCCAGCACCAAGGGGCCCTCTGGCTCGCCTCTCCTATCTGAGAACCACGCAAGGCGCAACCCACCTGCGTCCTTGAGCGGTGAGCCCCCAGCCCTTGGCCCTTGTCCGTCATTCCAGGGGCCCACCCCTCTACCACCAGGCTGCCCAGGAGGCACGTGTGACCTGGCGCCCTTGCCTCCCCAGCCGGTGTCCCCATTCTCCCTGCGGAGAGCTTACCGTCTCTCCCTCAGTGCTGGCCTCGGGAGTATGTAAGCAGGCCTCCCGTTAACCCTGAAAATCAATGTTCTGTGGTCTCTTTCCGCCAATCCCCTCCTATTCTAACCCAAACCACTAATCTAAGGGACGGGTGGGTGGGAGATTGAAGAAATCTGCTGCTCCTGAGGGTCGAGTACAGGAAAAAAGAGGATGCTCACAAGGGGACCCGGGGCCTAAATAGCCCCCACCTGGCTCCCCCCCTTCCACTCCCCGCTCCGGCCGGACACACGTCACGGCCGACCCGGAAGCACTTCCTCGGGCCAGTAGCTAATCGGTGTGGCGTGGGACCGGGGGGCCCGACCTCATGCAGTCCCACAATCAAAACTTGCCAGTCCAAGCGTGTGGGTAAAAACGGCCATGTTTAATAACCATCAAACGTTCATAAACATGACAAACATTTATAAAATTCACATTTATAAAGTCAATATTTACATTTTTAATATTTACAAGTATTATCACTGCTTATAACCCCTGGTTATGCACTATCTACTTACTCCAGCACCAAGGGGCCCTCTGGCTCGCCTCTCCTATCTGAGAACCACGCAAGGCGCAACCCACCTGTGTCCTTGAGCGTGTGAGCCCCCAGCCCTTGGCCCTTGTCCGTCATTCCAGGGGCCCACCCCTCTACCACCAGGCTGCCCAGGAGGCACGTGTGACCTGGCGCCCTTGCCTCCCCAGCCGGTGTCCCCATTCTCCCTGCGGAGAGCTTACCGTCTCTCCCCTCAGTGCTGGCCTCGGGAGTATGTAAGCAGGCCTCCCGTTAACCCTGAAAATCAATGTTCTGTGGTCTCTTTTCCGCCACTAGGGTGACCAGGGCCCACAGGTCCTTCACCCTCCCCATCTGCAAATAAGTTCTGCACAAAAGACCATATCCCCTTTATCCATACGTCTGTGCCAATGTCCGACAAATGAACGCCGTCTTTGTGAAACATCATGTCTCCTGTGATCAGTCTATGTGGAATGTGACACAAGCGGCCCGGGCCTGAGCACAACTTGGCCAATTCACCGTTGAGGCGCCTCACCGATACGTTCAATGCCCGGGATCTGACTCCAGCGGCCCATGTCCGGCGAGGTATCATGCACGACCACGCAATCCGAGCATGAGGAAATGCTCTGCCGATCCAGGCGAATTCAGTCAGTAAGGCTTCCTTGACTGCCATGCGTCCCAACTCCACCATGTCGTTGCCGCCCACATGTAGGATCACCAAATCCGGGGACTGATGTCCCTCGTGCGCCCTCGTCTCCTCAACCAGCTGCCGCAACTGCAGAATTCGCAGACCGCCCATGCCGCGCCATAGTAACGACGCCCTCTTTAAACCCGGTGGTTTCGACACTCGCTTCTGCCTTAGCCGAACTGTGGCCCGCCGCACAAACGAGTGTCCCAACACCCATACCATCTTTGAGGACATACTAATAGCAGGAAGAGAAATGGAAAGGTCAGCATGGTCAAATCAATATATCAGTCCGGTGTCCTACAGTAATTCGGGCCCGCACATAGCGCTTAAAACAAGTTGATGACCAGCGCCCCACCTTCTTGACCGCGTCAGCTGGTAAGCCTGCGCCTGCTGCCAGAGTTGCCGCCCCAATTCTGAATGAGTGTGAAGAATACCCCTTAGCATCCAGACCCAGACATGCCAGCGCCCGCCCAAACATAGCCCTGAATTGGTATTGCGACAAGCAAGTGCCCTGCTCATGTACGAACAGGGCCTGTCCACACCCCACTGGACGAATCGCCAGGTATGCTTTCATTCTGGTTACTGGGCAAATATCCTCCCCTGGCGCAGGGCCCAAGCGGATTGTAGCCCCCTACCCAATGGATCTGTCTTGGATTTCCTTAGAGCCACCACCAGATCCCCTTGGACTAAATTTGTGTCCTGCCACCGGAGTCCTCCTGCGTGATCTAATTTGGAGGCCCCTACTAGTTCCCCCAATCTGAAAGCCCCATAAAAGGCTAAGGTAAATACCGCCCCAAATAAGATGCTCTCGTAATAAGAAGAGCAAATCGTCTGTAATACCCCCAAAATGTCGCCCAGGGTTTTCACATCCAATGGCCTTCTACTGTCTTTTTGACCCCTTCTAGCCTGGCCCATCCTGATAGTGCTTTCCTTACCACAAAAGCTGTGCTGGGATCACCTTCCCCCGCTAATTTAGCAAAAAAACCTATTGCCGACACATGTGCTCTAGCATAAGACGCTGGCCTTCCTTGATCCTTCAACGCTAGTAAAAATTCGCAGAGCGCCCCTGTAGAAAAAAGGGCCAACCGGCCAGTGCGCTCAGCAAATATCCTGTAAGCTTTAAACTGTTGCTGATAAGTTCTTCTAGTGCGTTCGCTCAATGACGCTCCCACCAGCCGTGCTAGGGCGGGGCTCCAATCCTCCACAGAGATGTCGGGAACCCAGTCATCTGCTCTTCTGCCTGAGGATGATACCTCCGGAAATCCTGCAACTTGGAGCGAGACAAAGCATCAGCAGCCTGATTTTCCACACCTGGGATATGTGCTGCTTTAAACAGCAGATTGAGCTTTAAACAGGCCAAAACTAAATGTTTTAACAGCCTCAGAACATGTTTACAAGTAGCTCCCTGCCTATTGATCGCTTCCACCACTGCCATGTTGTCTGACCAAAAGATTACTGATTTGTTCTTAAAGAATCCAGCCCAGATGTCCACTGCCACTGTAATAGGAAATAGTTCCAGAAAGGCTATGTTGCTGGTCAAACCGTTCTCATGCCAGGATGCCGGCCAATCGCCCCTACACCAATGGGCCCCAGCACTGCTCCAAAACCAATGCTACCTGCTGAGTCAGTGAGCAGGCCTAAGTCTGTGCTGGATATTGGCGGCTCTGGCCAGATTACCTTACCATTGAATTCCCTCAGGAAACTACGCCACACCCTCAGGTCCTCCCTCACATCTGCCTGCAAACGTACGTGATGATGCTTTTGAGTTAACCCCACCATTGCCCGTGCAATTGACCTGGAGAAGGGGCGTCCCATCGGGATGATCCTTAAGGCAAAATTCAACTGGCCCACTAAAACCTGAAGCTGATGCAGCGTGACTTTGGGACCGGCCAGAGCAGAATCTATCGCTTGCAGAAAGCCCGTACCTTGTCCGGGGGCAACCTGCATTCCCCTCCTACCGTGTCTATCTCAATGCCCAAGAATGACATACAGGTAGCCGGGCCCACCGTCTTACCGGGAGCCAATGGCACCCCCAGCTCCTCTAACATATCTACTAGCCTGCTCAAGGCCTGGCCACACTCCCCTGATGCTGGGGGCCCATGATCATAAAGTCATCTAGGTAGTGTACTACGTCCTTGTGTTTTGTTCTGAATACAACCACTGAAGCATAGTGCTGAACAACTCAAAATACTTGCATGACACTGCGCAACCCATTGGCATACATCTGTCATAATAAAATTGGTAATTCAGCTGGAAACCTAGCAGATGATAATCATCAGGGTGAACAGGCAAGAGCCTGAATGCTGACTCAATGTCAGTCTTCGCCATGAAGGCGTTGGGACCTAAGTCGTGCAGCCTCTGTAATGCTGTGTCAAAGGAAGAGTATGTCACTGAGCAAAGGGACGGATCTATGGCATCATTCACTGACGCCCCCTTGGCGCCGACAAGTTATGAATCATCCTGAACTGGCCTGGCTCTTTTTTGGGCACCACGCCCAGAGGTGAACACACATATCCTGGCAATGGGGAAGCAGTGAACGGACCAGCCACCCGCCCTAGTACCCTTTCCTTATCCACCTTCTGAGACACCACTGTGGGATGCATGCGTGCTGACAATAGATTATTGCAATACCCCACTGGGGGCACCCCTTGTGCCGGGATGCGGAAGCCTGAGGAGAACCCATCATACAATGTCTTGGCTGCCTTCCTGTCCGGGTACTGATTCAGCCAGGAAATCAGCCTCCCTAAGTCTACTGGCGTGGGAAGCTTATTGTTGGGGTGGCTTAGCCTCCCTCCCTTTCTCTTTGGACTTCTTAATACACTTAAACTCGGGGTGGGAAGAGTGGCCGCAGTAGGCACATGCGTGCTTGAACTTACATACCCCGGTGGGCCAGGTACACGTTTTTCGGTTAAAAGCCCAACAAGTCCCTCTCTTCTCCCCTTTGCCCCCCTGGGAAGTCCGAAAGGGCTGTTTCATGGGTGCTTTGTTATTGACGCTCTCCAGCCACACATTTACCTCTGTTTGGTCCCAGCCCATGTCCGGGTCATCTACTTTGGCCCATCTAAAATCTCTATCGTAATCCAGCCAAGCAACCCCCCAGACATTGTCTGTGCCTTTAAAATCTTATTCGAATAGCAAATCAGGGGTATTGCCAATTCCGGCTTCTTTTCCAGCATTACTATGGAAAAAACATTGAAACCAAATAACCAGTTAGTGATTGATTCTTCTACCCTTGGTTTCCTATCTCTGAAAGAACCCTCTTTCCCGTCCTTCTCTTTAGACTCTACTTCCCTCCTCTTAGGTCTAATTAAGGAGAATATGTCAATAAACTCCCCCTTCCAAATTTTCTCTCTTGTGTCCTGCGTGACATGTGTTGCCAATTTGCCCCGTTTAGATAACACTGACTCATGACCACCAATTACCTTTGGCCCGTTATCTACTTCTTTGCTTGAACACTCTACTGCCTTACCTGCCGCAACCCCAGTTGTCAACGACTGAGCGGGGGCCGCTTGACCCACCACCTGTAGGGGCGTGCTCGCATCCTTTCCTTGCGCTTTGCCCAAGAGGGCCACTTGTGTATTCAATTCGCTAAGCACGCCTCCCGTGCCCGCTGATGACGCCCATGGCGCTACCGTCACGTTGCCACTCGGGCTCCCTACTGCCGGTGCGCCTAATTGCGCCAAAAGGGTTGCCATCGTCGCCAATATAGCAGCTGTAGCCGCTTGCCCCCCCTCCGCTGCTGCAACCGGTTGCCCCAGTGTGGGAGGCAGTACCCCGCTCGCTGTCTCCCCCTGCGGGATTGGGGCTACCACTGGCACTACCTCCGGTACTACGATGATTGGGGGAGCCGGAGCTGGCATCAAGGCCTTCAAAACCCCCCTGATCTCAGCCAGGATTGTGCCCACGTCATCCCGTCCCTCTACTGGTGGCGGAGGTGAAGGAGCCATGCTGGGAACCGGTATTGCCGGTACACACGGTATTGGCAGGGCGGGTCCAGGAGTATTAGGCATTGGCGCTGGGGTCCCTGTGGGCACAGGGAGCACCGTTTCGGGCAAACAGGGCTCCGGCGCTGGCGGCCCACTAGGCAGCTGGGGTACCGGCTGTGGCGGCATTACAGGAGAAGCCTGTGCAGGCAGTTGTTCCCCCGGTCCCCTGCCCCCCCTCCCTTTTTTGCTCACCCTGGGCTTCTTTACTAATGGAGGAAAAGCCGCCTTGGGCGGGACTATGGTTCTACGGGGGCGGGCCCTCACTATCCGATACAGGAGCCTCACACCCCTGTTCCTCCTCACTCTCCTCCTCATCTCTGTCCAGTTTTGCCAACACCAGCTTCAACAGCTGCGCTATTTCAGACTCGCCCTCCTTTCTCTTTTGATTGCGCTTAGGTGGCATTCTGTGTTCCTCTAGAAGCGCGCGCTCTTTTGGATCTGACACTGCGTTAACACAAGCGCGTCTAACCCGTACCACAGTGCTGCTCCTAGCTGCAGATAAAACCCCTGCGCGCGTGAAATTAGTAACTAGCACACAGTATGGCCTAAAACAGTACAGTAATGTGGCCTAAAACAAACCTTCATAGGGTGCTCAAGAACACGCACGTGCAATTCGTAATAACCTGCCGTAAAACACAAGCGCATTCACTCGGTTCTCTAGCGCTGCCTTAGCTGCTGCTAAACCCCTGCGTGCTTTAAATTGGGCAAAACAGTCACCAGTACCGTAAGGCGTGATGCCGCCAATCGTTAGTAGTGAGTCAGCTGTTCCCAGACTGGGATTACAAAAACCCCCGTGCGTGCCTGGTTATTATCGTGGCGCGTATACCCCGCTCAATGGCGCACCCCAAGCCCGACCGTTAGTGCGACACCGCGCAATATTATTAATAGCCCACGACTGAAGGAAGGACGTATGTACGTGCACTTGGCGAATACGCCCTCGTGCGTTCTATCCGCGTACCCTGCCGTAATCCGTATCAATGAGCACTAAGGGAACAACCACGCCGGCCAGCACACCCGCGCTCCCCTAATCCCCACGTTACCGGAACGGGGCCGCTACCAAATTTGGCCGCTACCAAATTTGGCCGCCCACAACCGTTATTAAATACTGGCTCTTCAACAGCGAAGCACCATGAAAAAAAAAGCCTCCTCGTATTCCAGCGCTTAACCCTCGCTCGGCCTGCGGGCCCCGGAACCCCCGAGTGCGGTGTCCAACTCAGATCACCACCGAGGCGTGCTAGCACTGCAGGGAGACTGCGGGCGGCCACTAGCGTCCAGCGGGGGAGACAGTTCCTCAAGGTTACAACTTATCTCGCCCACCAGCTACCAGCAGCCGCCCCACGCTCCCCAAAGCCCCCGACACCTCACCTCGGAATCCGCGCTGCCCACAACGATATCCTCCGAACAAAGCAGCCACGCGTAGACCACAGTGATATCCCCCGCACAAAGCCGCCACGCGTCCCCGAAGTCCTACGAACGATAAGTCCCGCGAACGTAGATTGAAGAAATCTGCTGCTCCTGGGGGTCGAGTACAGGAAAAAAGAGGATGCTCACAAGGGGACCCGGGGCCTAAATAGCCCCCACCTGGCTCCCCCCCTTCTGCTCCCCGCTCCGGCCGGACACACGTCACGGCCGACCCGGAAGCACTTCCTCGGGCCAGTAGCCAATCGGGCTACTGGTCCGGACTATGGCAGTGTGGCGTGGGACCGGGGGGCCGGGCTCTAAGGGCGCGCTCACCAAGGCCTCGCGCTTTTCACAGACAGTGGCAAGCTGGCACTAAGAAATCATTAACTGCTAGTTATCAGGGCAGCTTATGAAGTCTGGATTTCCTATTGATGTGGAGGGTGTACGAACTTAAAGGCTGGAGATCTGTAAGAGATCAGCGCTCCACTGCTGTGAGGCCTACAGCAACTGTGGGTTTGCTAGCAACTGGAACAGAGATTGTGTTCAAGAGCTTACAAAGCGGCACCTGAGACTTCAAAAACTTTTGGGAAATGGGCAGATGGCGCTGCTTGGTACAGGGGTACCGATTCTGCTGCATGCTTGAGAGCTGTAAGAATAGACAAAAACGGTCCACGGGATTCTATTACAGGTTCTGCACAGACCACTTGGAAATGGGTCTTTTTGATTTGACAGTTTGTGTGGAAGCCCCTTGAAGGGCTGGAAACAGAATACTTGCTGATTCCACAGTTTAGCACACCCCCAGAGACCAGCCGCAGGTGATAGATGCGTAGGTTCCTGGCAAGGGGGCATATTAACAACGGCCAGCGATAATTATCGCTGGCCGTGCTTAGCGATAATTATATTATCGCAGGCTATCTCTGGTATTTATCGCCCTGGTAGCGCGTTATTAACAACGCATTACTCCAGGGCGATAAAAATTCCAGAGATAGCGAAGTTATCGCCCTTTTGCAGGGAACATCGCTGGTTTTCCAGCGATGTTCCCTGCAAAAGGCGATATCTTCTGCTGATACGACCCACAGGGTCGTATCAGCATAACCCACCCCCTATGTTAGGGATGGCTAAGTCAGGATTTTAGCAGACGTTAGGTTTTGGCGAAAACGGCCGTTTTCGCCAAAATCTAATGTGTGCTAAAATCATGTGGGCTGCCTTGTAAATATCGCGATGTAAACATCAGCGATATTTGCAACGTAGTCCATCTTGGGTACGCCCAGTAACGCCCACTTTGCATCTCATTGGAGATGCACAGTGAGGCGTTGTGATGTACCGACCAGGTATAGGCTGTGCCTGCAAAGATATCCCACAGCAGGGCTAAACGTTAAACAGCAACACAGCGGAGCAGGGCGTTGTAAAAGCAAGGTGAGAGATCTCATACCAGCTAATTTTACAAAGAGAGTCATAGACAAAACCATGATAACTTGTGTGGGTCAGTACTGAACTGGACTGGGTAGGACAGTACTGAATCCTGATAAAAAAAATGTTAAGCTATTGAGACTTTCTTTCCATAATACAGTTGCAGAAAACACAAATCTCACTCATTGATACAGAGACTTAAAAAATTAACTCCTGGTTTGAATTCTTGCTGATAACAGGCTAAATGTCACACCTAGTGAAGGACTGCAACCGAAACATTACAAGTGTGATCTGCAGACAATTCAAAGCCATCACGCCTCAGACAAAGCCCTACCGCAGACCTTTACCGTTTGTATGCTAACAGTCTACTTTAATTAAAGCTGCGTTTTTATTTAATTTACTCCATAAGTATTTTGGTTTTATCATTATTTTACTTGCTGTCACCTCTTGAGTGACATTGATGTGAAAGTTTGTGTGCCGCGGCTCCTTGTGTTGGCATGATAATCGGAAGTGAAATGTAGCTTTGAACTTGAGTTTCTTGTCCTGTGCCACCCTCAACAGAGTGCAGAATACAAGCCTTGCTTCCACCTGACAGGGAGGTTTCAGAATCCCCAGGCTTTTATCTACAGGCAGCATTTCCGGGGTGCCTTATAGAATTCCAGCTGCTCCATTATTCCTTACATGCTCTTAATTTTCACTTGCCTATTGTGGACGACATCTCTCACATTCTTAAAGCCTGGTAGCTGAGACGTGGCTGTTGGGGACATGTGTCAAGAGACTTAATAATGGATGAATGAGACGGGGAGGGTCGCGTGGAATGAGCGCTGCGCCATCAGGTGTCAGGGAAACGGCCGAACCTTCTCTTGACACACGCACGAACTCGCGCAGTGACGCGGCGGCCGGGGGCTGCGTCGCCCCATCGGGATGTGAACATTGAGAAACTGAGGACAGCAGCAGGCGAGTGTTGACAGATCAAAGAACGCTGGAAGGAATTCAGAAATTAGCTCTGCTAAGGACGGTGGAGAGGCGCCATGCGGAGCTTAATGGACAAATCCAAAAAGAATGCATTGGTTACAGTATGACTTAGTGGAGTTGTTATCCTTTAAGTGAGTGTGGTGGGAAGGATATATGGCAAGAGACGTGAAGGGATATGCATTCTTCAGCTTATTCGCAGCAGCAACTGCAGGGCTTGCTTTGCCTGAGAACACTGGTGTCACAGGAGGCAGGAGGCTTCTCACGTTACAGTGGTGGTGGCAGATGAGGAACAGGGGCTCTTGCGAGACAATGTGGGGAGACAGCCAGAAAGTACTAATTCGGGCATTACAAGTGAGAGGCCTTTTTTCTGAAGGAAGCATTCAGCATGGCTGCCCTTGTGCAAGCAAGGAAAACTTGAGTGCTGTCTGGGTAGTAAAATACTGCAATAATTTGGGTTCAGTGGGCCCCTCACACCTCTGAACCGCGGTGCAAACACACCTGTGGCACCATTGATAGCTACGCCTCTACATTGTGTATCCTATTGACAGGCCCTAGGCTGCGGATTCATTAGCCAGTGACTGTGCACTGTAGTCTACACAAGGGATAGGAAAACGCTATATAGAGCACAATACAAGACAACATAATACAGTAAGTTTCCAAGGCACGAGGGCTGCAAAGAAGGAAAGTCACCTGGACACAGAAAGTCTGCAAGAAACAGGCATTCTGTTGCTTGATGCTGAGAATATTATTCCATCATAAGCTAACTCCAGAAGAATGATTACACGTCTTCAATACATGTATGCAAACATGTACCCATCTTTGAGAACCTCGCCCCTCAAAAGATGTCACAAGAAAGGAAGTGCGCTATTAACAAATATCACAAATGAACAACCTCTGCAGAAAAATGAGATCATATATGCCATAAGAGAGGTCGGCGAACCAGCAAATTAACAAGGAGAGCCGAGCCAAAGATGAGCCAATGGTCTGGCTTGGGTCTTAGAGTCCGTGCACGAGCCGAGCCCTGAAAACATTTGCTATCATACAACAAACATTACGTATAATATGGTAAAATCTCTTCAAAATTCAAAAGTATTTATTTCTTTAACATGTGCAAGTTATGACATTAATAAGGCACATTATAGCACTGCACAAGAAGTACTTATTAAAAATGATTGTTATGTACAACTGGTAGTCTGAATTAGCATATTTGAAAGTGCCTTCATATGAGATAATGAAGAAGAAAGAGATTTGGCGAAATAAAGTATTTGCTTAACACCACACAATTTAAGCAGGGAAGCAGGGAAGCCATGATTCATCCACGTTTTCTGGTTTCTCTCTATATAAGTCAACCAGGAAATGGGTCTCTATTTGTCTTTCCTAATATTTGTTTTTACCTCTTACTTAATTTTCTGCAGTTTTTAAATACAGTACAAACTGAACCCGAAGGCTGAGCGCTTTGCATGAGCACCAGTTACATTACACAAGTCGACATGCATTGTTTATAGGCAAGCAGAAATTAAGTGATGTGCCCAGAATTACAGGATGTTGAGCTGACGTTGATACTCAAGGCTGGTCCCCCAGCTCCACAGGCGGCAGCTCTGACTGTTTGCCACATCCTGGGTAGAGGGAGGGAGGCAGGCAGAAGTCCTGTAAAGCTTTACTTGTTGTGGGCTCGAGGTTCCAACAGGACCTCGAGATGAGCCTGAGCCAGAGTCGGGTTTCAGCCTCGAGCCTGGCTCGAGCTTTCAGTGGCTCACCCACCTCTATGCCATAAGGAGGGTATGTCGTAGGAAACAGGTATCTGCAGCAAAGAGCCTCATCATGTGCAAGGGATCTCTACAGAAAAGCAATGTCATATGAAAGGTGCTTGCTGGTAAAAGTACCTTCATCATAGAAAGAGCCCTCTTCAGTTAAGTGACATTATGGAAAAGAAACCTAACAAGCAGGGTCACACTTAGTTTCATATCAAGCAATGCAAATCATTACCAAGCTGGACATTTAACACATTTCAACTAACCAAACACAACCACTGGTTGATGGATGTTGCAGGGCCAGAGTGTCCAGCTTAAGAACGTGATCTATTGGGAGCGTGGCTAAGATGGCAACAGAGTAGGACAGATAATCTCGAACTCCGTGCCGGCCCGCATAAATCCTGCACAGAATCCTATTCATCGTGCCTTCCAAATACATAATAGAGGCGACCCGGTGTGCTCACCTGGCAGGAGACCTCGTCGGCTGACTCCGGGACCCAGGGGAGGACTCATATCCCCGCCATCGTTTCTGAGGCCTGTTTCGGAGTGCAACGGCGGTAGCCTGCTTCCTGAGCCTGCCGGAGCTGGGGCCACCTCGCACTTGGATGACTCAGCCGAGGCATCCGGAGGAGTGTGCGGCACGGAAGCTGCCCTGGGCTCGTCATTCAGCTGGACCTAAGGTGGAGCGGGCGCTGGTGATCCAGCCCAGCGGGACGCTGCCTGGAGACGAGGCGTGAGCTGGTGGTGACGGCTGAGCCAGAACGAGGAGCTCATTCAGCAGCTAGATACTCGACTGCCCCTGCAGGCCTCCCCAAGTCTGGGTGGAGAAAGTGCTGTGGAGGTAGTGAACAGTGGTGAGAGAGGCCCGCGCTGATGGCTCCAGCCTTGGGCTGTGAGGCAGGCATGCGCGATACCTCGCACGGATCTGTCGGTGAGACAAAGAAGCGATTCCGGGGCCGGAAGACCCAGCGGCCCTTAATGACCGGAGGCCCTGGAGCCATGCAGTGAGTGCAGGTGGCGGGGAGGACTCTGGGCCCATATACAGAGCCGGGACAGTGGAGGAGTGGAGAGAGGGCCTGCACCGGTGACACCTATGACTGAGGAGTGCTCTAGGAGCTGGAAACCCCCCTGGCCCTGTGGGGGGGCAAAGAACTAGCCCTAGGTTTGTGGGGGCCCTTGCCTCCTCCTCCTTTCCCCTGGAGGTGGGCTCCTACTAAGGGGAATCTGCCAGATTGTGGGCCCCTACGGATGTTAACTGGTCCCTCCCAGCCTACAGACGAGTGGGCGGCCACGTCAGTGGCACCATACATGCGCCCAAACCACTGCATTCAATGACAGGATATACTTCAAGACAGCACCCCAAGGAGAGTATACTAGTAGCACATGGTCGTTCTTCAGAGGCATAAACACCCAAAGGCATCAACGGAGTTGCAGAGAGGCAGGTCGGTGACCATAGGAGGTGCGCAGGAGAGGGTGAACGTTCATAGAGTCATGGGGGCTCGCGGCAAAACCTCTCCCCCAGACATAAAATGGCAAAAGACAGGGAACCCACACCCCCCCTGCCAGGGGCATCTGGATCGCTTTGCCCGAGAGGTGAGCCCCTCACTCCAGACCGACCCGCCTGTGCAGACCATGCCGGATAACCCCACCCTCCTCCAGGCCATACAGTGGTCCCGAGAGGCCCTGTTAGGGAGGGTAGGCAAAGTACGATCTGAGGTTACCCTACTCCACCTGGACCTTCACAACGTGGCAGAGAGGGTTACTGAGACGGAAGCCTGCATATCAGAACTAGAAGACATGGTCGCCACCCTCAGACAAGAAGTCACTACCTCCCAGACCTCGATCAGAGGCATATTATGGAGACTAGAAGATGTAGAAAATAGGGTACACCAGAATAATCTCTGCTTTGTGGGATTTCCGGAAGGAGTTGAAGGTGTGGACACAACCCGCTTTCTTGACGCCTGGCTGCGCTCTCTCTTTCCTCAAGACAAATTCTCCTCTTGCTTTGTTATTGAGAGTACCATTGTGCCCAGGGGGGAACCCCCCCGCTGGGAGCCTAGCCCAGGACAATCAACGCCTGCTTCCTAAATTTCCGGGATAGAGACATGATCCTGGCCGAAGGGCATAAGCTTGGTGAGATGAGATGTGATAACTCCAAGATACTGATATTCCCTGATTACACCAGAGAGGTCCAAAAACAGAGACACTCCTTTGATGGGGTCAAGGCAAAGCTACTTGTACTGGATTTACGCTACATGCTGATGTTCCCAGCCAAGCTAAAAGTACTTTATCGGGGGAAGTCACTCGTTTTTCTCACACCAGAAGAAGCCTGGTCTTGGATTGAGGAGCACCCCATCTTATGACACCCAGGAGGGAGATCCCGGGACATCCATACCTATCACAATGAGGGGGCCATAACCAAAACTCATCCCCGCTCCAAGCTTAAAAAACAGAAACAAACACTGATGAAGCTTGGTTCGGCACGGAGAGGGTGAGAACGCCCTAACTGCTCCTTGGCCACGGCAGAAGGGGAACATGATCAACAGCTGTCATTGAGATGTACTCGGAATCCGGAGGCTGAAGGTGCAACCTCTGGCAAAACGTCAGAAGGCGAGAGAGCGACACATCTGGAATCCCTGCACCCACTAGTTGATGCTATAGCAGCCCTTTAGGAGGAGGGGAGGACTCCTGCTACTGAGGTGGAGGCAATAGATAGGCCAGCGATGTCCTGAAGGCACATTGACTTTCCAACATGGGCTGGAGAGAGCCACCTGGAGATACATCACAGAACCCCCCCCTTTCTTTTGTTTTGTTTTGTTTTCTTCTCTTCTCTCAGTTTTCTCCTCTTTTTCCTCTCTTTCCCGCGAGCCTGATAGTAGTGGTAAAGAGCGGTCCTTGAATGAATGAATGAATGACCCATATTTGTATAGCGTGCAGCTACTCCATCCGGAGTGTCCCGGCGCTGGCAAGTTAACAAGTGCATATCCTACGCTACTTAGTTTTTAAATAGCCAAGTTTTCAGCTGTTTTTTTAAGTGGAAGAGCACTGTTAAAGATCTCAGAGCTGCCGGCAGTTTATTCCAGAGGTGGGCTCCCAAAAAGCCAAAAGATCTGCTGCCTCTGCGTGCCAGACGAGCTTTGGGGATGCAAGCCAGGTCGGCATTGGACGATCTAAGTGTCCTGGTGAGCACATAACGGCTGACTCGTTTTCTAAGATAGGTGGCACCTGTTCCATGGAAGGCTTTAAAAAAAATCACCAGAGCCTTAAATTGTATTCTTTCCCTAACTGGGAGCCAATGTAAGGACTTCAGATGGGGGGTCATGTGTGATCTGGGTTTAAGTTTAAGAATTGCTCTTGCTGCTGCGTTTTGCACTACCTGGAGACGCTGTAGCAGGTAGTCCGGCAAATCCAGATAGAGGGCATTAGCATAGTCTAGTGTGGACGTAATCAGAGCCTGAACCACTGTCCTCCTGGCATCCAGGGGGAGAAGTGGTAGAAATTTCTTAAGCATCCGTAGTACTCCAAAACAGGTTCCTACTAGGGCTTGAACTTGGGTCCGCATCGAGAGCTTGTTGTCCAAGTGGATGCCTAGGTTTTTCACTATCGATTTGGCAGTGCTGGGAGAGGGGAGATCTGATGGCCACCACTGAACCCAATTGTTCTCCACCGGTTGGCCAAAGAAAATGATCTCGTTTTTGTCGGGATTGCACTTAAGCTGTTGTCTGAGGACTGTAGTTGAACAATCACTGTTTCCTGGGACAGTGGATTTGATTTTCATGTTGATTATTGGATTTGGGGGACTTGATTTGGTAGACTTGCCATAGGGAGGGTTCTCTAGTGTTGGGAGGGCGACAGACCTCTCTGATCCACCTACGACACAGTTATCACGTTTGACAAATAATAGTAATGTGCGTGGGGTGTGGGGGAGAGTGGGGGTGGGGGAGGAAGGGGGTAGAGTTCACTGTTGATGTTGGCAAAGATAGTTACTGTAACGGACGGGGCGGCATGGATGGACATAGGGGTGAATTGACAGGCATTAGAGTAAACTGGAGACTGCTATTACCACCACATAAATGGCAGGGAGAGATGAGCTAACCCAAAAGAGGTTCTCGATCCTCTCCTGGAACGTAAATGGTTTGGGTAATAAGATAAAGAGAGGTCTAGTGGGGGGGCGCTAGGTGGCGCACGACCAAGATGGCCGTACGCCTGTGAGGCTCCGGTAGCTTGGCTCAGTGATCCGTAACTTATCCTCTCTCATCATCAACTAATCTGGTTGCCACCCTGGCAACGGGTGGTGCAGGCTGCCAGCAACCCCTGGTGCAAGTTTGGGTCGAGTTCGCTGCCTGGAGGGGGCACCGGAGGCCGTTCACTGACTCCGCAGGAGCTACGGAGTGACTGCCTGGATGCCTGTATCGGCTGCGGAGCGCACTCGAGACCAGGGATTCCACGTGGCTGGTGGGCCCCGAGTGTGGCAGCGCGTCGGGGCAGAAGGCGCTGAGGTGGCGGTCTGTGGCACACAATATCGTCCCTTACATCGGACACCCTTCGGGGAGGCGGTGAGTGAATACGACCAACGCGCTGGAGGCTGTGTTGTGGGTATCGCTTGGACCGCAAGACACCGGCGGCGGGCATAACTCAAGACCTACTCGCCCCTCCCCCACCCAGCTAAGCAGATTACATCGCGCGGAAGGGCCGGCACTTCGACGGGGGGCAGAGTGAGTGTGATATGCCCCCCGCTAGCTTAACACCGCTGCTGCCGGCCTGTTTTTGCCTGAGAAGATCATTGGTGACGCCGCTGACGAGGGCCATAGGATCGTGGGGGTTGAGAGCTGCCCTATTTACACTCCCGTCTGAAGGACAGTGCGATTGAACCTCAGGAGCTGGGTTGCCGTACCTTGCTTGTGGATGTCTGAGGCAGCAATAAGATAAATAAGTTCTGATGGTTGGTGGCTGACTGCAGGAAGCTGCTGAGACATTACTGATGTGGGCCCCCCCGCACCAACACGAGGATAGGGTCGCAGCATGCCGCATACTGTGGGATTGGAACTGTCTGGTGCTGCCGTGGTGACGGACCTGGATGTAGTGGGTGCTGCACTGGAAGTTGTTGTTTGGGTTTTTTTTTTTTGCGCGCTGAATTGCCCGCCGCTCTTGTTGGGCTTCCGATATTGGACTCTCTCTCCCTTGCCTGAATTGCTGATCCTTTACTGGCCTGGGAGGTACATTACACAGTTTTTTCCTACTGCTCCGCGAGCGGCCCGCTTGTCAGTGGCCCCCCCGCCCCCTGGCCACGGAGTCTGGTGCTGCACTGGTGTATGCAGGCAGTAGACGTCGGGGAGCTCTGGGACCGTGGAATTGTGGTGGGAAGTGGGGAGTGCTGGATTTTTACCCCCCCCCATGTGCGTATTGCCGTTTTGCAGTGCTCCCACTACATTTTAAGGCGCCCGGACACCTGCAGACATGGGAAAAGTGGATGGGCGACAGCCCAAGCTGGTGTTCGAAGCCAAGAGGGCCACCACGCGTTCAGCTGTTGAGGACCCTGCCCCTGCCTCTGGAGAGATGCAGCCTGAGCAGCCTGCGCCTTCGGGGGATGATGTCAAGTCGATACTTATGGCTTCGCAGCATAGCATGTCTGACCTGTCGGGTAAGATGGACACAATGAACACCCGCCTGGATTTTTTAGTTCGGAAGGTGGAAAAACATGATGGGCAGATAAAAGAGGCTGAACGGCGTATCTCGGATAATGAAGATGCCACCTCGCAGCTCCAGCAGCAGGTTTCCCACATGGACAAGCTCCTTAAGGTAATTGCTGCAAAGAACGAAGATTTGGAGGCCCGCGGACGCCGGAACAACATACGGATCATAGGCGTACCAGAAAGCACCAACACGGGTCGCCTAGAGGAGTATGTGGAGAGGCTATTGCGAGGCTCAGGAGGTGAGGATCTCTTCTCGGCCCAGTTTATTGTGGAGCGGGCGCACCGCACGCTGGGGCCGTGCCCTCTGCTGGGGGGCCCCCCTAGACCGATTATAGCCTGTATCCTTAATTATCGGGACCGGGACGCCGCCTTGAAGATGGCGAGAGAACATAAGAACCTGCAGTATGAGGGAGTGGAGTTCACAATATTTCCAGACTTCACTGTTGCGGTGCAGGAGGCGCGCCGTAATTTTGTAAGCATCAAGCAGAAGCTGCGGAAAGCCCAGATTGAGTATGCACTACTATATCCCGCACGCCTGCGAGTGGTTTATCGTGGAAAGACCAACATCTTCTTGACTCCGCAGCAGGCAGAAGATTTCTTGTAGGCTGTGCAGCGCCGTTCCCCTGGGGGAACTTCTGTGGATGGGGCGTCCAGATCGCCCTCTCCGCAGCTGGAATGAATACTGCTTCAGAGATTGGCACGCTGAGGGGCAGCCTGCACGCTCCTGCATTTTTCTAAGCCTTCCGAGGTCCCTTGCTAGGAGGGGCTCAGTGGCGGACAGATACCTGTGCACAGATAAGTAGACACTGGGGACATTGATCTACTGGTATTCCTGTTAAAGTTTGGTATATATGATGCTGACACTGTAGTAGTTGATGGTGGGTAATTTATATTGAGCCAAGCGGCCCTTCCCCCCCCCACATGCCTGATTGTTCCCCTTTGGTCACCGACACTTCAATCAGGCGGGACTGTGGGAAGGGTGGTTCCGTAGCGCCCTGGCGACCCCCATATGGGCGTTCCCCCTTACTTGTTGTTGGTTATTGCTGGGATTGCATGTGGTTTTGCAACGTATCGTGATGTAATCTTATGGTTCAATGGGGTTCTTGTGGGTGGGTCATTCCCGGGACGATTGGGGTGCCGTTGTGGGTGGGGGGGTGGGGGTTGGTGTTTTAAAAAAAAAAAAATTATTATTCCAGCGGTTCTCTATGTAATGGCATCTGGTGGTGGGTTAGGCGCAGACTGCAGCATTCACGTGTTACAAGAATTGTTGTTATTGCTGGGCGATCTGTATCTACATGGCTGAGAAGTTAGGCACTGACGCATTGCACATTACATTGCTCACATGGAATGTCCGGGGCCTGGGGGACCCACGAAAATGTCGCCAAATTTTAGCATATCTCGACAGGCACCATGTTAACATAGCGGTACTACAGGAGACGCATACAGATCCACGTAGACTGCCCTGTTTTGGTGGGAAATGGGCTTCTGATAGGATATTTTCATCTTATTCCTCCTACTCCCGGGGAACGCTAATCCTAGTCAAGAGGGGGACCCCGTTTGTCCTGGGTGGGTCTATGGGGGCCTCGTCGGGTAGATATTGTATCTTATGGGGCGTCCTGGGAACACAATCTGTCACTGTGGTCTGCTGCTATGGCCCAAATACTGATGTCCCTGACTATTACACCTCCCTTTGGGGGCAAGTTTTGAAAGTAGGCTCCACACACATCCTTTGGGGCAGTGATTTTAATGTCACGTTGAATCCCGCGCTCGATTGTTCTCATCCCCAGCCGCACCACTACACTAAGTCTCAGGAGACGCTTACGCAATTGATCCAGGCACATGGCCTTGTTGACGCATGGCGCCACGGACATCCGGGGGAAAGGGAGGGCACATGTTACACTACGGCTCGAGCAGCTTGGTCGTGCCTTGATTATTGGCTGGTGTCTCGGGGGGTGGCGGACTGGATTGTGGACACAAACCATCTGGCTAGAACATTATCTGCCCATTCTCCGGTGTTTCTGCGGATAGCCCCTCCGAATTCTATTGCGACTCCATTCTGTTGGAGACTGCTGCCTGAGGCACTGTTGGATATGGTCTTTCAGACAGAGTTGGGATGAAGAAATTTCTGGATTCTTTAGCCGTAACAAGGGGTCAGTTGATCGCATGAGTACTTTATGGGAGGCTTTTAAAGTCACGATTCGTGGTTATTGCATGGCAAAGAGTTTTGGGGTTCTCCGTGATATTCGGAATAGTCTATGTCGACTAGAGGGCGAATTAAAGCGGTTAGAGGCCGACATGTGGAGAGACACGACAGGTAGCACGAGGGCCGCGCTGCGGGAGAAAATTACGGAGTATACGGATACTGCAGAGAGGGAGGTTCGCTTTCTGGGTAGGTACCTTACTGCGCGCCGGTATGGCGAGGGGGAACGACCGGGCAGAGCACTTGCCACAGAAGTCCGACAGCCTCGGTTCTCTAGTTATATCCTGGATATTTTGGATGCTTCGGGTGAGCGGAGGAGGGATGGCCGGGACATTTTGCACACCTTCACTACATTTTATGAGGAGTTGTATACCACCCGCCGTACTTGTCCCCCCGATTTTAATCCCTTTCTTAATGACATCTCCCTGGGTTGGCTGGGGGACTCCCAACAAGATTTCCTTGCTGCTCCGTTTGAGGTGGATGAATTCCGTGAGGCGATAATGAAAATGAAATCTGGGAAGGCACCGGGCTCGGACGGGCTGCCCGTTGACTTTTATAAGATGTATATAGACTAGCTGATACCTATCTTACGGGAGGTCTATTTGGAGGCCTTAGAGGCTCAGATACTTCCAGACACGATGAGGGAGGCACTGATTATCTCGCTCTTGAAGCCCGGCAAGCCTACGGATCAGTGCGATTCGTATAGGCCTCTGTCCCTCATCAATACGGACGCAAAGATCTTGGCGAAGCTGCTGGCTGCTCGACTTAGCCTATTGATGGACAAATTGGTGTTGCCGGATCAGGCTGGCTTTGTTCCGGGTAGGGCGACTTCCCATAAACTGCGCACGTTATTCTCTATTATGCATAATGTTGATCCCCAACTAGCACTCGCAGCAGTGTTTTTAGATGCGTCGAAGGCCTTCGACTCGGTAGAGTGGGACTACCTATTTACCATTCTCCGTTGCATGGGGTTTCCACTAGGGTTTATCTCATGGATCCGTCTTCACTATTCTTCGCCTACGGCTCGAGTGAGAATTAATGGCCATACATCGTCTCCGATTAGTCTCTCACGGGGCACCCGTTAGGGGTGCCCGCTCTCCCTGTTGCTGTTTGCCGTAGTCACAGAACCGCTCGCGGCAAGGCTTAGACAGCATCATCACGATAATGCCCTTCTATGCTTTTTGCGGCCCATATTGATTTCTTTATATGCAGATGGTGTCACTTTGTATGTCAAAGACCCCACCCAGAATCTTAATCCGTTGTTGCGGGAGTTTGTGAGATTTGGCGGGCTATCGGGCATAAATATTAACTGGGCGAAGTCCCTGATCTTCCCGCTCACTCAGGTGGCTATATCCTTACAAACAGATTATCCTATTGTTTGGAGTGCAGAGGGGGTGAAATATTTGGGAGTGTATGTCACTAATGATCGAGAGGAGTTGGTGCGTAGCAACTATGGTCGGGCCCTTGACCACTTGGTGAGCTGCGTCAATAGATGGATAGCCCTGCCTCTCACCATTGCGGGGCGCATATCGCTTATCAAGATGGTCGTCCTCCCTAAGTTCTTGTATTACTTTCTCAACATACCACTTTACCCGGGTAGGGTTTTTTTTCAGAAACTCCAGTCGGAGCTTATTCGGTTGGTCTGGGGTGGCAAACAACCGAGGCTGCAATGGGATATACTCACACGCCCGTATTCTCAGGGAGGGTTTGATGTACCTAACTTTGAATTATACTACCTGTGCGCTCAAGCGCATTACGCCCATTATTGGTTTCACCCCCCTAGATACACAGCGCATATGGCTACAGAGCACTGGCTTGCGCACCCTATCCCGCTGGAGGGGGTTATTCTGTCAAAACCCGAGGGTCGCCCGGAAGGGCCGTCTTCAGTTGACTGCACTGTTAAAGCTTGGCAGCCTATCCTTTGTATACTTCGGGCACCAGTCCTCTACTCCCCTGCGCTCCCGCTGGTATATCACCCGAAAATGCCGTTGCTGCAAGAGGGCGTCTTCGCAAGGACCAAGATGAAATTTAAACTCACCAATTGGGGAGATCTCTTTCTTAATGGTAAATTTCGCACCATGCAGCAATTGTTCCAGGCTACCCCATCGTCTCCCATGGATGTTTTCCTCTATGTGAGGTTGAGACAGGGGATTAGGGAATATTTACTGTCATACCCCGTGGAGCCTCCTGCGGTTGGCCCACTGCATCACATGTTGCGGACTCCTGATGCTTCGCACCTAGTATCCATTTTATACCATAGCCTATACACGGATAGGGAATATGCGGCTAGTCCGGCGAAGGCAGGGTGGAGTTTCGATCTGGGGCAGGGGCTTACGGACCAACAATGGGTCTATTGCTGCAAGCAGACGGGACTGGTCTCGGCCAATAGTAGGCTTCGGATTACGCATTACAAATTCTTGCATCGGCTATACTATACGCCAGCCCGGCTGCACCGGTATGGACTTCGTGATAACGCTTGTTGTGATAGGTGCAGGATGGATAATGCTGATTTCCTACATTTGGCATGGGGTTGTGGGGATGTGCATTCCTACTGGTCCAAGGTGTTGGAGGCGTTGCAAATTATGACTGGCTTGGCAGACCTGGACTCTCCGTTGTTGGCCCTATTGGGGTATGCTGAGTTCATTCCGGTGGCACACCGCAAGTTCATCAACTTTAGTGTCCTGCTTGCTAGGCAGCGGGTGGCGTGTCGATGGGGCAGGGGCAGAGCCCCGAAATTCAAGGATTGGTTGGGGGACATGATTCTATGGCAAGAACAGCTACACACCTACTCTAAACTAATCCCGGTGCCTTCTCGACCACGGGATATATGGGCTCCCCTTACGTCATATCTCATTGAAGACCCATACACTCCTGAAGTTGGTTCTCATTCGAGATCTTAATCAGCAGGGTCTTTTAGTTGGACCCGGGTAGTGCTGTTGCATTAGGGTTGCGGTCAAGGGTGGTGATATGGGTCTATCAGGCAATGGTACTGTGTACTTCCGATTAGAAGAATGTCAAGATATCTGGACATGTTGTTGTCTCCTGTGGGTACTTGCGGTATGGGTCAAAATTGACATGATTGGTACTTTCACTGGTCATACAATAAGCTGCCTGATGTACAGATTGGAATACGCGAACCTGCACTTTATGTATTTGAACCAATTGCTGGAACGGTTGTTTGTGGTAACATAATAAAATCAATAAAACATTTTTTTTTTTTAAAAAGAGAGGTCTAGTGGCGGCGTATATTAAAAGGCTCAAACCAGATATTGTTCTACAGCAGGAAACATATCTGAAGGGCTCTCACTGCGGGTTCTTGGGTAAGGGTCGTGCACAACACTGGCTCACGCTGGGTTCACCACGGGGTCCAGCTGAGTAGCAATCCTAATAAGGATATCGCCCCCATTCAGGATAGAGAAGACATGCACGGACCCAAATGGCACCTACATAGCAGTCAAAGGTATATGGGGACAGAGACACATAACTCTAGTCAGTGTATAAGCACCCCGTGACTTCAGAGGCCAACAATGGATAGTGTTGCACAGCTATTACTAGAAACAGACTCCACCAGACATATTATTGGGAGAGACTTTAATGATGTAATGGACTTAAGTCTCGACCGAGCACACCCAGGTTCCACTCCCCAAGATGAAACACGATTAGCGGGCTTTATGACGACCCTGGTGCTATCAGACTTGTGGTGCCAACAACATCCACATACCCTGGCATACTCATACTTCTCAGGGCCACACAAGATGTTCTCTAGATTAGATTACATATTAGCCCCAGTGGGCGAAGTGCAAGTTTGTGACAAAGCAGAGCACTTGGCCAGGGTACTGTCCGACCACTCACCTTTATGGCTCACATATGGCTCCTGACCGCGAAGACAGGGGGCGGAATGGAAATTCAATTCATGGGAGCTAAGAAACGAGACACAGGTGAGGGAGATCCGAACAGATACTGAATTGTATTTTACAGAAAACAAAGACTCAGTCCCATCGGTGAAGGAAGTGACCCGATTAGGGTCACCCGGGTCACTCGCTACCACCTTTCAGCCTTCCATACAAATTAAGAGTCGGTCAGACAGTAGAGAATACAAACCAAAATATTTATTCAGATACACTCGAGCGGAGTCCAGTCTGCCCAGTCTCTTAGGATTGCTGCAGAGGGACTGATATCAGCAAACATGGAGATACATTATGTACTATTCAGAACCAATGTAGGCACGCCCATAATGGAATTTTCCAAGCAGATGCAGTTAAACAAAGAAGTACAGAAGGATAGGTTTCGATTCTGAGGCCAGACACACACTATCTCCTACCCAAGGTCACTCTGTCCAAGCCCGCCACTGGACTAGTGGGAGAAGGCCTCTATCTAGTGGGACAGGTATGTGCTAATAAGAACAGTGTATTAATTAGCGAAGCAAGGCCCAACTGTCGAGAAATTAAACTTACCACAGGCCGTTTTCTCAGTAGAAAATAAGGATTAGTTTTCGATCATGATTCAAAATGGTGGCCAGACATAAAATGGTGCCGCGAATTCTAACTTACATCGAATAATAAATAATACACAGACAAAATAACGAAAACCTTTTCATTCCAACAGACTCTCCTTTTAGCATGAGCTAACAATTTTTATGAAATGGTCAAAGAAAATATAACATTTTCGAGGACAAAGGAGCATCAGTATTAGGAGCAGGTCATATAGTCAGTATCAGGGATGGAGGCTGCAAGGAAAGATGTTGTCTCAAAAATACCTTCATCAATCTGCATCAATTCGTTAATATCCATTTGTATCATAATTGCGGCATTAGTATCATGAATTGACAATTTCTGTTTGGGAGCGAGGATAGTGACACAATAGGAACAACAAGCTGGGAGACGTATGCAGAGGCAACATGTAAAGATGATACCGGCAGCCACAGCCAAGAAAGTGATGATCTTCCAACCCCAGGATGTTAACGTATTCCAAAACCACCCCAACAGAGTCCAAGTACCTGTTTCTTGGTGTATCTCGGCTGATAGTCTATGTAATTTTTGTATAGTTGAATAGACATTGGGAGCTTTATCAGGTATATAAACCCAACAACTGCTTCCAATGATGCGACAGGCCCCTCCTCTACCTGCGAGTATAACATCTAGCACCATCCGGTTCTGCAAAGTGACTAATCTCGTAGCCTGAAGCTCAGCAGTGATATTTGTTATTATCCCAGCAGTTGTATTGATAACCCCTTCAACAACTCTTGTTAACTGACGAATTTGAAGGCTATTAGCCATGGGACCCCAAAAAGGTGGCAGGCCCTTAATAGCGTCTCCAAATTGCTGTGCGGTGGTGTCTGTCTGATCTATATCCTTTGTGTCAACAACCCTTTTGGCTCGGGTCAGGAAGGTACTTCTACGTTGCAGCTGATGAGTTTTATGATAATTAGACGGGGCAACATATACAGGGGGAAGAAGGAGGGAGAGATAACATTTGCCTGACCATCCCCTCAGGAGCCAGACGTGAGTTTGTGACCCACAAACAAAATAGACATTATGGGGCAGGATCAAAGGCGGACTACTAGTCGTATTCAGCTTGTAGGTGAAATTACATTTACTCTTCCCAACTTTATCTTCCCTGTCCCCTGGACACAAAAACTAGCTGTCGTATTGACCACCGACACAGGTATCGGCTTATCTTCGGTAAGATTTCGACCTCGGAAGGATTAGAAGTACTCAGAGGTGTTAAACCATTGGAAATCAGCCATTTCCATTCTAAACCAGGCCATATCCTTCACCCTACGGTACGTTTTCCAAAATGACTTTGAGAACAGTGTTCCTAAAGTCCCTTGTCCTGCTGGTCCTAGAGGGGTAAACCCTTGATAGAAGCGTAAATATTCATTTGCAGCGTAAGAATCAGTGGATGTTATATCCAAAGTAGTAAGATGAAATTGGAAGTCCACCAACCGAAACAGTTCATACCAACCCTCACAGCTGCCAATATATGACAGTGGCATAGACAACAGATTGTCACTCTTATGAGTGACCGAAGGGAGCCACCCACACACCCAACAATTAGTCATATTGGACACATTATGAGCATGATGCAACATTTGTATAAACTTATTGTTTGTATAGGACTGCCTATGCGCTTCTTTGTGTGGAGCTAGAGTAACAAAAATGTGCACAGGGGGAGCGGGAGTTGTACCAACCAAGGAATGTACAGGAAATTTCTCCTCTAAAAACCAGGATATTCCAAATATTGTCATTAGTGCAATCACAACAATTAATATGCAAACTATTTTACTCTTTGTCGACCAACCCCTCATTGAACGCGGTGGTGCAAATGGCTGTTCCTCCTCATCAATAGGCCGACCAAAGGGATGCATAATTAAGCAAGGAGAGAAATGCAACAAAAGTGATAGTAAAGGTAAGTGTTCCCAGTGTCCGTCAGAGCCTCACTGCTACAGGCTCCTATTGTTCATCAAACATTGGTGCTCTTGAGCACCAGCGGTGGAGCTCTCTCGGTCCTAAGCTCGAGATGTATCCCACGTCGATCAGGATAATGTACCCCCCTCCAAGGGAGCTGTTCAATTTATCCTGTCCAATGTCAGAAACAATGCACAAATCTCACTTCACCCTAAACTAACTCCTTGCTGTACCACAGCAAAGTACATCCTAACTTGCACAGTCCATCTCTGTCTAATCTGACTTCTCCTTTTGTGCACTATTCCTCAGCCGAGGACGTAGATTGTACCTGGTGGCTCCAGGCACAGAAGGATCAGTGAAAAGAGGTTCCTGAATAGCTCGTATCTCCGGTGGAACTGCTGCATTCAGCACTTCATCATTTTCTGTATCCGTTTGGGTCCAGGTCAGCTTGGCATCACTAAAGGGGATGAACCGAGGCACCTTCTCGCACTCAGAGTCCCCTATGCCATCCCTCACCCACTGGTCATAGGGCAAGGGCAAAGGTATCCTGTGGCAGTGGGTGGCATGCACCCAGTTCTTTCGGCCAGCGACCTTCACAGCGGTACATGTAGCCAGGAGGACCTGTTCTGGTCCCTTCCAACGCGGCTCCAAACTCTTCTTCTGCTGGAAATTTCTGATGAGTATGAAATCCCCAGGCCGAATGTTGTGTCCGGGAACCTCTGGTGTGGGTGGCAGGGCTTCCTGGACCTGTTGGTGAGTAGAACGCAGATTTTCAGTCAAGTGGTAAAGGTAATCGATCAATAATGGATACTCAATATCTGAAAACCGCAGAGGACGCGGGACGCCCCAGACATTTGCCGGGCGTTCAAACACGACCTGGTACAGTGACAATCCTGTCCTAGAATGTGCTGTCGTTCTTGTTGACAAAAGAGCTAATGGTAAAGCATCTGGCCACTGTAATCCTGTTGTCTCCTGAATCTTTGCCAATTTCCGTTTGAGAGTACCATTGTACTTCTCAACCAAACCTGCCGACAGCTGGTGGTTAGCAGCACGAAACTTCTGTTTTATGTGCAAACCATCGCAAATTAGCTGAATGACCTTGGCATTAAAATGACTTTCGTTATCACTCCAAATCAAATGGGGCAAGCCGAAATGAGGAAAGAACTCCTTCAGGAGTACCTTTGCAGTTGTAATAGCTGTATTGTCTTTAGTGGGGTAAGCCTCAACCCATTTACTGAATGCACAGACAACCACCAACACGTACTTCAAGTTTTTGACCCTGTCTAATTCGATATAATCTATCTGAAGGACCTCAAAAGGGAAAGTTGGTGGTGCAAAATTACCGGGTGGTGCAGGGTGCCCTTCCCAGAATTGTGCATCATGCACACCATGCAGTACTTCACTAAATGTGCAGCTGTTTTTGAAATGTTATCATTCTACCATACAGGGTCTAACAATTTGCAAATACCTTTAGCGCTGATATGGGCTGGACCATGGGCCATCGTGACCACAGGGAGAACATACGCATCTGGCAACATCCATCTCTGTTTCCCTGACTTATCAATCCAACATCCCTCATCGTTCAATCGTGCTGTACTTTCTTGCTATATTGCTAACTCTTCTATTGTAGCCTCACTCTGTATCTCCTTCACATTCAAATCCTCAAACATGGTAACTTCAGGTACCCACCTAGCGGGACCTGCTACAAACATTTTCTTCATTTTAGTCTGTGCCGTTTCCTTAGCTGTCTGGTCAGCAAAAGAATTCCCCCATCCTACATCATCAGTAATTTTCCTATGGGCGCTACAGTTCACTATTGCCAGCTTCTTAGGGAGTGTCAAAGCAGACAAAAGCCTCAATATAAGGTGACCATGTTGGATCTTTGTACCATGGGAAGTAAGGAACCCTCTCTCAGCCCAGAGTCACCCAAAATTGTGCGCGACCCCGAAGGCATACTGGCTGTCAGTATTAAAATTGGCAACCAGTCCCTCGCTCAATTCACAAGCTCGGATAAGGGCGGCTAACTCAGCTGCTTGGGCTGACTGATACGGGACTCGTGATGTCTCTACGACTGTATGAAATGTGGTGATAGCATAAGCAGCAGTTGTAGTGCCATCTGGTAATTTAAAACAAGAGCTATCGACATATAGTTCACCTTGTGGGTCAGATAAGGGAACATCAGTCAAGTCTACCCGTCCCTTTGTCTCCTCCTCCGCCCGGAAGATACAATCATGTATATCAAATTCATCACCCTTAGAAGGGAGGGGCAGTAACATGGCTGGATTCAGAGTGGCACATCGTTTGATTGTGATGTGTTTCACGAACAGGGTTAATTCATAGCTAGTCAGATGTGCACTGGTGAGGTGCTGTGTCTTTGTTTTATTCAAAAGTGTATCCACAGCATGGGGTACCATGACCGTGAGATCAGTATCAAGTACGAGTCCAGCCGATTGCCTTATTGAGACAGCCACAGCCGCGACTGCTCTTAGACAACTCGGGAGGGCTCGTGCGATAGGGTCAAGCACAGCAGAAAAATAAGCACACTGCCGTTGCTTATCTCCAAATTTTTGTGCTAAAACAGTAAGTGCACAACCAGCCATCTCATGGACGTACAACACAAACCGCTTGCTATAGTTGGGTGTGCAAAGCACAGGAGCCGAAGAAAGCGCAGTTTTCAATTGCTCAAAAGACTGCTGACTTTCAGGAGTCCAAGGCAGGGGTTCATGCACATCTTTAGTGGTTAGTGCACGCGGTGGTTTGGTTAGTAAGGAGTAGTTAGGTATCCACTGCCTACAGTAGGAAGTGATACCTATGAAAGTGCGCACATCTTTCTGAGTCTGTGGGATGGGCATTTTAACAATGGTACTGATGCGCTCAGGAGTCAATCTCCTACCCTCCTTCGACAGTAGGTGACCTAAATAGGTGACCTCCTGTCGACAATACTGAAATTTAGAGAGGGAAACTTTATGTCCGTGGTGTGCCAAATGCAACAACAACTTAACTGTAATGTCCCTACAACCATGTTCTATGTCAGAAGCGATGAACAAGTCATCAACGTACTGTAGCAATACATTACCTGTGGGGAGCAACAAAGAATCCAACTGACCTTTCAATGCTTGACTATAGATACTCAGACTTTCTGCATAGCCTTGAGGAGCGTGACAGAACCTAAATTTTCTACCAGCTAGGGTGAACCCAAATAGATATCTGCTATCAGGATAAATAGGAATACTGAAGAAAGCATTTTTCAAATCAATGACAGAAAAGAATGTAGCAGAAGAGGAAATCATTGTCAAAAGAGTGGTGATGTCAGGAACCACCGGAAACTCAGGAATCACTATTTTATTAACTTTGTGCAAATCGATCACAAAACGATAAACATCTTCATGGTCATCCGAGGAACCTGGGGGCGCCCTTTTAAGAATAGGAAGAATAGGGCTATTGCAAATATTAGCAGTGGTCTCCTCAACCACGCCCTTCTCAATCAAATCCTGCACAATCTGCAATAAGGCTCACTCTCCTGCCTGCGGTATTTTATATTGAGGGATACTAGGTAAAATGGCACCATCCTTAGCGCGTATCGAAACAGGCGATATCTGCAACAATCCCACGTCTGTGTCGCCTGTTGCCCACAGAGTGGATGGCACATCTTTAAATTCAACAGGAAGGGGCGCATCTTTGGACAGACACTGCTTAGCGCACACCACATTCTGACCCATTGTCATATAGACACCTGCTGGGGAACAATAAATTGTGGCATGCAAGTTTTTTAATAAATCCAAACCCATCAAATTCTCACCACAATTAGATGTCAGCAAAAATGGCGAATCCACAGTGAAAGGACTGATGGTCAATGCAAGAGGTTTTGAAATGGGGCTTACAACCGGTACACCAGAAAAACCTACCGAAACATTATTATGGAGGGACAGAGCCGCTCAAGGGACCATATTTCGAGAAACAGAACTTTTCGTCGCACCTGTGTCTACCAAGAATTCCTTAGTCGAACCTTGCAGTTTCGCTTTTACATAAGGTTCACGCTGGTCTATAGCTATCGGAACTGGTCCTCCACTCTGTCCTTGGCTGTCCTAGCTGTAAGACATTCCTGTCACTTCATCCACATCATAATCATTGTGGTAGTACTGTCCATCCTGAGGGTCATCAAAGTAATTATTATCAGAACGACCCTGCGAGGCTGCAGCGTTCTGAGCCCTGCCTGCCCCACCTGTTCCATGACCCCTTCCACGAGAACCTCGTCCTCTAGGGACCGCCACCTTCTGCAAAAGCACAGGACACTCGCTTCGCCAATGTCCCTCCTCTTTACAATACGCACACTGATTCAGACCCAGGGGCGTAGCGTTTGGCTGCCTACTAGTGCGTGGAAGCTGTCGGGCCAAACCACCACGTCCTCTACCATTCCCTCTAAAAGCCTGTTGCAACAACACCTTTGTCTTCAAATCCTTATGCTTTTTCTCTGTCCTCTCCTTAGCCTCATTTTCCCTATGCTCATAGTACTGTGCCATATTCAAAATAACAGAAGGGGAAGAGGTGGACCAGGTGCTTTCGGAAGCCTGTAATCGAGCGGCAATCTCAGGAAGCAAATTAGAAACAAATCAATTAACAAACAACCGAACACCTCCTTCAATCGACAAATCCTGCCCATTATAATCCAGAAACACATCTTCAAACCGAGTGAAAAAAATCAGACATGCTCTCATCTTTCTTTTGTCGAAAAGCCGTTAACTTGTCCCAATCAACCTTCCTCAGAGGAATGAGAGAATGCATATACGTAATGATACGGCCGGGCAAAGCAAGAATCTCTGCTCTAGGCTTTTCACCTGGCTTCCGTTCCTGATCCCATACTTTAATTTGGTCCCATGTACCCCCCAACTCTGCAACATGGTCTTGAGTATGCACCTGTCTCCAAATATCAACCGGAACCAATAAACCAGAGAGCATTTCAATATCTGCAATTGCCATTATTGTTGAAGAGGCAGCTTCGGTCAATTCTTTTTAACATGCAGTGGGATTCTTCCTTGGATCAGGCAAATGAATCTTAAGAGACAAAACTTCACTCCTTTTCCACGGAGTGTAAACCCATTGTTCCTGAAAACGAGCCGCTTCTCTGGCCCTCATAACATTACCGTGGCCATCTTGCACTTCTGGTAATTATGGGTGGTATATAGGATGAACCTCCCACATTGGAAACTGAGATACCAAAGTGGGGCTCTTCTCAAGTAGCCTACCCCGGTAAGCAATCAATATCGTAATACTGCCAAAAGCTTGATCACGCCCCATATTGGTGACATATACATGATCTTTAATATCATATAAAATCTGTGGTGCTGCATCTTTGAAACACTGCTCCCAAAGACTAATCAGAGTAGCAGACATATGCTTCAGGGCATGCTGTTGTACAAAAGGCTCATAATCTTTCATCACGTTCCACACATCTTCCACACTGTAAATGGGGTTTCGGGCCCACTGCGCAGCCTGGTTAGCCACTACCTTTTTCTCTGCATCTCCCACTTCAGATCGTACTAACGGCCCCATACGTTCCTTAAATTTCATCCAGTCTCTATCCTCAAATCCACGTACTGATGTCCCACTACTCAATATTGTCGGGGATGGAAAAACAGAGTGGGAGTAGCAACGGAAGTAACAGGCACCAACGTCGCTGCTGGCTGCGTCGCAGGTGTAAGAGCTGGCGAAAGGGACGCTGAAACAATAGGTGTGGCAGGAGTACTAACAGTCATAGTTGCCACAGACGGTGAGGACAAAGAGAGGACAGGAGGTGCTGTGGCCAAAGCAGTCTGATCAACAGTTGCAGGAGCAGAGACAGCAGAGACAGAAGGAGCGGGTGGCTGGGACTGTGAGGGAATAGCGGGATATATTCTCTGCGGGTTATAAGGGGGTGGGGGTCGAGTAACTAACAATTCTTCCTCAAAAGTATCATTTTCTTCTTGGGCCACATAAGATTTATCAATCTGTAATAGAAACCTCCTATCTTCACGTTCAATCCCTATCTCTTGTTTCTCTCTATCATGTGCTGCAGCTTTCTGAGTCAATGTTTGCATTCTCCCCTTTCATGCCTCTTTTTCCATCTTTAATCGTCTCTGTTTAGCCTCCTTTTGCCACGTTCGAAGAGAATCAAACATAGACTGCCTACTTCGCTTCGCAAACAATTTGTCCTGTTAAAACCCAATTCTTTGTTCATCAAAAGTGCCCGTCAACGGCCACTGCAACTCGGCATTGTCCCTCGTATATTTGTGCCATAGCGTACTAAACATACTAGGGCCAAGGCCATGCTTCACATACATATCAAATTTCGGAGTGCCTTCTGGAGGCGCTGGCTGACTTTCCTCCAGTCGAGCATTAGCAGAACAACAACGACAGCACAAAGAAACCAGTTTACTTATTCCAGGCATTCTCAAAAGAAAACAAGTTCACTACTTATGCCTGGCAAAGTATTCGCAAACACTTTTCACCCAAAATCGGTCCTCAGAGCGTACCAAATACAAACCAAAATGGTACCATAATCCACAAAGAACCAAAACAAACTCACCTGATATATGCAGGTCAAACGAATTTATTCTCCACTGCGACTCTTCAGACCAAACGGTCAGATCCAAGGGTTGCGCTATTCGGGACCCTAGTCGGGATGACCGCTGGGCAAGGCACCGTCCGGCGGGACAGAATGGGCAGCTGCGAGTACAGGAACTCTCTCATGCAGGGATCCCTGATCCGTCCGTCCGACCCGACGATGGCCTCGACCTCCCCACCCGTCCTCAAGGGGGTATGGGTCACTCGCCCGATGGAGTCCCTGTTCGGGTGCCAACTGAACGAAGTGACCCGATTAGGGTCACCCGGGTCACTCGCGACCACCTCTCAGCCTTCCATACAAATGAAGAGTCGGTCAGACAGTAGAGAATACAAACCAATATATTTATTCAGATACACTCGAGCGGAGCCCAGTCTTCCTAGTCTCTTAGGATTGTTGCAGAGGGACTGACATCAGCAAATGGAGATACATTATGTACGATTCAGAACCAATGTAGGCACGCCCATAATGGAATTTTCCAAGCAGATGCAGTTAAACAAAGAAGTACAGAAGGATAGGTTTCGATTCTGAGGCCGGGCACACACTATCTCCTACCCAAGGTCACTCTGTCCGTGCCCGCCACTGGACTAGTGGGAGAAGGCATCTATCTAGTTTGGAAAGGTATGTGCTAATAAGAACAGTGTATTCATTAGCGAAGCAAGGCCCAACCTTGGAGAAATGAAACTTACCACAGGCCGTTTTCTCAGTGGAAAATAAGGATTAGTTTTCGATCATGATTCAAAATGGTGGCCAGACATAAAATGGTGCTGCGAATGCTAACTTACATCGAATAATACACAGACAAAATAACGAAAACATTTTCATTCCAACATCAGCAATCATCCTATGGGAAGCATATAAACCCGTACTGAGGGACAGAGCACAAAACATTATATCCCACCGGAAAAAACAGGAACACAGAGAAATAGAAAAATTAGAGAAGGAGCTTATACATCTAGAGGGACAGCAGGGCACTACCATGGACTCAGTGAAGGTCCGCAAAATAGTGATTATTCGCAAAGAATATCAGACACTGGCTCACCAGGAAACTAGAAATTCCCTACTGGCTACACAACGGCGCCTATATGATGCCGGTGACAAAGCTGGCAGATTGTTGGCATGGTTGGGCAAGAAAGAAATCGAAGCCAGATGGGTACAGGCTACACAGAGCCACCCTAATCCATGTCAAGATGTGATCATTTTAATAGCTCCTCATAATACAGAAGAGATATTCTTTTTATGCCGTCTTTTCAGTGTTTTAGGAAGCCTTTTTCCTCCCTGCCTAAAGGGCCGCTTGGCCATCTAAATCCGTCCAGACTTCGGCATATCTATCTTGAGCATCAGTCACTTTGTAAAAAAAAGAGGTCTTGAGCTGAACGTGTGGCATTCCTCAAGAAGGCGCTTTGCACAAAAACACGCGTTGAAAAGTGAATGAACATTAGCCACATTATTATTGAAACGTATATAATTCATGATTTGCGATTTTGTAAAATATAAAGATAACAGATGTAAAGCACATAATGTTAAATGGTGTTAACAATTGCAAATGATAGATTGTGCTATAAACTGTAATTGGCTCACCCAAAGAGTGGAGTTGATAAAAGACATCATAATAAACTAGACCGAATAGGAAACAAATGCATGAATTGATTTTAAATGTGAAATGTGGGTGTGCTCAAAGTACAAATAAGTATTAGTTTATGTCAATTGAAACTGAAATATTGAGGTTGCTGGGGTTATTTTTGCAATATTAGCCTTTTTTCCTGCCCTAGAAACCGCATTGAAGCAGAGGGTCCCTTACTTTAGAGACTGCCTTGAGTAACTCCAGATTTACTAAGCCACAGAGGGCCACGTCAGGTGACTTTGCATAGCTTGGTAAATCTTAACTAAGGATACATTGAGTCACTTTGCGTGACGCAAGGGTAGCGCAATCCTTTGATAAATCTGGCCCAAATCCAACAACATGAACCAATTATCTCTTACCATATGCAAATGACACTTATAAAAGGTAATAAGACAACTCCAATGTTATCCTATGGGTGAGATAGTCCTTGCAGTAGTGAAAAACGAATGTAAGAGTTTTTCACTACCAGGACATGTAAACGTGAAAGTGCATGTCCTGATTTTTAAATACATTGCACCTTGCCCTCTGGGCTCTCCAGGGCCTACCCTAGGGGTGACATGTAAGTATTAAAAAGGAAGGTTTGGACCTGGCAAAAGGTATATTTTGTCAGGTCGAAATGGCTGTTTAAACTGTCACACAGGCTCTGCAATGGGCTACTTAAGTGGGTGGCACAATCAGAGCTGCAGGCCCAATAGTAGCATTTAGTTTACATGCCTGCATCTATCAGTATAAACTTGGAGGGATGCAAAGAATAATATAAGAGCAACGTCTTCTAAAACAAAAAGTGACATGTAAGTATCTGGAAAGGGTTCATGGGGAGAATCCGAACAAATGGGTCACGTAGCATGTAAATAGTGATATTTTCATATCTTTTTCCATTTATCTGATACTTATACATAAAACGTCCTCCTTTTTTTTGTTTCCCACTTACATTGAATGATGCATAACAAAAGCAATAGTTGTAATAGGTCTGCAATATTAAACTTTATATTTTTTGGATCAACTGTTCATGTCATTTCAGAGGATTATCCGTTCATATTTTAAAACTTTGTTAAGTGTGGCCTAATTTATTTTTTAAAATAAAAAAATAGACTCCACCGAAGCTAAGTCTCTAAGGGGCATATTTACAAGCCCCTATCGCCACCATAACTTCACTTTTCACGACGTTGTGGTAGCGATAGGGGCTTTGCCTTATTTACAAGGCAGTGTTAAGTCACTTAACGTGGCTTAACGCTGCCTTGTAAATAAGGTACCTTTTCACGCTATGCTTAGCGTGAAAGGGGAGGGCAATGGGTGTTGCTGTGGGCGTTCCACCACAACACCCATTGATTTTGACGCTACCCCAAATTTACAAGGGTGGCGTAAATGTGAGGCAGCGCCAAAATTAAGACCAGGGAAAACCTAGTCTTACTCTGGCGCAACGAGGAGAAATGTTTAATTTCTCCTCGTTTTTGCTGTTTCCATGTGTGCTGCATTGTGGAAACATAGAAACAGCAAAACGCCAATGATTGTTTATGTGCAGGAAGGTGTCTCTTCCTCCATATAAACAATCATTGAAAAAACTGACATTTTGCAACTTCTATGTGCGCTGCATTAAGCAGCACACATAGAAGTCGCAAAACGCCATTTAAAGATTGTTCATGTGCAGGAAGAGACACCTTCCTGCACATAAACAATCAGTCCCCTCAACGCAGACACCCTTGCACTATGGTGGCAGGGTGCCTGCGTTGGCGATAGGCAGATAAATTTAGCACCAGCGCAGGGGGAAACGCAGGGCTGCACCATATTCTTGTAAATATGGTGCAGCCCTGTGTTTCTAAAGTGACGGAGCTTGTCGTTAGCCTCTTAGCTTAATGACACGCTTCACCACTTTCCTTGTAAATATGCCCCTAAGTTGCTTACAACCTGTGATGAGCGTCCATATGTTCTTCTCGAGTCAATTAATAACTATTTGATTAAACATGGATGATAATTCTCAGTGTATATAATATTATTTACATTATTTTTCCATTCATTTTCATTAATTAATTTTGGGAAATCTTGGGAAATCCTCTGTAAACATCAGGTTCTTTTTTATTTATTTGTGTGAAATATCTTTTTATTTTCTAGCCTAGGCAATATCCCCGTACTCCATCCTAAGTTTTAAAAAAATATATATATTTTTTTTATTTAATTGGAAATATTAGTTATTCTTTTTTTATTTTTATTCATACACCTTCCTTTGAGCTTTACCTTTTCAGTTTTCCCTTAACCATATCCCTTCCCTTATGTTACACCCTATCCTCAAAGTCACCACATGTTCTTAAGAATATATGAATACTTGCCCCTTCCTGTATTTTTGTCCTCAATATTTTTTTGTATTATTACCGAGAAGATTTTTTATCATGATTTTATAATATGTAAAAGTAGGATCTCACTCTTGTATGCATCCATCACGCGGATGAGAGGAAGTCCAATTGAATGCACATGTTGGGAGTTTTGAATATTTAGTTTGGCCTTTTATCCTGTTCTTGTTTCATTGCCTCAAACCGTTTTTCAAGATGTTCGGGCCATGTTCTTGTCAGGGTCAGCTAAATATTTACCTCGTGATGGCTAATATATCATTTATGTTACTGATGTACTGTGATGTCTCCACCTACATTATTTGTACGTGCCAACATTGAAAAGTTTCAGTTTCTTTAAAGACATCTGGAGATCTTGAGAAGTGTTTTGAATCGGTGTGGTGCAGATGAAAATATCTGTTATCCTGAAATTCTTAATTCACAGCCTCTGGCACACCCAACAAAGAAAAAACTGCTATAATGTAACGCTTTGCAAGTACATTAAAACTCGCTAGGAATTTTGAGAGTTCCATGGAACTCCAATGCACTGGCAGAGGGCCAACAATGCCTGGTGTAGTCCTTCTGCAGGGACTTTGTCAACACAATGTTTCCCATTCTCTTCCTCCTTGCTTCAGTCCACCCTCCTTGTTTGGAATGTTTTATAGAACATTATGGCTTTTGTCTTTTTTTGTGCCAAATGCTATACCAGTTACTTGCAGTAACTAGTATTAGCCCTCGGAGGCAGAGACAGTGAACATATGTAACTGAATCTTTATTGCATTGAATTTCTCCATTGGATACATCATAATTAAAAAGTACACAAACACTTCTAAGAGGGTAGTAGAATTAGTTTCACATACACGATGAATGAGTGCCAGCCTAAGAAAGGAAAGAAAGAGTTTGTACTAAATAGAAATGTAATAAACGCTTCTAGACCCTCGATTTATTGGTAGTTTCTTTGTATTTTGCTTGTTTTGAATGTGTAAGCATGTATAAGCATTGGAGAGGCTCTAGTCTCAAATTCATAATGAAATTCATGATTTCTAGCAGAATACGGTTATGAGGTAACTCATCCCTCTGGACCTTAACCATTTCGCATACAAATTTAACGAGGACTAATTGAACCAGTTCCTAGTCAGTTAGCTTATTCCGCAGAGCTGTTTCCTGAGCCATTGCTAAATTAGTAGCCCTGTACTGCTCAGCAAAGATGGTTAAAGGGACCCATCCCTCATCTACTCTGGTAACAAGGTTTGCAAACCTAGAGCACTTCGCTTTGGCAGCTGGACCTGCTCATTTCAGAAACGTGGACCTTAAGTCACCAAAATGTAGCGCAAGTGACGTCACACATCCTTTGAAACCCCATGACATCAGTGATTTGACTCCCTGTTGATGAGTTAGGAAGAATGGCAAGTAGTGGAAACTATAGAGCCTTGTTTACGTGCCACTGCCTTCATAACCCCTGAAGCCAGGAATAGCAAGGGAAGTGATGTAGGCTGCACTTGCTTCCGCATAGCCCCACCGCTGACATCCATGTTGGGAGATTATTGCCACCCAGGTGCAAGGATCTTTGACTCCCTAGGCAAAGTGGTGTTTGGCACACTAATTGACTACCTAGAATTTTTTTACCCAACTCAGTCGTTATTTGAGTAGATGATATTTAAAGGGGCGTTTTCCATTAATTTATAATTACTAACACACTGAGATTCTTACCATACAGATGACTTTCCTAACATTAGCCTGCATGTCTCAAAGTTCTACCTCACAGTGTGTATCATCTGAATTTCGTGTTACATATGTACTGAGAATGGAGTGTAGACCTTACAGAGGCCCTCTGCATGCCAAAGAGTAAGAAGCTTTGATCTCGTTGTGAGGCAGTGCATTCTGAGATGGTCAGCATCTATCAGACCTCTGGTACTGCATGAACCTCCCAGGTGCCTCCGCACTTGTGACCTTTTTCAGGGTTGTCCTGCAATCTGTAGTTCAAGGAGTGAATGGAGTCAGCAGAATTGCAGAATGCAGCACTGAGAGAAGGGTGGTAGCGTCCTTGCTTCCCAAGTGAGCACAGGGCCGGACTGGCTACCGGGCGTTTTGGCATGCTGCCGAGCTGGTGGCTGATGTCACTGCGGTGGGGGCTAATTTCGTTGATGGAGACCTGCGTGTGCTACGAAATAAACAAAGCAAAACGAATTTCGTTCAGCACACGCAGGTCCCCATCAAGGAAATCAGCCCCCAACTCGGCAGCATGCCAAAACGCCCGGTAGCCAGTCCGGCCCTGAGTGAGCAGCATGATTTCCTGAATGAGGGCATGGTCAAGCATTAGAATGTTCTCTCAGAATACTAGTAAGGTATATCTCCTGTTATATCAGTCCCTGCTAGACCAAATGGAAGGAGGCGGATACAAGTGAAGCATGTGTCACAATGCATTTGCTTCCTTTTTAGGTCTCGCCTGAGCCAGCGCACATGCGCAGCTCTGCGAGGCATTTAGTAAGGGCTTTTCAAGTCTGAACACACGCTCAAGCGTGTGCTTTTTTTTAATTAACCCGCGATTGGCCTTTGCATGCGTCTTTCTAAGAAACACAGCACGCAATTGGCCCAAGGCGGGTGCATGTCCCGCCTTCTTTCTCCCCTGGCCTAGGGTGCTCGGGAGCGAGCATCAGCGCCATCTGTTTACAATTATCGCGCCCGCTCTCGCGTTCGCATTAATTGGAAACAGATGGAGCTCGTGCTGGCCCTGGTGCACTTTTGTTCCAAACGCAGCGCTTTCACTTTCAGCTGCGCTTGTTTGAATTCCTTGCCTCATCATGTTTTCAGAAGCGAGTCTTTCCAATGTGTACAGCCCTGTACCCTTGCATCACTTTACTTCCACATGTACCTTTCCGTGGCACAGTCCCGCTCCCGGGCCCTGCGGGGGTGGTCTGCCGAAGACTGTAAGCTTGCTATTTCAGGAGGACATGTGCCTGCCTGGAGGCATTGTTCGTCTGGTATTTACCCAGTTCTACAAACAGCGGCCTCTGTGGCAGCAGCGGAGCCGCCATGCCCGAGTTGTGTCCCCTGCTCTCTGCGGCGCTGCTGGTTGCAGGGCTGCAGGGCACTGGAGTTACACGCAGGCGGCATGCAGCCTTGTTTGGGACACTGATTGCACTGAAAGACCCGAGCTTCAGAGCTAGGAAGATGCAGACGGGAAGGAAGGGCGGGGGGCGGCGGGAATGCAGAAATAATCGCTTTATTCACTGGGGGCTGTCGGGTCCATCTGCTTGAAGCAGTGATTACCGTGGACTGATTTCGGCCACACATTGGTTAAATGGTGAGCTGGGATTAAAACGTGGCTGTACCATTTACTGGAAGTTACGGGCATAATCTCGCTGGAGAGCGAGCCTTCGGGGCTTGGTTGGGGTCACGACGAGTGGGCAGGCGGGAGTATTAGAAGAGCGAGGGATATATAACCTTGCCTGGCGTGGGAGGCAGGCAAAGGCTTTCACATGTGAGTTTATTCATGGGTGAGGCTGTCTTTCCTGAATCTGACCAGTCCCTGTTAACTTTTGGCGAATTGACGGCCCCTCATTAACAATGAGTTGAGATGTATATATCTCATGACTTTCATCTTTGTCTGACCTCTGATGGGCAAGTCACAGAGAAAGGGGACTAACAGGTTACTAGCCCTTCAGCTGTAAGGGGCTTCCTGTCGGCTAATCTCTTCCTGTCTTCTCATCGTCACCTGCGCTGGGTGGGTTTCTCAAGATACGTTACAGGTGCAACCAAATTTCGATGTGTGACTGACACGTGATTCGCATGAGTGAAGCTGATGGCTCATGTGTGCAGCTTCGAAAGGAAGGCACGGTAAAGATAACAACAAGAAGCTGAAGGGAAACTCTCTCCTCTGTGACCCACGTGCACACTGAAGATAACAACAAGAAGCTGAAAGGAAACTCTCTCCTCTTTGACCCATGTGCACAGCAGCACTCTTATTCCGTTGCATGTCTCATCAGTGGAAGTGACAACAGAAGCCTGGTTCTCTTTCTAACCCACACCGCCCACCCCTCCCCCTGCGACCTCCTTGCATCTTGGGATGGTGTTATTATTTTTCTCTTCCTTTTAATGGCTTATGCTGCGCGACGGGGGGAGCAATAAAGCGTCAGCTTGTAGTGGGGTAATGTAAAGAAAGTACAGATCTGGCTCTGAGGATTCCGCAGAAGGCCCAGGCTTAGCATTAATGCTCTCGAGCCTCGCGCAGCCCGGAGATCAGGCTAATCGCCCTATGGGTTTCTGCGCACGTCTATTTTAGAGTCCTCTGCATTGTAGAGTCAGTTGTGAAAAGATAAATAAATAAACAAGCCTTTGTTCTTCCAGGAGGGTAGAGAGGTTCTGTTCTTGTGGGAATTACACTCTACTGAATGCAACATACACTCCACACAATACCACTCAGGGCCACATAATTATATGATACATAATTACACTGCACTCAATGCAACATACACTCCAAATAATACCACTCAGTGCACACAGAATTACACGCCACATAATTACACTCTACTGAATGCAACATACACTCCACACAATACCACTCAGTGCCACATAATTATATGCTGCATAATTACACTGCACTCAATGCAACATACACTCCAAATACCACTCAGTGCCACATAATTACACTCTACTGAATGCAACATTCACTCCAAATAATACCACTCAGTGCCACATAATTACACGCCACATAATTACACTCTACAGAATGCAACATACACTCCACACAATACCACTCAGTGCCACATAATTATATGCTACATAATTACACTGCACTCAATGCAACATACACTCCAAATAATACCACTCAGTGCCACATAATTACATGCCACATAATTACACTCTACTGATTACAACATACACTCCCCATAATACCACTCAGTGCCACATAATTAAACGCCACATAATTACACTCTACTCAATGCAACATAAATACACTCCACATAATACCACTCAGTGCCATATAATTACACGCCACATACTTACACTCTACTCAATGCAACATAAATACACTCCACATAATACCACACAGTGCCACATAATTATATGCTACATAATTACACTGCACTCAATGCAACATACACTCCAAATACCACTGAGTGCCACATAATTACACGCCACATAATTACACTCTACTGAATGCAACATACACTCCACACAATACCACTCAGTGCCACATAATTATTTGCTACATAATTACACTGCACTCAATGCAACATAATCTCCAAATAATACCACTCAGTGCCACATAATTACACACCACATAATTACACTCTACTGAATACAACATACACTCCCCATAATACCATTCAGTGCCACATAATTACACTGTACTCAATGCAACATAAATACACGCCACATAAATGCACTCTATACCACATACCCCAATCAACATAAATGCACTCCACACCATGACACAATTTCACTAAGCATAATTTCACTCAACACCACAGTTCCAGGCCACACAATTCAACTCCACACATTTCCAATACACACCGCATAATTACACACCAAACAACATATTTCAACTCCACAACTCCACAATCCACAACGTACCTCCAATCCACACCATATAGTGTCACCACCTGAGCACCAAACATCATTCACCACCACCATTTTGCATCAGCGCACCACCTAAGCATCACGTCAGTCTGCCCTTGGAATCTGGCATCTGTTGATTCTCTCCTAGTGTCCGTCCGCTGCTCGTGTTCTAATTAAATTACTGTTTTCCAATCTCCACTACCCCGTTATTTATGTCCCGCTCCCCCATAACAAAAAAATTATAACAAACAAGCATGAGCACAGGCAGGAAGAAGTTGCCAGCAGTGCAAGTACAAAAAAACTAGAAGACATTTTTTATGTTAAAATCTTTTTTTAATCAGGTTTTTCAGTTGTATATAATGTCGTCTTCGTTTGTATTAAGGTAACAAAAATGCTTAACACTTTTTATTATAACTTTTCAACATAATGCACAGCAGCCACAATACTCTACAACATAGCCAAAAGTTCTGGCTAAACACATAAGGTCCCAAAGGCGAGACCTATTGGCTATGCCAATGCTTGTTTATCATGCTCTTCTCAGCCTTGTTTCCGTTTTTGTCCCAGATTTTTAGGTCGAGCCTCGAGTAGCGCGCAAGCGCTGCCCTGGCAAGACTTTATGTTAGGGGTTTCAGAAAGCTGACCACACGCTCGTGCGTCATGGCCTTTTCCCTGCGGTTCCCCGCAAGCAAAAGGCCATGGTGCACGAGCGTGTGGTCACGCCTGCTGCTTGCAAGCGCGCGCACCACTCGCGTGCTTTTTTTTTTCCTTGACGACGCTGCAGCGGCTTGTTTTGCTTTGCTAGTGCCTTCCCTCTCCTCCTCCTCCTCTTGTATTCTGTTGCTCGCCCCCGTCCTCAGTGCCCCCTCCTCTGTGCTCGGGCCTGGCTTCAGAGCCGGTGAAGGATGCGGTGCGTGCGCGGCGCTGCTCGGATCCGGACTCCCCACGGCTGGAGCTGTGTCACACATCAATCGGGCCCGGCTGGGAGTTTGGGGCGCAGGAATAAACAGCAGGGCAGTGGTTGTTATCGAAATGATTAACTGGATGTGTGTTTGTTTTATGTGCCAGGAATAGGGACGAGGGCTGCGGGAAAATGGACGCCGCGAGGAAGGCAAAGTGGGGGCTCGGTGGAGAGGGAGGTGCGGAGCCAGCCTCGCCGTTCTGAAGAGGGGGAGGAGGTCTTAAAGCACATACTTACAAGGCGGGCGGCTGAGAGGCAAGTGGACCAAATTACTGGGGGTGGAGGCGGCGGAAATCCCGCCCCCACCCAGCTCGCCTCTGCCGACAGACCTAAGAATTGGAGATATGCCCGGAGAGGTGTGAGAGCACGGGTGATGAGGGGGTGCATATACAGGGCCAAGGGAGAGATAGGCCTGCACGGAGAGGGCAAGAGGAGGTTGTGAGTGGAGAGAAGCGGTCACCTTGAGAAAGGCCAGCAGCTCACCATTTTGACAGAGAGGAAATAACGGAAAGAGGGGAGATGGATGTAGAGGAGAGAAAGTCATCGACAAAGGGGAAAGAGGGAAAGACAACTGGGAGTGGGGGGCGGTTAAACAAAGAGCGTTGACGCAGATTAACGGACACGGGCGAGGGAAGGGGACCTGGGACCATAGGCAACAGAAAAGAGGGAGATAGAAAATGGCAGATAGAATAAGGGAAAAGAGAGATGATAAGAGAAGATATCAAAAGGGACAGCACAAGAAGAGAGCTCGTGTAAGACACAGAGGAAAGAGAATTAAAGGAGATAAGGAGAAAATTAAAGTAGGTCATTGAAAGAGGGGAGAGGCAGGGCGACTGGAAAGGGAAATAATAGACCAGAGAGAGAACAGTGGAGAGGATAAGAGGCAGCTGAGCAAGAAGGAGGTGAATGAAGAGAGAAGATAAGCAATGGGCTGGGACTATGAGAAAGAAAGCCTCTGAGAAGAAAATTAAAATGACACTGAAAATGGGTAAAAATCACAAAAGGAAAAGGTACCCCTAATTACTAACAGGTCCGAGAAGAGGGGGAAACTGCAAAAATATAAGAAGAAGGACCTCTCAACTGACCTATATTGCTTTTTAATATGGCCTCCTGAGACTCATTAGCATCAACCACCCCAATATCAGTGTCATACAACAGAATCAATTCAAAAATATATTTTTTTATTTTTTATTTTTTCGTATAAAAATATTTTATGCATTTTTTAATATATTTTATAATTTTACTACTATTTGTTGTTTGTCAAAGAAATTCATCATTGTCTACACATACATCTGGCACTTCGGCAAATAAACAAAGAGTTACCAGGATACCAACAAGGCCTCTCACATTTAAGTATACAATGGCCTTACAGTATTTTGAACATTTGGTATCAACACTTGAACAGTAAATTAATACTTGAACAGTGGATTACATTTACATTGCTTCAGATTCTACCAGTGTATTCATCTGTAGCTATGTTGGAAGCAAGGTAACCCACATTACAACTCTAAAATCGAAATACAATTGATAGGTATACAGATAACTCCACACTCAACCATCAACACTTCTCTCTCAACCATCAAACCATCTCATTCACACTAACACTCATACAAACAAGCATTGGCATAGCCAATAGGTCTCGCTTTGGGACCTTATAAGTGTTTACCCATGCAACAGTTGATGTTGTTGCACCAAGGATATTGTGCTGAATAACTAAATACTTATAAGGTCCCAAAAGCGAGACCTATTGGCTATGCCAATGCTTGTTTTCCTTGAAGCTGGAGCTTCTACTGGATTTGTCTCCAGGAATTTGGTCAGGCTAGTTTCACTTTCCAATTCCTTCAGGAGGTGTTTTTATCCCTCCATTCTCATCATTTCTAATCTCCAACATCAATCAATATTCATAGGATTTGTTTCCTTGTTTGGGGTTTAAATACTGTTTGGGACCCACTTAAGGTGACTCCTGACACCTTGCATCTATACTATGCTTTGAATGATGGCACCATGACTTCTGTAGGAGTAGCCCTTTCTGTGGGCAATATGGAAGGGGACTCAATAGACCATTCAATTGGCCAATCCTTGATATATCCTCAGCATAAAGCAAGGTCTCAAACTTGCCTCGACCCGGCACCTGCACCCTCAGCCAGTTGCCCTCTGCAAGTGCAAATATTCCCCTGTAGCACACCATTCTGAATATCTGTGCTCACATTGATCTGCTTGCTTCAGTGCCATTTGCCATGAGTGACCCTGCTTTTTGCATTTCTGCAGCATGTCCTTAGCTATGCTTTGAATGGTAGGGTGGTAAGTAGCGGTAAAGTCAGTCATGTGAAAAAAGGCTATGCACAGTCAGGGTTGTAGGTATCAATGGTGGGGCTGAAGCAGGTGCACCAGGTGCAGGTGTTTGAGGGGGCTACTGAACCCCAAATTTAGCTGTCTTGCACTAGCCTACCTGAGGGTGAAGGCCCAATTTCATTACTAGCATTTGGGCCCGAGGCACATTTGGAGCCAATCAGGTGTCAGTGAAGTTATGGGTGTGTGTGAAAGACACAGAATGAAATATTATTTCACAGTCATATGGGTCTTTAAAGATCCCTGGCAGTAGGAACACTTCTTGGGGTGTGGAAAGTTGGAAGATTTTTTTGCATTCTTTGCAAAGATGATTAGAATTAAGGAAGCTTTGCAGTCTATCAAGTATTTTTGTTTGCCACTTCTATGTGAGCATCATTACTTTTCTGACAATTTGTTTTCATTATATGCTTAGTGACGTGTATGTCTGACAATAACTCATTTACGCCACATAGCAACACACAAGGCAATTCCTGGTAGGCAAAAATGGATGTCTTATTGGTGATTTCTCCGCCACAAATTACGAGAAATTGAAAGTAGCATATCTTTCCCAGGCAGTGGAAAGGTGATGTACCAAGGTGTCGTTTTCCTTGGAAGGTTGGGAACGTGCACAAACATGTACATTTGTGGCATTCCCAAACTCCAATCCAAACTCTTCTCACCCTGGAAATGTTCAGAAATGTACTTCAGTAAATGGGGATATAAGTCCTCTTCGAGGATTAGAAGTGGTGCGGATCACTCTTAGATTTTCTGGAAAAAGAACTTTCTTCACGGGGACAAATTCAGCTGCACTGTCTGGGATTTTACACAAAGGCAGAGGTTCTTCGTCGAAGCCGGCAAAGATGGAAGTGCCCACATGTTATTTTGGTGTTAAAAGCACTCCACAACCACACACCCCAGGTCATAATGCACCAGCCGGGTCCGTGACGACATCCTAGTACTTCTGCTCAGATGGGGGCTAATGATGTAAAGCAGCTCTACCAGCTGCAGATATTCTCGCTGTATGACACAGGGGTAGCTAAATTTGCAATAGTACTCCTGGAAATCTGCACCTAACATGGCTTTCCAGGCACAGTATTATGCCTGCTTTGAGAAGAGCAAAAAGTGCACAAGTTCATGCAGTTGTAGAACTCCACCTGTACTTTTACATCTTAGTGAATAGGCCACTGAGGGTTCACCCATGGGATTCCATTTTGGATACCTTAGTTCGGCTACAGGCAAACTTCAGATGAAAATTCTGAACACCTTTGTCTCTGTCAGGGGAACAACAGGCATTGGGCTAAAAGGGCTTTAGCCTCCCCCGTCAGCCTCCGTGGGCTGGGCTGCCACGCTGACGATCAGCCTCATGTGAATTATTTCCCTGGCCTGCTCAAGTCATTAAAGTTGGGTGAGGCTGCGTTTATTTTGTCACTGCTTTCTGTGCCCCTTGCCGCTCCACTCTTGGCCTGATCACTCTCCTTGCATAGAAACCATATGCAAGAAAGAGTAGGATACATTAAAGACAAGAAAACAGGTGGGGTGCCCTGCATGCTCGCTCTGAGTACGACCAAGGCCAGGCATATAAACTTTTATCAGATCGTTAAACAATCAGTGGCCCTTGCCAATAGGCATCGTATTTGCGAGAGTTAGAGCTATTGGCGTTGTAAATGACAATGTCTTTTACCCATGTGTTATTGAATGGAGTGGATGTATGTGGTGTGGAGTGGAATTATGTGAGTTGGATTGGAATCGTTAGTTGTGGAATTGTGTGGCGTGGAATTGTATGGTGTGGAGTGAATGTGTGTAGTGGAATTATGTGGATAGTCATTATGTGGTTTTGAGTGTACTGAAATAATGTGGTGTGAGATTGTGTGTTGTGGATTGTAATTATGTGGAATGGTATTTTATGTTATGGAGTTTAATTATGTGGTGTGTTGTTGAAATTTGTGGCATAATTTGGTATTTTGTAGTCAAGATTACAAGAGTGACAATGGAACTAGCTTGGTTATAAGAAACACTGACCCTCTCTGAGAAAATCTCTCAAAGATGTATGTGTTGGAACTGGTATCGTGCCAACCTAGCTGAGGAGGAATGAAGCGTTTTATATAGCAATAAGGTGAGGCTATGTTGATTACATTTCTGTTGCCTGCAGACATCTGGTAGCTGCTTTAGAAATCCCTGAATCCGAGGGACTGCTAGGCATATATGACAGCATTCACTGACAGCCACATCTGAACTTCGGCAAAATAACAGAATGATTTATGGTATACTTCTCAGGAGGAAAAACTTTGATTTCGCTTCTAAATTCATAATACGTTAGCGCATTTTTAATCTAGTGTTGTAATGTGTGATGTGCAGCCTTGTTCTTCTGATCACCCTTAATGTGAAAAATGTAATTAGTGGGCTGTAAGGGTCGTGTTCACACACCCCACTAAGCCGTGCATTGTCATATTAATAAGAGAGTCAATAGCCTCCAAAAGCATTGCCTGGGATATCATTGTATTTTGCCCCGTTTATGCTTTTTGTGCTTTGACAGTCTGGACAATGAAGAGATGAGCGTGCAACAAATCTTTCAAGACAGGAACCTAAACACTTCCGTTTTGCATACAATGCAGTCATTAAATGAGTGTTATTGTCTCCACGTTCATGAAAATCAACGAAAACGACATGTGAACCAGCTTCCATTTATGACAATGGTCGGCAGGTGGTCAAGGCCAAAACATCATGAAATTGTAAAGTTTTCCTGTTTTAAATTTTAGAATTCTGTTTCCTCATCTGCACTGCACTGAAGACGCACGTGTCATTATAAAAGTAACAGTTTTCTGTGGTGAAATGGAGAGCCACCTGCAACAGAGGAGACACTTAGGAGGAGAAGAAGAAAAGAGTGGACCAGTGGTGGGGAGAAAGCGAACAATATGGCAGAAAAGAGGCAGACGCTTGGAAAGAAAGAGGCAGTCATCATCGAAAAACAAAATATCCGGTTGATTTGGAAGTGAGGAAGGTGGGACAGTGAGAAAGGGACTGGCGTAGAAAGGTGGGAAGGTATAAGCGTATGGAGGAGGAGGAGAAGGAAAGTTATCGGGTGGGAAAAAGAGAAAAATGTGTGAAAAACATGAGGCAAAAAAAGGATGCTAAGGGAGAAATAAGACGGGTTACCGAGATAAGACGGATAGGAGAAAAAATATGGAAAGGGATAGAAAAGGGAGTGGAGGACAAAAAAGATGGCACGTGTGAGTAGAGGTTGAAGAAAAAAATAAACGAGGCATCACAGGGGAAGGCTCGTGAGGCATGCCATGAGTGTTTGGTGGCAGGTTTTGGTCAGCGTTATAGTCTAGTTATGTTATGTTATTTATATTTATAACGCGCGCAGATACTCCGAAGAGTGTCCCGGCGCGAACCTTGAGGAGTAGGGAGAACCAGATTAGACAAAGAGAAATGTTTTCAGGTTTGTCTTGAAGAGAGTCGGATCCTGAATGCTACGGAGAGCAAAAGGCAGTGAGTTCCAGGCTAGGGCAGCTTTCAGGGCAAGGGAGCTGCCACCCATCCTTTGCAGTCTGAAACGGGGCACCTGAGCCAGGAGTTGAGACGCGGAGCGCAACTGTCTCAAAGGGGTGTAGAAGGAAAAACGCTTTTGTAAATAGATTGGACCTAAAACATGAAGGGCCCGATGTGCAATGACTAGAGATTTAAATTTAACCCGTTCTGCCACAGGCAGCCAGTGTAGAGCACGCAGATGTTGTCTCACGCTGCTTCTAGTGGAGATGTTGAGAAGAAGCCTGGCCGCCGCATTTTGAACTACTTGTAGTTTATTAAGCAGATAACTAGGGATGCCTGCGTACAGTACATTGGCATAATCCAATCGGGATAAAATAAGGGCTCGGGTGACCGTTTCTTTAGCAGCCCTCGGGAGAAGTGGAAGGAATTTCCTGAGGGTTTTGAGTAGCCCAAAGCAGTTCCCGGCTAGCTTCTTGATCTGAGTCGAGAACGTAAGGTTCTCCTCAAACCAAACCCCCACATTCTTAGCGGGTTGCCCCGTAGAGGCTGGCATGGCAAAACCCGATGGCCAGAGCATTTCCCTAAACTGAGGGGGAAACTTTCCATAAAGGAGGATTTCTGACTTCTCCTCGTTACATTTAAGTTGTGTGGCAGCCAACCAGTGAAAAACTGTGGTCAGACACTTTTTAGCGGATGAGGTAGAGCACTCATTTTTTCCCCATGTAAACAAGAGCTGGGTATCGTTAGCGTAGGCAATTACCTTGGCGCCCAGATCCTCTGCCAATTGAACCAGGGGGGTGACATAAATGTTAAAAAGAAGGGGGCTCAGGGAAGACCCCTGAGGGACCCCCGTAGACACCTTCTGTGGAGATTAAGAAGACAGGGGCAGCCATATCTGTTGCATCTGTCCCTCCAAGAAGGACTTGAGCCAGCCCCACGCAGTGCCAGATACACCAATCTCAGCAAGTCGAGTGAGTAGCAGCGAGTGTGGAACAGTGTCGAACGCCTCCGACAGGTCAAGCAAGATCAAGGCTGCCCTCCCGCCGGCACCCAAACACTCCCGGATGGCCTCAGAGACTTCTACAAGGGCTACCTCAGTGCTATAAGAAGCTCTGAACCCCGACTGGGCCGGGTGTAAAAGGCCCGCACTTTCGATGAACTCTGTTAACTGATTGGTAACCACCTTTTCACACACCTTAGCCACACTGGGCAAGAGGGAGATGGGACGGTAGTTCGCTGGGCTCAGAGGATCAAGTGATGGCTTTTTCAGTAAAGGTAAAATCTTAGCCTGCTTCCAGACTGCCGGGACAAGGGCCTCCTGAAGGGACATATTAATGAGTCTGTTAATTTCTGGGTTCACGGTCTCCGCAATGGCTGCCAGCAGTCTGGCCGCACAGGGGTCCAATGGAGAGCCTGATTTCAAACCCTTAAGGATTCTAAGAGAGCTGGGCAAGTTGATGGGATCGAAGACAGACAAGGAGTGATGGGAAGCAACAGGCCGAGCCCCAGGAGGCAAGGGTGCTGCTATGTCCCTACTGCAGGAGGTGAGTGTGGCCTGAATAGTATGAATTTTGTCCATAAAGAAACTGGAAAGATTTTCGCACCAGGAGTCTGAGGATGGGCGAGAGCTTAATTGGGCTTTGGGAGCCAGGAAGCTCTGAACGATGGAAAATATTTCCTTAGTATTTTTCCTGGCAAGATCAATGCGGGCCGAATAGTAAATGCTTTTGGCATGGGCTATAGCACTGTAATAAGTTTTTTGTTTTTTACTAAGCATGAGCTTAGCCAGAGGGCAAAATTCCTTGCGCCAGTCGCGCTCTAGTTTTTTACACTCCTGTTTTAATTCTTTCAGATTGGATGTAAACCATGGATTTGAGATCTAGTGTGAGCAGAGCTGTTGTAACACAGCAGCTTCAGCTCTGCTGCGTTCACTACAGGTGTTTGCTGTTGCTGAGCACAAATAGGAGGAGTATGATATATATATAATTTATGTATATGTGTATATATATATATATATATATATAGATATATATATATATGCTTGAAGGTCCTTGCTGACGCAGCCGCGCCGCGCCACAAGAAAAGTGCCCGCACTCCAGGTAAGTCCAAGAAAGATTTATTTGGATAGCTGACGCGTTTCGACCAGGAGGTCTTTGTCAAATATATATATATACCCAAATTCTATTCCATAGTCCAGGAAAAAGAAGCGGCACACCAAGTAGTTTAGCACTTTTGATTTATGTGCAAAAACGACGCGTTTCTGCAAAGATGCCTTTGGCAAGTTTACATTGTGTGGGTACCTGCTGTGCCCCCAGCCTAGCGAATCTTTTCCTGGGTTGGTGGGAGGAGCAGGTAGTCTGGACAGAACACAATGAGAGATACACTGAACACATTCTTATGTGGATTAGATACATTGACGATCTGTTCCTGATCTGGGATGGTGAGGAACAGATCGCCAGGGAATTCATCAGTATCTTGGAAAGGAATGATCTTAATCTCAGTTTTACTTACACCACCAGTAGGACATACTGTGAATTCCTTGATGTAGCAATTCAGATTGAAGACAATGCGTTACATACATCGCTCTTTAGAAAGACAACAGCTGGCAATAGTACCTTACATGCCTCTAGCCATCACCCCGCATCACTTGTTCATAGCATACCTTACGGGGAGCTCTTAAGAGCTCGTCGTAATTGTAGTAAAGATGAGGTTTATAGCAGGGAACAGGAAAACATAAAACAATGATTCAGGCAACAAGGGTACTCACCTAAGATTCTAACACAGACTATAAGAAGTTGGATGGGGTAAAACAAACTGATGTCTTATTCAAGAGCAAGGTAGATGATAAAAACAAAAGTGAGGATAACAGACCGAGGCTCATTACCACCTTTAATAAGAGATCCACATAGTTTAAAAAAACGCTTAACAAACACTGGAATCTCTTAGTTACTGACCCCATCATTGGCAGTTCTATAGGAACTGCGCCACAGGTGACATACAGACGATCCAAGTCTCTTAGGGATGCCTTAGTACATAGCTATCAGGCACGCAAACCAGTATCAAGTTGCCTTGATAAAACAAGGGGAGGTTGCTACCCATGCAGGTCATGCAAGGCCTGCAAAAATAGCCACATTTATAAAAGCTATATTACTGAGAATGGCAAATCAAGGCAGATCCGCAAACTCATCACCTGCACCACTGAATTTGCAATGTATATATTGGAATGTCCCTGTGGTTTACATTACATTGGGAGCACCAAATTGCCACTCAAGATGAGAATCTTACAACACTTGCGAGCCATCGCCAACAATGATTTGAGCTATCCTGTAGCTCGTCATTTTCAGGCTGAACACAATAGTGATAACAGTCACCTAAAGGCTTTTGGTATTGACTGTATTGTAAAACATACAAGAGGTGGCGACAGAGAGAAAATGTTGCGAGTGTTGGAATCAAGATACATCATTGATTTGAACACTAGAATACCATATGGGATGAATAGCAGCGAGGAATTGACGACACACATTGGTTGATTTCGCTTCACGTTCACTTGCCAATTTTTAAGACATCTGTATGTATTTCACTTCCTTGCACTTTTGGCACTTTTTAACATGTAGTCACACATTGTCTAATATTTGGGCATTTGCCTGTGTAATTATTATTATTGATACATTGTGAGGGGACTGGAAGGCACCCCACTACCCAGCCATTGGTCATAATTGTGGACCTTGTGACTTGGCGAAGTATCATTGCCAATTGGTATATTTAGGGGGCACTTGCCCGATTTTTGTTATCAGCATATGCAGCTGCTTAATATTCGTTTTTAGTCTGATCACTGGGGAGCCATCAGATATTTCCAGGGAGAGCCTTCCATTATTGTAGCTCGGGTGGAGACACAGCAGTAGACCTCACACATTTAATATATAAGAACAGTGTGCGTATCTACTAGTAATATCATGGTGCCATTTTATTATTATTTGTATACACTATATCAATCACGGTTGGATTCAGGAATTAAGATGCGTTGGAACCTGAATGTTATTTGAATATGTTGCATCATAATGATTAATCTGAATAATGTCGATCAATTTTGCAGGCATATTGTTGGTATACATTTAACCATTGTCTTATTATGATGATTAATTTGGAAAATGCTAATTAATTTTTCAGATGAATTGTTGTCATTATGAACAATCATTACTATTGTATGGCTTTAGAGAACGATATGAATTGTACTATATACTGCAATGCGGAAGACTTTTTTCTATGTTCTCTTGGTTCCAGAAGTATTTCTTTGGTGAGTGGAGCACACAATGTAAACTTGACAAAGGCATCATTGCCGAAACGCGTCGTTTTTGCACATAAATCAAAAGTGCTAAACTACTTGGTGTGCTGCTTCTTTTTCCTGGACTGTGGAATAGAATTTGGGTATATTATTTGATGGATTGTTGTTGCCATCGCCTGCCCCGGCACTCTGATGCTAGCGGCGGCGTCCCAACAACGCTGTTCCGGAAAAATAATAAAATATATATATATATATATATATATATATATATTACCTACTGGCAGTCACCAGTAGGTAGTTATAGTTAGGTCCTCATTTCTATTCAAATAGCGTTTTTTATTTTGCCAATATCTTTGGGGCCGTTTGACGAATCTTCGCGAAATTTTCAAAACTAATGACCCGCTCAGGTCAGCTCCTGTCTTGAAAGTTTCGGGGTGATTCGTCAAGTGGGGGCCGAGAAAAAGGGGGGGTCCCAAAACACGTTTTCCCCATGTTAATTTCCATAGGAAAAATTGGAACAGGCTACAGCCCGAACTGCTGAACGGAATTACACCAAATTTGGCAAAAAGGTAGCCCTTGTATCAGAAAGAGACCTTTTTTTTAAATGGTGTACATCCGTTCAGTAGTTCCTGAGAAATTAAAAAAAGAAAAAATATCGATATCTGAGCACCGAGGAGGTTTCGCGAACCCTCCCGGGCGCAATCTTCACTCTGATTGGCTGCCAACACTCCAAACCAGGAAGTGTTGGCAGCCATCTTGTGACTCAGTAACCGAGTCACAAGAAAACAGAGAGAAAGAGGTTAAAAAGAAGAAAAGGGGGCAGGGTAGAAACACCCTGACCCCCTAGGCCTGTTCAGGGGGTCCCACAAGGACCCCCAGGGCCAAAAAAAGCATTTTTTTAATTTTAAAAATGGCAGAATTCGCGTTGGCGTCGCGAATCCTGCCGAGAAAATAAAAAAAAACTAAGCGCCGGCTCCCGGGCTTCGTTTTGAAAAAGCCCCCGGGTGGGCCAGGTCCCGGGGGCAATCACCAATTAATTTGCGGGGGCCCGCGGGGGCCCCCACAGCCCTGGGGACCGCCACCTTCCCGGAGCTTATTTAATTGTATGCGGGGGGCACTGCAGCCCCCCGCAGCCCCGGGGACTGTCACCTCCCCGGGGCTGTAAAAAAAGATGCGTGGGGGGGTCCCAATCCCCCACACTGCCCCGGGGACCGCCACCTCCCCGGGGATTTGATAGTAAACTGCGGGGGGCACGTGGCCCCCCCACAGCCCCGGGGCCCACCACCTCCCCAGGGCTCCGTTTTACTTTAAAAAATGGTGTGTGGGGGGGAAAGAGCCCCCCCACACGCCCCGGGGACCACCACCTCCCCGGGGCATAAACTTATTACCAATGCGGGGGTCCATAACGGACCCCCGGCCCCGGGGACCACCACCTCCCTGGGGCTTCAAATAGTTGGGAGGGGGGCCATGCGGCCCCCCTCCTGGAGCCCTTGATGGCCCTGGGGACCGCCACCCCCCAGGGCCGGCTCCTGCAATGTCCCGGGGTGCCCACCCCCGGGACATTGCTGTTTGCTATGGCAGGGCGGGAGCACGGCTCCCGCCCTGCCATAGCAAACTCTGCTTTGCTTCATTGAAGCGAGAGCAGGAAACCTGCTCTCGCTTCAATGAAGCAAAGCAGAATTGCTTTTGAGCAAGGGAGCTGCATGTCAGCAGCTGCCCTTGCTCAAAAGCAATGCCGGCTCCTGCAGGAGGCGGGGAGCCGGCGGGACCGTGGGGGCATTGGGGCTCCCCCCATGGTCCCCAACCGAAAGGGCCGGCCCCGGGGGATGGGGTGCCCGGGGACAGAAGTGGCCCCGGAGGGGGGCCACGCGGCCCCCCTCCGTCATTAAAATATAAAAAAAAAAAAAAAATAGAGGCACAGCCCTGGGGGATGGGGTCCCCGGGGCCAATAGAGGCCTCAGGAGGGGGGCCACGCAGCCCCCTCAAAATATTTTTAAATAAAAACAATTAAATATGTGGCCATGCCCCAGGGGATGGGGTCCCCAGGGCCGAAATTGGCCCCAGGGCAAGAAAAATGGGAAAAGAAAGGGGGCCACCCAGCCCCCCTTCTAAAAAATAAAAATAAAAAATAAATCCGGCATCTCACCGGAGGCCCCACCGCCTCCCTGCAGCACTCTGCAAATGCGCCCCCTGGCGCGTTGTAAGTTGGGGAATTAATTCCCCTTGAATACTGAGGGTCCCTGGGGGCCAACTAGCCCACCAGGTACCTCCAGTATGCGCCACATAGCTGCGCTGCAGAGAGGTGGTCCGAGGCCACGCCCCTTTTTACACCACTCTGCAAACGCGCCTCCTGGCGCACTGGTGGTGGGGCGATGAGGTCCTCTTGTGTCCTGAGGACCTCAGGACACAAGTGGACTTCATCGTCTGAGCAGCAGTGCGCCAGGAGCCGCGTTTGCAGAGTGGTGTAAAAGGGCGTGGCCTCGGACCACCTCTCTGCAACGCAGCTCTGTGGGGCATACTGGAGGTACCTGGTGGGCTAGTTGGCCCCCAGGGACTCTCAGGATTCAAGGGGACTAAATCCCCCAACTTAGAACGCGCCAGAGGGCGCGTTTGCAGAGTGGTGGAGAAAGGGGGCGAGGCCTGTGTCTACCTCTCTGCAATCCAGCTCTGTGGCGCTTACTGGTGCTTACTGGAGTTACCTGGTGGGCAAGTTGGCCACCAGGGACCCTCAGTATTCAGGGGGAATTAATCCCCCAACTTAGAACGCGCCAGGAGCGCGTTTGCAGAGTGGTGGAGAAAGGGGCGTGGCCTAGTATGAGAAGTTAGCAATCCTGCTGTGTGGGACTTACTGGAGGTAATAGGAGGGTAGTTGGCCCCCAAGGTTGACGTTGGGGGCTAACTACCCCTCCTGTTACCTCCAGTAAATCTCACACAGTGGGATTGCTAAGAAGGTGTTCGGAGGCCACGCTCACCTTTCTCCACCACTCTGCAAATGCGACTGTTATGTTATAGTTAGAAATTAGCATTTAAAAAACCTTTGAAATTCACTGAAAAAACCATAGGTTTCAGGGACGTTATAGTTAGAAATTAGCATTTAAAAAACCTTTGAAAATCACTGAAAAAACCATAGGTTTCAGGGACGTTATAGTTAGAAATTAGCATTTAAAAACCTTAGAAATTCACTGAAAAAACCAGAGGTTTCAGGGACGTTATAGTTAGTTGGACATTTCACTGTGTGTGTGTAGACCTAGGAATCACTGAGCGGGTATGTACTAACTGCTATTGGTGTGTCTATGGTTTCGAACATGGTAGTCTGTATTTTAGAGTGGGTGTATAAAAGGTTATATTAGGGTGTGAGGAGGTGCATCAGATTATCACTTGGATGATGTCATCAGTGATGTCATCAGTCATGTCATGAATGATGTAATATGTGACGTCATCAGCAGTGCATTGCGGGGGCGCGAGTTATAGTTATCTCTACTAACTATAACAGTCAAATTTCTCTGGTTTTGTATGAGTGAAATGTCCAACTAACTATAACGTCCCTGAAACCTGTGGCTTTTTCAGTGAATATATATATATATATATATCAAACCAAAATCCCAACTCCTCCGAAGAAAAGGGAGCACGCACACGAGGATCCCAATCATGGCGGATTTAATGTAGTGTGGTCACTCCGGACCCAGCAGGAGAACACTGAGACGCCTTTCGGCTGCGCACATCCTTTCTCAATCAGTAAATCACCTGGTTACAAACAGCCTTTTAAAACCCCCCTAGTCATAGAAATAGAAGTAATACTAACCCCGATTATTCAAAGGTTTAAAAGCAAGGCTAAATAAATGAATAAATAAACATACACATTTCAACCGTGCGCGCAGTATCTGTTAGAAATTGTACACACATTTATGCACAATATGGGACAAAGTGACCCTTAAGCCTAGTATGTGCACTAATCGCGCTACACAGAATCAACATAATTCAACCTGCAAATATTAAATGGCCAATTGGCAAGTAGCAAAATAAACGGAGACAATGGCACATCACGATCTTAATGTTCGGGGCTTTGCGCTTATTTATAATTACTCAAATCAATATGGTCAAAGGATCACCTCTTTCGCAATGGAAAATGTTTTACGTGCAGCAGTTCACCATGGCTCCCAATGTGGGCTGCTCAAAAAACCATCTGCTGATAGCAAATCCAATGTCAACATCCCGATATTAATGTCTCTGTTCATAGTGAAATGTTCAAGACTCGGGATATTGCAATGTGGTAGTCTAAAATAATAAACAGACCTTGTCGTGTAGCACGCAGTCAGCCGGAAAGAGGCACATTTAAACATCCTTTCGTATGCTGGGCTTGGAGACTTTCACACTCCGAAAAATGAAGCCACAGATCCTCACCGCAGTGAAACAACTGTTGCGGGGTGCCCAGAACTAGGTCAAACTAGGCATTATGAGTGAGGCAGATAGCTCATGACGAAGACAGAAACCCCACGCTGAAAATCTCTCGGATTTCCTTGTGCTCGGTCGTGACCTCCACACAGGCTCCCACCTCATATTGCTCATCTACGTCTGTCCCTGGGGGCTCACCAAAATATGGTATCCCGTTGTAAAAAAAAAAAAAAACACTCCAAGCTTTGTGGTCACAGAGGCAAGCCCATATTTTCGCTGGTGTTACGTGCAAAGGTGTCACCGCAGCCACCTATGATATCAAACCAAAATCCCAACTCCTCCGAAGAAAAGGGAGCACGCACACGAGGATCCCAACCATGGCGGATTTAATGTAGTGTGGTCACTCCGGACCCATAATGAGAACACTGAGACGCATTTCGGCTGCGCACAGCCTTTCTCAATCAGTAAATCACCTGGCTACAAACAGCATTTTAAAACCCCCCTAGTCATAGAAATAGAAGTAATACTAACCCCAATTATTCAAAGGTTTAAAAGCAAGGCTAAATAAATGAATAAATAAACATACACATTTCAACCGTGCGCGCAGTATCTGTTAGAAATTGTACACACATTTATGCACAATATGGGACAAAGTGACCCTTAAGCCTAGTATGTGCACTAATCGCGCTACACAGAATCAACATAATTCAACCTGCAAATATTAAATGGCCAATTGGCAAGTAGCAAAATAAACAGAGAAAATGTCACATCACGATCTTAATGTTCGGGGCTTTGCGCTTATATATATATATGCTTTTCCCAAACAGAAGGTCACACGCTCAAGGAAAATTGCTAATATACAAGTTTATTAGCCATATAACAAAAAGAAAACTCTGACAGATGCGTTTCGGCGCTTGGCCTTTACTTACCTACTTCTATTGCCCCTTCAAATAACAGGAACACAATGCAATGATTTTAGAGTTGATTTTGTTCCGCCTAAATCACAGCATTTTCCTCTTTGCAGGGCAACTGTATCAACAGAGGCAAGGAACCACGATGGCCACACGATTTTCCCCCAGCTACGCAAATATATTCGTGGACCAGTGGGAGAAGCATGTGGCAGGGGCGGGAGAAAGTGATGAATGGGTTGAAAGCGTGGCCCTTTGGGCACGCTATATTGATAATCTGTTTCTAGTTTGGAGAGGCTCCTGTGAGGCAGCTGAGAGGTACATTGATAAATTGGATCATAACAACTTCAATCTGCATTTTACAAGCCAGATCAGCAATAAATCAGTACCCTTTTTAGACTTAATGGTCTATGTGCAGGATGAACAATTGCACACAATGCTTTATAGAAAGTTGACAGCTGGTGATTCCATCTTGCATGCTAGAAGCCAACATCCACGCAGTCCTATCAAGAATATACCATATGGTGAGTTGCTGAGTATTGAACATAATTTTTCCTCGCCCATCCATTATGCGCAGGCAGAGAAAGACGCCCTAAGCAGGTTTAAATCAAGAGTGTACTCAAGTAAGATACTCAGCCAGGCAGCAGGCGAGGTCCAGCATATTGGTAGGCAAGAGCTGCTGATAAAGAATTCCAGCAGGAAGGAGCAGAATGATGTGGTGAGGCTGATTACAAGTTTCTCGTACAAATCTACTCTATGATATTCTAAAGAAGAACTGGAAGATATTGCAGACAGATCAGGTCATAGGTCCCAATTTAATGTCAGCCCCCAAATAGGCTTTCATCCCATAATGGACCCCATCGATCTCTTCACATTAGATGAAGTAGAGGCGGCTGTTAAGAAAATTGTTCCATCGAAAGCCCCGGGACCTGACGGTATTCCTGGGGATCTCTTTTTGGCTGACCCCCATAACTGGGCTAGTTATATTACGCTTTTAATCAATTGCCTCGCACAGGGCAGCCCAGTACCTGAGTCATGGAAGGGGGCTGAGGTGATTCCTATTTATAAGAAAGGCCCCAGAGATGACCCTGCCAACTACCGCCCAATCAGCTTGATTGACGCTATGCAGAAAGTAGTTGGCAGGGTGTTATTACAGAGAATTCACTGTTGGGTGGATGAAGAAAATATTCTTTCCCAATACCAAGCGGGATTTAGGGCTTGTATGGGGACAGTGGACCAAGCATTTAGGCTGCTCCTTATCTATTGGAAGGTGGTCCTCATTGGCAAGGGCAGTCTTTATTTGGCATTTATTGACTTAAAGACTGCCTTTGACCTGGTCCTCGCGAGCGGCTGTGGTTCATCTTGGGTGAAATGGGGATTCCCCGTTGTTGCTGAACCTGTTGATCCGCCTACACGAGGGCACTTTGCGCAAGTGAGGTGGGGGTCGCAAGGCCAGAAAACAGACAAAATCCCGGTTAACAGAGGAGTCCGCCAGGGCTGTGTCCTGGCCCCTACTCTGTTCTCCTTGTACATGAATGGGGTGGTCGATTTTCTCCAAGAGTGCCCAGCTGATGCCCCAGCTTTGCTGGGTGATAGGGTCCCCACCCTCCTCTTTGCGGATGACACTTTGCTCATCTCAAAGACGCCAGCAGGGCTACAAAAGCTTCTAGATAAATTTCATCTCTTTTGTGAATCCAGGGGGCTTATTGTTAACACCTCCAAGACTAAGCTCATGGTATTTAACCCTTACAGGCCATATAGAAGCAATTTTACCCTTGACGGAGTTGGTTCGGAAAGAGTCTTAACTTTTGACTATTTAGGAATTAGGCTCGCTGAGAATATGCAGTGGAGAAATCATGTTGATAAAATGCTTTTAAATCATAAGCGCACGACAGGAGTACTAACTAGAGAACACCGTTCCTCATCGAGTAGACCTGTAGCCCCTGCACTTACCATCTATGCAGCTAAAGCAGTAAGCTCAGCCCTTTATGGTGCTGAGCTATGGGGCTTCGAGAATGTAGATTGTATTTGTAGATCTGAACATAAGTTCCTAAGAAGCTTAGTGTCACTCCCTTCCAACGTCCCATTGAAACCTTTGATGAGCGATATGGGTAGACGCTCTTTCAAAGACGTAGCCAGGTTGCGGCCACTATTATTCTGGGCTCGTTTGTGTAGGACTCCTGAGCTATCCAACTACGCCTCAGCATTGGCAGAAGTGATGACCCTTGATGGCTGTCAAAAAATTCATTGGGTGTGTACCATAAAGAAAATACTAACTGTGCTAGGCTTTAAGGCATCGTGGGACTCACAAATCCCGCCCTGCAGTGAGGAGCTCAAAAGACGCTACTGGGCCTGGATAGATGACCAAGAGCTTAACTATGCTGGGGTAGGTAGGCTTACAGATGAATTTTACTTTCACAAACAGGTTATCTCATTTGAACCCTACCTAGATTTCATCCAGGCACCGCGCGACAGGACACTTTATATACAGTTTAGGATAGGATCACTTCCAGTTCGAGAGTTTACTGCAAAGTGGAGTGTGCCACATCAATCATTAAAGGAGTGTCCCTGCTGTAAGGCGCCTGCTGAGAGTGTAGCGCATCTTATGTTCGCTTGCCCCTTTTATAAAAATGCTAGGTCGAGATGGCTTAAACCCATCTGCAGACAATTGGGAACTCAAAAAAATAGTATTGCCTTGCGCATTTTAAAATCAGACACACGGTGTGGCTAAGTATCTCGGCCGCGCCTGGATAACAAGACATAAATGTTTAAGTGGGGTTTCAAGATGAATGTTTATGTTTTGATGTTAGTTTTAATGTAAATTGTTTGTCTATCTTAAATTCCATTGTCATTTTATACTATATCTTGTGAGGGTCATTTTGATAAATCTTACATTTTTTATGTTATTTTTTTAACTAAAACAATTTACACAAGTTGCACTGTCACTTTAGATGATGAGAGCTGATATGGAATGTTTTTTTTTGGTTTTTTTCCCCCGTTCTTCCCAGCTCTGGGCTATCATGAAACATAAGAATTGATGGATTTTTAAAGTTTTTATGTCCCGTTTTATATTTTGTATACTGTTTATGGATGGAAATAAGAATGTTGATGCTTTTAAGATACTTTGTTATCGAATAAAGCTTTAATACAAAAAAATACAAAAATGTCAGCCCCCTAGGTGACCGATTGAAGAAGCACCTCCCTTAAAAATCTGCTAGTTCATAGCCATTTTACTGAGAAAAAGATAGAAAAAACTCTGATCACAGGATTCTTTCTGTGTACTCGCTGTAAAGTGTGTAACAAGAGTACCAAAGTAAAAGACTATGAGGTTCCAAGGAAGGAGACCAAAAAAACATGACAAAACTGCTGAATTGTAATTATAGCTATGTGGTTTATTGTCTTGTTTGCCTATTCAACAGGAAATATATCGGAAGCACGGTGCATGTAGCCAAAAAAGATAACAATAACAAATGTAGATGCAGCATATCCAGTTGCAAGGCACTTTCAAACAGATCATGATAGCAGGAGGAATCTCTTAAGATTTTTTTGCTTAGATCAAGTCCAGAAAGATGAGAGGGGACAGGATCTGCAAGCTAAGACAACTTGAGTCAAGATATATTATTGAGATGCAGACCAGGACCCCAAGAGGGCTGAACAGTGACGAGGAACTGTGGACACACATAGGGTAGACCTTTTATTAGTTACTGTCATAGACACTGGGAGGTTTACTGATTGAGGCACCACATAAATGCCCATAACGGGCAGGCTAGTGCAAATATTACTCTTCTGCACATACAAGGTGCAATTGGATCATTTAGAGCAGTATTCCCAGACACAGCAGTAGAAAATGAGAGGCATAGACTGAATACAGTTATGTTGGGGAAGTTTCTTTTTTATGTAATAGCCGCCAAACTTCTAATGAGTAGCTGCAATCTATAAAAGTGAAATAGGTTTTCCAATATACTGTGTATGTTACACTATTGTATATGTAATGTTTACGGAAGGTTTGGACAAACACTTACTATGTTGTAACGTTGTGTTGAGAACATGGGAATTGCCCGTTATACAATGGTAACCACGAAGCAGAATAAATGGGGATATCCCAAATTGGGGTTGGAGGATTCCAGTGCACTAGCCTATTATATTGATATCCCACGAAATTTGTGAAGGATGCTACATTCTGCCCACAGTGGAAGGTATATGATTTATAAAATTAATTGGTTTTGCAGTAGATCCCTGTCAGTCTACCTGTTACATGCTGGTAATTCATACTGTTGGGAGTGCGTCCACTATGTCGATGAACTAATGCTGCTACCCAATCACTATGAGTTATGTATTTAAATGGCAAAAAGATGCCAGCCATCTTGACATTGACAAAGGCCAAGCGCTGAAACGCTCCTGTCAGAGTTTTCTTTTTGTTGTATGGCTAATAAAGTTGGATATTAGCAATTCTCCGTGAGTGCACGACCTTCTGTTTGAGAAACGTATTTTATATGAAGTCTGCCTTCACGCATTGCAGCAACCACTGTGACAGAGGAGCGGCAGCTTCGAAGTCAGGGACAGACGAACAATATATATATAAATAGCATGAGGTCTGCACCTTCCGTGTCTAGAAATGCCTGGCTCAGCAAACTGGCGTCCCCCTGGTGACTGGGCACCGTGGAAGCCTACGCGGAAGCGGTGAGGTTTGGTCGGCATGTTCATTTGTTTGTTTACTGGCCTCCTTCGACCCCGTTTTTGTGACCTTCAAAAATGCTATTTTGTATGCTGCTTTTCGGAGTGGGACATTGAGACATTTTGGCATTTCCCCTGAAAACGTCGGAGTTGTGAGTTGCCGTTTTTCCCGCTATGATTGCTTGCCAATTACCGGCATAAGGAACTTAATGAGACAATTATGTTTCCTGAGGAAATGCGGTTCAGCATTCGGCTTCTACTGAGTTATTTCTATGATAAAATTGCCCTGTACATAAGGCTTATGTTAATTTGCAATAGGTTATGCCTCATATCTGATTCTTTTCAGGTCAAGACTTACATAACTTAACCTGGGGCATTATGGGACTAGTAGTCCCGGTCGTGTTATGAATGTTAACATGCAGGCCGACAAGTTTGTCTGAAAGATTACACAATTTGCGTGTTTCAGCCTCTTGCATGTTGCTCATGTTATTCAAGCTTAATATTAGACTGCCCCTACCTGTTAAGTGAGTATGTGTAGTATTTTGTGGCTCGCTGTTTACTGGGTGCTTCAGAATATCGCTCCCCTCTGCAATGCATTAATAAGAGATCAAGCCTTATTGGTATGTCATTTTTAGATTTTATCCTAAATGAAATACTGTCTCCTCGTAATTGGTTTAATTATATATCAGCAGCATGTATTTACTGTATGTTTTAACACATGTTTTTTATTGAGGTTACATTCACTGAAGGGGTCAGCGCCATCTTATGAGTGCATTCATACACATTTTTGTGTTTTTAACAGTATATATCCAACCCTTTGGCAGGCAATTTGGTCTTTCGTGTGCTCTTTCACATTCACTGGTAATGTGGACTGATTACGTCCCACGCAGTCAAATGTATTTTATAATTTTGCAGTTTGCTCAATTATGTTTTTGGTGAATTTTCATCTCAATAGCCACACTATTTGAGTGCCGAGTTGTGAATTATTCACTTCATGTGTCTGAAGCACTACGGATCGTCTCATTTCTATGTTTACCATGCCTAACAGTGGGGGAAGGGCTATTTAAGCTCACATGTGTATGGCGCAGGCCAGATTGAGAAAGGCTGCTTAGGCAGCCGAAACGTTTCTCTTCAGTTGTAGGGTCGAGGGAGACCCGAGAAAATAAAGAATGCCATTTACCTTCAATCCTCGAGTGCGTGCCTTCTTCTGATGGGAGCAGGATGGATCGTGGATATATATATATATATATATATATATATTATCTACTGGCGGTCGCCAGTAGATAGTTATAGTTAGGACCTATTTTCCATAGCAAATCCGCAACATTCTATTCCCAATAACTTTGGCGCCGGTTGACGAATCTTCGCGAAATTTTCAAAACTTATGGCCCGCTCCTATCTTGAAAGTTTCGGGTGATTCGTCAAGTGGAGGCCGAGAAAAAGGGGGTCCCAAAGCGTGTTTTCCCCATGCAATTTTCCATAGGAACCTTTAGTCGCAGCTACAGCCCGAACTGCTGAACGGAATTACACCAAATTTGGCAAAAAGGCAGCCCTTGGTTCAGAGTCGTGCCTTTTGGTTAAATGGTGTAAATCCGTTTAGTAGTTCCTGAGAAAATCAAAAGTAAAACCACATATATATCTATGGCCGCGGAGGGTCCGCGCACCCTGAGCGCACCTTCCCGATCACGAGCTGTATGCTAATTGGCTGTCAACACTCCAAACCAGGAAGTGTTGGCAGCCATCTTGTTCCTCGGTAGAACCCAGGCACAGAAACAAGTGCGCAAAATGCAAAAAGGGGGCAGGGTAGAAACACCCTGACCCCCTAGGCCTGCTCAGCGGGTCCCACAAGGACCCCCAGGGCCCAAAATTTTTTTTAAATTTTTTTTTTAAATCGGCGGGATGCGTGCAGGGTGCGCGGATCCCGCAGTGGAAAAAAACCCGAAGCGCGGGCTCCAGCGCTTTGTTGTTATTTGGCCCCCGGGTGGGCCAAGTCCCGGGGGCATGCGGGGGTTAATAATAAAATGGTTTGGGGGGCCTCTAAGGCCCCCCAAGCCCCGAGGACTGCCACCCCCCGGGGCTTTTAATTTTAAATCGTGCGGGAGGGCACTCAGCCTTCCCGCAGCCCCAGGGACCGCCACCTCCCCGGGGCACTAACAAAGAAATGTGGGGGTCCGTTCGGACCCCAGAAGCCCCGCGGACCACCACCTCCCGGGGCTTTACTAATGAAGGGAGGGGGCCACGCGGCCCCTCCTGGAGCCCTCCATCGCCCTGGGGACCACCACCCCCAGGGCCGGCTCCTGCAGTGTCCCAGGGTGCCTACCCCCGGGACACTGCTGTTTGTAATGGCAGGGCGGGAGCCTCGCGGCTCCCGCCCTGTCATTGCAAACTTGCTGCTTCATTGAAGCGAGAGCAGGAAACCTGCTCTTGCTTCAATGAAGCAAAGCAGATTGCTTTTCCATAAGGGAGCTGCATGTCAGCAGCTCCCTTATGGAAAAGCAATGCCGGCTCCCGCAGGACGCGGAGAGCCGGCGGGACCGTGCGGGATTGGGGACCCCCACGGTCCCCAGCGAGTGGCCAGGCCCGGGGGATGGGGTCCCCGGGGCCATTAGTGGCCCGGGAGGGGCCACGCAGCCCCTCCCCAAAAAGAAAATAAAAAAAAAATTAAAAAAGTAAAGGCCGGCCCGGGGATGGGGTCCCGGGGCCTTAAATGGCCTGAGGAGGGGGCCACGCAGCCCCCTCCAATTTTTTTTTTTAAAGAGGGCATGCCTCGGGGGATGGGGTCCCCAGGGCCAATAGAGGCCCAGGGAAGGGAGCCACGCGGCCCCCTTCCCGTTTAAAAAAAAAAGAAAATCCTCAGGCCCGGGGATGGGGTCCCCAGGGCCAAAAGTGGCCGAGGAAGGGGGCCATGCAGCCCCCTCCCTTAAAAAAAAGGAAAAAAAGACCGGCATCGTGCCGGAGAGCCCGCCCCCTCCCTGCAGCAGTCTGCATACGCGCCCCTGGCGCGTTGTAAGAAGGGAAGTAATTCCCTTGAATACTGGGGGTCCCTGGGGGCCAACTAGCCCACCAGGAACCTCCAGTATGCGCCAGAGGCTGCGTTGCAGAGAGGTGTTCAGAGGCCACTCCCCTTTATACACCTCTCTGCAACGCAGCTCTGTGGCGCTTTTTGGAGGTACATGGTGGGCTAGTTGGACTCCAGGGACCCTCAGGGTTCAAGGGGACTTAATCCCCCAACTTAAAACGCACCACGGGGCGCGTTTGCACAGTGGTGAAGGGAGGGGGTGGGGCTTCAGGTGACATGTGTGCAAACAGGCCCCATGGCGCGTTTTAAGATGGGAATTAAATCCCCTTCAATCCTGAGGGTCCCTGGGGGCCAACTAGCCCACCAGGTACGTCCAGAAAGCGCCACAGAGCTGCGTTGCAGAGAGGTGTAAAAGGGCGTGGCCTCTGAACACCTCTCTGCAACGCAGCTCCCTGGCGCATACTGGCGGTACAGGGTGGGCTAGTTGGACGCCAGGGACCCTCATGATTCAAGGGGACTTAATCCCCCAACTTAAAACGCGCCACGGGGCGCGTTTGCACAGTGGTGAAGGGAGGGGGCGGGCATGATGTGACAAGTTAGTTAGTTCGTTTTAATCCCTGTGCCCTATTATGTACTAGAGACTTACAGAGGAGGTCATGCTAATCACAGGGGTACCCCAACGCATAGTGTTCCCTAGTGTATGTAGGTGTTTTCACTGTATTCTAAGTGTCTTTTAGCATAGCACTGGCTCTAGGCCTGGTTAGTCAGAGCCAGTTAACACCAGTACCCGTCTGAAAAAGTTGTGGGCACAGGATGATTTTGCAACAAGGCCTCTTTCTGCTCCTCTGTTGGTTCTTTCTGCACGTCTTGCTTCTTCCTGCACTTTTCTTCGTCTTTGTGGACTTCTGTTGCTTGTTTGTGCATTTCTTTTGCTTCTTCTTGTGCGTTTTTTCTTCTTTCTTCACATGTCCTACCTCTGTAGGCATAGTTAGAAATTAGCATTTAAAAAACCGTTGAAATTCACTGAAAAAACCATAGGTTTCAGGCACGTTATAGTTAGAAATTAGCATTTAAAAAACCTTTGAAATTCACTGAAAAAACCATAGGTTTCAGGCACGTTATAGTTAGAAATTAGCATTTAAAAACCTTAGAAATTCACTGAAAAAACCATAGGTTTTAGGGAAAGTTATAGTTAGTTGGACATTTCACTCGTACAAAACCCGTGAAATTCCCCGTTATAGTTAGTTCAGCTAACTATAACTCGCACCCATAATGCACTGCTGATGACGTCACATATTACATCACTCATGATATGGTCAGTGACATCACTCATGACATCACTCATGACATCACTGATGACATCTCAAATGACATCACTGATGACATCACTGATGACATCATCCATGTGATAATTTGATGCATCTTCTCACACCCTAATATAACTTTTGATACACCCACTCTAAATTACAGACTGCCATTCTCAAAACCATACACACTCCAATACCAATAACTACATACCCACTCACTAATTCTTAGGTCTACACACACACACATCTACTCACTCACCCGTACAGTCACTCATACTTACAGTCACTCAGTACAGGACTATCATATGCACTCATACACCTATATAAACACTCACACACCGCCACTCATCCATAGAGGTACTCACACACCTAGTCAGTCATACAAATAATTATTCACACTGCCATTTACTCACCTATACAGTTATACACACACCAGCTCACCTACTCATACAAATACTAGCACATTCTTACGCTCTTATACAATAACTGATACAAGCACACACCCATCCATACAGCCACTCTCACAATCACACACTCTCACTTATAGCCATTTAAATACTCTAACACACATATATACTGCCTTTTACATATGTAGTTACTCGCACATGTACCACTGAGATATACATTCACTCACTAACACACCCATACACACACTCACCCACCCAAGCATTCCATCACAGATGCACTCTTGAAATCATGCACCCAGTGAATCACCCACTCACACATCTATGTACAGAGTCACACACACTCCACCCACACAAACACTCAGGCACCCATACAGATACTCAGAGAACCAATCAATAACCCATATGGACACTCATGTAGCTATTCACACATCCATGCATCCACTTACACACCAACAGACAGACGGATACAGACATTCACACAGTTTAGTCACTAACCCATGCATTCAGTAAGATACGTTTAATCACTCACTTGTAGAGTCACTCACGCACGTACTAAATCATCCATTCAGACACTTATACACCCACTCATTCTTCAATACGCCTTTCCCTATATATATTAAACATATTTAAACTTTACAGAAACACACATTCACTGGATGATGTCATCAGTGATGTCATCAGTGATGTCACTGACCATGTCATGAGTGATGTAATATGTGACGTCATCAGCAGTGCATTGCGGGGCGCGAGTTATAGTTAGCTGAACTAACTATAACAGGGGAATTTTACGGGTTTTGTACGAGTGAAATGTCCAACTAACTATAACTTTCCCTAAAACCTATGGTTTTGTCAGTGAATTTCTAAGGTTTTTTAAATGCTAATTTCTAACTATAACGTGCCTGAAACCTATGGTTTTTTCAGTGAATATATATATATATATATATATATATAATTACCTACTGGCGGTCGCCAGTAGTTAGTTATAGTTAGGACCCTGTTTCTATTCTCTTGTGCCAATATCTTTGGCGCCGTTCGACGAATCTTTGCAAAATTTTCCAAACTAATGGTTCACTCAGGTCAGCTCCTGTTTTGAAAGTTTTGGGGTGATTCGTCAAGCGGGGGCCGAGAAAAAAGGGGGGTCCCAAAACGCATTTTCCCCATGTTAATTTCCATAGGAACTTTAGACAAAGCTACAGCCCGAACTGCTGAACGGAATTACACCAAATTTGGCAAAAAGGTAGGTCTTGGTCCAGAAAGCGTGCTTTTTTTAAAATGGTGTAAATCCATTCAGTAGTTGGTGAGAAATAAAAATAAAAAAAATGTATATATCTGAGCACCGAGGAGGATTCGCGACTCCTCCCGAGCACGAGCTTCATTCTGATTGGCTGCCAACACTCCAAACCAGGAAGTGTTGGCAGTCATCTTGTGACTCGGTAACCGAGTCACAAGAAAACAGTTGTAAAAAGCATAAAAAACAAGAAAAGGTGGCAGGGTAGAAACACCCTGACCCCCTAGGCCTGCTCAGGGGGCCAACAAGGACCCCCAGGGCCAAAAAAGCCTTTTCCCCAAAAAAACAATCAGCTGAATTCGCTCTGGGTGCGCGAATCAGGCCGAAATTTAAAAAAAAAAGAAAGCGTGGTCTCCCGCACTTTGTTTTCTATAAGCCCCCGGGTGGGCCAGGTCCCGGGGGCAATGTCTAATTATGTAGCAGGGGCCCGTAGGGGCCCCCAAAGCCCCGGTGACTGCCACCTCCCCGGGGCTTAGATAATTATATGCAGGGGCACGCAGCCTCCCCGCAGCCCCGGGGACGCCACCTCCCCGGGCCTTTTTTAAAAAGGCATGGGGGGCCCCTACCCCCCACGCTGCCCCGGGGACCGCCACCTCCCCGGGGCATTGTTATTTTAGGATGGGGGGCCTCACGGGCCCTCCAATCCCCAGGGACCGCCACATCCCCGGGGCGACTTTCTAAAAATGTGTGGGGGGGGCTCGAGCCCCCCACACCGCTCCGAGGACCACCACCTCCCTGGGGCATACATAAATGAAGTGTGGGGGTCCGTTGCGGCCCCCCGGCCCCGGGGACCACCACCTCCCTGGGGCTTTGCAATAGAAGGGAGGGGGCCGCTCGGCACCCCTCCTGGAGCCCTCTATGGCCCTGGGGACCACCACCCCCCAGGGCCGGCTCCTGCAATGTCTTTGTTGTTTGCTATGGCAGGGCGGGAGCACGGCTCCCGCCCTGCCATAGCAAACACTGCTTTGCTTCTTGGAAGAGAGAGCAGGAAACCTGCTCTTGCTTCCAAAAAGCATAGCAGAATTGCTTTTGGAGAAGGGTAGCTGCATGTCAGGCGGGGAGCCGGCAGGGACCGTGGGGGCATTGGGGCTCCCCCCACGGTCCCCAACTTGCGGGCCAGCCCCAGGGGATGGGGTCCCCGGGGCCAGAATTGGCCCAGGGAAGGGGTGCCATGCAGCCCCTTACCGTTTTTTTTTTAAAATAAAAAAAATGCTCAAGCCCTGGGGGATGGGGTCCCCAGGGCCCAAAAAATACTTTAAAAAAGGGGGGCCACACAGCCCCCTTCTAAAAATATTTTTTTTAAAAGAAAAGCTGGCATCTCGCCGGAGGCCCTGCCCACTCCCTGCACCACTGTGCAAACGCACCTCCTGGCGTGTTCTGAATTGGGGGATGAAGTCCCCTTCAATCCTAAGGGTCCTTAGGGGCCAACTAGCCCACCAGGTACCTCCAGTAATCCCCAGACAGTGGGATTGCTGAGAGGTGGTGTGAGGCCATGCCCCTTTTTACACCACTCTGCAAACGTGCCTCTTGGCGCACTGCTGGTGGAGCGATGAGGTCCTCTTGTGTCCTGAAGACCTCAGGACACAAGTGGACTTCATCTCCCGAGCAGCAGTGCGCCAGGAGGCGCGTTTGCAGAGTGGTGTAAAAAGGGGGCATGGCCTTGGACCACTCTCAGCAACCCAGCTGTGTGGGGCTTACTGGAGGTACCTGGTGGGCTAGTTGGCCCCCAGGGACCCTCAGGAGGCAAGGGGACTTCATCCCCCAACCAAGAGCGTGCCAGGAGGCGCGTTTGCAGAGTGGTGGACAAAAGGGGCATGGCCTGTCTCCACCTATCAGCAATCCCACTATCTGGGGCATACTGGAGGTGTCAGGTAGGCTAGTTGGTCCCTAAGGACCCCCAGCAGCGAAGTGGACTTTAATCCCCATCCAAGAGCGCGCCAGGGAGCACGTTTGCAGAGTGGTGGGGAAAGGGGGTTTGGCCTGCTATGAGAACTTAGAAATGCTGCTGCGTGGGACTTACTGGAGGTAATAGGAGGGGTAGTTGGCCCCCAAGGTTGTCCTTGGGGGCCAACTACCCCTCCTGTTACCTCCACTAAGTCCCACATAGTGGGATTGCTAAGAGGTCTTCGGAGGCCACACCCCCCTTTCTCCACCTTTTTGCAAACGCACCTCCTGGCACAGTACTACTTGGGGGATGAAGTCCACTTTACTCCTGAGGGACTTTGGGGGCCAAGAAGCCCTCCTGGTACCTCCTGTAAGTCCTACACAGCGAAATTCCTGAGCGGTGGTTGGAGGCCCAGCCCCCTTTCTCCACCACTCTGCAAACGTGACTACCAGTTAAAGAAGCATTTGTAATTTAATAGGTCTCTCATTTGCAAGTGTTAGAGCTATTGGCGTTGTAAATGTAAAAGTTTTTTACTAATGTTTTTGGGAGTGAAGTGGATGCATGTTGTGTGTACTGGAATTATGTGGTATGTTGTACAGTGAAATTATGTGGCTAGAAAGCATGTGGTATTTAGTGTATAGGAATTATGTAGAGTGGGATTATGTGTTATGGAGTCGCAATTATGTGGTATGGTAGTCTGTGTTGTGGCGTGGTAACCTCAGGTTTAGTCTTCCTCATTTCCATAGAAGCTAAACTATGAACTCAATGAGACAAAAAAAAGAAGGAATCACTGAGGAGCACTTCTGGACTTGGTCAGAGGTATGAGCAGGGCCACTGGAATTATGTGACTGTTGGGCTGCACCAACTTTCGCACAATCATACATTTTCCGCATTAGCCACATAATCCATCATCTGCTGCCTAATCAGCAGATTTGAACAAAAAAAGCCTTGTTTCTAGCTCAAACGGCTCAAACGTTACCAAAAATGCAGCGACCAGTGTTACAGCGTGGTGGAAGGTCCTTTGTAAACCTAGAATGGTCACTTGTTACTTATTGCTAAATGTGGGTGTTAAATTGGTACTAATAATGTGCAAGCCACTCTTGCTTCTTTCTGCGCCTCTCTTGCCTCTTTCTGCATTTCTGTTGCTTCTTTCTGCACCTTTCTTTCTTTTTCTGCACTTCTCTTGCCTCTTTCTGCACATCTCTTGCCTCTTTCTCTACCTCTGTTTCTTCTTTCTGCACCTCTCTTGTCTCTTTCTGCCCCCTTCGTGCCTCTTTCAGCACCTCTGTTGCTTCTTTCTGCAGTTCTCTTCCTTCTTTCTGCACTCCTCCTGCCTTTTTCTTCACCCCTCTTCCCTCTTTCTGCACCTCTCTTGCCTCAGTCTGCCCACCTGTTCCCTCTTTCTGCACCCCTTTTGCCTGTTTCTGCAACTATCTTGCCTCTTACTGCAGTTCTCTTGCCTCCTTCTGCACCTCACTTGCCTCTTTTTGCACCTCTGTTGGTTCTTTTGCACTGCTCTTGCTTCTTTCTGCACCTCTCTTGCAAATTTCTGCACCCCTCTTGCCTCTTTCTGCACCCCTCTTACCTGTTTCGGCACCTCTCTTGCCCCAGTCTGCACCCCTGTTCCCTCTTTCTGTTCCTCTTTTGCCTGTTTCTGCAACTCTCTTGCCTCTTTCTGCAGTTCTCTTGCCTCCTTCTACACCCCTGTTGCTTCATTCTGCACTTCCCATGCTTCTTTCTGCACCTGTCTTGCTTCTTTCTGCACCCCTGTTGTCTCTTTCTGCACTTGTCTTCCCTCTTTCTGCACCTCTCTTGCCTCTTTCTGCACTTCTCTTGCTTCTTTCTACACCTCTGTTGCTTCTTTCAGCAATTCTCTTGCCTCTTTCTGCACTTGTCTTGCCTGTTTCTGCACCCCTTGTGCCTCTTTCTGCACCTCTCTTGCCTCTTTCTGCACCTCACTTGCTTCTTTCTGCACCCCTCTTGCCTCTTTCTGCATCCCTCTTCCCTCTTTCTGCAAGTCTCTTGCCTCTTTCTACACCTCTCTTCCCTCTTTCTGCACCACTCTTGCCTCTTTCTGTACCTCTGTTGCTTCTTTCTGAACTTCTCTTGCCTGTTTCTGCACCCTTCATGTATCTTGCAGCACCTCTGTTGCTTATTTCTGCACTTCACTTCCTTCTTTCTGCACCCCTCATGCCTCTTTCTGCACCCTTCTTCCCTTTTCCTGCACGTCTCTTGGTTCTTTCTGCACTGATTTTACCTCTTTCTGCACCCCTCTTGCCTCCTTCTGTACCTCTGTTGTTTCTTACTGCACTGCTCTTGCTTGTTTGTGCACCTCTCTTGCAAATTTCTGTACCCCCTCTTGCCTCTTCCTGCACCCCTATTGCCTCCTTCTGCACCTCTGTTGGTTCTTTCTGCACTGCTCTTGCTTCTTTCTGCACCTCTTTTGCCTGTTTCTGCAACTCTCTTGCCTCTTTCTGCACTTCTCTTGCCTCCTTCTGCACCTCTTTTGCTTCTTTTTTGCACTTCTCTTCTTCTTTCTGCATCCCTCTTGCCTCTTTCTGCACCTCTGTTGCTTCTTTCTGCTCTTCTCTTTCTTCTTTCTGCACTTCTGTTGCTTCTTTCTGCATCCCTCTTGCCTCTTTCTGCACCATTCTTCCCTCTTTCTATACCTCTCTTCCCTCTTTCTGCACCTCTCTTGCCTCTTTCTGCACCCCTGTTCCCTCTTTCTGCACATCTCTTGCCTGTTTCTGAAACTCTCTTGCCTCTTTCTACAGTTCTCTTGTCTCTTTCTGCATCTCTGTTGCTTCTTTCTACACTTCTCTTGCCTCTTTCTGCACCCCTCTTGCCTCTTTCTGCACCTTTCTTGGTAGTTTCTGTACTGCTCTTATTTCCTTCTGCACATGTCTTGCAAATTTCTGCACCCCTCTTCCCTCTTTCTGCACTTCTCTTGCCTCTGTCTGCACCCCTCTTGCCTCTTTCTGCACCTTTGTTCCTTCTTTCTGCACTTCTCTTGCTTCTTTCTGCACCCCTCTTGCCTCTTTCCGCACCTCTGTTGCTTCTTTCTGCACTTCTCTTGCTTCTTTCTGCGCCTCTCTTGCAAATTTCTGCACCCCTTGTGTCTCTGTGTGCACCTCTTTTGCCTCTTTCTGCTCCTCTCTTGCCTATTTCTGCACCCCTCTTGCCTCTTTCTGTACCTCTTTTTCTTTTTTCTGCACTTCTCTTGCCTCTTTCTGCACCCCTCTTGTATCTTTTTGCACCCCTCTTCCCACTTTCTACACCTCTCTTGCCTCTGTGTGCACCCCTGTTCCCTCTTTGTGTACCTCTTTTGCCTGTTTCTGCAACTCTCTTGCCTCTTTCTATAGTTCTCTTGTTTCTTTCTGCACCTCTGCTGCCTCTTTCTGAACTTCTCTTGCCTTTCTGCACCTCTGTTGCTTCTTTCTGCACTTCTCTTGCCTCTTTCTGCACCCCTCTTCCCTCTTTCTGCACCTCTGTTGCTTCGTTCTGCACTTCACTTGCCTCTTTCTGTACCCCTCTTGCCTCTTTCTGTACCTCTGTTCCAAATTTCTGCATCCCTCTTGCCTTTTTCTGCACCCCTCTTCCCTCTTTCTGCACCTCTCTTGTCTCCAGTCTGCCCAACTGTTCCCTCTTTCTGCACCGCTTTTGCCTGTTTCTGCAACTCTCTTGCCTCTTTCTGTAGTTCTCTTGCCTCCTTCTGCACCTCACTTGCCTCTTTTTGCACCTCTGTTGGTTCTTTTGCACTGCTCTTGCTTCTTTCTGCACCTCTCTTGCAAATTTCTGTGTCCCTCTTGCCTCTTTCTGCACCCCTCTTACCTGTTTCTGCAACTCTCTTGCCTCTTTCTGCAGTTCTCTTGCCTCCTTCTGCACCCCTGTTGCTTCATTCTGTACTTCCCATGCTTCTTTCTGTACCTCTCTTCCCTCTTTCTGCACCTCTCTTGCCTCTTTCTGCATCTCACTTGCCTCTTTCTGCACTTCTCTTGCATCTTTCTACACCTCTGTTGCTTCTTTCAGCAATTCTCTTGCCTCTTTCTGCACTTCTCTTGCCTGTTTCTGCACCTCTTGTGCCTCTTTCTGCACCTCTCTTGCCTCTTTCTGCATCTCACTTGCTTCTTTCTGCACCCCTCTTGCCTCTTTCTGCATCCCTCTTCCCTCTTTGTGCAAGTCTCTTGCCTCTTTCTACACCTCTCGTCCCTCTTTCTGCACCACTCTTACCTCTTTCTGTACCTCTGTTGCTCTCTTGCCTCGTTCTGAACTTCTCTTGCCTGTTTCTGCACCCTTCGTGCATCTTTCAGCACCTCTGTTGCTTCTTTCTGCACTTCTCTTCCTTCTTTCTGCACCCCTCATGCCTCTTTCTGCACCCTTCTTCCCTTTTCCTGCACGTCTCTTGGTTCTTTCTGCACTGTTTTTGCCTCTTTCTGCACCCCTCTTGCCTCCTTCTGTACCTCTGTTGTTTCTTACTGCACTGCTCTTGCTTCTTTCTGCACCTCTCTTGCAAATGTCTGCACCCTCTTGCCTCTTCCTTCACCCCTATTGCCTCCTTCTGCACCTCTGTTGGTTCTTTCTGCACTGCTCTTGCTTCTTTCTGCACCTCTTTTGCCTGTTTCTGCAACTCTCTTGCCTCTTTCTGCACTTCTCTTGCCTCCTTCTGCACCTCTTTTGCTTCTTTTTGCACTTCTCTTCTTCTTTCTGCATCCCTCTTGCCTCTTTCTGCACCTCTGTTGCTTCTTTCTGCTCTTCTCTTTCTTCTTTCTGCACTTCTGTTGCTTCTTTCTGCATCCCTCTTGCCTCTTTCTGCACCATTCTTCCCTCTTTCTATACCTCTCTTCCCTCTTTCTGCACCTCTCTTGCCTCTTTCTGCACCCCTGTTCCCTCTTTCTGCACATCTCTTGCCTGTTTCTGAAACTCTCTTGCCTCTTTCTACAGTTCTCTTGTCTCTTTCTGCATCTCTGTTGCTTCTTTCTACACTTCTCTTGCCTCTTTCTGCACCCCTCTTGCCTCTTTCTGCACCTTTCTTGGTAGTTTCTGTACTGCTCTTATTTCCTTCTGCACATGTCTTGCAAATTTCTTCACCCCTCTTCCCTCTTTCTGCACCTCTCTTGCCTCTGTCTGCACCCCTCTTGCCTCTTTCTGCACCTTTGTTCCTTCTTTCTGCACTTCTCTTGCTTCTTTCTGCACCCCTCTTGCCTCTTTCCGCACCTCTGTTGCTTCTTTCTGCACTTCTCTTGCTTCTTTCTGCGCCTCTCTTGCAAATTTCTGCACCCCTTGTGTCTCTGTGTGCACCTCTTTTGCCTCTTTCTGCTCCTCTCTTGCCTATTTCTGCACCCCTCTTGCCTCTTTCTGTACCTCTTTTTCTTTTTTCTGCACTTCTCTTGCCTCTTTCTGCACCCCTCTTGTATCTTTTGCACCCCTCTTCCCACTTTCTACACCTCTCTTGCCTCTGTGTGCACCCCTGTTCCCTCTTTGTGTACCTCTTTTGCCTGTTTCTGCAACTCTCTTGCCTCTTTCTATAGTTCTCTTGTTTCTTTCTGCACCTCTGCTGCCTCTTTCTGAACTTCTCTTGCCTTTCTGCACCTCTGTTGCTTCTTTCTGCACTTCTCTTGCCTCTTTCTGCACCCCTCTTCCCTCTTTCTGCACCTCTGTTGCTTCGTTCTGCACTTCACTTGCCTCTTTCTGTACCCCTCTTGCCTCTTTCTGTACCTCTGTTCCAAATTTCTGCATCCCTCTTGCCTTTTTCTGCACCCCTCTTCCCTCTTTCTGCACCTCTCTTGTCTCAGTCTGCCCAACTGTTCCCTCTTTCTGCACCGCTTTTGCCTGTTTCTGCAACTCTCTTGCCTCTTTCTGTAGTTCTCTTGCCTCCTTCTGCACCTCACTTGCCTCTTTTTGCACCTCTGTTGGTTCTTTTGCACTGCTCTTGCTTCTTTCTGCACCTCTCTTGCAAATTTCTGTGTCCATCTTGCCTCTTTCTGCACCCCTCTTACCTGTTTCTGCAACTCTCTTGCCTCTTTCTGCAGTTCTCTTGCCTCCTTCTGCACCCCTGTTGCTTCATTCTGTACTTCCCATGCTTCTTTCTGTACCTCTCTTCCCTCTTTCTGCACCTCTCTTGCCTCTTTCTGCATCTCACTTGCCTCTTTCTGCACTTCTCTTGCATCTTTCTACACCTCTGTTGCTTCTTTCAGCAATTCTCTTGCCTCTTTCTGCACTTCTCTTGCCTGTTTCTGCACCTCTTGTGCCTCTTTCTGCACCTCTCTTGCCTCTTTCTGCATCTCACTTGCTTCTTTCTGCACCCCTCTTGCCTCTTTCTGCATCCCTCTTCCCTCTTTGTGCAAGTCTCTTGCCTCTTTCTACACCTCTCGTCCCTCTTTCTGCACCACTCTTACCTCTTTCTGTACCTCTGTTGCTCTCTTGCCTCGTTCTGAACTTCTCTTGCCTGTTTCTGCACCCTTCGTGCATCTTTCAGCACCTCTGTTGCTTCTTTCTGCACTTCTCTTCCTTCTTTCTGCACCCCTCATGCCTCTTTCTGCACCCTTCTTCCCTTTTCCTGCACGTCTCTTGGTTCTTTCTGCACTGTTTTTGCCTCTTTCTGCACCCCTCTTGCCTCCTTCTGTACCTCTGTTGTTTCTTACTGCACTGCTCTTGCTTCTTTCTGCACCTCTCTTGCAAATGTCTGCACCCTCTTGCCTCTTCCTTCACCCCTATTGCCTCCTTCTGCACCTCTGTTGGTTCTTTCTGCACTGCTCTTGCTTCTTTCTGCACCTCTTTTGCCTGTTTCTGCAACTCTCTTGCCTCTTTCTGCACTTCTCTTGCCTCCTTCTGCACCTCTTTTGCTTCTTTTTGCACTTCTCTTCTTCTTTCTGCATCCCTCTTGCCTCTTTCTGCACCTCTGTTGCTTCTTTCTGCTCTTCTCTTTCTTCTTTCTGCACTTCTGTTGCTTCTTTCTGCATCCCTCTTGCCTCTTTCTGCACCATTCTTCCCTCTTTCTATACCTCTCTTCCCTCTTTCTGCACCTCTCTTGCCTCTTTCTGCACCCCTGTTCCCTCTTTCTGCACATCTCTTGCCTGTTTCTGAAACTCTCTTGCCTCTTTCTACAGTTCTCTTGTCTCTTTCTGCATCTCTGTTGCTTCTTTCTACACTTCTCTTGCCTCTTTCTGCACCCCTCTTGCCTCTTTCTGCACCTTTCTTGGTAGTTTCTGTACTGCTCTTATTTCCTTCTGCACATGTCTTGCAAATTTCTTCACCCCTCTTCCCTCTTTCTGCACCTCTCTTGCCTCTGTCTGCACCCCTCTTGCCTCTTTCTGCACCTTTGTTCCTTCTTTCTGCACTTCTCTTGCTTCTTTCTGCACCCCTCTTGCCTCTTTCCGCACCTCTGTTGCTTCTTTCTGCACTTCTCTTGCTTCTTTCTGCGCCTCTCTTGCAAATTTCTGCACCCCTTGTGTCTCTGTGTGCACCTCTTTTGCCTCTTTCTGCTCCTCTCTTGCCTATTTCTGCACCCCTCTTGCCTCTTTCTGTACCTCTTTTTCTTTTTTCTGCACTTCTCTTGCCTCTTTCTGCACCCCTCTTGTATCTTTTGCACCCTCTTCCCACTTTCTACACCTCTCTTGCCTCTGTGTGCACCCCTGTTCCCTCTTTGTGTACCTCTTTTGCCTGTTTCTGCAACTCTCTTGCCTCTTTCTATAGTTCTCTTGTTTCTTTCTGCACCTCTGCTGCCTCTTTCTGAACTTCTCTTGCCTTTCTGCACCTCTGTTGCTTCTTTCTGCACTTCTCTTGCCTCTTTCTGCACCCCTCTTCCCTCTTTCTGCACCTCTGTTGCTTCGTTCTGCACTTCACTTGCCTCTTTCTGTACCCCTCTTGCCTCTTTCTGTACCTCTGTTCCAAATTTCTGCATCCCTCTTGCCTTTTTCTGCACCCCTCTTCCCTCTTTCTGCACCTCTCTTGTCTCAGTCTGCCCAACTGTTCCCTCTTTCTGCACCGCTTTTGCCTGTTTCTGCAACTCTCTTGCCTCTTTCTGTAGTTCTCTTGCCTCCTTCTGCACCTCACTTGCCTCTTTTTGCACCTCTGTTGGTTCTTTTGCACTGCTCTTGCTTCTTTCTGCACCTCTCTTGCAAATTTCTGTGTCCCTCTTGCCTCTTTCTGCACCCCTCTTACCTGTTTCTGCAACTCTCTTGCCTCTTTCTGCAGTTCTCTTGCCTCCTTCTGCACCCCTGTTGCTTCATTCTGTAATTCCCATGCTTCTTTCTGTACCTCTCTTCCCTCTTTCTGCACCTCTCTTGCCTCTTTCTGCATCTCACTTGCCTCTTTCTGCACTTCTCTTGCATCTTTCTACACCTCTGTTGCTTCTTTCAGCAATTCTCTTGCCTCTTTCTGCACTTCTCTTGCCTGTTTCTGCACCTCTTGTGCCTCTTTCTGCACCTCTCTTGCCTCTTTCTGCATCTCACTTGCTTCTTTCTGCACCCCTCTTGCCTCTTTCTGCATCCCTCTTCCCTCTTTGTGCAAGTCTCTTGCCTCTTTCTACACCTCTCGTCCCTCTTTCTGCACCACTCTTACCTCTTTCTGTACCTCTGTTGCTCTCTTGCCTCGTTCTGAACTTCTCTTGCCTGTTTCTGCACCCTTCGTGCATCTTTCAGCACCTCTGTTGCTTCTTTCTGCACTTCTCTTCCTTCTTTCTGCACCCCTCATGCCTCTTTCTGCACCCTTCTTCCCTTTTCCTGCACGTCTCTTGGTTCTTTCTGCACTGTTTTTGCCTCTTTCTGCACCCCTCTTGCCTCCTTCTGTACCTCTGTTGTTTCTTACTGCACTGCTCTTGCTTCTTTCTGCACCTCTCTTGCAAATGTCTGCACCCTCTTGCCTCTTCCTTCACCCCTATTGCCTCCTTCTGCACCTCTTTTGGTTCTTTCTGCACTGCTCTTGCTTCTTTCTGCACCTCTTTTGCCTGTTTCTGCAAATCTCTTGCCTCTTTCTGCACTTCTCTTTCTTCTTTCTGCACTTCTGTTGCTTCTTTCTGCACCTCTGTTGCTTCTTTCTGCATCCCTCTTGCCTCTTTCTGCATCCTTCTTCCCTCTTTCTACACCTCTCTTCCCTCTTTCTGCACCTCTCTTGCCTCTTGCTGCACCCCTGTTCCCTCTTTCTGCACATCTCTTGCCTGTTTCTGCAACTCTCTTGCCTCTTTCTACAGTTCTCTTGTCTCTTTCTGCATCTCTGTTGCTTCTTTCTGCACTTCTCTTGCCTCTTTCTGCACCCCTCTTGCCTCTTTCTGTACCTTTCTTGGTAGTTTCTGTACTGCTCTTGTTTCCTTCTGCACATGTCTTGCAAATTTCTACACCCCTCTTGCCTCTTTCTGCACCCCTCTTTCCTCTTTCTGCACCTCTCTTGCCTCTGCACCCCTCTTGCCTCTTTCTGCACCTCTGTTCCTTCTTTCTGCACTTCTCTTGCTTCTTTCTGCACCCCATTTGCCTCTTTCTGCACCTCTGTTGCTTCTTTCTGCACATCTCTTGCTTCTTTCTGCACCTCTCTTGCAAATTTCTGCACCCTCGTGTCTCTGTGTGCACCTCTTTTGCCTCTGTCTGCTCCTCTCTTGCCTCTTTCTGCACCCCTCTTGCCTCTTTCTGCACCTCTTTTGCTTTTTTCTGCACTTCTCTTGCCTCTTTCTGCACCCCTCTTGTCTCTTTTTGCACCCCTCTTCCTACTTTCTATACCTCTCTTGCCTCTGTGTGCACCCCTGTTCCCTCTTTGTGCACCTCTTTTGCCTGGTTCTGCAACTCTCTTGCCTCTTTCTATAGTTCTCCGTTTCTTTCTGCACCTCTGCTGCCTCTTTCTGAACTTCTCTTGCCTCTTTCTGCACCTCTGTTTCTTCTTTCTGCACTTCTCTTGCCTCTTTCTGCACCCCTTTTCCGTCTTTCTGCAGCTCTGTTGCTTCTTTCTGTACTTCTCTTGCTTCTTTCTGCACCCCTCTTGCCTCTTTCTGCACCTTTCTTGCTAGTTTCTGTACTGCTCTTGTTTTTTTCTGCAACTGTCTTGCAAATTTCTGCACCCCTCTTGCCTCTTTCTGCACCCCTTTTCCCTCTTTCTGCACCTCTCTAGCCTCTGTCTGCACCCCTCTTACCTCGTTCTACACCTCTGTTCCTTCTTTCTGCACTGCTCTTGCTTCTTTCTGCACCCCTCTTGCCTCTTTCTGCACCTCTGTTGCTTCTTTCTGCACTTCTCTTGCTTCTTTCTGCACCTCTCTTATAAATTTCTGCACCCCTCGTGCCTCTGTGTGCACCTCTCTTGCCTCTTTCTGCTCCTCTCTTGCCTCTTTCTGCACACCTCTTGTCTCTTTCTGCACCCCTCTTCCCACTTTCTGCACCTCTCTTGCCTCTGTGTGCACCCCTGTTCCCTCTTTGTGCACCTCTTTTGCCTGTTTCTGCAACTCTCTTGCCTCTTTCTACAGTTCTCTTGTCTCTTTCGGCACCTCTACTGCCTCTTTCTGAATTTCTCTTGCCTCTTTGTGCACCTCTGTTGCTTCTTTGTGCACTTCTCTTGCCTCTTTCTGCACCCCTCTTCCCTCTTTCTGCACCTCTGTTGTTTCTTTCTGTACTTCTCTTGCTTCTTTCTGCAGCTCTCTTGCTTCTTTCTGCACCTCGTTTGCCTGTTTCTGCACACACAGGGCTACTTTTAAACTGAGCTCAGGCTCAGCAGTGTACACATGCAAGTGCAGAAAAGGGCTGCTGGCCTCTAAACTGCCATGCCCTATTATATGCGAGGGACTTAGAGGTAGTTTTAATCCCCCTGCCCTATTATGTACTAGGGCCTTACAGGGGAGGTCATGCCAATCACAGGGGTACCCCAACCCTAGTGTACCCTAGTGTATGTAGGTGTTTTCACTGTATTCTACGTGTCTTTCAGCATAGCACTGGCTCCGGGCCTGGTTAGGCAGAGCCCAGGGTCAGTCAGAGTCAGTTACCACCAGTACCAGTCAGCAAAAAGTTGGGGGGTGCCCAGGACACAGGATGACTTGGCAACAAGGCCTCTTTCTGCACCTCTGTTGGTTTTTTCTGCATATCTCTTGCTTCTTTCTGCACCTTTCTTCCTCTTTCTGGACTTCTGTTGCCTCTTTCTGCATTTCTCTTGCTTCTTTCTGCGCCTTTCTTCCTCTTTCTGCACATGTCCTACCTCTGTAGGCATAGTTAGAAATTAGCATTTAAAAAACCTTAGAAATTCACTGAAAAAAACATAGGTTTCAGGGACGTTATAGTTAGAAATTTTCATTTAAAAAACCTTAGAAATTCACTGGAAAAAACAGGTTTCAGGGACGTTATAGTTAGAAATTAGCATTTAAAAAATCTTTGAAATTCACTGAAAAAACCATAGGTTTCAGGGACGTTATAGTTAGAAATTAGCATTTAGAAAACCTTAGAAATTCACTAAAAAAACAAAGGTTTCAGGGACGTTATAGTTAGCTGGACATTTCACTCGTACAAAACCAGAGAAATTTGGCCGTTATAGTTAGTTGAGCTAACTATAACTCATGCCCCTGCAATGCACTGGTGATGACGTAACATATTACATCATTCATGACATGGTCAGTGACATCACTGATGTCTTCACTGATGACATCATCCACGTGATAATCTGATGCTCCTCCTCCCACCTTAATATAACCTTTGATACACCCACTCTAAAATACAGACTACCATTTTCGAAACCATAGACACACCAATACCAGTTACTACATACCCACTCACTGAGTCCTAGTTCTACACACACATCCACTCATTCACCCATACAGTCACTCATACATGCAGTCACTCATCAATACAGCACTATCATTTGCACTCATACACCTATACAGACACTCACACACCGCCACTCATCCATAGAGTTACTCATACACCTAGTCAGTCATGCAAAGAATCAATCACACTCGCATTTACTCACCTATACAGTTATACACACACACCACCTCACTTATTCATACAGATAGTAACACATACTTACTCTCTTATACAATCACTGATACAAGCACAGTCATCCATACAGCCACTCTCACAATCACTCACTCTCACATATAGTCATTTATATACTCCAACACTCACATATACTGCCTTTCACATATGTAGTTACTCACACATGTACCACTGAGACATCCACTCACCAACACACCCATACACACACTCACCCACCCATACAGCCCTTTACAGATGCACTCTTGAACCCATACACCCAGTGAATCACCCACTCACACATCTATGCACAGAGTCACACACCCCCCACCCACCCGCACAGACACTTGGGCACCCATACAGATACTCAGACAACCAATCAATAACCCATATAGACACTCATGTAGCTACTCCCCAACCCATGCAGCCGCTTACACACCAACTGACAGACTGATACAGACATTCACACAGTTTAGTCACTAACCCATGCATTCAGTAAGACACGTTTAATCACTAACTTATACAGTCAGTCATACACCTACTAAATCATCCATTCAGACACTTATACACCCACTCATCCTTCAATACACCTTGGTGTACATATATATAAAACATATTTAAACTTTAAAAAAACACACATTCACTGGATGATGTCATCATCCCCCGGGGCCCGGCCATTCTTAAAAAAAAATTAACGCGGAGGGGGGCCGCGTGGCCCCTCCTCAGCCAGTCCTGGCCCCGGGGACCCCATCCCCCGGGGCTTGGCCATTATTTCTTTATTTTATATTTTTGAGAAGGGGGGCCACGCGGCCCCCCTCCCCAGGCCGATTTCGGCCCCGGGGACCCCATCCCCCGTGGCCCGGCCATTCATTTTTTTTTATAAAAGGGAGGGGGGCTGCGTGGCCCCCCTCCTGGGCCACTTCTGGCCCCGGGGACCCAATCCCCCGGGGCCGACCCTTTGCGTTGGGGACCGTGGGGAGAGCCCCAATGCCCCCACGGTCCCGCCAGCTCGCCGCCTCCTGCGGGAGCCGGCATTGCTTTTGAGCAAGGGGAGCTGCATGTCAGCAGCTCCCCTTGCTCAAAAGCAATCCTGCTTTGCTTCATTGAAGTGAGAGCTCCCGCCCTGTCATAGCAAACAGCAATGTCCCGGGGGTAGGCACCCTGGGACATTGCAGGAGCCGGCCCTGGGGGGTGGTGGTCCCCAGGGCCATCGAGGGCTCCTGGAGGGGGGCTGTGCGGCCCCCCTCCATCCATTTGCATAGCCCCGGGGAGGGGGTGGTCCCCGGGGCCGGGGGTCTGCAACGGACCCCATTATTTAAATATTCAATGCCCCGGGGAGGTGGTGGTCCCCGGGGCAGTGTGGGGAGGGGCAGGAGCCCCCCCCACACACTTTTATTTTTAATTGCAGCCCCGGGGAGGTGGCGGTTCCTGGGGCTTGGGGGCCAGTGAGGCCCCCCTCCTTTTAAATTTGAATGCCCCGGGGAGGTGGCGGTCCCCGGGGCAGCGTGGGGGGGTTGGGACCCCCCCACACCTTTATAAACAAAGCCCCAGGGAGGTGGCAGTTCCCGGGGCTGCGGGGGGGCCACGTGCCCTCCGCGTTCAAATTAATAAGCCCTGGGGAGGTGGCGGTCCTCAGGGCTGCGGGGGCCCCTGCGGGCCCCCGCAAATTAATCCCAGATTGCCCCCAGGACCTGGCCCACCCAGGGGCTTTTTGAAAACGAAGCGCGGGAGCCCACGCTTCGTTTTTTATTTTTTATTTTCACGGCACAATTCGTGACCCCAACACGAATTCTGCCGTTTAAAAAAAAAAAATGCTTTTTTTGGCCCTGGGGGTCCTTGTGGGACCCCTGAGCAGGCCTAGGGGGTCAGGGTGTTTCTACCCTGCCCCCTTTTCTTATTTTTCAACCTTTTTTCCACTCTTTCCTTGTGACTCGGTTACCGAGTCACAAGATGGCTGCCAACACTTCCTGGTTTGGAGTGTTGGCAGCCAATCGGAGGGAAGCTCGTGCCAGGGAGGGTTCGCGACTCCTCCTCGGTGCTCAGATATCGATATTTTTCTTTTTTAAATTTCTCATGAACAACTGAACAGATTTACACCATTTAAAAAAAAGGGCTCTTTCTGAACCAAGGGCTACCTTTTTGCCAAATTTGGTGTAATTCTGTTCAGCAGTTCGGGCTGTAGCCTGTTCCAATTACATTTTTCCTAGGGAAATTAACATGGGGGAAACGTGTTTTGGGACCCCCCTTTTTTTTCGGCCCCTGCTTGACGAATCACCCCAAAACTTTCAAGACAGGAGCTGACCTGAGTGGGCCATTAGTTTTGAACATTTCGCGAAGATTCGTCAAACGGCGCCAAAGATATTGGCAAAAGAAAAAACGCTTTTTTAATAGAAACGAGGTCCTAACTATAACTACCTACTGGCGACCGCCAGTAGGTAATATATATATATATATGTTCACCAAAATGCCCCCATTTCTAGAACGCACTCCACAGCAGACGAATTCTGTGAATTATTTTAATCAAAGCAACCAGCATTTTACTTTTGGAGTTTTTTCCATGCCTGATGCATTTCAGAGCTCAGCTCCTTGTTCACAGGCGGCCTCGGTGCTCGCAGTTTGACCTGAAGGGCATTCTCCACCGCATTTCATTGTTTCAATTACCTTTAGTAGCTTTACACAGGTGAGTTGACTCGTGTTACATGCTGGGATATGTAGTCCGTTTCAGTTATAATTATTTCTTTAGTAGAATCTGCGCTATATATATTACATAACCATAGATGAACAAAAGTGGTCAGCATTCGTTTCTAAATAGTTAGTGTGACAGTCAAAAGAAACTTGGGCACAGAGGACAGCACATAGCTAGTGTAAAGTTTTTAAGCTTTTCATTTTATTTGCTTTCCTGGCATTGCCTGTCCTTATGCGAGTCTAAAATATATACAGTTAACTTGGAATTTCTCAGAACTTAGTGCAGCACAGATACTGTCAGCAGTGACTGCTTGTCTGTGCACCAACTCTGAAAAAGTACCAATAAAACATGCAATTGGATATGAACAGGAGCAATGTTTTGTCCTGCACTAACATAAACCTTAATGATAAGGCCTCTGGGCTCCATAGGTATTTTGTTCTATCAATGTAGAACTTATATGAGCCCTGTCAGTATTACATTCAATATATGCCAAATGAGACCAGATGTAACCACACCCCCCAGTCTGCCACCCTTTATCTGATGTGCTTCTCATGCATTCTGTGCATTAACTTCAACAGTATACGTAAAGCAATTGAAACACCCAACGAACTAAGATGTCTCTGCTGGTAAAAGCCACTTAAGGCATTGAGAGTTTATGGACTTTAAGGAAAGACATGTGAAATGTCTCATTCACAAAGCACAGTGATGCACAATAGAATTCGACAAAGCAGCTAAACTAATGGTAAAATGAAAAATGAAACGAAAAAATAATTTATAAAGCACGTAAAACCCGAGGGTATCTAAGTGCTATGCCCAAAAAACAGAGCTCCTAAGCACAGAAATATGAACACAATATGGCGAGAACAACAAAGAATGTGACATCAGGGAGCTTAAACAGCAGGGATATCAAAACATTCATTCTGTGACAAAGTTATTGATTCGGCAGACTAGATTGGAACACGGTTTGCCAGAAGTGGCCTACTCTGTCACAATTAACATTTTTCTCAGGAGCTGCACGCAGATACCAGCAACCCAGCTCCGCCACATTTGAGTGACAATTAAGGCTGATTTCTGCCAAGGCATCAGTCTGGTTCATGAGGTGATTGTGATAAGAATATCAAAGCAATGCTTTGATCAGCATGGAGCTGCTCGACACAGGAAGTCTGGATGGCAGTGACTGTGGTCGGTAATTACTGCGCTCAACTCTTGCACGGAATGATACTTTTTTTTCATCACTAAATATGGGTTAAAAGCTGATCACCAATATAGCGATCTGCTCTCTTAAGACCCATAACTTAGCATCGTAGTGCTTTATAAAATAAAAAGTACTCAATATCACTGACACCTTGCATGCAATAAAGTGCTACGTTTCTAAAATGAGAAACATAGTTCTCTTATTTGCTATACTTAAGGGGAGATCACCTGTCCTCTACTTATAAGGTTTATCCATAAATTCAGCCAATTCTCCACTGCCTATGGCTAATCTTTTCACAGATATTTTTTGTAAGTCATTTCAGCACTTCCGGGTCTCATAGCAACCAATCCCAAGGCTGAACATATCCCAGGAGCCATCGGGGAGCGGCGGGTGCTGTTGTACTCAGATTGGAGCATTAGAGCCAACCTCTTTCAATACTAGTGCAACAAGTGTACATCCGACATGGTGATTGGTCTGTAGAGACGCTATGTTCCTCGGTCAAACAGTTCGATTTTGCACTTGCCTCCTAAAAAAACAGACAAGTTCACCAGCTGTCTGCTACTTACACAAACATTAGGTAAACTCAGTCCAACATCAGGTGTCTTCTATTGCTGGTTTTATGGACTACATTTACCCGTAATTGAGTACCAATGTGGTGGGAGGGGTGAGGGACTGGGGCATGAGGGGAGTGGGAGGGGCTGAAATGCCTCATGCGCTGCACATGGCTATAATCATCAAAATAAGTTAGCGGCCTGAGAGGATGTGGCGTAAAACTCAGGGCTGCCTACTTTGGGACTGGGAAACTGGATTAGAGTCTCAGAGTCGGCTCTCCTGTGCCTACAAAAAACATGCTTAGCTTAACAAATAAAATTAAACAATGGTGAATCCAATCAAAATATGGAATGGAAACAAAATTACAAATGCCGATTTATACTACGGCAATGATTGAAGTCCCTTTGTGAACGCTTACAGGATCGGGTGAACAAACGGCGTGGGACCAATTCAAAGAAAAAAAGAGTTCCCAACCAAACCATAAATAAACAAAAGAAAAGGGGGACATGTAACAGGGGCAGTAGCCATGAAAGTCAAAAACACACCCAAAGGCGGGACAAATAGCACTGTTCCACCAATGAAAGGAAAGGAAATTAGAAAGGCACACAAAGGAACCAATGCAAAGCGATAGGTGTGAGGAAAGCCCATAGAGTAGATACAGCATGTCTCGAAGAAACAGCACATGTGCTGCCTACGCGACATCTAAAAAGCAAGACAGTAATAGGAGCGAAACAAGTGAACAACTTTGCTTTTCTAAGTAAAATAAAAATTACAAAAATGTTAAGAGAAGTTTCTTTTATGTACATAGGGCCAGATGTACGACCAAGGAATTTGCGACTCACAAATTGCGTCGCAATAGCGACTCACAATTTGCAAGTCGCAAATTGGTATGTACAACAGTGTCTGCGACACTGATTGCGAATCCCAATGGGGTCGCAAATTGCATGCCTCATGCATATTCATGAGGCACTCGCAATTTGCGACCGCATTGGGAATGGCTGGCCCTCCCAGGTATGGTGGCCTGCTGGGCTCAGGAGACCTCCATGTCTGGGACTGCTTTTAAATAAAGCAGATTTTGTTTTTTGAATGCAGCCCGTTTTCCTTAAAGGAAAACGGGATGCATTTAAAAAAAGAAAAATGTAACGTTTTCGTTTCATTTTTTAACCCTTTCGCTGCTAGACCTTTTCCCCCCCGTGCTAAGCCTTTTTTTTGGCTATTTGGGGTAGTTCATGCTTAGGCCCCTGTAACTTTTTGACCACATAAGGTATCCACGCCAAATTTGCGTCCTTTTTTCCAAACATCATGGGGATTCTAAAGGTACCCAGGGTTTGTGGATTCCCCGGGAGGGGACCCAGAAATTAGCCAAAATACAGCAAAATTTTGTTTTTTTGGGGAAAAATGGGAAAACAGGGCTCCGGATGAAAGCGTCTGATTTTTTCCCTGCAAATGATATCAAAAAGGGGTTGTGGTGCTGAAATCACCATCTTTCCAGCTTTCAGGGACAAGCAGACTTTTGTCAGAAAACCAACATTTTTTACACAGTTTTGGCATTTTTCTGGGACATAGCCTATTTTTGCTATTTTTTGTGCTTTCAACCTCCTTCCAGTTAATGGTAGAAATGGGTATGAAAGCAATAATGGATCCTGGAAAGCTATACATTTTAGAAGAGTAGACACATTTCTTAATTCAGCAAGGGGTCATTTGTGTAGATCCTTCAAGTTTTCTTTATAGAAACTAACAGTTAAATATAGGAAAAATTGAAAATTAGTTGAAAAGAACAGCCGTTTGTGTCAACGTTTTCACCTGTAACTTTTCTAATTATGACAGCTGTTTGAAAGCAATATACCGTTACATCCGCTGGACCTTTCTGGTTGTGGGGATATATAGGACTTGTAGGTTCATTAAGAACCCGACGAACCCAGAGCCAATAACTGAGCAGCGACTTGCAATGATTTTTTATTATATACCGGGTATATAGCAATTAATCTGGGAAAATGTATACATGGAAAAATCGGTATGAAAGACACCTATGTATTTCTGAAATGGGAACAAAATATGGGGGCATATTATCAAGAACGTCGTTAAAATTATCGCCGCTTTAGCGGCAGAAAACTGCTGCTAAAGCGGCGATAATGGGCTTGATAATATGCCCTTGAGAATTCCAATAGAAGCCCATGTTGACACCAGAACATGGGCTTCTGTTGAGAATTCTCAGGGCATATTATCAAGCCCATTATTGCCGCTTTAGCGGCAGTTTTCTGCCGCTAAAGCGGCGATAATTCTAACGACGTTCTTGATAATATGCCCCATAGAGTTTAGAAACAGTAGATATTTGCACATTTCCGAAATTAGGAATACCCATACTAGCATGAGAATTATAGGACATTTTTCAAAATGACTTCTTTTTACACATTGTCTTTCATTTGGAAGGCAGAAATGCATCGAAAGTCAATAGGTAATAACAGTTGCTCTACAATTCTGTGTTACCCTAAGTCTCCCGATAAAAATGGTACCTCACTTGTGTGGGTAGGCTTAGTGCCCGTGACATTTTCACAGTGAAAAATGACCCTTTTTTTGCAAAGTGCCTAGCTGTAGTTTTTGAACCGTAGTTCTGCCGGCACCTAGGGAAACCTAGCAAACCTATACATTTTTGAAAACTAGACACCCAGGGGAATCCAGGATGGGGTGACTTGACTGGATTTCACCAGGTTCTGTTACCCAGAATCCCTTGCGAACCTAAAAAATTGTCAAACAAACCACATTTTCCTCATATTTCTGTGGTGCAAAGTTCTGGAATCTGCGTGGATCCACAAAATTCCACCCACCCCGCGTTCCCCAAAGTCTTCCGAGAAAAATGGTACCTCACTTGTGTGGGTAGGCCTAGTGCCCGCGACAGGAAACGGCCCAAAACGCAAGGTGGACACACCACATTTTCACAGTGAAAAATGACCCTTTTTTTGCATAGTGCTTAGCTGTAGTTTTTGAACCCTAGCTCCGCCGACACCTAGGGAAACCTAGCAAACCTGTACATTTTTGAAAACTAGACACCCAGGGGAATCTAGGATGGGGTGACTTGACTGGCTCTCACCAGGTTCTGTTACCCAGAATCCCTTGCAAACCTAAAACATTGTCATAAAAACACATTTTCCTCATATTTCTGTGGTGCAAAGTTCTGGAACCTGCATGGATCCGCAAAATTCAATGCACCCCGCGTTCCCCAAAGTCTTCCAAGAAAAATGGTACCTCACGTGTGTGGGTAGGCCTAGTGCCCGCGACAGGAAACGGCCCAAAACGCAAGGTGGACACACCACATTTTCACAGTGAAAAATGACCCTTTTTTGAAAAGTGCCTAGCTGTAGTTTTTGAACCCTAGCTCTGCCGGCACCTAGGGAAACCTAGCAAACCTATACATTTTTGAAAACTAGACACCCAGGGGAATCCAGGATGGGGTGACTTGACTGGCTCTCACCAGGTTCTGTTACCCAGAATCCCTTGCAAACCTAAACAATTGTCAAAAAAACCACATTTTCCTCACATTTCTGTGGTGCAAAGTTCTGGAATCTGCGTGGATCCACAAAATTCCACCCACCCCGCGCTCCCCAAAGTCTTCTGAGAAAAATGGTACCTCACTTGTGTGGGTAGGCCTAGTGCCCGCGACAGGAAACAGCCCAAAACACAAGGTGGACAGACCACATTTTCACAGTGAAAAATGACCCTTTTTTTGCAAAGTGCCTAGCTGTAGTTTTTGAACCCTAGCTCCGCCGGCACCTGGGAAGCCTAAAAACCTATACATTTTTAAAAACTAGACACCCAGGGAATCCAGGATGGGGTGACTTGACTGGCTCTCACCAGGTTCTGTTACCCAGAATCCCTTGCAAACCTAAAACATCGTTAAAAAAACACATTTTCCTCACATTTCTGTGGTGCAAAGTTCTGGAATCTGCGTGGATCCACAAAATTCCACCCACCCCGCGTTCTCCAAAGTCTTCCAAGAAAAATGGTACCTCACTTGTGTGGGTAGGCCTAGTGCCCACGACAGGAAACGGCCCAAAACGCAAGGTGGACACACCACATTTTCACAGTGAAAAATGACCCTTTTTTGCAAAGTGCCTAGCTGTAGTTTTTGAACCCTAGCTCCGCCGGCACCTAGGAAACCTAGCAAACCTATACATTTTTGAAAACTAGACACCTAGGGAATCCAGGATGGGGTGACTTGACTGGCTCTCACCAGGTTCTGTTACCCAGAATCCCTTGCAAACCTAAGAAATTGTCAAAAAAAACACATTTTCCTCACATTTCTGTGGTGCAAAGTTCTGAAATCTGCTTGGATCCACAAAATTCCACCCACCCCGCGTTCCCCAAAGTCTTCCGAGAAAAATGGTACCTCACTTGTTTGGGTAGGACTAGTGCCCGCGACAGGAAACGGCCCAAAACGCAAGGTGGACACACCACATTTTCACAGTGAAAAATGACCCTTTTTTTGCAAAGTACCTAACTGTAGTTTTTGAACCCTAGCTCCGCCGGAACCTAGGGAAACCTAGCAAACCTATACATTTTTGAAAACTAGACACCCAGGGGAATCCAGTATGGGGTGACTTGACTGGCTCGCACCAGGTTCTGTTACCTAGAATCCCTTGCAAACCTAAAAAATCGTCAAAAAAAAACACATTTTCCTCACATTTCTGTGGTGCAAAGTTCTGGAATCTGCGTGGATCCACAAAATTCCACCCACCCCGCGTTCCCCAAAGTCTTCCAAGAAAAATGGTACCTCACTTGTGTGGGTAGGCCTAGTGCCCGTGACAGAAACGGCCCAAAACGCAAGGTGGACACACCACATTTTCACAGTGAAAAATGACCCTTTTTTTGCAAAGTACCTAGCTGTAGTTTTTGAACCCTAGCTCCGCCGGCACCTAGGGAAACCTAGCAAACCTATACATTTTTGAAAACTAGACACCCAGGGGAATCCAGTATGGGGTGACTTGACTGGCTCTCACCAGGTTCTGTTACCTAGAATCCCTTGCAAACCTAAAAAATCATCAAAAAAACCACATTTTCCTCACATTTCTGTGGTGCAAAGTTCTGGAATCTGCGTGGATCCACAAAATTACACCCACCCGGCGTTCCCCAAAGTCTTCCGAGAAAAATGGTACCTCACCTGTGTGGGTAGGCCTAGTGCCCGCGACAGGAAATGGCCCAAAACGCAAGGTGGACACACCACATTTTCACAGTGAAAAATGACCCTTTTTTGCAAAGTGCCTAGCTGTAGTTTTTGAACCCTAGCTCCGCTGGCACCTAGGGAAACCTAGAAAACCTATACATTTTTGAAAACTAGACACCTTGGGGAATCCAGGATGGGGTGACTTGACTGGCTCTCACCAGGTTCTGTTACCCAGAATCCCTTGCAAACCAAAAAATTGTTTTAAAAAACACATTTTCCTCACATTTCTGTGGTGCAAAGTTCTGGAATCTGCGTGGATCCACAAAATTCCATGCACCCCGCGTTCCCCAAAGTCTTCCGAGAAAAATGGTACCTCACTTGTGTGGGTAGGCCTAGTGCCCGCAACAGGAAACGGCCCAAAACGCAAGGTGGACACACCACATTTTCACATTAAAAAATGACCCTTTTTTTGCAAAGTGCCTAGCTGTAGTTTTTGAACCGTAGTTCTGCCGGCACCTAGGGAAACCTAGCAAACCTATACATTTTTGAAAACTAGACACCCAGGGGAATCCAGGATGGGGTGACTTGACTGGATTTCACCAGGTTCTGTTACCCAGAATCCCTTGCGAACCTAAAAAATTGTCAAACAAACCACATTTTCCTCATATTTCTGTGGTGCAAAGTTCTGAAATCTGCGTGGATCCACAAAATTCCACCCACCCCGCGTTCCCCAAAGTCTTCCGAGAAAAATGGTACCTCACTTGTGTGGGTAGGCCTAGTGCCCGCGACAGGAAACGGCCCAAAACGCAAGGTGGACACACCACATTTTCACAGTGAAAAATGACCCTTTTTTGCATAGTGCTTAGCTGTAGTTTTTGAACCCTAGCTCCGCCGACACCTAGGGAAACCTAGCAAACCTGTACATTTTTGAAAACTAGACACCCAGGGGAATCTAGGATGGGGTGACTTGACTGGCTCTCACCAGGTTCTGTTACCCAGAATCCCTTGCAAACCTAAAACATTGTCATAAAAACACATTTTCCTCATATTTCTGTGGTGCAAAGTTCTGGAACCTGCATGGATCCGCAAAATTCAATGCACCCCGCGTTCCCCAAAGTCTTCCAAGAAAAATGGTACCTCACGTGTGTGGGTAGGCCTAGTGCCCGCGACAGGAAACGGCCCAAAACGCAAGGTGGACACACCACATTTTCACAGTGAAAAATGACCCTTTTTTTGAAAAGTGCCTAGCTGTAGTTTTTGAACCCTAGCTCTGCCGGCACCTAGGGAAACCTAGCAAACCTATACATTTTTGAAAACTAGACACCCAGGGGAATCCAGGATGGGGTGACTTGACTGGCTCTCACCAGGTTCTGTTACCCAGAATCCCTTGCAAACCTAAACAATTGTCAAAAAAACCACATTTTCCTCACATTTCTGTGGTGCAAAGTTCTGGAATCTGCGTGGATCCACAAAATTCCACCCACCCCGCGTTCCCCAAAGTCTTCTGAGAAAAATGGTACCTCACTTGTGTGGGTAGGCCTAGTGCCCGCGACAGGAAACAGCCCAAAACGCAAGGTGGACAGACCACATTTTCACAGTGAAAAATGACCCTTTTTTTTGCAAAGTGCCTAGCTGTAGTTTTTGAACCCTAGCTCCGCCGGCACCTGGGGAAACCTAAAAAACCTATACATTTTTAAAAACTAGACACCCAGGGGAATCCAGGATGGGGTGACTTGACTGGCTCTCACCAGGTTCTGTTACCCAGAATCCCTTGCAAACCTAAAACATCGTTAAAAAAACACATTTTCCTCACATTTCTGTGGTGCAAAGTTCTGGAATCTGCGTGGATCCACAAAATTCCACCCACCCCGCGTTCTCCAAAGTCTTCCAAGAAAAATGGTACCTCACTTGTGTGGGTAGGCCTAGTGCCCACGACAGGAAACGGCCCAAAACGCAAGGTGGACACACCACATTTTCACAGTGAAAAATGACCCTTTTTTGCAAAGTGCCTAGCTGTAGTTTTGAACCCTAGCTCCGCCGGCACCTAGGGAAACCTAGCAAACCTATACATTTTTGAAAACTAGACACCTAGGGAATCCAGGATGGGGTGACTTGACTGGCTCTCACCAGGTTCTGTTACCCAGAATCCCTTGCAAACCTAAGAAATTGTCAAAAAAACACATTTTCCTCACATTTCTGTGGTGCAAAGTTCTGGAATCTGCTTGGATCCACAAAATTCCACCCACCCCGCGTTCCCCAAAGTCTTCCGAGAAAAATGGTACCTCACTTGTTTGGGTAGGACTAGTGCCCGCGACAGGAAACGGCCCAAAACGCAAGGTGGACACACCACATTTTCACAGTGAAAAATGACCCTTTTTTGCAAAGTACCTAACTGTAGTTTTTGAACCCTAGCTCCACCGGAACCTAGGAAACCTAGCAAACCTATACATTTTTGAAAACTAGACACCCAGGGAATCCAGTATGGGGTGACTTGACTGGCTCGCACCAGGTTCTGTTACCTAGAATCCCTTGCAAACCTAAAAAATCGTCAAAAAAAACACATTTTCCTCACATTTCTGTGGTGCAAAGTTCTGGAATCTGCGTGGATCCACAAAATTCCACCCACCCCGCGTTCCCCAAAGTCTTCCAAGAAAAATGGTACCTCACTTGTGTGGGTAGGCCTAGTGCCCGTGACAGAAACGGCCCAAAACGCAAGGTGGACACACCACATTTTCACAGTGAAAAATGACCCTTTTTGCAAAGTACCTAGCTGTAGTTTTTGAACCCTAGCTCCGCCGGCACCTAGGGAAACCTAGCAAACCTATACATTTTTGAAAACTAGACACCCAGGGGAATCCAGTATGGGGTGACTTGACTGGCTCTCACCAGGTTCTGTTACCTAGAATCCCTTGCAAACCTAAGAAATCATCAAAAAAACACATTTTCCTCACATTTCTGTGGTGCAAAGTTCTGGAATCTGCGTGGATCCACAAAATTACACCCACCCGGCGTTCCCCAAAGTCTTCCGAGAAAAATGGTACCTCACCTGTGTGGGTAGGCCTAGTGCCCGCGACAGGAAATGGCCCAAAACGCAAGGTGGACACACCACATTTTCACAGTGAAAAATGACCCTTTTTTTGCAAAGTGCCTAGCTGTAGTTTTTGAACCCTAGCTCCGCTGGCACCTAGGGAAACCTAGAAAACCTATACATTTTTGAAAACTAGACACCTTGGGGAATCCAGGATGGGGTGACTTGACTGGCTCTCACCAGGTTCTGTTACCCAGAATCCCTTGCAAACCAAAAAATTGTTTTAAAAAACACATTTTCCTCACATTTCTGTGGTGCAAAGTTCTGGAATCTGCGTGGATCCACAAAATTCCATGCACCCCGCGTTCCCCAAAGTCTTCCGAGAAAAATGGTACCTCACTTGTGTGGGTAGGCCTAGTGCCCGCAACAGGAAATGGCCCAAAACGCAAGGTGGACACACCACATTTTCACATTAAAAAATGACCCTTTTTTTGCAAAGTGCCTAGCTGTAGTTTTTGAATTCTAGCTCTGCCGGCACCTAGGGAAACCTAGCAAACCTATACATTTTTGAAAACTAGACACCTAGGGGAATCCAGGATGGGGTGACTTGACTGGCTCTCACCGGGTTCTGTTACACAGAATCCCTTGCAAACCTAGGTTTCCCTAGCAGGCCGCCGAGCACGGGGCCAAAAACCCAGGTGACCCCCTTGCAAAACCAGGTTGTTTTGTGATAGGCAATTTTGATGTCGCCTCACTACGTTTTGGGCCCTTGCCTGTTGTGGGTACTTGGGCCTCCCACACGAGTGAGGCACCATTTTTATCGGGAGACCCGGGGGAACACTGGGTGGTAGGAAATTTGTGTCAGCCCGTTGATGCCACAACTTTCCCACACAAAAATGTGTGGAAAAAGAGATTTTTTTCAGCTAAATTTGAGGTTTGCAGGGGATTCTGGGTAAGAAAACGTTGGGAGATCCACGCAAGCCATACCTCCCTGGAATCCCACGGGTGTCTAGTTTTCAGAAATGTGTGGGTTTGGTAGGTTTCCCTAGCTGGCCACAGAGCACGGGGCCAAAAACCCAGGTGACCCCCTTGCAAAACCAGGTTGTTTTGTGATAGGCAATTTTGATGTCGCCTCACTACGTTTTGGGCCCTTGCCTGTCGCGGGTACTTGGGCCTCCCACACGAGTGAGGCACCATTTTTATCGGGAGACCCGGGGAAACACTGGGTGGTAGGAAATTTGTGTCAGCCCGGTGATGCCACAACTTTCCCACACAAAAATGTGTGGAAAAAGTGATTTTTTCAGCTAAATTTGAGGTTTGCAGGGGATTCTGGGTAAGAAAACGTTGGGGGATCCACGTAAGCCATACCTCCCTGGAATCCCCTGGGTGTCTAGTTTTCAGAAATGTGTGGGTTTGGTAGGTTTCCCTAGCTGGCCGCCGAGCACGTGGCCAAAAACCCAGGTGACCCCCCTGGCAAAACCAGGTTGTTTTGTGATAGGCAATTTTGATGTCGCCTCACTACGTTTTGGGCCCTTGCCTGTCGCGGGTACTTGGGCCTCCCACACGAGTGAGGCACCATTTTTATCGGGAGACCCGGGGGAACACTGGATGGTAGGAAATTTGTGTCAGCCCGGTGATGCCACAACTTTCCCACACAAAAATGTGTGGAAAAAGTGATTTATTTCAGCTAAAGTTGAGGTTTGCAGGGGATTCTGGGTAAGAAAATGTTGGGGGATCCATGCAGGCCACACCTCCCTGGAATCCCCCGGCTGTCTAGTTTTCATAAATGTGTGGGTTTGGTAGGTTTCCCTAGCTGGCCACAGAGCACAGGGCCAAAAACCCAGGTGACCCCCCTTGCAAAACCAGGTCGTTTTGTGATAGGCAATTTTGACGTCGCCTCACTACGTTTTGGGCCCTTGCCTGTCACGGGTCTTGACCCACCCACGCGAGTGAGGTACCATTTCTATTGGGATACTAGGAGAAAGGCGGGGGTAGGAAATTTGTTGTTTCTTTCTGCAGCGTGAAAATTTTGGCACAATAATGCAAGGAAAATGTGACAGACATTTTGAGGTTTGCAGGACATTGTGGGCAAGATAACTTGTTGGGATCCACAAGAGAGACATCACCATGTACTCCCATGGGTGTTTAGTTTACGACAATATCTACAGTTGGTAGGTTATTCTTAGATGGAATGTACACCTTGGCAGAGAGACTAAAAAGACAAAGATTACTGCACAGCCATCTATTCCTCAAGCACACACACATACTGGTTGGATTTGGCACGAGGGCGAGTGATGGTTCAGTATATAAAATTTTATTAACAAGAGATTTCACAAAAATGAAATGCACTGTCAATAATTAAAAGGACAAAAAACTGAACCAGTGACTCGCAGCTCGTGAGCTGTAAAGCCACGGCAAGGCCCCAACCGCTTTACAGGCCATTCACACACCTTTCATACGTGATACACACTAAACCATTCACACCACCAGGCACGAAACCAACACATTACAACATTCACAAAAAGGGACAAGGTACACCCTGCTTGAGAAAGACAGAAAAGACAAATATTTCTGCACAACCACCTATTCTTCAAGCACACAGACATACTGGTTGGATTTGGCACGAGGGTGAGTGATGGTTCAGTATATACAGTTGTATTAACCAGAGATTTCACAAAAATGAAATGCACTGTTAATAATTGAAAGGACGAGAAACTGAACCATTGACTCACAGCTCGTGAGCTGTACAGCCACGACAAGGCACCAACCGCTTTACAGGCCATTCATACACCTTTCATACGTGTGACACATACAAAACCATTCACACCGCCAGCCGCGGGCCCAGCACATTACAACACTCACACCAGCAGACAGCGCCATTCAAGGGCCCATCACTTTCACACGCCCACATTCCTGACACAGCAACCACACCAGCTCACGGATTGCGTGGAGTGGTGTTTAGCTAGCAGTGTGTGTAGTGACCAGCAGCAAGTTACTACTCACACACCACCAGCCAAGCACCCGTCCATGCACACCGCCAGCCAAGCGCCAGTCCGCGCACCCCGCCAGCCAAGCGCCAGTCCACGCACACCGCCAGCCAAGCGCCAATCCACGCACACCTCCAGCCAAGCGCCAGTCCACTCACCGCCAGCCAATCACCAGTCCACGCACACCGCCAGCCAAGCGCCAGTCCACACACACCGCCAGCCAAGCGCCAATCCACGCACACCGCCAGCCAAGCGCCAATCCATGCACACCACCAGCCAAGCGCCAATCCACGCACACCACCAGCCAAGCACCAATTCACGCACACCGCCAGCCAAGCGCCAATTCACGCACACCGCCAGCCAAGTGCCAGTCCACTTACCGCCAGCCAAGCGCCAGTCCACGCACACCGCCAGCCAAGCGCCAATCCACGCACACCTCCAGCCAAGCGCCAGTCCACTCACCACCAGCCAAGCACCAGTCCACGCACACCGCCAGCCAAGCACCAGTCCACGCACACCGCCAGCCAAGCACCAATCCATGCACACCGCCAGCCAAGCGCCAATCCACGCACACCACCAGCCAAGCGCCAATCCACGCACACCACCAGCCAAGCGCCAATCCACGCACACCGCCAGCCAAGCGCCAATCCACGCACACCGCCAGCCAAGTGCCAGTCCACTCACCGCCAGCCAAGCGCCAGTCCACGCACACTGTCATAAAAACTTTTTAAACAAGAAAGAAAACACAAACCAATTGCAACTAAATACAAAACTATAACTACAAAAACAACAGCAGTAACTAAAGACATCATTCTATTGCCAAACGTTAAACTGAACAACTATATAAAACCATACAGACCAGGCAGTACACTATTAGACTCACGGTTGCTCCCAAAATCTCTTTTAAGTGTGATACAATCTGAAACATGTGGGCACACACAGCCCAGGATTAGAAGGACAATCGGCACAGTGCATACGACTCTCCTTCCGCACACCTCTTCGCAAGCAGACTCTACAGGGATTGGTTTTTTTGGGCGTGGGAGGAATTAAATCAGGAAAGTGGCGATCTTTCAATCTAGCCACATCCTCCACCACTCCAACTCTAGGAACACTTGCCTGTTCCACAACAACAAGGCTGCCTATCACAGACTCCTGAAACTGAACATAAGTCAACTTTGACGCAGGAGAACACTCCTTGTACACAACAAAAGCATTGAAAGTTGCTAAATTGAAGAGATGGATGGCCAACTTCTTATACCAAATGTAAGCCTTACGAATAGCAGTGTAAGGTTCCAACCTCTGATCTACTCTATCAACACCACCCATGTGCTTATTGTAGCCTAAAATGCACACAGGTTTGCGCACTTCAACAATCTGACCCCAAACTCTCATCATGGATTGTAGTCAGCATGTACACATCCCTCTTGTCCACAAATTTCACAGCTAGTAGTTCATCACTGCACAAGGAACTGCACTGTCCCCTCTGAAGTTTTTTGCAAACAAGCTCTTTTGGATACCCTTTACGGTTAGAGCGGATTGTGCCACAAGCAAAAGTGTCCACTTTGAACAATTCCTTAAACAATTGCACAGCAGTGTAGAAGTTATCAAGGTACAAATGGTGGCCTCTGTTAAACAGTCCTCTAGCAAGATCCCACACAATTTTCTCTGAAACTCCAAAAGTGGACGGACAACCAGGGGGTCAATAGTGGAATCCCTACCAGTGTACACCCGGAAATTAAAGACATATCCTGTCCTACTCTCAGACAACATATACAGCTTAATTCCATAACGTGCCCTCTTGCTAGGAATGTACTGCCTAAAAACCAAACGGCCCTTGAACAGGACCAAAGACTCATCAATAGCTATTTCTTTCCCTGGAGTATAGATCTCTGAAAATCGATTTACAAAGTGATCAAGAACAGGCCGAATCTTAAAAAGACGATCACAGTCAGGGTGATCTCGTGGCAACGCCAAAGTATTATCAACAAAATGCAGCATCCGAAGCAAAAGTAAATACCGATCACGACTCATAATTGCAAGAAATATGGCCGTTGCCATCAAGGGACTGGTAGACCAATATGAAGCCATGGACGGCTTCATTATCAAGCCCATCAAAAAAGTCAAACCCAAAAACTTCTTCATCTCTTCCAGATTTGTGGGAGTCCACCGAGTAGCTCTAGAGTGTGGCCTAAGTCTGGCACTGTTGTCCCTCAAAAATTGTTCAGCATACAAATTAGTCTGCTCAACAATCTCAGCCAAAAATACATCATCCATAAACAACTGAAAAAACTGTATAGGCAAACAAATTTCACAATCCACTCTACACCCTGCATCCACACTAAAGGCAGGCAACACCGGCTGCACCATGTTTGGATCAACCCAGAGTCCAGCACTTCCAGTAGGAAGCCTTGCAGCTTCAGGCTGCAATACCGATGTCTCTTGCTGCACCATCGGCACATCAGTGTCCCCCTCTAAAACAGGCACTTCATCCGCACTGAGAGTAGCTTCATCTGCACTGAGAGTAGCTTCATCATCCGATGATTCCATGTGGAGAGAAAACTCACTGCCTGAATCTTCCCCTCCCTCCTCTCCCTCAGACGCACTGTCAGTCTCATAATCCTGCTCAGAGGAAGATTCAAGAAGCATACCAACCACCTGCTGAGCAGTAATTCTACGGCTAGCCATAATGCTTACTAATAAAGGTAACTTGTCAAACAAGTCAACAACAACAAACCCTTTGTAAAAAGAAATAAACAAAATGTAGCTTTATCACAAAGACCTATATACTCCAACACTATACCACTCACTTGCCAGAAGCAGCTAGACTCACCACCACCTACTCTGCACAGACACAGTAAGGATCAAGAATATCCCACTAAAAAAGAAAAAGAAAAGAAAATTACACATAAGACAATGCAAAACACATCACAAAGAATTTCATGCTCAGAACACTAACAAATATGCTGCCATTATGACACCACTTACAAAAAAATTCATTCATGCATGACAATAATACTCATTTGGAGTAAACACAACAAAAATGTTTTTCTTACCAAATAAATGCAATTACGCAAAACTGCAGAACAACCACTGCCGAAACCGCAAACAAGAATCAAAAGCGTAACACTAGAATAAAAAGAAGAAAAAAACATTACAATCACATATGCAAATAATGCACCAGTCCACACACAATCCACCAACCAAGCTAAGGGGTAGGTGGGCCTAACAGTATAAATAAAATATTCACCCCCGTAAAAGGGGAGCAACCCTTGCCCAAGAGGCCACTCCCCAACACCAAAATTTAAAAAACCCTGGTGTCTAGTGGCTTCTGCCCCCCTTGGGGGCAGATGGGCATAAAAACATACTGCTGATCTGCCACCCAAAGAGGGCAGAAGTGGCCCCAATCATTCTCCCATAAAGGGGAGCGACCCTGGCCCAAGGGGCCGCTCCCCAACATAACAAAAAACAATCCCTGGTGGCCTAGTGGCCATATAAAAAACAAATCCGTCAATCTGCCGCCCAACGGCCAAATTAATGCTCCCCAAAGGGGAGCGACCCTTGCCCAAGGGGCCACTCCCCACAAATAAATCCCTGGTGGTCTAGTGGGCCCAATTTTTTAAAAAATGGCAAGATCTGCCCCCCCAGGGGGGCAGACAGCCAAAAACATTGCCCCCAAAGGGGAGCGACCCTTGCCCAAGGGGCCACTCCCCACAAATTAATCCCTGGTGGTCTAGTGGGCCACTAAATAAAAAATGGCGAGATCTGCCCCCCTGGGGGGGGAACAGACAGCCAAAAACATTGCCCCCAAGGAGGAGCGACCCTTGCCCAAGGGGCCACTCCCCACAAATTAATCCCTGGTGGTCTAGTGGGCAACTACATAAACAAAAATAGCGAGATCTGCCCCCCTAGGGGGACGCAGACAGCCAAAAACATTGCCCCCAAGGGGGAGCGACCCTTGCCCAAGGGGCCACTCCGCACAAAATATTCCCTGGTGGTCTAGTGAGCAACTACATAAAAAAATGACGATATCTGCCCCCATAGGGGGACGCAGACAGCCAAAAACATTGCTCCCAAGGGGGAGTGACCCTTGCCCAAGGGGCCACTCCCCACAAAATAATCCCTGGTGGTCTAGTGGGCCACTAAATAAATAAATATGGCGAGATCTGCCCCCCCCTGGGGCAGACAGCCAAAAACAATGCCCCCAAGGGGAGCGACCCTTGCCCAAGGGGCCACTCCCCATAAATGTATCCCTGGTGGTCTAGTGGGCCACGTTAATTTAAAAAAAAATTGCGATCTGCCCCCTAGGGGGGCAGACACAGCCAAAACAAATTGCCCCCAAACAGGGGAGTGACCCTTGCCCAAGGGGCCGCTCCCCACAAACAGGTAATCAGTTTCATTTAAAAAAAAAAAATAATAATCCCTGGTGTCTAGTGGGCATTCCTGCTGCACGATTGCACGATCGTGCCGCAGGAATGCTCAAAAGAGGCATCAGGGGAAAGGAAAACCCTTTCATTTCCCCTGATGCCTCTTTTCAAAATCCCCCTCCCATGAGGAGAAACTCACCTCTCTGTTCTCCAACGCGCTGGAAGCAAATGGCTTCCAGCGCGTTGGGAATCCCTTAATGACGTCAGCGAGCCTCGCGCGCTGACGTCATTGATGATGCGGAACCGGGGCGGGGGGAGGCAGGGGAAGGGTTTCCCCTGCCAATCCCCGGTGGGGGCACGTAGTTGGGCGGCCCACGGGGGGAGCGCCAGCGCTTCCCCCGTGGGTGGGTGCTAGGACGGCCAGGAGCCGTCCTGAGCACACGCCCACCGTGTCTCAGGACGGCTCCCGGCCGTCCTGAGCACGGAAGGGGTTAAGGGCAGGTAGTGGTTCCTGTCACCACTGCCTGTCCTTAAAAAATATTTTTAGAGCCAGTCACAAAGGGAAAAGGGTCCCCTGGGGACCCCTTCCTGTTTGCGAGTGGGTGGTAAACTGTGACTGTTTTGCGACCGCAATTGCGGTCGCAAAACAGTCATACATGGCATTTGGGGTCGCTATTAGTGAGTTGCAAATCCTATTTAGAGAGTCGCAAATAAATTGCGACTCGTTAAATAGGGTTTGTATATGGCCCTAACAGTTTTTGCATGCGCAAACGGGTCGCTAACCCGTTTGCGCATGCAAAAATGGGTCGTACATCTGGCCCATAGTGCTTTGAAGACGTTCATAACGCAAGGCATGAAATGGTGAATTCTGCATCAAATTCTATTCTAATTAGCACAGAGGATGTATGTGATTATACAGTTGAATTTATATGCTAGTTTTGTGCCAACTGTCGCAAACTATGTGTCACCTGCCCGAATGGTTCTGAATCCTACGATGGGCATATCATCCTTTGCTCCTGAGATTGGAAAAATAGGTATCTCGGAGTTCATGGAAATTTGTTATTTTAGCACTAAAAACTGGCAAGATTTGCAACAGCAAGTGCTGCATTAAACTCATCATAATATTTGTATATAAAAAATTATGAAAGTGAAAGTAGAAGCACAGAGACCACAATAGCCAGATATGGTAGCCCAGTGGGCTAATATATCTACTCTAGGGATCTTTGTTTAATGCCACAGTCACAGGTCTGAATCCAGTTGAACTACTCTCCTTCTGAGGTTGACAAAATGAGTACCATTCACTTTGAAAACATTTAACATCTGTTGTTTCCAATAGACGTCCTCAGGGTGATGGGCACCCCACAAATATGCCTGTCATGTCTGTTAACACATAAAAAATGTGTCTCCAGTTCTTAAAGAGAAGCTTTTGCCACAAATAGGTACTATGTCCCTCTGCAAAGTATTTATTCCGTGTTTTAACATTGCCTCCAATGGGTGGACACTTAATTGTTCTACATGTGATTTTGTTTTTTTGCACAAAAGTTGATAATTTACTGCATGCGCAATGGTCTCTATCTCACCCTCTCTGCTACACCCCATGCTTATGCGCACTGGCACTTACCACACCTTGCTTTCATCATCTCCTTCAAACCTCACTCAACGTATCCAACATAGTCCAACCTTCAAAAAATATCTTTCTTGCACTACCTATAAATTTGGTGCCAAAGTAAGATTTGTGAAGCGCAAAGGAAATTGCCAGCATTTACTTATCTAGGGTTTTTTTTTACAACCACCTTACATGGAGAACTTTGAAGACCAGTAGAGCTGTCTCCTTCTCAAAAACGGCAGGGGCAGTATTTTATTTTGCTAGTAGACTGGGACGGAAGCCAGGGGCATGGTCACTATAGAGAATGATTTCCTTAAAAGGTTACTTTCCGTCCCCACTAGCACAAGATACTTTATTTGCCATTACACGGTGGGGCTGGGTCACATCGAAGACTTCATAAAAATGCAACTCCTGTTATTATGGCTCTGAATATGGGCACGGGAGCAAACTGTTTTTAATAGGGCCATTCTGACAGATTGTTTGCAACTGGGTCATTGCTTGGATATTCCCTGGCTAAAGTACATCCATCAAATTTCCCAGAGCTTGGAGCTCGATGAATTGTTAGGATCCTAGTAGTCTTAAAGCAAGTTTTGTTGCTACTCTGAAGACTAAGGGGCATATTCTCAAGGACTTATCGCCGAGTTAGCGGCACTTTATCGCAGCCAAAGTGGCGATAGATTTATCGCCCTATTCACAAGCTGGTGCTAACAGCCGATATCGCCAATTTTCCTGCGATAGCAGCCGCAAAAAACATTGCCACGGATGACACCGGCAACTAACGCTAATGAGATGCAGAGTAGGCGTTCCTGTGCAAAAGCCGCGAAAACACCACTTCGCAATATTCTCTACGACCAGCCAGATCGGCGATAAGATCCCAAAACAAGCGATAAGGCGCGTTAGCAGCAGGGATTTAACACCTGCTCCTACCTGGTGTTAAGTCGGACGACAACCTGCACCACAAAAGGAGCCCAGACCAGAGCCACACCTGAAGAACAACAGATGCCATGGAGCTACTGATCATGCAGCTCGGAGCCCCAAGAGGGCCACAACACCCACCGCCACCACACCCAGGCCCGCCACCCCCCGGACCCCCACCACCCCTCCCCGGACTACCACAGAGGCAGCGCAGACAGAGACAGCGGACCTTCAGAAAACGCACCAGCCTCACAGACTTAACACCAGAGGATGACATTGCCCACTACAGGCTCAAAGGGACAACCATCCTCCGCATCCTGACCATCATTGCCCACAGGCTGACGGTACCAACACAACGGACAAACAACATCCCTCCGCAGACAAAGCTGCTGGCTGTGCTGCACCTGTTGGCCTCTGGTACCTTCCAACCAACAACTGCCAGAGTCGGAGGAGTCTCACAGCCAGCCCAATCCAAGTTCCTCACACCTGTCTTGGATGCCATCATCAGCTTGGTACCCCAGCACCTTCACTTCCCACACACTGCGCAGGAACAGCTGGAGACCAAGCAAGGCTTCTACGCCATAGCTGGCTTGCTGCACATGTTGGGGGCAATCGACTGCACACATGTACTCCTCGTGCCCCCTGCCGCCACTGCACACAATTACCGCAACAGGAAGCACACGCATTCCATCAATGTGCAGGCAATAGTGGACCACCTGGGACTCTTCACCAATGTCGTCGCCAACTACCCAGGCAGTGTGCATGATTCCTTCATCTTCCGACAGTCCATCATCAACCAGCGCTTTCAGGATGGCACCTATGGGAATGCATTGCTCGTTGGTAAGTACCAAATGAACACACCACACACCTCAACTCCACAGTCATGCAACTCACGACTCTGGGAATGCACACGTTACAAACTCACATACAACATGCCAAACAACATGCCCACCTACCAGACACGGCAGCACAACTTACTGTGGTAACCTGGGCTAGCCATGTACACAAGCCATCAACGGCATGGCACCTCAGCCACACAATAGCAGAATGTGGGGAAAGGTGGGAACCAGGCATGTGCGAAGGAGGCAAGTGACCCATGAATGAGAATGTACACAATGCCAAGTGTGGCTTGGATGTGCTGGCCAGACTGCAGTATGCAGACCACAGACAAGTCCATGTCGACATATACTGCTGGTGTTTGGAGTGTAGTGGACAGTGGACGCAACCATGTCAACCCAGGCAGTGGGGATGATCGCGGAAATGTAGCTTGTTACGTCCCCCCCTGTAAGCGTGAGTGGAGTGGGCTGGCCCGGCGTACGCCAGGCCAGCGTAGGGGTGTGGATAAAAAGCCTGTTGCTCTGGGCGTGGTTCTCTTCTGGAATGGCCAACGTGTCTGCCAGGGTGGCGCCTCTCAGCCCCCCACGAGGCCGACGCCGTGAGCGGCGGTGCCTGCGATCCTGTGCGCCTGCTGCACCCCAGGCCGCTGGTCCCCAGACCCGTCTTGGCCACCCCTGCGCAACCAGGCCTCACTGCTCACCTGCCGACACCGGCGTGTGTCAAAGAGGGCCCACCACGTGCCGGTGCAAGCTTCAAGCCCAAGGCCTGCGACCTTGGCAGCCTCCTCAGACCAGCACGGCCTCCGCGACACAGGCCCCCAGCACTCCTTTCTAGTTGACGTACTCCACCGCTGCCTCCGGCCTACACTGCGGTCCAGTAGGTCACACATTTGGAACTGAGTCTTGATTTTTCAATGGCCAAGTTCATATCATTGCACGCAAGGAGAGGAGTAAGAGGAAGACGCGGTTCAGTCCGGAGGAAAAAAGGATCATCGTTATGGAGGTGATCAAACACTACCAACAACTGCTCTGGTGCCACTAACTCTGTGCAACGCAAGCCAACGACACGTGGCTGTGGGCCGCTGCTGACCGCTGCCTCCGGGCTACACTGCGGTCAAGTAGGTCACATATTTGTAACTGAGTCTTGATTTATTTATGGCAGAGTTTATACCATTGTACAGGCCTCATCACAGCCTGCATCCCCTTTCAGCTCTGGTGCCACTAACTCTGTGCCCAGAAATTCATGGACACTCTCTGGTTGAACTTTGATGGCATCTGAGTCTATGGCCTGGGGGTTGTCTTCATCATCATGTAGCTGATACTGACTTGGTGTTAAAAATGAGTCTGTAGCATTCATCTCTTCCATATTGCCTGTTTCTGCTTGGTTCTGCCCTCTGCATCATGCACCTTCCACTGTCCCCCGAAACACTCCGCGACATCCACCTTCGACATCGACGAGGACCCGCTCAGCTCTTGTGGCCCTACCTCAGTGCACCGCAAGTCACCGTCCCCTGGCGGTGTGCCTGTGCCGGCCGCAGTGCATCCGGGACCACTAACTCTGTGCAGCTCAAGTCGTGGACCCTTGCTGTTTGAACTTTGAACTTCTGATTGTCTGATCACTGTTGTAGTTGTTGCCAGCACCAACCACTCCCTGAAGGATAGCTTACACTCACCCCACACCCATCCAGCACAGGCGTCACTGGACATGTGACCCTGGCAATAAAAGGGGCCGGGCGCACGTGCCCGTAGCCATTTCCACAAACTATCTAAGTGTGTCCGTGTGGTCATTGTGTATGCATGAGGGCCCCGGGCCCTACCACATTACATTGTGCTGTGTACAGCGGACGCAACCATGTCACCTCAGGCAGTGTGGAAGACCTGGGACATGTAGCTGTGTCGTACCCCCCTGTAAGCGTAAGCGGAGTGGGCTGGCGTACGACAGTCCAGCGTAGGGGTGTGGATGATCAGCCCGGGGCTCTGGGCATTGCTATGTGTTGGCCTTGCCAAAGAAGTAACTAATGCGTGTCTCTGTTGTAGTGTCGGCGCCACCCGTCAGGCAATGGACAATGTTGCGATGTAGCATGCCCCCGGAGTGCGGGTTCGGCCGAAGGGATAAATGAAGGAGCGGAAGCCCGCTCGGGGTCCGGGATCATACATGCCAACTGTTGTGTGTGTCGCTATTACCGCAGCATAGGCCATAGGACTGCCCTCTACATCTGTGTCCGCCCTATCCTAACCGTAGGCCTACACACATGTGGCCGCCCACCTTCAGCGCACAACATCACAGTGTCGTTGTCAGGCTTGTGGACATGCGCAGACAGGCATGACAATGTTGTGCCGTAGGAGTGCAAGTGATGCAACCACGCTGCGCACACTAGTGAATAGGCTCGGGGGGAGGGAGGAGCAGCAGTGAGGCTACGTAATACACATTGATGCCGCTCATTTGCTACAAGCAGTACCTGTCAAACAGGAATCACTAAGTCACACATATCACACACCAATGAACTAGTGAGCCTGCCAACACATCATGCAGAACCAACTTTTGACTCATGTCTCTCTGCACTGTCACAGGTGATCAAGGATATGCACTCTGCCCTTGGAAGATGACACCCCTCCGAGCCCCGAACACACAGGCCCAGAGGCAGTACAATGCGGCCCACAAACGCACCAGGGGCATCGTGGAACGCACATTTGGCGTGTTGAAGTCACGTTTCAGGTGCCTGGACATCACAGGTGGAAGGCTCCTGTACAGCCCAGGCATCGTGTGCAGGATGATCGTTGCATGTTGTGTGTTGCACAACGTATGTGTACCCACCAATGCCCCATGGCTACAAGTGCAAGATGCACCGGACGATGATGAGGAAGATGAGGCAGGTGGACCACACCCCACTGCAGCAGGATTAGCCCGTAGGAACACCATCATTGACAATTTCTTCACATGAGCATGTCACATTGTCACAGTCCTTAGCAATCATGGGACAGTACAAAATGACCACAGGCACAGCATGTGCAAATAAATTCATTACAACACACATTCCCTGTGTGCATGTTACTCCTCTGTACAAGCACATCACTCTGACAAGTGCAAGTGCAACATGTAGTGCTAACAATCTCATAAATTGGAAATAAATGGTGGGTGTGTCACCTCTGTACAGAGAGGCTGTTTAGGGTGTCACGTATTCGAAATGCCATTTCTGTGTGTCAAAGATAGTACGGCATCCCACTCATCAGCGTTTCACATGTGTCCCAAATCATTACATGTAGGCTTTCATTTGTGACCTACAATTGACAACAGGGCTTCTTTTGGGGTCAAATATGTACCAGCATGATGCAGGGATGCACCCTGTGACTCAAGTCCCACAACATGAGCTACATGGACATAAGGGGGAATCACTGCCCCTACATTCGTCCATGCTTTCATACTTGATTAATCATAGACATGACACATCTGAGTTTATTAGAATGTATTATTCACGTTCAGTGGAGTGTTGAAGCTGTCTTAGTACTGGGCATGCAGACAACACTTTACAATGTTGCCCCGTGGTGGGCCAGCCAGAGTCCTTTAGGGATTGACAAGTTACTCGGAAGGGGAAGAGTCCAGTCCGCAGGCTGATTGCTGAGTCATTGTTGAGCATGCAAATTATGGCAGTCCATGTCGAGGTCCAAGGTTAGTGTCGCAGAGTGTGTCGGGGGACAGGGGAAGGTGTTATTCCAGGGCATGATGCAGAGGGCAGACCCAAGCAGAAACAAGCCATATGGCGGAGATGAATGCTACTGCTTCCTCCTTACCACTAAGGCAGATTCATCCTCATCTTCGTCCTCTGACGTTTCATGTGCCTCACATGTGGGGGGTGGTGTTTGGTTTGCAGCACTGTGTGACACTGACACATCAGGGGCCGGAGATGTGGATGTAGAAGTAGCAGCAGCATTCATCTACGAAATGTCTTGTGGCATCACTCCCATGATGAGGATCTGCAGGGCATGGAAGATCCCATCTACAGCTTTCTCGTGTGCAGCCGTGGTAGCCATTCTTTGTGCCTGCATCCGCTCCATGTTCTCCATGTCCCTCCTCATGTTTCCCAAATCACAGATGATATTGCTGTAGCCACTCTGACTAGACAGTTGTTGTTGTCTCCGAGTCATGACTCCAGCGACGCCAGCCATGGATTGCTGGAGGGCATGGGGCAGACTGTGGGTGTCCGTTAGGGAGTGTAAGTGGTCCCTGATGGGACTTAGACACCCACGTATGGCATCTAGTTTGGCTGCCATGAGGTCGAACCCCACCCGCACCTGTTCAGCCAGCTCCTTCTGGCAGTCTAACACACGGCGTTGGAAAGCCATGTGTTCTTCGGTGAGGTGCTGGGAGCCAGACGTGGTGGTGGGTGCTTCCTGCTGTGTGGTCTGTGCAGGGGGTGGAATCACCTCGATGGTGCTGGGCTGCCCTGCTACTGGAGGTGGGGTGCGGAGGTTGTCCATGAACCGTTGGAGTTCGTCGTAGTCGATGTCCTGGAGGTCATCTCCATCATCGCTGACGTAATGTAGGGTCTGCTCTGCAGGAGGTGTTCATTGTCCCTCTGCAATGTAAAGGGGAGATGCAGTTTCACGGTGTGTTCCATGTATGTTGGCGCATTGGCAGAGTTTACATACAGACTGCATGACAATGTACATTGTGACTGTTTGTGAGGAGATGCCTATTTGATGGGGGACAGTGGACATTTGTACTACATCACGGATGTGAGGTTGTACTCGTACATTGTCATCTCACAGTTTCCTGCTATGCCAGATGTGATTGGCCATTTTGTACACACATGCGGCACCAGTTGTGTCCTGTGTTCTGTTCTGAAAGTGTTGCAGTTTGTACCACATTGTTGTCAATGTTGAGGTGCTCTTATTCTTATGTGTGTGTGCTGCATTGTGGGTGAGTCGCCCCTGCAGCTCTGATTTCACTGCCCCTTATCTCTTTCAGGCGGTGTGCCTTTGACTTCTGTGCTTCTACAGTGCTGAGATGTTGTGGATTTGGGTAAATTGGGCTCTTGGTCGAGTTGTGACTCTTGGGCATGGTTTGTCCGCAGATGTGTTGTTGACGTCAGGGGTTGTTTGTGCACGTAGATGTGTCAGAGTGTGACCTGCTCCTTTCCGGATGTGGTCCACACTCAGTCACCTCAGTGTCGTGGCGTGCACCATGCCATGATAATTGGACTGCAGCCATGCAACTCGTCATGCAGTGTCACTTGCATTGTCAGTGTGGCTCACGGACCCGCAGCTTTGCTGGGTTCAGCACATGTGTATGGGTTTGTTGTGAGATTAGTGATGTGTGGGGGCACATTGTCGACGGGGGCCTACTTGCTGTTTCTATGTGTGCTGCAGTATGCCAAGGAGATCAGAGACATGATCCAGAGTCATTGTGGGTGTGCAGTGTGCTCTACTTAATTGTGCATGTGTGCCATTGTGCCCATCTCCCCCCGTCCCCCCAGTTCCTGGTCGGTACTCACCCTGTTGATGTTGTGTCAGGTCATGTTGAGCAGTGTCCGGATCCACTACTCCTGGCACCGTATCCCGACTGATGACTGTGGCCACCATTTTCTCCATGTCATCCAGCTCCTGGTGTACCGCAGGACCCCCACCTCCAATCTGCGTTGCTGCTTTCATGTTGGCATCGAGTTTCTTCTTGGTTTTGCCCTTCACATCATTCCAGCGCCTCTTGACCTCTTCCATTGTCTTCCTCAAATCTGCAACTGCATTCACATGGTCCAAGATAGTCTGCCATGTTTGCGTCTTTGTTGCCAATGACACGTTGGAGGTGACGAACAGTTGTTGGTGGTGTTCCACCACCTCCGTAACGATGATCCTGTTTTCCTGTGGACTGAACCGCGTCTTCCTCTTCCTCTTCTCCTTGGCCTTCCCCGACCCCGAGGTTCCTTGCTGGTCGTCTGTGGGGCTTGTGGGGTTCGCGTTGTCCTCTGCACTCGGTCCGGGTGCATCCATGGTGCTACGCAGTTTCACTTTTTTTTGTCTGGTTTTTTTCTGCTTTTATGGTGCATTTTCACGCATCACACGTGGGAATTGTAGGCCTGTCGCTGGTTATCGCTGATTTTTATATCGCGATTTGGGGTATCGCAACTTGTTTCGCGTTCGTGTTTCGTATTTTTTCTGCGTCGCGTTGATTTTAACGTGGTCATTTGGCGCGTTATCGTGCGACTATCGCATGGTGCCGCCGGGTTGAGAATACAACGTTAACACAGTGTTATTTTCCCGTGATGGACTGCGATGTGCAAAGTTGCGTTAAGCTAATTTTGCGATAATTATCACACGTTCTTGAGAATATCCCCCTAAATATTTAACCCACTGTATAGACTATAGGCTACATAGAGAGGCCAGTAAGCGAAGTGTTCAAGCATAAGCAGAGATCCCAACTAACCCAGGTATGGCCTCATACTTGACGTGGACGAATCCATGTCAAATGTTTTTGCTGGTTAGGCTCAGGTTTGGAACTGTCCACTTTTTGGTGGCCTTCCCCACCTAGGGCACTTAACCCTTTTATGGACTTTACCTGTTTTAGGAACTTACCTGTTTCTCCCTATGATGGCCGCTCGACCCAAAACACGCTGCATTTTATTTATTTGGTAAATTTTATGTCTTTCTGCGAAGGTTTTATCTTGTACCATTTTTAAAACAAGCGAAAATTCGCCTTACCAGAGCAGCTTTTGCTTATTTACAGTTACTGCCGAAACCGCAGATTACTCATCTAACTGCATCCTATATCCAAGGGCTATCAGCCAGCAGACCACTATGACTGTTTAACAAATATGATCTTTTGCTTTGTCCACTTCTGATATGTGCTAATGCAATGTTATTTATGAAATTTTATGACATGATGGAATGTTTTACCTCGTTGTTTTTACCTGTTTTTATTGTCTCTTTTATGATCATGATTGTGATTGAATAGAGATGAATTGATGATGATGAAGAGCTCTGGCTGTCGGTATTAATGTTTAGGAAGATGGGGTCCATCAGCTTCTGGACAGTGTCCAGGAAATCATGCAAGTTCACTCAGAGATCTGGTACATTTTGGTCCTATTGGACCAGGATCTGTGTGTCATCCATCTGCAAAAATACTTTGCATCCAAATGAGAGGATAAGGCACAGCAGAGGTTGAAGACAGCTTAAACTGCACCAGCAACAAGGAAGAGCCTTGCAGCACACCTAAATTAATCATGTCACATGGCAACCAAAATTTAGCTAACAGTATTAATTGAGAAGGATCTAAAAAAAACATTGCATACCTTTGAACCCAGAGTCTGCAAGTCTTCTCAACAGCACCTTTTGATATACCAAATCAAAGTCAGTAGAGAGATCCAGGAGCATCATTCTACCTGCATCATCTAGATCTAGTTTGAAGCTGATGTAATCTGTCATAGAGACAAGCACCAACTCTGCGTCCCTCTGTTGGCAAAAGCCGATCTGCCAGTTATCCAACAGTTTGCTTTATTCCTACGGCTGGTAGAAGTGTTACCCAGAGATAATTATTTTTATGTCAGATGCATCCAGATTGAATTTTGTTTAGTAGTGTGGTAAATGCATCTCATGTTCCTACTGAAATACACTCACTCTGACATCCATAAAACATGTTAACAAAAGGGTTAAATTGTAGATGAGTTACTCTTCATGCACCGTATCAGATATTTTCACAGCTACTACTACTATATTCTGCAACTGCCAGTATTCATGGCTATATTGCAAGTTTGGGCATCTATTCTTTACTCTGGGTGATTCATGTATACTCACTCCTTGTGTATTGTTTTACATTCACTATCTTTCCAAACGAGGGATGCATTTAAGGTTTTTGGATTCCAAAGCGTCCCTGTCTTGAGGAAGTCGCCAAGTGGATGAATCTGTCGCATCTAAAATTGAATGGCGACAAGACTGAGCTGATGGTTCTTGGCAATCCTCTCTGCTTTAAAGCAGATACAATGTGGCCAGCTTGTATGGGCCCTGCCCCCGCTCCTAAGACCGAGATAAAAAGCCTGGGTATTTGGCTGGATCAGGACCTCAGCTTTAAAGTTCAGGCCAGGAAGGTCGTTGCCTCTTGTTATGGCATCCTTAGGATGCTTCGCAAAGTGCTCCCCCTTCTTCCCTTCCAGGCCAAAAAGCTGATGATCCAGGCACTCATCCTATCTCGGATAGATTATGGCAACGCCTTATACCTAGGTGCGCCGAGCTCGGCAATCGTGAAACTCCAGATTGTGCAAAATTGCGCAGCAAGGATGCTCATGGGGATCTCGAATCGGCATTCCACGAAGCCTGCCTGGCATTCCCTCCACTGGCTCCCTATTCAGGAGAGAGTCAACTTCAAGGCTCTGTGCATCACCCATAAGTCGCTGGAAGGGAATGGCCCACCAATCAATCATTCTATGGTTCAACCCTACCGGGCGAACCGGCAGCTGCGCTCAGATGAGCTCCATTTGGCAGTTGTACCCAGGATCGAGAAGGCCAGAAGTGGCGGCCGGCTCTTTTCCTATAATGCCGCCAGACTAGGGAACTCCCTTCCTCTGTACTTACGAAAAGAAACTAATCATCTGGCCTTCCGTAAACAGTTGAAGATGTGGCTCTTCCCCGGAGTGTTTTTTTCTGCCTCAGTCACCCGCTTTAGCACTGGGATGCCTCCGGGTAGCTATGCGCTATAGAAGTGCTGTTTCATTCATTTAATTCATTCATGAAAATCAAGAATATTTATGATAACTGGAATTTGGGCTTACCATGTAGTACCAGGGTGTACACTTTCTACATTCTGTGTGTTTGAGAGCCTAGGCATGATGCACCTTGCCCATGACAACAAGACAGTTTATGTTTTTGCAGTTTTATTTAGCACAAACTCGACCTTTAGGTATTGGAACGCTTTACATGAGCAAACAGTCACATTCATTTTTTTTAAGGCACTGGGAAATTAAGTGATTTGCCCAGAATTAAAGGATGTTGAGCCAATGTGAAGACTCAAACCTAGTTTCCCAGTTTCAAAGTCGGCAACTCTGGACATAACTCACATCCTCTCCAAAGTTATATTGTGTCCTAACATCCCATCTTACAAATACTCTAAAGGTATTGATGCTCATGGTGTATGAATAGAAAATAATTAAAGAAATGTACATAAACTACACCACCGGCCACTAATTTTCAAAAACATCTGGTAAGGGTGGGGGAGGGATGTGAGTTATCCCAAATATCTTGAAACGATTTGTAAAGACCTATTCAACTACCCTCAATGCGTTTACAAAGCACAGTTGCTAATAATTGTCCCAGAATCTGAAGCATAATGTTCTACATACCATTGAGTATTCAAATCAATTTTTTTTTCCTCGAGGCAGACGCTCTAAGTGTAATTGTGACTTCAGCTTTGATGATGGCATTGACTCCACCCCACAATCAAATTTGTAGCCCTCCCAAAGTTTGGGTGTAGTTCCGCCCCTGGGGCCGTATCATAGAAGTGCCCCAGGGGCGCAACGGGGTTTGCGCCCTCTTTGCGCACCCCTGGGGCACTTTGGTATAACAGAAGAGGCCACAAGACGCTTGTGCATCCCCTTCTGTAATACTGTAGCGCTGGCGCACATACAGCGCCAGCGCTTCCTCAAGAGGGTGTTCCCTCATTTGCATGGGGGCATGGCCCCATGCAAATGAGGGAATCTCTTTGTCTCTGTGCCAGCTCCGTATTACAGACACAGGCGCAGAGCCAAAGAAGCTCTCAGGAGGCGCACTGACAGTGAGCCACCTAGGTGCACTGTTAGTGTGCCCCCTGATTGCAGCTCTCTGGCGGGGGAAAGGGGGTCACTGTGAAAACATGGAGCGGCTTTAAAGCAGCTGCTCCGTTTTTCACCTGAATGCGCTGCCCTGAGGGCAGCGTTAGTTCGTGGCTGACCTGGGGGCAGCGCATGCGCATTCACCATAATGTGGTGCATTTTCCTGGTTAGTGCTGGGCGCACCTTTTGAAAGGTGCACCCAGAGCTAACCAGGAAAATGTGCTGCATACATAATACGGCCCTACAAAAATCTCTGTTAAAGGTGAATATACTGAGAATATTAGATTGAAAATGATCTTTCTGTGTGAAGGAAATTATCTAGGTGGAGATCCCTTTGCACTAGCCGACGATAATGGTGGATATTTTGTACAGGGGAAACATCAGCAACCTCACAAAACCATGTCAGCAGGTGATAGTGTGTACTACCACGACTCGCGTTGCCTAAGGCTCATTTCTACTGCACCAAAGTAGGCCAGAGCTCTCGCTATTTATTATGATAAACAACACTGGGCCTGCCCGGGCACGAAGTTACTGAACATGGCAGTCCCAGGGTCTAAACCTGGGACACGTGTTACGTGTGCCAAGTTCCCTTTAGGCCCATGTGCTCTGTTATTCACTGTAATGAAGTTCCCTCAGCGCAGCTCTGCTTGCAATTAGTGAAATATGCTTCTAATTAGAACATCACTGGAGGGGACTCAGCTGCATTTTTTCCCTCTATGAATCAAGTGGGGCATAGTTCACATTCCTCGCGAGATCCAGGGGCAATGGCTCTCCCAGAGACACCACCGCATGCGCAGATGTCTCTCGAGTGAGGTTCACCGCGATACCTGAGAGGATGCTAGGTCGCACTCCCTGCCCTCATGGAAGACCGCAGGATGCAGACTGTGGCATATGAGGCAGGTACCCAGTGACTTTGAGTTGTGACTAGGGCCGGACAAAATTTGTATAATTTCCTTTACCAAAAGTACGCATAATGCACCCCCCCGCCCCTAAATTATGCGAAATATGTAATACTACACGACATGCTTGTGCCCATCATTTTGAATTATTTTTAGCGCACAGTGCATCCCCTCACATGTTTTGGATTCAAAGATGAATTGCTCACTAAAAAGAGTGCAACATTCATCATAAAATACAGCAGCTTGCATTGTATTCTTTCGCGCTGTTCCTGTGCTTTCACAATAAGATTTTTACTGGAACGAAATTTCAATTACGAGATGTGGCATAATCTGGCATTTCAAGTAAGAAGCATAACGTGAAATGCCAGAAATTACACAAATTTAAGCTGTGATAAGCGCAGAGGTCTAGTTGAGACCTCAAAGAGCTTCAGAACCCCCTAAGTGTTCCGGGGAACTCCTTCGAAAAATGCTGCTAATGATTACAGTAGAAGTCTAGGAAAATCTAACATCCCTGTGCAGACCCGTCTGATCACCATAGTGTGGGCTATGTAAGATTACACAGGCAAACTCACGCACTCGTGTACACGCACACACGCGCGCGCACAGACACACACATGCACACACACACGTGCGCACACACACACACACACACACACGCGCGCGCGCGCACACATACACACATGCACACACACACACACGCGCGCACACACACACACCATCTCATTGCCTCTTCTAAATTCTCCTATACATGTATATATCGGTCTGATTAAAAAGAAAAGGAATTCTGTAATGCCAGGTTTCTGAACTTGTATGGATGCAGGTTTCCACATGTTTGGAATTAACAAAGGTTTTTTATTGCGTCATATTATATTCTAGCATTTTTCTATGTAAAGCTCACAAATGCTCCTGGGCCATCTAAACGCTATATAAAACCACTAACGAATATAGCTCTTCATATTTCTAACAATGTTTTCAATTTTATTAGGGATCCTGAGTGCCTTTTCCAGAACGCAGGGATGAATAGGATGCAGAATGCGGAGTGAAGCAGGACCTCTAGGGCAGCTGTTGGATGAAGTGCTTTAGGTTTGGAGAGGCGCTATAAAGCTAATGCAGTGGCATTGGTGGATGGAAGGATAAAATGTTGAGGAATAGTGTGGAAATAGACACTTTTCACATCTGGCGTCCTACCCTTGCATAGGGATAATAAAAATGCAGTCCCTATAACCACAGGAAGAGCTTGATTTTTAGTGTTCTCTGGAATTCTAGTTATATGCAGATTACTATCACTGCTGCTAGAGAGATCCATATCTAAGGCATTTGAAGTGAGAAGGATGTTCTCCTTGTTGAAGGAAGGGACAGTCAGTAGGGGGCCTGCCTCCGTCGAAGTGGTCGGACTAAATGTTACATGTGGGCTTTCTCTGGAGAAGGTGAAGTCCTGAAGCATGAATGCCACGATGGGCTCTGCACATTGCTTTGAAGGCTTTCTATCTAGCTAGATGCAGCCAATGTAGAGACTGGAAGAGCTGGAGGTGTGTGACTTGATATTGAGGTGAAGCTGTTGTATCATAGACGCCCTCAGGATTCTTTATCATCACTTGGAAGCAGATGTTCAAAACCATGTTGCCATTGCACGCTCTCTAATTCACAAAATCGCAGGGTTTGGGAGTGAAAAATGGTATGATGCCATGTATTAAATCCATTTTACGATTCAGTAAAGCCTTTCTAAATCACAAAATGGGTTTAACGACTCATTCCTAGGCATACCTAGAAGAAGGCTTGGAAAGGACATCATCTCTTATTTGCTATGAGCTGAATCATTGGTTTGTCACTACAATTGTGGTTGCAAACCATTAAAATGTTACAAACCCGTCAAAGGAGGTGGTAACAGGTTTGCAAAGGTGAAGCTGTTGCACAGCGTTCTCTTTGGGAATCATGTTCAGCAGCCTTGGTGGGTCCATGCTGTGGTCCATTGCTCCCCTGATGTCTTGCCAACAGTTGTTTTTCAAAAGCAGCACTTGTTCATTTAAAACCCTTGGGCGGTTATAAAACGAGGTTTCTGATTTGGGAATGCAGCTAGAGTGATGGAGGTCAGCTGTTCCTTGCAGGCCGCCACCACTATATTTGTAACCAATCAAAGAGGGTTGCAAATAGCGACCTGCCTGTGTTGTGATCCCCCCTCTTAATGAGGGGACACACCCAGATAGATTTCCTGAGTCCGAAAGGGCGTTTGCTCCACACCCCGCCTCGCCCAGAAGAAATGGAAAATTATGAGTTGGTCTCATGTAGTTTTAGAGTGTTATGAGTCAGACAACCCCATCAGAGAAAATTGTATCTACTCGGGCTATATTTAGTTGCTCAGACACATATCCTGATCCCTTAAAACAGTAGCACACAGAGATCATGGCTTATAATGATTGGTTATTTATTACATACAATCAGCGCATAAACTTTGCAGATCAGAACGATGAGAATTATTATATAATCATTTCAGCAGCCATAATATTAAACAAGATGAATGTTAGAAAAACCCAGAAGCATCTTACATCACACATCCTTACAATCTCTAATAAGACTACCCTCTACCTAACTGTTATATTTATATTATTATCAGCCTCTCAGTTATGGTGTTGGCTGATTAATAAGCACTTTCTCTCACTATTTTATACCAAGCCTTGTATTATTCCTGCATACCTCCAAGAAGCTCTCAGATTAGCAGTTGGATATCAGCTCTTCAGCTTTCTCCCAAGCAACCAGTCTTTGTGTCTGCCCTCCCAAGTTCTTAGGTCTCTTTGTCCCTTTCTTCCCAATTTCTCTCCATGAGAGGTGAAACGAAGCGAGTCACCATGCAGGTTCTTATATCTCCATCACTGCATGAACAATGTCTCAGCTAAAGACATATTTAAAAGGCCAAAAACAAGCTCGGCTGGATGACCTTGCAGTGTTCCTCACTACAAGTAATTTTCTAACCATCAGAGTGGAAAACTTCCTCTTTGGCTCATTTCTGTTATTTTGTTAATGCCACTAATGTCAGCCTGTTTGTAAAATCATATGGTGATCTTGCACACTCTTTTAGCTATTATGTCAATTCAAAATACTAGTTTCCTAGGCCCTAAGGGGCTCATTTACAAGCCCCTTGCGCCACTTTGCGCCACCATTGCGTCATTTTTTTGGACACAATAGCGGCACTTCTTTTGCTCCTTATGTACATGGATACAGATGCATCATTTTTTTGGGGTCTGTCGTTTTTTCCTGCGTCAGAAATGGCTGAGCCGTGTTAGTATTTAATTTATGCAAGGTAGGTGTTCTGTCCGAAACACCTCCCTTAAAACTGACGCAGTGCTATATACCACTTTTTCAGTTTTTGCCGCTCCGGGCCCCTGCGCTGCCAATGCGTCACAATCCCTATGCCTGCTAAACCCAGGTTTAGGGATGACGCATTGGCTGTGGCCAAGGGACCACACCAGCTGTAGTGACTTGACTGCAATCTGCAATCAAGTCACAAGGTAAGTGTGTCACAGAAGGTAGGTATGTGCACGTAATGTCACATTTTGTAACATTACGTGCTGATGTCACACTTACAAGTGGGCACTATGCCCACTTGTATGCGCCACATCCAGGACCAATGTTAGAGCGCAAGGTAACTTTGTCACTTTTTATGCTCTCACACATTGATCCCCGTGCAGTAGGCTACTTGCATCAGATTTACAAGTGGGCGTAGTTCGCGTAGTAGCGCTACGCGTAGCTACGCGAAGTGCACTTCGCACTACGCGAGCTACGCGCACTGCGTAGTGCACTGTGCAAAATGCTGTTCGCACTGATTGCACAGTGCCGGATGCTTGTCCGCACTGTGCAATCAGTGCAAACCGCATCTTGCACAGTGCAAGCGGTCATTTTCTGCCGCTCGAGTAGATTTCTACTCGAGCGGCAGCTTTCTCAACGCGGACTGGTAGTTTCTCATCGCGAGCGGTCGCGAGTATACGCGACCACTCGCAATGAGAAACCCGACCTCCCCGCGTTGAGAATCTCGCGATCGAGGAAAAAGTCTCGCCGGGATGTAATTTTGCTTGCTCGCGGTCGCCAACTTGACGTTGAGGACCGCGAGCAAGCAACGCTGTATCCCTTCTGCGTGTTTGCACTGTGCTACGTGCAATTCGCGTAGTGCGATGTAGCGCAAACTTCGCAAACTACGCAAGCGTAGCGTAGTACTTTGCCCAGGGTTAATCAGATTAAACTGAGGTAGCCTAATTTTTTTGATGCATTGTTGTTGTTGCATCAGTTTCCTTGTGCCATGGAGCGCCACATCATAAATATGGTGCATCCATGGCATCGTAAGCTATTTTGCCGCCGGCGCAAGTAAACTGACGCATCACTGCTTTAGTGCAGTGATGCGTCAGGTTCTTGTAAATGAGCCCCTGAGTGTAGTTGTGTTTATCATACAATTAGGCCTGATTTGTTTGTAACATGCACATCATCATAAATAACCTACCACATATGTCACTTGATTAATAGTCATTTGTCAGGTTATTCTGCTACCCCCTAACACTTTACAACGTAACCTAATAGTATATAGGTCATGCAGCAAAATTAATGATCGGTGGAATCCTAAGTAAGGAAGATTTACTGTGGGCATCTCATCACATAAAAGCATTATTTTGCAACTTCATTCAATAGAGGGATTACGGAAAGATTTGATTCCATGATCGCACTTAGATTCCTCCCGTTGAGAGATGGGATAAGAGGAGGGTCAATCTCTTTTGGGCAAGTTGTGGCTATGTGGTAGGTGAGCCATTTTCCAACAGGCTAGTTTTCATTTTTTGTTATGTTTAGTTTGAGATAATTCATTTACATCCAATAATCTATAGCGGGGATCTCCAACAGTTTTTAACATGAGAGCTACTTCTGGTTATAGTCCTGAGCTGCTAATGGGTTTGATCACTGTTGCAATTGTACCTACATCAGATGCGACCACAATAGTGACCACCCAGATGTATGTCACGATATCGATTGACAAAATATCACCAGCCAAAATTTCGTATCCAGAATACTGATTCCATAATATGATGAAGGAAATCATTCATAGGGAGGTATAGATTTACCCTTGGCTTAATTTCTATGTACTTAGAAGAGCTATGTAGTCGATAGATGCAGATATATTTTCAAGATAAATAGATGTGGAGTTCAAAACCTAAATATAACTATACCTACCTATATATACTTACCTTAATGATGTTGTGTTTGTCGATAATCTGGATACAATATTTTAGCAGGGCGATATTTAAAATGCGATATTGTGATAGAACACTGACTACCCCAATGCATAAGACTGGAATATCAACAGCAATGCCGGGAAATACTTTATCAATATGAAATGCCTCCACATGTCTAATGAAATACAACCACAGCAGCAACTGACCACCAGCACTAAAGTAGTACTAACAGCTATAAATATTGCAAACACACAATGAACTATCATTCAAAGACCAGCTTTGAAAATGATTTGGATTTTCAATCTTTTTTTTCAAACAGCAACATATCACTTTCTCAAAATACACATTTTTCTACCAAATATTCCCTTTTCTTTTAAGATAAATACACTCCAAGTTCACTACCAAGATCCATATCTTTTTCTCACACACTGTATGACTGATAAAGTTGGCACTGAAAAAAAGTGACAGATATCCATGTGACTTTGCAAAATTGAGAGTGGAGATAGGTAGTCATGTTGCATGTCCCGCAGGTTGTCATACATGTGTTTGTGCGTAAGGTTGTGGCCCTCCCATTAGTTTGGTTGACTACTACTCTAAGGATTTGGAGATATGTAGTGCTGCCTTCTTCAATATGGTTGGACACTCTGAATTGCATACTATGTTATACTGCCCTTCTGGGAGCTTCTTCCAGGGTACTGGCAGGTACCAGTGGCTCCCGAGCTACTCGTTGGAGACCACTGATCTATAGCAAGGAGACATTCACTGATTGCTCAGGACTCCAAGTAGGCTGGATGTTTTAGAATGATTTATGTGTTATTGCATTGTTTTATCAATTATATTTGAAGGAAATGATAAGCTTTGGTAGAGGTCTATGATATACTTTTCAATAGAGGAGAAAGATGGTGGTTTCTTGAGGGTCTACTACAGACAAATTCTCAAATCACATTTATGATACATGTTCTCTATGTTGCATAATTTGGATCAAAACCAAGATGACTCTTGTGTCTCTTGTGCAACTGACTTGGTTGCTTTTTCACACCTGGCTTGAGTTTGCACTGGTATACAGAAGTATTAGTTCCATTATTTGAATCTGTTTGGTAAATTAATACAATAAAGGTTTACTTCATCCCACTTACTATACTATTGACATACGTGACGGATGTTCCTACAGTAAAAAGGAAATTACCAGCTGCAGCGCTACTGTGTGTGTAGCTGGGGAAAGCTATATACTGCGCTAGAGGTCCTCATCCTATAGAAAAGGACTGGATATGCCATTTAATATAATGCCATGATGTGACAGATGTGCACTTGTCCAAGGTTCGTTGGGCTGCTGGACCAATCGATATATGGGACTCATTGTATCAATAATTAATGATGCCCTGGAATATGGGCAATGAAACATTGTGGAATGTGTTCTTTTCAGTGGCATCTGCTTGTGTTACACCTTAATTATATGGCTCAGTGTTGAAGTGGTCTATGTAAGTTATGTTGTCCGGAGTCACACATACAGTTATTAGTTGTACCTAAACGTCTCTTATTTTTTTTTTCTTTCTGTTTTTATTATTTCACAAAAACAACAACAGTGAAGCAATGAAAAAAGCAATCTGGTCAGAATTATGCTTACATTATTACATAGTCTTTGTAGACGCAGTTAAAAAACAGGAGAAATAATATAGTAAGCATAAACAAAGGCATCTGAGTGAGACATAGGAGCTTGTGAGATGGAGGAGGGGGAAGAGAACCTAAACGTCTCTGGCCTATCATTTTCTGCAAATTGTTTTATTCTGTTGCAAGTGTGCTGCCAACTACGTGTTTGTTTATTTTTTGGCTTAAAAAAGAGAACGCTTAGCAGAAAGAGTGTCTTGCATGCATTTGACATGCTCACACATCTCGCGATCTTTCTTTTTGTTTCCCGGCAGTTTCTCACAATGCCCGCCTCATTACATTTAAATAAACATAAGTGTAGTTCAAATGAATCACTAATCCCAAACAATAGCAAACAGTGTGAAAAGAGGATTTTTACTCTAGGTTCTGCATGTACATGTTTTGCTGGATACATAAGGAAGGCTATTTTTCAGAAGTGGCTTGATTCTGTGATCTCTTATGTGGCAATATGTCTGCCTTGTTCCATCTCGTATATGCATTCTTTCTGAATTCTCTTGCACGTTCTCCTTTCCATCTCGTTCAACCCTCTTTGCAATTTGCTTTGCCTAGCATTCTTCTTCAGCTGTCTTTCCAATATCTGTCATGCCCCATTTCTCCACTTATACTTTTCTATTTCCTTTTGTCTGAGTCACCATCTATCTCTCTCTTTCTCGTTCACTTTTAGCCTCCTCTTCTCTTCCTTCAGTGTTGTCCAGAAACCCACTCTGCTTCTCCGCCAGGAGGGATCTGGTTCTTACAGTCGATCAGGCTGGATGCGGATGATCCAGTTTCCACTCCTTGCTGGTTTTCAGTGTTGATAATCTGACCGTGGGATTCAAAGACTCCAGTCCCTCCGGGTCAGCGTGCATTCGACTGTCATCCTATGAGAAGTGGATTATTGTGCTTCAGTCATTCTCTTACTTCTAAGGGTCCTCGAAGGATGTTTGCCACATATCAAGGAACTCAAAAATGTTCTGAAGGATGCTATTGGTACCATGTCAGTCATAGGTTTGATAGAAGTGCGCCTGGCTGATTAATAAAAGACTCTTCCCTGGATCTGTTCCTGTCCCCAGCCATTAATATTATAAATATGAGGGTTTATGAAATATGTAGACTATCAGAGCAAGCCATTACTTTGTCCCTTATAAATGTGTGTGTGATTAAGTGTTTGGCATATCTACCAAACAGTGGTGTGACCATTATATCCTACAGCAAAAAGTATCGCTAGATATATCCATCACCTTAGTGAGCAAACTCTTCATGTATTGGCTGCTTTGTTCGACCAGCAGCAGTGGACTTTAGTGTTGACAGAGCTGTAACACAAACACCATGAGCACAACTCCTAGAAAAAACACCCAACACCATTAGCCCCAACAACAGAAATCCAAGAGAAACCTAGCTCTTGACATAACTACACCAGCTGGCTACATATAAAGGACAAACATAGACAAGTTATGCAAAATGCATTGCTTAAAGAAAACACACAATCATTCTATAATAAAATCATATTTCTTAAATGCCCCTCGTTGCAAGGGCTGTTGACTGTGCAACAAACAGAATAGTAAAGGAAATGTGACACTTGCCCCCACTCAGAGCCAAACAATTGTCTATATAACTATTTAATGTTAAACAGTGTCCGTCTGGCAAATCGATACTATGAGGGTATATGTGTCTGGCACTTGTCATATTCAGGTGCTCAATGTGTGAGATGTTTAACAGTTACTACTATAAAATAATATTTTATTTCTTAGTTTTATATCCCTTTGCATCCCACAGAGGCTTCTGATTTTTTTTTATCTTACAAACCTCCACTATTGATTCAGTTTTACAATGTTTGTAATCTCACTGAAATGTTGTGAAAGCAAATGATATTTTTGCCCATCCCCTGTGTTGATGTGTCTGTGGATGCTATTGACACTGATTTGTAGTGGAATATCAGGAATACTCATTTTATTTGCTAGAGTGGTGCATGGATTTTAGAGTGCTGTTCATTTTCACTATTTCCTGTATGTGGCTTTAGCAGTTGTACATCATTCTAATTGATTTCATTAAGCTAGTTCAGAGGCATCTTGGTAACTGTGTTTTACAACATTCTGTATCATCTCCAAATGTAAATGTTTGGTGTGCCCAAAATAAGGCAACTTTTATAAGAATGAGTGTGTCAATGACTCCGGCTATCCACTTAGGGGCCGATTATGATGTGTAGTTGAAGGCTTTCTGACCGGCATCTCCGGTTTCAATTCCGGCCGCCTAATTGCAATGTAGGATTCGGAATTGAAACCAGCCGGTCATTACGGCTGGATTCTGACGGGCTCAAGGAGCCTCTCGGCCAGTCAGAGGCCCCAACGTAATCCCTGAGGACGGCGTTTCCACTGTTGGGATTGCACCATGCAGCTTGAGGTTCCTGCCACGCGGTTCTGGGATTAACAGAATCTCCCATTTCTCCATGGAAGCTTGTGCTGCGAACGGTTTACAGCCGCAGCACAAGCTCCCATAGAGAAATGGGAGTAAGCGACTGCACCATGTACGGTCGCATTGTAATGGCAGTGTCGGGACGACTGACCAGAGGTCGGTCAGTCCTGAGACCGCAGCGATGTCCCTAGTCCACCTGACATCGTAATCAGGCCCTTAATGTTTATCATGGAATTCTGAAACCTTTCTGGAAGCAATCAAGAATCTCTTCTTATATATATTTAACATCAACTTTGAAAAGTATACTTTTTTAATGGATAGGTACCATTTTTAAATTGATAGGTCACTTATTTGAACTTGAAATCTCAATCTAAAAATGGGCAGTGAAAAACAATTAATCGGTATTCATGGAAGAAGATGGCTTTGACGCCAGATGAACCACTAATCCAAGAATGCATATCATCATTTTCTTTTAAAAGGTAAGTGTAGACTAATTAAAGTCATATTCATTGTCAGACAGATGTCATATGTGCATTGCCAAAGATGGCATGCCACAGTTAGCAAGCACTCCCTCCTACATGCCTACCAACTTTAAATAGTAATCTAAGATTAAAATGGCAACTGGTAAAACGTTTGTATTTGGTTATGTTGTATCATCTTAAAATTAACTTTTTCCAATGTACCTCATTGAGATGCTGAAGCAGATCCCTCTATTTAACCCCAAATGCCCACTGCTTGGCCAACAACTTGTCCCTTTATGAAAATGCGATGCATTTAAAAAAATATTTAATCTTGGATGGATTTCTTCTTGGCCCTTACCTCACCATATTCCCTCCTCCTAAATCACGTTTCTATTCTGGCCATCCAACAGTAAGTTTCTTAAAAACATTAATTACTGTATTTCCTTCTGATCATATTCCTAACCCACGGAGTGCACCTCTTCTTCTTTTCTTCATCAATGATCGCAGTCATGTCTGTTTACAGGTCTTTGAGGTTAGACTTTCCTTACATATGTAAATTATTCTCATCCAGATCAACTGTGTGCAAATTCTTCATTTGCATTCCTGAAGATCTGTTATGGCTCTAGTTCTTAGGAGATAATGTGGACATGCCTCTAAACTAATTGCAGAGAACAATGATGTTTCACCATCACCCATTATATTTTTAGGAGCATGTGCCCTGATGCACCCCCGGTAGTGTTTTTCTCGGTGCTATCTAAGGATTCCTGAACTTCATCTGACAGTGATAACCATTTATTTGGTATTTTCCAGTGCTTTGTTGTTATTGTCTCACATTTTCAATACGCAGATGGAGGCACTAATGAAGAATTGTGCTTGTTGCCAAAGAAACATTGTGCTTACTGTGGATATGCATTGAGCGCATGTGTGCCAGATGGCTACATAACTAGACTGTGTTCTCTGGTAGATCTCTTAGGAATAGCACTGTTTAAAAAGCAACAAATTGATGACTGGCTGTGATAGTGATTTTTGACAGCCAATTCAAATCTAGTTTATTTTCATAAAGAAAGATCATCACAATTTTTACTTTGCTATAATCAAATATGCCTCTGCTCCTCCATGAATCCAACAGAGAATGAGTTAATTTCACTATATAACCGACATTAGAACTTAAGACCAGGACTCTAAACTGGCTTAAAAAATTGACCAAAACATCCTGTGTTTTGGTCATTTTACTTTATCTGCTTGTAGATTTACATAATATGAAGTAAATCTGTGCAATGTTAAAACTAAAATGTTATGTGCCATACTAATCCCACTACAACTTTACAACCTCCACATCATATCAAGGATTATAAAATCCAGTTTTGACTGAACACCACTCAACCAACTGTTCCGTCTATTGCACTTCATTTTTGCACTGGTCGGATTGCAATAAGAATTAACTTACATATATAAAACTTTTATCATCGAGTTTTGCAGGAACTCAAATTCACCATGGTTTGAGTGAGGTTGTCTGGCCTGCTCTAGGTCTTAAGACGTGAAGCACCATTCATCCTAAATATGGCCCTTATGTTAGAGAGTCAGTGCCTTGTTGTCGATACAGTTGACAATACTGATCTATTAGAGTTCAGTATTCAAATTGCCTGATCATTCTATACAGATAAAAGCAAATAGTGATCTACCATGTATGTAGTAGTGCGAAAAAGAAAATGAAGAGCAGCTGAATGTGTATGGAGAAAATCTGTTGATACTAAAGAGGAATTACAATGTAGCATCCTCCCACACGGATATGAAAAGACCATATTGGCCTAGAAAAACCCTCTACATTTATATGACTAGGAAACAGGAAATAGTCAGAACCTTTCAATATCTTCAACATTTTCACCAAATGCAATAACCCTAATTCTATAGGACATCAATCTGAATTTATTCTTAATACATTTTACAACATTGTAAAATCTACTGGAAAATTATCTCCACTACTTCACCCAAGACAATGTGAACTGATTCACCGTAATCCTCTGTCTCAGAATTTCTCACCAGAGACTCTTGAAGCAATTCTCAATGCCACCTTTTAAGACGATCCCTGCCCCGATGCCCTTATAAAAAAACAAATGAGCTAACGTTTCTTAATGAGATTTTCCAGATAGTCAATGCACCAATAGAATTTTTCTAGCCATTTTTAAGCAAGGCTGTCAGTCACAATATTAAGGTTATTAATATCTACTTCCACATATATCAGCTTCACAATATCAGCTACAAATATATCATCAAGGTAAGCATACCTGGGAAGTATAGAGTTATTATTATTAGCTCCACATCTACTTATCTTAACAATATGTTAACAGTTGACATTTTGGACAAGATACAAGTACAGGCATCTCACCAATTTGCAAACAATCCTAAAGAAGACCCTGATAATTTGAGAGAACATCCACAGATTTCCAACTTACATAGACTCACCAGGATATTTGAACACCTTGCTAAACAGCTATTAATGCGATACTGCAATACTCCATTAAATCTGAGTTGTCAATGATAAAGATTTTGGCCTGGTTTTAATATTGAGACTGATCAAAAAATGTATATATGCGGTGCACTCCTATGATAATACTGTTTGAACCAATAACGTGGAAACCAAATTTATAAACCAATAAACTGGGTTATAGTGTGCTGCGCAGTATTTGTGGGCTGCCTGTCCCACATGTATTAGAATGAGGAAAAACCAAGCGAACATTCACTTGACAAACTGCGTGCACTACGTGGTGTGTGTTCAACAAGCTTGACTAAATCATCATGCTAAATGTGTAACATGTTCAAGAACAAACACTTTGGAAAAATCAAACTCCAAGCCACTTCTGTTCAATAATTTTTCTTATTGAAAGAATGATAAATCAATCATCTATAACACAATAATTCTGAAAATACATACACAAATGTATCTCTTGACTTCTGTACAGTTACTCAACCTAAATACATTTTACAAAATATACAGTGTTGATCATTCACAACCAGTCATGGGTAGCCCAATGCATTTCGGGACCGTGTCCCTTCTTCAGGGGCCACTGTAATGAAAAAACATATGTACAAATAAATGCTAAATGCATATCTCTCAATATTAAAGCTTAACAGATACAATAGCCACATGGCTACCAAAATAATGAGACACCCTGATTGTAACAGGAGACATGTCTTAAACATGTCATGTGTGATAAAAGAAGAATGTATGTGATGGATGAATAAAAAAAAGAGAGAAGGAGGAGGAGTTGCCATCACTGATAGATGTAGCTAATGAATGATACATAGTGTTGCCCGTGATATAGAATAACAACATCCCATAACTGACCATTAATACTACATGATACTTGGAAACACATGAGGAGAAAAAATAAAATAAAAAATGGAAAATGGAAAATAGAATGTAAATAATAAAAACTAATAGAATGACGAAAAACCTACTTGCCACGTGACTGAATACTGACGTACTGTATAATAACAGAAGAGCTATCGTGCAGTAAAACAGAATGAGACGAAACATATATCCTAATAAGAAATGCTGCTGACGACCGTATCAAAACACCAAGTATAGATACCTGGTGAAAATAAACTTAGAAAAACAACCTAAAACTGGCGGAAATCTCAAATAAAGATGCAGGACGTAGAGTATTAAAAAACGCCCAGAAAGGTACGAAATTGTAAAAAATACCTGGTAATGGATGTGAACCAATGACACCATCTGCAAAAATGCAGAAACATGGTAAGTAGAAAGCCTCAGGCCAACGTGCAACAATCTCGAGGAAACACATAATGTATACGTGTCTAAATGACTCACCGGTAAAAACGAAGACGCCACCTCGTAACGGATATCCAAACACTCCACCGTGGATACGGGTGAAAATGCTAACCCTATATAAGGCATGTGAAAATAAACATGCTAATTCAAAATATAATGTTTTTATGTGTGATCCACATGCTCCAAATGCTACTAATGGTCAACAAGGTTTCATGTTCACAGGCTCTTCTCGGGTACTATCTTTGTTTGCTTCGTTCTCTCGGGGAACAGTGTTACTTAGGTCGGGCATTATGCTGGATTTCACCTTTCCAAGATGGCGGCCATGTTCGCCTAGCAGTCTTCTGTCTATCTTTAATCTTCACAGTCGGGTGATGATTGTGTTTTCGCGGGCTTCGTTTCGAATCAAATATAGGGTTAGCATTTTCACCCGTATCCACGGTGGAGTGTTTGGATATCCGTTACGAGGTGGCGTCTTCGTTTTTACCGGTGAGTCATTTAGACATGTATACATTATGTGTTTCCTCGAGATTGTTGCACGTTGGCCTGAGGCTTTCTACTTACCATGTGTCTGCATTTTTGCAGATGGTGTCATTGGTTCACATCCATTACCAGGTATTTTTTACAATTTCGTACCTTTCTGGGCGTTTTTTAATACTCTACGTCCTGCATCTTTATTTGAGATTTCCGCCAGTTTTAGGTTGTTTTTCTAAGTTTATTTCCACCAGGTATCTATGCTTGGTGTTTTGATATGGTCGTCAGCAGCATTTCTTATTAGGATATATGTTTCGTCTCATTCTGTTTTACAGCACGACAGCTCTTCTGTTATTATACAGTACGTCAGTATTCAGTCACGTGGCAAGTAGGTTTTTCGTCATTCTATTAGTTTTTGTTATTTACATTCTATTTTCCATTTTCCATTTTTTATTTTATTTTTTCTCTTCATGTGTTTCCAAGTATCATGTAGTATTAATGGTCAGTTATGGGATGTTGTTATTCTATATCACGGGCAACACTATGTATCATTCATTAGCTACATCTATCGGTGAAGGCAACTCCTCCTCCTTCTCTCTTTTTTTTATTCATCCATCACATACATTCTTCTTTTATCACACATGACATGTTTAAGACATGTCTCCTGTTACAATCAGGGTGTCTCATTATTTTGGTAGCCATGTGGCTATTGTATCTGTTAAGCTTTAATATTGAGAGATATGCATTTAGCATTTATTTGTACATATGTTTTTTCATTACAGTGGCCCCTGAAGAAGGGACAGGGTCCCGAAATGCATTGGGCTACCCATGACTGGTTGTGAATGATCAACACTGTATATTTTGTAAAATGTATTTAGGTTGAGTAACTGTACAGAAGTAAAGAGATACATTTGTGTATGTATTTTCAGAATTATTGTGTTATAGATGATTGATTTATCATTCTTTCAATAAGAAAAATTATTGAACAGAAGTGGCTTGGAGTTTGATTTTTCCAAAGTGTTTGTTCTTGAACATGTTACACATTTAGCATGATGATTTAGTCAAGCTTGTTGAACACACACCACGTAGTGCACGCAGTTTGTCAAGTGAATGTTCGCTTGGTTTTTCCTCATTTTAATATTGAGACTGCCATCTTCACATTAGGAGAGAGCTCATCACAGCACTGTAATCATGCTCCCAAGCATTCCACCTGGCTGATTAACAGTATAGCATATACCCCGAGGACATTACATCACACTACACAGATAGCAGTGTCATGCAATTTACAACTGTCTTTCACAAACAGTAAGTGAATGAAACAGTTTACAATAAAATGTTTGAATAAATGTGGAAGAGGAAATCCATTGAAACAAAGAGAAGAACTGTGCTTTTAAAGCAACATACTTTTAATCCAACATTTACACAGACGTTTACAGGTCCAATGTTTTCCCTCCACCCCTCACTCTCACTCTATCTCTGTTTCTCTCTCTATTTCTCTCTCTGCTGAGTTTCTGTAATGATCAGGAACCAGAAACAAAAAACAAGGTGACAACGCCAGAAAATATCTGGGAATGTGCAAAAGTGAAAAATGTAATTTTGCAAAGTGTCATGAAATTCCATAAAAACTTCACAGCATTACACTTGTAGAGTGAAGTGTGGTTTGCAGGTTTCTCATGTGACTTTTTCGCTCAAACACACAACTTTCATGGAAATGACACACAAGATACCTGTAGGAGACTATCTCCCAGTCAGATATTTTCTGTGCAAGCTAGCCTCCCTCATTCCAAAACAAAAGATGCTAAATTGTGTCATGTGAAATGTCAATCGATTATGCAAATTCGATGTAATGCAAAATTCTGAAATTACACAATCTTCATTGGAGTGGTTAGCACCTTATCCAGGCCTAAAATATCTCAGGATTCAAAGGGATATAAACACAGATAGCAGGTTAATTTGCAGCCACGCCACACAGTATTCATTTCCTGTCAACATACAAAAGTCAAATCACCAGTGGGAGCAGCTTACAACCTACAGTTCAGGGATATTTTTTGACACACCACTCCAGTCTACAACACGCCAATCCACTCTATGACAAGACACTCCACTCTTTGACACTCCACTCTGCGACACTCCACCCCACTGTATGACATGCCACTACACTCTGACATGCCACATTATGACACACCACTCTGCATCTACTCCACGACATGCCACTTCACTCTAGAACACTATACTCCATGCTATTCCCCTCCTCTCTACACCTCTCTACTCCACTTTATGACACTCTATGACAAGCCAGTCCAATCCACACTGAACCTCCACTCCAGTCTCCGATACACCACTCCATTCTATGACACTTGACTCCACTGTACGACACTCCATGCCATTCAAATCTATGACGTGCCACTCCAGTCTACCACATGTCACTCCACTCTAGGATGCGCTACTCCACTCTATGACAGGCCACTACACTGTACGCCACTCAACTTCACGCCCCTCCACTCCAAGACACTCTACAAAGCGCGACTCTATGACATGACACCCACTCCACTCTACTCTACGACATGTTACTCCACTCTATGATACTCCACTCTACTGTATGACACTCCATGCCAGTGCACTCTATGTCACGCCACTCCACACTACAACATGCCACTCCACACTATGACATGCCACTCCTATCTATGCCCCCCTATTCTGCATCCCTCCACTGTCAGACTCTCTATGACACACCAGTCTATAACATGCCACTCCACCCTACGCCACTCCACTCTACTCCACTCTGTGCCCCTCTACTGTACGCCACTCTATTCCACTCTATGATATGTCTCTCCACTCTGACACGCCACTTCAATCTATGACACACCACTCCACAACACTCCACTCTACGGCACGCCACTCCACTCTACTCTATGACATACCACTCTACTCTACGACACGCCACTCCACTCTACGACATGCCACTCCACTCTACGCCCCTCCACTGTGACAGTCTACAACAAGCCACTCTTGACACACCACTCCACTCTACAACACACTACTCCACTCCCCACCACTCCACTCTACTCTACACCACGCCACTCCACTCTATGTAACTCCACGCCACTCGACTCTATGCCCAGAAACCCTACACCATGATGCTATAGGCTGCAATGCTCTATGTATGGCTTTACACTTTACACCATTCCACTCTGCTCCACTCAAATCTATGACACTCTACTCCACTCTACAACACTCCTCTATGACACCTTACTCCACTCTATTCCACTCCACTCTACAACACTCTACTCTACAACACTCTACTCCTCTCTGTGCCACGCTACTCTACCCCACTTGACTCCACTCCACTTTACGACAAGCCACTCCACTCTATGACACACCATGCCACTCCACTCTTCTACACTCCACTCTATGGTACTCCACTCTATGACACGCTGCTCCACTCTATTCCACTCCACTCTACAACACTCTACTCCACTCTGTGGCACTCTATGACACTCTACTCCTCTCTGTGCCACACTACTCTACACCACTTGACTCCACTCCTCTTTACGACAAGCCACTCCACTCTATGACACACCATACCACTCCACTCTTCTACACTCCACTCTATGATACTCCACTCTATGACATGCTGCTCCACTCTATGACACGCAGCTCCACTCTATGACACGCTACTCCACTCTATGACATGATACTCCAGTCTACGACATGCCACTCCCCTTTATTACATGCCACTCCACTATATGCCACTCCATTCTATGCCCCTCCACTGTAAGACACTCTATGACACACCACTGTATGACACGCCACTCCACTGTATGACATGCCACTCCACACTACACAACTCCACTCCAGCACTCTACTCCACTCTATGTCCATCCACTTTACGCCAGTCTATTCCTCTGTATGACAGTCTAAGACACGCCACTGCACTTCACTTTACAAAATGCCACACCACTTTATGACATGCCACCCCACTTTACAGCATGCCACTCCACTCTACTACACTCCACTTCTATGACACTCCATGCCACTCCACTGTACGACACATTACTATACAACACACGACTCCACTTTATGACATGCTACACCACTCTATGCCACTCCACTGTACGACACTTTAAGACTCTGTATGACATGCCACTCTATGCCACTCCACTCTCTGACACTCTTCTCCTCTGTATGCCACTCCACTCTACAACACTCTATGCCTCTCTACAACTCCACTCCAGCACTCTACTCCACTCTATGTCCATCCACTTTATGCCAGTCTATTCCTCTGTATGACAATCTAGGACACGCCACTCCACTTCACTTTACGACATGCCACACCACTTTATGACATGCCACCCCACTTTAGAGCATGCCACTCCACTCTACTACACTCCACTCCTATGACACTCCATGCCACTCCACTGTACGACACATTACTATACAACACACCACTCCACTTTATGACATGCTACACCACTCTATGCCACTCCACTGTACGACACTTTAAGACTCTGTATGACATGCCGCTCTATGCCACTCCACTCTCTGACACTCTTCTCCTCTGTATGCCACTCCACTCTACAACACTCTATGCCTCTCTACTTCTCTCTACAACTCCACTCCAGCACTCTACTCCACTCTATGTCCATCCACTTTATGCCAGTCTATTCCTCTGTATGACAATCTAGGACATGCCACTCCACTTCACTTTACGACATGCCACACCACTTTATGACATGCCACCCCACTTTACAGCATGCCACTCCACTCTACTACACTGCACTCCTATGACACTCCATGCCACTCCACTGTATGACACATTACTATACAACACACCACTCCACTTTATGACATTCTACACCATTCTACGCCACTCCACTGTATGACACTTTAAGACTCTGTATGACATGCCGCTCTATGCCACTCCACTCTCTGACACTCTACTCCTCTGTATGCCACTCCACTCTACCACACTCTATGCCTCTCTACTTCTCTCTACAACACTCTACGCAACTCCTTCAATGCCACTCCAAGCCACGTTACTCCACTCCGCTGTATGACACACTACTCCACTCTATTCCACTACTCCACTCTAAGCCACTCTGCACCACTCCACTCTATGACACTCTATGCCACTCCACCCTACCACACTCTACTTCACTGTATGGCACTCTACTACACTGTATGGCACTCTACAACATTCCACTCTGCGACACTCTCCTCCACTCTAATGTATGACACTTCACTCAAAGACGCTCCACTCTACAACACTCTACTCTATGCCACTCCACTCTACAACACTCTACTCCACTTTGTCACTCCATTCTATGCCACTCCACTCTACGATATGACACTCCTCATAATGAACTTTGAAGTTTTGCAAAAGTACAGCAGTACCAACATTTTTTAAAAACATATACCATATTAAATAATATCACATGATTTCAACTACATTTTTTTTTTAAAACATAGAAATTCAATGAAAAAAACAAAAGTTCAGGATAAGTTATAGGTAGGAAAACTTTATTAATTATTTGCATAAAAAAACAACTTAAGCTACACAAGCATTAGAATTTCTAAAGTTATAGTCATAATTTAAAGTTATAATTTGCACCCACCTAAAACTTACTATGACTGTTGCACCTCCATCTGCAGTGTTGTGAACTCACTAGTCAGACTATTATTAGAAAATTATTTCAATGGTGAATTCATACCTGATTCCATTGATACACAAGACATATGGAAGAGAACACATAGGAATGTTTTTAAATGAGATAGAAAGTAAAATATCCATCTATACGAAAGAGATTATTGATAGAAAAATCCAAAAAATTTAACCAAGAAACCATCGACTACAAACTGCAAAATGTTTACACATGGGCTGAAGAATACACATAAAGGAGCGTCAACAGAAAATAAACAGAAGCCACTTCAGAAGAAAGTAGAGCTTCGGAAGATAACAGAACTTTAACAAGTCAGCATACCCAATCTCATTTAACATCTGAGAAAAAAATTCAATCGATGAAAAACTTAGCTTTGTCTACATCATCATCGGGCGCATCCTTTGTAGGGATCAATCCTGCGGTCAGCAAACACCCTCAAAACCACACACGGAAACAAAAAGAGGGAAGAGAAAAAAATAAAGAAATGACACAGTGGAATTTGAGAAGTCAAACAAAAGCCTTGTCATAGATTTATCATCTTAAACCCTCAAGACACATTACATGACAGTTTTCTCAAAGGGTTTATTTTTTGTTCCTACATTTCACACTAATCAATTGGAATACGAAATTGCTCTGTTTAAGTTAATTAGACTGTTACATTGAAAAGGACTTTTTCATCCACACCCATTTTGGACATACCGGTGAAAGAATACAATTTAATTCAAACCAAGAAGTTCACTACTAGCACCTATTTCTCAGAAAGCATTGGGCAGTTTTGAAACTCTGATAAATGCTGATCTTAAGGAATTGCAGTTTTCCAAGAAGAGGAAATCCAGGCTTATGGTCAAGAATAGAGATACCTTTCAAATACTAGCCAACAATAGAAACATCATTATTCAGAAAGCAGATAAAGGAGGTATAGTGGCCATCATGGGTTACTGCAGGAGAAGAGTAAATGCATTATGTGGATGTCACATGCAGAAGGGAAGGAGTGGATCAGCAACACTATTAAAATGTTTTTGACAACTTTATTTCCTTTCAGACCACACCTTTACATCAGTGGTGGCCGGCATGGCTCGCGGGAGGCGGGGCGGGTGCGGCGGGGGAGGGCGAAATGTAAAAAAATAAACACTTACCTTCGGACTCGAGGAACAGGAAGCACAGCCAGGCTCCCCTGACCAATCACAACGCTGCAGTGCTGCGTTGTGGTTGGTAAGCACCCAGGCTCCCCTGACCGACACTCAGCCAGGAAAAGGGGGCCTGCACATGTTCTCCACACAGGCTGTAATGCAGCCTGCATGGAGAACAGGGAAAGTGCGCATGACTGTTTTGGACGGCCGGAGAGGGCCGGCCAAACAGTCATGTGCACGTAGGAGTGGGCAAACCACTCCTCCCCTGCCGTGCTCCAAGAGCAGAGCAGCCACACCCATTCGATGCCCCCCCAAGCACCACGCAAACCAGTACTGACGGAAACATAAAATGATAATAACTCAAAGTTATTATCATTTTATGTTTACTTTACTTTGCACTGCTTAAAAGCAGTGGAGCAACGCTCACGGAGGTGCCGCCACTGCTTTACATGCTGCCTAGATTCATAAAGACTCCCGGGATTCAAGGTTCCAGCATATTATATCTGGATGCGGTTTGATCTATGAACCTGTAGGTGAATACATTGATGTATTTTTGCTTCCACTTATTTAGTAGACCCCGTCCTACATTAAGGATACAACCGCCATACACATCTATTCCACACAATATGGGAATGGAGGCAGTTGAATGGTTACTGCTTCAGAGAGACGATATAGAGGCTAGTAAAGTATTTTTCCTTCAACTTCTTCATTTGTCACTATATCATGGTTATTTCAGATGGGAAGATACATTTTTCCTACAAATCAGTGGGACCTGAATGGGTTTTACTGAGGAACCCACTTATGCCAAAGCCTTTATGTCTTTGTTGGAGAATAAATATATATATATATATAGGGATTACTGATCTACATTAGATATATAGACATTTTCATTATTTGGCATGCAACAACCGAAAAATTGGAGTCCAACATCAAATCCTTAAGCCAGAAGAATGAGCACACTTATTTTAGCCACAAAACAAGCAGATTTCATAATCCATACTTGGATGTGCAAGTTAGCTTAATTAACAATCAGACAACAACCATCATATAAAGGAAAAGCATGGACAAAAATAATATACTTCATTACTACAGTTTTCACCCAGACTTTCTTAAACGCCACAAACCATACTCTCAGTTTACTCGATTAAAAAGGATAATTTCAGCTCCCACTGAAGATCAATTTCAGAAATTTGCAAAAAGAGGATATCAAAAACATTGAAGGAATCATTACAAAAGGCAGATCTGTATTGTAGAGAACAACTATTGATGAAACAGATAAAAAAAATCACACACAAAGATGACGTTCGAGCAATTGACTAGTGGTAAAGAATTTTGAAACAAACACATTATCAAACAGAAGGATGACATGTGAGCAAATGGCTAGTGGTAGAGAATGTTGAAACAAACACATTATCAAACAGAGGTGAGATATGTTACAAATGGAACCTGATTTTTGCATCGTATTCAAGGACCCACCACTATTTGCGTATAACAGATCCTAATATCTCAAAGAACTTATATAATACCCAAGTAAGGCTTTACAAGAAACAGTCAATCTGGGCACTCTTCCTTCTACCTACTCCCAAAGCAACCCAATTAGGACATACATAGCTAGTCCCAGATTGTAATGGCTATTACCAAAGGCTGACCGTAATCATTTACAGCAATATTTGAGTGGCAATCACCAGCTGGCCCATGATTGAACTGAATTACATTTTCAACAACTTTGTGTTCAATGCTTCAGCCCAAGTGACCAATGAGCATCACATTTCTCTACATCCACTGCACATGGCCATACTCATCTCACCAATCACCAAGCAACAGGGCCCGCTATATGAGAACTAACACCTGTCGCCACTTGAAGCACAGACACTGCACCAGTCAGGGGAGCAAAGATGGCAGCTGACTGACCGCTGAGAAAGAGATGCCCCTGTGCTCAGCCCTGATGAAAGCTCCAAAGCACGATGATAAAGGTTACAGTATGAAAAAAAGCCCCTACCTCATGACCTCTTCGGATTCCTGGTGGCAGTAAGGCTTGCAGTGGCTGGAATTGCGGACTTTTGTTTCCCTCGTGAGGCCGCTGCAGTGGTTGGTGCCGTTTGTGGAAGGCTGTTGCGGTCCGCGGTAATGGCCCATAAAGTGAGCAGAGCACAGAAAGATGCCTTGAGGGAGGCAGCCGCCCCGGGAGCTCTGGCAGGACGAGGGACGTGCAATCATCGGCGTGGCAACTCAACCAAGCGGACAGAGGAGACTGATGTCCACGCTGCTAAGGACAGCGGGACAGAGAACCATGGCGGGCAGCGCGGGATGGCTGCTGATCGTGGCGGAGTAAGGCAGACGCTCATCGCGGAGATCTTTTCCCATGCGTCTGTTGTTGCTGAGCCGCTGCACATGCTAAATGGGGCCGCGGCGGAGAGCGCCTCCCCTGCTTCCTCTGTCTCTGCCTGGATGATGGGACCGGGTGGAGCCCAGCCACTCGTTCCACCCGATCAGCCCGTGGATACAGTGCTACAGCAGCTTTCTGGGCATATCCCAGGCAGAAAGGATTCAACCCAGCCAGAGCATCAGCAGCTAGTGTCATCGATGTCCAACCTAACAGATGAGGATATTGGCATTTCCGGACTCTCTAGACCCCCGGGACTGACAGAATTGGAGCCCCCTGCAGAGTCACTGGTAAGAGATAACAATTTCTCATCACATGCATCTATAAATACTGCTCTTGTTGGTGCAGCAACCCAAGGGGTATTACCAGGACCTTGGTTAAATAATCCAATGGGCTCTCCAGATCCAGGCGGGGGGGGGAATTCTTTTCCCTTACAGACGAATCTCAATTTTCTACTTCAAGTCTGGGGCTTACAGAGGAAGAGTCGGGGTCAGAGGACTCTCTTGTTAGGGGGGACCATAACAAAATAACCACTCACAAATGCAAGACTATATCTAAAGCAACTGGTCAGCGGCTAGATAGTGATGGGAAAACAGCCCGCAGGCTCAAATGGGACTACTCTGCCACCAGTCAGGTCTATAATGAGGAGATGGGTGACCAAATTACATCACAGGATGATCCTATTGATCCAAAAGTCTCATCCTCGATAGATCTAGTCTGCTCTACACTAAAGCAGACGCAAGGGGAAGCTCGGCAAGAAAACCGCAGAGCACATCAGGCTACCAAAAAGCTGCAAGGGTCAATCCGGAAGGTGAGCAAAATCTGCTCGGAATTGAAAGAAAGGGTGACCCATGTCGAAGAAAGGACAGTAGCTCTAGAAAGAGAAGTTGAGAAACTACAGATACACAAGGAGTCGCAGGACAAACAGGTAGCGGACGTAATGTGGAAGCTCGAAGACTTCAAGAATCGGCAACACCGAAACAAGCTCAGATTCTTGGGGTTAGCTGAGAACATCGAAGGCAAAGACATGAGAGTGTTTATGGTAGACCTCTTAAAGGCTGCTTTCCCTGAACTATCACACTGGAACTGGGATGTCGAGGTACAACGAGCGCTTCGTTTCCCCTTGATGCAAAAGAAAAACAATGTGGCAGGATAATCTGAATGACCCAGGCTGGTTCTAGTCTTCTTTGGGAACTTTCTCCTTCAGCAGGCTATATCAGACAAAGCAAGGCCTGATGCCAAATGCTCCTTTGACGGCCATACCTTTTTCGTACTGCTGGATTTCTGCCATACTACCTTCGAAAGGAGGTGGAGACTACGCCAGCTAATATCACCCCTCCAGGCGTTAGGATGCAAAGTGTATCTTCTGAACCCAGCTCGACTTAAAGCTATACGCAATGGAAGGGTGCCGATATTAACTTCAGAAATTAAGGCTCAAGACTTCTTGAAGGAGCTCCAGGAAACAAAAGAAGGCGTCGGTCCAATGAAATAGGAGCAGAGACGATCCTAACTTGCTGAACGAGAGGGTCTATGGTTATTTTGATATGGGGGAGAGTGGGGTGACGGGGCTAGAAAAATGGGGTTTGCTATGCCCCTAGGTCATGATATAGGTTCTAAATACCGAATTTTCTGTTAAAAGTCACTGGAGAGGGCGGGGGGGTTCTGACCACTTTTTGCTTTAGGGCCTGAACACGGGGGTATCTCGAGGCGGGTGGAGCAGGCGGCATCACATAGGTCAATAGTGACCTATTTGCTCACATATGGGGGGTGGGGTTGGGAGAAAAGGGGGGAGGTGGGATGGAGGGGAAGGGCTGGGTAGGGGGGTGCCGGGGGGAGTAAAGGGAGGGGGGTAAACACGGTATATGAGGTGCACCACGGAAACGGGAACATGGTTACTGTATAGGAAACTGGGTTAATACACAATCTGCGCTGGTCTATGTCTACATCAAGATCTCTTAAAGACTATAGATGATGAACATTCGAATTGCAACAGTGAATATCTGCGGTTTGAATGATCAAAGCAAAAGGCAAAAAGTAGCAATAGATCTGAAACTGCTTCGAACCAATATTGCATGTCTACAAGAGACTCATATTGAGGGCACAAGGCGTAAACTAATGGAACAGCTTGGGTATAATCTTATTATTGTCACCACACAGGGAGCCAGGATGAGAGGGGTTGCTATTTTATCTCAGAGGAGAGACATATTATTCAAGAAATGTCAGACCGACAAGCTAAGGTGCTGGGTGCTAGCAGAATGTTGCTACTACAACCATACCTTTACTATATGTTCAGTGTGAGGATCTAATGGTGATGACCCTGAGGTTTTGGAATTCCTGAATGCTGAGCTAGCATTATGGCCATCACCAGTTATATTATGTGGGGACCTGAACATTAATGGTTTGGGTGGGTTACTGGGGGTGAATACTGGTAAATATGAAGGCCGAAAAAGCAAGGTCTATAGAGCCCTTTTGTCATTAACTCCAGATAACGGGCTAGTAGATATATGGCCTTTGTTGAAACCCACCGATTCCGGGAGTACATATTTTTCTGCCCCACATAAATCAGTAGCATGGTTACATTACTTTCTTACCTCGCATCAATTGGCTCCAAGCTGTAAAATAGAAAAACACCCCCGAGTCATGTCGGACCATAAACCCCTGGTATTGACTGTCAATTTGGCAGAGGTGGAAAGGGTAGAGACAACCTGGACTTTTGAGAGAGGTTTACTGAAGGATCCAAGATACATTTTACACATGAATAGTTGGATCAAGGAGTTTATGGAAATCAATAGGAATAGTGCAAGTAGTGGGGTGGTCTGGGACACACTCAAGGCAGGGGTTAGGGGGGAAACACTCAGCTATAGCATGCAACGTCGAAAGAATGAAGTTGGGCAGTTAAAAACATTATATAAAGCAATGGCAGGCATTGAAGAAGAATTGGTTAGAGCTATAGCTTTGGGGACACCCGTAGAGAACACACTACATAAACTCGCTTTAGCCAAAGCAGAAATTGGGGTAATCTCGGCTTTCAAGGCAGCAGAGAAATTCCTAGCATGGCGACAGGGGTGCTATGAGCTCAATGACCACGTAGGACACATGCTGGCAGTACGTTCAAGACAAAAAAGGGTGATGGGGAGATACATGAGATCCAAGACGAAGGGGGAAACCTGGTGATAGACTCTTCAGGCATACGGGAGGAATTCCACAAATATTATAGGAAACTATCCCAAGAGGAACAGAATCCAGAACAGAACTCAATTAGAGAATATCTTGAAGGTGCTCAATTAGAACAATTCACCTCTGAAGATGCAGAATCTTTGGAGACCTGCTTCACAGAGGAAGAACTATATAGAGCACTGAACGACCTCCCTTCTGGTAAGGCAGTGGGACCTGACCAGATCCCCCTTGAGTTCTATAAAACCTTTTCCACTGTTCTCGAGGCCGATCTGATTAAAACATTCAGACAGGCATAGATAGGGAATTCTGTTCCTGAGTCATGGGCCCAGGCCTTAACTGTAATCTTTTAAAAAAAAGGTAAGCCCCCTCGGGAAGCATGTTCTTATAGACCCATTGCCCTCATGAACAGCAATGTGAAAATATTCTCAAAGGCACTAGCGTCACGACTAAGGGGTCGATTCCGATCTTCGTCGGAAGGGCTCTGAATCGGATTTGGCTTTGCCGAAACCGATCCTGAACCCTTGTTTCCGACCGACTCGTTCCCAATTCCGAACGACCAAGTACGATGCCTGGAAACCCTTAGCGCTGACCGAATCGGACTTGGTTTCCGAGCGAGCAAGTACGATGAACGATTCGGACAGCCTCTCCAAATCGGTTTGCCCAGAACAAAAAGGCTGCCGGAATTGCTCTTTGGCGCCCGTAGCAGGCCCCCCTTCACCTGGGGCCCTCCGAATTGGTCCCGTGGGGGTACCCATGGGTCCCCCCTTTCCATGCATGCACAGTGTGGTGGGCATCATGGGGTGCCCGCCACAGGGTGTACGCTTTTCCCCACCGAACCCTTTTTGCTATGGGAGTCTGTGTACGCATTTGGTATACAGGCTCCCATAGAGTTCAATGGGAGTCCGAGTGAACCGAGTCCGTCACCATACAGGTGCATCGGAATCGGTTGCTCGGACTCGCTGAGCGCAATTCATTAGGAAAACCCTCCGGATCCGATTCGTACGGAGGGCTTTCCTAGCGAGATCGGAATCGGGCCCTAAGTTTCATCATTGGCAAGGTGATCCATCCTCGACAGCATGGGTTTATACCTGCCAGAAGTACCACAGAACACATCCGAAGGGTGATAACGCTGCTCGATGCAGTAGCTGTATCAGGAGACCCTATGGCATTGATCTTACTTGATGCCGAGAAGGCGTTTGTTAGGGTGTCCTGGGATTATCTGTAGGTCGTCCTCGAACTGTTTGGTATTGGAAAGGGCTTTATTAATGCAATTCGGGGCTTATACAGGATCCCAGTGGCCCGATTAAGAGTGAATCGAGGTCACACAGACCCAATATGGATTACAAGGGGGACTAGGCAGGGGTGCCCGTGCTCCCCCCTTCTCTTTGCATTATATATCAACCCCTGATTCGGAAGATTGACGCAAATAGAAATATTAAACCAATGAGATTTCAGGAACAGGAAACAAGAATCCTGGCATATGCTGATGATCTGGCAGTAGTCACACCTGTTCCCCTAACAGCACTTGGGGTAATAGAGTAGGAAGCTCTGGCATTCGGGAAGATCTCAGGGTACTTACTCATCCAGCAAAAAACACAGATAGTTATAAACAATTCAACTGATCTGGAGGATCAACGGGTGACCAAGGTAGCTACCTATTTAGGAATAAATATCACCTCAGAGCTTGACCAAATGGTAGAGGTAAATATAGCTCCAGTTATCTGGAAAGGAAAGAAGGGCTTTGATAGGTTGCATAATCTTCATCTCTCTATTGTTGGCCGGTGCAAAATAATCAAGATGGTTTTTCTGCCCAAGATTTTAAATCTCTTCAGGGCCATACCCCTGGAATTTGAAAAGCGTGGGTTTAAGGGGTTGGAGAATAAGTTTAATAGATTTATCTGGGCACACGGGTAGACTAGGAGAGCATTAACATTTCTGACACTTTCAAGAGAGAGAGGAGGATGGGGAGTGCCAGATCTTAGACTCTACTATTGGGCTGCAGCTCTACAATATAGTCATGGGTTGATGGGAGGGAAGGCAGAAGATCGGTGGAGCCAAACTGGGTCACTAGATGTTTACGAAATATTACTCGGAGACGAGGCCCAGGGCTGCCTCCTGAAATATAGTGAGCCCAACTATTACAAAAAAAGTCAGATTTAAAACCTTATTAACAGCTTTTCAGGTATGGGTAGACGTTAAAAGAAAACTGTATGTATTTATGGGTTATTTATAGCGCGCACTGTGACCAAAAATGATATCCTGGCACTAAATCCACTATGTAAGGAAACAGCTGATTAAAAAACTGAAAAACGAGTCGCTAGTGATGAAATAACCAGGTTTTAAGTGCTTTCCTGAATTTTAGCAGGTCAGAATGAGATCGTAAGGGAGCTGGTAATTTATTCCATATACGCGCTGCATTGACAGTAAAGGTACGTCCTCCTTGTCTGACTTTTTGGAATCTGAGTTCTTGGACATAGTTGCTTGTAGTTGATCGGAGGTTTCTGCCAGGAGTATATTTTTTTAGTTTGTTTTGTACAGGTTTTGGTTCTTTTTTGTGTAGTGTCTTATGGACAATACAGAGAGAAGATTATTCTCTGCTTGATAGGCAGCCAGTGGAGCTCCATCAAGGCCCTCTGTAGCAGATGAATATCGAGATCTGTTCAATGTTAACTTAGCTGTGATTATCTGGATGCGTTCTAGCTTTTTTAACAAATAACATGGGGCTCCTAGCAACAGTGCGTTGCAGTGGTCCAGCCTACTTAGTATTACACCTCTGGAAATCAGTGATCTGGCTGGTAGGTCAAGCAGAGGATATAGCTTCCTAAGGGCCCGGATCAGTGCGAAACAGGTCCTGGTAAGTCCGTTCACTTGATTTTCCAGGGACAAACCTTGGTCAATGATCACACCTAAATTTCGTACCGCCGCTGGGTTGCCCAGTGGCTTTTCCGTGCGTAGCGGCCAGAAGTTAGGTGATAAGGATACCGGGATTTTGTTGGAAGAGCAACAGAGGAGTTCAGTATATTTCCATTCATCTTGAGTGAATTTGCATTCATCCAGTCAAAGATGTCAAGGATGCATGCTTGGAAGTTACCTATGGTATCCTCCTGATTATTGTTCAGTGACAGAATTAATTGAGTGTCATCTGCATAGTTAATTAACTTAATATTGTGGGTTTTTATAAGTGAGATGAGGGTTTGATGTAAATATTGATTAAAATAGGGCTAAGGGAAGAGCCCTGGGGAACACCATTTGCTGTCTTTCTAAATTTGGATAGAAAAGGGGGGAGTGATATGGCCTGACAGCGACCAGACAGGTAGGATTTAAGCCAGTTTAACATTTGCCCCCCCACACCCACTGCCATAAGTCTGGACAGAAGAGTGTGGTGGTCCACCGTGTCAAACGCAGCCGATAAATCCAAGAGGACAAGTACAACCGATTGTCCATTGTCAAAAGTCCTCCGCAATTCATCGGTAGCGCAAATAAGGGCGGTCTCAGTTCCATGGCCAGGGCTGAATCCAAATTGCTCTTCCTCAAGCCATGAGGAGTCCTCTAGATAGTGCGACAATAATGAACTTATGTGGCGCTCCAAAACTTTTATTGGAAAAGGGAGGAGGGAAATAGGTCTAAAGTTGGCTAGGTCGGCGGGGTCAGACATAGCTTTTTGTAGCAATGGCTTAACTATGGCTTTCTTCCAGCAGTCAGGCACCATCTCGGTTTCAAGAGAATGATTGCAAAGTTGTCGGAGAGGGCCTGCAAGCTCTTCTTCCCATATTAGCCATTGCTTTGGTGGCATAGGGTCCAGCGGCGACCCTGATTTTATGGCCCTGTACAAGGTTTTAAAAACCTCGCCAGAGATAGGATCCAACCTAGTCAGTGTCAAGGGGGAGAGGTCTGAAGGGGAGGGATCTAAGGGGGGAAGCAGTCCAGATTGAGCAGGGCTGTGAGAGTGTGCGATAGAGTGTTTAACTGTGGTAGATTTGTCAATCCCTTCCAGAATTGTTTTGATCTTACTGTCGAAATATTCCGACAGATTCTCGCATAATATCTGCGATGGTATGATCTCTCGCTTAAAGCGAGATGGATTGGTAAATTCTCTAAGAATTTCAAATGTTTTCCTTACTTTGTTAGGGGCTGCAGTGATCTGCTCGTAATAGTAGTTGGCTCTCACTTTCCTTAACTTGTGTTTGTATTCACTTAACGCATTTTTTAAATTGGACTTATCTACCTCAAGATAATGGCGCTTGGTAGAATGAACTTTTACACTCAACTCTTTAGAAACCCGATGCTCCCAGGAATTTTCCAAGATAACATTATGGCAAGATGGAAGGACTCGGGTATCCGGGTGGTAGGGGATCTTATGGATTCGAATGGATTTCAGCCATCTAGTGATATTCAAGTCAAATTTGGAATTCATAGGGGAGATTTTTTTAAATACCTACCAATATGTCGTTTTCTAACTAAGAAAAAAGGAGGGTTAAAGGGCTTTAGTCAAAACAGCGCCATGGAGGTGGCTAGGGACAACACAGGCTGCGCCATCAGGCATATCTATGCGAAATTGTCCCAGTTCAGCTAGGACGACCTTGAGAAGCAAGGGGCAAAATGAGAACAAAAACTAGGTATAGATCATGGTAGCTTTTTAGACTCCCTGGAACTTGGAAGGACCATCTTGTGCTCAGCCGGATTACAAGCACAGCACTACAAAACGCTGTTTGCATTATACTACACTCTGGCAAAAATAGCTCAATGGGGGCGGCAAACTGGGATCATCTGCCCCCCGTTATAGCAGTCCTGAAGCCAACCAAGTACATATGTTTGCAACGTGTCCCCGTTTAGAAATCCTGATAAGGGAAATAGAAGAGTTTTTAAACTAGTCGTTAGAAATAAAGTTAAATCTAACTCCAGAACTAATGCTACTAGGGGTTAGTAATAATGAAACACCTTATGAATATCAATACTTTCTATTCCTGGCCATGGCAGTGGTCAGAATTCGTATATCTACGGCATGGCGGGATCCCCTGGCCCCTACTTTTCAGCAATGGGTAGGGAGGCTATTAGCTATCTTCAACCTAGAAAAGGGGTTGTGTGAAAAAAAGGGCCGAAGAGCAAAATGATTAGGGAAATATATCTGGGCCCTGATCTATAGATGGAAGGAGGAAAGATATTGTACTAGACCATAGCTGATAACTTAACTGTGATTGCAGGTATAAAGGTGCTTTTTTTAACCCAGTACGATAACAAAATGCTCTTTTTAAACCACAGGTTTATCAAATTTCTTATCGATATTTTATTATGCAATATTGTATGATATTTATTGTCTTCGTCCATGGAAAAACCTCATGAAATTTATGTATAATCAATGCTGGTGATGAAATAAAAATATTAAAAAATAAAATGAAGCACAGACAGTGCTTGTTTGGGTTGCATGAATATCAACCATAAACATATTGTAATATTCAAATAGTGACCTCAAAATATCAACTACCAAAATGTTTACTTTACATTCATATTATATAGGGAACACAAATATTGAGTACCAAAATAACATGGTCAATAATCTCTATAATATACTGGTAGGTATGTGTATTTCATTGTAATTAACAATATTATAATTTAAAATACATTTTGTTTACCAGTTTTTAATATAGTAGAAAAATAAAAACATAAAGAATAATAAACATTAATTTCACAATTTAAATAAATCGTAAAAATACATAGAACTTGAATACTTTTATAAACATATTATACAAATAATTTATTATAGAAATAAAAATAATTTTCATGTAAAAAGATATTATTAAATGTTATTAAAACTGTATCAACAAGTGTCACTATTAATAACAATAAACATATATTTTAAATTTGTTAAACCATTATAAATTTTGGAAAACATTTAAGAACATTTAATGTTTTTAAAATACTAAAACACATAACAAATGGAAACCAATGTAAAAACACAATACATATATAATTTAAAACGTAATTTATAAATGCATATGTTTGAACTACATCTGCTACAAATATCCCAAACAAATTCCAGTAAAGTGTACTAACCTGACTTCTATCCAAAACCATTAAAAAATAAACTGATAAAAAATGGTTAAAAGATATTTTTTTAACTGCGTTCATAAAGACATTAAGAAAATGAATGCATTTTCAGGGACAGGGAGCAAAATTAGTATTCTAACTCCAATCATTCATACAATGAGGAAAGTGACTACATTTAGAGGGGGTGGTCATGTTTACTATTCTAACACCAGGCTAACAATCATTGAGGAAATTCCATCCATTGAGGGGGGTTGGTGGGATAAGACTTACTATTCAACTCCCATGTTACAAACGTTGGGAAAGTCCATACATTGGGGGATCAGATTCAGGGGCATATTTACTACGAAGTGGCAGAGCGCTGCGTTAGCCTCCTTGGCTTAACGCAGCGCTCCGCCCTTCTGAAACGCAGGGCTGTACCATATTTACAAGAATATGGTGCAGCCCTGCGTTTCCCCTGCGCTGGCGCTAAATTTAGCAGCCTAGCGCCAACGCAGGCACCCTTGCACCATAGTGCAAGGGTGTCTGCATTGAGGGGAAGATTGTTCATGGGCAGGAAGGTCTCCCTTCCTGCACATAAACAATATTTAAATTGCATTTTGTAACTTCTATGTGTGCTGCTTAATTCAGCACACATAAAAGTTGCAAAACATCATTTATTGTTTATGTGCAGGAAGGGTTATACCATCCTGCACATAAACAATCAATGGCTTTTTGCTGTTTCTATGTGTGCTGCACACACGGAAACAGCAATAATAAGGAGAAATTAAACATTTATCCTCGTTGCGCCTGTTTAAGACCAGGTTTTCCTGGTCTTAATTTTGGCGCTGCTCCATATTTACGCTGCCCTCGTAAATATGGGGCAGCGTCAAAATATATGGGGGTTGTGGTGGAATGCCCACCGCAACACCCATTGCCCACCCCTTTCACGCTAAGTATAGTGTGAATAAGGCGAAGCCACTATCGCCACTACAACGTCCTGAAAAGTGACGTTGTGGTGGCGATAGGGGCTTGTAAATATGCCCCTCAGTATTGAAACTCTAGTCTAAGAAACACTGGCGGAAAATGCACATTTTTTGGGGTGTGGTCAGATTTACTGTCCTGATTCCAATCTAACAAACATCGGGGAAACTATATACTCTGGTGGTGTAAGATTTACTGTTCTAACTCTAGTCTAACAAACACTGGGGAACTTGCATACATTGGGGGTTAGAGTTAGTGTTCTGATTTGAATCAAGCCAGCATTGGGGAAAGTGTTAACTGTGGAGGTGGAGGTAAGATTTACCATTTTGTCTAGAGCCCAACAAACATTTGGGAAAATGCATACCTTGGGACATGGGAGACAATTTACTCTTCTAACTGCAATCCAACAAACATTAAAGAAAGATCATACATTGAAGGGTTCATATCTAGCACAACAAAATAATATAAGTACATGTTTAATATTATTTAAAATATTTAAATAAAAACTAGGAAATATATCAAAAATGTTCATATAATAGTACTCAAACTCCCACACAAGCAGAAACAAAACATCACTGTGATTATGAAAAAATATTTTCAACAGCAATTTTATTTTGCAATTTAGAAATTTTGCATATTTAACATTTTATTTAATTACAATTAATGTATTCCCTTTAGAAAACACAGCCCACACATTCCCTGGCTATACCTGCAACCAGTCATAAAAATGAATGAATACCTTTTATAGAAAACAATCATGTAATCACATACTTCAATAAGTTAAAAACAATTTCATTTTTAAAATGTATGTAAAAATTAACAGAATTTAAAGATTAAGCAAATTAATATGAATTTAAAATCTTAAATAAACACTACCCATCCAGTTCACTAATAAAACTAGCTGTTCCCAAAAGTAAAAGTAATTGCAAAATTCTAAAACTTGTAAGCAAAAAATTATAATTTCAAACTATGCAAATCTAAAACATTAAACAATTAACAATAAGTAGTATGCACATAAAAGTACCACTACTAACCCAAACCAAAGTATGCCCCACCTCACCTAAAAACATTAATGAAATTGGATTTATTTATTAGATGCTTACTTTAGATCCAGCTCATAGACGATTCTAAAGCCTCTTTTATGAGATTAACGATTGGAGAGCCTGGAGCCAGAAATAACACTTCTGGGTATTGTCTCTAGACCTAAATGGAGTCATCAAGAGCTTTCATCCCTAGAATAGGGGTTAACCATGCAGATTCAGGAATACCAGATCTTTTTATGCATGATTATCCATGTTTCCTGGGACAAATACAGTCAGATTTATCATCTGCTCTGAATAGGTTGCAAATCTGAGTGCAGGGATTCTGAGGCAGGGGATGGACGGGTCAGGACACCATTAGGGTAACAAGATAGCTGCGTGTGAGACGGGGCACATTGTATGCTCCCTCTGTGTTGTTGCTGGGGGTCAGGTGTGGGCCAAGCTGAGACCTCAGCCCTTAAACCCTACCCAGTTAAGCAACAGTTTTACTAGATGCAGCAACAGGGAAACCTCATAGTCCAGTCTCCTGCTCCTGTACTTGTAATGGGGATGTAAGAATTACGTTTGATTCAAATAAAAAAATATTTTGAACACAAGTAACATTTTCAATATTGAATATTTTTTTATATTTTACAGAAGTAGTCTATACCATATAAAGCTAACTAGTGCCTTGAATCTCCGAAGTAAAGGGATTGGCCAACAAGGGAATCATGTAAACATATAATCTCTGAAAAAAATTGATTGTATGACCCAGAATGGTGACAAGCAGAATTAATCTTAAGGTGCAACTCTATGATGAATTACCATATTAATCAATCAGAAAGGGAACAGGCATACACAATAGTAGATTTACCAAAAATATTTATATTCTTTACATTGAAAAACATGTAGGAGATGGGGTGCATAACAAAGAAAGCCTGTCATACATTAATCATGTACATATGAAGTAAGCAAAAAATGATATTCCAAGACCATAAATCAGTGTTTGTAACGCCCACTCATTATGTTTTTGGAATCCGTCCATTGTAGAGATCAATTGATTGAGGAATCCAAGAATTTATATGAAAGAAGTGTATCCAGCATTGACGATTTGGTCTCCAGTGTCAGCAGTAGTGAGACCACCTTCAGGGCCATAATAGTTAAATTAGATTTAAGTTAACCCCCAAAAAGCAAATAACTATTACAAACATTGAAAAAATAAATAAATTGTTTACAATCTTATACCTACATATTACAAAAGATGCCTGTGACATTGCAGACATGATACTCACATGTTTTACACTGTAAACACAAAAACTCTCGCCTGGACTACGGCAACTCTCTTTACTTGGGTGCTCTCACAACGACACTTAAAAAACTACAAGTGGTGCAGATTGCAGCTGCCCGAATACTCCATAATGTTCCCAGACACCACTCTACCCGCCAAAGCCTTAAATCCCTTCACTGGATCCCGATGGCAAACCCGATGATTAAATTTCAATCACTATGTATTGCCCATAGGGCCTTCCGCAAACAGGGCCCCTGATCTCCTGGTCCCTGATTTCCAATATCTCTGGGGACGAACCTTAAGGTCCTCTAATGCCTCTGTTACCAAAATCCCCTCCAACAGAAGATCTAGATGGGCAGGGCGCTCCTTCCGTTACAATGTGGCCAACTGTGGAACACCCTCCCCACCTCTCTGAGATCGACTAAGAAAGAACTTTCATTCTGTAAGTTATTCAAAACCTGGCTGTTTCAGAATAGCCCCCTTTGATCGGTCGGAAAAACAGACTCGCACTGGCAGTGCTGGGATGTCCACAGGTAGCCATGCGCTATACAAATGCTATATAGAATAGAATAGAAGCAGTCTTCTAAAGTGATGGCTAAAACAATTGAGTTGGATTATGAAGCGTGTGTCTGAGAGTAATACTTCATCATAAATCTTAATTTATAGAGGGAAAACCAAGTATCGAGGACAAAGTATGTGAACTTTGCTTGGGTATTATAAATTGGTGAGCTGGGAATATGAATAGGTGAATAATAAGTCAATTTGAAAACTTATTAAAAAGAAATTGAATGAGGACTAAAGTGATCCACTCACCTATACCGAAGAAATCAGATGTGAATAAATCAGGCAATTTGACTTGTAAAGGAATACACTGGTAGCAAGATCAAAACTGGTTTATGGGGGAGTATCAGATGGAATAATAAATACAGTGGGAAAATAAGAATCCAATGGTGCGCTCAACTCCAATGACTTAATCAACAGGACGAAACCTGCCTTCGAGCACAACTTCGGCAATATTGAGTTCAATGCATTTTGCGTCTCTACTCTTAAAGCCAGAAAAAGGGTGCTGAATGCATCATGCAACATCTAGACCATCATGTATGGCAGTCATGTGTGGGGAAAAACCTATAAGTGTGAAACTCATTACACAGTACTCAACCGTCACACCAAGCGTCCATCTTAGGGAAAGTTAAAGGCCATCAGCGATTTATGTCTAAATGATTCCCTTGTTAGACAATTACCTTTACTCAGGTTGATACTCAAGCTCACAAGGGGTTATTGGGTTGCCCACTTTGTTGTTGAATTTCCGAACACAACAAGAAGCAAAGACAGGAGAGGATTCTCAGCATTGCAAGACCTCAACTTCCCTAATACTGACATTACCCAAAATAAATAAAAACGGCTGCACCTAAAGCACCCTAAAATTGAAACAATTACCCAATTGCATTTGAAGGATTCTGAGAATAGAAAAACCATATGGCATTTTACACTCCTTACAGCCTTGATCTTTTTCGAGCGTGTGTTGTTTTCATGAACAATGGTACAGGGTGAAAGGTCATACCAGCACATGATATCGTGTAGGGAACTGACCTGCCTTGTAAGCACTCCACACTTAAGGATTATATGCACATAGAAACTTCTCTAGGAATGGCCGGTAGGATGCACTATGAGGTATATCCATGGTGAGACACCTTTTAAATGTTCTTCTAAACATATAGCAGATAAGGAGTGTGGGTGTGCTCTGTAAGTGTAGTATTAGGAAGTGGTGTGAACTTCTCTCATGAAATTCCTGTGATTCTTGTGAATGCTGCTGTTTGTACTTGTAGTGCACAAAGGTTTCGGCATGTGAGTTTTCAAATCAAAATTGGGCTTTCACACCCCTTTTAGTTTGCCACCATACTTCCTCTCTCAAAGTCATGAGGGAAAACAGCTTTTTTAATCACAAAGCAACATCACTTGCATGGAAATATTAACAGTGTGCATTGAAAAACTGTGCAAGGACATAAAAAGGACATCAAAAAATCTGGAAAGTCCTAATTATTATCTTTCGATTGACTCTGTCCTTCTTTCTATCCTCTGCATCCTTCCTCTATCCGTGTACATCCTACTCTAAATGGCATGCAAGTTTGCTGTATTCGATATTATTGTATCACTGCAAATTGCCCACACCTCATTTCAAAGACCACAACTTCTCCTTTAAAGGTAATACCCCTGCAACCGAACAATACTTAATCTCCTGTAGCTCATCTATTAATACCACCAACCAATGCACAAATTAACATACCCCCTCTCACTAAAGATGACACCTAACTCCTATTAATTTATTCTACCACATCGAAACTTGATCAAATGCATGGCATGGTTTACTTAAGAGTGCAAGACTGATCCCAATAACCCAAAATAAAATTAAAAAACTACTAAAACTGGGTTCTGGATCAGCGTGCTGCCTGGCGTAAAGTGCTACAACACCTCTTCAGGGGTAGTAAGTGCCATATAAATGCAATTACTATCCAACACAATGTGCAATATATAACCCTCCTAGCTCATACTAATACTAATTCCACAGTACTCAGGGTTTGGACAGTCGATTGTAGCTCATTCAGCATAATACTGCTTGACACCCTAATGTTCACAAAAGACAAAACGGCACTTGTACTGTACCGGTTCACAGCAATAAACCACCAATCACCAACTGAAGAAGCATGGAATAACTGAAGAGATCTGCTATGTGCTGCTAGCCAATGGAGGACTTTGATTTAGCTCACCACTACACAGTGGCGGCTCCTCCATAGGGTCGTTTGGGCGTCGCCCCACTGCTTTCTGGCAGTGCAAGAAGCAGAAACATAAAATGGTAAAAACTACCATTTTATGTTTCTGCTCTCGCACTGCGAGAAGCAGAAGTACCTGGAGTGCCTGGTTGTGGGAGGGTGGGTGGGCGGTCCTGCTCGAGGGCAGGGGAGTGGCTTGCCCACTGTTGTGGGTACTGACTGTTTGGTCGGCCCTGGAGCCGACCAAATAGTCCGTACCCACAACAGTGGGTAAGCCACTCCCCCCCTGCCCTCGAGCAGGACCGCCCACTCTCCCTTTTTAGGTCTCGCCTGGCGTTAGCAGCGCACATGCGCTGCTCTCGCCATGCGAGGGCCTTTTGGAATCGATACGGATTCCAGATGTGCACGCGGACGGACAGAAGATGTGCACGCAGGGACTGGATGCTTTACTCGCGGCGTGAGACGGACGCACTATATTTTTAGGTCTCGCCTACGCAGCGCGCAAGCACTGCTTAGGAGGGGACCTTTTGAAATCGCTCAGGACTTTGGTTCAAACTAGTGCATGTTTTGCACTGTTCTCTATTGGCATTCGTGCACGTTTGGCGTTTCCCTTGCGGGAGCGAGCAGCGGCGCCATCTGTTTTTAATTATCTTGCTCGCGCTTTTGAAACAGATGGCGCCGCTGCTCGCTCCCGCAAGGGAAACGCTGTGCGTGTCTCGTCCCCTTTTGCTTATTTGTTAATTGCTTCTCTCTCGCGCGCAAAGGGTAGTTCATTTTTTGTCCCCAGTAGTCCTGTTTTTCGGAGTTTTCTCTGATTAGAACGACTGACTCCCCCCCCCACACACACATCTCCCCCTTTTCCCATCTTCCCTAGATTGCTTCGGAAGCGCAGCGAACTCCGGATTACTTCCCAGCACAGTGAGGAAATATGCTGAAATGTTTGTTTGTTTTTAAAAAAAGATACACATTGCCTCAGAATCGGGTGCAGGCAGTGTGTCAAGTGAGAAAACAGCATGTGTACCTCATCCTTTTGCTGTCACTTGCTGCACGAATGCACTTTCTTGTATGTGAGTTTTAGAGAACTTACGGTGTTTGCTTGTCTAGTATCTGTGAATGGTTCCCGGTGGCCTCAATGTCTACAGGCTTGTTTTCCGCCCTCCTCCCTTGGGATGTCGCGCTTGTCTTTCAGCGCCTGTTTTTCTTTGATTCTGAAAATGCATTAAAGGGTAGTTCGTTTTTGTCCCCAGTAGCCCTGTTTTTCTGAGTTTTCTCTGATTAGAACGACTGACTCCCCCCCACCCCCCCACCAAACACACACACACACATCTCCCCCTTTTCCCAGCTTCCCTAGATTGCTTCAGAAGCGCAGCGAACTCCGGATTACTTCTCAGCACAGTGAGGAAATATGCTGAAATGTTTGTTTTAAAAAAAAGATACTCATTGCCTCAGAATCGGGTGCAGGCAGTGTGTCCCAAGTGAGAAAACAGCACGTGTACCTCAATCTTTTGCTGTCACTTGCTGCACGAATGCACTTTCTTGTATGTGAGTTTTAGAGAACTTACGGTGTTTGCTTGTGTAGTATCTGTGAATGGTTCCCGGTGCCTGTTATAATTTGGAGGTTTCTAAGTCCTACACTGCAATGGATGTGACCCACAGCCAGGTTCATCAATTTACTTCAGCCCATCTTCTCGGACAGCCTCCACCATGTCCGCCTGCGAGGAGGGAGCCGCCTTCTCCAGCCTGCCCAGGGCGCAGGAAGGGCAGTCGGTGACCGAGTCCTGCCCCTCAGTCCCCTGGGTGGGGGAAGCCCTCATCGCAATCCAGCAGAGCCCCAGCAGCAATCCTCTCAGCAGAAGCACGCGCAGCATCCTGGCAGCAGCCTGTGGTGAGCCTCTGGCTTAAAAGTGCCTCGCTTTTTGGTGTACCTCCTCGCCCCACAAACAAGCACAGGTTTCTGTTTTTCCTTCCACTCCGGCTAAAGGCGTGTTTTGATGAAAAGTTTGCAGTGAAGTTTCTGCAAAGCAGGCTCTCTCCCTCTCAGAAAGAAATAAGTGCTCCTCTCATATCATATCATTATTTTTTACTGTCCTCACACACAGACTCATGCTCTCTCACCCCACCCCTCCCCGCGTCTTCCTTTCCCTGCTAACCCCTCGCTCCTTCCCTCCTAATCATTTACTGAGCACTTTGTGTCTAGTTCATACTGACTGCAGCCTTGTCTGTCTGCTCGCCCTGTGCATGTGCTCACTAATTCCACTTCAGCAACTGAGTAAAACAATTATTCACGTTAGATCTCTGTACAAGGAACGCTTCTGCACTTGGAGTCGCATGCTGCTATCAGTTTATTTTTATTCTTAGTTAAATTATGATGAAACCTCTCCCCTTTTACTTATACACGTTCTCTGTTTTTTGCTTTCTCTTTTGCGTCACTCTACATGTCTTTCTCCCCATTCCCTCTCTCTTTGGTTTCTCATTCCTCCACCTTCTATCTCACCCTTTTACGCCTTTCCCTTCTTTTTGCTGACACATTCTCCCTTACTCTTTCTCCATCTCTCTCTGTTTCACTCCATCTCACTGACTCTTTCTTTACTCCCTCTTCTCTCTCTACCCCGTCCTATCCACTCCAATTAGTTTCTGTGCCCTTCCCTCTTAGTCTTCCACTCTCCTTTAGTCTCTCCCTGTTTAACCTTTTCTCTTCCTCTTCTTTTATTACTCTCTCTATTTTCTCTAGACCTTTCACTTACTCCTTTGCTCGACATTCCCTCTCTCTAGTTCCATTGGCCTCTCCCCGATGCTCTCCCCTTCTCCCTTTCCCTCTGCCAACTGTCTGCGCATCTCTATAAGCGTTCCTCTCTCTCACTCAGCCCACACCTCCCTCTGTATTTCACACTCTCCTTCTCCTTCTTTTGGTCTTTCTTTCAACCCTAACTCCACCTGAGAAAACTCCTTCCTTCATTCTTTCGCCTCCACTATCTCTCTCCCGTCTCTATATTATTCATTATCTTGCACTCTCTCATCTCTCAGTCCTTCTCCATGTATTTCTTCCTCCCTAAGTCCCCACTCCCTCTTCTACTCCCTCCTCCTCCACTCTTTACCTGTTTCTCCTTCCCTTCTCTTTCTTTCACTCTCTTTTTCTTCCACCCACCTCCAGGTTTCCTATTTCTATATACCTCCCCACTGATCTCTCCTTCTCCTACTACTTCCATATCTCCTTATTCCTCTCTAGCTGACACCTCTCTCCAAGCTCTACATTCCTCTGACGTACTTTTCTCTCTTACTTCCCTCGTTTGATCTCTCCCCTTCTACCTCTCCCACCTCACCATCCCTTCCTCTCTATCCAACTCCCCATTTTTATCTCTGTCTTCGGTTTGGTTCACTTTCTTGCATTCTCTTGGTCTCTTTCTCTCTCACAGCATTATCTCTTCAATATTTACCCACCTCTGTCTCTTACATTATTTCATCTCGCTGTTCCTCCCCTCCATCTTTCTCTCTTTACCCCGCCGTTTTCCTTTCTCTCCCTCCTCCCCTCATATTCTCTCCTAATTCCGAAATTCCATCTCTATATTTTTGTTTGTTTCTTTGTCATTCATTCTCTATCGCTCCCTCTGTCTTTCTCTCCCACTCACTAATTCTCTTACTCCAAATTTGTGTCTTTCTGTCTCTCCCATTTCAATATTTATTGGGATACTTTCCACACAAACTCTCTTGGACCGGAATCGGTCGTGGAATTTGGTGCACATACTCTATGCTGTCTAACTTGAATTGTCCCGGTTGCCCCCATACAATCCAGACTCTCCTTGGGTGACAGAAGTTTATGTTCCCTCTGGGCATAGAATGAATAGCCGTATGTGTGATGAGTGTACAGTGGGGGTTTAGCTTCCCTTGAAAAACAAGCATTGGCATAGCCAATAGGTCTCGCCTTTGGGACTGTATAAGTGTTTAGCCATGCAACAGTTGATGTTGTTGCACCAAGGATATTATGCTGCATAACTAAATACTTATAAGGTCCCAAAGGCGAGACCTATTGGCTATGCCAATGCTTGTTCTCTAATCACAACGCCGCCATTGCAGCGTTGTGATTGGCTCCCATATTAAGTCGCGGCCGGCGGCATCATGACTCGCGGGCCGCGAGTTCACCGGCCGCTACTGCTGTCTTTCCATTTCCGGCGTCAGTGTCACGAAGAGAGACAGACCGCATGGAGCTGATGAAAAAGAGCTGCTTCAGTGCTTCGCCTTCGTAAGTGCTTTAACTTTGGAAATCGGGTGTATTAACAGTGACTCCCTCCCCTGGGGCTTACTCGACAATTGAAATATATGACAATCTTTGAATCTTGCTCACTCGTGTTCAGGCCTGGGCTGGGCATATTTCCTCTCGTCGGACATTACCTAAAAATAGAATCCCTTTTAATGAATAGCTTAGCTCGGTGTGCGCTCATCTTGCGTTGAAAACAACATTATTATGATTTAAAAATAATGCTGCACTTGTTTTCAACTCAAGATGAGCGCACGCCGAGCCAGGCTATTCATTAAAAGTAACTGGACAGGACAGCGCAGAACGGAGGTGGGCGCAGGCACAGGGCCTTTTATTGTTTAGAGTCTTAAATAAATATGTCATTGTCAGTTACGGTCACTCCGTTTTGATTTGTGCCAGGCCTGGAATCATAATGCTCACTGTGTTATACCTATACTGTGCATCAGGCATTTCCATTGGGGCTGGAAGGGGGGGCGGTTTTGTAGCAGTGCGTTTTACAAGCATTAAAGATTTCCTTGTACCTAACAGTTTTCAGCCTATGCAAAAGCATGTTAACATAAAACAGTAGAACGCACATACTTTTGAATGTTTCTGCAAGAAGCTATTCCGACATCAGCACGCAAGATCTGCTTTCCTCGAGGTACTCAGAAACTGCAGGTAGTTTCTAGGTGCCATGTGAAGTACAGGGATAGCGCCTCTTCGGGTATCTGATAGGGACACAGTTCAGTAAAACTGTTCAAAACGTGTTTTTTAGATGCATGTTTGGTTTGTAACATTTCTTTCCATAATTCTTCATTATTGTTATTTAAGAAAGATAATATTTTGTACCTCCCCAGTGGTATCGCGGCTTCCTTAATGACTTCGCTTACAGTTTGTCATGTTGTCACCAAAAACAACAAAAGGTCTCTGCCACAAAAAATTATAACTTACACTATATGGGAGCAAACCCAGAAGCAAAATGTAGTAAAATAAAAAGAAACCATGCCACAGGCAACAATAAAAGTGTCAAGATAAATGTTGTGATTAATTACCTGCTCGAGAGAAATTGGATTTTTGTCTAGTGGCAGTATTGACTCAGCTGAGGTAGCGCAGGAGGTTAATAGGCCTGCTGCAAAGAACTTTTACTATGCAGATCACAGAACAGTATTTAATTTGCAATGATCAGTGGGATACTGCTTTTGTCACAGAGATCCTTTTGTTACTGTGCAGTTCATCAGTTACAATCACAATCTAGCACAGTGAGCTATGAACTGCCATCAAAGAGCTGCACGCAAACTATCTGGACAAGCAAATAAACCAGACACTGACCCCTTCCTCTACATGTTAATCTTAGAGGATCTCCCACTGACATATTCTCAGCTTGTATGTCCTATATCTGTAGTATGTTATGTCAAAGTCAGCTTTCTCTGACCCAAGAACTACTCGCCATCTTTGTAACCAAGGTACTGGAAATAAGCAGCTTTACAAGAGGAAATTCAGTGGCATGGTTGACTAAAATCTGTGGCAAGAAAAAGGCGCATTATGCAGAATGTTTTGTGAGTAAAGGCAGTGTATGTGGCATGTTGTATGTAATTTTTACATGCTAGAGTGTTGATGCAAACCAGTCCAAACATTCTGAACTTTTACGCTGCACCACTTTCAAATGTCACCAGCCGCCACTGCCACTACAGGTCCCAAGTAGTTACATACTATGACCGCTTCCAGACTTCTCACAATGGCAATCAGATATGGGATGATAGTAACAAAGTCCTGCCCATCAGATCTCGGATCTGTCTTCTTCTAACCGATGCCTGCTCAGGACAATAAACTTTAAACTTTAAACAAGGTATCTCAGAATGGACAACCCAGTGCAGTAACCAGCTAAGTGGAAGATGAAAATAAGAAATAGCATAAATGGACCGGCAGAGCAGCTCAAAGATGCCAGCTTACTCAAAACCATAAGCTGGAAGCCTGTTTCTCACACTTCTTCATCCATCAGACTGCTAAGCTCTGCATCCCATAACATGATAACCATACCTCAGTGGTTATCACACACAACATTGAAACACTTCTCACATAGGATCAAAACAAAGACAAAACCATTCCAATCACACACCCTACATGGTGTAGCATTCTACCTATGTTGGCAAGCGCTTCAGCACCTCACATAAGGGTAATAAGCGCTTTATAAATGTTGTAATGCAATACAATATGAAAGGATGATTCGTTGCACCCATTCTTCAATTACATGATCTATCTATACCTAATATGAAAAGAACTTGCAAATGCAATTCGTTTTGGAGCCTTTTAAATGAGGCACATAAATTCAGTGTTTTTTTTAGGATCAGACTTTGTTTACTGCCATGAAGCAAAGCCAAAAAAGACCAGAAATATCCTTAGTGAAGCCGAGAGATGTCGGCAGAAGCTGGATGAATCGCTGTATCTGTCCATTTAAGACATTTTGAAAAAAGTAATGTACAGTTCTTTATCTGTGCCTCACGTCTGAGAAATCAATCATTTTAAGGGATGTCTGATCTGTAAGTCTACAGTGGTGAAATTCCAGTGCACACAAAAAAGGAGCACAGAAATGAAGGATGGATTAGCCATGGGTGAGTGTGTGCAATTAATGCAGAAATGTATTGCTGATGTCAAGTCTACGACTACTCGAAACCTCAGAAGCAACCACAAAGACGACAGCCGCAGCAGATCAGATAATTGACACAGAAATAATTGGTTGCTGAAATGCTACTTCTTCAATGTGACACTGATGGTCAGCTATGCCAGCTGCATTTTTAGACGCCACCACAAGCTTTAGTAAGGTTACAAATCAAAAACATTTAGCTCAGTGAGTTCACAATGCATCTTCTGGCATACAGCCATCATATCAACAGATAGTTGAGCTAGAAAGGATTAAAGAGAGAGCCCTCTCACAACCTAATCACCCTTATGTATCCCACCCTCTCTGTCCAGAGCTATCATATTGAACCCTTAGGTTCTTCTTCAACTGGCCTCCCACCTTAATAACAGAAACCCTACCAAACAGGGGCACCCTAATATTCTCAAACTTGATTGAGTCTAACAAATGGGGACAACTAAAGACTGAACTTGGTCTCACATCTGGATTTGGCACACACACTAGTTAATGTTCAGAGATTTAGTGGTGCCAGAACCCCATTCAGAGGGCCATGGGGGAAGCAGGAGCTACTGTGCCCAACCGTGGCGGCTGAGGCCTTTTACTCCTGATGTCCTGGGCCAACCGACTATGGATCCCGAGCAACTGGGCCAAGTACCCCTTCAGCACTAGACTCTTAGTGGTAGTGTGGGTCGATCAGTCCAAGGCACCTTGCACGCGATAGATACAGGGGGAGACACACAGGCTCACAACTCAAAGTGTGTTCAATAGCAGCAATAAAATTAAATTATTGCCCCATCAAATACTGTCTTATATGACAAGATTAGTATTTATATACTGCCACAAAGTGAAATACGGCATACAAAATCAATACACACATCCCCCTGAGGTCAGAGATCTGGTGTTTAATAAGCAGTCCCCTAAGTCCCACTTGCCTCTCACTAGCGGCACTGGTTATTTCCCATTCGCTATATGCGACATTGAGGGTAAGATCCACTAACAGTCTGAATCTCAGGAGTCCCACACAGGAAGTCAAAAGTGTTCCAGGGTTGAAGCACTATCTGGCAGACAAGTTTCCCCTGGGGCCACCTGGCCGTCCGCTTAGTTTTACCCTCAGCAGTAGGGAATGTGTTACCGGAGTCTTAGAGAGCATCTCTCTCGCGAGCACAGTGGCTGCCTCTGGTGAGAATCACACATGGGGCTCTGCAGGGGCCGTGGCTGGATGTCCTCATCATTCTTCCAATGTAGCATTAATTTTCTTAGGTCTTCCCTATGGGGGAGATGAGTTCTGCATACAGCAGCGCAATTTTACATGAGTGAGCCTGTAGGCCTCATTCCAGTGACACAGGCAAAAAGGCCTGCTCACTTCTACTGATCACTGCATGGTACGCTGCCACCACTGCGCTTGTGCTGCTTAACTCATGGCAAAGGCAGTAGCTTTTCACAACTATGAGGTGAGGGTAGTGCTTTGAGCACCCCTTCCAGTCCTAAAAGATCAAAATCCATGAGACAGGCCTATACCATGGCACACATGCATGATTCGTGTCTGTCCATGACAAAAAATATCAGCACCAGGGATCCAGACATTGTTGCAGCTGGGGCACTCAGGGCAGCAGTATACGTCCATCACCATATGAGGGGCTTTTCTGTCCCAATAGATGCCATTCCCAGACCAGAACATCCGAACCAACTCCTAACGTGGAGAGGTTGGGTATTCAGATCGGTAAAACTGGCAGGAAAGTCCATCAGCATTCCTGTGGTTCAATCCTGCTCTGTGCTCCACTACAATGTCTAAACCTTGCACAGAAATAGACCATTTCAACAATGTGGAATTCTCTCCCTTCATAGCCATCAACGATTTCAAGGACTTATGATCCATTTGAACCACAAACTTAGTGCCAAACAAGTAAGGGCAGAACTTACGCAAGGCCCACACTATGGTAAAGCAATCTTTCTCAAGCCACCCAGTTCTATTCTTTGGCTAGTAACCTCCTAATAATAAAGGCTTCTGGACACTTTCTACCTTTTTTCATCCAGTTGAGCTAACACTGCTCCAACTCCCTTATCAGAGGCATCCATCTGTACAATGAAAGGTTGACTACAGTCAGGTGCTTTCAGTACAGATGCAGAGCATAGTGCCTTCTTCAGTTCCTCAAATGCTTTCTGACACTCCTCAGTCCACATCACCTTCCTGCGCTGCTTCTTGGAGGTCAACACAATTAATGGGGCAGCTATATTTTCATAGTTCGACACAAAGTTTCTGGTGTCTCTGAAAAAGACCCCCATCCTTGTCTGGGTAGCAGGCACGTCTCACTCCATCACAGACTAAGTCTTGGTATCCCATGGGTGAATCTTCCCATTCCCCACCTGACACCCGGTATCTTTGATGGTCACGTTTAGCTTCTTGTATCCTACCAAACACTTGTTGTAGGTGTCTCAGGTGGTCCTGCCATGAATTGCTGAACACTGCAATGTCACCCAGGTAGGCCACACAGAACTGCTCCAGCCCTATGAGAACATGGTTCAACAGGTGCTGAAAAGTGACAGAAGCATTTTTCAACTCAAAGGGTATCATGGTGAACTGATATAGCCCTTATGGCATAGAAAATGCGGTCTTCTCCTTGGCATATGGTGCCAAAGCAATCTGTCAGCACCCACTTGTCAGATCCAAGGGGCTCAAGTACCTTACAGCACCCAACCGATCCACAAGCTCATCCACTCTTGGGATTGGATTGGCATTGGTTTTGGTTACCTAATTTATGGATCTGCAGTGCACACAGAGCTGCAAGTTAGTAAACCCTTGCTTTGGTACCAGCACCACAGGACTATACCCCAGAGAACGATATCTCTCAGTGACCACCCCCAGGTCCAAGATCTTGGCAACGTCTGCCTCCATGCTTCCCCGAAACCGGTCAGACAGTCTTTCGATCCTGCCTTTCACTGGCAGACTGTTTCCTGTGTATATGTCATGCCCACAGACAGATATCAACCCTGGAGCAAATGAGAATAGGTTTACGAACCGTCCCAGCACCTCTCTAAACTATCTGAACCCTTTCCAAAGTTCCATTCTTCATTTCACTATGCAGCAAGTCAGGAAGAGGCAATCTGTCTTCCTCTATTTTCTCTGCCATAGCCATGGCATTTACTGTATAATCTCTCCAGGGGTAAGGCTTCAGCCTGATCACATGAAACACCCCCTTGGGTTCCCCAGTTGCACCTGTGTCTACCAAGAAGTTAACCTCAGAAACCTTCTGAACTACCTTGTATGGCCCACACCATCTGTCCTCCAAAGCCATGGGACAAATAGACATTAGCAAAACACCCCCTCACCTTTCTGATACCCAGTCAGTGTAGCTTTCTGTCCATACCACTCCGTCCTCAGCGCTTCGCTAGCCTGAAGGCTTTCCTTTGTGTGACTTATATTTTGCACCATCAACCTTCTGAGGCCTATCACATAATCCACCACATCCTTCTGTGGAGACTCTGAGGTTCATTCCCACCCTTCTCTGACTAAGGTGAGTTGACCCCATGCCAGGTGACCATCAAGATGCTCAAAGGGACCAAACACTAGCTCCTTCTGGGGAATCTCTCTGTAAGTAAACAGGAGATATGGCAGGAGAAAATCCCATTTCCTCCAGAGGTTCTCTGGTAGATGGCAATTATAATCATCAGTGTTTTGTAAACTGCTCCACCAAACCATGGGTTTGTGAGTGGTAAGCGGTGGAGAAGTGGTATGTCACATCAGCTTGCTCCCACATATATCTAATATAAGAGGAGATGAAATTGGTTGCCCAGTCAGAAATTACCATTCTCCGAAATCCGACCCTAGAAAAGATCCACAGGAGAGCTCTTGCTTCCATGCAATTCAGTCATGCTCCTCAGAGATACAGCCTCTGGGTAACTGGTGGCATGATCCACCACAGCCAATATATGCTTGATGTGTGATTGTGAGGGGGGTCAAATGTACAAACTATGTCTATTCCCACCCGCTCAAATGGAACTCCTACAACTGGTACAGGCACTAGCAGTGCCTTTGTCCTCCCTCCTGGCTTACTGCTCATCTGGCAAATGGGACAGGTTCTACCGAACCTCTCTAGAGATGGCGCTGAGGCCTATTCCCATGCCTATGTTCTCCATTGTCTATGCCTGCTGACTTTGTGCGTCAAAACTGCACTTATTGTTCGGCTGGCGGAAATGGGAAATGGCCAATGTCACACCTGTATCCAAGGCTCCAAAATGTTAGGCATCAAACCGCTGCCACCAATTGTCAGAACCCTGCTCAGAGGGCCACGGGTCAAGCAGTAGCTTCTTGGCTCAACGGTGGGGGTTGAGGACTTTGACTCCTGATGTCCTGGGTCCCCACCTAATATGGTTCCTGAGCAACTGGGTCAAGCACCCCTTCAGCGCTTTACTCTCAGTTGTAGTGCGATCGAGCATTCCAATGCTCCTCGGGGGGAGGTGGATACAGAAGGGTGAACACAGGGTCACAACTCAAAGTATGTTCAATAGAAGCAATAAATGCTTGTCCAGCAAATACTGTCTTTTATGATGAAAGTAGTATTTCTATACAACCACAATGTGAAATATGACATACACTGAGGAGGTCAAGGCTGTAGTGTTTGCGTATGAAAAAGTGTGAAATGTAAGTTTTTAGTCTATTAGTATTTATGGTGGGCTTCTCGAGACAATCCAATATATTAAAACATAGCTACCACCTCGCTGCCTGAAACCTGTGTGGAGAAAGGTACTCTAGACCTCCAGCCCCCTCAGGGGGAATATATGACGTTACAACGCAAACAATTACAAACCATGCTTTTACAATGCGGTTTTTACATCGCAACTATCATTACATCGCATGATTTTACAACGCATGCCATTACAACGCATTTTTAAAAACTACCATTACAACGCATTCCATTACAACGCATTCCATTACAACTCATACCATTACAATGCATACCATTACAACGCATAATACGTTTAGGGTAACAGTAGGGTAAGTGTTGGATAGTGTAGGGGTAAAAATTACTATTCCCACTCCAGTGAGTGCAACAGTAGGGTAAGTGTTGGATAGTGTAGGGGTAAAAATTACTATTCCCACTCCAGTGAGTGCAACAGTAGGGAAAGTGTTGGATAGTGTAGGGGTAAAAATTACTATTCCAACTCCAGTGAGTGCAACAGTAGGGAAAGTGTTGGATAGCGTAGGGGTAAAAATTACTATTGCAAAAACAACAGTTGATGGACAGAATGCAGAACAATGTCATACATTCACCCCAGTACAGAGATCTGGGCCTAAATCCATCGTTTTTTTGCTCACCATGCCATTCCAGTTTGAACCCAGCCATATGCAAATCAGTCTTGACCCTGTGCCTCATGGGAACAGTCCAGCCCGAACTGCCAAGCCAGGTCCTCCCTGGACTGGAAACAAGCATCCTAGGACCAGTTTCGGGGTTTCACCCCTCTTCAGCCAGGATAGCTTGATTCCAGTGGCATGGAGAGCACGGGACCCACGTCTGGGCATACACGTCCCACTCGGGGTGACAAATGCAGAACAATGTCATACATTCACCACTGGAATGGCATGGTGAACAAAAAAACGATGGATTTAGGCCCAGATCTCTGTACTGGGGTGAATGTATGAAATTGTTCTGCATTCTGTCCATCAACTGTTGTTTTTGCATTTGTCACCCCGAGTGGGACGGGTATGCCCAGACGTGGGTCCCGTGCTCTCCATGCCACTGGAATCAAGCTATCCTGGCTGAAGAGGGGTGAAACCCCGAAACCGGTCCTAGGATGCTTGTTTCCAGTCCAGGGAGGACCTGGCTTGGCAGTTCGGGCTGGACTGTTCCCATGAGGCACAGGGTCAAGACTGATTTGCATATGGCTGGGTTCAAACTGGAATGGCATGGTGAGCAAAAAAACGATGGATTTAGGCCCAGATCTCTGTACTGCATGGGAACAGTCCATCCCGAACTGCCAAGCCAGGTCCTCCCTGGACTGGAAACAAGCATCCTAGGACCGGTTTCGGGGTTTCACCCCTCTTCAGCCAGGATAGCTTGATTCCAGTGGCATGGAGAGCACGGGACCCACGTCTGGGCATACACGTCCCACTCGGGGTGACAAATGCAAAAACAACAGTTGATGGACAGAATGCAGAACAATGTCATACATTCACCCAGTACAGAGATCTGGGCCTAAATCCATCGTTTTTTTGCTCACCATGCCATTCCAGTTTTAACCCAGCCATATGCAAATCAGTCTTGACCCTGTGCCTCATGGGAACAGTCCAGCCCGAACTGCCAAGCCAGGTCCTCCCTGGACTGGAAACAAGCATCCTAGGACCGGTTTCGGGGTTTCAACCCTCTTCAGCCAGGATAGCTTGATTCCAGTGGCATGGAGAGCACTGGACCCACGTCTGGGCATACCCGTCCCACTCGGGGTGACAAATGCAAAAACAACAGTTGATGGACAGAATGCAGAACAATGTCATACAGGTCCAGGGAAGACATGGCTTGGCAGTTCGGTCTGGACTGTTCCCATGAGGCACAGGGTCAAGACTGATTTGCATATGGCTATGTCTGAACTGGGGTGGCGTGGTGAAGCAAAATAACGATGGATTAAACCCAGATCTGTGACTGGGGGTGAATGTTTGCCAATGTGCAACATTCCGTCCATCATCTTGTGTGTTTTGTAAAAATTACTATTCCCATCTACCCCAAAACCCATACCCACCCTAAAACTAAAAAATCTCCATTACTTACCTTATAATGCATTGTAATGGCATGCGTTGTAATGCTATGCGTTGTAATGGCATGTGTTGTAGTGAAATGCGTTGTAATGGCATGCATTATAATGGCATGCGATGTAAAGGCAGTTGCGTTGTAACAGTTGTGTTGTAAAAGCAGTGCGATGTAATGACTGAGTTGTAATGGATGTTTCCCCCTCAGGAGATTAGCTTTCAGTAATGTAGCAGCAGAAGTGGTACTGTAACCCAGGTCATTGAGAGGCCGACTCCACTCGAATTGTGAGTGTCTTTTGTTACCAAACAAAGGGATGGGGCACCATATGACTTTCTTGCATTAGATCCCATGGAAGCTTATCCACAAGTCTGCCCCTCTGTTACGAAGGAGGACCTCTCTGTGCTAAACACTCACCTGTCCAATTCTCTGTGGATGCCCTGCAGTCCTCAGATATGGTGTAAGTCTCAAGAACTGAGTGCTTCCCTTGGAGCTGGCTATTTGCTGGGCTATTTAAAGCACTAATTGAGTGACTAAGAATGGCCAACTTAGTCCAGACAGGACAATCTCAGGACTTTTCTTTCAAATACTGAGTCTTACTTGTGAGTTATATTGCCTTCAGCAAAGTCTGACTCCTCTGTTGTATTGTGCAGTAGAGGAGTCACACTTTGACATTCTGCTGTGGCTGTTGCTCAGTTCTTTATTGTGCAAACCAAATGTTGCCAGAGGTCAGAGGACCAAGCGTAGCAGAAAAGACGAGCAATGGTTCTGTATTTCCTGGAATACCAATGGCGAGGATACCAATTTTTGAGTAACTTCAGGATAGAATGTTTATTTTTATCAAGAGATGAACATGTTTTAGGCCATGGTTTATTTTTATGGTGATCATCGATTTCTTTTGAGTCTCAAATGAAGTTGCGTGTGATCTGCCACCATGTCGTAGGAGACCATGTGCATGCAGGTGATTTCTATATGGAGCTCATCAAGACACTGAAGAGGTGAGTTTTCAGTGTTCCTGTCTTCTTTCAGTGTTCACAGAGCTCTAAGGCATGTCGATGACAAGTTGTTCCTTTACCCATGTATTAGGACCCGATTTAGAGCTTGGTGGAGAGGTATTAGTTGCAACGACAACAAAGTACCCTTTCTGCCAAACTGAAGGTCCTCATTGAGAGTGGGGCGAACCTTCATCATGTCGATGGCAGAGATTGCTTCGACTCCACCACTGACATATACCTCCGACGGCCCAACAGAGTAAGTGCTGTCAGAGATTTGGCCATGTGTCCACTCACCTGATTTAGAGTGGGTCAACAAATGGCCAGTTTACGCTGTCTGCCAGTAAGGGGCAGTGAAAACTGCAAAATGCCACCTTTGTCATGGGAGAAAATATCTTAAACGAGGGGGCGTTGCTTTTATTTTTTCAAAATCAAAATTCCACTTTGGCTTTTTCTTTTGGAAAATGAAAAAATAATTGTAAGTTCGCTGTGTGGCACCCTCATGCTGAGGGAGCTGTCTATCTAACTCACGATGCATTGACAGGAACCGCTGTGACGGAGGCGCTGTCAATCTAGAGATGTCTGCTGGGCCGGCAGACATCTCAAAATTTGACAAGCAGGGACTCTGTTAGTGCGACGGAGTACTTCAGTCCCTCGCCCTGATGGAGTAAAACCCCATCCACCAAAGTCAAAATCAGACCCTTAGATGCATACTGTAGTCATCTAGAATTTGTGTCAAGTGAAGGACACTCCCTTGCCCTTATCAGTATCATGTCAATCTATCCATAGCCTGATGATGCTAATAATATGTTTAAGTTAGATGTCTCGCAGTAAAAAGTCTCACAGCCAATGTGTTAGTAATACTCTCATGTCCTCAGCGTGTCTGTACCTGTTCAAATCGTTTTAGTTTTCGTCCACAATTCAGCATTGTAAAAATCACATCTGCTGCCAGGGAGCTCCTGTCTAGTCTCATGGCTTTATTTTTCTTCATAATTTCTTGTTTATTTGAAATTGGGACTGGTGAAATGAGCTAGGGTGATAGACCTGGGAAAACAAATGTTATATTAACAGTAAAGATTATGATAGTGAAGTACCAGAGAATTTTGTAGAGCATGCGTCCTTCACAAGTAAATGCTCGGCATGTGGTGAGAAGGCAAAAGTCTGCCTTCTGCACAGCACTGCAAGCTTGCCTCAATTACAGAGTGGGCTCACAATCTGTAATGTCGGTGCCTTCCCCAGTACACTGTCCGAGTTAGAGAACAGCTACTAAGAATTAAAAGTAACAGGTTAGGTTACCTGAGGTGCAGGTACTCTATGAGCAGTGGCGCTGCCCACTTTGCTGATACTCAAGCGACCTCTCTCACATTCAAAAAGCAAAGTCTGCTCCAGTACAAGCTTCCCTCCTCCACATTGCTCAATGGTATGGTGATAAAGTAGGACTGTAGTGAGGTAGGATGGCAAGGGTACGGGTTGTAGTGGCGTGTGAAGGTGGTAACATGGGATGAATGCAAACATGGCAGAGGCTGTTGAAAGACAGTAGTGGTATTGGATGGCCGTGATCTGGGATGGTATTGACATGGTATGGTAGTGATGTGGGATGTGATTTACATAAAATTGTAATGAAGCTGGATGGATCATATTTACACACCATAGCACTTATTAGTGACATGTAAAAGCAGTGACCTGGGGTGATAGTGAACTGGGATGCAGTGACACGGGATTACATTTGAGTGGGATGTTGGTGATGTTGTGGAAAAGACTGGCTGAGATATATTTGATGTGGGATGCAGTGGTAAGGGATGATAGTGAAAAAGATTTATTAATTAAGACGCAAATTATTCAGAATAACAGCTATATGTGCAAAGACGTACGTGAAACTTGTGCAAGCTGCACTAGGCAGCCATAGTTATTAGTATAGGCCGCAGAAATGCTTAAATGCAAGTTTTCTTTAGCTAGAAATGAACTCTACAATGTTGAAATGTGCACAATACAATTTAGAAACTTGACCTTGATGTGACTAGCTTAGAAATGTTCATCATAAGTGCAGAATATACTGGTTTAACAAATGCATTACATTTAGCTAAGAAACATCTGATTGCAACAGCTAAACTCTCTACCCCATATTTCACATAATGGTTGAATAGAATAGTTGAACATTTTAGAACAGTATTTCTTGTTCATGTTAATGAAATGCATTACTAAACAGTATTTTTGAAAGCTGATGTTTTTCTTCTTTAGCATAGTCCATTGTATACATGATGAAACATTAATATTGGAAGGTTGAAAGTGCATTCGAAACCTATGGGAATGGAGGTCTATGAACCAAGGATATTCGTACGTGAGATGTCTGTAACCAACTTTCTGATAAAGCTTTGCAAGCTGCATGTTGTTTCCTGTAAAAGGAAGAGCTGAACTCGCTGTCAGGTGAATGCTGTTGCTAATTGAGTCATAGAAGGAGAGACCCGCTAAACATTTTGCAACATTATTTTTGTCTTTTATATTAGTGTGTGTTTCTAGTTAGATTTAGGAGAGAACGCTCAACACTCATTTCACGTAGCTATTCCCAGGGACCCATTTTCCTTGGCCCTTTTTGACAGTTGTGGCTAATTCTGCTGTTCTTCCTTTAGCTTAATATTGATGCTCGATTTTTACAGATTGCTACTGCGACTGTATGCTTATTTGCTTGAATTATTGAGACTCGGTGAGTTTCATGAACTACTCTTTATGGGAACTTCGGCTGCTATAATCTGAATTTGAGCTTTATGCTCTCTAATATCTCACTCTTTTCTTTTGAATTCGAACTCTTCATGGGTTCCACTAGCTCAAAATTCTGATACTTTTCTTTAGATCGGGGATCTCGGTCCTTTATGGAGCGCGCTCAATTCATTATTTGATTACTTCTTCTAACCATTCTTTTTGATGATTTCTGTACACTTACTTGATTTATTGACAAATTTGAATAAAAGAATAAAAAGATACTTACTAATCTCCACTAATCTCTTAATAAGAAATACAACTTTTAAAACTATTTCAAACTCTCATCATTGACTGAACTTAGAACTGTTATTGTGATTTAACTTATGATGATGAAATAACTCCGGGTTCAAAATACGGTGGCACAGATCCGTCACCTGTAGTGAGTGGTACTTTGAAGCCAGTGTAGTAATGGAGCTTAACCCTGAAATGAATGGTAAGAAAAGGTTGAACCATATAATTTAACATTTTGCCACATCTCCGCAATATCAATAGTGACATACGTTTGTAATGATGTTAGATGAATAGTATTAACATGGCTTGCAGTGATACAGGATGCAGTGATAATGAATGGTAGGGAAGTTTGATCAATGGCATTTACCATTCAATGTACCTTTTTTCAGCTTCATAAACATTCACTTTGAGATTAATCCCAGTTAACTTTTTGGAAGGGTGAAAATATTGAGGCCAAATTTTTCCCAACATTTTACAGAAACCTTGGAGCTTTTATAATGTTCATTCTAAGTAAAATAATGTGCTCATAACACTCATGCTTTCATTATCTATATCCTTTCCCTTACCCTTGTTCTTATCCATAACCCCAAAGCTAAAACTGAATGTAGGACTTACAATAAACCGCAACCAAGGTTGTCCATTACAGGTTCGGGAGTGCTGGATTCATGCCAAATTATGAGAATATCCTTTTTTTTTTTTTAAATATATTTTTATTTTGCCATAAAGAACAGTGCAGCTGCAGCAATACATCGTGGTGCTTATAATACCATAAATATGGAACTATATATAACTAATAAAACCATTATCAGCTAAAACCATATACAAAAGACTAGAGAGTTTGAGATAATAAGGGCTATATACAGGCAATAAATAGATTTAGAGGTTAAAGCAGTTACATTTGTCTCTTCAAGTAAACAGAGCTATATACGATATACGGATAAGAGGCAAAGGATACAACAGCATTTCATCACATAGACCTTATTCTGGATAATTATTGCCATACATTTCATTCTGCCTGTGTGAATGGGGTAACCCAAGTTGTAAGCGGGCCCCATATCTTTTTCCCTTTTGTCCTACCCTTTCTACCTCTTCGCTCATAAAGTGCCTTTTCTAGATTATAAATGTGCAAAAATCGGCCTTTCCACTGTTGAAAAGTCGGAGGTTGCGGGTCTAACCAGGCAGAGGCAACACAAAGTCTATAAACTGACATCGCGATAAAAATAAGCTCTTCTCCCTTTTTCCCTATTAATTCATTCACCCCCAATAACATAAGATGAGGTGACAGAGGAACATCCTCTTTTAAAACAAGCTGTAAAAAAGCAGATATTTCTCGACCCAGTGGCTCAATGCAAGGACAAGTGGAGAAAATGTGTATTATATCTGCAGCATGTGCCTTACACCTAAAACAGTGAATTCCCTCCACTCCTCCCCATTTCACAATTTTCGCAGGCGTGGTACAAAGGTCAAACAGGGTCTTGAAATGTTGTGATTGTAAATTAGCAGAACACAGCACGGAGTTCCCCAATTCGACTGACTTCAGAAAACAAGAATCCAAAACCCCCAGTTTATCCTGCCATCTCTGCTTGTGCATATCTAGATCATCTGGCAGCCCTTCCAGCAGGCAATTATAAAGTTGTGAGATTGAGGAACCCGAACTACGAATTAACAGTTCAATTAACGCCACATGCCCAAAGCCTGCAGCGCCACCAGCTTTTTTAAGAAGGAAATCCCTTAGCTGTAGGAATTTAAAAAAATCCCGGGGGCCTATGCTAAATCTTTCCCGAATTATGTCAAAGCGAGCTATGTAATCCCCAGCCAGGAGATCACCAATCCTATAAAAGCCACCTCTTCCCCACCTTGCCAAGCACTCATCTTGTAGGGCCATCGGGAGCTGATCATTCCCAATCAAGGGGGTATACCTACTAAACCTGTCTATCCCTAGTTTTTTCCTTACACCAGCCCAGTTACGAAAGGCGGTGATCAAGACCTTAAACCTAGTTTTTTTTAAAGTAACTGGCTTCATAAAATTTCAAAAGACAACCATTAGCCCGTGTGCCAATCAAGATTTCGAATATTGAGGGGACATAGTTAGGGTCATTTCCATCCCTAGCCTTGACGCCGAGGAGAGGCCCATAATATTGCAAGACTGCAGCTAAATAATATAGCTTAAAATGTGGGAGTCCCCATCCCCCTCTCTCCCTTGGGAGGGATAGAAATGCGTTAGCTCTCCTCGTTCTGCCATAGGACCAAATAAATCTCGCTACCTCCCTCTCAATTTGCCGAAACCAGAAATTATGTATTTCCAAGGGGATTGTACGAAAGATATACAGCAGTTTTGGCAAAATCATCATTTTGATGATATTGCACCTCCCCATTATTGACAACTTCAGGTTGTCCCATCGCTGGAGGTCGTTTTTAATTTTCCCCATTATGGGAGCCATGTTTAGCTCTACAATATCCTCCACCTTAGCAGTAATGTATACCCCTAGATAAACCGCTTCCTCCACAATCCTAGTATCCGAGGAACTAACGAATCTATTTATCAAGATCTGAGTTTTAGCTCTATTCAACGAGAAGCCCGAGTGATTCCCAAAATCTTCTGCAATGCTTTCCACGGCGCGCATTGCTCCATCGGGGTCAGAAGTAATTATGGCCACATCGTCGGCGTACGCCAGGAGCTTAGTATCCCAACCGTGCAGACTAACAGGGATGATATCTGCCGAGGCCTCCAATCGTCTAAGAAAGGGGTCTATATATAATGCGAATAACAAGGGGGAGGACGGGCAGCCCTGCCTAGTCCCCCTGCCGATTGAAAAAGCCTCTGATTCCTCCCCCATTATTCTTAGTTGTGCTATGGGGTTGATGTACAAGACCCATATCGCGTTCACAAATGAATCCCCCAAGCCATTAGCCTCCAAAACCTTCCATAAATAGTTCCATGACACACGATCGAACGCCTTCTCGGCATCCAAGAAGGCAACCCCCTTAGGATTTGTGAAACCTTCAGTAGCGTCAAAAAGTGAAATTACCCTTCTAACGTGATCTGCCGTCCCCCTCCCCTGTATAAAACCGTGCTGCCAAACTGAAACAAGTTGATGCATCACAGAGTTCAACCGAGTGGCTAAGATCTTTGAGTATAGTTTGGCATCGCTATTAAGCAGCGTAATGGGTCTATGTGAGCCCATACTAATAGGATCTCTGCCCTTCTTTAAGAAGACAATAATATTGGCAGTGCCCCAAGAGCCAGGTGGTAGAGCTCCTTCCCTGACCTCCTTAAATAAGCCAAGCAGAGCCTGACAAGTCTCACTAAAGAAAACCTTATAAAACTCTATAGGGATACAATCGGTACCCGTTGCCTTACCTACAGGTAGGGCATGAAGTGCGCAATATAGCTCCTCCTGTGAGATATCCAGCCCCAATTGTGAACCCTCCTCCTGGGAGACCCTCTCTCTCTGAATAAATTCCCCCAGTTCATCATCCTCTAAAGGAGTAGTAGATGGAGAAGCCCTATATAAATCCTCATAGAACTCCCTAAAGGCCTCTCTGATATCCCCGGGATCTGTAACTACAGTCCCCCCTCATATTCTTGACCTGTTCAATATGACCTGACGCGACCTGTTGCCGAGCCCTGATTGCCAATAAGCGACCAACGTTCTCACTGAATTCATAGCAGTCCTGTCTTTTGGCCAAGTACTTCCCTGCTGTCACCTCAGCATTAAAGTCTGACAGGCATGCTTTGGTGACCGTGATAGAATTCAAAATTGCGGAGATATCATCTCCCCTAGCCACCTTGCATATTAATTCTGTTTCCAGACGGGCAAGCTTTTGATAAAACAATTTAATCTGTGCAGCCCCTTTTTCCTGTTTGGTCAAGCTATATTGCCTTGAAAGCATCCCACATCATTCCAGGAGGAGCACTACCAATATTATTGTCAAAAAACTCTCTAATCCAACCCTTCATATATTCAACATATTCATTGTCTGATAGAAGTGCCCTCTCGAACGTCCAGCTCGTATACTCCTTTCATATTCCACTAAGTGGGAGTTCCAGGACAATAGGGTTGTGATCAGACATTACTCTGGGAAAGAGCTCCACCCTAGCCTTCTGAAGAAGAGATGGGGAGATTAAAAAATAATCAAGCCTAGCAAATTTGCCATGAGGGGCGGAATAATAGGTATAGCCAGGATCCCCGACTTTCAGTTTAGCCCATACATCTACCAAGCCAATATCTTTTAAGAAATTATTATACGCCCTCATAGAGTGTGGTTTACGCCCTTTGCTAGATACCCCAGTATCACCTGAGATTCCTCTCGAACCATTAAGATTTAAATCTCCACAAACCACATATGGTGCAGACCAAGAAGGTAGTTCATTAGCTAGAAAATGCAATAAGCCCGGGTCATCTAACACTGGTGCATATACTGAGCATAATGTAAAAAAAACAACACTATATCTACATTCCATTATAACCCACCTACCATTCCTATCCACCACCTTTTTCCCCGGAGTAATGGAGCTACCTTTCGTAAGGATAGCAACACCCTTAGTCCTAACATCTTGTGTTGTAAAAGCTATGACCTTCAACCCCAAAGATTTAAGCAGATCACAGTCCTTCCGTGCGATATGGGTTTCCTGAAGACAGTATAGATCGGCCTTTAGGACTTTAAGATCTTCTTGAACCTTTCTCCTTTTCGCACTATCATTTAGCCCACAGATATTAATAGTGGCAATTCGTAATTTAGCCATTATACCAATTGAAACATTTTTTTAAACTGTAAGACCATATCACTTTAATCTCAGACATTATATTGCCCGCCAAACCCTCCAGTCCGGATTTCATTCCTGAATGATCTCTAGTCTTTAATACACTCCAGAAATCACAAAAATCACAAAAGATAAACTTCAGCTGCAGTTCACACTTCACCGTTTTAACCTGTGCCCCCCCTTTCAACCACCCACCCCCGCCACTCCCTCCACCCAATCCCCTCCCCACCCTACCTTTGAAAGCAGCCGGACCCATAGGGTCCGAGTGATGGAGGTAAAGAGCACCGCAGCCCCCCCCCCCCCTCCAGCCCCCTGTGCACCCATCAAACCATCCGGCCCTTAGGAACCCTTAAGAGCCAATAGAGGGAAATGGGACCACCTAAAAAAAAAATAAAGAAGAGGGAGACATCCCCTATTTTGCCATGCTTCCCCCGGGGCTCGTTTAGTGAGGCTGATAAGTAAGACCGTTGTGCTACTTTAAAACCAAATATAATTCTTATCTCCCCCGAACTTGTTCCAGATATTCTCTCGCTTGAATTTCAGAAGTAAAGAATTTAAAGGACCCTCTAACAACTGTCTTCAACCTAGCCGGGGCCAGCAAGTATGCCTGAAAACCTGCATCTTGGTGGTTTGATTAGTTGCCGTAGTCGCCATCTGCGTTCCACAGTGATGTGGCAAAAATCGGGGCGCACAAAAAAGGAAGAATCTTTATATTGCCTTCTGGCCTCTGGACGTGCTTTCTCAAAAATAGCCTGTCTAAGCAAATAATTGCCAAAAAAAACTAGAATGGCCCTCGGCTGGTTAGTGTCTCTGCCAGAAATCTTGCGAAGGACAGCTGGGAACCGGTGTACCCACTGGACTTCTCGCTCCCAGTCCCAACCCGCAAGCTCTGGAAAAGCTTCTTTAAGTAAACCTAATATAAAAGAGCGAATATCCTCCCCCTCCAGCCCTTCCTTGATCCCAAGAAAGCAGAGGTTATTCCTCCTCTGGCGATTCTCCATTTCTTCTAGTTTCCACATCGCATCCTTTAGTTGTGCTTCATGGGATGTAGTTCCATCCCTCACAGCAGACAGTTCTCTTTCGACAACTACAGTTCTCTCTTCAATAGCATTCATCCGCTCCCCAATCTCTGCGCAGGCTTTGCCAACTTTCCGGACTGCACCTTCCAGCTTCTTTGTAGCCTGTCTTGCTTTCTTTCCGTCCGCCCTGGTCTCTGCACGATGTTCTTTAATTGATTCTAAAATTATATTTAACGCGGAGTTCATATCAGCGGCTCCCTTAGGTTGCCCCTCTGTGGAGTATCCGGCCTGATCCGTCGCCAATTCCGCGGGACCAATGATCCTTGTGTGAGAATAATCCCACTTCAGCCCGGAGCCTGTGGGCCGCCTTCCCTGGTTTCTTAGCATCTCGGCATGCCTCTTAGACCCTTTAGAACTCCTTCGGTGTTTTTGACGCTTTAGGGCAGTTTCTGGTGCTTCGAGAGTGCTAGAGTCCGAGGTCAGGGCACTGTCACCGCTTTCGCTATGGTCAGAATCCGAAACACCTGACAGTGAATCCTCGGCAAGAGAAAAAAACGTATCTGTGTTGTCTGATATAATGTCGTCTGTTGATAAACCATCAGGAGCTTTGGTGTATACCGGCCTTCCAGAAGCACCTTCTTGTGCAGTTAATAACATCCCCGGTGAGGGGTCAGATATGGTACATGAACCGCTCGCTATGGCATCCTGAGCCATCTGCTTTGGAGTGCTAACCCCCTCCTCCTCCAGAGCTTCAAGCTGCACCGTCAGGATCTCACCCAAAGCATCCCCCAGATGCTCGCTTGGGGCCTGATCCTGATTCTCCAGATTCGGGTTATGCAAAAGTTCGGGAGTACATAAGCTCAGAATTTCCTCTTTAGATTTAAAGAAATCAGTAATGGCCGGTTGGGGCGGTACAGGATTTGAGGCTAAATCAGCCCCGTCAGGGCTTACCCCCCCCTTCTTCCATTATCTTTGAGGCAGTCACTTTCCGTCCCCCAATTTGTGCACGTTCAGCCGGGGTCCTCCGTTTCCCATCCCCTCCACTGTCCCCTTGTTTCTTCAAATTACGCAGCTCATTAGGCTTACCTGCCTGGCCCGATGGAGACTCCTGCTTAGATCCATGTAGTTGCACAGAATTTCGCCCACAACTTCTTTTACTTGCCTCGAGGTTTTCGGAGGCATGCTTCCAGGCTCTGCTGCCAATCTAAAGCCAAACACTGTTGTGTGTGCTCTCAACACCAATTTGTGACTGAGAGCAGATGCAAAGTCCACCCACAGCCTCCAGGTGGAGAGAAATGTCAAAGTGAGTTTAGCAGCAAGCACGCCGCTTTTCCTCCGTCCTGCACCAGCTGCCTCGTCGCCTGAGCCTGTCCCCGACTTCCTCTGCCTGGAGGCTCCACCCGATGCCTTATCATGCGGCCTGCCGCCCAACTGGAGCTCCGCGGCCGCCTGGGACGAGCCGCCCATCTGCCGAAAATTCAGCTCCGCCGCCGCTGTCCTCGATCTTTCGGCCGTAATTCAATCTCCGAGGCTTGCAGGTAAGCTGAATGCCGTACAGAGGACCGCGTTAACCTAAGGACCTTTACCATACATCCGGGTGCATTCGGGAGCTAAGGAGAGGCGCTGAGCCGCGGTGAGCTATGCAGCCGCCATCTTGCTTTCCCAGCTCCTGAGACTCCTTTCTGAAATTATGAGAATATCCAAATAATTTATATGCATACATGCTTTGAATCTAAGTGGTACTCATTTACAGAGTCAATGGTTAGCCTGGAAATCTGGCATGGACCCAGTCCTCCAGGACCTACGTTGGCATCCATACCCTAAACCATGCCCATTCCCAAACACGCACCCTATACCTTTCTCTAGAACTTAACTGCAACCCGCATCCTAACTATTTGTCTTATGCCAACTCTAAATCTAACAGTTATGGTAACCCGAAATCCAATACTAAACAACAAAAACATTGCTAATACCCTACACCTATGCCTTAGTGGAACATAACAAGAACCCTAGCACTAATCCCTAACTGTTTACCTCTCAGAGGTGTTTTATTCCAGTGTTCTTGTAGTTCTGATTCTTTTAGCATGAAGTTCTTCCACCCTCCCCCCCAGCACGACCAGCGCGACCAATCCAGCTCCCCTCCCCGCTCCCGCCTCCCAGCTGTCCAGCGCTCCCCGACCCCTACTTAATGGCGGCCGCGCGCAGGAACCCTGGATCTCCGCACCGCCAACGCTACGACCCGGCGGCACTCCACGCCCTCAACCCAGGCAGCAACAACAACTGCAAGCTAGCGTCACCGGCCGACACCCATGGACCCTTCAGCTGTCACCGCTGCCGGCACACCTGCAGCACCGCCAAGACCACGGACCCAGCGCAACCCACCCGCAAGAACACACCCGAACCGAAGACCCTGCAATGCATCCTCCTCAACGTCCGATCCCTCCACAAACACGCCACCGAAATCTGGGACCTCCTCGACAGCACCACCCCGGACATAGCGTTCCTCACCAAAACATGGACCAACACCTCCTCTGGACCGGACATCGCCATCGCCATCCCCCAAGGATACAAGATCTCCAGGAAGGACCGCCCCAACCGCCCGGGAGGAGGAATCGCCATCGTCCACAAATCCACTCTCCACCTGAACACACTCCCCGACGAGCCCACAGACCTGATGGAACACCTTCACTTCAAGATGCTGGCCAGCCCCACCACCACCCTCCGAGGAATCCTCATCTACCGACCCCCTGGACCCCGCTGACCTTTTGCCGAATCCATCACGGACATCATCTCCCCGCAGGCCATCGCATCCACCAACTACACCCTGCTGGGAGACCTCAACTTCCACCTCGACAACCAACGGGACCCCAACACCACATCCCTCCTGGACAACCTCCACAACATTGGACTCCGCCAGATCGTGACCGAACCCACGCACTCAGCAGGACACACCCTCGACCCCCTCTTCACAACAGGAAACTCCATCACCTTCAGCCACATCACCGAACTCCCATGGACCGACCATTGATGCGTCCACTTCACCTTCAGAACACCCACCATCCACAGACACCAGCACCTGCTCCCACGAAGAAATTGGACCAGAATCACCGACGACCAGCTAACCTCATCACTCAGCAACTCCACCCCGACCGTCGCGGAAAACGATGACCCCAACACCGCAGACCGAACCCTGCACAGATGGATCACCGACAGCGCCAACACCTTAACCCCCCTCAAGAAAAACTACAACACCCACGCCAAGAAAGCTAGATGGTTTACCACCGAACTTCGAGAGGCCAGACGCACTTGCCGCCGCCTCGAAAAGGCCTGGAGGAACACCAAATCTACAGAAGCCCACAACAACTTCAGACCCGCCACCAAAGTCCACCACCAACTCATCAGAAAAACAAGGAAAAAAGCGATCGAAGACAGAATCTCCACCCACGCACACAACAGCAAAGAACTCTTCAACATCATTAAGGAGTTCGCCCAACCTACCAGCGAGTCCACCGACATCCCACCCTCACAAGACCTCTGCGACAAACTCAGCACCTTTTTCCACCACAAAATCAAGAGCATCTACGACAACTTCGATGAAGACAACCAACACACTGAACCCTCACCAACCACCCCCGACACCATGAAGCCAACGATCGACAACTGGACAGCCCTCACGACCGAAGACACATTGAAGACGATGAACTCAATCCACTCTGGGGCCCCCACGGACCCCTGCCCCCACCACATTTTCAACAGAGCCGCCGAAACCATCGCACCCATGCTCCGCCACACCATCAACCGCTCCCTGGCAACCGCATTGTTCCCCGACGACTGGAAACACGCCGAGATCAACCCCCTCCTCAAGAAACCCTCGGCGGACCCCACCGACCTCAAAAACTACAGACCCATCTCCCTGCTCCCCTTCCCAGCGAAAGTCATCGAGAAAGCCATCAACAGCCAACTCGCCACATTCATCGAAGAGCACAACATCCTCGACTCCTCCCAATCCGGCTTCAGAAAAAACCACAGCACGGAAACTGCCCTCCTCGCCGCAACAGACGACATCCGCACCCTACTGGACAAAGGAGAAACAGCAGCCCTCATCTTCCTCGACCTCTCAGCGGCGTTCGACACAGTCTCTTACCGCACCCTAATATGCAGACTCCACAACGCAGGGATTCAAGACAAGGCCCTTGACTGGATCCGCTCCTTCCTCTCTGGCAGAACGCAGCGGGTCAGACTCCCCCCTTTCCTCTCGGACCCTACACCAACCACCTGCGGAGTCCCCCAGGGGTCATCCCTCAGCCCTATGCTCTTCAACGTCTACATGGCTCCGCTCGCCCCATCGTCAGAACCTACGGACTCAACATTGTGTCATATGCAGACGACACCCAACTCATCCTCTCCCTATCCAACGAACCCAACACCGCCAGACACAATTTTCGAGAAGGCATGGAAGCTGTCGCAAAATAGATAAAAAACAGCTGCCTTCAACTAAACACCAACAAAACAGAAGTACTCATCATGGGCCCACACCCCGATGCCTGGAACGACACCTGGTGGCCCCCTGCCCTCGGAAGTCCGCCCACCCCCACGGACCACACACGCAACCTGGGAATCATCCTGGACTCCGAACTCAAAATGGACCGCCAGATCAACGCCGTCTCGTCCTCCTGCTTCCACACCCTCCGCCTCCTACGCAAGACCTTCAAATGGATCCCCCTCGAACACAGAAAGACCGTCACTCACGCCCTGGTCACCAGCAGACTCGACTACGGCAACGCACTCTACGCCGGAATAAACAAAAACCTCACACGCAAGCTACAGAACATCCAGAACACCGCCGCAAGACTCGTCCTCAACCTGCCTAGACACTGCCACATCTCCCAGCACCTGCGCACACTCCACTGGCTCCCCATCGAAGCTAGAGTCACCTTCAAGATGCTCACCCACGCTCACAAGGCCCTCCACGACACTGGACCAGCATACCTGAACAGCCAACTCAAATTCCACGCACCCCAAAGGACCCTACGATCAGCCCAGCTCTCCTACGCCGTGGTCCCCCGCACCAGAAAGACCACATCAGGCGGCCGTTCCTTCTCCTTCCTCGCGGCCAGAGCCTGCAACGCCCTCCCTCTCCACCTCAGACAGACAACATCTCTCCCCATCTTCACAAGAAACCTCAAAACCTGGCTCTTCGACAGACCCCCTCCTTGATGGACTGGAACCTGCGAAACCCCCCCTCCCCCAGCGCCTTGAGTCCCTCACGGGTGAGTAGTAGCGCTTAACAAACGCATGATTGATTGACCCTGTACCTTAACATCAAGTAAGATCACATGCTGCATGTGTTAATGTGGGATGGCAGTGAAGTAGGATGAGTGGTATTAATAATATTGGATGGTGGTGACAAGTTGTTTGGATGGCAATGATGTGGGACAGTAGTGTTATGAGATGATGTTGACCTAAGATGGTTCTAAGCGGAAATGGTGTTGGTACTGACATGGGGTGGTAGTGAAATTGGATGGATGGCAACAATGTGGAAAGATAATGATTTGGGATGGTATTGAAGCTGGATATATGATATTACACTGTAGCATTTGTATACCATTTTCTTATCCTTGACAATCCCCAGAAGCACTTTTGACAATCCCCAGAAGAGCTTTTGAGATTGTTGGGTACGTAGATATTCAATTTGTTATGCCTGGTTGGAAGAGTGTTAATTTATATGTAGTCTGAGTAATTTGCTTTGGTGGCGTATGTGAGCCAGGAATGAATGGTCCAAAGTTTTTCGCCACAGCCATGCAGCAGACCATTATTATAAGAGGCGAGATGTGAAACAGTGTGAAAGAAAAGATGTAAATGGCTCCTACAGACCACTGATTTTCAAAACTTGAGACAATTTCAAAGCCTTATTTTAGGAAGCAGACAAGTCTTTATGGCTTTTATGTGTAGTACATGATTGCTGATTATCTTTGTCTTCTCTGGGAGCCTGTTCCAAAGTTGAGATACTTCTGAATGGGGGAATTAACAGAGGAGGTACAATTCTTTTTTTTCACCACCTTTATTTATTAAATTTGGCATGTTATACATTGATCATCTGTTATCATATCACGTTTTCTGAGTAAAGATGGATAAACAAAAACACATATTCATAATATCACAATAGACACGTTACAACAGATCAGTCAATTTATCTTTTTGTATGAGAAGATAGCAAAGTACATGATCAAGCATTATAGTCGAAAGAGATTTAGATAACAGAGCACAGCACAAAAAAAAGGTTCAAACTGGTGAACAGCAACCAGTAAGATGTTTAATACAGAAATCAGAGACAAATTCCAAAGTCTTGACACGTAGATGTTGCAGATATACAGCCACGTAGGTGTTACAATTACACAGCCAACACGTGTTTCGTCGTAAAACGACTTTCTCAAGGCTTAAAAATGATACTTGTATGGTGTAAGAGTAATAGCGAGCGTTCAGGTTTATTTCAATGTTAATGGTCAGAAATTATATATAGATTTCTTAATACGTCCAGGCGACAACGAAAAGCCAAATGGTCATTAGAAACGAAGTCAAGCAGCTGAAGGAAACGTCATGATAAATGCATCAAGAGGCAAGATATCAAACTTATAAGTTTATACGAGCATTAGTCCAACCCTGTCCGGGTCAAAATCCAGCATTCGTTCTCGAAGTGTAAGCGGCCGCCATGGGTTGGACCAATGCTCGTATAAACTTATAAGTTTGATATCTTGCCTCTTGATGCGTTTATCATGACGTTTCCTTCAGCTGCCTGATTTCGTTTCTAATGTCCATTTGGCTTTTCGTTGTCACATGGACGTATTAAGAAATCTATATATAATTTCTGACCATTAACATTGAAATAAACCTGATCGCTCGCTATTACTCTTACAACATACAAGTATCATTTTTAAGCCTTGAGAAAGTCGTTTTACGACGAAACACGTGTTGGCTGTGTAATTGTAACATCTACGTGGCTGTATATCTGCAACATCTACGTGTCAAGACTTTGGAATTTGTCTCTGATTTCTGTATTAAACATCTTACTGGTTGCTGTTCACCAGTTTGAACCTTTTTTTGTGCTGTGCTCTGTTATCTAAATTTCATTGAGAGATGTGTTTGGAGGAATTGGTTATTTCTCCCCATATTGAGTAGCATTGTGGATGGCACGGTGCTTAACATTGAGCATGCAAACGGACAATTTGTGACTTACATTTGCAAACTTTGCAGAGGTGCTGACTATTGTTCTTTTGAAACCACTGCCATCATTTTTGTATATATAGTCAAAAGAGCACTGCTGGATCTGGGAGTGTAAAGTCTGGACTTGGGTTGTAACAAGATTGAACCTGGCACATGGGTCACTTAGAGAGCTAAGAACTTTGAAGAGATTTTTCTTGGCCTTGGTGTCCAAGGCAGCTCCTCGAGGGCGGGGGGAATGTGGCCATGCCAGCTCAGGATAAGAACTTATGTGCGTGTGGCATTCTGGATTCGTTGTATACTAAGTGCCCAGGGGGTCCAATGTAGAGTTGATAATCGTAGTTAGGATGTGATGGCACAAGTGCTATTGAGGCCTGGACCTTATAAGAGAAATGTAGGTGAGGACAGATGCAACATAGTGCTCTCATTGTGTAAAAAGCCCCTATGGCAGGAACCAAACCTGAGTTTGGGTGAGAGGTTAGAGTCCATTATCATACCCGGGTTCTATAAGTGAGTCAAGGTGGTTGTTAGTGCCCTTATTTCCATGGGTCATGAAGTGGTAGGGTCATGTATTAGCCATGGTTAATAAATGAAGATTTCCAGCAGTTGAATTCCTGATGGTTCTACAGCAAAAAGTGGTCTTCTGCTTCAAGGCATTGGTCAAGTCCAGAGGTGCCCAAGCAGATTGCTTTCAAGTTTTAGGATGATCTGAATTTCATGCAACTGGTAGGTCATTGACGAGCTGGAGAGTATTATGATGGGATGGTAGATTTGTGGGTGTATTAGTGACATGAGTTGGTAGAGATGGAGCACAGCAATGAGATGGGATGCATTGATTTGGGATGGTACTGAAGTGAGACAGTATTGACATGGAACAACATTAAGATGGTATGGTAGTTACACGGGGTGGTAGTGATTTAGAATACGAATGGCATATGACTTGGAATTAAATTGTATGGAAGTGAGATTCTAGTTACATGACATTGTAGTGAAGTGAGATGACAATGATGTGATATGGTATTGAAGTGTGATGTAGTCACCTGGATTGGACAGTTATCTTGATAGGTATGGAAATTTGATTAAGTAAAGTGATGTTCGTAACAGAGGAATGCTATGGACTTACCGAAAATAGTTGGGGAATCTAGTCAACTTTTCAGTGAGTACATACTCTTGTCAACAACGGCTGGCATTCCCAGCTGTGCATGGAATGTCATTCCCAGCTGAGATGCCAAGGAATGAATGGGCAGAGGGACAGTCTCTTGTTAATTAAGATGGTCATCCACAGCAGTGACTGAGGGTGCTGTGTGAGAGAAATTAATATTTCAGGAGGGCTAGAAGGTAAAAGAAACAGTGGAAGGACAGTCAGAGGACCAGGAGGAAAGTGTTTTGGAAGAAGTGAAGACACTCCTCTGGCAACCACATCTTGATGATTCATGCTGTACCAGCTATGCTTAAATCAAAGTGGCCCGGAGAAATTCTCTGCCGCACTGTCGCATGAGAGGATGTTTACCACTCTATGCTCTGCGGGTTTTAACTGTATGTGTTCTTCCTGTGGTCACACATTAAGGAAAGTTGCTATTAGCCTGCGTCACTGGCCAAATTCTCCTCTCAGTAACCCTCAACCTCAGGATGGAAAGTACCCGAAGAAAAATGGGATCGCAGTGCTATGACGTGGCAGGCCAATTAGTGTCCCTGTGAACAAACAAAGACAACTGGGGTGTGTCTACGCACCACTGTGGGGGGGGGGGGGAGGGAGGGATTCCCCTGTAGGAGGTGTGTGTCTCATTGTAGGCCCAGAATTTACATGTATTTATGTATTTTCAGCTTAAATGTTGAAATGCATTTTCAGCTGTGAGGTGAAACCTGTTCTTCCTTCTATCCTAAAGTTACCTTTGTTATATCATTCCAGCACTTGGAGGTGTCCATCAGCCTTTTCAGCACGTGTCCTTTCATACACATGCAGGGAAGAGCTCTTTGTAGGTGCATTGGTACCGGGGCCAAGAGTTGTCATAACTCCACTAGACACCAAATATTGCTATATTTTACAACTAAACAGGCAGTCACAAGTGGAGTTATCTAGCAAGCACTACTGTCATGATTTCAATAGTGCAGCAGGTGCAGAGGCACCGGGACCAAAAGCTCCAGGTACCCCACTAAACACAGATTATTGCTATATTTTACAACTGAACAGGCAGTCACAAGTGCAGTTTTCTTTCAGGCACTAGGGTCATGATTTGAATGGTGTTGCAGGTGCATTGACAACGGGCCAACATTTGTCAGAACTCCTCTAAACACCTAATATTGCTATATTTTACTACTAAACAGGCAACAAGAAGTGCAGTTACCTTGCCGACAACAGGGTCATGATTTGAATGGTGCAGCAGGTGCAATAGCACTGGGGCCAAAAGTTGTCAGAACTCCTCTAAACGCATAATATTGCTATAGTTGACTACTAAACAGGCAGTCACAATTGCAGTTACCTTGCAGTTAAAAGGGACTTGATTTGAATGGTGCAGTAGGTGCAGTGGCACCAGGCCCAAAAGTTGTCAGAACTCCTCTAAACATATAATATTGCTATTACATCAATTAATTCTATTATTTCCCTGTCATTTAATTTTTCAAAATGTTGCGATTATTACCCGCACTATACCACTAATAACAGCACAATATATTGCATTTTGTACATAAACAATTCATAACACTTTAACAGACTTTCTGTAACTGATATTGTACAACTACTCAGCAAGCTACAACTTACAACAAAAAACAGCTTATTATTAATCACATAGGCAAAACCTAATGCATTTAGCAATGCTTGTTGGAATTTGGTTTGAATACGTCAAATGCTCTGAATAAGCGATTATAAATGTGGGGCCCTATTAGCCTTGTGAAAACTTATCTCCATATTGGTGACTCTCTGCCTAAGTGTCAAAAGTAGGGAAAAAATAAAAAAGTTATGGGTGGAATGCTTAAATTAATCTCAGTCCCTAGTAATTTACTCAGGACCTCATTCCAGGCTATTGTTTTTTGCCCACCATGCCACTTCAGACAGGACCTAGCCAGCCTTGATCCTGCTTCAATTGCAGCAATCCACCTCGGACTGCCATACCACATCTACCCTGAAAAGGAACACAAGCAACTGCAGATGCAGGCCTCTTTAGGCCTAATCAGGCCTTGTCAGTGAGGGATAACTTGAGTCCTGTGGCACAGTGAGCATAGCACCCACATCTGGGCATGCCCATCGCACTGAAGGCATTGCACTGTGGAAAATAAAAAAAGTGATGGGAGGAATGCTTGAATTCATCTCAGCCTTTTGTAATTACCCAGGCCACATTCCACTCCTCGTTTTTTGCCCACAGCGCCCATTCAGACAGGAAAAGGTGGGATGAAGACATGCGTGTTCCTGTGACATGCACTGCTGCAGCTGTTCTTTTATAGCACCATGACTAATATGTATCTGCAGGCACTGTTAACTCTTCGGCGGCCATACTTTCTGTTCCATGAACATTGTTTTTGGACGGCTCTCGGTTTGTACTGGAAAGCGCTCTTAGGAATTTTGACTTCCAGTTCCATTTATTGCAAGCCTTTGAAAATAGGCCAATTTGTTGTAAAACCTGGAAACAAAAAGGCAGCCATAAATAAAAGAATTACAGGAGCTATCTAAACTGTCTGCATATCAAAAACTACTTGTTGGCCCACCACGTGCCCGAGCAGAAAGCACAGGGATTTTAGCAAAACGCCCCCGAGTGGACAATTTAGGGCACGCACGTTCCCTCGGCTAGAATTGAGGGCCAGTACAGGCAAATGGGGAGGGTTATATCAAAATGAGGGCTAATGTTGCCCATTTCAAAGTAATGATGAGGAATCTGTACCTTATCTAATACGAGTTTATCCTTTGTATAAAGCAGACAGTGATTGGTTTGTGCATGGGTGGCATTCCACAGCTCGCTGACGTGGGCTACAGAACTTGGTTTGCCTCATCAATGAGAAGCGGGACTGTGATTGTTGGCTGATTGGCTGAAGCTAATTATGTACCAGTTTAATATGTTTTATATGTTTTATGAATCTACTTTTTATCCAGTTCGTACGACAATTAGTTTGTTAAATGAGCGTTCCGAGTGTTAACAAATAAATAAATGCACGAATGAATGAATTAATAAATAAATAAATATGATCAAACATTAGCCCTCGAGCAAAAATCTTCAAATCTAAATTTTCCCACTGGATGATGTAATCGCTCTGGGCAGCGACAATGCTCTGATGCACATTAGTTTCGATAATATACAATCTCCGTGCTTTTTGCATGGCCTGTTCCATTTTCCACCTCAGTGTGAGAGCCTGTGGGACAATGCCAGCCTCATATTTGCGGTCATGGGCACTTCGGGGGCGTTAGAGATCACTGGAGGCAGAAGGCCTTCGGAGCCACATGTAATCACTTAAAGTCTCTAATTATATGTTGCTGCTTGAATAATTTCCACTGCATTTGATTTCTGGATGTGCAAGGTACGCGTCGCATTTCAGCCAGAGCGCAGCATATAATTACTGAGCAGCCAAACGGCGTTCAGCCTATGAGAGTTGGGGTTGCACGCTTGCTGGGTCCGTCCAAATGTTATCCAATGTGTGACCTTCAGCGCATTAGTCTTACGCCCTTGCCAACCACTACTTCCGCCCTTTGATAACGAATGGCTTCAGGGAGCCTCGGGGTGAATATGCATTTAGCGTTGATGGCTAGGCGCTGGTGGGCCGAGCCTCGAGATGTGTAAGCTTGTGGAGGGCATGCTTCAGAACAGGGCGTTTATGAGACAGAACAGAAGGCGCCCACGCGGATTACTCTTGCTTTTTATTGAGTCCGCCTTTTCTTTGAGATGTCTGTCTTGTGAAGTTTATTCTGGATGTAATGAAGTGCGTGGTGCAAGAGAGCTTCATTGCTAACATACAGAAGCTAGGAAGGCTTATCTTGTTGTGTGGGCTGGGCCACTTTTTTTGTGTGGAGTTTTTATATAGCGCGAACTTGACCCGAAGGTATCAGAGCGCTTTACATGAGGACCAATTGCGTTACATAAGGACACATTCATTTTTGTTAGGCACGGGGAGATTATGTGATTTGCCCAGAATCACAGGATGTTGAGCGTCGTTGCCGTGACTCGAACCCAGATTTTGAGGTCGACCAGCCTAGCCACTTGATAAAGTATGTATGCCACACTTGGTTAACAGATCTTGTATGACATCATATTGCGTGGTAAATATCTTTGAATGTGTTTTGGGGCTCTGGAACCAGTCCATTGATGCTCTAAGCTATACATTCCTTGTGTCAATCAATCAATCAATCAATCACAGAATTTGTAGAGCGCACTACTTACCCGCGAGGGTCTCAACTCTCAAGGCGCTTAATGAAAGGCGAATCGGAGTAATGAAGATTCCCAGTAAATAATCCTTATCCCCACCTTTTTCTCCCATTCTTTATGAATTGAGGCATTCCAAACCAAAATTAAGCATTAAACAGCTGCCAAAAACAAATCGGAAAACTTGGATAGAGGTAGGAAATAATTTTATTTTCATTCTTCTCACCTTCTTCATGCTCTTCTGATACATATTTCAAGGCACCAAAATAACAGTAATCAAACAAAATGTGTTAGTACCTTATCCTTACGTGGAACCCAAAACTATCTGAGAACCAAATGCATGTTCAGAACCCTGAGCCATATTCAATCCTAGTGTGTAATGCACACAGAAGAAGCCTAGGTGGTGACCTTACCAGTGGCGGCTGGTGACATTTAAAAGTAGTGAGGCGTAAAGATTCAGGATGAGTGGCCAGTGACAAGCAAGTGTAGCAAGCGAGCCCGACTGTCATAAGGGGGTGAGGGGGTAGTCCCTCTGGGAAATTTTTGAAAAAGGAGTGAGAAAATGGTGAATGTTCAAGCAAGTAGAGAAAGCAAGAAGGTTAATAAAACAATTGTGAAATTGTAGTTATGCCATCAATAAAGAGATTTCATATGATAATGACTTAGGTAGCTGCTCATTCAGTATAACACTGTCTTTTAACTTGAAAATCATCAGAAGTTAGGCACCAGATAGTCTTAAACATGCCGTTTGCCGCTAGTCATTATCTTTAAATTAGGGACATAATGTTATCTCACAGTTTATATCACATTAAACTTTTGGCCAGCATATTTTTCTATTTTCATAAAATTCAATGAACCTGAAATAATTATGACAGCCATCTACACACTCCCAGTCAATACGCTACATTTAGCGTTATTAATCAAGTAACTCATATTCCTAAACAGACTTTTAGACTACAATTCAGCTGCGCTGAAAAAAATGAAGAAACATTTTTCTGCAAATAACACAGGATTCTCACAAAGTACGTTCAGAGTACCATCAGAATACCCCGCTAATGTCAATAGAAAATGATTCAATTGAATTAAAAAACGATAATTCAACAATTAATGATAAATTGTCCGTAAACCAAATGGAAGATACCATGCTTTGACCATGTATCTATCGATATGCATTTCATTGGTACCAGCACGAAAAGAATTGTTGTAGTTAGGATTAGAGGTATAACATTGGATTTTATTATGCACATTCGAACTTCATCTTCTCTGCCAGCGTATACATATAAAAGATATGAAAATAAATATATAAATCCTAGGACAATGGAAAAACAGAAGTGCACGAAAAAGGGGTGGAGCTTTGTTGAAACCATTGGCATGAAGTAATAAAACCCTTTGAATGGCACACACTGATGACCCTAAGTTTTCATTGTGATTTTCTCCCCATTTGTAAGTTAAAAACCCTGCCCTTTTTTAATGAAGTGGACAAATTATATTAACTAATTTGTTGATGAGGTGTATGTTGAGGTATAATTGTAGTATAGTAAAGGTACATAACTACATATCAAAGATAAAGTAAAGGCTGCATTCATCGGACAAGGGACACCTGTTTCGGCATCACAGATTCCTCTGCTTTCCACCGAGATGACAGGCTTGAGCTTACAAAGTACCCTTTTTGATTGGCCCTTTAGAATTTAGTATCATGCTGAGTGAGGGCTAAACATCTGTATACCTGCATAACATTTAATTCCACATCTTCACAGAGAAGCATCTTTTTGATGTGGAACATGGCAGGTACGAGTTACCCAAGGAGCATTGGAAGCACATTTCTCAAACAAAAATACGTGTTCTTACCCAAACAGCTCTAAAAAGAAATGATATGCCTAAACTCGAGCTCTGTGGGCCTATCTACACTACAGTGTCCTCTATTCACCATTTCTATTGTGGTGATGCATATCCCCTATGTGCTGTCACTTTGTCTAGTGGGTTAGGACTTTTATCCCATCATCGGGAGGCCAGCCGTTGCTCCACCCTGCTGAAACCAGAGTGAGTACCCAGTCTGTGAACCCTTAGTGGGTGTCCTCCCACAATGGTACTGCATAGAAGCCCATCAAAGTAGCTAGTACCTAGTTTGCCATAAAGTGGCACTACTACTGTATATTACTCCCATTCTGTACTTAAATGATTTGTCATGAGATCTGAAGTAGAAAGCCACCCTAATAGTGAATTGAAAGCTGTGTTCTCATTAACAATAACTTATATTTTTACATAGTGCTTCATATCACACTTCTGATGGCCCTAAGTGCTGTATATAACAGTTGTCCTCGACTCTGGGCACCACCATACAGTGGACTCCAAATGCGCAGTCCTGTTTTTTCTCCGCTGCTAAGGAGCCTTGAGTTGAGGCACTAACCTGATTTTTTTAGGAGGGGAAGAGTTAGACAACATTGGATTCGCATCACTTTTCCAGGATGATCTGTTGTACTTAATTTTCCTTTCTTTTTACACTTTGCCCCATATTTTGTTGACAGACTGACTCTAAATCTAGGTCCTGATGAATGTCTCCACACCTGCTAAAGTGTAATAGACAGGCTGAAACATGTTGATCCCTCTCTGACACGAGGGTTGAAGATTCTTCCCTTTCATTTTAATTCTATCTCTTGAAGACACAATAAATTTGTTTTTAGTTTCACCAAGAGGTAGTTTTATCCTCACTTCCTTATCCTTGCACTCTGCAGCAGCACACATACAGCCACCCTCTTAGGGTTATCCATCCAAAGAGCTTCTCTCCTGCGGGGGATTTGAAGCCCACATCAAAACTTCCATTGTGGTGTGAGGAGGAACCATATGATGAAGCATGCCACCTAAGGATGGGTGAGTGTTCTTATCCTAAGTGGACTAATGTGTCCAGAACAATAGAGACAGAGCACCATTCCACCACCCTATGTTACGGACTATGAATACCCTGTGTGTTTTATGTTATATTAGATAAAAGTAAGTACTCGTTGGTCTTTGAATACTCCTAGGCCTCTGCGTTTGTTTTGGCTGATTCTAATATACCGCAGCAGTATTGCACTGGAAACAAGATGGACAAATAAATATATATGTTGTCCACACTGTTGGCACTAGAACACTGCTGTGGTATTTTTTTAAATAATTTACAAAACAGCCATGACTAGCATGACCACACTTTAATGTCAGTCCTAAAGTTTATGTTGGTGCTCTCCCCAAATCAGGATCCAGCTGCTAGAGATACTGCCGCCACAAGTGCAGAAATTACAAATACTTTCCAAAAATGGGGCACTCAGTATATCTTCACCAATCTGATCACACTAGTCCTTAAACATTTAACAACACTTCTTTATGTGTTTCTTGTATTTCTTTCAAAACAGCCAACACATTTTGCTCTTAATGAATGTCTTCAGGGCACTATAGTCCTGTTTTAAAAGGTTATTCAATAGACCGAGCGATTTTTGTTCACCAACACAAACAAGAGAAAATGTTTATGAACACGTGAGTGAATATTGGAACTGTGAACTCTGAAGAAGTTAAAGAAATAGAAGGAACTTATAAATAAAGAAGTATTGTGTAAGATCTGAGGACCACTGTGATCGGATTGGTCAAGACATACTGAGTGCACCCCAGTGTGGATCAATCTATCCATCCATCCATCCATTCATCCATCTCTCTCTATATATATATATATATATATATATATATATATATATAATATATTTGTGAATTTTTTTAAACGCGCCTGCTTTGAATGATTTCAGAGGCTGCAGTATAGCGTGCCTGCATATCATATTACGAAAGCCTTTATTAATGAGGAACATTCTTTCTGTACAATGCAAGGTTTTTAAATCAAAGGCTTGTATTGTATTAGTAAAATATCCAGATGTTTGCTTGGACTCCTATCATATAATTTTGGTATTTCGTCTGTCATTTATATCAGCGTGCTCTGTTATTGGACTGGCGGGTAGATTTGTTTCAGTTATTTTGTTTTGATTACCCTTCATCCCCTTGCAGCTCTTAGTTATTAATTTCTTTCTCTTTCCTGCACTCACTCTCCACATTGAAAGTACCTACTTATTGTGTCACCCCAGTTGTGGGGGCACCGTCTCATTATCTTCCTTGGTTGCTTCATAACACTATGTAATCAGTTGGGATATAAATAGTTTCCCACAGCATCATTGTATGTAGGGTGGGAGTTAAACAGTACAGCTGGAAATTATTTCATCCATTGGAAAATGGATTTTGCTTTCAGAAAGATCACATTTTATATATAATGAGGCTTCCTGCTACATTTGAATTATCGTCATTTTCTCAAGACACGTTAGTCCAGTCTGCTTGTTGGACTCTACTTTTAATATATGAATATTTGTATTTTTGTACCTTATTCAATATATTTAGAGACCAATTACAAGTTATTTATGGATGCTTTATTTCATATTCTGGCGATCTTACTTGCAAAGCATTGCTGGATACTACATCGACTATGTTGAGAGACAAAACCCATAGTATTCAAGAACAATTTCATATCGTCAGTGATGGTTCCTGTATTATTGCTGGATATTGTATTTATGCTATTGAAAGATAAATTCTGTATGGATATCAAACACTATGGGCCCAATGTACTACGACCTATTTGGAAACCAATATGTCTAATATGCAGAACAACTGTTTTCTGAATGGGTTTTCAATTTGCGGTGCAACCTATGTACCCATGCGACAAAGGAAATAATGCCATAATATCACTAATAAATTAATTAATTTCGCCTCAGAAAGATCAGCTTGCCTTTTCAGTATGTAAATTGAGTTGGTCTCTGATCCAAACATAGACTTGCCTTTTTCCGAAAAGATACACTTTGGGGTCGATTCCGATCGGAGGCGCACCTAACACCATTCGCCCGGGAAAAAAACCAGGCGAATGCGTGTTTCCCGACCGATTCGCACATACGTCCGAACGAGCAAGTACGATGCGCATAACTGCCCAAATCCCGACCCAGTCGCACTCACCCAATACAGCTCCTGTTCTCCGACCGATGCGGATCCGGAAAAGCAGAATCGAGTCGCACGGAGGCCCAAACGCAGCCCCGTCCGGCCGGACAAGTACGATGTGCCGAACCAGTCGCTACGCACGGCACGTCAAAGCATCCGGGAGAGGCGCACATAAGCTCCGATTCGCGCCACAAGACGATCCACGGCTACGAGACGAACAAGCCAGCGACGAGGACGAGGCGAAGCAAAGAGAAAGACGAACGAGACGAACCAACCATGAATCCCATCGCGCCGATCCTACCAATACTCTACATCTATTACCGGAACTGGTACGGACGCGTACGGCGCAGAAAGTAAGTCAGACACCCACCACACAAACAAACCACACGTACCCGACATATAACACACACACATACGGATGCAGAAATTACTTACACCAGCAACAGCAGCACCATAGGGGCGGGATGGCTATCACCAATGCCACATACACACATAGGGGCCTGGATGCCAACCACGAACACCACCCCTACCCAGGGGGTGCTAGATGCCTACCACTACTACCACCCCTACCCAGGGGGTGCTAGATGCCTACCACTACTACCACCCCTACCCATGGGGGGCTGGATGCCTACCACTACTACCACCCCTACCCAGGGGGGGCTGGATGCCTACCACTACCACCACCCCTACCCATGGGGGGCTGGATGCCTACCACTACTACCACCCCTACCCAGGGGGTGCTCGATGCCTACCACTACTACCACCCCTACCCAGGGGGTGCTAGATGCCTACCACTACCACCACCCCTACCCATGGGGGCTGGATGCCTACCACTACTACCACCCCTACCCAGGGGTGCTAGATGCCTACCACTACTACCACCCCTACCCAGGGGGTGCTAGATGCCTACCACTACTACCACCCCTACCCATGGGGGCTGGATGCCTACCACTACTACCACCCCTACCCAGGGGGTGCTAGATGCCTACCACTACTACCACCCCTACCCAGGGGTGCTAGATGCCTACCACTACTACCACCCCTACCCAGGGGGGCTGGATGCCTACCACTACTACCACCCCTACCCATGGGGGGCTGGATGCCTACCACTACTACCACCCCTACCCATGGGGGGCTGGATGCCTACCACTACCACCACCCCTACCCATGGGGGCTGGATGCCTACCACTACTACCACCCCTACCCAGGGGGTGCTAGATGCCTACCACTACTACCACCCCTACCCATGGGGGGCTGGATGCCTACCACTAACACCACCCCTACCCATGGGGGGCTGGATGCCTACCACTACTACCACCCCTACCCAGGGGGTGCTAGATGCCTACCACTACTACCACCCCTACCCAGGGGGTGCTAGATGCCTACCACTACTACCACCCCTACCCATGGGGGCTGGATGCCTACCACTACCACCACCCCTACCCATGGGGGCTGGATGCCTACCACTACCACCACCCCTACCCATGGGGGGCTGGATGCCTACCACTACTACCACCCCTACCCAGGGGTGCTAGCTGCCTACCACTACTACCACCCCTACCCAGGGGTGCTAGATGCCTACCACTACTACCACCCCTACCCAGGGGGTGCTAGATGCCTACCACTACTACCACCCCTACCCATGGGGGCTGGATGCCTACCACTACCACCAGCCCCTACCCATGGGGGGCTGGATGCCTACCACTACTACCACCCCTACCCAGGGGGTGCTAGATGCCTACCACTACTACCACCCCTACCCAGGGGGTGCTAGATGCCTACCACTACTACCACCCCTACCCAGGGGTACTAGATGCCTACCACTACTACCACCCCTACCCATGGGGGGCTGGATGCCTACCACTACCACCACCCCTACCCATGGGGGCTGGATGCCTACCACTACTACCACCCCTACCCAGGGGGTGCTAGATGCCTACCACTACTACCACCCCTACCCAGGGGGTGCTAGATGCCTACCACTACTACCACCCCTACCCAGGGGGTGCTAGATGCCTGTCACTACTACCACCCCTACCCAGGGGGGCTGGATGCCTACCACTACCACCACCCCTACCCATGGGGGCTGGATGCCTACCACCAACACCACCCCCACTCATAGGATGGACAATGCATGACACAACCAGCACACTACAACCTAGGGAATGCAAGAAAAATACATCCCCCCAATACCATGACAAGCGTGTGTAGACTGTGTCAAATGCCTACAACACTGAACATGACTTTGAACACACAATGTGACCCCCTATCACATGTGTCACACATAAATGTGTGTGGCCTCCACAATGCAAGCAGACCATGACCACTGTGGCAATGGGGTCCAACCCCCATCATCACAGTGACCAAAAGGTAAGTGTGGGGTCCATAGCTGAAGCACATCTTGAACATTGTGGCAATGGGGTCTAAGCCCCCATCATCACAGTGACCAAAAGGTAAGTGTGGGGTCCATAGCTGAAGCACATCTTGAACATTGTGGCAATAGGGTCCAACCCCCATCATCACAGTGACCAAAAGGTAAGTGTGGGGTCCATAGCTGAGGCACATTTTGAACATTGTGGCAATGGGGTCTAAGCCCCCATCATCACAGTGACCAAAAGGTAAGTGTGGGGTCCATAGCTGAAGCACATTTTGAACATTGTGGCAATGGGGTCCAACCCCCATCATCACAGTGACCAAAAGGTAAGTGTGGGGTCCATAGCTGAAGCACATTTTGAACATTGTGGCAATGGGGTCTAAGCCCCCATCATCACAGTGACCAAAAGGTAAGTGTGGGGTCCATAGCTGAAGCACATCTTGAACATTGTGGCAATGGGGTCTAAGCCCCCATCATCACAGTGACCAAAAGGTAAGTGTTGACATTGAAAAAGCTGCAACTGCCAAACTGCATGGATGATTCCTGGTCACAGAACAACAAACACATCAGTGGCAAAGTAGTGCTTGTGTCCCATAGCAACATAGATTGGGGGAGGCAAACAGTGCAGTGCAAATAAGACATACCTTTGGCCATGTGCAGACAAACATCACCCATGGGGGCTGACACTGTCAACATTCATCAATGACACAATGACAGAAGTGACCATCATAATGCAGACCCACATATTTGCACCAATGGGCACACAAATGTAGATATCCTGTGGAGACTGTAGATGTGAGGTGAACAAATACCATACCATGGCAGCAATGGGACACACAAACAATGATCATTGTGCTGACTGATGACCTAGGAGTCCCAGGGACAGCAGGTGAAACCCACCAAACAACATACAGCCAATGGCACACTAAAGATATGCCAATGCAGTGGTGCAGATGCACAAACACAAACAGGCAGCCCCACACTGCACATCAAACACAACAGGTGAGTGGGGGGTGCCAGTGTCCCCAGGCAACCACACAACACATGATGAGGCCTGAATACCAATTACACAGATGCGCATACAGTGCCACACAAAAGTAACTCATGGATCCAAATCCCCTATGTGGGCAATCAGGCATTGTTAGATGAGAGGGAGCACAAATCACACATGTCACACAAGCATGTAGGAACAGCAACTGACACAGCAAGACACAGACACACCACAGCACTACCCCCAGGGTCCCCACAATGTGTTGACCCTGGGCTGCATGACAATCCCACTGTGATGACAAAGCTAGATGTCGTTCACACTGTGAACCACAGTCATGTGTCCTGATCAACAAACTACCATCACACCTACACAAGCACAAATCAATCAGCACGGCCAGTAAGCCAAGGCCAACATGGAGGCAGGGGTCTAGCCGGGCAACAACTCTCATCTGCACACACTCAACACCACACACCTCGACCTCCAACAATGTGCAGCAGTGAAGATCACATGCACTGGTGACATTGCACATGCACCCATGACAATCCCATGGGGGGTGGTAACTAAGGTGCAGAAACACATCACACATGGCCACTCAACAAGACTCCTGAATGTCTGACACACTGCACACTACGCTGTACATGGACATGACGGCAATACCACACCAACCAATGGGATCCCAGCCACAGTCCCACACCAATGAAGAAGCCAAGGTCACCCACAAAGAACACACATAGACAACTACCAACATTGCAGCCCTGACCCTGAGGAGTGCCAGCAGTCACACACACAACGTGTCACAATCACTGAAAGCTAACACAAACTGGAAATTACATGACAGGTGTAAACAACAAGTGCCAAGGGGAATCCTGACTGTGTCCCATCTGCGTTTGCCCACAAACTCAGCCCTGACAGCAAACACACCTATGGGTGACACCCTGATGACCAGTAATGTGCCATGCACCCACATCACAGAGAACCCAGGGAGAAGACTTTGGGGGAACATAGGTCAACTCAGCAAGCATCACAAACAGGAACATCACTAGGGATCCCAGCATGCACAGCAAAATGGAAGTGAACACACACAGACATGCTCACACAACACACACCTTGGGCTCAGGCAATGTCACAGGATTACTCACTGCCATGAGGGGACTCCACTCCTGTGTGAGGAAAGCTGTGCCATATGTCGCCTCAGTAGGGCTCCATCATGTCAGCAGAACACTTGGTCACACAGTCAACAATTAGCACGAAATGAAGGCTCCCGTCATATCAGCCTGGTCATGGGAGTGTCAACGAAATCATCAGCACAGATCCAACACACATGTATAGCAAGTTGCACTGACAACACAGATGAGTCCTTCCCCATTGATGCCCAAACTTGCATGTCCAGTGGAGATGGCCACACGGTCAGGGAAGTAGACTAATTGAACAATGGCAAGCACAACAGATGTGCAGGGGTGTAAGCCACAGATGTGATATTGCAAATGTAAGTAGGAAATCCCATTGCCAAATATTGAAAACATGACACCCTCATATGCTGCTAAGGATGACATGGATACACTACAGGATAGGACACATTACCCGTGGACCACATGGGTTCCTGCACAGTAACACTTCATTTTCATGAGACCAAAAATCACCATCACTGCAGCAAGGGCACGGTTAGCATCATCAACATCATGTACATCAGAAGCAAAACCACTAGAGAACAGAAAGTAGCTTTATTCAGCATATGTGGGTTCAAAAGTTAAAGTCCAGAAAAAAGAAACAAAGGCCAATGGCCAGTCCATTCTGAAAGTCAAAACAGGGTGACAGTGGCAGATGTCACCCTACGCATGCCTGCACTGCTACACACCAGGGACAATCCCCTCGGAGGGGCATACGGGGGGCAGGCCAGGCACCGCAGGGACAGGATCAGGGCTCACCAGAAGGAGGCAGGGAAGGGGTGGTGGGTGCTGGAGAGCCACTGACAACTGCAGTGGAGGTGTCTGACATGGTGTGTGCCGGCACAACTGGGGGGCATGACTCAGATGGTGTGGGTGCCGGCACGACTGCAGTGGGCCGTGCAGATGGAGTGGACAGGTTCCCCACTGCAGTGCCCAAGTCAGACGGGGTGGTAGTGGACTCCACTGCAGTGCCTACCTCCAGGGGAGGAGAATGGGGTTCAGGTAAGGTGGGCAGGACAGAGGGGAGGACACCGTCTCCACACCAGTGGCACAGACATGCGCAGCGGGGGGTGTGGTGCCGGAAGAGCAAGTGGCAGGGGGAGAAGGCCGGATCTTTTGGGGATGGTGTATCTGTGGGTGGGGGAACCTGGGGCAGGGTGTGGTGGGGGCACCTGTGGAGTGGGGGCCTGAGGGATGGAGGAAGGAGACTTGGTGCTTGAGCTGCAGGGCGGCGGCGGGGTCTTGCTCTTCCGGGTCCTGGGGGACTTGCGGATGGGGGCGTCAGTCAGTCTGTGCCTGGGGGAGGGTGTCCGGGGGCAAGGGGCACTCCCCTCCGTGTGGGTGGGCTTACTCTTCCCCCTGAATGCTATATCAGCTGGATCGGAGGGGAAGAGGCCCAGGTCACTGAGGAAGACCCGCTGTGTCTTTGGGGTTGCAGGTGAGGCAAGGGAAGGGGCCTTGGAGGGAGAGGTAACTGAGGACTGCGCAGTGCTCGTGGATGCGTGTGTGTGTGCCTGGGCCCCATCCCCTGTGAGTGTGGTTTCAGTCCCCTGACTGTGCGTGCGTGTGCGTGTGGATTTTGGCGTGTGTGTCTGTGTGCTGCCTGTGTCTGTGCTGGTGTGTGCCTGTGCCGGTGTGTGTGTGCTTGGGACAGGTAAGGTGCTGGGGAGTGTGGATGGGGCAGAGGTAGGAGGGGTGAGGGACTGTTGGAGGAGGGACACTGCTGCCGTCAGGGAGGAGTCCATGGACCTATTGCCCCTCTGTAGGGCAGACATGCCCGATGAGATGCCCTCCATGAACGACACCAGCTGAGTCAACAGAGTGGTGTGTGCATGGAGGACACTCAGCATCGCTGTCTGCCCTACATGGAGCTGGCGAAGGAGGTACACAGACTCCTCACTCAGGGCAGCAGGGGACACAGGGGCAGGGGGTGCGGTGCCTGGCACGAAGGAGACACGCTCCCGAACATGGGAGCCTCCACGGACCTCGGGAATGGGAGCCGATGGGAGGGCGGTGGTGGTGGTGGTGGTGGCGGGGACAGCAACACTAGCTGTGGTGTGGTGGCTGCTGACACCCGCCTCCACAAGGGAGTCATCCTCCGAGCTGCTGTGGTCCTCAGCTGAGGTGGATGGTGCTGAGGACTCCTCGGTGTGGCTCCCCTCGCCCTCCGTGCCACTGGGTCCCTCCGACCACTCCTCGGCTGCTGACCCAGTCTGGCTCTGCGGCTCCTCCTGGTCCGTGGAGCTGTCCCCTCCTGTGGCCGTGGATGTATCTGCAAACAATAGGGAAACAGACAGACATCAGTCACCTGCACCGAACGCACACACCACAGTAAGTACAGCACATTACAGAGCAAGCCCTGGCATCCTTAGTTGAACATTGCTAAAAGTGCCCAAACAGAGTAGGGGAAGCCAATTGTCAGTCTGATGGCCAACCATGGCACTCACATCTCTCCTGGCCTTGCACCCATCTGTCTGGTGTCTGTCGGATGGCAATACCCCAGTGTGGACACATGCACCACCTACACAGTAGTTGGACAGTGCAGAGAACACGGTGAAGCATGTGAACATGCACACATCACAACTCTTGCCACTGAGTCAGTACAGGTGTCCGGATAAAGGGATGCCCAGAGTCAATTTTGAAATGCATGTGATGCATACCAGCGACAGACACCATGATGCACCCATGTCCTGATAGTCATTGCCACAATGGTGTGCATGTAGCACATGTCACTCCCCTGCAGGATCACTCATAGGAAGTTTCATGCCATGGCACAGGCATGCCTGCTAAGTCATACATCACTGTCTCCAGTCACATGGGCAGGGCAGCCAGACAACAACAGTCTGCACTGTGTCACTATAGTAGGTCATGGGGAATGCAAGTCCTGGAGCTGAACAAGTGCACATGTACATCCCCCACACACCACATCATCTGAACCCTTATCTGTCCACGTCATACCAATTGGACATATGGGAGACCTGTAACACAACCCTCTGAACCTGAGCACCTCACAATCTGCTGTGAATGGGAAACAGCTGCCTGAACTTCACATTCGCATACCCCAGTCTGCACGGTCAGGTGATCAAACACCTATGTGTCACACAAGTATCGTCTCCTATGTCACATCTCCGGTGGCATGCTGAGCCCCAACCGAGAAACACCCCTGACAACGAAGTCACAGCACACTGACACAGAGGCAGACACCTGAGGGGACATATCACTGAGCACAACGTGTCAGCTGATACACGTGAGTGGGAGTACAGAGTGTATTGTATGGCCTGGAGTAGGCATGACTGTCCTGCCCCACGTGAATGAGGGATGAGCCCTGGACAGTAGGCAGGTGGCTAAGTATGTGTGACACACGTAATATACACACTCCTGGGGCCCAAACATTGTTCCCACCCGCAGCATGGGTGTGTGCCAGATACCCCAGGCACATGTGGTGGATCAGCTCAGCAATTGGACCACATATCAAAGTAACACGCAGATTACATGTCAGAACACAGGCATTGTGTAAGCAATGGACCCACCCATGATGCCCACCACAGAGTTAGGGGAACAAATGCTGTCCCCCACCTTGAGCTGAGCAAAATGCAAGGACACAGTACCCAAGTGACACAATTCCCTGACTGTAAGGGCCACACCTGGGTATCAGATGAGGAGTGGGCAGTGCACAATTGAGGGACATGGGTCCTGGACCACATGACTGATGTACTGTGGAAGTTTAACCAGGCCAGAGGAGGGCACATAGCATGGCAGACAAAGTTCACAATGCAGTCATGGACTCACCCCCTCCTTGCTGCTCTCTGGCCTTCAGCTGCCCATCCAGATCAGGGAAGACCACCGCCAGGATCCTGAGCATGTGGGGGGTCAGGGTCCGGTGTCCGCCCCTCCTGCGAGGAGGCGACAGCTTCAGCTGGACCCGTGCGATCCTCCGGGTCCAGCCCCGAAGGTCCTGCCACCTCTTCTGGCAGTTGCGGATCCGGCGCTTGTAGACCCCCACGGATCTCACTGCCCGGACGATGGTCAGCCATATCTGCTGCTTCTGGTGGGCATCAACCTGTGAGGATGACAAAGTGAAAATGCCATTACTACACATTCAACATATCCGTGCATTACACAGTTGGATATACATGTCTCAATCACAGGGGCACATGATGTACACAGGCAGTGCAACGATGGCTATGGACAGTTTGCCAGCAGTTACTACATGGTATCATTGCCTGGGAAGTAAAACCTTGTTTAAATGCACTGTCACTGCACTATACCTGTTCAGTGCATGTAACTACACACTATGGGGGGTGACAACTACTCAGTGAGCCTGCTAGCCAGTGGCGTGCAGACTGTAAGTCTTGCTAGTCAGACAACATGCACATTTAGTAAGGCAGTGGACAGCACACTCACCTGCTCCCCTGCTTTCCCATACAGCTTGCTGTACTGTGGAAGGAGGCTGTCCAGCAGGGCCTGGTTCTCCTCAGTGCTGAAGGCTGGGGCTCTCTCCACAGTACGTGCCATTGCAGGATCCAGAGGGTGCAGATACAGCAGCAGTGGTGGTGGCAGATGTCGTCCTGGAGCATGTAGTGCAGGCAAGTGAGCTCTCAGGGGAACAGCCAGCATTATATGTGTGCTGCAGAGGCAGATACTGTCCCATGTGTCCAAAGTGATAGGTCCAAGTCGTTTGCATCTTCTGAATCTGGCCAATCCATGGAATTGCACCACTTACACACGCCCACAGCATCCTTCAAAAGTTCAACTTCATGACACCCATGAATTTGCAACATTGTTGTGGGTGACCACCTGAATTCACAGCATCAGACTCGTTAAAGATTTGAAAACGCGTCCGTTGCCAGGCCAGGCCATAGCCAATGTGTGCGCACCGATCGGTCCATTGCTGTACAACGCGTATTGCGAATACAACGCGTACCCGCTCACATTGTATGCAATGGCCAATGTGTGCGCACCGATCAGTCCATTGCTGTACAACGCGTACCTGCTCACATTGTATGCAATGGCCAATGCGTGCGCACCGATCGGTCCATTGCTGTACAACGCGTACCTGCTCACATTGTATGCAATGGCCAATGCGTGCGCACCGATCGGTCCATTGCTGTACAACGCGTATTCCGAATACAACGCGTACCCGATCACATTGTATGCAATGGCCAATGTGTGCGCACCGATCGGTCCATTGCTGTACAACGTGTATTGCGAATACAACGCGTACCCGCTCACATTGTATGCAATGGCCAATGCGTGCGCACTGATCGGTCCATTGCTGTACAACGCGTACCTGCTCACATTGTATGCAATGGCCAATGCGTGCGCACCGATCGGTCCATTGCTGTACAACGCGTATTGCGAATACAACGCGTACCCGCTCACATTGTATGCAATGGCCAATGCGTGCGCACCGATCGGTCCATTGCTGTACAACGCGTACCTGCTCACATTGTATGCAATGGCCAATGTGTGCGCACCGATCGGTCCATTGCTGTACAACGCGTATTGCGAATACAACGCGTACCCGCCACATTGTATGCAATGGCCAATGTGTGCGCACCGATCGGTCCATTGCTGTACAACGCGTATTGCGAATACAACGCGTACCCGCTCACATTGTATGCAATGGTCAATGTGTGCGCACCGATCGGTCCATTGCTGTACAACGCGTATTGCGAATACAACGTGTACCCGCTCACATTGTATGCAATGGCCAATGCGTGCGCACCGATCGGTCCATTGCTGTACAACGCGTACCTGCTCACATTGTATGCAATGGCCAATGTGTGCGCACCGATCGGTCCATTGCTGTACAACGCGTACCTGCTCACATTGTATGCAATGGCCAATGTGTGCGCACCGATCGGTCCATTGCTGTACAACGCGTACCTGCTCACATTGTATGCAATGGCCAATGTGTGCGCACCGATCGGTCCATTGCTGTACAACGCGTATTGCGGATACAACGCGTACCTGCTCACATTGTATGCAATGGCCAATGTGTGCGCACCGATCGGTCCATTGCTGTACAACGCGTATTGCGAATACAACGCGTACCCGCTCACATTGTATACAATGGCCAATGCGTGCGCACCGATCGGTCCATTGTTGTACAACGCGTACCTGCTCACATTGTATGCAATGGCCAATGCGTGCGCACCGATCGGTCCATTGCTGTACAACGCGTACCTGCTCACATTGTATGCAATGGCCAATGTGTGCGCACCGATCGGTCCATTGCTGTACAAAGCGTACCTGCTCACATTGTATGCAATGGCCAATGTGTGCGCACCGATCGGTCCATTGCTGTACAACGCGTACCCGCTCACATTGTATGCAATGGCCAATGTGTGCGCACCGATCGGTCCATTGCTGTACAACGCGTCCCTGTACAAGTCACTGGCATATGTCACCATGCCTGTCACAGGTGAACATATGCCAGCCACATATACTTCCCAGGGAGTGAGGGGCACACCTACAACACCACAGTCTGTCCACACTGTGTCCTAAGGCATGTAAGGCTGCATTACCTGCTCCGTGTATGGGGGTCAACATGTTGTTTTTTGGCTGGCACTTGGGGGCAGCCACTCCCAGGCTGTGCACGTGTTCGTGGGGACAGAATCCTTGGTGTGTTGTGCACATGAACACTGTGGTGTGCAACTGTTCATTTCAGGGCATGTGTATGTGTATGTCATGTCACATACCCCCTGAGTCCCATGTGGGACGGTATGTACGTCCCAGGGTGACCCATTGCCACAATTGTGATGGCCCTCCACAGTCTGTGTGCATGTTGTGTTTACAATGTCTCTGATTCCATGTGCACAATGGGAGACAGTCTCCACATCCACGTTGTTTGTGCATGGACTTTGATGTTGTGCGTGTGTGTGTCACAGACGTCCATGTCTGTCCTGCCGAGGCAACAGGGACCACTACCTGTGGGGGTCATGGTTGTTTAGCTGTGGTGTATTCATGATGCACCATGTCATGCCAGTGTCCATGTGGCAATACAGGGTCCCTGGGAATCTACCTGTCGATGAGCTGTGATGCCTGGGGCACATCTGTCCTCACATGTCACTGTGGTGTGTGTTTGGAACGTGACAGCAGTACATGGGTACCTTGACACAGCCTAATGATATCCCATAGCACAACCTGGGACTTGTTGAGGACACATGTTGAACTGTGATGTTAGATGTTAGCCATGTAGGTGCCATACATGTCCTTACGGAACGGCACACGCATCATGTACTTGTGTCTTGTAATGTTGTATCATGTGATATTGAGTCTGGTCTATGCCACATATGTGGGGTGACTGACAATATTTCTTTCTTCACCTATGCATTGCAGGGCACCAGCTGTCCATCGGCCATTCCCTGACCTTGCAACAATGGTTGAACGGGACTGCATCCGACGGTACCGCTTCACCAGGCCACTGATTGAGGAATTGACGGTGCGGTTGGCCCCACATTTGCAACCTGGCCGGACATACCCTACAGCGCTGACCCCCAAGGTGAAGGTGATGGCAGCCCTACACTTCTTTGCCACCGGTACCTTTCAACACACTGTGGCGTCTGCTGGTGGGATGTCACAGACCATGTTCAGCCGTGTGCTACGCGATGTTTTGGAGGCAATGTTGAGATACCTGAACCAGTACATCTATTTCCCTAAACGTCAACAACTCACTGACGTGAAGAGTGACTTCTATGCCCTGGGGAGGATGCCGCATGTCATTGGCTCCATTGATGGGACACATGTGGCTTTGGTACCACCACAGGCCCAAGAGCAGGCATACCGGAACCGCAAACACTACCATTCGGTCAATGCACTGGTGGTATGTCTTGCAGATATGAGCATCTCACACGTCTGTGCCCGTTTCCCGGTTCTGCACACGATGCCTACGTGATGAGGAGTAGTCGCATCCCGAGGATGATGTCACAGATGCGGAACCAGCGTGCCTGGCTTGTTGGTGTGTACTGACTTTGTACCATTGTGTGTGTTCTGCAATGTAGTGTTCCACCCTCTTTTCCAACTCAGCTAATGTGCAATTGTCTGTATGTAGGTGACTCCGGATACCCCAACATGCCGTGGTTGCTGACGCCCCTCAGGAACCCTGTGACACCAGCCCAGATGCGCTACAATGAGGCACATGGTCGGACCAGGAGAGTGATTGAGCGGACATTTGGTCTCCTGAAGAGCCGCTTCCGCTGCCTAGATAAGACAGGAGGGGCCCTCCCATATGCCCCAGCAAAGGTGTGCAAGATTGTCATCGTCTGCTGCATGCTACACAACCTGGCAGTGCGGAAGGAGTTGCCTCTCATCCTGGATGACGATGACCAACATCCGCCACCTGTGGAGGATCCTGGGCTGGACCACGATGCCAGTGATGATGATGATGAGGGTGATGTCCGCACACAGCTCATCACCAACTTCTTCAGCTGAATGTGAGTATCCAGGGATGTTATGTCAATGATGTGAGTTTGCATGATATGTGTTGGTGGTGCTCTGGTGCTGTTTGAGTGTGTCCATGTGCTACTTGACTGTATGCGTGCAGCGATGTGTCCTTACAGGTAGTCTGTACTCCACAACAGTGTTGACATGCTAACTTGGTTCTGGGTGGGTATCTTGTGACATGTATTGGGCATGAGTATTGCAGTTCTGTCCTGTTCTTCAGTGCTTTTGACTGTGTGTCATTTCTGTCCTTCACAGGGTACTTTCAGAGTTGTTTGTTCAACTGTGATCCCCCGACACCGTGAATCAACTTCCAGGGTGGTAGCTGTCGTTTCCCTACAGGTGATGTGCGCCACACCCATGGACTTCCTTTCTTCTACACTTGTTGACTGTGTGCCCACTGCCAGGTGGGATTACCTTGCATCTGTAGTGGTTACAACATGTTGCAAATGTGTAATAAACCTGTGCTGCACTTTGTGATGTGCGTTGTCTGTGGTCACACATCTGACTGACATTTGCTTACTGCACCAGTGGGCTAGTTAACACAGACTGTGAATTGGTGTTGGGTCTGTGCAATGCAACGTATTTCCTGGCAACATCAGTGTAGGCGATGAGTCAGATGGCCCTGGTGTGTATGTGTTGTGTAGCCCTGGTGGTGTGTCTCCCTCATATGTGTCACGTCGCCATGACTCACATGCCGGTGTTGTACTTGCTGTAGCAGTTAGCATGCACAGTGTCATTTCACAGATCATCATCGCCACTTCAGAAACAACGTTGGAATCACAACAGAGGCAAGTATGGTGTATTAGTGAGTTTATTGACATACATGTGTGAGTATAGTGCACAGGATGGTGGGTGCTGTACATTGTGATTGTAATCCAAAGTTCCTAGATGATTTGGAAGTCCTGATAGCAGTAATGTCCTGAGTAAAGTCCACAGTCATCTGATACATTGGTCCAACTTGAGCTCCCCATGTCATGTGGGAGAGTTGTGTTGCATTCGACAGGGTGAAGAGTTTGCGCACAAAGGTGATTTTCCAGAACAGGTGTTGGCTTCCTGGGGGTTGTGCATGGCCATCAGCCTCTCAGTTGTCCTTCCTCGGACGACCCCTCTTCTTTGGGGGGACCCTCAAGTGCAGGCTGCTGCGGTGCAGGGGACTCTCCGCCAGAGTCATCCTCCCTCCCTGTGGCAGTTGCAGTTGTTGCAGCCCCAGATGTTGTGGGCACACAGGGAGGTGTTGACATGTTGGTGCAAATCTGGCGGAGGCATTGTAATATGTCCCTATGCACCGCCGTCTGTTCTTGCAATGTGTCCCACTTGGACTCCATGCGGGACATGTGTAAGTCCAAGCGGGCATGATGGGCAGCCTGCTGCTGTTGAATGTCCCTGAGGATCCCCACTACCTGGCTGAACTCTCCGGTGCTAGCCTGGTACGCATCAGCTATGCGTACCAGTTGTGGGTCATCATGCAGTCCAGACCCCTCTGCAAGCAGCGACCTATGTCTACCACCCCTCCCACCACCCCTGGCGACACGTGAAGGACCTGCGGTGGCACGCACAGGTGACCCTGGGCCCCCTTGGGGGTTGTTGCTGGTGTTGGTGTCCGTAGCTCCACGTTGGGCCGGGGTCCGTGTGCTGGTGGTGGTGGTGGTCCTTGGTCTGTCCGTGTCGGCAGGGGTGGTCTGTGTGTTGGCAGTTGTTGGAGGGGTGGGTGCAGGGGTGCAGCTGGTGGTCCTGCTGGTGCTGCATGATGACTCACTGCGGAGGTGCCAGGTAGGTCTTCGTCATCCGAGGTGGGCAGAGGCTGTTCCACACCAGTGAGCTCAGTGTCCCCCGGAGCCTGGGACAGGGACTCCTCAGCATCTGCTGCTGTGTCCCCATCATCACCTGTATTTGGAAGAGACACACAATGTATGTAATGTTTCTACAGGCATCAATGGTTCAAACACCTGACAGTTGTGACTGTACCTCTGGATGCGGGCCTGTACATTGCATTGTCCTAAGTTGTCACAGTCAGCTGTTGATATTGGTGTAGCGCATTGTCCTGACAACATGAGGCATTTCAATGTGAATGTTGAGGTGTGTGCATGGCCAGCATTGGTGGTATTTGGTTGACATCCGGACATCCTTCTCCCTCCAGCCCAGTTATCCCACCATGAAGCATGCCACCCTTGCAGTGGGTGCAGGTTGACTCTCAGGATGTCAGTCAGTGGTGTCCTGCTGTTGGTTGGTGGCCAGTTCCCATCAGGGCATTGTGCTCCCACAACAGAGCACCAGTGTCAGACATCTTTGATGGGGCTTTCCACTCTCTGTGAGGTGTGCATGCTTCAGTGTGAGCTTGCTGGGCCATGTGGGTGGGGGATGTTGAGCTGTGACTACCACTCCCATCATGCTATTGCCTCCACCCCCTTCCCAGCATGCCCATACTTCCTTCCTTTTGAGTGTACTTCACTGTGTGTGGGTGTGACAGCAATGGCAAGATGGCTGACAGTGGTGTCCTGCTGTTGGTTGGTGGCCAGTTCCCAGCATGGCCTTGTGCTCCCCACAACAGAGCACCAGTGTCAGACATCTTTGATGGGGCTTTCCACTCTCTGTGAGGTGTGCATGCTTCAGTGTGAGCTTGCTGGGCCATGTGGGTGGGGGATGTTGAGCTGTGACTACCACTCCCATCATGCTATTGCCTCCACCCCCTTCCCAGCATGCCCATACTTCCTTCCTTTTGAGTGTACTTCACTGTGTGTGGGTGTGACAGCAATGGCAAGATGGCTGACAGTGGTGTCCTGCTGTTGGTTGGTGGCCAGTTCCCAGCATGGCCTTGTGCTCCCCACAACAGAGCACCAGTGTCAGACATCTTTGATGGGGCTTTCCACTCTCTGTGAGGTGTGCATGCTTCAGTGTGAGCTTGCTGGGCCATGTGGGTGGGGGATGTTGAGCTGTGACTACCACTCCCATCATGCTATTGCCTCCACCCCCTTCCCAGCATGCCCATACTTCCTTCCTTCTGACTCTGCTTCCTGTGGGGTAGTGTGCCTGTGCTGACAGGATGGCTGACAGTGTTGTCCTGGCGTTTGTTTGGCTACAAGTCCCATGTGTGTCACTGTGCTTCCCACAGCATGACCCAGGGTGGTGGTTCTTTGTGGGATAATTAATTTTAGTGTGAGGCAATGCATTTTCCCAGGTGAGTTGTGTGTAGTTTGTGTTAGGGGGTGTGGGATGAGCTGCTGGTAACTATGGTCATAGCTGTCAGTCCTCCTTCCCACCCAGCCAGTTTTCCCACCATGGAACGTGCTTCCATTGCAGGGAGTGCAAGTTGTCTTTCAGGATGTCAGTCAGTGGTGTCCTGCTGTTTGTTGGTGCCCAGTTCCCAGCAGGGCCTTGTGCTCCCCACAGCAGTAGCCAGTGTCAGCCATCTTGTTAGTTGTTTTCCACTCCCTGTGATGTGAGCATGGTTCAGAGTGGTGTTGATGGGCGTATTGTGATGGTGGGCAATATCTGTGACTACAACTCCCATGATGCTATTGGCTACACTGACTTGACCAGCATACACAGGATTCCTTCCTTTCTGTGGGATTCCCTGTGTGGTGGTGTTGTAGTGGTGGCTACATATCTGACAGTGTTTGTTGGTTAGATTTGTGCCACTGCCTAGCTTTATTTGTTGTAGGGTTTGTACATGTCATGACACAGTTACATATCACTATGAGATGGCATGTATTGTGTTTATCTGACTGACATACACATCTTGGGATGATTCTGGTTTTGTTGCTGTGGATTTGCTAAGGGTGCATGGTTTGCCTATCCCCTTGACAGTGATGTGTGTGTATTGTCACACAATATTGGGTATATTGGTTGTGTACTCACCAGGCTCTGGGATGTTTTCTAGTCCATATACGCTCACTGGTGGTAGGATGGCCCGCACCTTCTCCTCCCAGGGCCTGAGGTATAGTGGTTTGGCAGGAGGGCCACTGCCGGTGTGTTGGCTCAAGATGTAATCCTTCTTCAGTAGGTCCCTGACCCTCCTGCGCACATCATACCACCTGTTCTGGATGTCTTCCTTTGTGCGCAAACATGGTGATTGTGCGTTCACCCTGTCGACGATCCTCTCCCACATCTTGGTTTTCTGCGACATGGGTGTCTGTTGGACCAGTGTACCAAACAGCTGTGGCTCTACCCTGAGGATCTCATCTACCAGGACTTCCAATTCACTGTCTAGGAACTTTGGATTCTTCTTGGGGGCATGGTGATGGGTGGTGGTGGTGAGTGATGTGTGTGTTGGTGTGCAAGTGAGGGTGTGTGAGTGTGTGTTTTGCTGGGTGTATGTGAGGGTGCTATTTGTTGAGGTGCTGATGGTGTGTGGCTTGTGTGATGGATGAGCTGTGAGTGTGTGTGTGGTTGCTGTCTGTTGGTGTTCTGTGCTGGCAGGTAATTTGAATTTGCAAAGGATCATGGTAGGGATTTGTGTCCTTTATATGGGTGGAGTTGTGGGTGTGTCTTTGTTCCCTGTTCCCCCCCCAGTATTTATTGGCTTTGTAATTGCTTGTTTGGCCTTTTTTTTGTGTTTTTCCCTTTGTACTTTTTGTGCATGTAGGAGACGTTCTTCTGACCGAGTCGGACCCTGCAGTTGTCTCGTGCGGGCTTCTCCGAGTCGTTCACGCTGTGTTTGTGCTGTTTTATGTGCTGCGTACGCGTCGGTCGCGGTGTATTGGGTTGCTTTGGCTCGCTGTTTTGTATGCGTGTCAGTCGTACGGCTTGAGCTCCGTGCGACTCGGGTCGTGTTTTCCACGCGATGCATCGTACTGCGCGGCTCGGAGTTCGCGGGTACGTTTCGTTCGGGTTCCTTCCTGGTGCGTGTTGGTCGGTTCGATTCGCGCGGTTTTCTGGCCGGATAGCTTTTTTCCGCGCGGTTCGGTCGTTCGTATTGTGTTCCGTACGATTCGGTCGGATTTTGCACGCATTTCATCGTACTTTGCGTGTCGGGCTGCACCGGTACGTGTCGGTCCGATAAAATTCCGGATCTGAGTCGGTCGGTACGTTTTCCGGCCCGAATCTGAATCGGCCCCTTTGTCTTCCAAATACTAGCTTTCATTTTTATTAAATAGACTTATTTTATCCACAAATCTCAACATTTTATTTGTAGTAAATGCATAAATGTCAGTCACTGACATCATGTTCCCACATATCACCATAATATGTCAACCATTGCTGTTGCATATTCAGGCATTGCTTCACATGACAGCCTTTGCCATCAGGTGCACAGGAACATACCACCGCATGCCAGTCAATGCCATGATGCGCTCAAGTAGCCCCAAAACATGTAGATCAGTACCATGATGTACTCAGGAATTCCACATTTGCCAGTCAGTGCATTGATGTACCCAGAGCTCCCCAATATGCCAGTCAATGCTATGATGTGCCCCAAGAATTCCACATATGACAGTCAATGCCATCATGTGGGCCAGCAATACCCCCATATTCTAGAATGTTTGTTGGAAGGTAATTACCTAGTATATGCCAGTCAAAGCTGAGATGAGCCCCAGCATGTTCAGTATGTCTATGAATGTCACTAGGCACCGTTAACATGTCGCTTTAATGACAGGGTATGTCCAATGATCCCTCACATTCCAATCACGGCTTCCGTATATGTCAGTCCATGCTTTGGCATACCCTAAGTGCACAGTCCTATCACAAGCACTGCTGTGCCAAGAGCAATGCATGCACCATATGCTGGTGCATGCTGTGATTTATGTTGCCCTTATATGCTAATTATTGCCATGATCTGTGCAAGCAGCCCAAAAATATGCCATAATTAGCCCCGGGTGGCCTATATATGCCAGCAATTGCTGTCATGTGCAATAGCTGGTCTTCTCAGGCATGTAAATGCTAAGTGTGTGCCCCAAGTGCCAATCAGGCATTGCCATCAATTTTCCCTGGTGACACTCGTATGATTGATGATGACATGATACGACCAAGGAACCAACCATAAGCCAATCAATGTAATGATGTGCTCCAGACCTTCATTATATTCTAGTCAGTGCCAGAATGTATCCACAAATGCACGTCGATGTGGTGATATGTGATGTGCCCAGGATATTAATGCTATTGTGTGCACCAGACATGCCTTCCATAATATATGCTAATCAATATCATGATGTGCCATGGCCAACTGACATTTTGCCAGTCAATGTCATGTTGTGTTGCAGGTATGTCCCATATAACAGTCAGTGCCATGATATACTACATGCAGCCAGATTGTGCTCATCAGTATTGTATACCCTGGTTAGACCCATTGCCAGTCAATGTCACAATGATGTGCCCCCTTCTGCAAGTCAGTCACATGATGTACTCAAACAATCCCTTTTTGCAAGTCAGTGCCATAATGTTCCAAGGTGCCAAATATGATGGTCCATGCCATGATGGGCCAAAGGCATAGTGTATGTGGTAGTCAGTGGTATAATGTGTTCCAGTCAACTCTCCATATGCCACTCAGTGTTAACATATGTCACCCTTATGCTAGTCAATTCGATTGTGAGCTCAAGGTATCCTCCATCATAGTCCACCCAATTATTGATGTGCCCAGTAGTCCCAATCTGCCAGTCAATACTATAATTTGCCCCAGGTACTCTCATATCAAAGCCAAGCTACTGGTGTGGCAATGTTATACTGTGGCCCATGTATCCCCCAATTACCAATCAATGCAGTAGTGTCCAACAGCAATCCCCTATATATGAGTCAATACTGTGATCTACTTGGGGCATCACCTGACACCCACATGCCCGTCAGCGCAATGATGTGTCCTAGGCGCCCTCAACATGCCAGCCTGAAGCCTCTTCTAATGCTCTACTTCGTGAAATTTACAACATCCATTAAATCATAGCGAGGTTTAGGTCAATGAGTAACGTACAAGATGTACCACAGATGTATACCCACACAAGCCATTGGCTGCCATAACATGCACCTGGAATTCTGCCATCTACTATTCAATACTATGAGGTACTCCCTTATGCCATTAAGTGTCAATACATGCTAAGGAGAGTTAGGGATCTCCAATGACATGCACATGAATACATATTGAAGTAACTGCAGAGAGAGAGAGAAATAGACAGATAGAACATCTTACACATACATGCATGCACACATATGCCCATACACGCTTGAATGAATATACATTAATGCTCATGTGAGTGCATCCCTTAACTCTTACACTCCTTTTCAAGTCTCAACTAACCCGACGGAAGTGTCTGTTCCTCAAATCCACATGTGGGAGTTTGTGGAAATCAGTACATATGTTACTCATGACACAGATCATCAAGTTACCTTGGTTGTGTTCTATTGCTCAGAGTCTCCTTAGACTCCTTGGAGTCCTACCATATTCTGTGCCTGGAGACTTCGGGTTGCAGAGTCATGACTTTGTGTCTCCTGGATCATCTCTCCCATGTCTAGCATCAACAGAATCCACACAGGAGTTGCAAGTGAAACAATGAGGAAAAGCATGGCAGCAGTGACCAGAAACTGCTGATTGACAACTTCTGCGCCGTTCTCCCCAGCACACCTCATCATCTTATTGGTGAGAAACAGCAATTACAGCGTGGTCTGAACCACGCATGCAATTGCAACAAAAGCTTAACAAAGCATGTGTCTTTACCACACAGTTTTTACCACGACCTGCCTTTACAACGCATGCCATTACCACGCAAAATATAAGTATAAAGTTAAGTGTATATATATATCTATATATATATTACCTACTGGGGGTCACTAGTAGGTAGTAATAGTTAGGACCTAGTTTCCATAGGAAAAGCATTTTTTGACTTGCCTATAACTTTGGCGTCGTTTGAGCAACCTGCATGAAATTTTCCAAAATAAGTGTCAAAGTATGTTCTGTGTGTCATGGAAAGTTTGGGGGTGATCGGTGCAGCGGGGCCTGAGAAATAGGGGCACAAAATAAGGGTGTGTTTGTAATGTTAATTCTTATAGGAACGCTGTGTTGATCCTACAGCCCTAACTGCTGGACGGAATTACACCAAATTTGGCAGAGAGGTAGATTGTGCTTTTTGTTATGTATTGCAAATCCTTTCAGTAGTGTTTATGAAATTAAAACTAAACAATATAGTGATATCTCTGGCCGCAGATATTTTGCGGCGGTTTCGCAGTGAAATCGCGATGTATTCGAGGTAAATTGCGAAAGTGCACGCCAGCGGGAATGCTCTGATTGGATGGACAGAAACTGAACAGAAAGTTGCAGCGGTTTCACGGTGATCGCAATTAAATTGTGGCGTGTTCGAGGTAAATCGCGAAAGCGCGCCAGCGGGAATGCTGTGATTGGCTGGACGCAACCTGAAAACAAAGTTGCAGCCGCCATTTTCTCGATTGGGAATGGTTCCCGGGGCTGAGGATTTCTTTGAAAGCTAAGATAAGGGGTCAGGATGGAGATACTCTGACCCCATGTTTGAAAAATGGGGGAATTAGTGACACAAGTTATGTGTCCAAAATAGATTTGTTTGATCGCGCATGATATTTGCGACGACGTCGCGACTGCCAGCGCGGCACCCGTGTACCATCGCGGGGACATCGTGAATATCGTGGCAACATTGTGAATATTGATGAAAAATATAAAAGAATATATGTGTATTTGTACACACTCGCCGGTCACTGTCACAGACTCATGTACGCACTCACAAACTCACTCAGACACTTATACACCGATACACATACCTACTCACAAACTTATACATCCAGTCACATACCCACTCAGATACTCATGCACCCACTCACATACCCATTCAGATACTCATGCACCCACTTACAGACTCACTCAGAGAGTGATGCACCCATGTACAGACCCGCTCAGAGACTCACACACCTACTTAGAGACCCACTCATAAACTCATGTGCACAGTCTCATACCCACTTAGAGACTTTTACACCCACTCACAGACCCACTCAGATACTCATGCACCTACTTACAGACCTACTCACACACACGTATGTACTCACAGACCCACTGAGACACTCACACACCCACTGACAGGACCGACTGAGACACCCACCCACTCATAGATCCACTCAGACACTCATACACCCACTCACATGCCCATACAGTCACTCACACACTCTGTCACAGATACTGTCAGAGATACATGGATTCAGTCACTCACTCATACACTCAGAGACTCACACACCTACTCTTAGACTCACACAGGTGTACATGAACCCACTCACCCACTCAAAGGCTTACACATCCACTCACAGAATCACCCATACACTCGCCCTCCCAGTCACAGACCCTCTCAGGCACTCATGCATGTACTCGTTCACTCACCAATTCAAAGACTTATGCTCTCACTCACAGACCCATTGAGACACACATACACCCACTCACAGATTCACTCAGACACACATACACCCACTCACAGATCCACTTAGTCACTCACACACCCACTCACAGACCCACTCACAGACTTATGCACCCAGTCACTCATACACTCAGAGACTTACACACCCACTCACAGCTGCACTCAGTAACCCACGCACCCCTTCACAGAACCACTCAGACACTCATGCTCCCAGTCATAGATCCACTGAGAGACTTATGCACTCAGTCTCAGAGCCACTCAGACACTCATGCACCCACTTACTCACCCACTGAGATATGCACTTAGACACTTATGTATCCACTCACAGTTCCAGTCAGACAGTCATATACTTACTTTCAAATGCACAAAGGCATTCATGCACCTACTCACCGATCGATTGAGAGACTCATGCAACCAAATCACAGATCCATTGAGACACTGATGCACCCAGTCATAGATGCACTGAGACAGTCATGCAGTTCGTTACAGAACCATTGATAGACTGATGCACCGTCTCACAGATCCACTTAAATACTTAAACAGTGAATGAGAGACTTACTGATGCATGCAGTCACAGATTCCACTGAAAGAGTTATACACTGTGTTATAGAGATATTAAGGAAGTTATGCATGCTATAATAGAGCCTTTTAGACAGTAATGTGTTTAATGTGTTGGTTATAATCTATTTTGTAGTTATAAGTTTTGTATGTGGTGGAGGCTATTGGATGTCTGCTTTTGTTTTGTCATTTTGCAACATATTCACGTGATCGCGGCTACCGATATTATCGCAGCACCCGAAATCATCGCGAAAATGGAAAATCAGTTTTAAAGATAGTTTTTATACAAACTCCCTAGAAAATTATGATTTTAAACAGTGTACTAATAAACGCCTAGTGTCTAAAATACTGTAAAATGTGTGCATATATATGTGTTTTACACTGTATAAAAAAAGGCGCGATTGTCGAGGTTACCGAAGTTATCACGACTCTCGAAGTAATCGCGAAAACAGAAAATCGGTTTAAAAGATTGTTTTTATAGACACTTCTCATAAAAATATGACTTTAAACAGTGCAGTAATAAACCTCAAGTGTCTAAAATGCTGTAAAATGTGTGCAGTTATATGTGTTTTACACCTCTTAAAAAAGGCACGATTGTCACGGTTATCGAAGTACTCATGACTATGGGCATCATCGTGAAGACTGAAAGTAGGGTTCAAACAGTTTTTTTTAAAACTTACTAGAAAAATATGTTTGCACACTTGTTTTTTAAGCAGGGATGTAGTTAGTAATGTGTGTACAAAACTTTAGAAATTCACTGACAAAAACAAAGGTTACAGGGACGTTAAAGTTAGGAATTAACATTTAAAAAACCTTAGAAATTTACTGAAAAAAACAAAGGTTACAGGGACATTATAGTTAGGAAATAGAATTTAAAAACCTTAGAAATTCACTGAAAAAACCAAAGGTTACAGAGGGCCCGATTCTACAAAGTAATCTGAGACAAAATCCTAACTTACGATTTCTCGTATTCACAGAAGGCATTTAGGAGTACTAAAGTTAGGATTTTGTCTCAGTTAAACTCAAGTTTTGGTCTTAACGTTTAACTGAGACAAAAATCCTAACTTTAGTACTCCTAAATGCCTTCTGTGAATACTGAAAGTCGTAGTTAGGATTTTGTCTCAGATTACTTTTGTGAATCGTGGGCCCAATGAAGTTATAGTTAGGCTGACATTTCACTCATACAAAACCAAAGAAATTCAGCAGTTATAGTTATCTGAGCTAACTATAACTTGCACCCCCTCAATGCACTGCTTATGATCTCACATATTACATCACTCATGACATGGTCAGTGATATCACTGATGACATCTCAAATGACATCACTGATGACATCATCCACAGAATCTCTGATGTACCCACTCACACCCCAATATAACCATTAATACACCCACTCTAACTTCCACACTACCATTGTCAAAACCATTGACACACCCATACCAAAACGTACACACTCACTCAATGATTCATAGGTCTACACACACATCCACTCACTCACCCATACAGCCACTCATACTCCCACTCACTCACTAATACAGCCACTGACATATCCACTCATACAACCATACAGCCACTCACACACAGTCAGTCACTCATAGAGCTCCGCACACACCTACTCACTCACCCATACAATCACAGTCACTTACTCACCCATACAGATACACACACACCCACTCACTTATACAGATACAAACACATACTCACTCACCTCTACAGCCACTGACACAAGCACACACTCCCCTATACAGCCACTATCATAAACCCTCACTCACACAGTCAATCATATTCTCCAACACTCACCTATACTGCCTTTCACATATGCAGTTACTCACCCATATACCACTGACACATCCATTAACTCACTGACACAGCCGAGCACACACACAGTCACCTATACAGCCCCTCACTTATGCACTCACTAACCCACTCACTCATCAATGCAGGCAGTCACACACCCTCTCACCCACACACTCAGACACCCATACAGGTACTCAGACAACCAATCACCCATACAGCCACTCACATACCCACTCACCAACCCATACCGCCACTTAGACGCCAACTGACAGACTTAGGGTGGATATGGATTTAGGGTTTAGAGTGGGTATGGGTGTTTGAGTGGTTAGGGATTTTCTAGGGTTTAGGGTGTGTATAGGTTTTTTTTTTGCAAGGGATTTTTTAGTGTTTAGGGTGGGTATGGGTTTTTTGGTGCAAAGTATTTTTTAGGGTCTAGGGTGAGTTTGGCCTTTTGGGTGGCAAGGAATTTTTAGGGTTTAGGGTGTGTATGTCTTTTAGGTGGCAAGGGCATTTTTAGGGTTAGGGTGGGTATGGGTTTTTGGGGGGCAAGGGAATGTTTAGGGATTATGATGGGTATGGTATTTGGGGGCAAGGGAATTTTTAGGGTAGTTATGGGCTTTTGGGTGGCAAGGGAATTTTTAGGGTTTAGGGTAGGTATGGGTTTTTGGGTGGCAAAAGAATTCTTAGGGTTTAGGGTGGGTTTGGGATTTTGGATAGCAAGGAAATTCTTAGGGTTAGGGCGGCTATGGGTTTTTGGGTGGCAAGTAATTTTTAGGGTTTAGGGTGGTCGTGGGTTTTTGGGTAGCAAGGGAATTTTTAGGGTTGTATGACAGAGACACGCATGGCTAAACCATGTTTCCCCCTCTACGCTGCCTAATCCACAAAAGTGTCTGAACAACGCAATCCTTTAACATGCATGCCTTTACAACGCAATTTCGTGGTAAAGACATGACTGGTATAGGGATGTCTGGTAAGATCACACCCTATGCTACATGCCCTTAGTCCTAACATCTAACCCGGCCCCCCCTGAGCCCTAAAAAGTAACCAACCTCACCTTGATCCCTTAAAACTAACCCGATACCCCCTGAGCCCTAAAAACTTCTCCGACACCCTGTACCCTAAAAGTACCCCGACCCCCCTGAGCCCTAAAAACTACCCTAACCCCACAAGCCCTAAAAACTACCCCAGCACCCCTGAGCCCTAAAAAGTACCCTGACCCGAGCCCTAACAATTGCCCAGACTCCCGAGCCCTAAAAACTATCCTGACCCCCCTGAGCCCTAAAAACTACCTCTAACTCTTAAAAACTACCCCCAGCCCCCCAAAATCCACCCCAGCCCCACTTACCTCACCACCTCCTCTCCTGATCCTTCCTGTTCCCAGTCTAGCATCTAGACCACGCATTGCCTTAACCAAGCATATGTGTGGTTAAAGCATATGCGTGGCTAAGGCAAGCATGGTTGAGCTTGCGTTAGAACGGCACACGTGGCTCTGCCCACATTGTTCAGACCGTTTCCCTTTCTTAGGATTTAGGGTGGGTAAGGGTTTTTGGGTGGAAAGGATTTTTTGGGGGGGTTTAGGGTGGGTGGGTATGAGATTAAGGTTTGAGGCTTGTTAAGGGTAAAAAGATATATATTTTAAAAACATTTATTACATATAAATATATGTATATAAAACAAAACGTCTGTGTTTTATACACATATATATGAATATGTTAAACTATATACACATATACACACTCATATGTATGTGTGTAAAAATACATACAAATATATATTTTTAAAACCTCAAATGTCTTTACCACAAGCCTTTTCAAAGAAAATGTTTGTATTTTGCAGGTAACTATAAAGCCAACGTATGTATGTATAAATAAATATATATATACACACATATATATATATATATATATATATATATATATATATATATATTCACTGAAAAACCATAGGTTTTAGGGACAGTTATAGTTAGTTGGACATTGCACTCGTACAAAACCCGTGAAATTCCCCGTTATAGTTAGTTCAGGTAACTATAACTCGCGCCCGCAATGCACTGCTGATGACGTCACATATTACATCACTCATGACATGGTCAGTGACATCACTGATGACATCACTGATGACATCTCAAATGACATCACTGATGACATCATTCAGTGACTGTGTGTTTCTGTAAAGTTTAAATATGTTTAATATATATAGGGAAAGGCGTATTGAAGAATGAGTGGGTGTATAAGTGTCTGAATGGATGATTTAGTAGGTGCGTGACTAACTCTATAAGTGAGTGATTAAACGTATCTTACTGAATGCATGGGTTAGTGACTAAACTGGGTGAATGTCTGTATCCGTCTGTCTGTTGCTGTGTAAGTGGCTACATGGGTTTGTGAATAGCTACATGAGTGTCTATATGGAGTTATTGATTGGTTGTCTGAGTATCTGTATGGGTGCCTGAGTGTTTGTGTGGGTGGGGTGTGTGCGACTCTGTGCATAGATGTGTGAGTGGGTGATTCACTGGGTGGATGGTTTCAAGAGTGCATCTGTGATAGACTGTATGGGTGGGTAAGTGTGTGTAAGAGTGTGTTGAGTGAGTGAATGTATGTCCCAGTGGTACATGTGTGAGTAACTACATATGTGAAAGGCAGTATATATGTGTGTTGGAGTATATAAATAGCTATAAGCGAGAGTGTGTGATTGTGAGAGTGACTGTATGGATGAGTGTGTGCTTGTATCAGAGATTGTATAAGAGCGTAAGAATGTGCTAGTATTTGTATGAGTAAGTGAGCTGGTGTGTGTATAACTGTATAGGTGAGTAAATGGGTGTGTGCTTAATTTTTTGCATGACTGACTAGGTGTGTGAGTACCTCTATGGATGAGTGGCGGTGTGTGAGTGTTTATATAGGTGTATGAGTGCATATAATAGTCCTGTTCTGAGTGACTATAAGTATGAGTGACTGTACGGGTGAGTGAGTAGATGTGTGTGTGTAGACCTAAGAATCAGTGAGTGTGTATATAGTAATTGGTGTTGGAGTGTCTATGGTTTTGACAATGGCAGTCTGTAATTTACAGTGGGTGTATCAAAAGTTATATTAGGGTGTGAGAAGATGCATCAAATTATCACATGGATGATGTCATCAGTGATGTCATCAGTGATGTCATTTGAGATGTCATCAGTGATGTCATCAGTGATGTCACTGACCATGTCATGAGTGATGTAATATGTGACGTCATCAGCAGTGCATTGCGGGAAGCGAGTTATAGTTACCTGAACTAACTATAAAGGGGGAATTTCACGGGTTTTGTACGAGTGCAATGTCCAACTAACTATAACTGTCCCTAAAACCTATGGTTTTTTCAGTGAATTTGTAAGGTTTTTAAATGCTAATTTCTAACTATAACGTGCCTGAAAACCTATGGTTTTTTCAGTGAATTTCAAAGGTTTTTTAAATGCTAATTCCTAACTATAACATGTCTGAAACCTATGGTTTTTTTCAGTGAACTTCAAAGGTTTTGTAAATGACAATTTTTAAATGTATTAATTGTTATATTTATTTTTTTGATACTGATTTACTACATTTTTTAAAACTATTTATTTTTAGATATTTTATTTTTTAAATTACATTATAATTACATTATACATTACATTACAAAATATACTTTCTCAGAATGAATTACTTTAGTTTAAATACTTTGCAAATAGGCAATAGAATTTTAAGTACAGTAGTTACAGTTGTTGCAATGGGCAACACAATTTCAAACACAATGCAACATTGAGCTCAATGTGAATTTCTAGTTAAATGCAATTAGTTACTTTATGGATTACTTTTCTAACCACAGGACTGGATCCTAGATTCAGTCCTGGGACATCTCCTGTAAACAGTTGAGTAAAAGCGTTTTGGTTACAGTAGTGATTTTTAAGGACTATTATTGTATTTTTAAAAGTTGACACTTCGAAACTTTTTCACATAGAATCACCAATGTTATCCTATGGGAGGAAATTCACTTAGCAGGTAAGTAGTGTTATCGTTACTTTTTCTTACTCAGTGGTGGATCCTGGATCCAGCACTGGTGCATCTCCTGTAAACAGTTGAAATAATGCGTTTAAGTCATACAGGCGATTTTTAAGGAATATTTGTAGTTTGTGAAAATCGACACTTTGAAACTTTTCTGCTGAAAACCAGACAATGGATTCCTATGGAAGGAAATACAAGTTACTGGTAAATATGGTTAGAATTACTTTTCAGGGTCAGTTTTGGCTAAAAGATGCAGCACTGGGTTCTCTCCTGATAACAGGTGAGTAAATCGGAATTCGTAGTTCGGCTGATTTTAGAGGAATATTATAAAGTTCCAAAACTCCACACTTAGAAGAATTTCCAAGTGAAACCAGTCAATGTTAGCCTACGGAAGGAAATTCAAGTTACTGGTAAGTACGGTTAGAATTACTTTTCAGGATCAGTACTGGGCTCAAAGATGCAGCACTGAGGTCTCTCCTGATAACAGGTGAGTAAATCGGAATTCGTAGTTCGGCTGATTTTAGAGGAATATTTGCACAGTGGTGAAGGGAGGGGCGGGGCTTCAGGTGACATGTCTGCAAACAGGCCCGTGGCGCGTTTTAAGATGGGGAATTAAATCCTCCTCAATCCCGAGGGTCCCTAGGGGCCAAGTAGTCCACCAGATACCTCCAGTATGCGCCAGAGAGCTGCGTTGCAGAGAGGTGTTCAGAGGCCACGCCCTTTTGCACCTCTCTGCAACGCAGCTCTGTGGCGCTTTCTGGACTTACCTGGTGGGCTAGTTGGCTCCCAGGGACCCTCAGGATTGAAGGGATTTAATTCCCCATCTTAAAACGCGCAACAGGGCCTGTTTGCACACATGTCACCTGAAGCCCCGCCTCCCTTCACCACTGTGCAAACGCGCCCCGTGGCGCGTTTTAAGTTGGGGAATTAAGTCCCCTTGAATCCTGAGGGTCCCTGGAGTCCAACTAGCCCACCATGTACCTCCAAAAGCGCCACAGAGCTGCGTTGCAGAGAGAGTGTAAAAGGGGCGTGGCCTCTGTACACCTCTCTGCAACGCAGCCCCTGGCGCATACTGGAGGTTCCTGGTGGGCTAGTTGGCCCCCAGGGACCCCCAGTATTCAAGGGGAATTGTTCCCCTCTGCAAACGCGCCAGGGGCGCGTTTGCAGAGTGGTAAAGGAAGGGGGCGGGGCCTGCGGCACGATCGTTTTTTTAAAATTATTATTATTTTTTTTTTAATGCTTTTTTCTGCCCAGGGGGTCCTCGTGGGACCCCCTGAGCAGACCTAGGGGGTCAGGGTGTTTCTACCCTGCCCCCTTTGTGCGTTTTGCGCACTTGTTTCTGTGCCTCAGTTCTACCGAGGCATAAAATGGCTGCCAACACTTTCTGATTTGGAATGTTGACAGCCAATTAGCATGCAGCTCGTGATTGGGACGGTGCGCGCAGGGTGCGCTCAGGGTGCGTGAATCCGACGCGGCCATAGATATATATGTGATTTTCCTTTTGATTTTTTCAGGAACTACTGAACGGATTTACACCATTTAACAAAAAGGGTTCTTTCTGAACCAAGAACTACCTCTTTGCCAAATTTGGTGTAATTACGTTCAGCAGTTCGGGCTGTAGCCGTGGCTAAAGTTTCCTATGGGAAAATGAATGGGGAAAACACGTTTTGGGACCCCCCTTTTTTCTCGGCCCCCGCTTGATGAATCACCCCGAAACTTTCAAGGTAGGAGCGGACCAGAGCGGGCCATAAAGTTTGAAAATTTCGCAAAGATTCGTCAACCGACGCAAGAGTTATTTTAAATAGAATGTTGTGGATTTCCTATGGAAAATAGGTCCTAACTATAACTATCTACTGGCGACCGCCAGTAGATAATATATATATATATATATGTGAAGAAACAGGAAACGTCTTTTCCGCGCTAGATCAATCAGCAAAGACGAAGCGAACCCAGATGCAGTGCAACGTAGTTTATTCAAACCCCTGCACCACCGCCATTACGCGTTTCAACCCTCGTGGGGCCTTGATCACATGGCACGAATGGGGAGCATAGTCGTGTTTTAAAGTGACAGTGCTCAAAAAGTGAACTACATTTTACAACAGACATAGAAGAGTTGAAATAACTTCCTTTTCGTAAGATAAGCTTGGCATGATACAGTTGATGATCAATGTCATAAAAGCCAGACATGTGCAAAATGAGCAATTCAATAAATATGTAAATAAATAAATAAATACATAAATACATATATAGTTAATAAAATTGACTCATAAAAGGGATGTTTACATATTCAAAATTACATATTAAAAACACCTTAATGCCACCGATTGCAAATAAATACATACAGTACCAGTAAGATAAATGCCTACTATGATTTGTATCAAATGGTATTTTGCAATGGGGACTGGCAACATTGGATCAACATCATATTAAAAGCAAATCATACAGGATCAATAAAGCCCAAGTGGGCCAACAAATTGAAATTCTATGTCAGCAAGTAAAGCGTCAGTGCATTTGTGGAAAAAAGTGTCACCCAGCGACACCATAAGTTCGCGTGTGCAAAAATGTGCAAAGATAAAAACCATAAAATGACTGAAAGATAAAAGCGAGGCAGCGGCTAAATATGATATCATAGAAAATGGTACTGAGGTAAAAACCCTGAGATGTTCGTATAAGTTGTACCTACAAGTGTGTATAAAAATCTTCACTGCTATTCAACCCAAATGGTGTCTTGCAATCTAATTCCAATATGTACCTAGTCTCAAGTTTACGCAAAAGACCCTCCCGGTCTCCACCCCTTCTGAGTGGGAGGACCGTGTCTATTATGAAATATCTAAGATCTTGGGAACTTTTGGCATGGATTTCTTCAAAGTGGCGTGCCACAGGGTAGGACATATCACCATTGTTGATTGCCCTTATTTGCTGGAGTATCCGTTTGTGGACCTGCAGTTTTGTACTCCCAACATACCGCAGGCCACATGGACACTCCAGCACATATACGGCAAATTCTGTCTTGCACGTCAACTTTTTCTTGATCTGAGTAGGTTTGTTGCTGAACGGTGTGGTGTATGCAGTTTTATTAATGCCCTGCTTACAAGCTTTGCAAACTGCACATTTGATAAAACCCTTACTACTATTGAGCCAGGTAGTATTGATTCTCACCTCAGGTCTGCATTTTACAAGCGAATTGCTCATAGAGCGTGCTCTCCTGAAAGCTATGTGCGGTGAGCTAGTCAATTTGGTCCCTAGGATAGAGTCATTTTGCACAAGGTCCCAATTTTTATTCACAATCCTGCGAATAATCTTGTGTTGACTGCTGTAGGTAAGTATGAGCCGGGATGGTTGTAATGCCTCTGACTCCATGTTTTTGGGTTTGGCGGTAAGATTCTTTCCAGCTAGAGCCTGCGCTCTGCTCTGTTTATTGGCATTGGTCATAGCTCTCTTAATGACTTCAGGTGAATAACCTCTTCTCGAGAATCTGTCGCCACACTCCGTCTGCGCTAAATGGCAATCTGAGTCTGTGCTGCAGATTCTTCCTTATTCGCAGCATCTCCCCATAGGGATACTGCGAATCAAATGGGTTGGATGATGGCTTCCTGCATGAAGCAGTGTATTACCAGCCGTCGGTTTTCTATAAAGCCTGGTGTGCAGTTGGTTGTCAAGAACTAAGATCTCCACATCAAGAAAGTAAATAGATGTGTTGCTGATTTGACCAGAAAATTTGAGATTCAAATGGTTGTCATTGATTTGCTCAATGAACAACCTAGCCTCATTCTCATTGCCTTTCCAGATTATTAGTAAATCATCGATGTATCTAAAAAGCCTTATTATGTTGTTCTCCATGATATCCCCAAAGGTGAGCGAGAGGACCTGTTCTTCCCACAGACCCATGTGCAGAAAGGCATAGCTGGGGGAAAAACAGGCCCCCATCGCTACACCCCTCACCTGCTGGAATATGAGGTTGTTAACTGAGAAAAAGTTGTTCTCCAGGCACATCGTGATCATTGCAAGCAACATTTTGTTGTGATTGTGGAGGCAAATGTGTCTGGAATTTAAAAAGTGTGCCACTGCTTTGAGACCGTCCCTATGATGAATGCTAGTATAAAGAGACGATACATCAAGGGAAATAAGCAAATAATCAGGGTCCCAAATAATGTCATTCAATTTTCTAAGTAGGTCATTAGTGTCCAGGATGAATGAAGGAAGCCCTCTCAGGTGTTCCTGTAAGAAGAAATCAACATATTTACTGGCATTCTCCATTAGACTACCGCAGGCCGATATTATTGGCCTACCAGGCGGTTGACGATTGTCCTTATGTATTTTGGGGATGAAATGCATAGCTGGCATGATAGGATAATCGTTTTTTAGGAACTTGAATTCATCAGTTGACAAAAGTCCCGCACTTTTCCATGCTATTAAATTGGAATAGAAGGTGTTCCATGAAGCCTTAGCCATATCCAAAGTGCTGCGTTTATAGCAATCTCTATCGTTGAGTTGACTCATTGCCTCCTCCATATACATATCTCTGGGCCACAACACCACATTGCCCCCTTTGTCGGATTGGCGTACAATTATGCTGTCATTGGCCTGTAATTTCTTCATTAGTTTGAAATATGTATCGTCCTGGCTGCTGTAACATTTCTTACCAGTTCCTAGTTTTTTATACAGCGTTTTAAATTCCTGTGAAATTTTCTCATGAAACACATCTATGTTATCCCGCAGCATGACTGGACAAAAAATAGATTTGGGTTTAAATTGCGTGGTTGGTGCCGCAATGACATCTTGGGAACAACTGGTTTGTGCATCCTCAGTTTCATTTTGCAATTGTAGAAGACTTTGTAATAAGTCAGCATCGCCAGCAGTTAGTATGGATGGGCTAATATTGATAGCCGATGTCATTGCTTTGGCTTTAGGTGGTCCTTGTTGTAGATATTATTTCCGCAATTTGAGTTTGCGCACGTATTTAAACATGTCAATCCTTGTTTGTGCATAATCAAAGTCATTCCTGGGACAGAAAGACAAGCCGAGTGACAAAATGTGTAATTCATTGTCAGAAAGGAGTTCATTGGTCAAGTTGATGACCGCAAGAGAATCTTCAGGGTTTGCCATGTCAGTTACTTGTGTCTCCATTGTTTTTTTAATTTTTTGTTGTTCCTGTTGGCTGGCTTTGCATTTGCGTCTGTTGCTGCACTTGCATCTCTTCCAGCGTTTGACATTGAGTTTTTTTATGTGTGTATATATATAAAGGTTTTATACCTACCTGTTAAATACTTACTTTTTTCTTGTCAAGACATATGCATGGGAAGGGCATGCGTTGTAAAGGCATGCGTGGTAAAAAAGGCGCAGTCGTTGTATTAACCACGTTGTTAAGGCATGCGTTGTAATGGCATGGATGGTTCCGTCATACAACCCTTTTTCAGTGGCATTTGCTCTGTGTCTGACTCAGGAAGTCAATAAGGGATTGAGGTGAAGACCAACAGGCACAGTTTCAAAAGCACACTGCATAGGCATTTAAGACCTTCAATGTAGATAAGACGGCTTTGCACGCATGATACGCCTACGATGATAAATGACCTTTCAGCCTGCCATCATCCACCTACCTGCAGTGTGCATGTAAGAACAGGTCATTAAATTAATTTTCTGACCCAGGTTCAGTCTGACTGCAAAGCTAATGGAGCTGCCCCTGGTGTTCTGTATTCATATGGGGCGAAGATCATCCCATAGGAAAAGGTTGAAAAGAAAGGAGAGTGAAGGGTAAGAGTAATAAACAAGGGAAGGGAGCTTATCCAATTTGCGAGGTGCCTGGGTTGACCCCGGGCAAGGGAGAGTTTGAGATGTTTTTTGGGCAAGGGAGAGTTTGAGATGTTTTTTGGGCAAGGAAGAGTTTGAGATGTTTTTTGGGCAATAGGACAGTATGGGAGAGTTTGGACAGAGGACCAGAACAGTGGGGCTTCTGGTAGGGGACAGTGCTGGGAATGAGGGAGACTCTGGGCTGGTGACTTTGGCCGAGGCTTGGCGCCCAGAGCAGGAGATGGGCACCTCACCGGTGGTAGCATTCCACCCGCTGCCCTGTACATAGAACAGTTTCCCACTACCTCGAAGGGCCACTACAGCATCATGTTTTTTTTTTTTCAACTTTCAAAGCCTTTAGTTTGAGAGGTTTTCAAAGTTTTAATAAGAAATGTACTAAACTGCACGCCAACCAACCTTGCCACTTTGCAAACATCAATTCTAGAAAAAATATTTAATTAGCTTTCAGATAAATTCTATATGGTTGATATATCGTTTCGAGATGCCCGATTGCATATAGAGAGATGAGTCATGTTTTATTGCTGGTCATTTTATTTCATATATTTGCAGATTAAGCACATGATCTTGCCAGCCTGTTTGATCTGTTGCACTTTCTTAGGAAGATGCGTCAGGTACTGGGAGATAAATCCTCAGTTCATGGACATTGTACAACATCTATTTGGGGATGAATGCTGTGTGGCTGATCCAAGTACGGTGCCAGTCCTCGCATGCTGCTCTGTAAGGCAGACAGCACCTGTTAATGAGTGAGGTCTGTGGTATTTATAGCAGGACAGATTCACTGCTATGACGTGGCTCCTTTCATGTGGCATTATGTCTCACTCGCTCAGAGGTGGCGGGAATCTGAGGTCATTCTGCACCCTCCCAATAGCACAGGGGGAGTACATTCCTTAATACCTCAGAAAATCCCGCTGAATAAGATTCCATTTCAAAATGGCGGCCTTCCTTCCCTACCTCAGCTGCCAGTGGACACGCGATCCAGGAAACAGAGGTGTCAGTCGGTTATTAACATTTCCCGGAACTCTTTAGTTGTCGACTTGGAAACCGGGAGACACGAGCTCTCGTTTTGGCTTACATACTGGACTACAGTGAATGATCCAGAGCAAACCAACTCATGTCCCTGACTCCCATTACACCCTACCTGCTCCAAAAAGATAGAGGATTTTTAGGGTTAACAAACACCATTTTGCATAATGACGATTAAAGGAAATTACATGAGATTGCCTTAAGCATGACTGTCACAATTACAAGAAATGATCTCACATCACATGAGCCAGGTTTCACTTAGCAGCAGATTTACTAAGGACTTGCAAATTTATTGCATGATGCATGTCGTCGCAATGCAACACACGTCTATAAATGGGATTTACAAAGCCACACAAGAGGTTATTTGCACCGCATTGCGTTACTTTGTAAAGAAATATAACACACTACAGCGGCTTGCACTGCATTGCATTACATTTTGTTGTGGTAGGTTTTCCATGAGTGGGTCATGATTGCATCTACCCATGGAATTTGACGCAATCCCTGATGTACTAAAGGCATTAAACCTGAAATTGTGCCAAAATGGTGAACCTACCACATAACCTAATGAGGTGAAATATCTTTACTTCCTTCCTCTTTCTATGCGTGGTGCTTTCTGCATCACGCATAGAAACAGGAAACTGCCTCTTAGAATTGTTTTTGTACAGGAAGAGATCCTTTCGGGCACAAAAAACAATCCTCCTTGTTATGCAGGCGCAAGGGGGCCTGCGTTGGCACAAGGCAGCACACAGTGCACCTGCGCTAGGAGAGAGCAGAAGTACGCCATATCTTAGTAGATAAAGCACACTTCTGCTCTCTTTCACACAGTGCAGCAGGTTGCCTTGCTGTTTTGCATTGTGTGAAATATCAGTAAATCTGCCCCTGTGTGACCATTGATACAGAGGACATCCCCTGGGTCGGGAGGACAATGCTAAACTAATAGGAATATATTATTGCACCACAAAGATATAGTTGTCATTTGGTTAGGTTTGTGGTATAGAAATGCCATATAAATACAGACATACTTAAAAACATGGCAGCAAATAAAGAATTCTGGCCTCATCCAGTCGAGCCATTTAATACCCAGCCTGGCAGTAGCAGTGGATGTCTCAATCAGTCGATGGAGTTGATCGTCTGGGTTTGGGTGATCCCTTCATGATCATCAGTGTCCAGACCCTTTAAGTTGCTGAGTCCCAGGCAGACTGAGGTCTCCTAGCATATGCAGGCACTGCACAGTCTGAGCACTCGGGGAGAGAGGGGTGAACATCTGTCTGGTGCCATAGATCCTGGAGAGAGGGCTGCAAGAAAAGAGGGTCACTCAATGGTGCACTCAGGCCAGGCAGCCACACAAAGTGCCACCTCTCGGGAAGCGCAACATGCTGTAACGAGTACTAGAGTGACTCATTCACAGTCACTCAGCAATTGCTGCTAAGTGGTAGATCTCAGTGAGAGTCTAGGTTGCTGCAGTGCCTATTGTGCGCACTTCTTCATTCAGCGGGTCTGTAGTCAGACGTCTTTCGCTCATTGTGACTGCAACGCTGTCCTCCTGCACTGTGGATGGCCTGGGGATAAAATAAAGAGGCCTTTTCAGTCCTGGACCTCACCTCAATCAGGCCCAGACAGCAAGTAATTGTGGGAGGTGGAAGTGACCAGAGTGAGTCCTCCATGTCCACTGCACAACGTGTAGGCATGAGACCCCTCAGCAGGTACTGGTCCTCGCTTAGGCCCAGGTTGCAGCAATAGAGGCCGGAGAGGCTGCTAACAATTTCCTTGGAGCGGACTCCTCAAAGCGAGTATTGCAGCACCTGGGTGCCCAGGGGCAGAAATAGCCTGGCATCATCTGGACAGGCTACTGCAGCACAGCTGCAACTGTGGTGGTCTTGCGGCCTTGTGGGAGTGGGTGCTTAGTGCTGACAGTCCTGTTCATGAGGTGATGTGAAGCTACACAGAGCTCTTCTGTCTGCCAGGTCCAGTCATAGCAGAAGCAGATGTTCCACTCTGCTGGGCCACCGAGACCATGGCAAGGCAAGATGTGCCATAGGTAATGTCTACAAGGTCAACGAGCACCTGAATCAGCACACAGCGATCTATCTCACTAATCAGAGACCTTCCCGGTTGCTCCAGGTGGGTTGAGTAGCCTTTCCTTCCACTTCATTTGGGCCTTAGTGCTCATTCCTTCCTGCCAGCTGGTCCTTCTGCCTCCAGGTTGCCCTGGTGGCGATCCTGGTCGCCTTACCAATTACCACGAGTCTAGTAATAGCCAAAAAGGATCAGGACTGGGAGAGATTGACACAAAAGCAGGTAACAGAAGTTATGGGAAGTTTCCCACTCACTACCTACCTAAATCTGGTGCGCAACAAAGTTCTCTCCTTGAGCAGTGAGCAAACAACATGTGCACTCCTGCAAGCTTCATCCTCTAGCGTGGTTTAGCGTTGAACTAGGAGATCCATCACCTCAACTCTTATTATACAACTAAGAAAGAGGCTTGCTTTTATATTATCACAGACATCATATATTCAGCAATTACTAGGTCCTGCCTGGAATTTTAAATGCGGTAGGAAATGGAAGAGTAGTCGTTAGGTGGTAGGACTGCTGAAAAAAGCAATAGCCTACCACCTAAATAGATCGAGGTTTGGCAAGTACGTTTCACGACTCAAGTGAAATTAGGACTGCTGAAAAATAAGATGACCACCAATATTGAGAACTGGGTAACAGTGTTGCAATGGGTTTCTCAGCTGCAGGGTAACTCTCATGACTTACTGACACTTGACTACATTTTTGGCTAAGGTCATCCTTCTATTTAAGAAGACCAGTCTGCTACAATAGAAAGCATTGAAAGATTTATCCAAGTAACCTATCTTTATTCCTTGAAAAAAACAATTGTCAGATGTTCCAGAAGTCAATAAGGGTTTACAAATACATTGAGGCGCATTGTTTATTTTTCTGCTGTGTGCATATAGTGCATCACCTAAACGCGAGCGACAACCATGCACTTTACAAAGGTCTGGCATTTACAAAAGCACATTAAGGTCCAGTGGTTATAACAGCGTGGTTAACAGAAACGCCAATGTTTTTATAAGTGAGCCAATAATCAGGTGTAGGATAGATGCATAGGCTAAAGGAAGGTATTCATAGAAATTAAATATTTAGAGCAGGCTTCTCCAACTAGTTGCTCGTGGGCTACTGGTAGCTCTCCAACTACCTGTGAGTTGCTCACCTGTGTGCAGCTTAGCCTACTAAAGTAGAAACTTTTGTTTGGTTGAATTAATATACGTATCCCAAAATTGATAAGCATGTATTTGAGACAGAAATGTGCATATTTTCAAAACTCATATGTGTCGCTTATGTTTGGAGACAAATGGCTGAATTTCCAAAATATTAAAGCTGATGCTTGGGTTATCAATCATAAAGCATCAGTGAGACAATACTAAAAATATTACCTTGATGCCAGAGGCTTTGCAGCTATGGCTGTCATGTATTATACTGATGCTGTCCAAATTGATAAAGCCATTTTCACATTACTGATGCCAACTATGCCTGATGCACTGAGGAGATCACTGCTGTAATCTTGCATGGTGCGGTCGCTAATTTTGTCTGACATGGTCACTCGTACCACACGAACAATATTAGTAGCTCGGTATGATTTTCATTGAACATAAGCAGCTCTTATTTCAAAAAAGTTTGGAGACGCCTGGTTTGAAGTTATTCCAGGCATTGCCTTTAGAAGCAGCCATTGCCTAACACAGTGGGCGTGGAGTCATCTCAAGGGGGGCGCCAGTTCACGTCCCCCTAGTGGCAAGCAGAAGCCCCAGAACGCACTCACTAGTGGTTTTGATTGGAACAGTTTGTAGCCTGTTTACGTTATTGTGCGTTTTTGGCCTTATTTTTAAAGGCAGATGGGCTTGTACTGAGAAAGGCTTGGATTTGTGTAAGGAAAGGCAGGAGAAGCCTCGGAAACTCGTAAGTAGCGAAGGGTGGACAGGGAGACTGAGCATTGCGCACTTTACAATTTGTACTGTCTGGATGGGAGTCAGAAGAGGGGGGCTGGTTGTGGTTTTAAAAAAGACACCCAGTGGTAGTTTGCAGAAGTGTTTTGGATGGGTATTTGAAGAGGAGTTTTAGATTGCGGATTTTAGCAGGTCTGGTGGTTCTATGAAAAGGGGTACTGAATGATGTCTTACAAAATGAGCTCTGTGTGGAGCTTGGTAAAGGATGTCTGAATTGTGTTTTCTAGAAAGGGGCCCGAGTACTGCTTTTACAGGTGGGATCTGTGTAGTGCTTTTCAGATAAAATCGAGGTATGGATTTGCAGAGGCGGGTCCATAGTGGGCTTTCTAGAGGACGTCTTGTTGAGAACTCTGAAGAATGTGTCTGGTTACCCTGTCAAGTACCACGCATGGGTGGTTAGACTAAAGCATTTTAGTGCTGGTGTACACATCACAGCACTAAAATGCATTAGTCATTACATTTTTTGTTATGGTCAGGTCATTAAGGGGTAGTAGGTTAGTGACCTTCCATTGCAGATGTTTTTCAACAGTTTCTAGAACTTTTTAATGCTTCTCATTGCTTAAAAGGGTGTAGTTTCTGAGCTCTAGCTCTTTCCATGCACTTCATTGCTTGTTTTTGTTCATGGGAAAGTCTTACTTTAAGTGTCGCACATTTGGTCATTGAATGTCACTCCTAAGCACACTGAAACCCTGGAAATGTGACACATAAGCATTCAGAAAACTTAGCAGCTATGGTCTGGGTGCGAATCTCTAGGGCTTTCAGGATAGGGCATTGTAAGTACAGCTAAGGATGGTGCTCTGCAGAGAAGATCTGAATGGGGCTTTGGTTAGAGGACCTGGATGAGGCTTTTGCCCAGTGGAAATCCCAATATACTGATGATTTAGTTAGCCTTCTTACCCTTGTCTCATTCTGCCCTTTCATATGTTTGAGGGGGGGCCCGACCCCCAAACATTTTGCTCAGGTGGGGCTTGGCATACCGAAGTTTGAAGACCACTGCCCTAACATCTTTTGTAACCAGTCTGTTCACAGTTGCCACCACCACCTCAAAGTTCACCTCAAAGAAATTCACATTCATGTATCTCTCTTATCAGCAAACCAAAAAGACATTGGAGACATTCTTTTGCCTTCTCAGAATTCCATTGTCGGAGTCCCACATCAATGTCCAGTGAAATTTGCATAGGAAACCTGCCACTCTTCCATACCTTATTAATCACCTTTTAATTCTAAAACCGGAGAATGTGTCGGGTGGAGCAGTTTCCCCGGGTGGGATAGTACCCAATCTGTGTTCCTGCGCCCAGATTTTTAGTATGCAGCAATGTAGCAACAACTGTTCGATTTTACTGACCAGTTGGCATTAAAGCTGTGTAGCAAAATTGCATGAAAATTGGGCAGGGGCTGAGGCCACAAGAACGGTTGGGTCCCCGCAAGATGTCTCCTACCATACAGAGTTTATGGATGACCCCACCTTGCCTCACACAAGATACCACCCTGACACCCTCTGTACTCCTATCCCCTCTCCTCGACTCACACTGTGCAGGTGTGCAGTTACTGGCCAAAATCTAAAATTCTTAATCCATTAATTTCAGCACCCATGAACCAGGCAGCTCAAAGATACCCTTGACGTTGAAAAGTCATGGTCTGTAGAAATAATATGGTACAGGAAACTTCGAATTGATGAAGAAATTCTTGCATTTTCCTCACTCACACTTATTGCCTAGTGCAGTCCTACTAGCGTCAACCTGTACAGTTTCTTCTGTAGTAAAGTGGACATCATAACACTATGTCATGCTCTATTCCCAATAATATGTGCTATAACAGTAGAAGGACCATTTTTTTCTGGCACCAGTGACACCCATAATTCTTCTGTTGTGTGTTCAAATTCCATGAGTAACCTATCTGCACCTTACCAATCAAGGGGAAAACATCCAATTATGGCAGTACTTACTGTTCCATAGATCATGTCTCAAACACCCAATATAATAATGTGCTGAGAGGCTCAAATACTGTGTATGGTACTGTAAAATCAATGGTCATTGCTTTTTCTGAACAAATCTCTTCTTCAAGTTGTACTGCTACTAAGTACAAGCCATCCAGGACAAGTGGTAAAAATCAAAGCTGAACTTGATTTTGCACATCGCCATTTTGGCCCCATGAGTCTACTTACCTGGTCACTACTTAACGTATGCATGATTATGGAGATAAACAATCACCTACGTTTATTTATTCATTGACATAATCCTTTCTCCTCCTAGGCTAAATTATGTTTCAATCAGTCTATTGGACCTATTCACAAAAACGTCTTTGGAGTATGTAAAGTAATACACTTCATGGACTCCAAAATGTAATTTATAACCCTTGGGCGGGTGATCTCCACGTCTGCCTCTCCTATCCTTGCTGTGTGGAGGGCTCTGCCCTGGTGGTGGAGATCTCTGCACATGTGACAACAGGATTAATTAGTAAATGTGAGAGGGATAACGGGGAGTGTTGGGAAAATTGGGAATAATTGATACAAAATGGGTGCGGTTAAGGGAAATTGAAGGAGGTGTTTAGGGAGGGACATGCTAGTATAAAACATATACCCAGAGAAGAGTAAGACAATTACAATTCAATTAATGCATATATAATCCAATACAGGAGTGCTACTGGCAACACAGGCTTAAAGGTACTCCGGCCCAGCCGTGGAGTAAGTCAAGCACCACACGTGGCCACCCACTGGTACTGGAACACATACTCTCGTAGAAATCAGTGGAGAAAGGAAATTACACAATCACATAGGGAAACATATAAAATAAATTAAATAATATTTTATTTGAAATAAAATCTTATTTAAGTTAATTTTATTTTTTATTATTAAGTGTTTTTAAAACTAAAATGTATAAATGTATATTGTTAATATACATACACATTGTGATACAATATGTTGTTCATGATAATTTATTTGTTTAAAAAATTAAATCACAACTAAAATAATACATAATTTGCATCCAAGAATTTGACACATTCAATACAAATGATACTAAAAGGAGAGGGGAGGGAAATTAGCGTTTTTATTAATTTTATTTAACAAAAAACGATTGCAATAAGATTCTTAAAAATTACAATAATTTAAAAAGTATTCATGTGGTAAGTTTTAGTGCAGGTGTGGTGTCCCTTATTACTGTTGTAGCCCTAGGTGAAAAGGATTTAGGGAAATATGTTTTAATTATTTTTGCATAAAAAACAAAGTATTATTATTTTTCATTAATTCTCAAAATTCCCTGTCACTTCCTATAGGGAGTTCTCCACCCCAGTGGCGAAGAGCTACACAAACAGGTTGCAAGTTACTTGTATTAACTTTACACTCGTAAAATCAGTCAAAGGAGTCTCCACATACTCAGTTGTGGAGGTGAAGACTCGTAACTCTACATCTAGGGGAAAATCTGCACATGTATATATTGTAAATTCCTTTCATTAAGAGATTTACAACTAGGGCCCTCATTATAATGAGGGTCGGAAAGCCTCCGAGCCCAGGTCGGAGGCTTTCCGAGTCACATCACAGTTTCAGTTTCGACTGCTGCATTACAATGCAGGCTGTCAAAACTGAAACAGGCATGTAATTCGGCTGGATTCTGATGGGCTCAAGGAGATCGGCATGTAATCCCAATGGACGGCGTTTCCGCCGGAGGGATTACGATGTCGGTTTCCGACAGGATTTCCATGTCAGGCTTTCCGACATGGAAAGCCTGTCGGAAAGCGACATTTAGGGCCCCTTCATCCTGCGGCCTCCGGTTGGGGGCCTAGGGGGCATCTATGGTGCCCCCCTGTTAATCCTTGAGGTGCCTGCCACGCAGTGCAGGGATGAACAGATTCTCCCATTTGTCTATGGGAGCTTGTGCTACAGCCGGTTTACGTCCATAGCACAAGCTCCCGTAGACAAATGGGAGAAAGCGGTCGCATTGTAATCATGGTGTCGAGGTCGGTCGGTCCCGAGACCGCAATGGTATGTCCGCCCAACATCGTAATTAGGCCCTAAGTGTAGGAGTAGACCTACATGTGAGGAGATCTACACATGCAAACTTACCTTGGTGAATAGGGTCCTCTGTGCCTTCGTTGGTACAAAGGTTAGTATAGAAATCTTTCCTTGGTCTTGCAGAAATGGGCCATTCTCCCTTCTGAAACGTCATCAGTTTTCTGCTACAATACTTAGAGCCTGATTTAGATCTCGGCTGATGGGTTACTCCTTTACAATGGGGATGGATATCCTTTCCGTTGCAATATAAATCCCATTATGTCCTATGGGATTTATATTTCGGTAGACGGGATATCCATCACCTTTGTGATGGAGTAACCCATCTGCCGAGATCTTAATCAGGCCCCATGTGTTTCACAAATACCAGTTTTTCCACCCATCATCTGTCACTTGTGTAGGATCATAAATTTGCATGTGAACTCTGCATTTATTACCTCTTGCTGTCTTTCTGTCCAGATGGATTGTATGTTAGAATGTCAGCAACAAAAATTTTATAATATAAAATTATTAACAAAATAGCGACAACAAAAGTTGGCCCACAGACATTATGAAATTGAATAAATTGGGGGATGGTTGGATTTATTGTTCTATCTCCAGTCCTACTTATATAGGGAAGGGCTTATTTTTTAGGAGGCTGATTTACTATTCAAACTCCAGGCCCACAAACATTGGAGAAAGAATGTGTTTAGGAGAGCATAGTGTTAAGTTTGAATCACCTAACTGCAAACAAACACAAAAGAAAATCAAATGAAATATATACTAGGTGCATACGAATATCATATCATCAAGCTAATATTTTGATAACATTTTGATATAAATGCAATTTAATTTTTATATTGAAATTATTTATTTTTTCCGGTAGTTACAAAAGAGTAAGTCAAATATGATACATATTGACATTTAAACTAAATAAAACAAATAAAATATATGTATAATTAATATAGACCAGAATAAAATATTAATATTAATAAATGTTATTTTCCTTTTAATTGAGATATTATGTTAGTGTTTAACACCAACATTTTACTTAAATAAAAAATATTCAAAATTATATACTGAATAAAAAACTAGTATCAATACATTTCTCCAGTTAGTCCAAATTTATATCAATAAAAAAATAAACTACAACAAATACCACAGAAAAGTAAGATCCCGTATTTTTCATTTTTTAAATAAAAAATGTGGCTTTAAACTTTTTAATAAATAAAAAATAACTTTTCAATTTAAAAAATGTATCTTTGGCATATGTTAAATTAACATATAATAAAACAAAAATGGTGCCCACTCTATCCCCAACAAATTCCTTAACTAAAAGAAAATTATAGAAAATTATTTTAAAAATATGTTAAGATATTTGTTAACGTAAAACAGTAAAAATGAAAAGCTAATGAAATGAAAAAATATACAATATGTACATATTTTTTTTAAATCAAACGTTTCCCATCAAATCTGACCAAAATCCCCAAAACCCAAGAAAACAAAACTGTAAACCATTTTAAAATTAAAATACAAATAATTAAATAGTATTTGAAAATAAAATTTAATATCAACTAAAACATAATGGGGCTTTTTACGATGTCGGGCGGACAGACCGTTGCAGAAACGGGACCAACCGACCTCCAGTCGGCGGTCCAACCGCCTAATTATGATGCGACCACACATTGTGTGGTCGCATACTCACATTTCCCTAAGGGAGCATGTGCTACGGCCGTAAACCGGCCGTAACACAAGCTCCCACAGGGAAATGGGAGGTTGTGTTCATCCCTGCACCTCAGGGTGTCTGCCACATGGTGCAGGGACCAACTGTAGGCCGCTGGTTGAAGAGGGCCCTGCTAGAGGCCCCCAAACACGTTTTCTTACAGGCTTTCCATGTCGGAAAGCCTGGCATGGAAAGCCTGCCGGAAACCGAGCATCGTAATCCGGACTGCATAAAACGCCGTCCATATGGATTTCGTGCCGGTTCCAACTAGCCAAAGTGATCCTTGAGCCCATCGGAAGCCACCTGGAATGACCGGCTAGTTTCACTTCCAAGCACCTAAATTGTAATTAGGCAGTCAGAAGTGAAACTGACGATCTCGGTCGGAGGCTTTCTGACGAGATCGTAATCGGCCCCAATGAATCAGCCCCACATTTTCCTTTGATTGTGTTCCATACCTCCCCTCATATTTGGCTGTAGTACCATACCAGGTATGTCTTCAGCCACAATTGGAATATTCTGATGTATGTTTGCAAGCGTGAATGTGGTCAGTGCATTTTTGGAAGACTCACGTGCCTCGCTTTGAGTGCCCATAGACTTTTCTTGAGCTGCCTTTGGAAGAGCTTGTTCAAGACTGGCATCCACCGATGCCCCATTATGGTTACCATTTGGTTGCTCAGTTGAAGCCATAAGTTCATATCAAGCTCATGCCAGTACGACTACTTCCTCCATGTAGATCTTGAACTTGTCATGCTTTCCTGATCATGCTGGTAGGATATTGGAAGAAGACTAACTATTGCTGAGAGAAAAGGTTAATCACTGAATGGGAACATGCATGCAGGATGATCCCATACCACAGTGGGATGGCCATTTAAAGCATAGTAACATGACAGATGGAATGCACTCAATCTGAAAAGTAGAAGAAATGCCTGAACAGCAAGAATAGTATAGCACACTGTAGAGGTCATTATGACCAGCCATTGGGCAGTCAATGTAGAAAAGGCCACACAGTGGATAATGGGCTGACTGATACTGCAGTGACGTAACAAGAGCTGGGAGAGCAGGGGATGGAGGATTGTGAAGGACTGCAGAAAGGTTTTGTTCAACATCACAGAGCTATGACAATCTATGAACTTAGGGCCAGATGTACGAAGCATTTTAATGGTCACAAATACTCCATTTCAGTCTTTTGGACAATTAAAATGCTTTTTGCTGTGCATTAATCCCATTCTAGGTGTCAGAAAAGGTTTTCAGATTTCTAAAACGGTATTTTGAATGGATACCGATTCACTGTCTGGAAGGTCTTGTTGTAATCGCCCCTTCCAAATACTGAATTGGTATCATATGTATAAATGTTCTGCAACCACAATCTGGTTGCAAAACATTGAAATTTTACCAGCCCCCAAGCTGGAGTGGTAACTCATTCGCAAAAGAGAAAGGTTCTCTTTAGGACCCCTTCTTCTTTGTGAATTGAAAAGAAATGTGTGAGGAGTAGGCGCTGGTCCAGTGCCAACTCTCCCAAAAAAAAAAAAGTTAAATTTCTCCTTTAAGGAAAACATTCTGCATTTAAATAAAAAAAGAAGTTTAATTTATGATGGCCACCATCCCTGTAATTGCCTCCTGTTGGAGTGAGTAGCAATTTGCAATCCATCGCATGAATATTAAAGAGGTAGGCTACGTCATAACTCTTCTCAATCCTTACTCAAACACTAGTCAAGCACAGGCTTCAACATACTTAGACACATAAATCCCAGCTCACCCGTACCAAGTACTAGATGGCGTTCTTTTTGTTTTTCTTTTATTTACATTTCTTTCTTGCAAATTTTATTCTCATCTTCCCAGTAGTTAAGCACTTACTTATTTCCCCTTATCTTCTCCTTATCCCCCCTTTTTTTTCTTTCTCTTTCTCTCTTAAATAACGGTTCTAAGCACGAAATAAAAATGTAATATCTTTTAGTTTAAACACCGCTGCAGGTCATTTGACCATTACGCAACACAGCAGTACTTCAATACAGACCGCTTATGAACCTAGCATTCAAACGATACATCTTGCAGCTGGGAATTGCATTTACTAATCAATATGAATATGCAGAGCGACAGTGTCTATTGTAAATAGAGGCAACAGGAAGCGAATAAGAGATACAAAATACATTTATTAACATGGAGAAGTAGTTGCAAACGATACTTTTGCACATAATAACTTGTTTAATACTGAAATACAAATGCAGCTGTACTCTCAGAAATGTTGATATCTTACTGTGTTAATGCATGATTGGTCTAATATAACATGTTTGTACTTAAAAATCCAATAAAAGATATTTTAAAAAGTGAACATTAAAGAGGTAGGTTGGATTGAAATCCAGTCTGAATCTTAATTTTTCAAACCGACCTGTTTGTACAAAGGTTGGTTCTGAAAATGATTTACTGGTTGTGAGCAGTAAATAGCACATACTGCTCTCTGTACTTTACAAAATGAAAATTCTCTTACTTAAGTAGTTTCATATCCCAGATCATCTTTTGTCAGTAACCAAGGAAACCTAGTTTGGGCAACACGTGGGTTTGTATATTATATGCTCCTTGACTCTGCCAATGTGTGATGTAATAGAGCCATTGCTGCAGTGTTATAGAGCTTCCTCTGGACAGCATGTATGATGTATTAGATTCATTGCTGCAAAGCTTTGCAGGCAACCACAGGAATGTCCAAGAGCTGCAGTAGTGGAGATGAGAAAGACACAAGCATAAACAGACAGGTTCAAGTCACAGGGGAAACGAAGAGACACGTGCAGAAACAAAAGGATGAAATGAGATGAGCATATGGGAGGGGTTTGAAGCTTTCCAGGAACATTGTGTAAAAGGTAGAAAAAGTCAAAGAAACAAATAGGTGGAAAGTAAGAATAACAAGAGGCTATAGGGCAAAGAAAACCCCAGGCTGCAAAAAGGAAATAGAAATAAAAGTACAAAACACACCAAGAAGATTGTTTACTGTATCAGGTATTCACAAGCACACTAGAGATTTACAAAATCAACTAAAAAGAAAGAATTAAATAAGATATTGCCCACTTTTTAAATGAATATCTGTACATGCATCACATTATGGGCCTTATTACGAGTTTGGCAGTCCCATGGATCGCCATAACGGAGGTGGCGGTCCGAGTGCGGTGAGCTCAGCGGTCCGACTGCTGTATTACAAGTTGAGCGTATCAGCTTTGCAAAGACCGCCGCTGGACCGCCAAAACTGCCAGCAGACCGCCAAGTTTGCGGTCAGGGAAAGGCAGCCGCCAAAAGGTGGTACAGGGAAGCTGCACCGCCGTCTGTATTATGAGTTGCCTGTTCCACGAGCGGACATCAGCGATACGACCGCCTGCTTCACGGTGGCAGCGATGAAGGATTTGGGGTGCGTATTCACCCATTTCTTCTTCTTCCAGGCACATTGCGACATGGATCCCTTTTCCAGGTCCCCACTTCACAGCAGGATCTTCACGCCAAGGATTATGACCCTGTTTGCGGCAATCTACAGGTGAGTCCTTTTTGAACCATATACTCATTGCCAGGACTGCCCAGATATGGGCTGAACCCCGGTAATGCGTATATTATATTTTTCAACATATATCATGCATATTTGTGCATCCGACATCTGCAGTCGAAATGCACACACAGGCATTGATATATATGTGAAAAGTACTCACCACCACTGCAAGATCCCCGCCTCCACACCTCCGGCCCCGTGGACAACTCATAATACGGCAGTCTTTGGACCGCCAGCGCAGTGGCTGCTGGTGGGGGCAGACACTGTCCTAAGGCGGTCGGACCGGCAAACTCATAATAAGGCCCTATATGTTGTGGAGGGATTGCAAACGCATTACGTAGATCACACGAAGAAGGCAATGATTTACTAAGGGAGAAAAGGGAACATATAGAAAAGTACAAAGAGAAAATCCTCCAAAGACAGAAGAAAATAAACCGTGTAAAAGGGGCAGGAATATGGGTTCTCATGCTAGTGCTCAGTAGTAAACTTATCTGCAGCCAGGATCTGCAGAAATCAGAGAGGAGTTTGATGAATGCCTCTTTTAGCCATGCACTGCCATCAGGGCCGGACTGGGAACGCAAACCGGCCCTGGCAATTGAGTCTGGTCGGCCGCAGAGGGGGGAATGGATGCGCGTGGAAACCACTGCAGCTGCTTTTGTTACAGGGGGCCGATATTGCAGCTATGCTGCAAAACCAGCCCCCGGTAACAAAAACGGCCCCCCAGGGGGTCCAAAATCGGCACCCACCCTGGCGGCCCACCGGGGAAACGCCTGGTGGACGCTATGGCCAGTCCGGCTCTGACTGCCATTATAATGTGCTGCTTACATATATGTTTCTATTGTTGAGGGGCTCAGTAATAAAGAGCTTTGCTTTGCAATTTATGCTAAATTGTTGTCTTTCATTAAAATGTATGAACATCAATGTACCAAGCTCATGTGATGCTTTGTTGCTGCAAGACTGTGCCTTAGTCTGACATCTGCTTATCCACTAAAAGATCTCTAAATTGAGCATCATTTTATTTAAACGTCTTCAAAATCTGCTCTGGGAACAGTAGGAGAACATCACCTTCATCCAATAAGGACAAATCTGAGAAGAAACAAAATAAGATTATGTATTTTCTAAAACTTGCTCCATCACAAGACTGAATGATAGACAAAGACTGTTTTCATGCTGCCAAACCCACTGACTCTGAATCATTGGAGGCCAAAGCCTTATTAAAAGGAAATGCAACTTCATATGGGTGCACTACCAGAATATTACATTTTAAATTTCATTCTACAAATGCATTGTATCCAAATATTGACTACAACAATATTGGTCATTTAACTACGCATGGATAAGGATAGGTTTACTAATCTGAACTCCAGATATATGTACCTAGAAAATATATGAATTTCCAAGGTAACTAGATGAAGAGTTCAGATTAGCAGATCTGTAGTTAGCTCTATATACTTACCTCCACAATATTGTGGCAGTCGATATTCTGGAGTCAAGAGTTTTTAGGACAATGTTTTTGTTGGCAATATTCTGACATATGATCTTTTATTTTATGTTGAAAAATCTTAGCGCCTAAAGCTGAATGCTGAAAACCTGATAGGCACCGTTGACAACAATATACATGATATAGGGTCTCCCACAGACATTTCACTCATTGAAGGTGATTCTCTTCGGACCGGAAGAACAAAAAGGGTTTTCAGAAGCACATTCAGCAAACGGAATTGCAAAATGAATTGCAAAAGGCTGGATGGAAAAATGCGTGAGCACTTTATGAAAAGCAACCTTCCTGCTGAGAAATTATGGAATTTCTCCTGGGATTTCTTCTTTGTGGAAAATTCCACAAAACCCTTGACCTAATGTCAGACCACAGCCCAGGCTCATCACTGTTAGAGTTTTAACTGACAGGGACACTATTTCAGGTACTGCTAGGAAGACTGAAAGCATACACCTGGAGAATGACTTTTAACCTGGATTTTACATGATCTGTTCAAAAGACTTGTAAATAATTTCCTTCTTAAAGATCTCTCCTGCAAAATATATGCATCATAACATGCTCCATCCAAGATGGAGAAAATCATTGTGAACGACTAAGCATATTTTTAGGCTTCATGAAACAGGTCAGTATTAAGGGAAGATCAGCTACGCTGCTAGCCCCAACTAGGGCTTATTGAGAAGTGAAAATAAGCACTTTTGTGCATTAAGAATCAATCCTGCTGATTTCCCAACATTTTGAATTTGTCAGTTATTAATGTTTGGCTTGGACACATTGTTTTAAGTTTACATTAGTTTGGACTGTTTTCTGACATTGCTGCAGATAACTGGACATCACAATACCACTTCCATGCCCCGAACTTCTTTAAGTTCATTTGGCTTCTATGGAACCTGTAACCAACTATGTGGTTTGTATGTTGACTTTATCCTTAACTGAGTCCTCTTTAGGAATTACCATAGGCTGCTCTTGAGTGGTTTGAGTTCAAGTGGAGGGTGGCGAGCAGAGCACCACAAGCATGTAGGAGCACCAGGCGATTGCCCCTGGGGTTGTGCCTGCTCACGTGGGGACATCAAATGGTCACCCAGTGGTTTGCTGTTTGCTTGGTTTCTTCAAATAATGGCTCGATATTTTAAGCATTCCCTTTAGATGTTGTTCTAGGTAGGGTATTTTGTTTACTAGCAGTGTGAACCAGAGGTCTACGATTCTGCCAACATTACTGCTCAGACATTGGTCCAAGACTAGACAGACAGCGTTGTATGTAAAGAGCCATCTGAATTCACTGTGAAGGCAGGTAATTGCCTTCTTGATTAGATGTTTCCCAGGAACATCTGTGGTCTGCCCAGTAATGAAGCAGCAGAAAGTTACAGCAAATGCTAATAGATTTGAAAGTTCATATTTTAATGGCAAAGAACATCACTGCTAGTAGCACACCTTATTAGTGTGACACTAGGGTAGGTCATTCTTAGATATTCTGCTATGCACTTGATTACCCTCCTGGGAGTCATTACCTTGGTACAAAGACTCATTCATATGAGAGCTTGCTCTGTGATGCTGGATCCTATCCCTTGGCATGTGATATTAATATCCATGGCTCTCTGTCTCAAGATGGCATTCTATGAATCACTCTGAAATTGATTCATAAAGTGTGACCTGGCCAATCTGTGGGGACTTTAATAAGGTATCAAATCTTGGTTTGGACGGGACTGCAACGAGTACCAGGATGTTCACTAAGGCAGGTCTATAAGTAGAAGCAGTGATGAGCTTTTATACTTTGCCAGATGCTTGAAAGAATAATTAACTTGATGACTGCCAATACCACTGTACATGACTCTTTGTCTCAGATTTGCTTTTTCTTGGATCTCAAGGTGTGATTTGAAATGTGAAAGAATGTTGTATGCTTCCAGGAACACTGCAAGAGCCTGACACAGCTCTTTTGGATGCGGAAGAGGATCATATCACCCAATAGTGTCACTTGCCCAAACATTCCAAATAGAGATTTATAAGTTTTATATAGCGCTAGCTAGACCTGAAGGTGTCAGAGAGCTTTACAAGATTGTAAGGAATCCAGTAAATCAGGAATGCAATAACATATGAAGCAAGACTCAATAGATAATAGTACACAACAAAGCACAATAATAAAAACCAAAACAAGAGAATAATTCGATAGGATCAATAGACAGCATAAGCAAACAAACAAACAGCCGACTATGACAGAGGGTCTAGTCCTGTGCACGAGATAATAATCAAGGTCAGTAGTCTAAGAATTAAAGTATTTGTTGAGGAAGAGGAGTTTCAGGTCTCTTTTGAAGCAAGGGAAGGAGGGGTTGCATCGCAGATCTCTAGGTAGAGAGTTCCATATGCTCGGAGCATTTCCAGAAAAAGAGCGAGACTTGGTAGATGATTTTTTTAGATTGGGAGGTAGGAGCAAAAGTGTGTTGGAGCTTCTCAAAAATCTAGATTCATAAGCTTGTTTTCTAAGTAGTTGTGTGAATGTGAGTGAAGTGCTTTGTGGATGATACAGGCATCTTGAGAGCAGGAGTGATGTGTTCATACCGTTTGACATCAGTAATGAGTCGGGCTGCCATGTTTAGAACTGATCGAAGGGGGCAAGGTGAGGTTTTGGCGTCCCAGTGAGAATGGCATTTCCATAGTCCAGTTTGGGGAGGACCAGAGATTGCATCACAATCTTGAAATCATCGGAGGGGATGAATGGTTTAATTTTCTTGAGGTATTTTAGTGCATAAAGCGCTCCTTTGGATGAGTTTTTAATGCGCTCTTTCATTGATATGTTGTTGTCCAAGAAGAAGCCAAGGGACTTAGAGGAGTTGGAAAGAGTGAGAGAACAATTTAAAGCGTTCAAGTCGCTCATCCATTCGTCAATAGGTAGGGGGTTGCATTTGAGGGAGAATAGAATTATTTCTGTTTTGTTGGGGTTTAGCTTTAAGTGATTAGAGTAAAACCAAGATTGTATCTTGTTCAGTATGGCGTTGAGATGTCGAATGTCACTGGGTGATTTGATTTTGTAGTAAAGTTGAGTTTCATCAGCATAAAGATGATATTTGATCTCTGCCTGCTTCAAGATGACCATAAGGGGTTCCATGAAGAGATTGAAAAGGGAAGGGGAGAGAATTAAGCCCTGCGGCATGCCAAGAGTGAGCCATGTGGGTTTTGATAGACATGAGTTGATTTTGATTTGTTGTGAACGGTGTTGTAGGAAGGATGTGAACCATTTTAAGATGGTGCCATTGATAACAAAGCGAAACTTTAGTGATTCAAGTAGGGCTGGGTGATTAACAGTATCGAAAGCCACAGATTGGTCAAGTAGTATAAGAAGGCAAGCGTCTCCCTCGTCTAAGGATCTCATCAGATATATTGGATGTCATCAGATATATTGAGCACGGCAGTTTCAGTACTACAGACTTTCCTGAAACCGGATTGGAAGGGGTCAAGGAGGGTGAATTTACGTATATGATGATTAAGTTGTTGTACAACGCCTTTTTCCAACGTTTTGGCTAGGACCGGGAGGTTGGAGATAGGTCTGAGGTTGTTGAAAACATTTGGGTCAGCCCTGGGATTTTTGGAAATGGGTGTGATTTGTCCTAGTTGGGGAGAGTTCGGTACACAGCCCATGGAGAGAGAAGAGTTGATGATTAGAGTCCAGAATGGGGTTATGATGTGGTTGAGATTTTTGACCATCGTGGATGGGAGGGGGTCCATGGTCAGGGCCGATGGCTTTAAATTCGTGATTATATTGAAGACTTCCATTTCAGTCAAAGGTTTGAAGTCAGCCCAGTTGGTGTTATTTTTCAGTTTGGACTGGCTAAGGTAGCCGTTAGTACCTTTAGGGGTTGTTTGGTCAATAGTGGGATACGGAGGTGGAGCTGTTGTGAGTGGAGGTGGGTTGCTGTTTGTGGTGAGGACGGAGGGAAGAGTGGAGACGTGTAAGAAGGATTGCTCAATTTTGGCGAATTTGTCAGAGAAAAAGCTATCAATTTCTTCACAACGTTCATTAGTGTAGATTATAACATGAGGGGGTGAAGACGTGGTTTGACGTCTGACGATGTTAAAGAGCTCCCTGGGTCGATTCTTTGCACGGTCCAATTGGTTGCGGAAGAAGGAGGCTTTTTCTCTAAAGATGTGTTTTTTGTATGAGAGCCTGGTCGTTCTAAGTAATGCTAGGTGTTTTGGTGAGGGGTTTTATCTCCATGTCCTTTCAGCTTGTCTGAGTATTTTTCTTTCGCTGATAGAGCAGAATTGAACCACGTTTTAGTTTAGGCGGGGCCATTTGATCGAGAACATCCAAGATCGATGTGTTGTAGTGTGTAGTGAGGTATTCAGCGGTGTACGAGAGGGGGGACGTTGTAGTTGTTCACGAATGTTAGATGCAAGTTCAAGAATAGGCGCTTGTTTGATATTTCTGGTTAACTGCTTAGGTTTCTTAGTAACATCTAGTAGGGGTTTGACTGGGGTACTGCTATTGAAAAGAATTAGATGGTGGTGAGACCAGTCAATAGGTGAGATGGAGCTGATGGAGATCAGGTCATTTTTAGTGATAATCGCATGTAGAGTGGAGCCTTTGATGTGTATTGGTTTATTGCAGAGTTGATTTAGAGCGTAAATTTCAAGAAGGTTCGTAAGTAGTCTGACTGAGGTGTCTTCTGGGTTGTTCCAATGAATGTTGAAATGGCCCAGGAACACATCCTTCATGCCAGTTAAGGAGAACCGAGTAATTAGGTCAGATAACTCTTCTGTGAAGAGGGCTCGATCACCCATAGGGTGGTAGATGGTGTGGAATTTGATAGGGGAGCCTTTGCTTATAAGTTCAGCCCCAAGGTATTCGAAGTACGAGTAATCTGTATTCCTATTTTGTGAATTATGGCTAGACCTCCACCAGATCTTTTAGGTCTGGCCTGTCTATTGATGGTGTACCCGGGAGGGGTTAGCAGGTCAAGTATAGGGGAGGCGTGTTCATTAAGCCATGATTCCGTGAGGAAAGCGGTATCTATTTCTTCCCTGAGAATAGATTCCGCGATATCAGTAGCATGTTTGGTTGCTGATCTACAGTTGAGGAGCATGCAAGAGAGAGGGCTGGGCTTTTTCTTAGAGGAAGGTAGTGTTTGAATGGTGGTGAAATGAGCTGGCGGTCTGGGCTCGTTGATAGTTATGGGGATTCTATTTGAGCTCCCAATAACTGGAATTGTGGAGGGGGTTTAGGAAACCTATTTTGGGACTTAGTACAGTAGGATTCGCTCAGAGCAGCGGCTTCGAGATCAGATAGGGTGCGGAGGGCACGATGGGGTCTGTCGGATAGACGACATAAGGGAGTGTAGGGCCAGGGGATGTGATTAGAGGCTGTGGTTGGAGAGCCTGTGTGTGGATGTAACTTCTCACTCTCGGGTGAGAAAGCTGTAAAGCTTAGCCTGTCTTGTGATGTCAAGTCTTAGGTGTGTTATGTCATTTGCCAGGGAGTCAAGTTTCTGTTCCATACGGGACAAGATCTGTGTGAATGAGTTATTGCAGCTTCCCACATTGCAAGAAGGAGGATGCGATTCCAGTCCTTGGTAGAGAGGAGCAGAGTGTGTTTTGATAAGGAAGAGCTCCTTATCATTGGGACTAGGTTTGTGGATTGCCCGAGGGGGTTGAATAGGGTCATTATTGGTAGGGAGTGGGGCATCTGCTGAGGGTTCAGGTGAAGCTGGTCTAGCGATGGGGCTCGAATAGCTAGGCTTACCGTGACCAACGTTGCGATTAGAGACCGAGAGACTGCTGATTAGGGTGGGTCCAGGTGAGGTCCCACTGGTGATCGTTTGTGTGCTGTGTGTGATGGTGGGGGAGGTAAGGTTGCTAGTCAGGGCAGGGGGTGACTCCGAGCAGGATGGTGAATTAGAGGGGGGAGAGGGCGGGTCGGTTCTGGGGTGAGTGTCAGAGGTCGGGGGGATGACGACGTTTGGGACGGATCACTCTGAATAGTGAGAGGATTGAAAAATGGCAGAAAGTGTTGATCAAAAAAGGAAAGTTGAGGGTCGGTCGCTTGTATAAGAATGTTTCCTGTCTTGAAAATGAATATATCAATTTCACCTATAAAAGATGAAGAGGGGGACGTCGTCAGTTATGTTCCATAGGGTATCTTGATAGTCTTGGTCACCTGAAGGAGGAGAAGGAAGATTTTTTTTCCATTTTGCCGGGCGTTTGGAATAGAAGACAAAATTAGTTTTCTTAGTGTCATTTGTCAAATTATGGTAGGTATCAGCAAATAGAGTTTCCTGGTGCTGTTTCAGTAGTTTGTGTTTGAGATTCTTTTTCACATTCTTGGAGATATTCATAGGATAATTGATAGCCCATGAGTTAGGGCCATATCTAACCAATGTTGTGTCGAGAGGTTTGTGGGTAAGCATTGTAAGCAACATTCTTGTGGCTGGTTAACAGTTTATGGAGTGTCGTAAGGGAGTGCATTAAATGTTAGAACCCGGTGTGGTGAAGGAGAAACAAAGAGTGGAGAGCAGTTTGAAGTGGTGTGTTTAGGACGTAGCAGATGGCTGTACGGGATGAATGAAATTATGTTCTACTACGGCGTTGGGGTAGCCAAGGTATAATCCGTTTTCTCTTTGCTCACAAATAGCATTTTGTTATCAATTCAAGAACCACTATTTCACCTGCAGAACTGCCCTGGATATAGTTACACAGCTTTGAGAGGCCTCTGTGCTTTGCATCAAGTGCTGCAGGCCTGAGGTGCACACTCTTGGTGAGTCTGGATGAGTGGCTGGCTCATCTTACTAAGAAATGGGCCCCTTTGGGTGTTAATTTCCAGCACAGGAGGAGAACATCCTGAGGCTTCATATTTTTAATACTAAGGCACAATTGAAGCCTAAGTTAGGCAGGTGGCTGAATCTGTCAATTTTAATGGCTAACAGGTTTGCTATTATAAAGACTGGAGTATTGCCTTCCTTTCCAGAGGGTTTTGTCAGTGTAGCCTTCAACCCACGTATGTCCTTCGTCGAATAAGCTAGGCATTGCTAAGTAAACTAATCTGGATGACCCAACATCCTTGGGCCTTTTCTTATCGACAAGAGAGGACCAGCGGCTTCTGATCCTTTATTCTAGTAGTAAGACATAATTCTGCATGGGTTGTTAATTTCCAATCCCTGCACAAACCTTGGCAGGGATTCAGAATTCTAGATGTGCAATCATTGCTGCACTCCATTCCCTCTGACAATTTTCCACAGGTACATTTTGACAGGCCAACCCTGCTAGAATTTAGCAAGAGGAAATGCCTCGTAAACAATGATGCATGCAGAATTCGGTGGGAAACATCCTTTACCCCGCATGCGTTACTCCGCGTGCCATTAACCCGCATTTTTTACACCGCAAAATCTTTTACAACGCAGGGCTTTACACCGCAAACTATTAGAATGCATTCCCCAAAGTAACGCCCCGGTGGAGTTAGAATAGTAAATTGCGTTGTAATGGGGAATGCGTTGTAATGGATTGCATTGTAAAGCCCTGCGTTGTAAAATATTTTGCGGTGTAAAAGCTGCGGGGTAATGGCACGTGGAGTAAAAGTGTGCGGGGTAAAGTTTCCTATTCGAACTCGGTGCTGTAAGCACTGAATTCCACATGTTGTGCCCTATATTCAGAGACAAAAATTGGATTCCGAGCTACTTACAGACACAGTAAATGCAAGAACATGCAGTTTCAGTGTGTATTGGGTGCAGTAAATACTGTACTACCATCCGGCCAACTCGGAATCAAGGTCTAAGCTTCAAATTGGTTTTATTAAAAAGATGCTAATCCTTAGGAAAGGTTGTAACAACTTTGGAATGTTGTTTCTTACTGGTACATTTTTAGTGTTGCTGGATATCTAGAATGCTTGTGCAAAGAACCTTACATGTCACAGAGTCTGGAAGAAGACCTTCAGCGTGAGGAATAGAGATAAACCATGATGCTATCAGGGTATGCTGGACATTGTACAGTCTGCACCAAGCAGGATGTCCATCTCGCTCCTTGTCATCACAGACACATTTCCTACAACTACAAATTATTGTTGTCAGGTGTGTCAGACTAATTAGTTCAGTTAAACCCAACAAAGACTACAACATCCAGAATGCTCTAGGCTGACAGCCCTCGAAACTGTCTGTAATGACATAGAGTCAAGTGGGCATCCTAGCACCAGTTGCTGACAGCTCTATGGAGTACTGCATCCTTGTAGAACAGTGGACCCTGGCAGGTAAAGTAACCATTGGATGTCATTAAATGCCGAATATCTGCTGCTTCATTACAGAATCTTAACAAGGTGAAACATCACCCCAAGACCACTTACACAAAACTGATCCTCACATAATATATTTGTGATTTCCCTGACACTGTACTATTTCATTTATTGCGGAGCAGTCGTACTCTTACTGACACTATACTCAGAGCCTCTGATGAAATTGGTGACATTCGGGGTTTACCAATTCAAAGTGATCCATTTAAAATCTTGATGGTTCCATCTCATCAGTCGTCTTTGATGTGGACTAGGTTTGCGCATGTGGCACGTATACTCTCGAAGCAGCAGATCTTACATTGTAGGGGTGAGGAAGTCACCCTTGAGTGCTGTAGATCGATGAGGGACCTTGCATAAGTGAAGACGGGGAGGAGCGTTCTAGATCGCAGGACCATTGAAAACAGCATCTGAAGGATATGGTATGGGATACCCTACAAGGTAGGAGTGATGTAAACTTGTAGGTTTGAATGGCACCGATCGAGCCACCATGATTTCTTAGTTCGCTCTTTTGTGAGGTTTACAGTGTAATTTGAGGACCAAAAACATGTGACATGCCGGCTGGTGGACCTGACCTCCTCGGGCTTAGCAGTTCATATATGTACAAAGGATTGACCACGCTGACAGTGGCAAATGCACAGGTGTAATATACATTCATTTTTAAATGTAACAGAAGACTTTCATTTTTATGTGTCTGTTATATTAAAAATGAAAAGGTATAATAGCACTCCAATTCCCAATATTTACTGGAACACTTGACCAATAGCCAAACTCTATTTCATGTTAACATGTTCGGCTCTGGAGTTGATTTTGATCACCTGCTTGACCAACTACTTGGCATTCAGCAAAATTTCATAACATGATATTGCGTCAATCCTTACAAACAAGCTCACTGAGTTGATTAGAGGGGATAAAAAGAGGCAAAACATCCAGTGCGGCCTGTGGCTCTCATATAAATCCCAATTATTGGACTACCTGTATTAATGAAGTTACCTACTTTTTTCTACATGTTGCAGAGTTTTTCTCCTACAAACTGGCAATATTTTCTCGTGGGTACTTGAGACCGCTGAAAATGGATGTGCCATTTTCTTGTGAGTTTAGCTGTGGAACTATTTTCTTCTCGATGTAGAACTGGAAGGGTATTGTTTCTCCTCTTTTTCTCACAAAATTTAAAATAGGGCCCAAAAGTCCTGACATTTCAAGAGAAACTTCATGGACAGTTGTATTTGTTTAAGTACTCAGATATTCTCTTACTAGTCCCTCTGTTTATGCTTGGCCCATAGTAGAAACAATATATTATAGAAGAGTTGTTAGGCAGCGGCTTATTACTTGTGTGCCATAAATATTCTAAAATAGGATAACACATTATTCAAACCTCAGTAGTAAAGGTCTTGAGAATAAGAGAGAGCGACCCCAAGAGTGTTACCTCTTTTGTTCACAAAGACACTCTAAACTGGCCACCATGTCCCACATCCATGCTGTCTGACCCTGTCAGGCTTCCGGACGAGGAATTAGCATGATGGAAATCCTCAGGGGAGTTTGTCTGAGGATCCGAGCATTGATGCGGAGGGTGCGAGTTAGCAGCAGACCAGGTTGGGTGGGGGTGTCTAAGATCAGAACAGAAACAAAGAGGCTGAGCTGAGAGCCCTTAGGGATGTGAAATGATGCTTCAAGCTGGGATGGGTGTGCCTATGGTGGAAACTGAAATGTGCGGGATGACACATTCTAAGGTGAGCAATAAACCATAAGTGCTGGGCTGACCGCCCTTGGGGATGTGAGCCTGCCTGGCAAGATGTTGAGCGAGCACCAAAAGAGAGGTTACAGCCTGCCTGGTGCCACCGCTCTACCATCGTCACCATTGATGCGGCCTACATATGGAAAAATGGAGTGGTTGAGTGTCAGACAGCTTTTCCTCCTTGTCAGTTTCCCCATGCTCCATTGTCCTCAACGATGCTCCCTATAGTTCTTCTATGGTGTTGGGTGGACACATGGCTCAGCTGTGCTCTTGAGATACGACCTACACTTTGGTGCACAGAAGATGTGCTTTGGGATGCAGAGAGGGTGCATCGTCGCCCTCTCTTCACAGACAGTACATCTGTGCTGCTGTACGCAGACATGGCTTGGTTGTGTTGTTGGGTAGAAGATCTACTGTTGGGAGTGCAAATGGGGCAGTTGTGCTGCTCGATGTAGGGATGGCACCTCTTACTTCTTACAATTCCTTTCCTCTTTCGTGAATAGCCCATCCAGTCCAGGTTTGTTCTTTGCAATCAGTGACCTATAGCCTTAATTTATTAATATTGTTGAGGACTAATAATATCCGAATGTGCAGTAAAGGCCTTTACTGCGTGAACTTATCATGAATGAACCTGGGAACCTTGAGAGCCCGGATGTCCACGCTCCGGCCGCTTTGCACAGCTTCTGCTTTGCCACCATTTCTTGCTTTTACTGAAATCTTCAGTATCAACACCATCCTGACCCTACTCGACACGTGACACTGAAGTAACTGCAAGAGAGTCCCACAGTGACAGGAAATTGAAATTCTGCGCTCAAGTTGCAGCCACTGCAGCCAAACTGGACTACTGAGCCTACCACATCACACGCCTTTGCCGTGGATGGCTTTCTCTTAGGGCTGCCACCACCTATGACAGGATATTGTAGGAGGCAGGGCAGGAGTGCTCTAGAGGTGTTCACAGTTTTTGACATATAAATACCCGAATTAGTGGAGTAGGCACAAAGACAAGCCTGTAGGGAAGGGTGAGGGGGCTGCTTCATGCACCAGGTGGTGGAACAGCTCCAGTTACACAACTGGCGGGCGGTGTTACCAAACCTACCTGCTGGAAATGCATCAGGAGGTAGATTCCCACCTCTGGGCTGCTCTTGGCAGCCGAGTGTCTTAATGAGGTGGTTTCTCTACCTCCAAGTGGGGCACAGACCTGGCGTGACTCTTATTCCCAGCAATGGCATAGCAAGGGTGACATTGACCCCGGTGCAAGATAGGGAAAATGAACCTCCTGTCCATAGGATGGGTAGTAAAATACAGTCGTAATTGCAGTCAAAGACCCTCCCCCCAAGTCCTGTGCAACCCGGTACAGCTGCACCTGATGCATAATTGGTGCCTACTTTGCTGATACGTATCAAGTTTGGGCACTGGTCATGCATTATTGCTTCTGTTCTAGGAATAGGATATATGTGGGAGTTTGACCCGCTTCGTTCCACATGTTAAGAAATGGGCTGTGTATGTTTTCAACTGGGACTGGAGTTCGGCCTTCCTCGTATATTCGGGATGGATTCCCGACTGTGGAAAGAGGGCGTGGCCCTTTTTTATGCTCTCAGACCAAAAACTGAGGCTTTTGCATTTTATTTTCAAGGTGCACATGTATTAGTAGAATAAAAACTATTTTCATTCATAGAAATAAATACAACCTAGAACATACCTGCCACAGAAATCACAACTAAACCACAATATCAGTGTCTACTTTAACCACATCATGAAAAATAAGAGCTCAATAAGTGCATCTCTGAACAATTTTCAGTCTTTGGGTTTTACCGTCTTTTTTGACCAACCATTAGGGAAGCTGTTAAAAAAATTCGAGGAAAAAACATTTTCTCTGTTCCACCGTCATCCTTGATAGAACATGAAACATGCAGTTGTGAAGCTGACAATCTTATGTGCTTCAAAACTTCCGACTCAGTGGCAAACAGGTATCAGGGCTCCTCCCCTCCTCTTGGAGGTGAGGTAAAGCATGTCCCCAGGGCAAAGCTGTAGGTGCACTGCTGAGGACATGTTCTACAAAGCTCTCAGCGTCGCGCTATTGAGGAAATGGCACCACAACTTCTTTGTCAGTCTCAGTTGTCGAAATATTTGTATCCCTTGAGGGGTTCTCAAGTTGTGCTTATGTGAATTTTTGGAAGGAAGACGTATCCTGTTGATGTTCACCCTTTGTTACAGTGTAGTGCAGATCCTTCCATATCTTGATATGGGGCTGAGTTCTAAGACGTGGACCCCTCTTATTTGGCAACACTTTCACTGGGCGCACCCACGCAGACCAGGCAGTGGGCCCTATCTCATCAAAACACTGTTCCAAGAGCAGTCAGAAACTCTGGCCTGCACAGGGGCGTAGTTTAGTCAGCAAGATGGAAGGGGGGGAAGGGAGCTTCAGATTTCCCAACAAACACGCCTGCATATCTTGTACACATACATTACATGAGAAGCAGGACATCAGAGAGCTTCAAGGCAGTGGGAATGAAAGTGGATTGTCTGGAGTACTAAAAACACAATATTTGTGAAACGAACAAAGTTTTAAGGGGCATATTAACAACCAGGCGATAGTCAATTATCGCCGCTTTAGCGTCCGTTTTCGGACGGAAAGCGGCGATAATTCTATCGCCTAATCAGCAAGGTCACGCTATCGCGTGAATCCCTGCACTATCGCCCTTTCCCCCAACGCCCATCCTTGCATCTCTAATGAGATGCAAAGTGGGCGTTACTAGGCGTATCCCAGATGGGCTACATTGTAAATATCGCCGATGTGCACATCGCGATATTTACAAGGCAGCTCACAGGATTATAAGCAGACGTTAGATTCTGGCGAAAACGGCAGTTTTCGCCAAAATCTAACGTCTGCTATAATCCCGACTTAGCCATCCCTAACATAGGGGTGGATTCTGCCGATACGACCACAGGGTCGTATCAGCAGAGGTATCGCTGCTTTGTAGGGAACATCGCTGGAAAACCAGCGATGTTCCCTGCAAAACGGCGATAACCTCGCTATCTCTGGAATTTTTATCGCCCTGGAGAAGCGTGTTGTTAATAACGCGCTACCAGGGCGATAATTTCCAGAGATAGCCAGCGATAAGAAATCTATCGCTAAGCACGGCCAGCGATAATTATCGCTGGCCGTTGATAATATGCCCCTAAGTCCTTTAAAACAGAGACGAGAGAGAGTTTGTGTCTGGGTGTTTTTGTCAGTGTGTGCATGTAAAAATCCAGGTTGAAATCCGACAGACACCTCACCATACCCGACTGAAAGCACCTGTAGCCAACTATTTACTGCAGAGTACATTTTTTAGCTGGGTGTAACACCCCAAACATCCCTCCCCCCCCCCAACCTACGCCCCTGGGCCTGCACTTGGAACAGCACATTAGTGAAAAGTGGACTGGCTGTTTCTAGACTGTCTTTCACTGCGGGTGGCGACCATGCCTCAGTTTGAGGGGGGCAGGATTCACCCCACAGGTGGAAACAGTGACTGCACCTACCTGCCTGTATCCTACCTCCAAGGAGCACCCTCAGGGGCGCACTGACTGAGCTCTACCTCAGTGTGGTGGACAATCATTGCACCTTCTGCTAGCTTCTTTGCCGTAGCACCCACATTGGTAATACTCATGGACACAGTGGCAAAAGATTTTTATTTGCATGGGGCTACGCTTCCATGTAGATATGTGAACGCCCTATTGTGACCATGCTGGAGCACGTGTAGCGCTAGCACAAGGTATATTGCAAAAGAGACAACAGACACTTGTGCAGCTCTTTTTGTAATTCCAATGTGCCCGGTGGCGAAAAAAGCAGGAGTACACATCTGTTGCGGTCCCAGAACACTATATAAAATGGCTTCAGTTCCACATGTAGTTTTGTTTAGATATTTTACTACGTTTTTAACTACAGGCACCTGTCGATTTGTTTAGAGAAACAAAGTTTCATCGTCTTTGTGGGATTGCAGTGTAGTCTGTCCGCTATATTGTCATTAAAAAGCTGTACTGTGTCCAAATACAGGTATGTCTTGGTTTGTCCTATTTTGCGCACTCTTTGGCTTCCAGTAAGGGAAAGTTGGCATGTAGTCATTAAGGTGTTGGGAAATGTGGGCTCACAGGCAGAATCTTAACACGTAACCTGTTTCTTGATGACAGCCACGTGGTTATGTTAAGCAATATTATGGGTTATTGTTAGAAGCTAAATGAGGTTTTCTAATATTTTACGTATCATCTGTCTGTATTTGAATTTTATATTTTATGAGTATTGACTTTTATGGTCGTATTTCTATATATTGCTGTTCTATATGTCTATTTATATGGTGTGCGTATACCACTATTAGACTGAAGTAAATGTGTTACAATTGCTATTAAAGAATATCCCTGCGTTTAGGTCTGGTTAGACACTGCTTTAGTTGTCTTACGCAGTTTATACCACTAGTATTGAGAGAGAGTGGCAGCAGGTTAATTCCGCCAATCGTCAACCATCCACCCAGACCCATACTTACCTCTCTCCACCTGTAGCAACACCCACCCATCCACAACCAATTCATTGGTGTATTTACTAACAGCCATCAACTCATCTATTCACCATGTGTATTTTCATGGACATATAAATCCATATAAATACATTCCTCCAACATCCTTCTGTGTCTTGATGTGCTTTTATGTGTGTTGTCTGACAACGTTTATGCAACAATGCGTATTTCCTGTATATGGGTGCTTGTATTTGTGGTAGCATTTTGTCCATCAGAACACCAAGGCTTGTTTTAAACATTACACCTCAGCAGCTCTGTCAAGCACTGAGTTCAATATGGTCACTTGTCTTTTTATTCACAGTGGTAGCCCTTCTTTTCTTGGTACATTGTCTCATGTCCTGTTTTGCAGCAGCGGCCGGTGCAGGTAAGCGTGGTGGGGCGGGGCGGTTGGGGGGGGAGAAGTTGATGGAATAGGGAAAATTCAATAAATCCTATACCGTTGTCTGTCGACATCCCCCCCTCCTCGCCCCACCGTGCTTACCTGCACTGGCCGCTGCTGTGTTCTTGTATGTTAAGAGTGCCATAGTCTTTCCATTGCATATATTTTGCATTTGTATTTTTATTTATTGAAGTGTGGAGCCTATGAAACCGGAATGCTGTACATAGCTAGATTCAAATGATCATCGGTAGCTGGGTGGCTATCTACAGACAAAGTAATGAAACATGCTTGGGTGGAAATGTGACAGAGACAATGACAATGATGGAGTCATTCAAGGGGTACATTATCTAAATTACATGCTTGCAGTCCCTGTCAGGGGTCAATGGCCCAGTAGCAGAGTGGAGTGTGGAGATGACTACCAGCGTTGCTAGTTCTCTAGCTGGATTAGGTGGTCATTGGGAACTGACCGAAATGCAGGGGCGGAAGCGTTTGCCTGAACTTTGCTGTGGAGTGCATTGCCATGAGGGAGTTGAACTTGGGTGAAGTTCATTTATGCTTCATATTTCATTAAAGCTAGATAATTAATCACTGACAGACTTGGTTGATCTGCCCATCTCATGGTACTCAAAGCTCCCTCCCCTTTCTGTGATTACTTTACAGAAATTGATCCTCTATCTGAGTTGATTAATTTAAATAATTCTGTGTGGTACAACAAACTAAGTTGCTTCTAGGCACCATGACTAGAATTCTCAGTGAAAGTATTTAGCAGAACCATCAGTGGTAGTGATCACTGCATGTTCACCTTGAGAGAAAATGTAGATTTTCATCAGCTTTGATGGACAGAAAATCTGGATTTTATTAAAGACACAGAGGCTAATATTATGCAATCTTCCTTTATTGCGCCACCCACAGCAGCACCTTTAAAGAATATAGAACACAACCAAAGTTCTATGAAATCTAACAATGAGCCAGAACCTGCAGTCAACTTCCTTCTTTTTTGAACACTGCAACAAAACGCAAACATAAGTCTATGAAACAACGACTTGATAATCCAGATGAAAATAATATCCATATTCAGCATGAATCCATCTTCATGTCTCATTGCTGGCCACGAGCTGAAAAAGAACAAGAACAATTACCAAACAAGGGATGGGAGAGGCGGGATAATATTAGCCTCCGTGTCTTTAATAAAATCCAGATTTTCTGTCCATCAAAGCTGATGAAAATCTACATTTTATGGCAAGACCGGAGGCTAAGATTATGCAAGTTCAAAGCTTCTCCAACAAACAAGAAGCTGCATTAATCACAGGTCTAAAATAAAACTTTCTAAAAACAGAGTCATTAGACCAATCAGCACATCTCAAAATGTCATGCAAAGCACCCCCAAGCATAAATGCTTTTGAAGCTGAAGCGCCTCTCACTGAATGTGCACGAAACCTGCTCACATCTACACCTGCACTCTTCATCACTTCTTTCACCCATCTTGCCAGAGTCGGACTAGACACAGCTCTGTGCGGTTTCCTATAGGATATTAAAAGCTGCTTTTCATTTGGAGAACAAATACCTGAAGTTCTCTTCCCATATTCCTTTAAACAACGCACAACACACAGACATTCATGTTCGTCAAAATAAGGATAGAAAATGCTTTCTGAATTCGTTTTTGTTCTTCTGCATAGGTAAAAACAAACTCCCTCCGGATTGAAAATCCTTGCATTAACATCCAAAGCCTTCACATCTGAAACTCTTCTAAAAGATAACAAACACAATAACATTGTCAGTTTCCCACTTAAAATTCTCAAATCCAGTCCGCTATTGATGCCTAAGTTCTCTAAATACATTATTACTTTCGACACATCCCAGACCGACAAATATCTGTCCACTGGTGGCTTTGAAACTCTCACGCTTCTCATCAATCTGCTCACCAAAACATTCTGTCCCACAGAAACTCCATTAACCAGTTCATGACCTGCGGCAATGGCTGATCTATGTAAATTGATAGTTCTATAAGCTAAACCTGAAGCAAACAAGGTAGCCAAGTAATTAACTATTATGACTACATCCACTGAAACGGGATCGTAATCCCTCTCCACACACCAGCGTAACCATTTGTCCCATGCCAATCTATACATTTTCCTGGTTCCTCGAGCCCAGGATTCTCTAATAAGGTTAGAAGCCTCATCCGAAAGTCCAGGCACTTCCCAGACTCCCCTGAAATTCTCCATGCCACCAGTCTCAACTGGCCCGATAACACTAAATCGTGGAGTTCCCCCAGTGGTCCCATCAGTACATCTTGAAACAATGGAAGCAGAATTGGAAAATCTATTGACATTTCTAGAAGGATAGGATACCAGACTTGGGACTTCCAGAGAGGGGTTATCAAAACCACTGTTTCCTTCCATTTGCGAACCATCAAGGTCACTCGTGTTATCAAGACAAAAGGTGGAAAAGCATAAGGGCGAAGTCCCTTCCAATCCTGTCTGAAGGCATCTATTCCTGCTGATTCGGGATCCGGACGCCAACTGAAAAACATTGTCAGTTGAGTATTCCTCCTGTTCGCAAACAGATCCACAATACAAGGACCCCACATCTCCATCAACCTCAAAAACACCGACCTGTGGAGGGTCCAATCGCTGGAATCCCTGTAATTCCTCGAATACCAGTCCGCTTGCACATTTTTCAGGCCTGGAATATATTCCGCCTGAACCACGATATTCTGACTCAAACAATAATCCCAAAACACTCTCGCAAGCTCCGCAAGATCCTTTGATCTCGGTCCCCCTAATTTGTTCACATATCTCACCGCTGAGACATTGTCCATTCTCAAAAGGACTGAACACCTTGCCTTGTCTTTTGTAAAACTCTTTATCGCAAATGACCCTGCAAGCAGTTTTAGGCAATTTATATGCATTTTCCTTTCCCCTACAGTCCAAACTCCTCCTGTCGAAGTAGCACCACAACGAGCTCCCCATCCAGTTAAACTCGCATCTGATTCTATAATCAATTCCGGATTGACTCCGAAAATTGCTTTGCCATTCCAAGCCTCCATATTTCTTAGCCACCAATGGAGCTCTGATCTCGCTTCCCCTGAAAGTGCAATCTCCTCTGAATACTTCATACCACGCCTTAGATGTTTGCTCTTCAATCTTTGTAGAGCACGATAATTCAAAGGTCCAGGAAAAATAGCCTGAATAGTTGAGGACAACAGACCTATAATTCTTGCCAACATCCTCAAGGAAATCACGTCTAATGTCAAAACCCTTCGAATTTCCTTCCTTATTCTCTTTATTTTCTCCATTGGTAATCTCAATTGACCTTGAATCGTGTTTATCAAGAACCCCAAAAACATAGTTTCCTGGCTCGGAATCAAGCATGACTTTTCTCTGTTCACTACAAAACCGAGACTCTCCAGTACCTACTGCTAACCTTGTGTGATCTTCCACTCTTGATTTCTCCTGATCCATAATTAAAATATCGTCTAAATAAATAATCACACGTACTCCTCTCTCCCTCAAGAAGGCTACTACTGGACGAAGCATTTTGGTGAAGCACCACGGGGCCGAAGATAGCCCGAAGGGGAGACAAACAAACTTCCATAACTTTCCTCCCCATCTGAACCTCAGAAACCTTTGGTGTTCTGACCAAATAGGAATAGTTAAGTAAGCGTCTTTTAGATCTAGACGAGTCATCCAATCCCCTGTCTGTAAAACATCTCTCAACATATGCATTCCTTCCATCTTGAAATGATGGTACTCCACCCAATCGTTTAGTTGTTTCAAATTTATCACGGGTCTCATACCTTTCCCTTTCTTTTCCACCAGGAAAATATTGCTTATGAAACCCACACAGACATCCAATTCTTCTACAATCGCTCCTTTCTTTTCCAATTCTCTTACCTCTTCCTCTACTAATTTTGTTAGGTCTGAATCGAATCTTATCATTGGAGGACACAGATTCTGAACTGGATCCTCTACAAAGTCTATGCGATACCCCAAGACCTTCTGAAGAACCCACTGGTCCCCTGTTAACATACGCCAATTCTGATAAAATTGGGCAAGTCTGCCGCCCAACTTTATATGGGTAACAATAGGGTCTATTCTTACCTGCTCTTCTCGATCTTCTATTCCCTCTTGGATTTCCTCTTTCTTTTTGTGGGTAGAAACTCCCGAGTTGATATCCAGATTGTGACTGGTAATTGTAGTTATAGGGTCTGAAGCCCCTTGAGAAGGAGGTCCTAGTAATACCTTGTCCTCGGCCTGGGAATCGACCTCTAATTCGCCCGGCCCCGCCAAAAACCCGAAGGTCAAAGACCTTTTTTATCTCACTTTGTGATTTTTGGAGAGAACTAAATGCGCCAACATATTTGGACATTTCCTTAATGAAGGTTTCACCAAACAACATACCATTTGCCTCCAAGCCACCCTCATTATTTGCTAATTCGGCTAGCTTGGGGTCTATCTTGAGCAAGATACTCTTCCTCCTTTCCACAGAAATTGCAGTGTTTGCATTCCCTAGCAAACAAATCGCTCTCTGAATCCATTCCCTAAGCTCCTCGACATCCCAAATTTTTTTTCCAACATATACCTCCTCGGCCATATCAAATATCTTTGTGAGCGGGCCCGTTAAGTCCAGAAGTCTGTCCTGACACATCCTAAGACCCTTGTCTAAACCTTTTTTAGGATCTCTACCTCCTTTACCAATGAACGCTATTATCTTAGCGTCGAGATCAGGGGTCATACCAATTTTATTTGCTAAATTGGGTCTTGGACATTCTGAACGGAGCCTCATTCTCACGTCCTTTGCAATCTGCTTCCTTAGCCACAATTGTACATATTCAGCCACATGAGGAGCTGGGCTCCATTCTGGAGACAATTGGTGCTTCAGTAACATTGGGTCGAACATTGACTCACCAAGAGGGTCCATGACCCCACCAAGTCCATCGGACTTATCAGTTGATTTAACCTCAACTGGCTTTTCTTTTTCCACAATTTCCACCTCTGATTCGAAATCAGAGGAGCAGCTCAACTCAATTTCTGCGCTACCCGATGACTCATCGCACAAAATAGTAGTATGTTTTCGAGTACTCATCTGACCTCTAGCAAGGTCCCCTTGTGTGTCCTCGACACTTCCATGTTTCGTACGCTTACGAAAACCCGTGACCGGTACTGCAGACTTTGCTTTTTTGTTTTTAAAACCATCTGCATCCGTATTCTTCCTCTTCCTACTCACTTTCCCACCTTTCAATGGTAATGGCACTGGACCCTCCCCAGCAGACCAAAAATGCTCATCTTGTGAGGGATGGCCATTATTTTTTATAAAATCCTCAAATCTCTTATCTATTCTTTTGTCTAAGTCTGTAGCAAATTTATTTAACATTTGACTAATCTTCTCCTCCAAGCCTGACTCAGCTTGTCTATTCCCATTTTCCTCTGACATTCTAAAACCAAGCCTTCAAATAAAACGAGAAAGAAACCTCAAGAGTATCTCTACTAAATCAAGGTTCTTATTCTCTCGTGAAAATAACACAGTAGCCCCTACTACAGCAAAAATCCTAATGCCTTAAAACCAACACGCTAATAATTGTGATTACTTAACTACGAATCAAGTGTACTCCTCACGACCTCTCGCTAAATCGGATCGCCGCTACCATAGATATTTCCTCGTACGCGATTCTAGTCAGTTTCTCTCTAAACTAACAGTTCTGCTCGTGCACAGTTCTGCTCGTGTAGAGCGCACGCGTAGAAAAGATCTGCACGCGATCTGCGCGCAACCTGACAACGTGCATACGCACGCTCATATGCGCGACAATGCGTCACTGTTGCCATGGCAGCGTGACTCGAGCAATATCATGGCAGCGGGACTCGTGCATAAAGACAACGTTCCCCGCGCGCAGCCCCAACGGTAAGATCCCTTAAATCTTAAACATTGCGCTTCTTGACAAAATTATTTAAAAATTAACATCTTCCCCGTTTGTTAGAGGGCTATATTTCTCTGCCTAACCAAGCCTATTTAATTAATAAATCACTGCGCAAAATAACATGAGCAGGCAAGGCTCAGTGTATTTAAAATACGCTATGAATTTCGCGCCGCGATTAAGCTCAAGATGTCTAAACTCTAAGAAACATTTTAAAAAGGAAAAACGACATTAGTTTCTTAATAGTAAAATCTAAAACATGTGCACTTTAAACTTAAACAAGTCTTCCATTTTGTAAGTACAAAGCACATAAGCATTGTTAAATGTATGTTTACACAAATACTTTCAATTATCAAATAACATTCACCCAAATCCAAATCACACCAAACATACTTAACAGTTTCTCAAAAGTATCAGAGCAACCGCACGCAAGACTTATCTTAAGGGCAGCAGCAAAAAAGAAAGAAGTTGACTGCAGGTTCTGGCTTATTGTTAGATTTCATAGAACTTTGGTTGTGTTCTATATTCTTTAAAGGTGCTGCTGTGGGTGGCGCGATAAAGGAAGATTGCATAATCTTAGCCTCCGGTCTTGCCATAAAATTTATTGTGACATTGACACCGAGATGAGCAAATTAGAGTGACAATCATTTCTTCACATCAAGAAATACAATTAAGGTGCCTCATGAATTTTGTGCACGGGCAATGAAATGTACAAAATTAAAATGAATGTTTTTTTGGGAGAATGGTTGTGCAGGGGCAGGAGGACACACATTGGCATCATCAATGTGTATATAAAGTCCTAATAACAACCAAGACTCCTGGATAACAAGTGGCATCACATGCATCCATGTCTTTTGGTGGACAGCTGCCACATGGGTGAGGATCCCACTTTTCCCTCCCTTCAATTCTTAGCTGGAGCCTTTGATATATTTAACAAAGCCAGCTGTACTTGTTGCAGTCATTGAATTAATGTGTTTTGAAGGATCAAATGGAAGGACATAGGAGAAGGCACATTGTGCGTATCCAAAGCCACAGGATTCCTTAAGTGGGTGGTTCCGAATAGGAAGGCATCTGGCATCTTTATTAGTGGGCGATTCAGAATAGAAAGGTGTTTGCTATCTTTTGGATTATAAACAAACATTAGTCCACAGAAAAAAACATATAATAAAATCTTGAATTCAATCCAGGATTGGAGCAGGGGACAATAAGTGCACCTTAACAGCCAATTGACGAGCTGATATTTTACTAACTACAAATTCAAATTGCCAGCAATAACCTGCACTCTTTGGAGCCATGAAATGTGATACCATTTTGGACCTTTTTCTTGGGGAAAAAAGTGTACAGTCCAGTACAGAATATGTGGATATGCCGAGATCCACCAGAGATGGTGAGCTTGTCTGCAAGATATGTGTGGATGCTGATTATGATCGCTATGCAAATGATTCAACTGTTTTTGAAGATAGAGTGGGCCAGAAAAGGGAGCCAATGAAGTTTCATTAGGACAGAGGTGATAAAATCATATTTCTTCATGCTCTGGATGAGACCTGCTGCAGTATGTAGGATGTCCCCAAGTGATGCCAGTGTGGAGTCTATGGGGCCATGGAGTAAGGCATTACCATCATCTGGATGTGAGAAGGCAAGGGCTTTCACAGCTGTTCTGAAGTGGCTTTTTGGAAGAAATGGTTTGACTTTCTTTAGAACAAAGAGCTGGTACCAGGGAGTCTTTGTTTTTTTTTTGTCACAGTGTTCCTCAAGGGTGAAGTTGGTCTCCAGTGTGAATCCAAATGACTTGGCATTCGCTGAAAGTTGGGGTTTGAAGGCAGAAATATTCATGTCATAGAGACAGGTTTGTACTCTATCTTGATTGATTGATTTTTATATTTGTAAAGCACACAAATGCCCTGAGGCTCCTCGGCGCTGCTTTTTGACTTTGGGAGACCAAGTCACTCTAGTAATTAAAGAGCCAGGTTTTGAGAGATTTCCAGAAGGGAAGAAGGTCTGGGAAGTTCTTCAGTTTCATAGGGAGAGAATTTCACAACTTTGCTATGCCTGTAAAGAAGCTTCTACCGCCCCAGGATGCACGTTTCTTCCTGTGAAGCACTAAAAGCTTATTATCAGCAGAGCTAAGTGCTCTAGATGGAGTGTACCAGATACATTGGTTCTGCAGATAATTTGGACCAATATTATGCAGTGCTTTTAAGTGATGCATAGAGCTTTAAAATAAATTATTTTTTAACTGACAGTCAGTGCAACTTAACCTAGGATCAGGACACACATTGATGTTTAGGAATTCCTAACAAAAGCCTAGCTGATGCATTTTGAAGCATCTGAAGTTTGTGACAAAATCTCTTCTGAATACCCATGAATAGGGCATTGCCATAATCCATTTTGGATAGCACTAAAATAGTCACAACCATCTTTTGAAGATTAGGTGGTATAAAAGTGCTGCTTTTCCTGCATATTGTTCTTCGCCAGTAAAAGGTATGCTATTTTGGTTGGATTGAGCTTTAGGTAGGCACTGGACATCCAGGTCTGGATGATGCGCAAGCAGTGTTTGGGGTATTGGATTTCTGAAGCTGAGGAGACTTTCAAGTACATTTGTATGTCATCGGCATATTGGTGAATTTTGATGCTGTTATATGTGAGTGGATCACCAAGCAGCTCCATGTATAGGATGAAGATGACAGGAGACAGTATGGAGTCCTTGTGGGTCCCACAGGGTATAGGGATATTTTTTGACCTATACATGCCCAAGTGAACAAACTATGGTCGGTTGGAAATGTAGGAGGAGAACCAGTGAAAGACATTGCCAGTGAATCTCATTTGAGACTCCAGGGTGCATATGAGGGTGGGATGGCTGGCTGTGACTGGGTCGAAGGCAATTGAGAGTCCCAGCAATATTAGAAGGCAAGGGTCTTCTTCATCTGTGGTCAAAAAGGCATTGTATACGATGTGTAAAGTAGCAGTTTCTGTCTCATCCTGCAGCATGATCTGAAGTGAGACTGGTAGTCATGCAGAAGATGGCCAGCATTGATACGCTCTTAGACTAGAGTTGAACTTGGACAGCTTTTTCAGTGATCTTGCAAATGAATAGTGGGTGAATGATGCACCGGTAGTTATCAAGGTCATCATGGTCTAGTGTAGGCCTCTTTCGGAGTAGAAGGATCTGGCCTTCTTTAGTGATTCTGGGAAGATTTCATGAGTGAGGGAGACATTGACAATGGTAATTAGGGGTATAGTGCATCTGCAGAGAGAGCTTTGGTGAAGGATGATGGTAAGACATCATGTTTATAAGAAGTGTCTTTGAGGGAGTTGACTGTGTCAACGAGATCTAGGAGAAATAGGGCTTAAAAGGTTGACCATTACGGGATTCTATGGGACTGGGTGGGTCTAAAAATTGAAGCTGGCTTGGTGCTGTCAATGTGCTGGTGCATCTTCTGTATTTTTGTATGGAAAAAGAGATAGATAGCATTTCACTTATCTGTGGAGTAAGGAATAAAAGAATTCGTCAGGAGTTGACATGGTGCTTGATTGTCTTGAGTGTCATACAACACCAAACAGCCCTTGTGCTGTTGGCAGCCTTCACCCCTGCAAAGTGGTGCTATTGTGTCTCACGAACAGTGGTGCGGGAACAATTTTCTGAGTGGATATGCTGGTCTTTGATGACCCAACACAAATATCTTAGGAGTTAGCTAAGCCAATTTCACTGAGCAAGTGAGTAAAGGGCGATAGCTAAGGCGTTCCAGGAGGGCATGGGTGTCAAGATCGTAGAACATGTTTCCAAATATATTGTTTAAAATGTTATAGGTTATATAGTTCTGAAGGGGAGCACATAATTGCTTCCAAAACAGCAAAATTGTGAGTGACCCAAGAGCGATAGTGTCCTGGATCTTCCAAAATATGGATATGGCCTTTAGACCTATTCAGTGATAAGTTGAAAGCCTAGGTAGAGTTACCAAAGACCAGAAACGAGGTCCAGGTTCTGCTGTACAGACCTCTGGGTAACAGAACTCAGTACTTCAAAGCAATGTCTTCTTAATGCTTCACCCTTGGTTTATTTAGAAATACTATTAAGTATTTACACAATTTGGGGTGTTCTTGTATCTTTGTAAGAATTCCTTCCAAAATAACATTTTAAATAATAATCTTGTTGTTTCTAAGTTCCATTCTCTTTTGCACATTGGGCAGGCTCGAAATAAGACTGCAAAGTTCTATTGGTTAGTGAAAAGAGCTTAACTGAAAGGACTCCCGATGAAGTGCAAAATTAATTGAGCTTTTGATTACTGAAATGCCATTGTTTGCTATGTAACTCGGTGTCTAAACTGTTTTGTCCAATATGCTTTCAAAGAATGCATGTGATTATACCACGCTCTTTACTCTATTTTCTCACTCTGCAAGAATGAATAAAAAAGAAATCAGCTGGTTATCGTGATGTTGTGAGAGGGTGCATGGTGACATAGCAAGCCCTCTGTACATCCAGATAGGAACCGTCTGGTTAGGTGAGCAAACTAAGGGGCATATTTACAAGGCCCCTGCACCACAGAAGCGTCACTTTTTTTTTAAAGCTATGGTGGCGCACAATGCTGAGCCATATTTACAAGGCCACGCAAAGCCACCCTGCGTGACTTTTCATAGCATTGTAAATATTGCCCCCTTTTACGCATTACTCTGCGTGAAAGGAGTGGTCCATGGGTGTTGCTGTGGGTGTTCCCATGCAACACCCATGGATTCTGACACATTCCCAGATTTGCAAGGTTTCATAAACCTGGGACTGCGTCAGATTCTAACGCCTCCCCAAGGGAGGCGTTAAAGTGGCGCATCAAGGAGAAATACCTTTATTTCTCTTTGTTTTTTCCTCTTTCTATGTGTGATACATTCTGCAGCACACATAGAAGGAGGAAAATGCCATCAATAATTGTTTTTGTGCAGGAAGTGGTCCCTTCATGCACAAAAACAATCATCCCTGCAATGCAGGCACCCTTGCACCAACAAGGGTTCCTGCGTTGGTGCTAGGCAGCCAATTGTGCGCCAGCTCTGAGGAAAGCACAGGGATGCATCGTATTGCTGTAAATACGATGCATCCCTACACTTTCCTAATGACGCAACTAGGGAATAGCCCCCATAAAAGGAGGAAAACGCCATCAATTATTGTTTTTGTGCAGGAAGATGTCCCTTCCTGTGCAAAAAAATGTCATACCTGCAATGCAGGCACCCTTGTACCATGCTGCAAGGGTGCCTGCAATAGCCCTAGGCAGCCAATTTTGCGCCAGCACAGAGGGAAGCACAGGGATGCGTAATGTTGCTGTAAATACTACGCATCCCTGCACTTTCCTAATGACGAAGCTCGGAGCAGCAACATGGCTTGCATCGCCGCGTCATTTTCTAGTAAATATGCCCCTACAACTCCCTGTGTCTTCTGGGCTCTGAGCTACTTAATTGCAGAATGCTTGACAAAGATGTGAGTCATCTGCGTGCAAACTTTCACAAATGTATCCTCTAGAGCGAGAAAACGGATGACCCAAACCTTCATCCTCAGTTCAGCACTGCAGAGAAACACACTGACTGTTTACTGGCAGAAGCAACACTAGTTTGATTGGGAGATAAGTGGTTAATTTCTTTTTTTTTTTTTAAATGTATAACAAAATCGAGAGGCTCCTGCCACCCCCTCTCCCCCTGCCCCCCGCCCCCCCATAATTCCAGCTCCCCTAGTCATGAGCAATGGCTATGATTAAAGAAGGCACTAGTGGCGTCTCTATCGTAATTATGGCTGCCCACGATGACGTACGACAATTTGCAAGCGCAAGACGCAAAAAACTCAAGTTTGAAAATAGATACTCCGAATTAAACAGTAAGATTCAGAGCTGACTGACACGACTTACCAAGCACAATGCCCACATCTATTTGGGAAATATGTAAAGAACTGTTGCGCACTGCCTTATGTAGCGAGAAACATTTTACCTGTACTGCCATGGCATATGCCATGCAGGTCATCGCCACCTTATGATTGGCTAATTTGCACAAGGCAATCATCTGCCAGATCTCAGCACCAAAGAAGGCAGTACTGGCCTAATGACAATCAGCATCAAGAAGGCTACTTATGTTGCGCTGTCACCTTGCATGGCATGTACCTTCAACCTCATGGACTTCTTCAGGGTCTTCCTCCTCCCAGCATGCCACCAGTGGTGTTAATTCGGCCTGCGCCCCTGCTGCCTGCCAGTGGTACTTTTTGTCCAACTTTACCTTACAGGCACCAGAGCAGAATCACATCCTGTAATGCAACTCCTCCGGCTCCTACCACAGCGGCAGCAAGAAACATGGCTCCATTTCTAGGACGGAGGGCCAGGTTTCTGAGGCACGCGTACCGCACTTTTGTAGCCCAACTGAATTCAAAAGCGCCCACAGGAATGCAAGATTGGCTTTACAAACAGGGTTTTTTACGTTGCCTTTTCCAAGTTCCCCATTCAACACAAATTGATTCAATATGATTCAATATAAGCAGAATTTGATAGCCGTAGGACATGTATTGCCACATCACGCGCATCACGCCAGAGGCGAGCAAACTAAAGCTCCCCACCTCTTCCGGGCTGTAAGCTACTTACTTGCAGAATGCTTGACAGAGATGTCAGTCATCAACGTGAAAACTTTATGTTCACAAATGTATTCTCTTGAGAGTAAAAACGGATAACTCAAACCTTGATCAAAGAGTTTTTGGAATAACTCCAGCTGGCCCCAAAAGAAAGAAAATTCAGATTGCATCATTCAAAGTGGTTCCACTGTGTGCCCAATTAAATGCTTCCTTGGGCATTCAACTAATTATTTTAAATTTGGAAACTATAAAACTCCTAGTCAAGTGCCTGCTTATTGAATTCGTTGTCCCTCATAAGAGACGGGAGAGCCTTTTCTAATAATAGCTTGCTTCTTCGTCTGGGGCTAACCCAGTCCAGGACATTAAAATACTTGAAATAACAGGTGTTTCCATTACCCAACTCGATGGCAGTCAAGGATACCTATTTGATGCAGACGAAGATATGTGTTAACCCTTCTAGAATTTGGATCTGTAGCCTTTGGAGTTCCATATAGATTTCTACGTCGCGTGCATTAACTCACTGAGCTATGCTACCAGCTGTGGTGAATAGCAATTTCTTGCCTGGGATGGGGCCACAAATGTAAGCTGCAGTATGGGCTTTTATTTTCATGTACCCGTGTACAATAACAAGTCAGCATTTGGTTGTGGTTTGCACTTCAGGTCACAGTTTAAGGGCTTTGGAGGCATTACTTTTTGGCTCTCATGAAACCAAGAAGACTTTATAGCCCTGTACTTAACTCTATGACTTAATGCATTTTATAGTGCTTTCAGCAGTCTGGAGGCTTTCCATTTGGTACCATGGTTATCATTGCAGCTTTTGAGACCGCATTAGATGTATTGGGTTTTGATCATGGTGGCCATGTGTTGTCTATTGAGTAGTGGATCTGTAATTTTGATGTCTCATGTCCAAAGCTTTTGCTTTGCCTGTTGTCTAGATATCTTCTGGTGATAGACAATTCATTACATCCTCAACTCTCTTCCTTGACCCCTTCCTTACAGATTTAGGCCCTGCCCTCGGACACAAGGAGTCTTTTACTGAGCCTAATAAAATGCAAAAGCAAGCACACACACCTTGCAGCTGAAGCCTACCATATATATAAAAAAACAATGCCTAAAGCCACCCCCATGAGTTTTAACATTCTGTGATATGTTATGCATCTTGGTAAAACACACTATCACCCCTGAGGATATCTTGACTATAAGCAGCTGTGTGTACCTTACTCTGCCTAGGGTAGGTTGGTTAATTGAAAAGCCAGGTCTTCAGCTTCTTGCAGAACTCAAGAAGAGAGGAGGAACCTCTGATGTAGAGTGGGAGGTCATTTCACCCTTTCAAAGTGATGTAAGAGAACGCCATCCTCCTGACTCTAGGAATTGCATGTAGTGCCAGCCTCCCTTTCCCCTCCAAACAAACACCTTATTGTATATGTGCCAACATTCTTTTTGGGGGATATTTTATTGGAGGTTACTACTTCCCTCAGACAGGGGAAACTTTAAGGGAATCAATTTTTGGGGGATGTGACTGACCTGGAACCAGTCCGAGATCAACTACAAACATTTCAATACAGGGAACACACTCACTCCACCATTCACCTTTTCTTCACTGTATGGGGAGGAATGCCTACAACCCACATTGTATATGTGCCAACATTCTTTTTGGGGGATATTTTATTGGAGGGTACTACTTCCCTCAGACAGGGGAAACTTTAAGGGAATCAATTTTTTGGGGATGTGACTGACCTGGAACCAGTCCGAGATCAACTACAAACATTTCAATACAGGGAACACACTCACTCCACCATTCAACTTTTCTTCACTGTATGGGGATGGATGCCTACAACCTGGTATAAGTGATAGGTTTGATATGCTTTTTTCATTTATGCTTTAAACTAGAAGATGTGGTCCATTATGACTGTCTAAGTACATAACATGGTCCACAGATAGGGGTTTTCTTCATATGGGTAGCAACCAAGAAAATGAGAATACCTCATGGGGTACCTAACCTGCTGAAAATTCCAGTCAAAGAGCAAGTAAGGGCAACCAGTTTGCTTGCATAAATGCCTGGAAATCCACAAAAGAAGTATGGTCAGGAGGGCTAGTGTCACTGTAGGCAGCTGCCTGCACTGTTCCGCATTAAGGCCTTGAGCCAGCTATACATTTTAGAAATTCAGACAGTGGTGTGCGATGACTTTCCTGATCTGATCCAAAATCTGCGCACTGCTCATGCAATGGCTGAAATGTGCCACCCAAACAAATGGGCTGGTTGCATCAGATCTATAATGAAGAGAAATACAATTTGTGTATTTAGACCAGCATTCGGCTGTGCTTCTATGGAATGTGGTCAAAAGCTGTTCCAATATAATATTGATTCAAAATATTGTAGGACATTAATTTCTGTGCCAAAATTACTGTGATGTGAAGAATTTCGGGTGTACACTATCTCATGTAAGGATATTGTTTAAGTACTGTTTAATATTGTTAAAAATTTCGTGATTAATATTGTTGTGATTCATATTACTGTGTTATGTTAATTTATTACATGTTATTCTTTTAAAATATTGCTTTTCTTTTTGTAATGTATGTTTTATAGAAGTGGGATGTTCGTAGGAGAATAGGGTGGGGACTAATATATATATATATATATATGATCACCAAAGTGCCCTGAAGCAACGGGAGGGCACACAACAGCGCTCTGCCGCCGGCTGTGAAATGCAGCCTGCCTTCCTGCGCCACCTTGTAGTTCTCTTGCCGACGCGTTTCATGGTAAAAAACCTCTTCTTCTTAGGCAACAAACTTAGCATCTGAAGCTCGCATTGTAACATTTCCGGCTTTATTCATTTAGTATATCCGCCCCCCAGTGGGCGTCTGCTCGGTGCAGTATATTCAAATGCCTGATGGGACATGGAGTCCCCAATGCAATGAAAAATATTATCTTTAGTAAGTTCAAATGTTAGTTTGCATTAAAAAAGCTTTATTGTCCTTAGTAGGTAGTGGTGCATTAAGGCAAGCTTAATTTGCATATTGAGCGCTGTGCCGATAAAGTTCTGAATAATTCCAAAACTGCAGCCTCACACAGTCCTCTTCCAACTGAAAATGGTGCTCCTCCCCACGGCCGGGCCGCCGTGTGTAAATTTTATCACCAAAGTGCCCTAAAGCAACGGGAGGGCACTCAACAGCGCTCTGCCGCCGGCTGTGAAATGCAGCCTGCCTTCCTGCGCCACCTTGTAGTTCTCTTGCCAACGCGTTTCAAGGTAAAAAAATCTCTTCTTCTTGGGCAACAAACTTAGCATCTGAAGCTCGCATTGTAACATTTCCGGCTTTATTCATTTAGTATATCCACCCCCCAGTGGGCGTCTGCTCGGTGCAGTATATTCAAGTCCCCAATGCGATGAAAAATATTATTATAATATTATTATTATGTTAATAACGCAACGTTATTATCATTTTATTTTTCCACTGAGCGAGGTTTACGGGGTGGGTGGGGTTGGGCTGCCATCACAGCCAGCAAGGGAGGAGTCGTTAGGGCACTTACGTGCGCATGACAGTTTCGCCGGACGTCTAGGTCCGGCCAAACAGTCATGCGCACTTTGCATGTTCCCCACCAGGCTGTAATGCACAGCCTGGTGGATAACATGCACAGGCTCATAGTCCCCATCTGATCGCCGAACCACAGTGCTCAGACCAATCACAACGCTGCTGACATGGTGCCGACAGCATCGTCATTGGCTTAGGGGAGCCTGCGTGTGCTTCCTGCTTCAGGCAGGAACAGAAGAGGACGGAGGCGAGGCAGCGGCCAGCAGCCAAGTAAGTCAATTTATTTATTTTCTACCCCTCCCCTCTGCCTTGCCCATTTTATTGATTTTCTAACCCCCGGCACTTTTCGCTGGCAGCAGCTACTGCATTTTGGGGACCATTTAAATACACCACTTGCAGCGCTTATTGTGAAAACAGAAGAAATACTTGTGCGAGTGCCTTTCAAACGTGTAATGCAACGACCTAAACAATGCATTATGACAATACATGTAGCCTTCGGATGATTGCATCGCTGTGTACAGGCACATAAATACAAAATTATTGACATAATTATTATGACATTTTGTATACCAATAGAATGCATTTCAGAATTGTACCAAAAGTGTGTATCCAACTCCATCTTACAATTCTGCCCCAGTGGGTCTACCTAATATTTATCCTATGGCATTTCCACACTTCAACTTGTCAATACTGCTTATTATCAAAATAAATAATAACACCAACTCATTATTATTATTATTATTAAAACTTATAATGCGCACAGCTACCCCAAGGGGTTTCCCGGCGCCTGGAAGAATAGGGGGAATGCTGACAGCTAAGTAAGTGAGTTAGAAAAGCCAGGTCTTTACGCACCTACGAAAGGCGGAAAGAGACACACATTTCCTCAAAGAAACTGGAAGGGAGTTCCAGAGTTGAGAGCCTAGATATGCAAAGGAACGGCCTTTCATACGGGATACGCGAAATCTTGGTACAATAAACCGGGTCTGTTGGGAAGATCTCAAAGGGTGGGATGGGTGATATGGATGGACCAAGTCCATAATGTATTTGGGACCAACTCCAGCTTTTGCCTTGAACATGTGGCATAGAGCTTTAAACTTAATGCAATTCGAGACAGTAAGTCAGTGCAGCTCATGGAGATTGTTAGAAACCGAGGCAAATGTGGGTAATCTCATCATTATATTATGTCATATAAAGGCCCAAGCAATTCCAGGAGCGGCCCGCGCAGGTAAGAGCTGTGGGGCAAAGTGAGGGGGGACTCGACAGACGACGACGGGGGAAAATTATTTATTTAATTTTCCCTCCTCCTTGTCTGTCGAGCCCCCTCCACCCACCCCACCCCACTGCCCCACCCCTCTTACCTGCATGGGCCGCTCCTGAGCAGTTCACAGTTGCAGCCTTTGTGTTATTCAAATAATCAATGCAAATAATTCAAACAATCGATTAGCCTCAATCAATGTCTCTTGAGACACCTGAATCCCAAAGTTTGTTATTGGTCTTTAAAAGTTGTCTGTAATAAAAATAAAACAAAATGTCACCAACTACACTACACCACACATTAATTAACAACTTCATTTGATTTACATTTATAAAGTGCCTGAATCACCCACAAAGGGGTATCTCCACGCTACTGGAGGAGTGAACACAGGCCAGAAGGAATTAGTTGCATAAGAGCTCAGTTTTAAGTAGTTTTCTAAAATGAAGATGGTCCGAGCACTTCCGGAGGTGAGAGGGTAAGTGATTCCAATAATGGGGAGCCAGGTAGGAAAAGGCTTTGCCCTCAGTACGAGATTTCCTAAAATGAGGAATAATAAGGAGGGATTTCTCCCCAGATCGTAATGATCTGCTCGGCTGGTAAGGGATACGTTTTCCTGTTAGATAACTGGGTCCTTGCCATTCAGAGCTTTATGTACTATACAACAGATCTTGAACTTAGTTCTCTTACGTATAGGGAGCCAGTGAAGTAGTCGCAGAAGGGGGAAAGATGACGTTCTGGCTGGCATATTCTGGACCAGTCAGGCTGCTGTGTTCTGCACCACCTGGAGTTTATTCAATAAAGATTTGTTTGTCAGAATTAGTTGCAAGTCCAAAACTGCTATCAACATGTCAGGTATTTTCTTAGTGTACCAAACAGACAGGTTTGAATAAAAGGAGCCACAAGCATATAACTGTGGTGTAGTTCCTATAGTACCCCTGCAGGACCTGCGCGTTTGGATAACATAAACTGTGGGTTTGGTGGCAGACTGGCTCTGTACACCCCCACCGCGTATGTTAGCCGGATTTGCATTAGCTAGCTCACAGTGCCACTAGAATCTCCTCTTATCGGGGAGAGATTAGTTTCTGCCCACCTTAAATCATGACAACCCTGATCCCTCAGAATCGTGGCAACAATATACTACTTTTCGCTCAGTCACTCGTGCTTACTTATTCGGTTTGTCTCAGAGAGTTACACAGAATAAACAGTCTGGGCGTTTCAATAAGTATTTATTGAACAGTTGTTATTCTAGTGTAAAATATATGTGCTGCAGCAACCAGCAGACAATAGCAGAGATATATTATCAGCAGTACGATAAAAGTGAAGGGATAGAACAGTTCTACCATATTGCAATAATCATGAATACATACATGAATATAAAAAGCATTATGAAAAGTGCGTGTACTCCTACGATGCCTAACTAGATGTACCTGAGTGTACCTAGCATATGTGTGTAGGTCTAAAAGCCTAAGAGCCAAGAATCCTTCTAGGATTTAGTCGAACCCCCATACCTGAATAAAGAGAGTGTGGGACCCGGTCCTGGTCTCGAGTTGGACACCCCGCAAGGGCTGTGTTAGACTGCTATCAGCTGGAGCGACTGCATGCAGGAGCCTCAGCGTCTCTGGTCCGTGTGTCAGCATGGAAGTCTCGGTTCCCTCTCTCTTACCGTGGCAAGATGTGGTGTATTTATACCCTAAAGTATCTCGTCCCTCAGTATGATTTATATTGGTCTTTGTTAGACATGAGGAAGACGTCAGGGGTGAACTTTGTACATACATATTATGCGGGAGATGCAGCTGGTGAATGCTCATGCATAATTTATGAGTACATTGTAGGCCTGTGTTTCGGGAAAAACCCTGCGGTGTTCTAACCACAGACTAGATAACATTCAACCTCAGAGCTCGTTGTGTACTGTAGGGAACTAATGTAGGTGAAAGATCATGCCTATATTAGGGCATAGGAGATCATGACTATAATAGGGCATAGATGATTATGACCAAAATAGGGCATATACGATTATGACCATAATAGGGCATATGCGAATATGACCATATACGGCATATATGAACGCTGTCTATATTAGGGCCTCTATATGAAACATAACACCCACTCCACTTTCGAATTGGATGACAATGACCATACTTAAAATCTGGACAATTAAAAATTCTCTTAAAAACAGCTAAAAACATGGTTTTAAAAAGACATTTAAAAATGATTAAGATGTTAAAAGTCGCTATTCTTTTGTTGCCACTTGAAAAATGTCAATTCTGTTTCATTTATAAAAGTTGCATTACTAGAAGCAGAAGAAGGCCATTCTTTCTCAAGTGAAAGTGTCAATTTAGGAAGTGTTCCAAATTTAGTTCGTTTATTTATGAAACGAAATGGAGAAGCATCCATGTCCGGAGGCGTATCTGATGGAAACGTTAGACACAGATCCAACGTGCATTCTTCTCCGCAAAACAGGCATCGAAGAACAGGTAAGATGCAGTCCACCCAGACTGGTCTAAACGATAGAAACCAAGAGGCATTCAGTTCTCTTAGGCAATGTATTCCCAGAAGCTGTACCATGCGTTCACGGTACTTCCACTCCATGAGTACGTTCGCCATTTCCTCGGAAATTGGGCCGTCCATTGCGTAGCAGTAAGATTACAATCAGGAGTCCTGCAATTAGGAACAGGATAAGCGGGAGACCTCCAAACACGCTTCCCAACACGGAGTGTATAAAATTTGGGATTACTCCAAGGACTGTCTGAAAGGTGCTTAATAGTCCTGACCCTATGGTCTTAAATAGGTGTACAATACCACTCGTATCAGACATGTTAAAGATACGACCCACCATTTCTGAGAAATGAAAGGGGCAGTTCGTACGTATAAGCGCCTGTATCTCAGTCGAGGTCCTTGCAACTTGAAGTTCAAAGGTTTCTCGAGCGGAGGTTAAGGGCACGGGTTGCTGTAAAAGCATGGCTTTCAGTCTGCTCAAAGTATCAAATTGTATGAAGGAAACATTCAATGAAAGCCATAACGGCGCCTCCCTGACTGTGTTCAGTGGCGGAAACAATACTTGCATACAGCAAGTAACCCTGGAGTTAACAGTGACCAGATAGGCGACGCCCGGAAGCATCCCACAGCAATCATGATCGTTTAGCATCAAGTAACTCCCATTCGAGAGCAGCTGGAAAACCAGCGTGATCATGGCCGCTGGGGTCCCTGACATGTGGCAAGATAGATTTGCTACCGAACCACTACATGCTCCGTGCAGAGAAATATCCTGACACATGAGAGAACCGCTTAAAGCGTTCTTGCAGTTTGTACCACTCAGATACACTTCTCGATCCCCATTCCGGCATCGATATCTATATGGTAACTCCCAAGTTTCCTTAATGTAACCCTTACCCATTTTTTCATATTTGCCTGCCTGCCTTTGCTCAAGGCAATAGTGAAACTGAAACCTAGTGACCAGCAGAGTGATTTGGCCATGAATTAGCCATTCAGTTGATGGTAATTGGGCTACAGTGAATGGTAACCTTTCCAGTTTCTCAATACGCAGCATTGTATATTTGACTCCCCTTTGTGCCATTTCTGTCTGTTTATCAGTTAGATTGTATTCTGAAAACAGAGACGTGGTGTTTATAAAACTCCAAGGCACATAGCCTGCATGCAAAGATTGCAGCGTCCAGCTTAACATCATAATAGAACGTAACTGTGATTGCCCGTGTTGTAACAAGGCCAGATCTTGTTCTAATATGTCGAATGCCGAAGACACAATGTTGCCTAAGGAGTAAATCCTGGAGGTCAAAGTTGTTAACCCATTATCCACTACAGCTAATGCCTTCTCTAGGTTAATACGGTCTATTTCCCGTATTCTTTCTGCGGCCTCCTGTTGGGATATTTTCCAGTTTTCATTCTAATAGGCGTAAATGCCAGCATATATGAAACGTTTCTTACATGTTTTCCTTGGGCCTGACAAGAAATCCCTAAGGTCCACATCAGGTGTGAGTAAGGTCAAAGGATGTTTTACTTCTGTGAGTGTTGAGGTTTCTAGCCAATCAAGGCACAACTTCCCAACACTATAGGATGTCACTACCCCTAGGTGTTGTCTTTGTACATAGCGTGTATCTGCCCTACTGATACTAAACCCCTCGGTTATACCTAGGAATCTCTGTTGACATGTGTTTGTGTCAATGGACCAAATCAGCCATTCTGTCCAATTGGGATCTGACCTGTTGTACTGGAGATTGTCATCTAATCCTACCCCATGTGTGGTTGAATTCTGCCCCCCACCCATCTGTGATGGTGCTGGAAACCCCGGTGTGTTCATTTCCTTGTTCTTGGCTAGTCCAAGACAGGATGTCTGTTGCACAGTGTCATTTAGAAATATCATCTGCTGTGGAATGAGGCATGCTCTAAAAAGTGCTTCTGTTCCCTGGACTTGCCAGTCCCTAGAACCCCAGATCGATTTTAAATCTATAGTGTCCTTCCATAGGTCGAAACCCTGTGTAGACAACTGGGCCATAAAGGAAGCAGAGTAAATCTGTTTGGTGTTAGTCAACATAATTTTCTGTGCTGATGTTGTTGCCACTTTGTAATAAAATGACTTCGGGTCAGATGTGTTGAACCCTGAAAAGTATGTGAATTTCTGTGCAAAAGTTGCGAACTACCTTTGGAGGAGTTGGGCAGTGTTCCCACTGGTGGTATTCAAATACATTTCTAGGTGTTATAGATTTGTGCAAGAAATGATGACCATAATGTTGGTAACAGTACAATGTATCATAGTCTGAAGTACCTTCTAACATTTCATTGTTTAGAAATGCAGCAGTTTTTTCTAAGTCAGACATCATATTGTTCACAGTTTCAGTGTCCCAATCATCAGACAATTTACTGGAGGTAATGATATCACTTAAAGAAATTTTAAATACATGTTTAAGCTTTAAAAGCTCAGTCGGACCGAATATATCAAAATCAATCTTGTCACATACTATACCGTCCAGTATAGGAACTGCTGTGATGTTCACTGAAGACAAGTCTCTTGGTTCACGATGTGAAGACTGGTGTGGTTTTAAAATCAAATTGACTCTTTGGGCTGTAGAGCTCTGCTGGAGATATCGTCCATTAATAAGCATACTAAAAGTTATAATTAAACCTAGCCAGAAAAGGAAAAATAGAATCCCAGTGATATACCATAGTTCTATCCAAGGTGACACCAGGTAAGTCTTTCTAAAAAAGTTCAAAAAGTCAGTGAGTTTCTGTTTGAGTGATTTTTTGGCTGGCGTCGTTTCCGGCTCACTTGGATCCAGTGAAAACGTATCAAAGTTCATGAAATAGCCAGAAGCAGTTCGATCAATTGTTGGAATTGCATCGGGATTTGTTGAAATTGGATTTTGCTCTTGATGAGGCATGTTGACGTAGATGTCTGTAGTCGGTCTGATTGCAACTTGGTTGTTAAGTTGATTTTCTTCTTGTTGAAGTGGAACGAGTTCCATAGCATTGTTGCTTAGTCCTTCATTCCGTACAGGTGGCTCTTCAAACGTGATGAGTCTTTCTGTTTGGACTTCTTGGATTGTAGCAAGAGTAGGGCGTCTGCTACTGTGGAGTCCACGAGGCCTACTGTTTAGTATCAGCCACATAGTGTGGTTTGATTAAGTTGATTGAGACAAATCTTTTCTCCTTTTTTCCGGCAAGAGGCGGCAGAAGTACAGTTCTTGTGCCTTGGATTGCTAGGACCGGTACAGCTGTTCTGTAGGATGGTCCGAATTCTTTCTTGTCTGCAATCTTTTCTCTGACCAGATCCCCTACTTTTGGGATCCAGACAGGTATTGCCGTTACTGCCTTGACTTCCTCAGTGGCGGTCTGTTTAAAGTGGACGTTGCTTTGTTGTGTCCTGGATTCATTTAGATCCTGTAAAACAGCCAAACGATCATGGATATCAAATGGTTTTTCATCCGCCACTGTGCCTTCACAATCAAGATCAGGTACCCACATTCTTGTCCCAAATAGGACCTCGTAAGGAGTGACACCCCCTAGAGAGCTTCTTGGCTGATTGTTTATTGCTCGTTGGACCCCATAAAGGTGATCCACCCATCTACCGCCTTTGTCTAATACCCTAGCTGTTAAAGATTGCTTTATGTCCCGGTTTTTCCTCTCCACAACAGAATTTCCCTCAGGATGGTACGGAGAGGAGTATCGCAATGCTACGCCCATTCCTTCCATAGCCTCTTTGTAAGCCCGAGAGCTAAACGCCGGGCACGGTCAGAATGTAACGTGCCAACTGCGTATGTGCCGATAAAGACTCGCAAATCTTTTATAACAGTTCGAGCGTCAGCACAGCGCTGAGGCCAAACCCATAGGAATCTAGAGCAGGAATCCACTGCAACCATGATATATTTCTTGGCCCCATCAGATTGTAGGGGTCCGTAGTGGTCCAAATACACACATGCGAGTGGTTTGTCTGATTTTAGCAATGGTGTCTGTGCTGGGCGTGTTACGGTGGAGCCTTTCATCTGCTGGCAGATGTCGCACTTTAAGACATAGGGGCCGATTCCGATCTCGGTCGGAGGCGCACCCAATACTATTCGGTCGGGAAAAAAGCCATGCGAAAGCCAGTTTCCCGACCGATCCGTACAGCACACCGAACGAGCAAGTACGATGCGCACAACAGCAAAAATTCCGGCCGAGCCGTACTCACCCAAACCAGGTCCTGTTCTCCGACCGAGGCGAATCCGGAAACGCCGAATCGAGTCGCACGGAAGGGAAAATGCAGCCCCGTCCGGCCGGACAAGTACGATGCGCTTCCGTACGCGCCGAACCCGCTCGCTACGCACGGCACGTCAAAGCATCCGGGAGAGGCGCACATAAGCTCCGAATCGCGCCACAACACGATCCACGGCTACGAGACGAACACAGCACCGACGAGGACGACGCGAAGCGACGAGGACGAAGCGAAGCGACGAGGACGAAGCCAAGCGACGAGGACGACGCGAAGCAACGAGAAGGACGAACGACACGAACCAACCATGAATCCCTTCGTCCCGATCATACCAATATTCTACATCTACTACCGGAACAGGCACGGACGCGTACGGCGCAGAAGGTAAGTCAGACACCAACCACAAAACACATACAACACGTACACGACACATCACACACATACACTGGGAATCTGAATATACTTACACCAGCAACAGCAGCACCATAGGGGCGGGATGCCCATCACCAATGCCACATATGCACACAGGGGCCTGAATGCGCGCCACCACCCCAACCCAGGGGGCTGGATGCCTACCACTACTACCACCCTTAGCCAGGGGGCAGGATGCCTACCACTACTACCACCCTCACCCACGGGGGCAGGATGCCTACCACTACTACCACCCTTAGCCAGGGGGCAGGATGCCCACCACTACTACCACCCTCACCCAGGGGGGCAGGATGCCCACCACTACTACCACCCTTAGCCAGGGGGCAGGAAGCCTACCACTACTACCACCCTTAGCCAGGGGGCAGGATGCCTACCACTACTACCACCCTCAACCAGGGGGGCAGGATGCCCACCACTACTACCACCCTTAGCCAGGGGGCAGGATGCCTACCACTACTACCACCCTTAGCCAGGGGGCAGGATGCCTACCACTACTACCACCCTTAGCCAGGGGGCAGGATGCCTACCACTACTACCACCCTCACCCACGGGGGCAGGATGCCTACCACTACTACCACCCTCACCCAGGGGGGCAGGATGCCCACCACTACTACCACCCTTAGCCAGGGGGCAGGATGCCCACCACTACTACCACCCTCACCCAGGGGGGCAGGATGCCCACCACTACTACCACCCTTAGCCAGGGGGCAGGATGCCTACCACTACTACCACCCTTAGCCAGGGGGCAGGATGCCTACCACTACTACCACCCTCACCCACGGGGGGCAGGATGCCTACCACTACTACCACCCTCACCCAGGGGGCAGGATGCCCACCACTACTACCACCCTTAGCCAGGGGGCAGGATGCCCACCACTACTACCACCCTCACCCAGGGGGGCAGGATGCCCACCACTACTACCACCCTTAGCCAGGGGGCAGGATGCCTACCACTACTACCACCCTTAGCCAGGGGGGCAGGATGCCTACCACTACTACCACCCTTAGCCAGGGGGGCAGGATGCCTACCACTACTACCACCCTCACCCACGGGGGGCAGGATGCCTACCACTACTACCACCCTCACCCAGGGGGGCAGGATGCCCACCACTACTACCACCCTTAGCCAGGGGGCAGGATGCCCACCACTACTACCACCCTCACCCAGGGGGGCAGGATGCCCACCACTACTACCACCCTTAGCCAGGGGGCAGGATGCCTACCACTACTACCACCCTTAGCCAGGGGGCAGGATGCCTACCACTACTACCACCCTTAGCCAGGGGGCAGGATGCCTACCACTACTACCACCCTTAGCCAGGGGGCAGGATGCCTACCACTACTACCACCCTTAGCCAGGGGGCAGGATGCCTACCACTACTACCACCCTCACCCACGGGGGCAGGATGCCTACCACTACTACCACCCTCACCCAGGGGGGCAGGATGCCCACCACTACTACCACCCTTAGCCAGGGGGCAGGATGCCTACCACTACTACCACCCTCACCCACGGGGGGCAGGATGCCTACCACTACTACCACCCTCACCCAGGGGGGCAGGATGCCCACCACTACTACCACCCTTAGCCAGGGGGCAGGATGCCTACCACTACTACCACCCTCACCCACGGGGGCAGGATGCCTACCACTACTACCACCCTCACCCAGGGGGGCAGGATGCCCACCACTACTACCACCCTTAGCCAGGGGGCAGGATGCCTACCACTACTACCACCCTCACCCACGGGGGCAGGATGCCTACCACTACTACCACCCTCACCCAGGGGGGCAGGATGCCCACCACTACTACCACCCTCAGCCAGGGGGCAGGATGCCCACCACTACTACCACCCTCACCCAGGGGGCAGGATGCCCACCACTACTACCACCCTTAGCCAGGGGGCAGGATGCCCACCACTACTACCACCCTCACCCAGGGGGGCAGGATGCCCACCACTACTACCACCCTTAGCCAGGGCGGCTGGATGCCTACCACTACTACCACCCTTAGCCAGGGGGCAGGATGCCTACCACTACTACCACCCTCACCCACGGGGGCAGGATGCCTACCACTACTACCATCCTCACCCAGGGGGCAGGATGCCCACCACTACTACCACCCTTAGCCAGGGGGCAGGATGCCCACCACTACTACCACCCTCACCCAGGGGGCAGGATGCCCACCACTACTACCACCCTTAGCCAGGGGGCAGGATGCCCACCACTACTACCACCCTCACCCAGGGGGCAGGAAGCCCACCACTACTACCACCCTTAGCCAGGGGGCTGGATGCCTACCACTACTACCACCCTTAGCCAGGGGGCAGGATGCCCACCACTACTACCACCCTTAGCCAGGGGGCTGGATGCCTACCACTACTACCACCCTTAGCCAGGGGAGCAGGATGCCTACCACTACTACCACCCTCACCCAGGGGGCAGGATGCCCACCACTACTACCACCCTTAGCCAGGGGGCTGGAAGCCTACCACTACTACCACCCTTAGCCAGGGGGCTGGATGCCTACCACTACTACCACCCCCACTCATAGGATGGACAATGCATGACACAACAAGCACACCACAACCTATGGAATGCAAGATTAAGACATCCCCCCACCACCATGACAAGCGTGTGAGCAGGCTGTGTCAAATGCCTACAACACCGAACATGACTTTGAACATACAATGTGACCCCCTAGCACATGTGCCACACATATATGTGTGTGGCACCCACAATGCAAGCAGCCCATGACCATTGTGGCAATGGGGCCTAAACCCCCATCATCACAGTGACCAAAAGGCAAGTGTGGGGTCCATAGCTGAAGCACATTTTGACCATTGTGGCAATGGGGTCTAAACCCCCATCATCACAGTGACCAAAAGGCAAGTGTGGGGTCCATAGCTGAAGCACATTTTGACCATTGTGGCAATGGGGTCTAAACCCCCATCATCACAGTGACCAAAAGGCAAGTGTGGGGTCCATAGCTGAAGCACATTTTGACCATTGTGGCAATGGGGTCTAAACCCCATCATCACAGTGACCAAAAGGTAAGTGTGGGGTCCATAGCTGAAGCACATTTTGACCATTGTGGCAATGGGGTCTACACCCTCATCACAGTGACCAAAAGGTAATTGTTGACAAAGAAAGAGCTGCAACTGCCAAACTGCATGGATCATTCCTGGTCACAGAACCAAAAACTCATCTGTGGCAAAGTAGTGTATGTGTCCCATTGCAACATAAATTGGGGGAGCCAAATACTGCAGTGCAAATGAAACATTCCTTTGGCCATGTGCAGACAAACAACACCCATGGGGGCTGAGACCGTCAACAGTCATCAATGACACATTGACAGAAGTGACCATCAGAATGCAGAACCACATATTTGCACCAATGGGCACACAAATGCAGATACCCTGTGGAGACAGCAGATGTGAGGTGAACAGATACCATACCATGGCAGCAATGGGACACACAAACCATGATCACTGTGCTGACCGATGACCTAGGAGTCCCAGGGACAGCAGGGGAAACACAACATACAGCCAATGGCACACCCAAGATATGCCAATGCAGTGGTGCAGATGCACAAACACAAACAGGCAGACCAACACTGTCATCATACACAGCAGGTGAGGGGTGGGGGTGCCAGTGTCCCCAGGCAACAACACAACACATGAGGAGAGCTGAATACCAATCATACAGATGTGCATACACTGCCACACTAAGCTAACTCATGGATCCAAATCCCCTATGTGGGCAAGCAGGCATTGACAGGTGAGAGGGAGCACAAAACACACATGTCACACAGGCACGTAGGAACAACAACTGACACAGCAAGTCACAGACACACCACAGCACCACCCCCAGGGCCCCCACAATGTGGTGACCCTGGGCTGAATAAAAATACCACTGTGATGACAAAGCTAAATGTCGTTCACACTGTGAACCACAGTCAGGTGTCCTGAGCAACTAACTACCATCACACCTACACAAGCACAAATCAATCAGCATGGCCAGTAAGCCAAGGCCAACATGGAGGCAGGGGACTAGCCGGGCAACAACTCTCATCTGCACACACTCAAGACCACACCCTCGACCTCCAACAATGTGCAGCAGTGAAGTACACATGCACTGGTGACATTGCACATGCACCCATGACTATTCCAGGGTGGTGGGTGGGAACCAAGGTGTAGAAACACATCACACATGGACACTCAACAAGACTCCTGAATGTCTGACACACTGCACACTACGCTGTACATGGACATGACGGCAATACCACACCGACCAATGGGATCCCAGCCACAGTCACACACCAATGAAGAAGCCAAGGTCACCCACAAAGAACACACATAGACAACAACTAACATTGCAGCCCGGACCCTAAGGAGTGCCAGCAGTCACACACACAACGTGTCACAATCACTGAAAGATAACACAAACTGGAAATCACATGACAGGGGCAAACAACAAGTGCCAAAGGGAAACCTGACTGTGACCCATCTGCGTCAGCACACAAACTCTGCCCTGACAGCAAACACACCTATGGGTGACACCCTGATGACCAGTAATGTGCCATGCACCCACATCACAGAGAACACAGGGAGAAGACTTTGGGGGAACATAGCTCAAGTCAGCAAGCATCACAAACAGGTACAACACTAGGGATCACAGCATGCGCAGATGAATGAAAGTGAACACACAGACATGCACATACAACACACACCTTGGGCGCAGGCAATGTCACACGTGTACACACTGCCATGAGGGGACTCCACTCCTGTGTGAGGAAAGCTGTGCCATATGTTGCCTCAGTAGGGCCCCATCATGTCAGCTGAGCACTTGGTCACACAATCAACAATTAGCACCAAATGAGGGCTCCCATCACATCAGCCTGGTCATGGATGTGCCAACGGAATCATCAGCACAGATCCAACACACTTGTATAGCAATGTTGCACTGACTACACGGATGAGTCCCTCCCCATTGATGCCCAAACCTGCATGTCCACTGGAGATGGCAACACGGTCAGGGAAGTAGACAAATGCAACGATGGCAGGCACAACAGATGTGCAGGGGTGGAAGCCACAGATATGAAATTGCCAATGTAAGTAGGAAACCCATTGCCAAATACTGAACACATGACACCCTCAGATGCTGCTATTGATGACATGGATACACCACATGATAGGACACATTCCCCCTGGACCACATGGGTTCCTGCACAGTAACACTTCATAATCATGAGACCAGATATCACCATCACTGCAGCAAGGGCATGTTAGCTGCACCAACAACATGTACATCTGAAGCATGAGCACTAGAGAAAAGAAAGTTGCTTTATTCAGCATATGTGTTGTTTGATAACGACGTCCAGAAGAAATTAGAGCAAAGGCCAATGGCCAGTCCATTGTCAAAGTTCAAACAGGGTGACACTGGCAGATGTCACCCTACGCATGCCTGCACAATACCAGGGACAATCCACTAGGAGGGGCAACCGGGGGGCAGGCCAGGCACCGCAGGGACAGGATCAGGGCTCACCAGGGGGAGTCAGGGAAGGGGTGGTGGGTGCTGGAGAGCCACTGACAACTGCAGTGGAGGTGTCTGACATGGTGTGTGCCGGCACAACTGGGGGCATGACACAGATGTCGTGGGTGCCGGCACAACTGCAGTGGACCCTGCAGATGGGGTGGACAGGTCCGCCACTGCAGTGCCCAAGTCAGACAGGGCGGTAGTGGACTCCACTGCAGTGCCTACCTCCAGGGGAGGAGAATGGGGAACAGGCAAGGTGGGTTGGACAGAGGGGGAGGACACCCTCACCACATCAGTGGCACAGACAAGCGCAGCGGGGGGTGTGGTGCTGGGAGAGCAAGTGGCAGGGGAGAAGGCCGGAGCATCTTGGGGATGGTATATCTGTGGGTGGGGGAACCTGGGGCAGGGTGTGGTGGGGGCACCTGTGCAGTGGGGGCCTGAGGGATGGAGGACGGAGACCTTGTGCCTGAGCTGCAGGGCGGTGGCGGGGTCTTGCTCTTACCACTCCGGGGGACTTGCGGGTGGGGGCCTCAGTCCGTCTGCGCCTGGGGGAGGGTGTCCGGGGGCGAGGGGCACTCTGCTCCGTGTGGTGGGCTTCCTCTTCCCCCGGGATGCTGGAGCAGCTTCATCGGTGGGGAAGAGGCCGAGGTCACAGAGGAAGAGCTGCTGTGACTTTGGGGTTGCAGGTGAGGCAAGGGAGGGTGCTTTGGAGGGAGAGGGAACTGAGGACTGCGCAGTGCATGTGGATGCGTGTGTGTGTTCCAGGGCCCCATCCCCTGTGAGTCTGGCTTCAGTCCCCTGAATGTGCGTGCGTGTGCGTTTTGTCATTGGCGTGTGTGTCAGTGTGCTGGATGTGTGTGTGCTGGTGTGTGCCTGTGCCGGTGTGTGTGTGCCTGGGATGGGTAAGGTGCTGGGGAGTGTGGATGGAGCAGAGGCAGGAGGGGTGAGGGACCGTTTGAGGAGGGACACTGCTGCCGTCAGGGAGGAGTCCATGGACCTATTGCCCCTCTGTAGGTCAGACATGCCCGATGAGATGCCCTCCATGAACGACACCAGCTGAGTCAACAGCGCGGTGTGCGCATGGAGGACACTCAGCATGGCTGTCTGCCCTACATGGAGCTGGCGAAGGAGGTACACAGACTCCTCACTCAGGGCAGCAGGGGACACAGGGGCAGGGGGTGCGGTGCCTGGCCCAAAGGAGACACGCTCCCGGACATGGGAGCCTCCACGGACCTGGGGAATGGGAGCCGATGGGAGGGCGGTGGTGGTGCTGGTGGTGGCGGGGACAGCAACACTAGCTGGGGTGTGGTGGCTGCTGACACCCGCCTCCACAAGGGAGTCATCCTCCGAGTTGCTCTGGTCCTCAGCTGAGGTGGATGCTGCTGAGGACTCCTCGGTGTGGCTCCCTCGCCCTCCGTGCCACTGGGTCCCTCCGACCACTCCTCGGCTGCTGACCCAGTCTGGCTCTCCGGCTCCTCCTGGTCTGTGGAGCTGTCCCCTTCCGTGGCCGTGGATGTATCTGCAAACAATGGGGAAACAGACAGACATCAGTCACCTGCACATAACGCACACACCACTGTGAGCACAGCACATCACAGAGCAAGCCCTGGCATCATTAGTTGTACATTGCTAAAAGTGCACTAATTGAACAGGAGAAGTCAATTGTCAGTCTGATGCCAAGCATGGCACTCACATCCCACATGGCCTTGCACCCATCTGTCTGGTGTCTGTTGGATTGCAACACCCCAGTGTTGACACATGCACCAAGTACACAGTAGTTGGACAGTGCAGAGGACACGGTGTGGACACATCACAGCTCTTGCCACTGAGTCAGTACAGGTTTCCGGATGTAAGGGATGCCCAGAGTCAAATAGGAAATGCATGTGATGCATACCAGCGACAGACACCATGATGCACCCATGTCCTGATAGCCAGCGCCACTATGGTGTGCATGTAGCACATGTCACTCCCTGCAGGCTCACCAATCAGTAGACACATGCCATGGCGGAGGCATGACTGCAAAGTCATACATCACTGGCTCAGTGATGTATGACTTTGCAGCCAGACAACAACACTCTGCACTGTGTCACAATAGTAGGTCATGGGGAATGCAAGTCCTGGAGCTGCACAAGTGCACATGTACATCCCCCCACAACACATCCTCTTAACCCTCATCTGTCCAGGTCATACCTATTGGACATATGGGAGACCTGTGACACTACCCTCTGAACCTGAGCCACTCACACTCTGCTGTGCATGGGGAACAGCTGCCTGAACTTCACATTTACATGCCCCAGTCTGCATGGGCAGCTGATCAGACACCTATGTGTCACACAAGTATCGTCTCCTATGGTCACATCTCCAGTGGCATGCTGGAGCCCCTACCAAGAAACTCCACAGCAGTCCTGGCGACTAATCCACAGCACACTGACACAGAGGCAGACACCTGAGGGGTCAAATCACTGTGCACAATGTGTCCGCTGATACACGGGAGTGGGAGTACAGAGTGTATTGTATGGCCTGGAGTAGGCATGACTGTCCAGCCCCACATGAATGAGGGATGAGCCCTGGACTGTAGGCAGCTGGCTAAGTATGTGTGACACACGTCATATACATACTCCTGGGGCCCAAACATTGTTCCCACCCGCAGCATGGGTGTGTGCCAGGTACCCCAGCCACATGTGGTGGATCAGCTCAGCAATTGGACCACAGATCAAAGTAACACGCTGAATACATGTCAGAATACAGGCATTGTGTAAGCAATGGACCCACCCATGATGCCCACCACAGAGTCAGGGAAACAGATGCTGTCTCCCACCTTGAGTCAAGCAAACTGCAAGGACACAGTCCTAAGTGACAGAATTCCCTGCATGTAAGGGCCACACCTGGGTATCAGATGAGGAGTGGGCAGTGCACAATAGAGGGACATGGCTCCTGGACAACATGACTGCTGTACTGTGGCAGTTTAACCAGGCCCGAGGAGGGCACATAGCATGTTAGACAGAGTACACAGTGCAGTCTTTGACTCACCCCCTCCTTGCTGCTCTCTGGCCTTCAGCTGCCCATCCAGGTCTGGAAAGACCACCGCCAGGATCCTGAGCATGTGGGGGTCAGGGTCCGTGTTCCGCCCCTCCTGCGAGGAGGCGACAGCTTCAGCTGGACCCGTGCAATCCTCCGGGTCCAGCCCCGAAGGTCCTGCCACCTCTTTTGGCAGTTGCGGATCCGGCGCTTGTAGACCCCCACGGACCGGACAGCCCGGACGATGTCCTTCCATATCTCATGCTTCCGATGGGCAGAAGCCTGTCAGGATGACAAAGTGATAAGGCCATTACTACACATGCAACATATCCGTGCATGACACAGTTGCATATACATGTCGCAATCACAGGGGCACATGGTGTACCCAGGCAGTGCACGGCTGCCCATGGACAGTTTTCCAGAAGTCACTAGATGGTATCATTGCATGGGGAGTAAAACCCTGTTCAGAAGCACTGTCACTGCACCATACCTGTCCAGTGCAAGTCACTACACACTATGGGGGGTGACAACTACTCAGTGAGCCTGCTAGCCAGTGGTGTGCTGACTCTCAGCCTTGCTAGTCAGACAAAATGCACATTCAGAAAGGCAGTGCACAGAACACTCACCTGCTCCCCTGGTGTCCCATACAGCTTGCTGTACTGTGGAAGTAGGCTGTCCAGCAGGGCCTGGTTCTCCTCAAGGCTGAAGGCTGGGGCTCTCTCCACAGTACGTGCCATTGCAGGGTCCAGAGGGGCAGAGACAGCAGCAGTGCAGTGGCAGATGTCGTCCTGGAGCATGTAGTGCAGGCAAGTGGGCTCTCAGGGGAACAGGCAGCAATATATATGTGCTGGAGAGGCAGATACTGTCCCTTGTGTCCAAAGTGATAGGTCCAAGTCGTTTGCATCTTCTGAATCTGGCCAATCCATGGAATAGCAGCACCAAAACACGCCCACAGCATCCTTCAAAACTTCAACTTCATGACATACATGATTTTGCAACATTGTTGTGGGTGACCAACTGATTTTCCAGCAACCGACTCGCTCGAAATTCGAAAACGCGTCCAGGTTGCCAGGCAAGCCCATTGTCAATGGGTGCGCACCGATCGGTCCATTGAGGTACAACGCGCACAGGGGTACAACGCGTACCCGCACACATTGAATGCAATGGGCCGGCCGGAGGCACCGATCGGTCCATTGCAGTACAACGCGCACAGGGGTACAACGCGTACCCGCACACATTGAAAGCAATGGGCCGGCCGGAGACACCGATCGGTCCATTGCTGTTCAACGCATCACTGTACATGTGACTGGCATATGTCAGCATGCCTGTCTCAGATGGACATATGCCAGCCACAGATAGCTCCCAGGGAGTGAGGGGCACACCTACATCACGACAGCCTGTCCAAACCTTATCATAAGGCATGTAAGGCTGCATTTCCTATTGTGTGTATGTTGGTGTACATGTTGTCCTGTGGGTGTCACTCTGTGGGCAGCCACCCCCAGGCTGTGCACGTGTTAATGGGGACAGGATCCTGGGTGTTACGTGTACGTGACCACTGTGATGTGCAACTGTTCATATCTGTGCATGTGCCATGGTCACATTTCACAGTGGTGTTTGTGTATGTCATGTCACATACCCCGTGAGTCCCATGTGGGACGGTATGTTTGAGCCAGGGTGTCCCAGTGGCACAATAGTGATGGCCCTCCACAGTCTTTGTGCATGTAGTGTTTACAATGTCTCTGATTTCATGTGCACAATGGGAGACAGTCTCCACATCCACGTTGTGTGTGCATGGACTCTGATGTTGTGCGTGTGTGTCACAGACGTCCATGGCTCTCCTGCCATGGCAAGTGTGGCCACTACCTGTGGGGGTCATGTTTGTTTTGTTGTGGTGTACACATGATACTCCAGGTGATGCCAGTGTCCATGTGGCATTACAGGGTCCCTGGGAATGTGCCTGTCGTTGAGCTGTGGTGCCTGGGGCACATCTGTCCTCACATGTCACTGGGGGTGACTGTGACACAGCATCATGATATCCAATGGGCCAACCTGGGACAAATTGATGCCACCTGTAGGACCGTGTTGACAGATGTTGGCCATGTATGTACCATACATGTCGTTCCGGTACTGCACACTTCATGTAGTTGTGCCTCATGATGATGTATGTTGGGATCTTGAGTGTGTTCAATGCCGCATATGTGGGGTGACTGACGATCTTGCTTACTTCTCCTCTGCACTGCAGGGCTCCTGCTGTCCATCGGCCATTCCCAGACCTGGCAACGATGGTGGAACGGGACAGCATCCGACGGTACCGCTTCACCAGGCAGCTGATTGAGGATTTGGCAGTGCAGTTGTCCCCACATTTGCAGCCTGGCCGGCCGTATCCTACAGCGCTGACCCCCAAGGTGAAGGTGATGGCAGCCCTACACTTCTTTGCCACCGGTACCTTCCAACATACTGTGGCGTCTGCTGGTGGGATGTCACAGACCATGTTCAGCCGTGTGCTCCGCGATTTCTTGGCGGCAATGTTGCTCTTCCTGAACCGGTACATCTATTTCCCTAGACTGCGACGACTCACTGACGTGAAGAGTGACTTTTATGCCCTGGGGAGGATGCCGCATGTCATTGGCTCCATTGATGGGACACATGTGGCTTTGGTACCACCACAGGCCCAGGAGCAGGCCTACAGGAACCGCAAGCACTACCACTCGGTCAATGCACTGGTGGTGTGTCTTGCAGACATGACCATCACACACGTGTGTGCCCGTTTCCCTGGTTCAGCACACGATGCCTTTGTGATGAGGAGTAGTCGCATCCCCAGGTTGATGGCACAGATGCAGAACCAGCGTGCCTGGCTTGTCGGTGTGTACTGACTTTGTGCCATTGTGTGTGATCTGATCTGTAGTATTCCGCCCACTTTTCCAAGTCAGCTGATGTGCACTTGTCTGTCCGTAGGTGACTCGGGATACCCCAACATGCCGTGGTTGCTGACACCCCTCAGGAACCCTGTGACACCTGCCCAGATGCGCTACAATGAGGCACATGGTCGGACCAGGAGAGTGATTGAGCGGACCTTTGGTCTCCTGAAGAGCCGCTTCCGCTGCCTGGACAAGACCGGAGGGTCCCTCCCATATGCCCCTGCGAAAGTGTGCAAGATTATCATCGTCTGCTGCATGCTCCACAACCTGGCAGTGCGGAAGGAGTTGCCTCTCATCCAGGATGACGATGACCAACATCCGCCACCTGTGGAGGATCCTGGCCTGGACCACGATGCCAGTGACGATGATGATGATGATGGTGATGGTGATGTCCGCACACAGCTCATCACCAACTTCTTTAGCTGAATGTGAGTATCCTGAGGTGTCATGTGAATGATGTGAGTTGGCATGATGTGTGGGTGGTGCTCTGGTGCTGTTGGAGTGTGTCCATGGGCTACTTGACAGGATGTGTGTTGCGATGTGTGGTGACAGGTGGGCTGTACTCCCCAACAGTGTTGACATGCTAACTTGGTTCTGGGTGGGTATCTTGTAACATGTATTGTGCATGAGTTTTGCTGTTCTGTCCTGTACTGCATTGCTTTTGACTGTGTGTCATTTCTGTCCTTCACAGGGTACTTTCAGATTCGTTTGGTCAACTGTGTCCACCGACGACGTGATTGCACATCCAGGCTGGTAGCTGTTGTGTCCCTACAGGTGATGTGCGCCACACCCATGGACTTCCTTCTGTCTACAGTTGTTGACTGTGTGCCCGCTACCAGGTGGGGTTACCTTGCATCTGTAGTGGTTACGGCATGTTGCTACTGTGTAATAAACCTGTGCTTCACTTAGTGATGTGCGTTGTCTGTGGTCACACATTTGACTGCCATTTGCTTACTGCACCTGTGGGCTACTTGACTACAACTGGGAATGGGTGTGGTGTCTGTGCATTGCACCGTCTTCCCTGGCAACATCAGTGTAGGCAATGAGTCAGATGGCCTAGGTGTGTATGTGTTGTGTAGCCCTGGTGGTGTGTCTCCTCATATGTGTCACGTTGCCTGTACTCACATGCCTGTGTTGTCCTTGCTGTTGCAGTTCGCATACACAGTGTAATTTTGCTGTTCATCATCCCCATAACAGCACCCACGTTGGAATCACGACAGAGGCAAGTATGGTGTATTATTGTGTTTATTGTGATACATCTGTGATAATAGTGCATAGGATGGATTGTGCTGTACATGAATCTTGCAATCCCAAGTTCCTAGATGAATAGAAAGTCCAGGTAGACAGGATCCCCAGTATCGGGGCCACAGTTGTCTGACACATTGTTCCAACTTGTACTCCCCATGCAATGTGTGGGAGTAGTGTTGCCATCGACAGGGTGAACAGTCTGTGCACAAAGGCGAAAATCCAGAACAGGTTCAGGCTTCCTGGGAGTTGCGCTTGGCCATCAGCCTCTCACTTTCCCCTCCTCGGACGACCCCTCTTCTTGGGGGGCCCTCAAGTGCAGGCTGCTGCGGTGCAGGGGACTCTCCGCCAGAGTCCTCCTCCCTCCCTGTGGCAGTTGCAGTTTGTTCGGTACCAGATGTTGTTGGCACACAGGGAGGTGTGGACTGGTTGCTGTTCATCTGGCGGAGGCATTGTAAAATGTCCCTGTGCACCGCCGTCATCTCATGCAGTACATCCCACTTGGACTCCACGCGGGACATGTGGGAGTCCACACGTGACATGTGTGACTCCACGTGGGACATGTGGGAGTCCAAGCGGGCATGATGGGCAGCCTGCTGCTGTTTAATGTCTCTGAGGAGCCCCACTACCTGGCTGAGCTCTCCGGTGCTGGACTGGTACGCATCAGCTATGCGTACCAGTTGTGGGTCTTCATGCACACCAGCAACGTCTGCAAGCAGCTGACCTCTGTCTCCCAACCCCTCCCACCACCCCTGCTGACATGTGCAGTGTGTGCAGTTGCACGCACAGATAACCCTGGTCCACCTTGGGGTTGGTGGTGGTGGTGGTGGTGGTGTCCATGGCCCCAGGTTGGTCCAGGGTCACTGCGCTGGTGTTGTTCCTTATTCTGTCCATGTCGGCAGGGATGGTATTCGTGGTGACAGTCGTTGGAGGGGTGGGTGCAGGGGTGCAGCTGGTGGACCTGCTGGTGCTGCAGCTGGTGGTCCTGCTGGTGCAGCATGTTGACTTGCACCGGATGTGCCAGGTTGTTCTTCATCGTCCGAGGAGGACAGAGGCTGTACGACGCCAGTGAGCTCGGCATCCTCTTGAGCCTGGGACTGGGACTCCTCAGCGTCTGCTGCTGTGTCCCTATCATCACCTGTTTTTGGGAGACACAAACAATGTATGTCATGTTTCTGCAGGCATCAGTGGTTGACACACCTGACAGTTGTGACTGTGCCTCGGGGTGCGGGCCTGTACATTGTATTGTCCTAAGTCGTCACAGTCAGGGGTTGATATTGGTGTGGCACATTGTCCTGCATTATTTGGGCATTTCTATGTATTCTCTGGGGTGTGAACATGGTCTGCATTGATTGTGTTTGGTTGACAGCCAGACCTCCTTCCCACCCACCCACCCACCCAGTCAGTTATCCCACCATGGAACGTGCTTGCATTGCAGGGAGTGTAAGTTGTCTCTCAGGATGTCAGTCAGTGGTGTCCTGCTGTTTGTTGGTGCACAGTTGGCAGCAGGGCCTTGTGCTCCCCACAGCAGTAGCCAGTGTCAGCCATCTTGTGAGTCCTTCTCCACTCCCTGTGATGTGAGCATGGTTCAGGGTGGTGTTGATGGGCCAGTTGTGGGGGTGACCAATATCAGTGACTACGACTCCCATCATGCTATTGCCTCCACCCCCTTCCCAGCATGCCCATGCTTCCTTCCTTTTGACTCTGCTTCCCTGTGGGGTGGGCTGGCTGTGCTGACAGGATGGCTGGGAGTGTTGTCCTGGCAGTTGTTTGGCTAAGAGTCCCAAGAGTGTCCCTGTGCTTCACACAACATAACCCAGGGTGGTGGTGCTTTGTGGGATCTTGTGTTAGGATGGAGGGCATTGCATTCTACCAGGTGGGTACTGTGGAGTTTGTGTTGGGGGGTGTGAGGGGAGGTGCTGGTGACTATGGTCAGTGCTGCAAGTCCCCCTTCCCACCCAGCCAGCCAGATATCCCACCATGGAACGTGCTTGCATTGCAGGGAGTGTAAGTTGTCTCTCAGGATGTCAGTCAGTGGTGTCCTGCTGTTTGTTGGTGCACAGTTGGCAGCAGGGCCTTGTGCTCCCCACAGCAGTAGCCAGTGTCAGCCATCTTGTGAGTCCTTCTCCACTCCCTGTGATGTGAGCATGGTTCAGGGTGGTGTTGATGGGCCAGTTGTGAGGCTGAGCAATGTCTGTGACTACAACTCCCATCATGCTATTGCCTCCACCCCCTTCCCAGCATGCCCATGCTTCCTTCCTTTTGACTCTGCTTCCCTGTGGGGTGGGCTGGCTGTGCTGACAGGATGGCTGGGAGTGTTGTCCTGGCAGTTGTTTGGCTAAGAGTCCCAAGAGTGTCCCTGTGCTTCACACAACATAACCCAGGGTGGTGGTGCTTTGTGGGATCTTGTGTTAGGATGGAGGGCATTGCATTCTACCAGGTGGGTACTGTGGAGTTTGTGTGTGGGGGGGTGTGAGGGGAGGTGCTTGTGACTATGGTCAGTGCTGCAAGTCCCCCTTCCCACCCAGCTAGCCGGATATCCCACCATGGAACGTGCTTGCATTGCAGGGAGTGTAAGTTGTCTCTCAGGATGTCAGTCAGTGGTGTCCTGCTGTTTGTTGGTGCACAGTTGCCAGCAGGGCCTTGTGCTCCCACAGCAGTAGCCAGTGTCAGCCATCTTGTGAGTCCTTCTCCACTCCCTGTGATGTGAGCATGGTTCAGGGTGGTGTTGATGGGCCAGTTGTGAGGCTGAGCAATGTCTGTGACTACGACTCCCATCATGCTATTGCCTCCACCCCCTTCCCAGCATGCCCATGCTTCCTTCCTTTTGACTCTGCTTCCCTGTGGGGTGGGCTGGCTGTGCTGACAGGATGGCTGGGAGTGTTGTCCTGGCAGTTGTTTGGCTAAGAGTCCCAAGAGTGTCCCTGTGCTTCACACAACATAACCCAGGGTGGTGGTGCTTTGTGGGATCTTGTGTTAGGATGGAGGGCATTGCATTCTACCAGGTGGGTACTGTGGAGTTTGTGGGGGGGGTGAGGGGAGGTGCTTGTGACTATGGTCAGTGCTGCAAGTCCCCCTTCCCACCCAGCTAGCCGGATATCCCACCATGGAACGTGCTTGCATTGCAGGGAGTGTAAGTTGTCTCTCAGGATGTCAGTCAGTGGTGTCCTGCTGTTTGTTGGTGCACAGTTGGCAGCAGGGCCTTGTGCTCCCCACAGCAGTAGCCAGTGTCAGCCATCTTGTGAGTCCTTCTCCACTCCCTGTGATGTGAGCATGGTTCAGGGTGGTGTTGATGGGCCAGTTGTGAGGCTGAGCAATGTCTGTGACTACGACTTCCATCATGCTATTGCCTCCACCCCCTTCCCAGCATGCCCATGCTTCCTTCCTTTTGACTCTGCTTCCCTGTGGGGTGGGCTGGCTGTGCTGACAGGATGGCTGGGAGTGTTGTCCTGGCAGTTGTTTGGCTAAGAGTCCCAAGAGTGTCCCTGTGCTTCACACAACATAACCCAGGGTGGTGGTGCTTTGTGGGATCTTGTGTTAGGATGGAGGGCATTGCATTCTACCAGGTGGGTACTGTGGAGTTTGTGTTGGGGGTGTGAGGGGAGGTGCTGGTGACTATGATCAGTGCTGCAAGTCCCCCTTCCCAGCCAGCCAGCCAGATATCCCACCATGGAACGTGCTTGCATTGCAGGGAGTGGAAGTTGTCTCTCAGGATGTCAGTCAGTGGTGTCCTGCTGTTTGTTGGTGCACAGTTGGCAGCAGGGCCTTGTGCTCCCACAGCAGTAGCCAGTGTCAGCCATCTTGTGAGTCCTTCTCCACTCCCTGTGATGTGAGCATGGTTCAGGGTGGTGTTGATGGGACAGTTGTGGGGGGGCAATATGTGTGACTGCGACTCCCATGATGCTATTGGCTACACTGACTTGGCCAGCATACACAGAATTCCTTCCTTTGAGTGGTCTTCACTGTGTGTTGGTGTTGTTGTGGTGGCTACATGTGTGGATGTGTGTGTTAGTTCTATTTGTGCCACTGCCTAGCTGTAGTTGTGGTTGTGTTTGTACATGTGTTGGCACAGTTGGATGTGACATTTTTGATGGCATGTGTTGTGTTTATCTGACTGACATACACATTTTGGGATGATTCTGTTCTAGTTGCTGTGTAATTGCTATGAGTGCATGGTTTGACTCTCCCTTGACAGTGATGTGTGTGTTTTGTGGCAGTTTATTGTGTACATTTGTTGTGTACTCACCAGGCTCTGGGATGTTCTCTAGTCCATATACGCTCACTGGCGGAAGGATGGCCCGCACCTTCTCCTCCCAGGGCCTGAGGTATATTGGCTTGGCAGGAGGGCCACTGCCGGTGTGTTGGCTGTTGATGTAGTCTATCTTCAGCAGGTCCCGTACCCTCCTGCGCACGTCATACCACCTGTTCTGGATGTCCGTCTTTGTGCGCCGACATGGTGATTGGGCGTTCACCCTGTTGATGATCCTCTCCCACATCTTGGTTTTCTGCGACATGGGGGTCTGTTGGACCAGAGTGCCAAACAGCTGTGGCTCCACCCTGAGGATCTCGTCTACCATGACTTCCAATTCACTATCTAGGAACTTGGGATTCTTCTTGGGGGCATGGTGATGGGTGGTGATGGTGGGTGATGTGTGTGTTGGTGTGCAGGTGAGGGTGTGTGGGTGTGTGTTGTGCTGGGTGTATGTGAGGTAGGTATTTGTTGGTGTGCTGATGGTGTGTGGCTTGTGTGAGGGATGAGCTGTGGGTGTGTGGTTGCTTTCTCTTGGGTGCTGGCAGTGGAATGGCATTTGCAAAGGCTCATGGTAGTGATTTGTGTCCTTTATATAGGTGGAGTTGTGGGTGTGTCTTTGTTCTCTGTCCCCACCCCCCAGTATTTATTGGCTTGGTAATTGCTTGTTTGGCCTTTTTTGGTTGATTTTTCCTTTGTGCTGTTTGTGTATGTTGGAAACGTTCTTGTGACCGAGTCGGACCCTGCATTGGTCTCGTACGGTGTTTTCCGCTTCGTTCACGCTGTGTTTGTGCAGTTTTGTATGCTGCGTACGCGTCGGTCGCGGTGTATTGTGTTGCTTCGGCTCGGTTTTGTATGCGTGTCGGTCGTACGGCTTGTCCTCCGTCCGACTCGGTCGTGTTTTCGCGCCTTGCATCGTACTTTGCGGGTTGGAGTTGGCGGGTACGATTCGGTCGGATTTGTTCCGGGTGCGTGTCGGTCGGTTGGATTCGCGTGTTTTTCCGGCCGGATTGCTATTTTCCGAGCGGCTCGGTCGGTCGGCTTGGTTTCCTGACGTGTCGGTCGGATTTATCGCGGCTTGCATCGTACTTGGCGTGTCGGGCGCCACTGGTACGTGTCGGTCGGTAATTTTTCCGGCTCCGAGTCGGTCGGTGCTTTTTCCGGCCCGAATCGGAATCGACCCCATAGTCTTTGGTCTGCTTTGTTAACCCTGGCCACCAGTAGCGCTGTTTCAGTAAAGAAATAGTC